>OY829328.1:85424151-86813920 GCA_963691655.1 Toxonevra muliebris | reverse complement strand
CATTTAGCTCCGGCCGAGGATTATATTTTGAGGCATTTGCAAATTGTTGAAACACGTATGCAGAAAATTGTCAAGTTACCTGAAACAGCGGAGGAGAAGTTGACAGCTTTTGTTGATTATGATCCGCTGGAGTTTAAAATATCGTATTCTCAGCAGCAACAGCAACAACAACCACAGCAGCAGCAGCAGCAAAAATCATAGCGATGGGTAAAATAATTTTAAGAATTGAAGCAATCTTAATAGTATAAAGATTAGTGAATGAATGGATGAATGTCTAAAGCTAGAGAATATGCGATTGTGTGAATGCATGAATATTAATATTTTATAATTTAAGAACTGCTAGAATATGCTGGTTAAAAATCTGCCTATTCTTCTCTCCACGGTAGTTTTTCTCCAGCTACCGTTTCTTGACCAGCCAAACAAATATACTACCGGACTTAGCTTAAAATCAAAACTGAAGTGGTTGTTCTTAATGAGAATGACATACTTCCAGAAACGCTTTCACCATTTAAAGATTCTCAGTTTGTGGTCTTCCTTTTTCGTTTTTTGTTTAAACTTGATAAATCGGAGTGAGCTAAAATTTGAGGCTTCATAGAAATAGATAGATTAAAGGTTTCTCAAAGTCTTCTTGACAAGTTTGACAATTTACCATATGCTTAAAAGTTTCAAAGTGGGATAAGATTTTAAAATTTTAGATCTATAAAAAGCGCAGATGTTATAATTTTTGTACATTGGCCCTATCCCTTTTTTGGACTCGGCTCGGCCTCTTCGAAATCTATCGTTGATGAATGGACCAAGAATAAATGGCTAGAGTAAATTCACAATTTTGAGTTCTTTGTGATTTTTCTTTTTCTTTTTTTATAATTAAATATGTATAACTGCACTTGAATTAGTCTATAAGACCTGTAATAAATAAATTATAGAGTAATGGAATCTAATTCTAGGTCTCAAGCGAAAATGCTTGTCGTCCCTCTTAGCCATAATCAGTCCACCTCCTACACCGAATCGGACGTTAGGTTTCTAGTGGGCTATTTATTTGGGCATCATGTCTAGCCCTGGCTTGGCTGAGAAGGAACATTTTTAGAAAGCCATTTCTCCCGGTTAATAATGTGAAATCCTCTTCTACAAAAGACATACCTACTTTCGTTAAGTCAGTAGAGCGTCATTTGTTTTAAATTGGGGTCTAGCACAAAAGATCGTCGAGGTCGCTGTGCCTGCCACTTTGGGTTCCCCACATTAAAAATACTATAATTATAATTGGTATGGGCTTTTCGAGAAGTTCGAGGCCTGCATCTAATTTATGCTTAAAAATTCGAAAGTGGAATAAGATTTTAAAATTTTAGATCTATAAGTGGTACGGGCCTCACGAGAAGTTTGAGGCCTGTACCTAAATTGTGCTTAAAATTCGAAAGTGAGACAAGATTTTAAAATTTTAGAGTTGTATTTAGCACGGGCCTTACAAGAAATGTAAGGACTGTGCTTAGTAACTAAACCTAGTAATTTGGTAGTGAGGTAAAATTTTAGGTTCCATAGAAAGAAATATAGGATTGAACGCGGGTGTTCCCTTGTCTAAATTCTATTAATTCTAAAATATATTATTATATTAATACTAATGGATATCGTAAAAGTATAGTACAGAACACTAACGTACCGCATGTTATTGTTTTTTTTTTGCGTACGCTGAAGTAAACAAGACAAAAGCAAGAAAGAGGAAGGAAGAAAACATAGAGGGGAAAGCGTTTAAAAATTCTCCTCTCGAGGGGGAAAAATAAAACTGAAATTGGTGGAGTTTACGTGAGGTTTTCAAATCATTTAATTTAAGAAACATTTTTAATATTTTGTAGTTTATGCATTTTGTTTAATTCTCATAAATATTATTTAATTATATTTCATTCGTATGAATCCTTACGTAAACTTTTGACTGCAACTTGATGACATTTTGCGAATGCATTGTTTTTTAATTGGTATTGAAAATTTCATTACTTAAAAATTTTACTTGTGAAATTTTTCTTTTGGAATTTTCGTATTAAATAAATTTCGATGTAATTTTGTTATGTTCAACATATTACAGTCACATCAAGTAACTTCAGAAGTGGAATAAGATTTTAAGTTTTTGTGATTTTTTTTTTTGTAAAACACTTAAAAAAAAAAAAACAAAAAAACGACAATACTAAAAAACACCAAAAGAAAAGCTGCTTCAAGAAAAAGCGCTTCATGAATGCGCTTTAAGCTTGCATGAGCTTAAAGTGTGCATCAAAACCAAATATTGGTATACGAGGGATTCACGTGATTTTGATGAATATTTTTTTTAATTTTTTCTGTTGAAGCTTTACGCCAACTAAAAAATCTAAATAAATTTATAGATTAGTTGTTTGATTTAATGTTTTTCACTTTCTATATCACGTAAATTCTTTTTGACTACTTAATTATAACATTTTGCAAATAATAAATTTTTTAATTAGTGTTGAAAATTTCATTACTTGAGAATTTTATGCGTGAAATTTTCCTTTTGTTATTTTCACACTAAATAATTAAAGTAGAATTTTGTAATGTTATGTTTTTGTAGTCACTTCTTGCAACTTCAGCAGTGGGATAAGATTTTAAATATTTTTTTTATAAAACAAATTACATTTATTTTTAAGTAAAATGTTAATTTATAAAAATTAACCAAAATGCCCTGAATGTGACAACAGCAAATGTAGCTATACTTTTTTGCTCTAATAAGTTTTGGCTGGTCTCGAATTCACTATAGGTAGACGGAGGAAGAAAGGTAGATTTTTAAAAATTAATCAGACTGAACATGAGTTTCACGTGAAAACTATTTCGTATTTTATTTAAATACGCTGTGAATACGAGTGAAGAAAACGTAGCGTTTTTGATCGGTCTAATCCTAATTTAAAAACATTTACTTATTAATCGCCGGCACACAGGATAAACCGAATTCCTACTTTCCTCTACTTGAATTCGCTCTTTATTAGTGGGCTCGCACTGTTCAACTCCAACGTGAAAAGGTGAAACATTTCACTCGAAATAAGTGTTGATAATAAGGAGATTTCTTTCGAGCACAGGTAAAATTTCGGACGAAACATATGATGAGGGAAAAGTAAAAAATTTTTGGCGAAAAGTTGTTCACGTGAAACTCATGATAAGGCTGAACGTTTTTTTTATTAAAATGTTGTACCAAAGAATATACAATACATAGAAGGCGCATCACTAAAAATTTTTCAAAAATGTTTTGCTTTCGTTTATGGTGCGGTCGGTCGCAGTATCAATATTGTTTTTCTATCTAAAACAAAAAAAAATTTGCATTTGGATGACATTAAATTTTTTTTCAATTTGTAAACCAAATAAAAAAAAAATAAAAAAACATTTATTTCAGAATGTTTTTGAGAGAGTATTAAAAAAAATTGAATTTTATTATCTATGCTAAGACAAAATAAAAACACACAGGGATTTTGGTGTAAATATTTGCTTCAAATACTTTTTATTCTAATTAACCCGTTTTGTTACATCTTCAATGAACTGGGTATGTGACACTTAATTAACAATAAATTCAAAAAATAAAACTAGATTTTTTCAAGGTTTTTCCTTATTTTATAAAACATTTAAAGTGCAAAAAAAAAAAGTAAAATAAAATAAAAATATTCTTCTTCTTCTTTAATATATATTTTTGAAAAAAAAGATAAGATCAACAAAATTAACACACAATTCACTGAACAGCTCGGGTGTAATACACCCATGTTCATTGTCGCCAGGTTAGTTCTTAATAAAAATTTTTTTGCTGTATTTAAACCAAAAAACTTCTGATATGTGAATTGAAAAAAAATTATTAGTCTATGTTCAACACATGGGCCACTCAGCCATTAGGCAGTCTTTTTTACAGTTTTTAATTGTAAAATTTTTAATGCCTAACACTTCACTTTTACATGTACCTGGCTAGCATCCAAAAATATTTGTGAAGGTGCAACCAAATTACCAAAATTGGAAATGGAACTGTAATTCTTATGATGAATAAACAGCTCACTGGGATTCGTTAATACTTTATCTTCCTTTCTAACAGTTGCGTTACAATCTTTGGAGTCAAGTTTTTGAAGTACCTTGAAAGCAATATATCCTATAAAATACCTTAAAGATAGTAATTCAGTACTTATGGTGCCACTTTGTTCAAAACAATCATTGAAAATTAATTGTGCGAATTCTGTTGATTCGCTATTACCACATTTATCGTCCTGCCCCGTCAAATGTTCGTCAACCGTTAAGGAGGAATTTTCATTAGCATTTAATATACAACTCTCGTCTAGAGTAGTGGTTGATATTTCCAAATTGTCATCACTATCTATCTGACAGTTGCTTGATGAGCTTAATTGCACAATTTTCATACTCATCATTTTTGCCAAAATATTATTTAGTTCAGCCACTGTGGGGTTTTTGTTGTTTCCTCCTTTTTGACGAAGTATTGCAAAAGTGTTCTCCAAGCGGTCCTGATTTAAAAGCGGCAGATGGAAATTTAAATAATCTTAACTTCTCATCCTGCCTTTGGGATATCTTGCAAATATAGCATTTGTTACCCGCTTTAATTTTATTTACATTCACATTCATATTGAACTGATCGCCTTAGCATTCACCGAAATAATGAAAATATCAACTCATATTACAAGCAAAAAAAAAAGCAAACGCAAAACTTCTCTCTCACATTAAAACAAAGTAGCAAAGAGAAACAAATAATTTCAACTACTCATTCTCTTGGCTCGTGTAAACAGGAGGCAGTTATAGCTCCATAGAACAAAATTTTTGTGCGAATAAATTTTTACGTGATGCGTCTTCTATGTATTGTATATTCTTTGGTTGTACGAAGCGATCCTTCATCTTAAGCACATGTAATACTTTAAATTATAGTTTCACTAATTCGATTTTTGTTATATATGTTAAGCTGATAGTTCGGCCAGCTAGTGATTTGATAGTTTATTATAATTTTATATAGTAATTTATGTTCAAATCGTAATAAACAAAGACAAACTGTAATAACATTGGTACTTAATTTAAAAGTTTTATACAAGTTGGTCGAGTTCTTAATTTTTACTTACCCCTACACACACCAAATTATCTATAAGTCAAAATGGATCATGAAAATTGTTAAAACAAAATTAAATAAAAAATTTTAAATTAAAAAAAAAGAAAATTTGTGTTTCATAGACTTCTTTTCAAAATTAAATAAAAAATTTTAAATTAAAAAAAAAGAAAATTTGTGTTTCATAGACTTCTTGGGGGCCGAAAAATTGACCCATTATTATGTCGCTATGAATGGCACTTAAAATAAGTCTTCAACTAGATTAAGAAAGTATATACACATGGAAACAGCTTAGTCTAGGAGCACGATGTAAACGATGTACGTAAAAATTTATAAAACTAAACAAATCTGCAATGTAAAATATACATTTATGTATTTGAAATAAATATACATATATAAATAAACATGTAAAAATAATAAAGAAATCTACAATATGCAGTTTTTATTTTAATATTTAGCATTTAATACACTTTGTGTAGCATACTTTTAGGCTTGTATTTAAATTTTTAATATTAATGGGAAATATCATGTCAACAAATATATATTTATTTTAATAACTTTTTGTGACTTTTCGAATCGTGAAAGTGACTGAAAATATGTATGTATGTTACGACAGCATATTCAGGCAACTAAACGATTTCATTTAACTACATATGTATATTCCTAAAAGTATGTTATAGTTTTGGTAGTAAATTGTTATATATTAAATCAAAAAACTCTTTTATAATGAGTGAAAATTGAGAAGCAATCTCTGTTATTCTTTTTTGTACTAATTTAAAGTGAAGAAGATTTTTAAGCTGTAACTTTTTTTTTTTTTTTTTTTTTAATCTTCTATAAAAAAATTATATACCTACTGTGCAAAGGAACAGTTTAAAACTTTGCACTTTTCTATACCAGAATTTTTGTAAAAATTATAAATAAATAATAATTATGTAACGGTCTTGATTTTATTTTGCAATGTAATTAAATAATCACGATCATATTAAAATAAAAAAATAATACATATTTTCAAAATTAAAAATATTGTAATAATAAAGTATTCATGAAAACCTATATTGTAAATGAAAAATGTCTTATTTCTAGCATTCAGGAATATTCTATTGGCATCGTTTACTTTTCACACCACCACTAGAGGTCATGTTATATAAAAAAGCTAATCAATCGATTTGAGAAATATTTCCTCTAAAAACAGATTCGGTAAATTTTTGCCAGCTGAATTTAAATCCGTTGCTCAAGTCAGATTTTTGAGATTTAATATGCTGGTATTATTGGGTTGTCTCAGCGAATGTTTCAAAATATCTAAAAAAAAAATGTCTTGATCATTTATCTACAAATCCTGATCATTTAACAAAAACCAGATTCGTAACCAGCGTATAAAATTACCTTGAAAACAACTTTTGGTTGCTTGGATCGAAAATCACTTAAACCTCAGAAATGGGGGTTCCAAATCTTATAGTTGAACGATTTCTAAGATTTTTCCACCTTTATTGTCTATGCTGTAAAAGATATGGTTTATAGCGGTGTTCTGAAAACCACCGAGAAAATAGAGTTTTTGTTGGCCAACAAAAAAACTTCATTATTTATTTTTAATAACATGATAATGTTTGGGTTTTTTATTGTTAAATTATGAAATGAACTTAAACTTAAATTTTTTTTTTTTTGTTTCCAATTTACATATAAATATTTTTCTTTTTATTACACAAAAATTGGGAAATGATAAATTTATGACTGTCTTTCTTTTTTTTTTTTTTTTTAATAATTAAAGTTTAATTTTTTTTTTTTATTTATTTTGAGCATTATTTTTTTTTTTGATTTACAATTTTGATTTTGTTTTACTTAAGAAATCAAATTCTATTTTTTTTTTTTCTTCATACTTAGCAAAATTAATTAAGGCTTACTGTTTTTAAGGATTTTTTTTTATATAAAAAACGTAGGTAGTTTTGATTTACATATATTTTCCCATTGATTTTTTTTAGGTTTGTACTTAAATTTTTTCTTTAAAAATACAAGTTTAAATTAATTTTTGTTTGATTTTTTTTCAGAACGGTGAGAAAAACAGTTTTTTTTCTGCACATTTTTTTCCAGTTACATATCGCTGCTTTAATTTGCTAAAATTTAAAGGAGAAGCAAAAAACATTTTGGTATTTTGAAAACTGTTTCTTGAATTTGTAATTGCATTTAAAAAAAAGATTGTAAGTGTCGGTGTATGTCTCCAAAATTTTTGTTACAAATAAAAGTAATTTTTCATAATCCAACAAAATCTGATATTGAAAAATTTAATGTTAGGCCTTAGCAAATTAAGGCAGCGATATATTTTTTAACATAATTTTTATTTAAACTCATTTACATATTTTAATTTAAAAAAATAGTTACTAAAGTATTCATGATGGCTTTCTTGTTGACTAATGACTAGAAAAGTGCAATTTGTTGTTAGCAAAATTAGAGAGAACATAGTAACATCTTGCAAGAGCATAACTACATATATATTCCAAAGAGGGTCGACTCTCTTCGACATTTGATTTCTCAGAATTCATGCATCGAACAACATTCGTTGTATCATACAAATTTTATTTTGTTTTGAAATTGCTCATTCGAACGGTAACTTTTCTCGACTGAACGACATTTTGTTGGATTCAACGGTTTTTTTTCAATGCGTCTCTTAAGAATATGTACTCTTTTTGAATAATATAACTGTAACCGAAGAGAGAAACAATGAGAGTATTAAAGTTAGAATTTTGATCAGAAAAAAATTTCTGTGAGAGAGAACTTAATCATATTAAATATTTATAGTAGTTTTGTTGTATTTACTCTATATGTATATTCTATGATACTGTACACAAAAGTTCTTATGTCTCTTCAGCACTATGTATTAAATCGGTGCATTTATTTCTTTAGGTATTTATTTTAATTCATTCAAAATAATTTATTTTTTTTTACAAATTATAATTCATAACTAAGGCAACCGTTCTTATTTTTTCTATTCATTTTGGTTTTTCATTACATTTCTCTTTTGTTTTGTTATTTCTGTTTTTATTTTTATTTTTATTCACATGCAATTTTCCCATCAAAGCTACTTAGGGCAATTGCGAATGCTTGCAGTGCACACAACGGATAACGATAATCCATTGTGAAAACATCCTCTGAGGTGCGCCCAAATTGCATAACAATATATTCAGGATCTGAGTCGTGTACCAATTGAAAATTCTTTACGGATGCTTGTGTTACGCGTCCATGAAAATTTAGCACATACGATTGAGTTTCATCATTCCAAACGGGCGTTTTGTTATGCAGCTCGACAATGGTATCCAGATTCTGTTGTAAAAGTTGAAAGAACCGGTTAATAATAAGTGATATAATCTTTTGCTTTTAATTACAAATTATGTAATCTTGGATTGGATTTTAGAAAAAAACAATAAACTCGTAAGTTCCGCATAATAATTTTCAATAATCGCTTATTGACATAATTTTTTAAGTTTTTTTATACTGACATGTCTATGTCGATAGCATGAATTTCAGATTGGTTCATAGTAAATTAAAAAATGTTGGTAAGGTTTATATCAGAGTTCGCAAAAACTCGCTATTGAGCAGAAATATTACACTTCTCCTCTTCAATATTATTCAGTTAAAGAGCGATTCATTTTGTTTCCTCACTGAGCGTTCTTTCGTTAAATGTTTTGAGTGAATTGAACTCATCCTTCCTGTTTAATCCTTATCGCTCACAGAATGCGCTCCTTAAAACTCTGAGTTAAAGAGCGCTCATGGTTTTTCGCTAGAAATATTAATTTCTCACTAGAAAGTTTTTGCAATCATAAACTCTTTCGATAACTGCGCTACATATTTTTCACTAGCGACGCAACCATTGAATATCTCTTTGTCTCACTCATTCATTTCTTCTCTATTATTTTACCATTTCATTTTCATGGGGTTTGACTTGTAACTGCTGATATTATTTAATTCATTTTTAAACATAATATTTTCGCTTGATTTTAAATTAATATTTTATTATAATATTATTATTTTTTGAAGTGAAATTTCTTTAGCGAGGGTGAATCGAAAATTTTGCAAAATAGAAAGAGGAAAAGTGCAAAAGCTTCAACAACAACGGTCACGTGAAAAATCGCACTTTAACAAAACCAGTGCACTTTAACAAAACCAGTAAGAATCGAAGTTATGCAGTTGTTTGTTATTTCGCTTCATACAATCAAGTAGAGAGACGATTTCTCGTAGTTTTATTGCATGTGCCTTAGTGAGAGAGTCGATATAGAAGTCTCGGCTTGAGAGACTCAACGTACCAACAAACGAGCGATTCAAACATTTTAGGAGTTTGTAATAGAAATAAATTTTGATTTGTTTACACGCACTTGTTTTTGAAATGATATGCTCACATGACAAAAACACTCAAAAAAGAGTAAGAGCGCATTTTGATTGCTCTACGCACTCTGGTTTATATAATTTTTATGAATCAACTGCTAATGTTAAACAGATCAGATCGCAGAAATGGAGCAGATTTAGTGTTCAACAAACCTTTACTTTCCACATATCTAAAATACCCTGTTGCTTTGGATCAGCTGAACTTATTTTAACACGTTGATCCTCTTCAGTCATGCCAGGCAGGATTACAGTCATATTGCGTGGTCCTTTAAAACCAAGGATATTAGTATCCTATCAATTAGTAAAAGAAAAAAAAAGAAGTAATAAAAACTGAAAATTATACAAGAAAATAGGCTAAAATTTTACTATTACTATACTTACATAAATAATGACAGCCAAATCTAAGCGCGGGTTTTCCGCGCTATCTTTATTGCCATTATCAAATACCGTAAATGAAGTACCGAATACATTTGAGCGTAATTTCCCACAGAAACCATCAGCATTGCGTGATAAGTCGGTAGGATCACAACTGATAATATAATTTGAGGTTTTACTCTTCTTGCGTTTGCGTCCTAAAAATACGTAAAAAGAAATCAAGTAAGAACCGTAAAATCATATAAAAAATCTATCGATACTCACCTCCCAACAGAAATATTTTCTTGCCATAATCACGTTCCAAATGCAAATAGTAAATGGGAAATAGACCACGATCCATACCCTTGCGATCACGTGTAATACGACATTTGAAGAGTACACCCTGCGGTGCTGGTTGCATTACGAATTGCTCAATATTACCGACAACATCACCTTCGGGCTCATTGATGCCACCGCCACTACTACTTCCGTTAGCGGCATCACCGCCAGCACTTCCTGATTGCTTCTGTTGCTGTTGTGTACTATTCGATGCGGATGCTGACCCGGAGGTACCAGATGATATACTTTTTGTTGCGCTATTTGATGCACCACCCCCCACTGGCATAATTGATGCACCTGTTGCAATGTTTCGATTGGCATAGTCATCTTCATCGATGTTGTTGGTATCATCGTTAAAGGAAAGTTGCTGCTGTTCGTGATTCTGCTGCTGTCGTTGACGTTGACTGCGTTGCATAGATGCGCTGTTGATGGTACTAATATTAATAGGACTGCTTTCATCGTCTTCGATGTCATGCGAGGAAATTTCTTCAATTAAATCTACTATAGAGAATAGAGGAAGTAATCGTTTAGGTTTTATCGTAAATTTATGACTGAATTATAATTTATGAAATTACCTTCTTGATTGTTTACTGATGCTGATGATGTTCTTGATATATTTTTACTTGTTGTTGTTGTGGTTGCTATTGTTGCTGAAGAATTACTTAATATTTGATCAGGATTTTGTGGTGAACTAATAAATTGCATTGGTCCGTCATATGCATGCAGTTCTCGACCTCCATTGCTTGTTGTTCTCATACCTGACATTGGGCGTGTTATTTGTAAATCACTAGCTTGAACCATACCGGGCGAGGCACGTTTCTGTCGTATGTAGGCTTCCATTAATTGGCGCTGAAAAATAAAATTTATAGAAAGATTAGGTATACCATAAGCTAAAAATTTATTAAGCTATATTAGTGTAGAACTATACTACACAATAAAGAAAATATGTTCAACTTCTGATATGCCACAATGTTTGAGTTTCTCCTCGAATATGTTTCGAAGTCCGGTTCTTTTTTTTGTTAACTTTTTTGAACATTCTGCTAGTCATAGGACGATGACAAAAATGTTTGTTGTATGAAAGAGCAGAGTCAGAGAAAGCGAATAGAATAGGCATTAACTACCTGCTTCTGTATTGGTGTAGGTTCATCTGATGCATGAGGAGAGAAAGAGACAACATAAAACTCTGAGGTTATAAGTGAAATAAAGAGGTGAAGGAAGCCGTCAGGTGACAGCTCTTTCTAGGAACTTTAGATGAAACTCACTTTTACCTCACTGAAGTATAGGAAAAAGTGTAAATTATACCATTATTTTTTTTGGATTAGCAATTGTTCTATCATAAGAAAACGAAATACTTCATATAAAAAAACGAAGAGAGTATGTTGATAATTTATAGAAAGTTGATACTTTATAAAAATTTTGCTGGTGTGATAGTAAGAAGTCGAACTGATATTTTTTAACAATTTTTATATAGAACTAAAGTAGTTTCAGAATAAAAATCGACCACGATATCCACAAAAGTTTATGTCCAATTTTTAGGTATATGGGATTGATATTTTTATGTTAATCCGATTTTTGGCGAATGCCCAGAAACTCTTTTTAATTATGAATTATCTCAAGTACCTTATTTTACAAACAATTTTTCTACTGGGTTGATACATTAAAATAAAATCAGAAAACTATTACTTAATAATATGTTGCAAAAATTTAAGCAAAAACAAAATTAGGTCAAAATTTTGAACTTTAAAATAGAAATACGTAAATATGTATGCAAATTTAAAGAGAACCTCATGCTTCATAAACAAGATTTTTGGTTTTATACTATAGCAAACCCAACAATTGAGGGAGAAGTAATATTTGGGAATATAGAGGTATGTAAAATGTGTATATTTTGCAACGTGTGTTGTGTTGCTCATAAACAATTTATGAATATTTAAAGTTAAGGTGTCCAACGGAAGCACCATGCGCTAGCAACATACCATTCGGACGCCATAATAGCAGCATACGCTGAGAAGTTTATGATATGTAAATGAAATACTTTTATTCAGGAGCATATACTATACAAGCATGCATTCTACATTTATATGTTCCCAACGGGAAAGATTCAAAAAGCTTTCCAAAATATCACTAGGGAAACATTGACTTTATGTATTCTTCTGGACGCTTAGAGTAAGCATTTTTAATTTTAAACAGAAAATGTTTCCACATTGAAATCATTTACTTGATTTTTAACATTGTACGACAAGGGGATGGAAGCGAAGATAATTGGATTTTATTAAGCGCTGATAGTAAGGTTTAAAAGAAAAAAAAATTCTTTTTAAGCTCTTATTTAGAAAAATTGCCTTGATTCATTTTTAGCATAGTGAATTGGTCGTACTGGTAATTTTTCAGGAACTTATTGTTCATTCGCACATCATAAATCCATGGATTGTCTCAAAAATGTACCAAGCAAATTACCAAGTATACACTTAAACAGAAATAACAAAAAATGTCGATATCTAAGGATTGAGAAATGTAAATTGTTGTAAATTGAGACTAAATTTTGCTGCTTATTAAAGAATGAGCTTCCATCAAGTTTGTTAGTTATTTATCGCTCTCTCTCTAGTACTAACATAGCAGCGTTTTTCTCCCATTGGGCATACTTAAGTATGTATAAATATTTGTGTGGTTTCACACTCTGACACCTGTAGATAGATGAAAAAAAAAAATAACTGAAGAAAGTAGTGTAAAAAAGTTAATTTCGCAGAAAAAAGGAATTTTCTATGGAAATAATTTAAAATGCAGAAGAAATGTTACCACAGTGTTATATAAACCAGAATAAAAACTTTTGGCATATTTATATGTAGCCACGAGTTTATATTAGTAAAAAAATAAGGAAGAATAAAATAAATTTATGATAAGGGAAAAATGTGTATACCTTGCAAGCGAAGTGTGATGGACACACTAAGCCAATTCGGAACTGAGTTGTGTATGGACTGGATATGAAAGTGAGCAACAGGGAACAGCAGTCATATAAATGATGGTTCTTGTATCAAATATTCTATTTGTTAACCTAACTAGACTTCATCGAGTTTTGTAAGGGGAACTCTCTTTGCTTTTTTTATATGAAGTTTTAATGCTCTCAATTTAAGAGAGCGAAAAACTTAATGTAAAGAAAAAAAAAAAAAGAGAGTGAGATATTCTGTCGAAGAAAGGACAGTCAAATGAAATCAGAGGATATAAAAACCAGACAAATAGAATCAAATAGGTGGCTACCAGTGTCAGACTGAAACTATAACGGACGACAATAATCAGCAGTAAACATAGATAGAGGTAGCCAAAGCATATAAGAGACAGGGGTAACCAGAGACGATAAAAATCGGAGGAAATCAGATAATATACAAAGCAGTAAAAAGCAATAAGCGGTAATCTGAGGCCGGAAAAAGTAGTCTGAAACATAACGAGTTACTTAGAAGCAGGTAGAGGTAGTCAAAGCAAATAAAAGGTAGCCAGTCCTTATTGTGACTGCACTTTTGAATCGATAATTTATGGTTCTCTTTCGAGTTATGCCATTTTCTCTCATATTTGTCTTCCATAGTCGTCTTGATCTTTTTGTCCTTTCAAGCGGGTACAAATTGCCTTTTTTCTGGATCAGGCCAGTAGCAGTCGAATGCAAGCATCAAATTTCTTCAGGTATTTAACTTTATGACACTCCTTGATACCTAAGAACAAAAATTTCGGCGTTTTGGTGGTGCGACAATTGTTTATATTTTGCAGTTGTTTTTGGCACTTTTTAAAAAATTCTTCTTTTCGCCAAACAAGCGCAATAAAAAATGGTACATTCCACTTAAATACATTCTTAAAACATAAACAAGAGAATCTCCTTTACAAAGGAAGGGAAATTTGGGCAAAGTTAGGAAATATTACCGAAATTGCAGCAGTATTGCAAGTGGTGCGGTTTTTGTGACCGCCAGTGTATGGTGGTTCAACTCTTCTTTCAATATTCCCCTTTTAATAGCTCATTGGAAATTTTATTTGTACTGAAGGTAGCATTTCTATTTGAATTACTATTTCATTAAATTTTTCAAAAAAAAAAAAAACTGCTAAAACCGATTTCGCTTGGAATGAGGCGGTAAATTGATTTTGATGTAACTCATTCTACAATTTTATTATTTTACTCGGTTTTTGGCTTTGGATTTGTTTACATGCATATACTCGTATACAGTTTTACGAAATGAAAAGTTTCGTCATTACGAGTGCAATAAACCTAACCAAACTAAAACTAACCTTAACCTTTTCTTCAACTAAGTTTTATACTTGTACACTGTATGCGCAGGTAAGTTAGTTTGTATCTCAATAGTATTTGTTTTTTGATTGCTTTTTGTTTTTGCCAAGCAAAGAAGACCATGAAAATAAATTGAAATAAAAAATTCTATATACCATAAACGATAATAATAACTAACTAACTAGCAAAATAAAAAAGAAGAAAATAATTAGAATCCAGCAACATCAACTCACGCCCAAAACCATATCAATTTCAAATACACACATACAAATATGCATATATAATATTGAATACATATGCATGAGCTTGTACAAAGCTTATACAAATTTTCACATAACATTTGGCAACGTGATAAAAACGCTGCAGGTGCACTATGCAATGTTCTTTTATTTGTTTTGCTATAATGACGACGGCGACGACGACGACGACTAAAAACAATCAAATTATACAATATTGCTGTTGTTGCTGTTTTCATGTTGTTAATGGAAAAAATTTGTGCAATTTCATTTAAAACAGAAAAGTTAAATTTCAAGTTCAATAATAACAATAGAAGCAAAAGAAGAAAAAAACAAATGAATTTGAATTTGAATACAAATGAAATGCATGAAAATGTGAGTGAGCATGAGAATGAGTATAGCTGCTGCCAACAATGATGACTATGTAGGTGACGTTGTAGATGACTTTTGAGGGCGTGTGATTTTGATACATACTACCTATCTACAGTTGTAGTTGTGTATATATTTTGCCCCCATGAAGCTGTGATACACGCTTAAAAATAAAACAATAATTGTCACTAACATTTCCAATGTCACTGACAACAACTACTAAACTATTACATAAATTGCTGTTGATAATACTTGGGTACATTTTAGAATGTTTGCTTCTATTGCAATTTGTGTTATATATGCACTCGAAAAACATTTAGTTTAATTGCTTTCTAAATCAACATAAACGCATTTGCACTCATGCACACACACAGTATACACTTTTTATATCACTTTCATAGTACATAAGTGTGTGTGTGTGTATGGTATGTTGATCCTTGGCCATCATTACCATCAACCTTTTCCCCAAACATCATCCTTGTTGTGTTGTTAGTTGACCTTTGTTGCTTGTATCCTTTCGAAACCACAGATTTATCTTTCATACATAGGATTAAAGTTTCATTTGTTGTGCATAAATTGATTGTGCTGTTTGTGGTTTATGAATATTTAATAGTTCTGTTTTGCTGTTATTCAATAACATATTCACTTTTAATAAATGAAAAAATAATTTTATTGCTTACCTAGTGTTGCCATATGTTTTTTTTTTTATTAAATTGACACTGACAATCGCATTTTAGCAATGTAAATATTTATTATGTGTTATTGTGTGTAATCAACGAGTATAAATCATAAAATTAATTTATTTGCCTAACTATTTTGAAGATGACTTCTGGCATAGTCAAAGCTTTGGTAGTTATGCTGATCGCATGAAAGAAAATACTCGGACTAAGAAGCTATTCTAAGTATTTGATGTTGGATGAACCTCATCAGAATTCTCATGAACGTTACAATTTGAAAAGGTAAACTAATCAATTGTGGATTTCATGACTCTCATGATATTGGGGTGTAGTTAAGAGTAATCATCTGATAGATTGATTGATTAGAATGGGTGATATTCACTGCGACCTTAAAGGTCTATTGCACCCCCGTTAAAAGCTTGGATGTGTCTTCAGAGCTCTTTCAGGAGCTTTCCTTATATAGTGCTTCGCAGTATATTAGGATGTGTTCTGGTGTTTTCTTTTCGCTTTGGCACAACCTACAGCTTTTGGCTATTCATATCACTATTTGTTTTATCCGTTTTTGTGGTCATGCCATTACACCACGATGCATTATCAACATTTCAGAGGTTCGAGAGCCGGGTTGGGTATGATAGCATTATAACTTAAACTATCATAAAAAATCTCTGACTAAATGTTGGTCTTAAATGATGATGCAGAAATATTCAGCAAATCCGAATGGTTTTAGACGTAAAACGCGGAATAGCATACCCAGAATTGGTCCAACACACACAGCCTCGATAGTCGTTCTTTCTTTCATAATTTGAATTTGCAAAACTTGTAGACTTATCATCAAGAATCACTCAAAAGTCCTGTCAACCCAAAAATTAATGCCAGCCAACTAAAAGAAGATAATTTTTTTTTGTACCAATTGCGGTGGTAAAAACATGACCTTTTTTCCGCCCATACATCTTCGCCCACCTTAGTGTACATACAACAGTTTCATCAGGGGAGAGATCTAGGCACAAACCGGAGGAGATATAATCTATGGCAAATCTGCTGTTTGAAATTCTGAACGTATTAAATACTATTGATTTCATCATCATTTCTTCAGGGGTTTTTAATTTACTTGAAAACCTGGAGATCTCTTATGGAGAGCTGAGAACATTTACACTTTAATGTCTTTGTATTTTGATACGCTTCATAGCGCTGGTAAAAATCAATTGCTTTGTAAGCATTGCTCCATACTTACACAAATGCACAAGACACAAATCCATAGATGACCTGATGTAAATACAAGTGCTCGTGCACTGTGGTCACCATAAAAGTATAATTTATTTTCTGTACAAAAAGTTAGAAAATATCAAAAGCAAAAGTAATAAAATCATTGCCTCATCTGTATTTCTGCCTGTCTGTCTATTTGTCGGGCCAGCTAGCTGTCTGTCTTGTCTGCTCATGCGATTATCGCAAAGACAAAGTATCACTCGACTAAGAAATGAAAATTTTAATTGACTTTGTACTTTACACAAGAAACCAACATTTTAAAATGAAAACGAAAGTAAAAACAAAAAACAATAACAAAAGTAAACTATAGAAAATTATACAAAATAGCAAAATACAGAAGAAGAAAAAGTAGAAAAAATATGAAACACAAATTCCAACTGATTCCTGCTCTACTCTACGATATAAAATATTATTTAAAATAAAGAAACACGTGATCGAAATATAAAATATACATATTGACAGATTTAGAATAAATGTAAACAAAACTTGAAAAATAGTGCAAGTAATTAAATGATTATAGGAACAGCCAACACTCATGTATGTAATCACTAAAATTGCTTTATCAATTTAATAAAATAGCAAAATGCTATGAAGCAATCTAAAATAATAACAACTTGTTGCTATATGTTAAAAATTATGTAAGTATGTATGTATGTAAGATTTTTATGGTACTTATTACAAGAATTGACACACGTGATCATAATCAACAAAATGTATATTGTAGGGTGAAAGGCGACATTGCCATGACAGAAGAACAGGCGATGCGGGGATTCGAAAACATTTACTGTAAACCGAAAGGTGAAGGTTACTTATTAAAAGTTAATAGTGTAGACAGCGGAAAAGGGGTACATGAAATAGTAGGGTGGACCCCTTTTTCTGTCTACTGGTTATAGGGAGCAAATAATTGCCTCATCAGAATTGTTGGGCAGAATATAAACTTGATAAAAGATGGCGCTGTGTGTAAAGTTTTAAAAGCATTGATTTTAACTTTAATATGAATTTAAAAAAAAATGTAGCTCTAGCATTTATAGATTCTAAATTATACTTTAAATTAGACGCCAGGCTCTTTTCCCAATATTTATGTATATTATCATTAAAAGTTTTATTAAAATACAATGCAGAATGCTGGTTACTACATGAATTGAGAATCTCCAGAACACAGGAAAGACCAAATTTATTGCATAAATCTTTTTGTAAATTTAATTTTGCGCAAAAAAAAAAAAAATTAAAAAATAAAATAAGTATATAAAACAAATGAATGTGTAAAATATATATCAATGACTGCAAAAAAAAAGAAAAAGTCAACAACAAACCAATTCGAACTTTTTTTGATGATCATGTTGTTGATGTGAATGATGCCATTGAAAATATTGCAGCTACTATCATTGGTACTTACTACTCGTACATACATACATACATACACTTGCTGCTGTTGATATTATGTTTACATTCTATTTTATTTACACATATTGTATATAAGGGTCTGACTGAAAGTTTGTGGAGAAAAAATTAGTTTGCTGTTTTCCTAATTCAAAACTACATCACAAAATGTTTTAATTGAAAAAATGGAGCTACACAGTTTGCTTACATCTTTGGAAAAGTAAAGTGGTGAAGCATCCTACGATATAAGTACTACGCGAATATGTTGACGTTAATGCTGGTAAAAATAGGTAAGAAGTCGCGTGTGTACAACACAACAACAATAAAAGTATAGTATTTTTTTCATTTTAACATTCACACAGTAAATAATCGTTGGCAACCGAACATGCGGGAAGAGTAGAATATTATGAATGTAAATGTGCGCTCTCACTCACGTGACCATTACTGATTACTGCTCAAAAGGAGCAATAAATGAGACTTCCGAGCCTTGTTGGAAGCGTAATAGATCTGCCGACGGAAGAGGCTTCGGGCGAAGTCTTTCTGTTATAAAGAAACCAATGAAAACTGTCACCAATGTTGATTTTCTGAAATCAGCTGCTTTCAGTGACTGGAAAAGCAAAATTTTCAAATTGAAACATTCAGTGTGACCGTCAAACCGTGTTCGTTTGAAACAGTATTATTAAAAATGTTGATAACGACGCGTGCTTTATTTCATATATGATACAAATACAAATGTACATACATATGTGTGTATGTATATGAGTAAATACATAACCCACTGGTAGTAAATAAATAGTGTAGGGAGCACAAGTAGAGAACAAGAACTCAAATATTCATTACTGCTGAATGCATTGATGTATAGTTGAATGATTTGATGGATGGATGGATGCTTGGATAGATGGTTCGTTGGATGGATGTGAGATGGTTGAAACGATGGATAGTAATTGTGGGTGCAAAAGTATAAAAAGCAAAAAAAAAAAAAAAAAAAAAAATTCGCTTATTCTTTAGCAGCGGCCACTGTTGCTGAAAGCGTGTTTTGAAAAGCAAAACGCTTCAGTGCAAATTGTGTAGGCAAACGAGACGTAACGAAAGCAGAGATTCGACAATAAAAATAATAAATATTTAAAATATTTATTAAAAGTAACAACATAAAAAGAAAACAATAGTGTTATAAAACCCAAAAAACCAAAAAAAAAAAAAAAAATGTTACTGAAATACCGTGAATTTTCACAAAGCGGCATGATAAACGCTCATAAATCTTAAAGCAAAAAAATAATGACCAGAAGTTCAAATAAAAAATAGTGTAAAAAAGTTTGTGCGATAAGAGAGCGCAAGATTTGATTAAACTTGCTAAATTGTTTAACAGTAATAAACATATCAATCAATCAATCAACTAGCACGAATAGTAAAACGTTGAAAATTTCTAACTTTACACGCGCGGTTGAAGTGAAGTCGTGAAGTTGTCTTGAAAACGCGCGCATCTACCTGAACTACCTTCGCTGCTCAAACCGCCAGAAGAAGATGTTATTCCTGACGAAATTGCTCACACTTGTTGCCGTACTCAGCATATTGATTAATCTACCTACAGCCACACACTGTGATACATCCTACTATGAGAAATACTATACAGCACGGCGTTTTTTACCGCTAAAGCGGACCTCCCTGCTGGAATTCAATTTCACCGTACAACTGGCGCAGGGTGAACATGTGGCAAGCTTCGAACAAGTCGCATTGGTGGGTAATTTAAAACATTTGGGGTCATGGCACGCTGAAAACGCCATCATACTTAATCGCACTCAAGAGCATAATATTTGGACGGGTATGGTTCGGCTGCCGGTGAATACTAGCGTTAGTTATCGCTACTTTATAGCAGCAGTGGATAATGCAACAGGGACAGTTCAAATACGGCGCTGGGAATCGCATATTGTGGCGCGTACCTTCAATATTACAACATATCCTGGCAATCGCACGGATGTCTTTGGGTTGATACTGAAAGTTTCGCCATCAGAACCTCAGGTGAAGCATGAAGTACAACGCGGTTGGCTGAATGCTGGACAGATTGTGCAATTTAAACTTTTCCGCAATCCTTTGCACATTAATGAGTCAAGCGTGGGCACTGAGCGTTTGCGCTTGAAGCTCCAACCTGTTGAACCGCATATGCTTACACCAATTTTGCCATCAGCGCGCGCACACTCCGAATACGTTCGCATGTCGTATGGTGATAGTTTTTTGCGAGATCAACCTGAATTCGGTGTATCCTTTGAGACTGAGCAGGATATACTTATGTTTCATACGATTGTCAGTGATATGCAGGAGGTAGCGTATTTGCTGAAGATTTATGCCACGCAAGATGGCAGCGAACTGGTCCGTTTCATTGGTTATCAATATATTTATCCGAGTGTGCTACAAGGTTCTGAAGGTAGCTTTACAATCAATATAATTTCACCCACGTGGATGAATATAATTGGGACTTTAACGTTACAGTATTTGGTGATTACACCAATGCCCAATTCACCGGTTAATTTTCGTTCGTCTTTCGTGAATTATTGGCGCACAAACTGGACTGGCTTAGATGTGGGTCACCGTGGTATGGGTAGAAGTTTGAAGCAAACCACAAATGCACCTGCCATCATTGAGAATACTGTCGCTTCAATGAAAGCTTCGGGAGAATTAGGCGCTGACATGGTTGAGTTTGATGTCATGTTGACTAGTGATCTTGTGCCAATCATTTATCATGACTATTTCGTTTATGTATGCATGGATCCGAAAACGCCCAAGAACAAAGATGATCTCACCGAGGTGCTAATCAAGGATGTCACCTATGAACAGCTAAAGAATCTGAAAACCTATCAAGTTGTGGGCAACAAAATTATTGAATATCCTGCACACAATACCGCCGAGCAAGAGGATCATCGTCTCTTTCCACGTTTCGAGGACTTTCTCACTCAGGTGAATAAATCGGTGGGCTTCAATATTGAAATCAAATGGCCACAACTCAAATCGAATGGTGATATGGAAAGTATACAAACTATTGACAAAAACGTTTTCATCGATCATATACTTGATGTTATGTTCCGCTACGGTTGCGGACGTCTCAGTTTCTTTAGCAGTTTCGATGCGGATATCTGCACGTTGCTGCGTTTCAAACAGAATATGTATCCGGTTATGTTTTTGTCAGCGACAAAAGAACGCAACTTCGATGATCCACGCTCGGACACCATCTACGATTCAGTGAATAACGCTCAAGCATTTGATTTGGCTGGCATTGTTCCGAATGCGATACACATACAGAACGACTCACGTTGGGTGGACATCGCAAAGAAGCAAGGGAAGAAAATCTTTCTTTGGGGTGATGCTTTGAAGGATGCCGCTTCGATTGCTTGGTTCAAACAACAGGACGTTACCGGTGTTATTTATGATCGTGTGGATTTATGGTTGCCTGTGAATAAGAAGAGCGCTTTTGCGTCGGAAGCAGATCTGCCGGAATTCTTTCAATTACAGTGCCCGCCATTGCAGCTACGCATCGAGCGAAACTCAACGGTGGACAGTGTATTGAGCAATGTTAATTTGTTGTAGGTGGAGGCGGTGAAGAACTGCTTACGTTGTTAGAGTTTGAAATTATTTATGCGAATGTAAGATGTTTTGCTTTCAAATAAAGTTGTTATAATATTTTTTGTGAGGTGCATTGCTCTTTTTTTTGATTGGTTTAGCATTTAGAGGCATAAAAACATTATTGCAGACATCTTTGGCGCTGACTTTCAACTAAGATGTTACTACAATTCTTCTACAAATTTGTTGCTCATCAATGGTCCATTACGCTACAAATTTTTGGCAAACAACTTCAATTCGACAACCTAAAATTACCTTATTGGGAGGTCAAGGTTCAACTAGGACCGTCGCGCCAACAATGATGATGAAAATTGTGCAACTTTCGTTTTAGTCTAACATATTTTCTAAGCAATAAAATCAATTTGCATTCTCATACATTCAAATATTTTGGCTATTTAGAGAACATTATTTTTTCTCTTGTAAGTTCATTAAATTATTGATCTGGGAATTCTATACAATTGCAAACAAATATGCCAAATATTGACTGACAAAATTGGCACTAACGACATCAGCATTCAACAAACGCTTAATATAGCAATATACATGCACAAATGGGCGCCCATTATACTCTAAATTGACATACACTTTAGGCAGACAGGCAAGCAAGCAGGCAGATAGTCACGCTGGAAGGCAGGCAGGCAAACAAATAGTGAGATAGATAAATATACATAGATGAAACTCCCTAAAAGGACAAAAAAGGCCAAATAATATATTGATAGGGTTTTTTCATTTGCTCTTTGTTGTAAGTGGAAGTGCAGGAGCATGAGAAGTTAAGGGGCATTTGGTCTATTAGCCTTTTCACATATGTAAGACGTATGCATCATTATACTGTAATCATGTTATTTTAGTTTCACTTTTTGAATATTTGAAGAATCATTTTAAGTTTTACTCCACTATAAATATCTAAGATAATTATAATAAAATCTAATGTTAGAAGGCTATTTAGCCATTGAAAGTTTTATATTAATATTATTGAAATCCGTTAAAGATTTTCCCATCAGATAACCGCACTGTAGATAAAGCAGTTCAAGGTTTCATCACAAGAAATCTTGATAATTTTAGGGTCCCTATCTTTGTGAACAGACAAGCGGCAGTCAAAGCATTCGGCAGCATGCTACACAGTAATTCGTTTCATAGATAAAAGTCAAGTAATTCATGGAACCAAAACCTAACAAATTTGGCATCAATTTGCAAGTAATTCTTCTACTAAGAAGAAGCCAAAAAATCTTCGACATGAAATTTTTTATTTTTCAAAATATTGCAAATAAGTATTCTTCAGCATTAATAAATTTATATATTTTTGAAAATAACCAAACTGGAAATTCTCAAATTTTGATGGAAAAAAAAAGAAACCGGGAAAAAATATCTGCTGGTTGTTTCTTCTAAGTAATATGTTCTTTTGCTTATGAAGTTGAATTGAAATATTCTCCACCTTCTTCCGACTTCTTAAAATAAATCATTTTTAATCACTTTATTTTCGATTTATAAAATTTGTTTTGATCCTAAAAGTATGCAAATCATTCGAAAAATGTAAACAATTAAAAAAAAAATGAGAATTTTCCTCGAAATGAATCACTGTGTGCTAGAGAGAACTCTTTGCTGATAGCACATATCAATAATCAAACAATCCTAGAGTGTAAAAGGGGAAGAAATAAAAATTGTATTAAATAAATTTTTAATATTTTTTAAATTTGTTTTTTGATTCACAATATCCAAATCAAAGTCAATGCAGACAAGCAAATTGGATGTTTCAATAATTTATGAAGTTCCATTATTGAACTTACATAAGTGATGACAAATTTAATCTTTCCCCATTGTTATATTATGTACATGAGCTTTCGCATACATTAAATTATGATTTAATTTTGTAAGCCTTTTTCGCAAACATTTTTAAGTACATATTTATACATATTTTGACCTCTTTGCCAACATACAATAGAACGAATACATTTTTGTATACTCGCTCTCTGCAAATATTCTCTACCATAACACAATTTTGTATATTCATTAAGATTAAATACACCATTATCCTTTTAAATCCATGTTCTGTGTTGTATTCATGCTATAGAAATTGACTGCTGGTGCTAGTGTTGCTTTGTTGCCAATATCAAAGACTTATTTAATGTTACTATAGAATTGGCATTTACACAAATACATACAAACATATGTACACACATTATTACATATGTAGATACTTTGGGCAATCATTGTGCTACACACATATATATATCCCCACATAGAGATAGAAGGAAATATTTGCTTACACGTGTGCGTAATTTAGTTATATGTTAGGCTCAATGCCCGAAATCGATCTATGCACTTATGGCCGAAGAAAGCTCACATTTATAGGGCAGTTTATTTATATAGCACTCTACTCGGTTGGCTCGGCTGGAGAAGGGCGTGGGATTCATCGAAAAAGAAAACACAAGCTTATACACGATCATAATGAATGTTTGTAAGGCCACTTTGTAATTTACTCGCAAGCTACTCGCAGAACAATCGGGCCACGAAAACCGCTTGCTCTGGCAACGGATCACCCGTTCCGGGAATAAGCCACTCGCTCCGAGTCTTTGAAATTTGAATAAAAAGGTTGGACTTAAAAATTTTAAAAATCGGAATTAAAGTACAAACTTCAAAACTTTTGAGACCATTTTGGTACCTGAAGATATTATCTGATTTCAAAAATATTTTCTTTTTCCTTGTGTACGTCAAGATGAGTAGAAACATTTCTGTGCTGTTATTTTTCGATTTGACACCATTCTTGGATATTTAACGTGTCCCAAAAATGTTTCTTTACGTGAACAGTTTTTTGAGTCACTGTAGATGCTTTTTCGCTCATTGACCGATTTTAGACATTGAGCTTAACATATACATAGAACACTCATACACAGATACTCATACACAGATACAACAAGCTTTTATACACACATATAAAACAAAATAAAAATCAGAAAGTAACAACTCTAGTAATTGAAGTTTACTATTACATACGCATATAACAAAACGCTTAACTTACATAAATACATCATTATACGTATTACAAACAGACAAAATCAAAAGAAAAAAAACATTGTATACATTTGAGAGTAAATAAATTTATGATGAGATTATTAAAGTTTCAGAAACCTTTCAGACAAGGTATTTAAATTAGGGTTAATTTATAACATTTCAGCTGCAACTTTTGAAGTCAAATTAAAGTTGAATCGTTATTTCCGTATATTGAATGATTTACTTCTCTTTAAATAAAATAGCTAATGCTCCTAGAAATATACTGTGTTATGTAGTTTTAAATTACATTTAATCCTAAATGTGTTCGACATAAATCTCTTATGTAAGCTGATAAACTCACACGCTAAAACACATTTTCTCAGTTATTGACATGCTCTGCTTTAAAAAAAAATTCAAAAGAATCCTAAAGAAAATAAGAGAAAATAATAAATTATATAAAATTTTTATATGTACATTTGTCATTTCGCATCTTAAATTGCCTGGGTGTAAAATTGCATAGAATACGTAAAAAAAGAATATAGAAATTATATATATGTATAAGTACCTATCTCTACTGAATCTTCAATAGTTCGAAATAAGTAGTTGTGGGGTTAAGTTGCTGATGATGGCAGCAGATAATGCATTAAAAAATTTTCTTTTTCTTAGCGAGTAACGTTGCTGAAAAATAGTAAAAGAAATAATGGAATTGCAGTTTCTTCCTTTTAAGCGTTGGTTATTGCAGCGTAAATAGCGGAAATTAAAATGACAGTAAAATAAAAAATAATGATTTTTTTTTTTTTTTTGCTTCATTCATATTGAACAAGAAGTGTGTATGTATGTGTGTGGGTGAAAACTAAAGGAAAATTATGAAAATATGAAAATACCTAAAGAAAATCATAAAGTCAATAAATTAATGATGGAAATTTGATTAAAAATCTCTGATTTTATTAAGTTTTTTCAATATTCTTCAAAGTTTTCAATTAATTTCAATTGGTTTTAGTCAATTTGAATGAAACCCTTCAATCGCTTTTTTGTGCCGCTTCTTCTTCAATGATCACAAATCTTGTTTAATCTCACTCAACTGATTCAATATCTTGTATTAAATCAATTGCTTTAATTTCATTTGAATTCAATTCAGTTGATTTGAATTCTCTTTCAGTCTTTCAATATTTAATTCCATTAACTTTCAACTCGTTTCACTCGCTTTCATTAGTTCTCAACTACTTATTATTTCTGACTCACAATCACTTTCAGCAGCTTTCAATTGATTTCCTAGAGGGTATTTAAGATTCTGCTTCCAAAACTTGTGGCAACGGACGCTTAAAATTGTCAAAATTATTTTGATTTATTTTTTTTTTATTTATTTCCTTTATATATTTTAGCTCTTTTTTGTTTTTTTTTCCAAATATTAAAAGCTGAAAATTTCACTTTAATCCTTTCAAGATATATTTAAAAGCATTTAGGAAAATTGGAAGAGCACATGTAAAAATGCTGCCACAGATTTTTACTACAGCATGCCGTTATATACCGCTAATGCCGCAAACGACAGTCATCAATTTCAATGTGAATATGGCCGGCGAGCGTTTATCGAGTTTCGAGAAAGTCGCAATCTGTGGTGATCATAGGAATCTCGGCAATTGGAATACACAGAATGCTATACTGCTGAAGCCCAGCGGTGAGCAGCACATGTGGGAGGGTAACGTTGAAATGGATAAGAATACGACTGTAAGTTATCGTTATTTTATTGTGACGGAGAGTGGTGAAAGAAATGGTGGAATGGATGTTGGAAAAGTGACTAGAATAATTAATGCAGTGAATGCTACAATAACTGGTGATGGTGGGAGTAGGAGTGGAAGTGAAGATGACCATGAAGAAAAATCCCATACCATACAAGTGCGACGGTGGGAGTCGCATATGGAGGCGCGTTCTGTAACTGTGGGGACGGAGAATGAAAAAACTATGGACAATTTTGGTTACATAGATTCGTATGAGCGTGAAGTGAAAAATGGTTGGCTGGATTCCGGCAATATACTGCAGTTTAAAATCTTTGGTAATGCACTGGAAATAAAGCAAGGAGCGCCTGCTAATTTGCAGTTGCGCTTAAAAGTCGAACCAGTTGACGCAGACAGCTTGGTACCGATTATGCCATCGGCGCAGGCTAATGTAGAGTGTGCAGCTTTATCACAGTCAGATTGTTTTCTGCGCGATCAAACCGAGTACGGAGTACCTTATAAAGTGACTGAGATGCTCATCTTTCACACCGAGCTGACCCATGTGCGAAATACTTCGTATTTGTTGAAATTATTCGGGGTGCAAACTAATAATGCCGCTGTGAATCTCATATCCTACCAGTATATCTTCGCCAATGACATTGTCGGCTCCGAGGGCACACTGACACTTTCGCTACTCTCACCAGTGTGGTTAACCGGTATTGGTAAGATGAAGCTGCAATATTTAGTAGTTACTCCTATGCCTAATTTTATGGCTGATTTACATTTTTCCTTGGCTAATTATTGGAATGATGAGTGGAAGGGTTTGGACGGCGCACATCGTGGTATGGGCATTAGCTTTCATGCGCACATAAATCATCCAAAATATCACGAGAACACGCTGGCATCGTTTATGGAAGCAGCTAATTTACCAGTCGATATGATTGAATTCGATGTAATGCTAACAAGTGACATGGAGCCCATAGTTTTTCATGATTTCGAGATATATGTCTCATCAATTAGTAAACCGAAAGGGAAAGAAGATCTCACCACAGTTATGGTGAAGGACTTTACGTATGCCCAGCTGCTAAATATGAATATATTTATATTGTCCGGTACGAAAGTACTCAACTTCCCACCACAGAAATATGTAGAAAACTCAAATGAGCGTCTGTTTCCACTCTTGGAAGAGGTACTTCAGAAAGTCACAAAATGTGTTAGTTTTGATATTGAAGTCAAATGGCCACAGATGCAAGAGAATGGAGAAATGGAGAGTATGCAAAGTATGGATAAAAATGAGTATGTGGATCGTATACTTGCAGTGGTAAGGCGATATGCCGGTGGTCGTTTGATTTTCCTGACCAGCTTTGATGCCGATGTCTGTACAATGATGCGTTACAAACAGAACATGTATCCGGTTATGTATATCACGCCCAGTAGAACTGATCGTTATGAGGATCCACGTTCTCATGATTTCGAATATCAAATACATTTTACACAAGCTTTTGGCTTGTTGGGCGTTGTCGCCAATACGGAATATATAGCAACTAATCCGCAATTAATGAGGTATGCAGAAAAGCGTAATAAAAAAGTTTTCCTTTGGGGTGAA
The DNA here is from genome assembly GCA_963691655.1 of Toxonevra muliebris. Taxonomy (NCBI): domain Eukaryota; kingdom Metazoa; phylum Arthropoda; class Insecta; order Diptera; family Pallopteridae; genus Toxonevra; species Toxonevra muliebris. The sequence continues at coordinate 86,785,687 of OY829328.1, read as the reverse complement.
GATCTGCGGGATAGTGCAACGATTGCATGGTTCAAGAAACAGGGAGTTGTTGGTTGCATCTATGATCGTGTGGACTTATGGTTACCTGTAAGCAAGCAAAGAGTGTTGCTATTGAAAGAGTCTACGGATAGTGGTTGCGTTTAAGTTTTGAAAGCGGTTTGAATATGTAGGTAAACAAGTTTTTATATAATAGAAAAAACGAAACAAAAACATTTTATGGATTTTATTTATTGGGTTATCTATAAGTCTGTGGTCACAAGGCATAACAGCATAAGTGTATTTTTTGAATTTTACAGGAGAGCACTTTAAAGATTCAAATACTAATAGTAATCAAGTTGAGTTGTGCTATTTTCCCTTTAATATTTCGTAAATCACTGAAATGATATTCATAAAATTTTGGCACAATATGAAATCAGATATGAAGATTTCAATTATGATAATAACTCGGATTCGATAAAACTCGAGTTGTGTTTTTTAATGGCTTGTGACCACAGAAGTATCTAGCATTAATTTTATTTATGCCTAAAAATATGCAATGGTGTTTTTTCCTAGTGCGGACTTAACTAATCTTTTAACTTTTTAAAATTTATGCCCACAAATCTAGCGATTTTTTCTACTTTCAATATGCAACGGTAAAATTTGTTTGCTACATATTTGAATAAATTTGAGTAGGAATATATTTAAAAAAAAATATTCGCATGTAAAGTAAGACAAAGTTATGTGATTTTTCTCAGAAAGTTTAGAACAGACTTTTGAACTGTCTGTTTCTTTTTGCTTGTTTCAATTGATTCCATGTATCAAATGCACGCATTATGTGCGTTGGTATGGATTTTATACTATGTCCTTGCTCAACATCCATCAAGAAAAAAATGATTTTCCGCAAATTCTATTATTGAATAAGTAAATTTATTAAAATAGAAAAGATTTTCGTTTATTTTTACCGTTTTCTAGTAGTATGAACCCCGTGACGGAAGTGGTTGGTATGGGTTGGACTGCTTCGTAGGATATAAGGGTCCGGCACTACGGAGCATTATTCACTTATGACCTAAATGTCGTATAGCTCAGCATTTCGCGATCAGAGTTTTTGGAAATTTTAATTATTTTCGAATACTTTGGCACACTGAATCGTATACTATATTCTTCCAAAAGAAATCAAGCGGATATGAGTGTCGAAAATAAGAATCAATATGCAATTAATATTTGCTAGATATATCTTCGTATTTTCTTCGTAATGATGTGTTAAACTTTTCCTTGCTAAGAAATGAGCTTGAGCTTGAGCGAGCTCAAATATTGAAAAATTCTCAAATTATGGCATCAACTGAGAAGAGAAAAATATTTTCCACACAATTTATTTTGAAGAAAGAGGTACCCACTAAATAACATCTCTTTAAGAAGGTAGAAATATTTAGTTAATAGATACATATGTACGTCAAAATCACTTTTTAGCTCTATATATATGTAAATATGTGTATTTTGTAATAGATAAATGTTAAATTTAATGAATAAGGAAACTATTGATTCCATGTACATATTTCTATATATAGGGTAAGTACATACTGATATAGCGATTCTACTAATATCGAGCTACATTAACCTTAGTCGAACCCAAATGAACCCAAATCTGATATCTAAAATGCGCTGCTATCTACTGCTGCCTTACTGCTACAAAAACTATTAACTTCGCGTAGGCTTTATAGTTTATAGTTAGTGTGTGTGGATGTGATTTTGAGATACTGTATGAACACTGTGTATATATGTATGTATGTGTGTTGATGCCAATTTAGTATACTTTGTGTATAAATGTGAGCCCATTTGCTACTGTCGCTTTATTAAGTCATGTTGAAAGGTTATTTCGTCAGTGTCTGTTTTAAGTGACATGCACACAAGCACAACACAAAATTGTTTAATATACAGATATACATACATACATACATATGTAGACACATCAAGGGTGTAACGAACGTTAAAGTAGACTTGTCACTGTCTTACGCCATTGGCTATCTAACAGGTTATATTAGAAGAATAGGAAAAATCAATGTAATTTGATTTTTACATTAAGCACAGAGTTAGACGGGGTAGAAAACAATTTCAAGCTTAGTGAAGATATACTTACATATACAGAATGGTGTGTGTCCATGTTCAAGGCATCTGAGAAAAACATGTTAAAGTAACATGACGATTATAGTGGGAAAACTACATCCCAAACACATGAAGAGTGTGTGTTTTTTATCATTATTTTCAAGCCACCTTAATATATAACTGTAAACCTAACAAATTGATTTCTTTGTAAGTCTACACAAGCATCATAGTTATGTACATACATATATATGTATGTGTGTCTAAGTATGCCAGTGTGTATGCTTATGCTCTGTATGCTATGCACTTCTACTACAAAGTGCCAACACAAGAAAAATATTAAAGAAAAAAGGTTTTTTCCTAACACTACCTGCGTGGCAAAAAAACTTCAAAAAATAGTATAAAGTATGTTGTGTTAAAGGGTGAAAGTGTTAACCAAATGAAGCTCACTTGATCTTGTATGCTCTTTTGTGTTTTTTTTTTGGTAGTGGAAGTTGCCGTAAATTTATTTTTATGTCTCATTTTTTTTTCTTTTTTATTATTTTACACAAATTTTTTTTAAGAATTTTAAGAAGAAAGTTCTTACAAAAACGAAAACATAAAAAATAAATATTCTTATATTTTGCTTTTTTTATAAAAATTTTTGATATCCTTTTTTAAACTTTTTGTATACATAAAAATCGTTTCCTTCTCATAAAAAGAAAAGTCTCGGAAATATTATGTTTTTGTTTCTTTTTTTGCTTCACTTATAACAATTTCCGCTTTTTTTCTGCTGCATTGAACTTTTGTGCAAATACTTTTTTGTTCTCAATTCCTTTTCCATACGCTACATGCAGCTGTTGGAGTTCTTTCATTCATATTAATTTTTTACTTAAATACTTATGTTTATAAAATGTATGAAAAAGTATCAACAATTTTATCTTTTGCTCCTCCTTACCACAGACCAATAAAAATGTATATACCAAAATCAATATCAAAAATTATGATAGTAGTATGTACCTACAAAGATTAGTTTTTTTGATTTCGCATGTAGATCTTTTTTATTCGTGTAAAAAATATAACACGCACAGTATGAATGATTGAGAAAGGCTCAGCCTAAAACTTCGGCATACTGTCATGGCAAATTAATATCAGATAGAAGCTTTAGGTGAGTAAGGGAAGGAAGAAGAAAAGAGAAAAAGAGGAGAGCTGTTCTCTCTCCGAATTCACCATTGTACTTCTGGTACAGTCATTTCTACAATACTGCCCGTGGGCAAATGCGTATAGCATAAGCTCCCATACAGTCCTGTCGCTGTCACTTCAATTGAAGTTTTTCACTTCACTTTCAAGCCTGACACTTCGTCACTTCCTCTTTCATAAAAACACTTAGGTTTCCCAGTTTGAATGAAAGACTAAAATCGATAAAAAAAATCTAAATATGCTCATCTCTGTAATATTCTCCGACTGTAGCCAGATCGGTGTGTTTGAATTTATATCCCCTATAAAAAGTAAAATGATACCACTTAGCATACATCCTTTAGTATATTCTGAGACCTTTTGTGTTTATTTAAATACCTATGTAGCAACACTGATGACGCACTGTCATATAATTTATTAGAATTTGGTTGAAAATGAAGAGGTAGAAGATTAAGAAGGCGAGTGGAGGATTTTATTTCTAAATGATTTTATTTAAAAACGCGACAGTTTCGAAGAATTCTCCCATTTTGTTTTTGGCTTGAAAAATTCCCTAAAACAAATTATGTACCCTCATTCAAAAAGTTTTGTCGGAGCCTTATTGTGTCTGCCACACGGTAGCGCTCCACCAAAAGTTTTTTTTTTTGCAAACTAAGCATATAAAAACAGATAAATTGTGAAAATATGTCAATTTCTTATTACGCATCAAAAATCACTTCTCTTTTTTAAAAATCACTTCGATTTTTTAAGAATTTCACTTCGCAAAAAAATTTCAAAACGACAGCCCTGCTCCCATATACCTATTTAACACGTTTAAATTGAGGGATTTCGTTAGTTTGTACTGAGAATTCAAGCGAGTTAAACCTGTTTCTGATGCTACGCTGGAAAATCAAATATGTTAGGTGAACAGACATCGATGTACTTCGTATGAAGTCTCAGGGCCAACTGCAAGAGAGCAAGCGTTGTGGTACACAGAGAATAAATAAATTTTGCGTGTACTTGTTTCAAATGGAAAATGTACTTTATTATGTACTATGTATTTATATCTATGCTCTCAGTGTAGCGCTCTCACAAATTCACGCATACACTATCAATGAATTGAAACACTCATGAAATGTTCATGTAGGAGTTTGAATAGCCAATTTTTAGTATTTAATAAGGTAGAGTTTAATTTATTACATACACATATGTGATAAGAATAAGAAATGACTTAATCGCCGGCGGAATAGAAAAACACTAAATTTTTCTCACTAGATGGCATTTTTCACAGCTATGCTATGAATATATAAATTAACGAAATGATGGTGATTGGTTTTATGATTTCTGGTGGCGTCTAAGCTTTGAACTTTTAAAGTAAATTTCTATAGTTACATGGATTTACATTTTTTTTGGAATAATAACTTTCAAATTGCAAATTACACTTTACCTTAGACCATTTCTTTTTATAGTAAAGTAACAAAAAATAATTTTTGTAGCATCTTTCGTTTTCGGTAATGTATGGAATTATTTTGTTTTTTCTTTAATGTCATTTGTTGCTACTCTTGTTGCTTTTGATTTCATATACAAGAAGAGCTATTTCTGTGCAATTGCATAAAAAGTATTGTAAAATATATTTTTGTCTGTCAAAGGAAACCAAAAAAAAAAGGAATTGAAAATTGAAAATGAAATATTGTATAAAATTGCCAAATGTTACACAATTTATCTTATTAACGATTCGTTTTGGTTGCTGAAGCTGTTTTTATGGTTGCTGCAATTGAATTATGTTTGTGTGTTACTGTGAGAGCGTTGAAAATGCTACTACCGCAACTTTGTCTTTGATTGAAAATTATGTGCAAAATGAATGGCTTCATGATATTTATGAGCATTCATTGAAAAATCGAATTTTAGCACTGTAAGATTTCAAAGGAAACATATTTCGCAGGAGAGTTTGGTGTGAGTTCTAAACATATGTGCGTGTACGTATATTATTGAGTGTAAAAACATATACTTATGTACATATATTTTAGATATATAGAATTGTAATTTATACGTTGAAGTTAATAAATTTTAAAATATTAGAAATAATTTTGATGCAAGGAAAATTCTTTAAATTAATGTAATCGATTTATACTTCATTAATATTTTGATTCATAGATGAGTTATAAAATACTGAACGATAGAAATTTTATTTAAAAATTTTCGTTTTTATAATTTGGATATCTTCTTGAACTGCGACCTATAAGATCTATTGTACCAAAGAAGAGAGAAAGAAAGATAGATAAGAAATATACCCAAGCCGAGAACCGAACCCGGATCTCCAGAGACAAGAGTCTGGCACTCTGCCACTAGATCACAGTGGCGATGGTTGGACCTAGAGTTTAATGCCGATTCCGAACGGCTGTGTGGCAATTTTTCATCAGCTCGGTGGTTTCTCATTCACTTCATATCGATAGTAAATATAAGAAGTTTATGAGAACTAACCACCAGACCAAGAGTGGAATCGAACCAGCGACCTTCTGCGTGAAAGGGTTTTGCACTATCTATTAGACTAACGAGGTGACAATGCTTTGGCATACAATGAACTCCTTCTTGGCGATATTCCCCATGACAAGTTTTAACTTGGTTTTAAAATGAACACTTAAAAACTATTAACTTCAAAAGATTAATGGCTGTCATTGCAGAATAGCTTCTTTGACTATACATACCTTTCGCTTCATAAAAGACTCAATATTATATTACTTAAAAAACCTTTGACATATGCATGTACTTGGAATAGAAATAGAAAAATAGAATTACACAAACTATTTCATTTAGGAAAAAAAAAGTTGAAATAATTTAACATTACAGTCGTATAAATAATGATGTTCTACAAAGAAAATGCTTCAAACAGCTGTGATACTTGAATTTACAGTACATTTACAATGCCAATGAAATTTTTTTATTATTTTTATTTGTATGTATTACTTAATGACTACAATGTAAATGAAGGAATGTAAAAGTTCAGAACGAGGTAAATGATTTTAAATAAATGTTAAAAATTTAAAGCAGATTTCTATAGTTGTAAGTGAAAAGTTTTGAAATTTAGTAATGAGATTCCAGTTTTCGCAACCGAAAAGTTTTGAGTTTCAATCGATTTCTGCTTTGTGTTATTGAATTATCAGGGAAGTACGCGAAGAATAAGTTCTCAAAGTCGGAAATCACCTGGTCACCTTACAGCCACACATTAAGTACCTAGGGGTGTTTATCGACTGTTGGATGAGTTTCAGGAAACACCTGCCGTCACTTAAAAAGCAGGCAGAATAAATAGTGCATTAACACGCATTATGAGGAATTCTGGATGACCATGAAAAAGCAGGTGCCAACTACGGTTAAGAGTAACTAATTTAGTGATGCTATATGGAGCACCTAAAATGCAATGCAGAAATGTATTGCAACTGCATGTTCACGGACATGAATATGAATTGTTGTTCATAAAAACAATATAACTATTTATTAATGTATACAACATTTATTCATGGTGGTGTTCAAGAGTGTTCAAATATAAACCATAGTTAAAAATAATAAATAAAAATAGAGTAGTTTTCATGGCAACTTCCCCATGTTTTAATGAAACAAAAATAACCTACTCTTTTATTTAGTCTAGAAATAATTTTAGGTTTTGACCAAAATTGCTTGTCATTTGATTTCCTTTAACAATATTTCAGCATACGCACACACACGCATACACACGCACTTGCAATGTACTATATAAATATAGTAACATCTGTCAAATTTAAACGAAAACTTCCTGTCTACTTTTAAACACACACACACACACACATTTGCAACTTTTTATCGGCTTATAAATTTTCCGGAATTTTTCCGAGTGTCAACACGAATTGCTAAACTGTCAAAAGTTGCTATCGCAACCGAATACGATTGCATATAAACACAAATACATTTGTGTATATGATTGTTTCATGTATTTGTGTATATGATTGTTTCATGTGTATGTATGTGTGTATATACTTAAAGCCTACATGCATTTTCTACTAAACGGAAGTTTCTTCTTTTCTACTAGGACAACAATTGTTGGTGTTTTGCTTTTTTCATATTCTAATACACATACACACGCATGAAAACCAAACTCAATTGACCTTTTGTGTGCAATATGCTATAATATTTAGTTGGCAACATTGTCAGTGTATTGTGCATTGAATAAAAATAATGAAACAAAAACTAGAAAGAAAAAAAGCATTGAAAAAGTTATATACTTCAACGTTGTTGTTTTTCGTTGTGGTTGTTTGATTGTGTTTGGTTGCATGACAGTTTTAAGTTTGTTTAGATTACTCGCATATTTATTTGCAATGTTGCGTTCTCTTTCTTGTACTGTTCTTTGAAGCTGTGTCATTAAAACATTAACAATTTCGATTTAGATTGTTGAAGAGGTGGGAAGACGATCCCAGATAACTAAGGCCAACTTGAGCCTATTGTGATATCCCCCGAAGAATTAATGTATTTTATAGTTCTCCTATGAGTTTATTTCCTTTGTGGAAATTTATTATTTCTATAGGAGAGCTATTCGCTATGTCTTTCTGTTGTAGGATAGAGTTTCCTAAGCAACAAAGTCGGGTCCTTATTAGGTCTTCACAGTGGCATAGCATATGTTCTGCTGTTTCTTCCTCCTCGTTAACAATATATAGCTATGTATAAAAAATAGATGTATATAAGCATCATACCAGTTTCCAGGGTTTCCAAGTTCAGAATAAATCTACTAAATTTTCGATGCATAGTTACCCCGATTCGGCTTGCCTGACCCTGGCCAAAGCAAGCTCAAAACTACAGAGGAAAAGCTCAATAAAACAGCCATTAACTATAGTCAACGAAACTTGAGGCAAGTTTTTTTACATGAATTTAAATTTAACAAATTCAAAAATTTAATTTTCCAATTTTTTTTTTTTTGACTTTTCGTTAATCTTTTGTATACAAAATTAAAAGTGTTTAAGTTTTACCATTTATTAAAGAAGATGAGCTGAAGTGTAAAGAGCAGAGAAATGCATTTTATTGCATATTATGAGCAATGGCCAACTGTGGTAGAAATAACAGTAGCAGTAGCACCAACAGTAAGTTTTATCAATAAAAACTTTTACGTGCATAAAAATATATACATGTGTGTGTTCATATTTTTACAACATGTGCACCATGGAGCAAAACTATATAGTAGAAAAATAAACTTTTCTGCTACTACATAATAAGATTAAAAATAAAGCTATCAGTTTTTATTTTTTTAAATATTTTTTTTCATCGTTTGTATTGTGTAAATAGTTTTCAATAGACAGCAGTGTCCTTGGTGTCCTTTGTTGTTATTTCGGTTGTTGATTTTTGGTTTTTTGTTGTTATAGTAGCAATATATTTTTGTGACTGCAGCTGTACTATCAACAAGGTTACACACACACACACACACATACACGTGCAATTCTCTGCACGAATGCATGCAATTTTTGTGAATTTTTTGTATGATTTAATTTTCGTTTAAATGAAAAAATTCAGTTTTTATTGTTTCGGTTTTTTTTTTTTTTGTGAAAATTGCAAAGTTTGATTTTTGATTGAAATTTTATTTATAGCGACAACGATAACGACATTTGCTCTTATGTATGTAAATGTGATAGATATCAAGGATATTGCATTGAGAAAGCAAAAAACATGAATGTTAATCCATGGGCTTTACAATCAAATGAAGTTTTCAAGCGAAAACTGTAGAAATTTAGTGGAAATACTTGAATTTTTATACAAGGTAATAAAACTGGGAAAGAAATTGATAGTTAAAACGCGTCATCATCAGTTTAAGTTTATTGGATTCGACGGCGTATGAGTTACATTTAAATCAGTATTAAAATAAATATCAATCATACGCCACAGTGCCAGTTTTCTCATTTTCTTTTACATACAATAAATCCATTATTTTTTCTCCAATAACATTTATTTGTTTTATATAACATTTTCTAAAAATTTTCAAATTAACGCAATTTTCTTCATTGCTTATTTATTTTTCCTTTAAAAACACGTACGCGCAATTTTCGCGATTATAAATCTCCAACGAAATATATTACTACATACATATTTTTCTTTGAAATCGTTTACTCTACTTTGTTACCTCAAAGAAATTCATTCATTCTACATATTTGCTTGGTTTTTCTTATAACTTATTTGCATTTTCTGCATGCACGCATACGCACATATGCGCACAACTCTGAAGGTGGAGGAGGATCTTTAGTTTGTATACGTGCCTGCACAAATATTCACATATTCTTCATACATTGATGTTTGCCAGCCGCTGCTGCACTTTTCAGTATTTACAAGTTGTGAATTTTTTTGAATTTTCATTGCAATCAATTTTAAATTGTTACTAGCAAAACATCAAAATTTAGTTTCTGGTATTTTCGAAAATATTTTGAGCTAATTTGAAATTTTACAATATGTTGAAAGAATTTTTATTCTATTTTTAATTTTAAACAGGAATGTGATGTTTGCATGCAAGCTCAGAGGTTTATAATTATCATTTTTGAGATATAATAGTAAAAGTCGAGGATCAAAGGTGCACAGTAAGATGAAATGTAGATGCTTTGGATTTTTTTTTTAAGTGGAAAATTATGTCAATCACTCAAAAGTCATCGTAAAATTTAGAGTCCTGAATATAATTGATTATTCTTTGTTTCCCGAAATTTTTGTCTTTGTGTGTAAACAAATTTAAAAACAGGCACAAAAAAATGGACAAGAAAAATTTAAATCGTTTTTTAAATAAAGTGTGTACGATAAATTGAATGGGATTCTTCAAGGGATTTTTGTATGTTAAAATTGGATAAATCAGGATAGACATAATGATATTGATTTACGTAACACATTGACATAGAATCGAGATTATCGTAACTAGTAGTTCACAAAAACATGTGTATATATTCGAGTAATCTTTACTGATGGACTACTCGATGCAGATCTATGATAGGTATTGAGATAAACCTAAAAGTCTATGTTCACGAGATCAGTCACGAGGTTAGACTTGGCTCGTAACTCATATATTTTAACAAAATTTTGATTTCAATGTAAGTTTAAAATAAAAACAATTATGAATGCAATTTTTCTCAATTTCCGAATCTTTGTAATTTGTTTGGAAGGTACTACAATCCATAAATGATGGAACTTTGTATTTTTTTAACTTCAAATCTAAGTGTGAAAAGCAGTGAAATGATTGTAAGAAAATTTCTTGTATTCTTCTTGATGTGTTGAAGAGCGTAGCTTATAGAGATTTGCAATGTGTGCCAACACTTGTATAGAGTTGACATTAGGATGATTTGCAAATCCGTTACAGCTTCTCATACATACAAATATATGCATGTGACACATACATATACATACATATTTATAACATCCCTATAAGCAATTCGGAAGTCGACTACTAAAACAGCACACTTCTAGTTAACTTTTACGACCTAACTATAAGCTGACTACAATGTAATGCAGAACTTCCCCAAAATCAAACGGTGCGTATTCTATGCAGTGAATTTGTTGTTTTTGAAATATTTTCTTATCTTTGTTCAAAGAGCATTTAACTGTTGTTTGACTTTTTTCCTTTTGTGCATTGTGAATTCAAAATCAGTGCTCAATTTCATGTGTGCTGTTAAGTGAGGTTAAAGTGCATGACTAAATTAGAAAAGGTTAAATATTATTAATAATAATAAACTAATTTCATTAATGTTTTTTATTAAATTTTAAATATATTAATTATAAATTGTAATTAATAAAGCATGCTAATAAACTTTAAGCTATATGTAATAAATTTATAGCTAACTTTAAATTAGATAACATTAAACTAACGTCTAAGCAACTAACTTTAAGTTAGTTGAAAAATCATGAAGAGTCTGACAATTGACTACTGCCTAGGACAACGCAATGCTAAAATACTCAGTTGTCTCAATTAAAAATAATCCAAGTATCAACCACCTATAGTTGCGAAATAGTTAGATTAAAGTGCATCAAAAGTTACCTGAGCTGCCGGCAGGGATCCTTGTGTATCCTGTACATATTCTCTCAAATCAACAAATTAATCCGGAGAATATTTTCTCAAGAATTTTTTTGAACTTCAGTGCTACAAACGAACTTATGTATGTATGTGGTGAGCGAACTTATTCATGATGTCTGTATGTGTAAGTGTTTGCGAGTATGTTTATTGTATTTATGTATACGTTGCCATATATCACATGCACATAAAATAAATATTAAATACGCACACATATAAAAACATATACGAAATGAATCTAAGTAGAATATCTTTAGAAAGTATAGCTGGATATTTTCTGCTCACGAAAAACACTTTTTGGAATTAAATTGCAATATTATTTTCAAGCTTGAAAGAAATACAAGCACAAAAAGAAAAGAAAGAAGAGAAAAAAATATTAACAAAAAGCACACAATAACATCATGGAATTTGTGGATTACAAACAAACAGAAATAAAAACGTGAATTTTTATTTATTTGCTAAAGCAAACTCATATATTTCTACTTACACGATATGATAAATATGTAGGTGAATGAAAATGTGAAATAAATGTGTAATTTATTTGCATGAGTGAGAAGGAATTACAAGTGAAGAAAAGTAAATGCACTAAAAATATTAGTAGTAACTTTAATAACTTTAAATTTACTTTAAATCTTAATAGCTAAAAATATTATGTTAACCAAATTATAACTTAAACCTAATTAAAATCAACACATTAATTTACTCGAACATCAAACCACAAAAATCTTTGCAAATGCAATATGATTTAGTAAATATATCAACTTTAATGAGAAAGCACGTGCAAAGTTCAGATAGACAGACAGACAGCTAGACATACAGAGAGACACTAGCGGATCCAGAGATTTCTTTAAAAGGGAAAGGGGATTTAATTCTCTATTGTTTACTTATTTTATTTTTTGATTTATGACCAAAGATAAAAATGTATGAGATTTTCACCACTAACGGAGAGGTTTTGAACCTCAAAACACCCCCATTGCTTTCGCTATTGCAGAGAGACATGAATCTTGGCTACACAAACAGATAGTCGCATAACTACCTAGAGCACTATAGATAAATAAATGAAATTAATGTAGGTGTCTAAGTTGAATGATAACAAGGTTGTAATTAAAAAATCTTTGCGCTCGAATGTTGATAAAATATTGTGAAGCTTCTTTCTATATGTGTGTGTGTATGAATGATGCTGAATATTTCTATTATCTCGTATATAAATTCAATCAAAAAATAATACACGAATTTACTTTAATTTTATAAAAAAAGGACATAGGAATAAAATAAAATAAAAAGAAAGAAAGACTATAAATAACCCTGGACAAAGTCTTAAATCCCAACCAATTATTTGAGTAATTGTCGGCAGTGCACATGTATTAGTGTATAACAGTGTCACATTGTTAAGAGAGAGAGAGAGAGAGAGAGAGAGAGATAATCATAAGATAGAATCAATCGAGCGAGAGAGTTCAAAATAAAATTTTTCCGTTCTTTGGCAAATTTACAACAAATACACCTCTGTGTTCTCTTGCTCTCTCTCTCTCTCTGTATGTTCTCATTCACAGTACCATGATCTAGTACTAATTGGTACTAATTCATTATTTAGAATGTGAACAACAATTTGAAGAGAAACTAAACAAAAGAAATAAAGTGAAGACAAGCATGTTCTCTGCCGATTATTATTAAATAAAATTAAAAAGAAGAACGTGAGTATCTAGCCTTAAAAAATTTAACTAAACAACAATCTCTCTATAATCTTTTACAGTTCTGATTAGTCAGAGAGAAGCAAAATAGAAAAAACTGTTAAAAAAATTAATTGCAAATTATGAAGATTTTTAATAAAAGAAAATATAAATAAAGAATGTAATCAAGTAAATAACTAAAAATGGATTCTAAAAAAACGATTTTCCTAATTTCTAAAACAGAAAATTGCAATCATTCTATCAAACCATTTTCAAATTTATATTAAAGTTAGCATCACTTTTTTTTTTGCTTTTTTTGGGAAAAATTATGAATAAAAAGCATCCATATGCTGCATATGAACTTACAAACATATTGAACGTTGACATGAGCACACAAAAAATGAACAACTTAATAAATTTATGCGGGAAATTATGACATTTGATACACATTTGTTTGGCAGTCTACACATTTTAGTTATTATATAAACTATAATATCTACAACATGTTAGTGTTGGTGCTAAAGGCGCCATCCAAAAACCACTCTATATGGGACTAGCTATAAAAACGCATACCCGTAAATATACACACAAAAAAAAAAAAAAAAAAACTCAGCGGCAACTGTAGCCCACAATGAATGTTAACATTTTCAATGCGTTTTCACGTAAATTTGATATTTTGTGCTTCCGAAATACGATTTATGTTCTAAATATACTAAAAACCAATTTTAATATGTGTATACGAACACATATGCACATGAAGAGCAGCCATGAATTATGCTTCAACACATAAACAACACGCTGATGGTGCTACTACAGCTGGTTGACATGTAGTTGCTGCTCATGTTACTGTCGTGGTTGATATCGTTGTCGCCTTCGCCTTCGTCGTCATCATCATTATTATTATCAGCAACAGCATCACCATCACCACCACTTTGGGTTAGTTATTGCTTGTGTGTGTAATGTGGAAAATTTAATTTTAATGCTTTTACAAGACTCACACACCCGAAAATAAATTTATACTATATTTACTACAAGTTTAATTCCCAAATGTTGATAGTGTATATATATGATGGCAATGTTTTTGCCTTTATCTGCATACAAATTAAAAAAATGGCATTTATTTCATTGTCGTGTTTAAGGCACGTGTATATAAAAGTTGTTTTTTTTATTTTTCTTTTTCTTTTTTTTTTTTGGAGTGGAAGTATAATACAGTAGAGATTTATACGCTTTAATAATATTGCGATTTTTTTTTTTTTGCTGTTGTTTTGTTTTGGGAATTGAAGAATTTTTTATAGCATAATTTAAGGCGCTTATTTGATTTGCATAATGAAAGAAATGACAATTTAATGAATTTGACATGCGACATGTACTCGATGGAGATTGATGTTGATTGTTTACTTTTTGTTTTCATATTTTTTGCATTCTCTTTTTTTTTTTTGCTTGTTTCAAAAACTTTTTACATAAATCTTAATTATAGGCAGTGCCTAAAAGTATGCTGCGGTAAAATGAAAATAAAAACGTATTTTTTTAATTGAAATAAATTTAAATATAAATAAAAATAAAAAAAAATAAATTCTTTTTAATTTTCTTTTTCTAGCAATTTTTCGCATCACCGCCTATTGCTATTGTTTCTTATATTTTCTATTTATATATTCTGTTTCTGTTGTTTCTTTTTTGTACTGCTTCTCTAGTATTCCTTCATGAATGCCCTGTGTCTGCGTCGCCCCCTGTTGCTAATTGTTTGCTCGGCTGCTACTAATTGCGGTTAACCTTAAAATGTGCGTATTATTATGCTGCGGCCTAAAATTATGCTCTATTGTTTGCGTTTAACTCATTGCTAATTGAGCTGTTGCGCTTGTTTTTGTATCTGTGTGTGTGTGCGCGTCTTTGCTGTTATAGCGCGCTTTTTCCGGTTTTCTGTTTAGTGTTTTGGTTGGTTGTTCCCAGTGGACCACGAAGCGAATGTTGAGTGAAAGTTCGCCTAAACTATCGCAAACGAGCTCAGAAACGAGCGTTTTGCGGGAAAAAATACGAGCGTTCGAAGAACACTGGCTTAATGTCCGCAAACGTGCTTGCAAACGATAGTTTTGCGGGCATAAATACGAGCGTCGCAAAACACTGACAAAGATTTGTACTTGTACACTTTCTTATAATTCTGGTACACTTCATATTTTTATTGAATATAAGAAGGTAATGAGATTAGCCACTAGACAAAGACGGGAATGTATGTTAAGTACGTTTATGTACTTTTTAAATATAGGTACAATTTAAAATCCACCATTTTTTATTTTTATTATTATTTTTATTATTTATTTTTTTTTATTTTATAATACAGAGTAGTATGATAATATTGTAGTAATAGATAAAAATATTTGAAAATCTAGCAGATCACAAAATTATTAATTTTCGTAGTTGTAGTATAAAATGACATGAATGAAAGACTCGCAAAAATATCGCAAAAGGCTTGTTACCGTTATCATAAATGACTCGTAAAAAATATCTCTAAATGCTCGCAAATGATATCAGAAACGATTCGTAAAAAGACTCGCAAAATGCTCGCTATCATCATATAGATATCATCTTTTGCTAGTGTCGTAAACGAGACTTTTACTACCACAAACTGAGCGACATATGATTCGTTCTCTTATCGTTTTCGGTTCCATTAGCGATAGTTTTGTCCGCAAAACTATCGCCAAAGTCTCGTAAACGATACCATTTACAAAGATTTGGTCGACTGGGTTGTGGTTTTTAAACTTTACCCACTTATATACATACATATAAATATACAAATACATACACCCACACACACAAACTTACAATTTTAGGGCTCATTAAAAATTTCTGCTTAGTTTTGGTTTAATTAAATTTTCATTATTTGATATTTTCATTGAAGTTTGAATTGCATTGCAAGTGTCTACGTTACTTGGCTGTTTATTTAAAAATTCGTGTTGAAAAATGTATTTATGTAAAATGTTTTTTTCATTTATTATGCTAATTAGTTTAATAAGCTTTTAAGTATTTTATCAACAGCATTTTATTATTAATATCATAAATGTTTGTGTTTTAAAATATTACAAAAAAATATTTTTCATAGTTCAATTGAAAATTTTAAATGTTAAAATATTTTGATTTATGTTGGTAGTAAGTTGAGGAAGAATCAAGCCGCTGCTTTTATAATATTTGTAAATTAAATATAGCTTTTTTTTTGTTTAGTTGAAGCATTTTAGTGGCAATTTCAATGTTTATTATATAACAAATATAAAACGATTAAAGTCACTTCGGTGGCCTGGTGAATGAGTGCTAGACTGGCGTTTCAGCTGCCTCAAGTTCGATTCGCAAACGGGGAGTAATTGGTTTAAAAAGTATTCATAAATATTTTTCTAAGAAAGTAAGTCACTTCGGTGGCTTGGCGCTTGATTGGAAACCCCGTTCAATGGTTTCAATTCTCAGGTAGAGCATTGAATCCATAAAAAATGGTATCGCTACTCTGAAGCTAAGTTCCTTTTTGAATTATTCTATTCATTTTTTTTATTGTTACAATTGATTTGAAAAACGTCCTTTAAATGGTTTAGTTAAAGAAACCCTCAACTTCTTGACGTTTCATTTTTAGTATTGACTAGATACTGACTTAGTATATTTTGTGTCTTATCTCTGCCTCTTTGTGTAGCCACAGTCGGGTTTTATATGTTCTATGTCTGGTCTTTATCTGATTTTAGTCTGTTTTCCATGTGCTCTCTGTTTAATATATCTGGTCTCTGTTGTGCTTTTATCTGGGATTTATCTGATTTATCTGTCATCTCAGTTTGCTCTGTATCTGGTTTCAAGTTTCTGTTTATTTGTCGCCTGGATTTCTCCTTGTTTTTGTTCGATTTTTGCTTAGTCTTTGGTAATTGTTTGGTTTTTGTTTTATCGTTGCCTAGTTTTTGTTTTGTCCTTGTTAAGTTTCTGTTTAGCCGCTGATCTTTTATCTTTTTTATGGTTTAATCTTTGTCTGATTTCGGGCTGCTTACTTTCAGGTCTCTCACTAGTATGTCTCGTCCCAGTTTAGTTTCTGTTGGAACTTGGTCTGGTCTGGGTCTAGTTTCTGTTTGGTATTAGTCTGGCATTTATCTAATCACAGTTTGGCCTTTAATTAGTCTATGTCTCTTTTCTGTTTGCCTTTAATTAATTTTTCTTCAGTTTTTGTTTAGTTTGTCTCTGTTTGGTTCCTGAATGGTTTCTACATTTGCTTTGTTTGGTCATCATCTGGTCTTTGTTTGGTTTCTGTCGAGTTTTTTCCGATTTCTGTCTGGGCTGTGCTAAGCCTTTGTTTGATCTTTATTTAGTTTCGGATTGATTGGCGTTTGGCTTCTGAATTTTCTCCATTCGTTGTCGGCCTGGTCATTATCTGGTTTCTGTATAGTTTCTGCCCGGCTCCTGTCTCTTCTCTGTTCTGAATTTATCTGGTTCCGATATCAGGCTGAAATGGCACCGGTTTTAGTTTGATTTCTGCGTGGTTTCAATTTGGGTTCTGTTCCTGGGTTCCACAATACTGCTTTCAAAAGTTATGCTTCGGAATTATGTTGTCTGGTAAGGTCTGTAAAACCTGTCGGTAAAACCTGTTTGCAAAGGTAGGAACTTGAGTATACTGCTGTACCCGTGAATGTTTTTTGCCTACATATTTTGATAGGCACTTGTAAAAATATATTTTTTACATCATAAATCGATTTGATAATGCTATAAATATATCCTTCTGACCATCATGGCGTATCAGTAACATGTAATTAATGATTGAATTGAATATTACTCAAAAGCACTGATTGCTTTAGTTTTGTTTTTCTTTCTTTTTAATAGACTCAATGAAATCGAATTATTATTAATATAGTTTTCTACAGTTCCTGATTGTCATTAGCATATTTTGTAGTAGAAATACCACACCCTCGTCATATTTCACTATAACTCAAAAAAAAGTTAAGGCAACTAGAGAAAAATGCTTTCAATTCAGATATCGCCTACACAATTACAAACTCACACTCATATATTTTTTTTGCAATCAAATTATAGAAAAAACTTTTAATGCAGTTTTTGTTATTTATTTGCTGTAATTGGAATTAAACAAAAAATAATAAATTTGTGTATTTCAAAAGTTTTTGAATTGCATTAAAAATATAAATAAAAAACATAAAACTTTAACATTTACTCAATCCAGAAAAAAGAAGAAGTAATTCTTATTAAAAACGCGGAAGTAGGCAGCGAAAAGTGCATGGGTTAGGGAAGGGTGGATGAAAGTTTCAGCAAATAAATAAAGCTAAGTTTGCCTTTATGATAAATGAAAAGCAATAAGTTTTGGATTGTGGCAAGATGTCGGTTTTTTCATTTTTCCTGCTTATGATTACAAACCTTTTTTTTGTTTTTTTTTTTGTTTTTTGCTGGAAAACCAATACCAATATTTTTTTTTCTATTTGCTGCTCTTGTTATGAAGTTTTCTATATTGAAGAAAAGTTGAGAAGTTTTGACTGTTTTTGTTAGTGAAATTGTAAAAATGTGAGCGGTATGCATAGAGCAGTCAAGACCGCAGGGTGTGAGTTGTGTTATTGTAAGTAGATGAAGTTTTAATGAAAAATTTTTGAAAATTTAGTTAGTTTTGTGTTGTAGTATTTTATGTGTAGTGCTTAATTATTTAATATTTTTTAAGCGACTAAAAAGTAAACTTTAAGTTTATTCTTAAGTATTTCAAAGTGTTTTTTTTTTTGTTATAAAGTTTAGTTTCTTAGGGTTAGTTTGGATTAGTTTAGATTAGGGAAGTAGCTTTGATCTCATTGTATGTGATTTAATTGCTTTTAAAACTCCCTGATTGGGAGAGAAGGGTAGTAGGAGTTAGTGTAGATTTATGTTTGGAGAATACAGTAATCTCGAATTGCATTGCATTAATGAGAATTTCTGATTTAGTTAGCCCGGAAATTCGAGTGCATGTTGAGCTGAAAATATTAACTTTCTGGAGCAATTGAAATGGGGCTTTATTAACCGAAAATTACTGTATTTAAGTAAGTTATTAAATATCCTTGAGCAGTTGTTATTTGCACTTTGCACTTAAATAAATCTTAGCAAATCATCACTCATCAAAGTTATACTTCGGCCCCTATAAATAAATATTACTCATACCACATGTTGGCTGATGTTCCAATCAGTATATTAGATAGGTATGTATGGTTATATTTAAATTTCTTAGTTATTTTTGCTTCTTATTCCAAAAAACTCATTTCACGCAGGCCACTAATATTGTTGATGCTTTAACCATAAAATTCAATTATCATGTGAAAAGCTCCTACTTAGTTAGTTGCCACTGTTGTGATATGATGTGACTGCCACAATATTCAAACTTTCAATAATTCAACCAAATAACTAAATATTGATACAATGATTTACACCACAAACAGAAACACAATTGCATATGATTATTATTATTATTATAATTTGAGTATATTTACATGAGTATATATATTGATAATTACAATTTCAAATCCAAATTGAATTTGCATCATGGATTTGCAGTTCAAAGTAATTTCAATGTGTTTATATTTACATGGTGGGTAAATTTAAAGCTTAATGCTTAAACAGCCATTCAACATGAATATATGATTATTATAATTTTGCATGCAAGAGACAAGTTGCATGTGGTTACTTTACTTTGATATATTTGCATATAATAATAAATTTATTTGTAATTACCAGATGATGATTGATTTGACAGATATCATCATTTGCCATAATAATCATCATTATCATCATAATCATCAGTAGCAGTATCATCAGTAGAAACAACAACAAAAAATACAGTAGCAACCAAATCATTAACTATAACATTAACAATAGTTGCTACCTCACCAATTGCAGCAATCACGAAAATAACAATAGCATCAAGCAACCACCAGCAGCAATCATCAGGTGTTTTATGATAATTGATTTAATTACAATTCAATTGCTGATTGATTGAAATATTATTTATTTGTGGCATTGCACTGAATTGGAAATTTACATAAAAATAATAATTCCCCATATTTTATTTTTAATATTTTCGCATAATTGAAATTTATATTTACTGTTAAATAAGCTGTACATAATTTTATGAAAATTAATATTTCAACTCAAAAATCAATTAATTTTTTATTGTGTAATTATATGATACTTGAAAAAAATCTGTTACCAAAATGAGAAATCAATATTTGAACTAATATTTGCATAACAATTTAGTTACTTAATGAATTTTTTGTGTACAATTAATTGTTTACCGCACTTTGGTCGCTAACTATCAGGAAGGAGGACAAAAGACTGAAAACATATTCTAGCTGAGTCGTTTTGAAGTTAAATCTTCTACCACTAGTGCATTTGATATTCATCTAACAGATTATAGAAATTTAATCAGCTTGACATATGAGTAATGTATGAAATGTGCTCTCCAACAAAATCAAGCATACCCTTAGGTGCTGTAATAATAATATTTTACTTTTGTTTGTACTTTTGCGTTATCAACATTAAGACTAATTTTTTCTTGGGCAAAAATGTACAGTAATGTACACGTAAAAAACTCATTCTTGTATATATAGACGCATATGATTAAATTAATGACAATTACACAAAAGTATTAAGATATTTTTCCGCAGCGCCTAAAGTTATGCTAAAGCAATAAGATAAAACTGAAAGTAATACGAAAGCTTAATTTTAATTAAAAATAATAAAAATAATCATAATGTCTACTAATGATAAAAGCTCTTAAAATATTAAATAATAACAACAAAAGTTAAATAGAAATATGCTAGAAAAGAGCAAAAAAAAATTCACCACCCTTTCATTTTAATGATTTTTTCATTACATAATTTCATTAAAATGTTAATTTTTTTTATGTGTCAATTACTTCTATTTTCTTGCGTTTCTGTATTTCGTTGAAGCGTTAAATTAAATTTTTTTTAAACTCTACAACTCATTAATGCATAATAAAAGTAGTACTGAGTTTCAGTCAAGGTAAGGTTGAAAAAAACTTCTTTCAATTAAAAACTGAAGGAAAAAATAGTTTGGTTCAAAAATAAAATACAGCCATAGTAGAAACAAGAGCAGATAAAATGCAGTTGTAGTAGAAGTAATTTATACAGAGAATTGCAATTTTTGCAAACCACTGCAAACTACTTCTCTGAATGTGTGAGTGAGTGTGTGTCTGTGCAATGCTGAATTACTAAGCAAAAGCGCATAATTGTGGAAAACGTTTTTAGAAAAAGTTAACAAACAAAAAATCCTAGCAAATTGTTACACATTTTTTTCGTTACTGTTTTCTTTTTTTTCAATTAATAATTTTTATGGATGTTTTTTCTATTTTGCTGTAGTATTTTTTCAAGCTGGAGAAATATAATGTGGCACATTTGAATCAGTGAAAATTATTTTATACATAATAATGCAGAGCTATTTCTTGTGCATAAAAGTTCAACATGGCGTGTGATGAACATTTTTATAGTTCTTTGTGAACATGAACTTTGATTTTTGAACTGTAAATATTTAAATAGTTTCTAATAAATACAAAACATAATTTTGTTCATTTTCTAAAAAAGGAGATCACTTTAAAAAGAAGACTCATTATAGTTTTCCATGTAACCTTTCTTTAAAACCACAATTGATATCAACTTCTCTATGTACATAACTCTAACGTTTAATTAATTTGTCAACGCTAGTTAAAGAAAAAAAATGAATGGCACCTAACATGAGTGTGAAAAATAATTGAGTGAAATAGCAATGCTAGAAATGGCTATAAATTTCAGAAAAAAATTGTGACCACCAGAGAAAGAACTAGGATACTTTGCATATCCGTGCTGACCTATTTTTAAAACCATCATATTAAATGTCACTCATACGTCTAGTAGAAAATAAAAAACACAATATGCCACTCTCTTCGCCACAACATTCATGAAAATAAATGTTTTTCATGTTTTCCATATAATGCAAATGGACGGTTGCATATTGTGCGATGAAAACAACATGCCATTAAATTTTTTTGTTATATAAATTCATAGGTAAAAATATACAAAAAATCCTTATACTTATATAAAAAAAATTCTTATTGTTTTATAAATGCAAAGAAAATATAAACGAAAAATTAATTTTAAAAAAAATAATAATGAATAATGAATTCAAAAACATTTTGTTATTATTGAAATAATATTTTAAGTTTAAGGGGTTGGCGGCTCTAGTTTGAATCAAATAAATTGGAAATGAAGTGAGGCAGGCTAAAGTATTATACAATAGAAACAAACGTTTTACTATTGAAATTGAGCACTGTTCTATTGAAATCTGATTTCTACTAGACCATAGAAATGTGGTCTGAAGCAGATTAAAAATGTGCTATATTCTAGAAATTGGAGCAGATTTAAAGTGAGAAATGCACTTCACTATAAAGAACAAACAGTCGGCGTTGTGGCAGAATTGACTGAGTCCATTTTTTCAAATTCTGAGATGAAGTTAGTGTATGCAGTGCATGGTCAGCTACGAACACTGGCAAAACTTAAAAAGTCCATAGATTGAAATACACATTAGTATACGTTTCAACTGGATCATTAAAAATCGAATTTATTAAATCATTCGAATTATAGAAGCTAATTAATACGGAACCAATTAAAAAAAAATAATTTGGACTTAGTGATTTCTGCTTGAACGACGACGATATTTTAGCAATCATCAGTCAATTTCCTCAAATTTTAAAAATCGAATTCTGAGCATTTTTTAATTATATGCACCAATTCGAATTTGGTATATTTTGTTATTAATTTCATTAATTTATTTACTCTGCACAATTTCACTTTTAGAGTATGCCTCATGACACGATATTTTAAGACGGGTGATTTGTTTACTAGTTATATTCAGTTTTAACCAACGTTAAGCGCAAAAAGGCCCAAATAAACTGACCACAGATTCCTTATCTGCTACGTAAAATTAATTTAAAAATAATTGAATTCAAATTCAGATTTGTACCTGTTGCACAGTGTAATTATTTATATTTAAAATGATTGGTGTCCATAGTGGGGCAAGCATAAAAATCTTTCATAGGTAAAAACAAAAAACAGAATTAATTAAAATTTTTTCTTTTTCTTCTCTCCCTCTTCTCCACCCCCTCTATCTCTTTTTGCATGCCAATATCAAATATGTCACTCATTCGTCCAGTTGTATGACAAATTATATAAATTTGTCATATTTGCTGACAAATATTGTTGGAAAGTCATTCGTTTTCATTTCACTCTACTACTATTCTAGCAATATCCAAGCATAGCAAAAAATAAATATGAAAATCTTAAGAAAGAAAAGCACAAGGCGAATATCTCACTACTGACTGATGCACGTTTCTTTTAACGTTTTTGGTTTCAATTTTTGCGTCTTCTGCATATTTTTAGCATAAATTTCGTATTCCTTTTGTTTGTTTTTTTTTTGTTACTTGCCTTTATCACTTGTTGTTCTCATTTGTTTTTTTTTGTTGTACATATTTGTTTTTGTTTTTACTATTAGCTCTTTTTCAAAAGAAATTGTATAAATCAGCACAAATTTCACTCACAAATTTATGTCAGGTACTCATATGAGTAGCTGCTACACTTTTAACTACATATATGCGTCTGCACATATTATATGTGTGACAATAATATCCTTGAGAGTATATACAGCTAATAAATTTGTTAGTTACTTACTAACACAACAATGAATCAGCAAATATCTGCATATAGCTGCCTATATAGGAAAATATTGTAGACATATTAAGTAGCTACATATTTGTTTACTCCCTTTTAAAAAATTTGTTTGTATGTATTTATATATGCCAAGTCATCACTAGGTATGTGCATATTTAAATGCATTCTAGCATATTTAGGTATTTGTTTCAAGGTTTTTTCTTTCTTTATATTTTTGTATAAATTTTAGTACCTGTTTTTAATATAAAAATAATATTCATTGGGTTCTTTTAGTTTTTTTTCTTTATGTATGTGGTTTTCATAGTTAATATTGAAGTGTATGCGTTTTGTTTATATTAATTTATTTGAGTATCATTTGTGTATTGCTGAAGTAGATTTTCATGTTTAATAAAGCAAAAGAAGAAGCGTTGAATTGGAATTCCATTGAAATCTAATATTTTTTTATTATTTTGTAGACAATATAGTGTAAATGTAATATAAAATATATTATGAAGGCACAGATATACATAGATTTCTATCTTAGTTACTTTTTGCAATGCAATATTTATATTTTAACATTATTGGATATAAATATTTTTCATTTTACTTAGTTTTACTTTTCATAATCACATTTCATTTTTCTTCAACCAAAGCCAATAATTTCATATTCGACTTACAAATTATTATTCGCCCTGAATTATTGAAGCATTTCAAATTTAACACATAAATAATCATCATCAATCATCAAGCAATATGCTTTAAGGCATTCGAATGAATATAATAGTTATTACAGTGCATAGATCGGAATGAATGAAGGTAATGTTTGACACTAAAAAGTGGCAGCTGTCACTGGGCATATTAAACCGGACATCGATAAGATGAAAAAGCAATGAATGCTATTTGGCAGCATGAGAAATAATGAAGAAAATTGGTTTTCATGCAATGATTTTTATTACTGCAAGCTTAAGTTGTTTTTGGACTACTAGACGTATGAGTGACATTTATGAAAATGTAATATTTTTATAATTTTTTAAAATGAATTTAATTGGAAATAATATTTTACTTAGGTTCTACTTTTATATATTTCCATTTTTGTTTGAGACTGATTTTTTAAAATTATTTTGACGATTTTTTGTGTTTTTCAAAATTCAGTAAATTGCTGGGGGCTAAACGTAATGTGAGGTTTGCAATTTGGTTGCTATTAAAATACTAAATTTTGTTAATAAGTTAATTTTGATATACTTAATATGAAATTAACGACTTGACTCAGTGTATGATAAAATCTGAAATAAAACTTTCTGTTGTGAAAAAATTTAAATTGCATTTTTACATTTCAAATTAGTGCACGAACATTTTTCTTCAATAGGAATTATGCAATTAAAATTCTTTGAAATTTCTATAAAAATGAAACTAATTGTGCATGTGTTTCACTAATAAGTATGAACTCAACTGTATTGCAATGGCTCTAGATATTTGTATTCTACTTTCATTTGCTGTAGAAAGATTTGTATGAAAGCATATACAAAAACAAAAACGACTCATATGCTTGACTGTCAATGTGAGATGAAGAATCATTTCTTAGTGAAAAAAATTCTTCAACTTGCAAAATTTCTCTTTAGAACTGAAACTGTTATGCATATAAATGCACAAATAAGCTATAGTCTTTCCATAACTGTCCATCACTTTGTGTATGCATGACATATGAAAGGTCAGTCATACGTGCTGTTGTTCAAAACAAAAATCTAATTTGTCGTGTTTCTATTATGGCGTTGTTGTTGGCTTTCAGAAATAAAAAAAAAAACACATTAAGTAATAAGGAAAATAACAAAAAAAAAAAAAGAGAAAAAAAATGATATACTTAGAAATTCCTAGAACTGTCTTTATGTCAAAAAAAGTTTTGTTTCCTAGTGCTCAGTGAGGATCGAAAAAATTGCTTTTTTTTGTTTTTTTCACGAATCATTTCTTTATTTTTTAATAGTATTTATTACAAATATAAAGAAATAACTACCTGCACTAAAAATGGAATGTGGGTTTCTCCTGCTGGTAGTTACTGAAAAGAGATGCGAGCCCAATCGAAACAAAATTTCGCAATTAAAAAAAAAAATTGTTGTTATGCAAAAATGTGTATCTATGTATAACTGACTTCCTCTTTTCATTCATAAATAATCACTCTTCATCTTTCATCTTCATTTTAGAATGACATGCAAGTATCAAATTTCAATCACATGTCCCTCCAGCAGCATAACGAATACAATTAAGCGCTAGCATTGACAAAGAGTAACTGAAGAATTGCTTAGAAATCATTTCTGTTTTCAACTATTGTGTTGTAAAGTTGTTTTCTGCTTTTAAAAATTTGAATTTTCATTGCAATAGTACAATTATTGGCTCAAAATATTACCCCGAGTTGGTTTTTCGATATTTTTCTTGAAAATTTAATAAAAATGCAGCAATTTTGTAAATAATTTTTATAACTTAGCCTACCTTTATCTATTTTATGCTCAAAGACGCAGTAAATGCCACTCATATGCATGCGAATTTCCACAAATTTAATTTATCATGCTACTGACAATCAGTCGTAAAGTAATCACGTGTGTTTCCGCATTTACTGATGCCACATTTACTGTTTCAAAAATAAATGTTCGGCAAACGTTGAATCGACAAATATCTTCGCTATTGGTGGTAAAAAAGAGATTTTCTATTGAATAACGTGGGTTCAGGCATATATTTAGAAATAGGTAATACATATTCAAAAATTGCCAAGCAGCTACCACCCACAGAGAATCAAAGAATAATTCATATTCTCATATATTAAAAGCACATAATAAATGTCACGCACAATGTCAAATTAAGAGACATTTCGTTTTACTCTATTGCATTGTGGGCAAAAAGCGTTAGAAAAAACTCAATTTTATTCAGTATTTTGAAAATATTTAAAAAATAAATATAATCCACCAGAAAATTAAATACAAAAATCAGGTGCAAAATGTTGAGTTTTTTTGTCTATCTGAAAATGTAATTCTCTCACATAGGTGCATTTGAATTGTGAAAAACCAAATAGAAAAACTCTGTATGTGGCATTACACACAACGGAAATGACTACTTTTTATAATAAATGTTCAATTTACTCAATTTTATTTAAGTAATTGCATTTAAACATTTTCTTACTTAAATAGTTAAATGGCGTAGAAGAGCGAAAGAGAGAAAGCTTCGGTTTTGTACGAAAAAAAGTGCAAGTGTACTTAAATGAGAGAGTATTTGTTGAAAAGCAAGAGACCAAGAGAATAAGAAAGTCAAAGAGCAAGTTTGTTTTCTTTGATGTTTTTCTCTCGATTGTGTTTATGAACGATGAAGGTAAAACGAAAGCGGGGTTATTTAATATAAAACAAATTTTACACTCAACTAATAAAATCTAGGGGATTTGTAGCATTATCGTCAAATTATCGTAAGCGCCAAAAAGTGAAGAAGGTAGTATGACACAATATGCAATATGCTCTTTGTGTTAAATCCAATTTTTGATAAAAAAAGCGATTTTTGAAAAAAATGGCGCTTACGATAATTTAGTGATTATGGCTTGATATTTGTATCTTCTTTATTAATGTTCTATTTGAATCACGTTTTATGTGTCAGTAAAACTCCATAAAATTTTTGCATACTACTGACATTTTCTGAATTTATTTTAAAGTTTTTTCTTAGAGATTTGGAAGTGAAATCATCAAAATATGAATTGCAAAAAGTGTAAATGGTTCAGCTTTATGTTGTGTAAGGACCCAGACGTTTAACTGGGACCATCTAGAAAGCAGAAAAAAGGCCATGCAAAGACGACGTGGAATACAGAGGAAACCGTGGACCAAAGTAAAAGGAGCTTATTGCAAAACTATGATGGTGGTTCAAGTTTTGTGAATTGAAAAATAAATTGTGGAAAGACAAAGAACTAGATTTTTAGTAAAAAAGTATAAAAAATGATGGCATGCAAGGTAAAAGCAAGGAAATTTTCTAGTAAAATATATTAAAAAATTTTGAAAAACTATTATTATTATTTTGATATGAAAAGACGTTCATATACAAAAGAATACAATGAAATGCAATTTTGAGAAATTTCGTCTGCTCATAAGAACATAATATAAAAATATAGTTTTAAAATACTTTCAAGTACTAGCGGATTTAAAGAGAAAGCTTCTGCAAATAACCCTTCTTCCCCCTCTTAACGTTGAAAATCCCATATATTTTGATCGTTGGTCATTAGATCATAAACCTAAATAAATTTTAAATAATGTGTAACAGGCTTAAAGAACGCATATGCGTAGTCATCACAACCACAGTGTATACAGAGAAGGGCAAATCAGACGGCCGTTTCGGAATCCGCCACGATTCCTCATCAGTGATCTTAGTGATAGTTCTTAATCTTTCAATATCCTATATAAGCTACTAATATTTGAAATCATATCCAAGAATTCCAGATTTGATTCCAAATATCTTCACTGAATAAAGATATTGAAAGCAAACTACCACTATCGTTCTGTATACTTATTTGTTGTTGTGTTTTTCTTCTTATTACTAGTCTGCATAACAGTTCGTTATTTGGAAGTCTAGTACATGAGAGTGTGTGTGTTTTAGAAAAATAATTCTAGATGTAATTTTTCTGAATCAGGCCCCATTCAATCAATTTATTATGTTTTTGTAGACTATGAAAGTTAAATCTAGTTGTTAATTTTTTCAAAGTCTTGACTACTGTTCCATGTATTTGTTTCATTTAAATAATGTGTAGTCATCACATAAATGAATTTTAAAGGGGCAAAAAAGAAAAAAAAATTGGCAATCAAGAATTGTTTAAATTTCGCTAAATTTCTATACATTTTGTACTTGGAATAATTAATCAATCATTATCTAAAAATATAATATAAACACAAATCTAGCAATTATTTTAATTGCTTTACCTATTTGACATATGAGCAATATTTAATTTTCGTCAAGATAAAAGGATAATAAATTGCTTATATTATTTTCTATTAATCAAAAATTACTTAATCATTTATATAAAAAAAGAAATCGACAAATTCGTAGATAAACAAAAATATGAATAATGCAAATGCCATGAACGCATGAATGAAATTAAATTATTTATTAAAATTAGATTTAAATAGCTACTACCAACATAAGGCTACAATTATTTTTATAACTAAATACATAAGTTGGGGGTGAAACTAATCGATATTTTATTCAATAATAAATAAGCCATGGATAGCAAATATACAAATCAATGAACTTAGATATAAGATATACTCATATATGCGTTTAAATAACTTTAAGTATTTACACAAGTGTCCGCTGTAGTTAGTTTTGATTGAAAAAAGTCTAGCTAGTATTCAGAAGCATTTTTTATCGCCGTTCCTGACAACATTTTTGCTGTAGAACCTTTCATGATTTGTGCTTAATGAACCGTATACTACGTATATGTTTTTATTGCTATTGACATATACCTACATGCAGCTGCACAGCTACACAAAAATACACACACACATATTTATATCTAGATATTGATACTAACACTACCATAAGCTGCTTAAGCTTTCAATACTTTTGTCAATATCATCCTCATCAACAATGTTTCGTTAAATAGGAAAACACCAGACAGCAGTTGAAGTGGTAGTAAAATGAATGTGAAAACTACTAAACAAAAACATACACACGCATACATACGTGGCTATTTACACACACACACACATGCATTTACATAAATACTAAGCAAGCAAGGAAAATCATATATATTGATGAATGTCAATTAAGTCAGTTGAAGGCTCTACAATTCTACAATACGAAAAAGTTTTCTGCTTCTTCTCCTTCAAGTTTTTTCTGTGTTTTTTCATTATTCTTTTTTTGTTTACTGTTTATTGTGTGACGTGTAGTTGGTTTTTGTGGTTGCTGTTGCTGTTGGAGCTTATACTGTTATTGTTATAAGTAACTATAACAATTATTGTTGTTGTTTGTGTTGTGGTTATTGTACGTAATTAATGTGTGTTAAGGACATTAAGAGTTTTCAATGTTTGGTTTTTCATCTTTTGTTCAAAAGTAAAATATTCTACGTTTAATTGATTAAGTTTTTGTTTTGGAGTTTTTTACAGTGTATGCGTACAAAATTAATTTACGA
Source organism: Toxonevra muliebris (assembly GCA_963691655.1). Lineage (NCBI taxonomy): Eukaryota > Metazoa > Arthropoda > Insecta > Diptera > Pallopteridae > Toxonevra > Toxonevra muliebris. The sequence continues at coordinate 86,755,921 of OY829328.1, read as the reverse complement.
TGGTTTGATTTAATAAAAAAAGTTTTTAATTATTTTACATTTTCTATTATACGAAAATTTCATTAAATCTCTATCATATTCATCAGTGCCTGTGAGTGGCATTTAATTGATATTTTATTAAATATTTTGAGACATAAATACTCAAGGTTGGTGAGTTTTATTTGATTATTTTGATAAAAAAATCACAAAAATATTTAAAACCATAGGCTTCTTATCAATTACATGAGCAAAAACTCAATAATGTTCATTAAATGTGTGTCTAAATATGAACCCAGGACATGATGAAAAGTTTTTTCTTTAATCCACGTACATCATTGCAGTTTCACTTATTAATTTATAGCTATTTAGATAAAAATTAAATAGATCGACTAATAAAAGTTTCTCACTCATTTTGTTTAATTCCAGAAAATCATCGCTATCTTTTATTGAACCCATACTCTGACAGGTCAATACAATCCTAATTCATAAACGATTTCATTAAATTTGTAATTAATTAGTCACAGTCCAGATACACTTTTAAGATAATATAAAAAAGTATTTGAAAAACAATTCACTCAGGACTAATCATTTTTAATAAGCCACAAATGACCAAAACTTTAGGTCATTTCTATATGAAATTACGTGCTGAAGAAACAATTCAAGTAAAAATGTGATAATAAAATAATTTACTGCAAATAGTTTACCTAAATAGCTGCCAGAACTTTCGCATCAACGTTAAAAGAATAGCAACTAAGTAGGTAGATAGGTACTTGGAAAAGAAAAAACTTTTAACTGAGTTCAACTAAGCGTATGAGTGACATTTTCAATTAAAATGTTACGATGTATTTACGTACGTATACTATGTAATAATATAAGATGTTGCTATAATTTTGCTACAATTTACGCGGGCAACCAAACCAAAAAGGTTTGGTTTGCTTTTAATGTTGGAAAACTGGCAACAAAGTGTTACAAAACTTTTTTATATATTCAAGTACCGCAGGTAGAAATAGCAATCAACAACAACAACAATAGCAACAACAACGGCAACAACAGCAAGAGCAGCAACTAAAACTAACTGCAATAATGTCAAGCAGTAGATATAAAACTTTTTGCAATAATTTCCATGCAACAGCAACAACAACAATTGTCATCGCTTATAATATACGCACTGAAACTATAAAATATAAAATTTACAAACACACAAAAGTTTTAATTTTCACTTGAGCAAAGAAATTACAGCTACTCAAGTTGGTATTTACACCAAAATTATGTTGACTAGTGTATATATATTTAAGAGTATATAAGCGTATAGTACTTAACGAATGTGTACCTTCATGTGCACCTCTACTACCTCTGTCTCTAACATCAAGTGCAATTTAAAAATTTCACACACACGTTTATGCTAAAGTGATTTTAAGTGTGGCGGGCGGATTTAAATATTTCGCTGCGTCCTTTTCTACTTTTATATTTCCTTTCTTTTTTCCATCCAACTTTTGTTTTCTTTTACTTCCTTAACAACGAGTTGAGTATTTCTTTATTTTCTTGTGCGTGTGTTTGTGCAGCCAACTAAAAAGAAACTGCTGCTGTTGCTATTTCCGTTGCCATTTTGTTGCTGTATTGCTAGTTAGTTGTAGCTATAGCAGCAGGCTGATAATGTTGGTCAACATGTTTTATTTCAACATAAAAATCTTTCAATTTATATATTATTTGGTACAATGTATGCACTCTACTTCAATTTCTTTTATTTTCTTTTTCTGCTTGATAAAAGTTTTTTCCTTCCTTGTAATTTATTCATATAAATTTCCGTTTTCTTAAAAATTACGTGCGACATATTAGAAATATCAAATTATAAATGCATTTGTGTTTATTTGTTAAATAATTTATGTTGTTCAAGGCATGGGTATGTAAACAAAATGAAGTAAGTACGACTATGTGTTAAATAATATCAACAAAATTTTGTGGTTTCATTTCGATGTAATAATTTCAGTTTTAAATTAATTGTAGTATTTTAAGTCTTGTTCTTAATGTAATCGATTTTTATAGAAATAAATAAAATAAAGTTAACAAAAATAAAAAAAGTAAATAATTTCTAGAAAGATAACTTTATTATTTAATTACGGGGTTGAAATTTCTTCTCAGCATTCTGGATATTTTCGCCGAAATTAACAAGCGAAATATCAGAGAAACTATAGAAGAAGATTAGACTCCAGGTAAAACAGGATTCTTTAACTTAAATCGAAATCAAATCTTATAAATTAGAAAAATTTCTTACGACTTAAATCTCAACTCGTATGGGCTAAAAAGGGGTGTTGCTGTAATGAGAGGAAAGTGGAGCAAAATTATGAGAGTATTGTAAGAGAGTATCAGAAAAAATCTGTGTTCTATTTCAGAGCACAGATTGCAGACATTACCCATGTTCAACTCTTTAGGGTTAGGTAGCTTGAAAACTGTCCCACCTTTTGCTTAACTTTTTATGCATGGTGGGATATATTTTAAGCCACTTCGAAAAGTTGAAGTTACTCATTGTCATTTAAATATTTTATTTAAAGTTTTGCATTCAGTTCCCAATACTATGAACCCACAAAATTCTATGCTATTAAGGTTTTTAATTTCTCTAAAACTGTGTATTTAGAGAAATTAAATGGGAACATTTAAACGATCAACAAATCACTTATGGGTTATTAGCCAGCTTAAACACACACCGATTTGTCCCCGATTTTCCCCACCGATTTGACAGCTTTTATACACAACAATTTCGACCGACCGATTTCGTATTTCTATTGCTCCTTTGTTATGCGTTTTACATGAGTAAAACAGAGATGCAAAATTTGTAAAAGGCAAACGTCAGAAATCGTTGATGCTTACATTTGTCTCTCCTCCCTTGCCAGCAAAAGAAATCGATGTGTGTAAAAGCTGACTTTGTATTGTTTATTTTAAAACATGCCGCCATTTTAAAAATGAGAGCAGAATATAAAGAATGTCAAAAAGCTGTTGAGCGAATGAGTAATGAAAAGAGCAGATCTATCATAATTTGAATAAATGAATTGTTATTATTTCTCTCTCTCTGTGGGCTCTCTCTTTTATGCTTACGGTACATACTCTTCATATATACATATTACACAAATATGCGTGTGTGATTGATCGTGTGTTAATTTGTATAAAACAATACTTACTTCGTTTATTTTTCAATTTTCACCCTTCTAGTAATAGAAGAGATTTTTAACCTCTTTGTAGATATAAAAATGGATGAATATGGTATACGTGTGATTTAAATGAATTGCTTGCGACTGTAAAATATAAAACTGTGTTGAAAAGAGGGGGGAAACTAGTTTCCTCATCTAAAAGCAGACTATCGACCCTTAACCGCCAAATTGATAAATTTGTTTTCTTTATTTCTGAGCATCGCTTTGCAACAAAAACGAGAAATCAAGTAAAGTGTGGTTTGTGTTAATTTGGCAGTTTAAGTTTGAAGACTTGAACATATAAACTAATAATATCTTTGAGCGTTAGTTTAGTTTATTTGCCTGTTATCTCCTTTTATCTTTCTAAGCTTAAACTAGTTTAACCATAGGCTTAAAAACTATTAAACAAATTAAAATTGTATTCGATTCTAAGTTGAAATCATAAAGCAATGTAAAATTTCTTTAATTTATTACCTTATTATAATATAAACTTCAAGTCCCTAAAGCAAAAAATCTCATTATACTGCAATCTAATAGTGTAAAAGCCAAAACTAGAAATAAATCTTCATTTTTTTACTTATTTACTGCTGAAAGAAGATTTAACATCAATTGCCCTCAGCATCGCCCACACTAATTGGCGTAAGATTAAAGAAAATTTTTATGCATACCCCCCTGAGAGAATAAATTAAGAAAATTTTCAACGTTAACGAAATTAAAGAGGTCTGCGCTCGGTTTGTTTTTGCCAATAGCAAAATAAAGCAATGACACCAACAGCAACCAGTAACCAGCAAGAGAACAACAACATAAAGTCGAATCAGTACAACAACATTTAATAGTTTAATACGTATTACATACACAAGCACACACACAAGGAAGAAAAACAGAGAGAGAGAGAGTGAGGTGAGATTTCAGAAAGGTTGTGAGAGGGGTATCCATATATAAAGCTAATTTAAGGTTATACATTAACATGCTAAGAAAATGTTCAACACGTATCATTTCAGTGAGAAAGCAGCAAATATTGTTGTTGCTTCTTCTACTTGAACTACTTCTTTTTAATCTTCAGTTGCAGATTCGTCTTCTACAGCTTCTGCTTCTTTAACACCAGCATCTCTTTTGGGCATTAACACTGTGATTGTGTTTTTGTTTTTACTTTTGTTTACTTATTTCTACAGTATGCACATATATTTTGTTAACACTTAAAGACTTTCAAAGTCACCTGTAATATTTGAGAATGTAGTTAAAGAAATAGAAACATAAAACGTATTTTTACGAAAAACAAAAAACTGAACTGAATTCTATGTTAAAAAGTTAAAAAAGAATAAGTAATGAAAATTTGTAGAATATAATATGAAAAGTGTAGCTGAAAATAAGAAACAACAATAAAAGAACACCAAAAAACAAAAAGGTGAAGCGCAAAAACAAAGGAAATTGCTGTTTCTTTTTTAAGTAGCTGTAATTTAGCTGTGAAATTGTGCGCTGCATACTAAAAGGAAGCAGTAACAAATATGTAAAAAAGTAAATATCGGTTGAAGGAAAAAAGGAGTAATGAAAATTAAGTGTTTCTGCGTTGCAAAATCATTTAGTTATTTAAATTTAAAAAAATTATAGAATTTGGTTGGTGCATTTGCTTTAAAAATAGTAACTTGATGAATTTAATAATGATGAGAATTTTTTTTTATATGAAACTTTTATAAATATTTTGAGACTTTGTTTAAATCAAGTGAAGCCAGAAAGAACCATTCCAAGAAATTTGAAAAATATAAATGAGGTATTTTGACGAAAAATTAGTAAAATTTTGGTTAGGTTTCGGGGTTGTCCTTAAGAACACACAATCTGATTTGAAATCTGCGTTTGAATTCTATGCTTGTTAGCCGGAAAGTTCTGATAATGTGTTCATATTCACAAATTCAACTGCATTTCCTTAAAAATTTTGTCTCATATGTTAAAAAAAGAATTCCATCGTATTGCTAGAAATTATTCACGTATTTCGCAAGAATTTGTATTAAGTTAATATTGCAAAATTTGATTCTATTTCTTTATCCACATTCTTGAAAAAAAATCTGCCTATGAGCAATATTCTCAAATACAGTAAAACTCCAATTGTGTGTGTGTTTATGTTTATTTTGATCAGTTGTGCGCATAAATTCCTAAATAGAAGAAGCAAATACCAAACATAAATACAACAAAAGAAAAATAAATTTTTCTATGGAAATATGTAATTTATTTTTTTAAGAAATATATAAAAAATATAGCAGAGTTGCCTATGCAAATAAAGTTGGGTAATAAGTTGACTGACTATATATTGAAGCTGATAAAAAGAAAAAGAACATGATGAAATTTACATTTTTATAGCTTTGGGAGAAATGTGGTGGGAATATGCGAATAAAATAACATTCTATTTTAGTCAAAATTTTTTAGCTTTGCAAAAACGCTAAAAATATTTGTTCAAATATTTTAGTATTAAAATTCTGGAGTAAAAAGGGAAAGAGAGAGAAAAAACGTAGAAAATTTTTAGAAAATCTACTTCAAATTTTGATACCATTTATAAAAAAATATATGGAAAAAGTTAAGAGAAGAAATGTGGTTAGCATGTGCAAGACACAGATCATTGGCTACTAAATCTATAAAGTCTACAATAGATTTTATGTGCACACATACACACACATTCAAGTAAATGTTTGCGTGCATGTAAATACACACGCTTAGAATTTTAGTATTTTATGTTACTATAGGGATTTACCAGGTATGTAGTTGCTACCAATATATTCTTCTTTGCCAAAGAGCAAACTCAAACACAAAAGCGAAAATCCGCAAAAAGAAAAAAAAATCCTTTAATATTTGTAGTAATTGGAAATTTATATGACAATGAGCACACAAAAAAAGTAGTAAAAAACTGGTATTAGTTATGCAAACTTTGGGCAGAATTTACATGCTCGTAAAAAATGTTAATTTTCATAATTGGCAGCAAATAGAGAATTAAAAACAAACAAAAAAAAAAAAAAATTAGCATCCAATTGTATGCTGAAAGTTTTTAAAAGTAAAGTTGTTCACTTTCACACTAAAAGTTTTCCACTTTCACGTACAAATTCCATGAAAGTTTGCAATTAATTTATGAATTCAGCCAAATTGGATTTTAGATTTTTGATGCTAAATAACTATGCGGTGTTCACCGTGTATGTGTGTGTGTGATATTGCTTAAGAAACGAGCACTTGATTTAAGCTTCGTATTCACACATTCATACAAAAAACGCATTTATGCATAAATGCCCTCTTTATGCATGTGTGTGTGTGTGTATTCGCAAGCCAAATGACATTTGAGAGCAAGAAGGCAATCAACAGCAAACACCTACACACACACATTTCCATTTTCAGTGACAATTAAATGGAATTTTTGTCTACAAGTGTGAGATGAAGTTTTTGTTACATTTCTACTGTTTTTTTGGGTGTCCTTTTACAATTTCTTTTTATTTCAATGCTTAACTGTGTGGCTATGTTTGTGTATGTTTTTTCAAAAGTATAACCTCACGAGAAACTATTTAAGTTTGAGTGCATGCATGAATGTAAATTACTTGTATGGCCATGGATCTTTGACATCAACAGTATTTATTGTTTTAAGCGTATACTAAATCACTCTAGCGAAATTGAAGCATTGCATTGTATTCAATATTTGATTTTCCTTAATCGGACTATTGTGTAACTATTTTTCTACTCTTCAGCGTTAATTACAAATTGTATTTGAAGAGTTTTCTCAGATGTAGAGGAATTGCTAATGAGATTTTCATGTTTTTTCGACTGTAAAAATTTCATTTGCTTTAAAGTGGAATGGAAAACTTTGAATGCTAAAGATTTTTTCTAATGCAAAGCTTTAAATTAAACTTCAAACTTTTACATCAAAATAAATTTTAAAATATTTCATGTGTATTTTAGAAATACCGAATATGTTTTAAAATATTTTCAGCTTAAAAAACTATAAAATTGCAAGTGTTTTAAATACTCCAAATTTATTTTAAAATGTTCCAAGTTCATTTTATTTCAAAAATTTATTTCACAATATTCTAAAATGATTTCAGTTTACTATTAATTGCTTTTATGTAATTTTTTTGCTTTCGAAATTGATTTTTGTATATTTCAAATTGATTTCAAAATGTTTCAAATTATTTCTAGTTTATTTCAAAATATTTCAAATTGATTTCAGAATATCTCAAATTGATTTCCGGATAATTCAAATTTCAGAAAACTCCCAATTAATTTAAAAATTTTTGAATTCAATTCCAGCTTATTTTAAATCGATTTTAATTTATTTCAAAGTAGTTCAGAATATTGTGAATTGATTTCTGAGTCAGTTTATTTCAAACTAATATCAGTTTATTCCAAAATGATATTAAAAATCTACTTAAAATTGTGTAGAAGACGCAGAAGAAGGCCAAGACCGAGTTTAAATTGAGTATTAAAAATGACATGGAATTTATAAATAAGATTTTCTATGGTTTTTTCCCCACTAGAAGTTGCGGACCAACTAATATGAATATAAACTATTAAAATACAAGTTTTTTTTTAATATAAATTCAGATTTAAAAAAATTGAACAATTTTCACTTAATTGAAAATATGAAAGTAATAAAAATTTAATTATCTGCATATATATAAATATTAAATGGTTTAACAAACTTTGGTTAACATAAAAAACAACGAACAGGAAGTGGATGTGGAAGCACTAACACATTTGCTACTACACACATACAAACATACATACGGTACATGTGGTAAATTGTATAGAAATGAGCATGAAATAAAGATGCAGCAATTAAATATCATTGACTGTGCAGCAGGATAATTTTGAAATATGACATTAACGCTAATTAGCAATAAATTTATGAGATGGTTTAAAGTTTTTAATAATAAATCACAGAACAGTATGGAAAATAAATATAAATGATGATGACGCCTGTCTGCTACAATTGCTTCTCATTTTTAATTCCTCTTCATTATAATTGCTGATATCAAAGACAATTTTATGAAAATTTTTATATATATATATATAAAAAAGCATGAGCCAAAATTGCTTTAGTGTGGGCATGTGGTCCTTTCCCCACTTTCCTTTTTTCCAGCACTGTTTGGCTCTATAACTAAGAGATGCTATCTGCACTGACATTGCAGTGACATTGCTGCCGCTTCTGTCTATGTCGCCATTAATTCTTTTGTGTGTGGAACGCTGCCCGCGCTACTTGCTGACAATAATGCCCCAGCTGATTCTTTATCGCTTGTCATCCTTTTTGTGATTGTTGTTGTTGTTTTTTTTTTTTTTTTTGAATATGACATAATTATGGCACATTTCAGTTTATTTTGTTGACACTTCTAACATTTTTTAGTAAATTTTTTTTTTTTTTCGCTTAACCAAATTCAAAAAGTTCTAACTTTTTTAATTCTGTTGTTGCTCTATGGATTTGATGAGTATATCATGGGAATAAAAGAACCCAGAAAAATTATAAATTATACTTCATTTATTCCCAAAAGAAAAAATTTACGCAAATTTATAATTAAGTAGCCTTGAACTTTTAAATCTAGAATCACTGCTTGCTTAATGCCTTGGAGTTGAACTTAGCACAAAGAGCATAAATGCATCCAAAATAAAGCAGATTCAAATGTCAATGAAGGGCATGAGTAGAGTCAGGATAAATAAAGGATTACATTAGCTACACATTGCTGCTAGTTTCATAGTCCCCTTTTACACCTTGAAACTGCCAAAAGTATAGGGAAGAGGGGCGAAACGAAAAGAGGCTAGTAAAAACTACTGGAATAATATTTTGTATAAAACTTTCTGGCATTTCTCGCTTTACATTTTCATAGTTTCGTTTATAATGGCGTATATTTTGCGCTAATGTTTTGAGAGAAGACGAATAACATGAAGAAGGACTCATCAGTTAAAGAAGTTGTAGCTCGAGAATTTCAGAACAACAAAAATTTCAAAATTAATCGCATATGTAACGTCAACCCTTGTATATGAAACTGAAGCTTGTTTCATTCTGAAACTAGAAGTATTCACTAATAAGTGTCTGCGGATAATATTTAGAATGTTCTGCTCATGTCTAATTGCTTCTGGAACTTTGAAAGCGAAGAATCAATATAATCTCGAATAAAATGCAGAAAATGGAGATGGATTAAAAACACTGTAAGAAACCCAGCCAATAGTACCCCTCAAGGAAAAAGCCGTCTTGGATAAACAAAGAAAACGTGGAGACGTCCCATTCAAATAGAGTCCGATGGAAATGTCTTTAAGAAACCTTAAGCTCACAAGAGATGTAGGAGGGTCTAAAAATCATCAACCGAATGCCGCACTCAATTTTGTTTTCTTTTTATATTCGAGTTTTTATGCTCTTAATTTAAGAGAGCAAATCAGCTCACGTATCTTCTGAGACATGCTTTTGTGGAGAAGATCGAAACACCCTCTACCCTCCGAAAGAGGCTCATCAGTAAACATAATGATACCACTGTCATCACACTCTTTATCAAAATAGCTTTAACCATCATCAAATTTATAAAATACGCTCTCAATTTAAGAGAGTGAAAAACTTCATATAAAAACTAAACGAAAAAAGAGAGCGGTACTCAGTTGGTAATTCGGCCTTAAGAGAAACCCAAATTTGACTACTTGCCAACAAATAAATTGTTATTGTCCTTTTCCCGCTATTTTGTAAAATTTTTATTTGCTGGGTTGCTGTCAGCTATGCACTGCTATACGCTCATCAAATAAACAAAAAAAGACGAGTAGCTCCAGTAGTGAATAGTGTCAAAGTGGTAGGAATTATGGCACGTTTTTTTTTGGCACTTGAGCAGTTTGCTTTTGTTAGCGACTATGCTGTGTTGAGAACAGAGAGTTTTTCCAACCAAAAAAAAAAAGAAGGAAATTCAAGCAAATTTTTTGTCAACTTAAACGACAGCTTTAAAGCTTCTTCATAAATGTGCATACAGTTTGCGACAAAAAAAAAAAGAGTCAGATTATATAATTTACCTCAAAAATGGTAAATCAAATTTATCAAAGACAATAGAAAACATTCGCCATGAGAACTTAAGTATTTGTTTAAGTGAATCTTACTGAAATTTGTTACAGCAAAAGTTCAAATTTTTACTCTTTGTGGCTGTTCACAAGGGTGTAAGCTTGAACGCCTGTTAGAAAGAGAGAGGTAGAAAAAATAGGTAATAAGGAAAAGATAGAAACTCGCCTGTCTTTTTCTAAGCGTTCATGCTTGCGCCCGTGTGAACAGCCACAACATCAATTTCTGATGCCAACTTTATTTTGTCACTGAGTGTCCAAGTTTAAAGCAGTTTCAATTTGAAAACATTCTACGCAAAATTTGGCTCAACTTTTACACATAACTCATAATAACATTTAAACTGAGAGTGTGTGTGAGCGTTCCTCACTTTGCCAAAAACAAACACACCCACAAAACACTCAAGGCAAAATGTTTGCAAATGTATACAAGTAAACGAAAGAACGAGTATAAAATAATTTTTATAATTTCCTCTTTTAACATTAAATTGAAATTTACGTTAAGTTTCCTTTCTACTTGTCACAGCGCATAACCAAATCATCCTCATTTGACTACTCATTTTCCCCTGCTACACCTCTACACTCCTGCATGTTTTCCCTCAGCCAACATTGAATTTTATAGAAAATTAAATTTTGCATTTCCGCACACAGAACGGTAACAAATAATAACTAGAAAAAAAGGTAAAAATGTGAACACAGAAAAACCTGCGGCAAAATTTTGTTAACAATTTTGCACTTCATTTCAGGGTTGATTTTTTTGGTACGAGTATTATTTTATTTTTTAATTTAAAATCCCAAACAGGAAGTGAACAGAAATTTGTCAAAAGCGCAAATTGTGTAAATATTATTTTAAAAATAGCTAAAGCTTTAGGTTTTTTTCTTCCTCTATACGAATAAAAGAAAACGTTGTGCTTTGTAAATTATATGTGAAAAAAATATCTACTAGTTATTTTTGTTTTTCGTAGTATTACTACTTAATCCACTGCTAGGCTGCTAAAAAAACAGAAATGTTTTTGAGTTTTAAAATTATTTTCGCAGCTTTATGCGTTTTTTTTTGTTTGTTTTTAAATCTTTTCACAACTACTAAATTTGATGTATCCTTTTGTTACATTTTTACGAATTTTTATTTTTATTTATTTGCCTATAGAAATTGGGTTTGATTACTTTTTTTTTCTAGAGAAAACTAATTTGTAACTTTAAACTCTACCGTTTTCAATAGGGGAACATTACGATAGGCCTTAGCTGGTTAGGAAACATATCATCCAATTCCTGTAATAATCTAGTCAAATTCAGTGTATGTGCAGTTTAGTGGGAATATGTTAGGATCATTAGAAATCTGTGGAATTCAGTGGAGATCTGTGAAGTTTAATGAAGATCTTAGAATCTCAGTGGTGATTTCTTAAGATGATAACAAATTTGTACTGATCTGTGCAGTTCCATGGAGATTGGTTAAGGGAAGATTACCGTCAAGTGGCATGAAGAATGCATGGACTTCGGAAATGAGTTATAAGTTATAACGTATCAATGGAGAGTAAATTCGAGTTTTATTTATAAGCTCTAGCCCCATCAAACATAACTATTTACGGCGTGTTTTGGTGTGCACAGGAGCTTGTCACTTCATCTGAAACAAAATCGGATAAAAATCTATTAAAATTTGGTCCTTATCGTTTTTCGTTTTCTGAAAAACCCCTACGTTAATATAGGTAAAAAGGAAGGTAACGCGTGTTTTCTTGGCGTATTAATACGTAGATTCTTCCGAGTTTATTGCTGCTCTATTCTAATTCTATACTTGTTAAGATATGTATTAGAATTTTATTTTTAATTCATCTATTTTTATTTAAAGTTTTAGTAAACCACACATGCATTGAAAAAATGTATATATTTAAAGAATATACAGTCAAACCTTCCCATTAATATAACCCACCCCGAAAAAAAAACACAATCGCTGTTGCATTTAACTAAATCTTATTCAACTCATATTCTAATCTTACGTTTTATTAGTTTTTCAATTGTTGTGGATTTCTTTTCCCCATACATATTTTTTATATACGATTCTCGTTCAAAAAACTTCATGCTGAAATCTGAGGCAGTTTGTTAAATAGACAGACAGACAAACAAACTAGCAAACAGAAAGACAGACAGACAGATAGACAGTGTGAGATGAGTACATAAACTACTATGTTGTTATATATTGTTGAATGAAAAGCAAACAAAGAATGTGAAGAGTATCCTGACAAAATCGATTATCTAACTAAGAATTGTAGGTAAACAATGGCGTAAAAAATTCAATCTTTTTTACTGATTCATTTTTGTAGATACTCTTGAAAAGTACTTGGCTTAGCAGTTACAAGTAGCTGAATTACTTTACATCAAGCAGCTATTTAATCACGTCTGTTTTTGAAGTGAAACGCACTGAAGTTTTATGGAGTTTTGATAAGTTTCATGTTGCTCAATGCAGTTTTGTATGTGTTACGTAAGTTTTCAAATGCTATTAAATAAAAGAAAGCGAAGAAACTTTATACATAACTTTAAAACACAAGCTTTAACTAATATTAAATACTTGCATAAATACATTTTAACAAACAATACATAATTTTCTACTCTTCGTTTTTAATATTATTTTTTAGTGCTAGTATGTATTAAAAACTGATATTTTAATTAAAAACTTTTATTGAATTAAAATTTAAAATGTACGAATTGCATTTCAAATTTATTTATTACTTTTAGTCCGTGGAAAATTTCATTTATAAAATCAAATATTAAAAAGCAATTGAAAATTATTGCCTTAAAATAATATCAAAATAGCAAATAAATTTTTAAATTGTCTGAATTTCATTTACAAATATTTATATATCTATGATTTATGGCATCAATAAAAAAACATGATTGCCATTTAATGCGATTCAATTTTGTTTACTTAAATATTTTCATACAAAAGTAAAATGCACATTCATATACAACTATATCCTTTTTGAGAGTTTTTGGGCATTTGTGGTAAATCAAATATCCAGCATAGCGTATATATTTCATTGCTGGTTGTTAATAACACAAATACATATATGATTTTTAATTTGGCTATCAAAATGTTGTATGCGTTTTGGTTAAAATAGTATAAAAGTATCATTAGACAAAAAGAATTCATAATTTATTAATGAACTGGAACTCCATTTCGGTACACACGCACCATAAAATAATCAGCTCACATTAAAACCATAAACCACATGAAGTACATGAAAAGTATTAGTCACCCAAAAAATGAGTTACTTGCATATGAGTGATGCTACACACAGCAATCAATTGCTTAGCTAATGGAAGTAGTTATTTTATGTAGAGTTCCGTGTAGGGAAGTAGAAGAAGATTTGTGGTTTTCTTTTCCGGTAAATGAAAGTTCCAGCGCTTTCATCATTGCTAGATGCTATGCGACCAGAATCTATTTAATTGCATCGATCTCAGAAGAGCTCAGTGATGTTCTGCTCTAGCCATTGAAGATTTTATTGCCTGGTGTTCACTATGTCAAATTCAATCAAATTTGTCAGCATGTTGGCAAATTTCATATGGGAAATTTTCTCTCTCTCTCTCTTCAACTGAGCACCACATTCTCTTTTCGTTTCTTTTATATGAAGTTTTTGCGCTCTCAATTTACTGTAACAGAGTCCACTCGTTGCTACATATTCCTTTTTAGGAAAAAACGAAACAACAAATGAGAACCAAACTACTCGTTAGTTTTTGTTTTGATATTTGTGTATGCAGATATTTCGTTTGATAATACTGAGAGCTGCCGTTACTTTTGTCTTCAGACTCTCATTTATAATTTACTCTTGCATTACTTTTACAACGGTTAGTATAATGATTTGTTCAATGATAGAATTAAAAAAAAAAAATCTGATGCTAATATTTTGGCATTGGCGTAACCGATTTCAAATTTGATAATTTTAGCCCAAACTTCTCATCAAGCTCTTTAAATTGCTATATACTATGATAGTGTAGTACTTCGTACACTAATAAATGTATAAATACTATCTGAAGTAAACATGAATATGATCCCGGTGAAAAATATGTTGCCAAATGATATACATATTAAAACACATAATTCACTTGATACGGCAGCATAAATAATGACATGGAGCCAAAGAAAGAAAGAAGAGAAAGAGGAGATAGATTGGCCATACCCTCTGCAAATCCCTGCATGAAATCTGCCAGCAAACAATTAACTGGAGCCCTCAAGGTAGCAGAAAATGAGGAAAGCTAAAGCGCACTTCGAAATGGACCTTTAAAAATGAAATGAAGTCGACGAGAAACTCATTCGGTGAAACGAGAAAAAAGGCAGCCGACTGCCTAACTAATATAAATGACAACAGCAAACTCACCTTAGGCATAAGTTATACCAATATACCAGTGTTGGCATGCACAATGATCGACTGAGCTCTTTTTCTATGAAAAAGGGAACTGTAAGTGTGAAATTTGTAATACTCTGCACACGCTGGCTGTTTTTTGGCCTACGCTGTTATATACTATAGTGATATCTACGAGTAATGCCATGAAATAGCGAAGAACAACACCTAACCGTAATACAGAGTTCAGCCTTGTCACGAACCGGATAATACAGTCGTGGAAAACCGCCAATTGTAGGCTTAACAGGATAAGTGGCAGATAAATGAAACTGAAATTAGCCATAATGGCTAGTTTTCGTACAAAGCTAAGCTCCTCTACAAGTAAAATTGGAAGGGGAGGAATAATTTTTAATTAATAAAATCATTTTATTTTAATAATAACAATTTCTGTGGAAATCATTCACTACCAGTTCATATCTTTAATATCTGATTCATACATTTTCATATTTATGCCTTTCAGTTACATATTTGTAGGGTATAAGAAAAGTATAGTAATATAAAATATTTTAATAAAATTGTACTTATATTTAATATGTACATAACATATGTATCAAAGAAATACAAGTATTTTGACATTTTGTAGTTAATTTACTTGATGCATGTAAATATGTACTTGTATATTGTAACCACAATTTGACATATTCTTGACAAAATAAACAAACTACTACATACACTCAACTGAATTGCTCCCCGGGCTCCCTACAACTAATTTCGACTTCATTGTGCTGCGTGCTGACGCATATAAATTATATGGTATAATTTTACTTATTATTATTTTTTTGTATTTTATTTATTTACTTACTACAAATTAACAATAATAAAAGAAAAAAAATCGATTTTTCTTTAGTCTGGAAAATAAGAAACTTCTAGTAACTACTAGAAATAGAAAAGTAGTAGAAAAGAAAAGTAACACAAATGTTTTATATATATGCATGGATGTATATTTTACATGTATGTATGATGAAAATGAATTTCAAGACTACTTATATATAATTACAATAGTTACGGCTCCACGTGGTTCGTTCTGGGGTCAAACTCCTATGGAAAGCTTTAATTCTATGTACGATATACAAAATCCAACACTATTGTTAAGACAAAACACAGCGACTTTTTGCAGAGTTGTAAGTAAAGTTTATACATATAGTATATACTTTTTAAAATTTCGTATTATTATTTTTTTTTCATTTCTAGTAGAAATAACTTTAATATTACTAAAGTCAACTTTAATGCTATGGCTTGCGGTTTATTTTGTTAGTTTCACATATGCTCGTATGTTGAGTCAACTACATATAAACGTAGTATTTACATACATATATGAACAATTAATGCCTTTCTTTCATGGCACCCATAGCAAGTATTGATGTCCAGTGTTGCGTGGTTGGTTGGTTGTTTGGTTTTTATGTCCACCAACCACACTTTCACACATACTACAATGTTCATACTCAACACCTCAAACTTTTTCAACAGTTTGCTTCAAAAGTTTCTACTTTTCATTTTCGCCATCTTCTTTTATTTATTTTTTGCTATATTGTTGCAAATCATACTAAAAGTTAGCTGACCTCAACTATTTTTTTTTTTTTTTTGCTTGGAGTATATTTATTTTGGGTATTTTTCGATTTTTACCACACTCATATCCTTTTTTTTTGTTGTTTTTTTATTTCTTTATTGATATTACATATTTTTGTGGTTGTTATTTTAACATGTGCGATTTAACTTTTATTTTATTTGAACATAAAAAGATTGAGAATGTGACTCGATTTTACGATTATTATGAGCATGTTTAAGTATATGTGATTTTGAGTAGTAGTTGAGTTGAGAGTTGGAAAATTTTTATAAGATTTTTGTAGAAGTTGAGAGCATTTTTTTTAAAATATTCAAGAATTTTTTCTTATATTTTCATGTTTAAAATTTCTTTCAATTGACTGTAAGACAAATTGTAAGAAGATCTAGATCAAGTTAGTTCATACACTAATCAAAATGGATTCCTCACAATAAGCTCTCAATTTGTTATTTGTTTCTGTGGAGTCGTAAAAAAACTACGATGTACATAATTAAATCAGTGTTTAAAGCAAAACTAAAGGAATCTTGCAATGAAATGCTAAATCAAAAAAGTTACTGAATTATGGGATTATTTGATCATATGCTACCCTGCTAGAGGGATACGCTCAATTTAATGTAGTAGTGTGATTAGATTCAGAGAGAAAGATTTTAGAGTATACATTTTGGGGTAGAACTGTACTTCCGAACAAGGCGTATTTACCATGGTGAAGCAATCTCAGAGATTAAAAGTTATATGTAGTGTCAAAAACAGCTTTCGTTGTGAGTATTTAAAGTTTGAATTTTGGCACTACACTTTTGTTTATTTACATTTTGCACTATTTTGACACTACAACCTCTGGCTCTTCAAATAAAATGAAAGAATTTTCAGAGATGACTTCTACCTGTTAAATACGCCTTGCTTCCGAAATTGAAGTTTAATTCTTTTATATAAATGAGCATTCTCTATAGCATAAATACTCTCTTTCTCTCTCTCTCTCTCTTGTGGGATTAGTATGTACCAGAGTTTATCAGTGAGACAGAACTGTTCTCTCTGGAGCACAATTTTCTCCTCTGCGACAGGTCTGTTCACTCTGAGTCGGAATTTTTCATTCTGAGGCTGAGTGTTCCTTATGGAAAATTGTTTTTGCTGAGGTAGAACTATTCCCTCTGAAGCAGATTTGTTTTCTCAGAAATCAAAATATTCTCTTTGAGGCAAAACTATAATTTGTTAGGCAGAGCTCAATAGTATACTATACAGGCACATACTTTTCTTAGCTCTTTTTGAAGCATGGGATTATTAGAAAATATTGCTAAATATGGTATTGTTTCAATAACTTATAATTCAAATACATACATTGATTCTCTTATAAAAAGTTTAATATCCTCAAATCAGAAAGATTTTAAAACAAGCATATAAATGCTGTTTACACAACAAACATAAAAGTAAAATCAGCAACTTAAGTAGACAATTTATATTAAACAAAAAAAAAAAAAAAAAAAACTGACAGCCCAATCAAAAACCACAAGCTTTGTTCATTTTTGTTTGAAAGCAGAGAAAAAGAGGAAAAATGAAAAAACAATTTACAAGCAATTTACAAAGCCCCAAGACACTATTAAGTATAACAGCAACAACAAACTGTTGTAGTAAACTTTGACAACAAGTGTCACACTAAATAGATGACACTGCAAAAATAAAGGACGAAAAGTAAAAAAAAAAAAACAGCATAAAAAATTAATTATGTCTTTAATTTTGAAGAACATTTATACAAAAGTTTTTATGTATTATATATGAGAAACATTGTTAGAAAAAGATAGAGTGAATTACATAAACAACTATGAAACTAAGTGATAAATATTATGGCTACTTCTACAACTAATGCTAATGTCAGCGCAGTGAAAAACGTAGCTACGGGCAACAATTTAAATCCGTCTCAAATTTTTCCTGCCTTGCGTTGTATAGTCAATTTAATAAAACATTACAGAGAGCAAAGGATCGCCTTTCAAGTTTCCTGGCAATTTTTGGAAAAGTAAGTTGACAAACATTCTGGCGTTTTTTTGGATCGATTTAGAACCTATGAAAGATATTGTTTGCTTATGTTGCCTCAGACAAAACTTTTGGAGAAAAAGTTTTTACAAAGGGGAAACAGAGGATTCCAAGGGCTCTGAACAATGATTATATTATTCGTCAAGCGACTTGCAGATGAATCACCCGCGATTTAACATTTTTTTCTGGGTTATGGCAATTATACTTGGTCGCAATTTTTACTTTTAGAGACTAACCATTCAGGTCAGGGAAGATATGGTGAAATTTGTACATAATACGTAGTAGAACCGCTACTTACAATGTCATGGCTACTGAAAAATTAAATATTCTAAGTAAAGTGATTAAGAATAAATGAAATTGTATGCTCCATGTGCACTTTACCCTTGAAGAAGTTCATATGTACTCAAGTTATGGGTCTAGTGGGAACACTCACACTCTCTCCCTCTCTCTATCTCTATTATCATAACTCCTCATTTTCGTCGTCCACTACTACTGCAATTACTCTATTACTTTTCTCGTGTTTTTTTTTATGTTTTTTATACAAATGACAATGTATTGTCACATTTGTATATGTATGTGTGTGTGTGTGTGCCTCTGCTAATGACACAAACACAAGTGTTTTAAATTGATCCACCATACTTTGTTTTAAAAAAAGCGCCCACTACTCTCCCTCACTCATCCATTGACAGTGGAACGTGAGTGCATTAAATTTCCACAAAATAGTCATTAAATATTAATAAAAGAAAGAAAGAAAGAATATTTAACTAACTACTACAAACTACTTACTGCTTCGATAGACATTGAAAGGATAACTTAAAACTTGTGTTGTTGTTGTTGTTTAGGGCGTACAACATCTACTTTTGGGATTAATTTGAAAAAAGAAAAAACTACAACAACAACTAAATAACTATTAGCTTGTAGTAATAAATCATTAATTAACTATATAAAAGTACTAGAAAATTTAGTTGATTAGTTAGTTGAAGCTAATTATTTATTTATGTAGCTACAATATATTAAAAAGTTTCGCTTCCAAGGTAACACAAAAAAGAGCGAAAAAAATAAAAAGAATATAACAATGAAATAGTTACTTGCTTGTATTTGTTTTGTATTTTACTGTCCATTTGTTGTTGTTGCTTTTGTTGTAAATTATCTGTTGCAGTTGTAGCTGCATTTAGCTTTACTACTTTATTGGTTGTGGTTGTTTATTTTTGTATATTTTGTATTTGCATTTGAAGTTCTAACCAAGAATTTTATCAACATTGTTGGTTTTTTCCATACTAATTTTTGTTGTTTTTGATTTTGTTTGTTGCTTGGTAGTGTTGTTATTGTGGGAACATCAATAGAATTGATTGATTGATTTACCTTTTGACAATTCAATCAATTTTAAATCATATTATTTAATCTAAAATCTCAAATATATGATTACTAGAATTTTATTGTAATTGATTTTCAATTAGTCATGTAGTGAATTCCAGTGATTAAAAAGTAGGTACAATTGTACTTTCTTTCGACTTCTTCGAACTTCAAGGTACATTAGATACAATTGGCACATTTTAGGTACAATTTGTCATTGGCAAGAAAAAAGTTAACACTTAAAATAAAAGTGCCAAAATCGGAAGAATATAAACATGGTATATTCATCAATGCTCCGATTTTTATTTTATTTTTGAGTTTTGGGTGCATCTCTCTTATCTTTTTCTTTCTTCTTACCTCTCTCAATCAGACAAGCATTCATGCTTGCACCCATGTAAACAGCCTCAATGAAATTTCTTACAAAAACGATAAAGTATACTATTTTAGGTACATTCATGCTCATTTAAGTACAACTTTTTTGGTAAATTAGATACAATTTTAAATTTGGAAATTTCATTACTGGTGAATTCCCCCAAAAAACAGAAATGGTTTTTTTTTTCAATTGACTTTATCTCTATTGAATTTAAAATTGTTTGCTAAATTCATAATTTATTGTTTATTTGCCTTTTAGAACTTTGAAGAGAATATTATATATTTTTAGGATATAGAGAAGAATTTTTAATGTATATGTTTTTATTTTAAATTAAGATGGGTTCTAGGACAAATCCAACGGATGAACGAGGACTTGCGGCGGAAATGCCCTCCCCTTTTCGATTATTCTTGAACTAAATGACTTTTTTAAAGTAATGAAAAACTCACAACAATAACTTTTATTCGTTTTCACGATAACTAATCATTCAATTATTACACAAAACTTTGACTATTTGAAATATTTTAACAGATTCTAAATACAATTTTGTTTTTTTTTTTAAGAAAAATCTCGACAAGTTTTCAATTCGATTTTGAACACTATTTTAGTTGACGTTATGCCTGTAAAATTTTATAGTTTATTTTATTCATATCCTGATAGATCAATTGAGTTTTACTTTTATAGCCAGTTGAGATGTTAGACTGAGCTTTTCGCATCCATTCATTAAATCAATAGACTAAATTTGTCATATATTTACAGTCGAATATAAAAATTAAGAATCACAGATGATTTTCAACCATTTTCACTAAAATAAATATAAAGTTATAACTAATTTTTTTTAAGGGTTGCAAATTTAATAGCAGGGTTGATAGTTGCTGGTTATTTATGAATATTTCTGCAAAACTTATATATGTAGCTTATATTTTTTGGGGTGGTTGATAAATGATGGGGAAAATCAATTAATTTAAGTAATACAGACATGTTTTAATAAAGACTTTTTCAGATAAATATTTAATATTAGGATGAAAATGAAAACAAATGACTATAAAATAGAAATTAATGAATGTTTATACTCGCTCTAAAAACAGAGAGAAAGAAATTGGAGCAGAAGTATATGAGATGACTCACTATTTTATTTGGGCAATAAATTGATTACTCAATTGGAAAGAAAAAGATTACTTATTGGATTGCTGGGGAGAAATTGAAAGTGTTAAACAGATCAAAGAATTTTTCTGTACCATATTAAAGAAGAAGGCAAGAGTTTTCTAATCGGATATTGTAGGGTCAGAGGACACCAGAATAGTGTATAGTTTATGTGTATAATTAAGAAAACATGGACACAGAAACGCAAGATATCAATCCTGTTCTCAAATCGTAAATTAAATTCCGGCATGCACTTCAGCTTTGGAGAAGAGCACAATGTAAAAAACACTGGGAAAAGTAAATTAAGGAAGAAAAAATATAATAAAGTTATCATATAATAAATTTTTCTGATTCGCCAATTTCGATTAAACATATAATTATTTCTTTTATCCAGCCATTTTGTGCTTAGTGGAGCTCTCCCGTCGCGTTTTTGCTACCGTACGGGCATCTGTTGAGTGATCCGGGTCACTCTACTACGGTAACCCATTCGTAGTTGAGAGCGCCTCTCGGTCGGCTAGCCGGGAGGTGGGCGTGGGATTCGTCAATAATAATAATAAAAAAAAACCATCCCAAGAACCTGTATCTTGTATTGAGGAAAATCACTAATCAAGTATATCTTGAAACTATTTTTAAAGAATGAACTATATGGAGATGCTATTTCTTTGAAGAATACCACATAGGAAAAATGCTGGAATATTATTCGGAGAGGTGGGAAGTCAAGCCCATTTGATTTCTTATGAATCTTCATATGCATATATGATATATATTTTTTCAATAAAAATTTTATCAAAAACTAAGTCTAAAAAGTACACTCAAGAATACATACTTTGTGACATAAAAGTTGCTATATAATTTTCATATTTCGACTTACCTGTTGTTCCATTTTTTGATTGCGACTGCTGATGGCCGACATATTTGATGATTATATTTATTTTGATATTGCTGCTCTTGCTACTGTTGATGATTATTAACCTATGGTAGTAGTAGTAGATATTCTTTTTTACAAAAAATTTAATATTTTTTTTACAGAATTTTCACTTTCGATACAATGCTAAATTGCACGCTATAAATAAACTAAACCCACTGCACTACGTCGCATACACAAATCAAGAACGCCGGTAACAAGCAATTTCCATAGGTACACCACAGAATACTAGGGTGACCATCCTATTTATAATTATGCTCAGTATAACTTGATTTCGAAACGGCTTCAAGTCAAAGTAGCAACTATCTATGTAAATCCGCGCTCTTTAATATTTCTTCAATGCATTCACTCAACAATAACAACAACGACGGCGTTAATGTTAGTTGTGAGTGACGTACTGTGAGAGTACAAAATTAATAAGTTAAATTGAAAGGAGTACAAAAAGTAAAACACAAACAAATTTATATACAACACGCACACATGCAACACACACACACACACGCACACTGGTATTCGTAAAGGTGCATGTAAACGTACGCTCAACGTAAACGTTCGAAATTGTTGTTGTTATTTATTATTTCAATTGAAATTTCAATTGGATTGAGTGGAATTTGCTCATGAGCGAGTGTGCCGCATTTTTGACTTCTTTAATGTTGCTGTTTAGTTATTTCTTTTTATTGTTTTTGTATTTGTTGCAATCTATGAAAATACTGCTATATTTAACAAATTTATGTTAATTAAATTTTTGAGGTTATGAAAATCGAACAAAAATAGCATTAAACTAATTGTTGTTACAAAGCCGTCGGTTAAAGTATAATATTTGTAATACGCGAAACTTTAAAAATGACGTCACTTTATATTTATTTGTTTAGAAAATTACTAGCAGTGCCAGTTACCAGTAATAGCACAAGAATCACCCTTACAAATAGCGTAAACATAAATTATATATATTAGAGTTTTGTTTTATATTATCCGTTCCGTTTTACGTTAAATTTAAATCTTTTGTATTTTGAAACGCACTCTCTTTCACGTTCGTTATACGAGAACAAAAAATAAATACAACCGCACACGAATGTTATAAAATGACAACTGAATTAACATTTGTTTCAAATCCTGTTTGCTACCCTTATAAGCAAACTACGTACGCTATTGTGGTTTGTCAGCTGTAGAGCTGAAGTAATATCCTTTTAACAGCACATTGCTGCTTGTTTCTGCTAGAGCGCTGTTAAGAATCCCACTCTCTCGGTTTCGCATGAAACCCTAAGCTCTCTAATTTTGCCTGCATATGCAGCCGAACGCATTTTAGCAGATGTAGTCTCTTTTTCTCTCTCTCTCTTTTTTATATTTACACTTCACCCTTGCCTCTATTCCTTCTTGTAGCTGCCGTCTGCTTTCAATGCAATAACAACGAACTTCTTTCTATTGCATGTGACAGATGTGCATGCAATGCACATATACATTCATATATTCCTCATATATTATTGTTGTTGCTGTTGTTGTATTGTTACTTGAAATGGCATGTGCAATAAAAACAGCACTCGCGAGGGTTGTTCGGCATATATCTGTTGAAAAGAAGCAAGAAAATAAGAAACAACAACAAAAACAGAATCAAAAAAACCTAGCAACAACCAAAACAAAGTCATTACCTTAGGGATTTACCGTTTGTTAATGATACAAAGAGAGCAAAGGAGTGAGTGTGTATGTGATAGAGAGAGAGAAAGAAGGGAAGAGAGAGACATAGAAAGAATGTTGGTGTTGTACATTAGTATATGAGCGAAGATTTACTTTTATTATATTTCTTCCTCTTTTTCTACTTCTTTATTTACTTGGCATGAGTTTTTTGTTTACTTTTTGTTTAAATATTATTTTTATTGTTTGTTGTTGTATTTGCTTTGCATTGAAGTTAGTCGCAGTTCATTTGCTTTGATTGTAATTTACTTGTAGTCAGAGTCAGTGAGTCAGTCTCTTGATGTTAGATTGATGTGATGAAGCATAAATTATTGCGTAGTTTTAGCGGTTAATTTAAATTTAAGACAACAACATGCAATTTCTATTATTTTTAAAGCTTATTGGTATATTATATTCATCTTGTTGGTAGTTAGCTATAACGAAATATTACCTGGTCTTACTGAAAACGTACACCCAAAAGGATTTTCTGGTTGAATATTAACGCGCTCTCAACTTAGTTGATGTAATTTGGTTGAATAACTTTAATGAGCATCCTTTACTGGGTTAGAGCCGATATTTGATTATGATGGGTCGCCGGTTCACTCTACCAACGCCAAAAGGATCGAAGAGGAAATCTAACTACTTATTTAGAGAACCGACGAGTAATTGATGCCTAAATGAGAGTAACGAGTAATTACAAAGTTTGGCGAGTAATTTCAATTTAGTTATTTCATTTCTTTAGTACAAAATTAGATGCCTTGGTGTTAAAATGGAACAATATTATAATCATTGCCTGGGCACCTCGCGGTTTCGATAGTTAGACTGACTGTGTCAATGAGTGCAACAAATCAGTAACTGTAAACAACTTCATGGGCATCGAAGAGTAATTTTAATCGCGTACAGCAGACTCCGTAATAAAATTAATGTATAGTGGCAATCATTTTCATGATGGTGTGAGTACGTGTAGTATATGAGATCTAGCGAATATCGTAAATCGTATATCGTAAATTTTGAATTTTCACATTTACATAGAGAACTTCCGAGTTTCACATTTATTTTGTCTCTATTTGGAAGTTTACGAGTTCAAATATTCTCTTTAAAAGCAAATTCAAAAAAGAAGTCCTTAAATTTATTCTTAATTTAATAAATAAAACTAATTAGACGTTTATCTTTGTTGTTTAACTTTATTATTATTTTATAATTGTAATCTCAAAAAATGCTTAATTTAAAAATAATATATATATGTATATGTAAATAAGCTTAAATATATTATTATTTATTTTACAAAAAATATTAAGTAAGATATAACAGAATAGAAAACAGAGAAACAATGAAATTAGTACGAAAATTTTTTATGTTCATTTTATATACTCATATGTATATGTATAAAATATAATTATATTTTTTGACTTTTTTACTTTTTGACATTTCATAAATTCAGGTCTTTATAACTCTCAAATTTAAAACTTAAGTACACGTGATAAGAATATATTAACATATTGAAACAACAAAAAAGAAGAAAACGAAAACAAATATTCGACGAAAATAAAAGCGCATGAAACTTTGAAGCTTACAAAACTAAAGCGAAAATTTCAATTGTTAAAACTTAAAGCTAGGAAGAACTAGAATGAATGATAAAAACCGAAAAACGATATGTACGAGTATGCCTGCAAATGTGTGTGAGTGAGTGTATGTGTGTTTAAATCAGTGACGACCGAACGTAGAAAGCTTTCTAATGTGCTTCCTGTTCAGCTGTTGCCTTCTCTTTTCCCTTTCCACATATTTCAGTGCTTCAGTGCAAAGCTTTCTGAAGCATTAACACATGGGATGCAGATGGCTGCCTCTGTTTTAAATGCATGAGTATGTGTGAGCATGTGTTTGTATGAAAGCTTCTCTGAGGTGCAAACCGATTTCATTCTTTTAAAAGAATCTCCTCTTTTTCTTTTTCTCCTGCTCTGGTGCGGCGGCGGCACCTTTTTCGGTTGAGACTTGCTTCTTCGGGTGCAGCGGTGGTGGACCGCTTGAAAATTCACTCATATTACTACCATTTCCATCACGACTTACTGGTGAAATTGGGCGCGCTGGTCTTAAGATCGAGGCCAATGGCGGATGCTGCTGCATTTGATTCGGCGCCAGTTCATTTTCGTCTTCAGCAATTTTACCCAAACGTGAACCATGCACCGAAGCCAACTCCGCGGATGGCGTTTTAATTTGTGAGCCTCCCTCTTCGCCCATCTCATCCACATCGCCCATTTCACTAGTGAAACCAATGGTTGCGCCTAGCTTAGCGCTCGCCTGCTTGAATGTATCACTCAATTTAATTTGTACCACGTTGATGAACATAGAAGTTAAGGCCAAGCCAAAGACCAAATATATTATGCTGCACATCATGAAAATCGGATGAGTGGGAACAATATCCCCGAAACCAATTGTTGACATCGAGATGAATACAAAGTAGAACGAGTCAAAGTATGTCCAATCTTCCCAAAACCTATAGACAATTGTACCCAATAATATATAGGAAATGAGTAAAACTGATGCCACCGATACCGGCAAATTGAATTCATCATCAATCTCGTATGTCTCTGGGTATGGTGATGTCGGTGTATCGGGATGTGATGCACCCAACGATTTATTTGGATCTGATGCTTGTGACTCAATGTCACTATCGGGACCCATGCCAAAAAAATGACTAGGACGCCGCACAGCCATATCGTAAACGGAAGTTAGGCCCATCATTGCGTCGCGTACTTGTTGTTGTTTTCGTATTTGCCGACATGTGCCCGTGTAGTAGAGACGACGAACATAGGCCCATAGGAATTTCATGCCACGCGTAAAGAGTTTACCAAAATCCGCGAGTATTATCAAGAATATTGGAATGCCTATGATAGCGTAGATGATGGACAATCCACGGCCAAGGTTGGTTTTTGGCGTTATATGACCATAACCTAAAAAGGGGAGAGAGGGAGAAAAGAAGAAAATAAGATTTGATTAGTTCAAAAGCTCAAAATTAAGGTTACTGCCTTCCGAAGCATAAATTGTAAGAAAATTAAGTTACTAAATTGTACGGCATCAACAACTGGGCTAGCCTGAGCTAGCCTCAGGCAACATCTAGACTGTCGAAAAAAATTTCCTTTAACGAACAATCTAACTTTGAGTTTAAAGTTTCCGCAAGAGCTAAAATATCAATTTATGAAAAACTATTAATACAACCTCTCGAGCAACAAAACCCTAGGACGATTAGCCAACCAAAATCGAAAACCGATGTCTTGTAAGCCAAGAGTACAACTTTTAACCGAATTATGTCTCTCTCAATCAAAACCTTGGGATAATTTGAGTTAATGACCTGACTCAAATTTACTCAACTTTCACTTTACAATATCTATTTAAGTATACCAAAATATTTTTATCTTAATGAATACATAGTCCGCATATACCGCACCTATTGTTGTTACCACGGTCCAACAGTACAATATACAATTAACAAAATTCCATGAATTTTGTCCTGGGTAGCGACGAATACCCAATTCCTGAAGCTCGTGCAATTCGTCCTCGAATTTCCTTAGTTTCTGACGTGCCAATGATTTCCAGTCATCTTCTCTGTAAGCATCAAACACAATCAGCTAATTATTCGAACTTTTCTATGAAATTTTTCACTTCACATACCTCATATTATGACTGACCGTCCAGAGATTATCAATAAAATCACGTTTGACCTTACGCACCTCACATTTATAGATATTCTCCGATGTTCCTTCGGTATAGCGAAACATGAGACCACCAAAACCGCAAAGCATTATCAAAAGGATTCCATGCACTATGCATTTGTTGCGTAGACGACGTATTTCATGTACCTGAAGCGGGTAGTCGGACTTAAGGTGACGCCACACGTGACGCGCTTCACGTAATGAATGACGCAGAAATGGTTTGGAGAATAGTTTTTCGGGAATTCCACCGTTGACTTCTGCTGAAAGTGTGAGTGGAGTTTCTTCAATTTTGTGTAGCATGTGTTTTGACACATCATTTGAGCGTTTGAAGAAACCCATAAACTTTTGCATGAATGTAGGTTTCGGATGATGAGCCGATTCATTAAAAATCGTCTCAACTTGTGTGATATCAGGATGAGCTGCAGTTCGGAGCACAGTTATAAAGTCGTTGTTCACGTGCTCATGAGTTTCTAGACTTTTCTTACGTTTCGGTTCAAGCTCTAAACTACGTCGGCGACGTATGACAGCTGAATCGTGCGATTCATGTGACTGCTTGTTTGTTATTTCTCGAGGTTTAGTTTCATGCAGCGACTGCGACCTATCCAATGGTACATTCGCCGTCAGAGTCGTAGTCGTTATGGTTGTAGTTATCTCAGCTTCCGCCTTACGCATAACTTCAGCTCGCTGCTCCGGTGTCTTTGAACGTCGTTGTGGTCTAATCGGTGACAATGAATTGTTACGACTTGCGGTGCGACGTTCCGGTACCTTAGGCGGTGGTGGCGGTGGACCGCGTACACCCGCCACATAATTCCCCATAGCGCTAGCATGCCGACGTACTGGACTCAATTGTTTGGATAAGCGTTGTGCCGTGATCTCATCCATATCGGCATCAGATGACGAGAATTGGGTAGATGATTCGTCATAGCCGCTATGACGCTGCCGTATACGCCCTGCCGCTATTGTAGGTGCATCACTACGTTGTAAACGCAACGTATGCACCATGCGTCTTCGTTCCTCAGCATCTGCGGGTAATTGTATGCGATCACTTAACTTGCGATAATTCGCAAGCAAACGCTTCCGTTCTTCATTATCATTTAATTGTTTATATCGTAATTTGTGTTCATGTTTCTCACGTTCAAATGTACGTTTTTCGTGTTCGAAACGTTTACGTTCTGCTTCAAAGCGGCGTAAATTCTGTTCAAGACGACTGAGATTCTCATCAGCTGTAGAGATGGGAGGCGTAAGTGGTTCAGCACCGCTGCCAGTCATTGGGTCTCGTTCACATTCACTGGATTCATCTTTGTGTCGCGGTGAAGACAAACTTCGTTTGACTGTGCGCAGTAGGTCACTCACTTCTGGACTAGTCAGCCGCTCTGCCTCACGAGGCTGTGAGTGACTGCGTGCTGCTGTGCTTGCAAATGTTTTATCGCGTCTTCGCAGGATTTTACTTTCATGTGCGGACATGGTGTGACCAGGCGGTCGGATTTGCATACGTATAGTTTGTGCTGCTGCCGTGATATCCTCGGAGGCTGTTGTCCCAGTATCCAGTTGGCTGCTATCGTCTTCCGAGTACATGCTACGTCTGATGCTTGGATCGGGGGTCTTCTCACGCATCGGGCGTCCGATACGGCGACGTCGGCGTACAGAAGAACCATCATGTGAATCGGGTTCCATGGTTTTTTCGATGAATGGAAGGGTCTAGGGGATTTCAAAGCCTCGTTGCTATAGTCGTTGAACTGAATATACTCTCTTAAGCCCTAATAGATTCGTTGGATAACCGTTTGGGTACACAAAGAAGTGAAAAAAGACGCCGCTAGAAGGTTTCTTGATATATCTCGCGCTCCTTTGGCTTTGTTTGTGGAATTTGAAATTGATTTGTCTCGTTAATCTGCCACTTTTTGTTCCAAATGAAGTTTTGCTTTCTTGCGGGATTCCTTGACTTTCTCCGTCTTAATCTCAATAAAGTTTGGATTTTTTATGCCACAAAAAAATTTCCTTCATATATTCGTTTTTCTACACACACGGTGTCTATATTTAAATTACCCACATTCTGTACTGCTGCTGCTGCTTTAATCTACCGCGCTGATGCTCATAATTTCATTTTCTTTCAGTGTCCGAATCGAATGCCAAATTCTAAAATTATATCACTTCTGTGTTCGCATGAAATGAAAAAAGTTTTTTTTTTGGAATTTTTAAAAATTTTCAATGCTGAATTTTTAACTTTTTCAAAAAACTATACAAACTTTTTCTTTAAAACACTTTCAGTTAAGTTGTTTAAAACGGTTTCTCCACTTTCGAGTGAGTGTTTTTCTTCACATTTTCTATATAATTAAGTATTTTGCATATATATATATATCTTTGTTCCACATATATGTATATATAAAACTATTATTTTTTAAAAACGCGCATCGTTCTTCATAATTTTTTTGGTTCACGTTCGCTTCGTGTAGTACGAAAATAAACTGAAATATATTAAAAAAATCTGCTCTGTATGTGCCGCAAAATTCTTTTAACCGAATTGAAAAACTTTTTGAGATCAGCTGTTTCTCTTCGTTGCTTGTTTTTCGTTTTCTTGTCTGCCTTGGGTGTGAATTATAAACATTTTACACTAAATTTTATTTGCACACCTTCGTCGTCATCACCATCGGCAGACATTTAATTTGTGGCATTACTTGACTCTATATTATTTGTGCTGATTTGTTTGAGATCTTGCAGCCAGATGTTAATGTTGCAATAATCAGATTGGTATTTAGCTAGCCAAGCCAAGTCGTATTCACAGTACCCTATGCTGCGTGTGAATGCATTAGTTTTGATTTAGAAAAGTTAATTTATCTAATATTTGTAACCGCTATTGAGCAAAATAATCAGAAAAGAAACTTAACTCTATTCGACAGATTATATCAGAAAGTTAGGTATTAGAAGATGCTCCTACTTATATTCAAGACTCAATTAACCACTCATAATGAATTTATCAAAAAGAATTCAAAAAAAAAGTGGACGCTGAAAACAGCCGGAGGTGCTAGCCTCAGCAAACAAATTCGAGTTCTCAATTCATCTAATAATCACAAACGCCCCAAGGATTTCGGGACGATTCTTATGATTTACACAACCGACCAGAATCCCAACCATCTCGAATAAAAAGTACGGCGTTTTGAAGTGGAACGTAAACATTTCGATAGAGAAAATATGAACAGATGTAGATTTGGATTATTGGGTAATCTACCCCTACTCCCTCGCAGTAATCTCATAAAGCAAGAAAAAATCTCTAAATTGAAGTCAATTGTTCAAATGTGATAGACAACTGAAAATTGAATGCCTAGGAATAACTGCCACAAATCATAGAATTGGATTGAATGAAAAGTTAATAATTACTTGATATAATAAATATGGTTGCTCTATTCAATATACATCATATACTTAATGAGCTTGAACATTAATTAATCTCTTTTGAATTATAAAATATTTTTAACATGTAAGAATTTAATATAAACACAAATAAACTTGCATAGAAAAATGGCGAAGCTAATTTTTTATAGCTTTTATAAGCATTTGCATGTGTATGTGTGTGTATCTTAGTATAAGAGCTTTAAATTGTGTTGGGTTGAAGTCTTAGCTAAATACATGCTAAATGTATAAGAGTGAATGTCATTACCGCTATGCTTTTAAAATGTTATTGCCATACTCAAATTGTATTTAAAGAAACATTTTAAAATAATGTGATTTTTTGGACTAGAATCCGGGACGTTTACAAAAAATTTAAAAATTGAAATCAAAATCATATTTTGCTTAAATTTTTTTGCTATATATTTTTAATTCTTAAATCTATACATTTATTAGTGCAACTACAATTTTATTCCAGAAGATCCAGAAGTGCTATCATATCAATATCATATTATATATCAATTTAAAGAGCTTGACGAGTAGGTTAGCCAAAAAGTATCAGATTTAAAATCGGTTAAGCCAATCCCAAAATATTAGCGTCGGAAGTTTTTTGAAATTCGCTCATTGAACAAAGCATTGCACTCATCGTTGTAAAAATCATTGCTTAGGCGGGAGTAAATAACAAATGAGAGAGAGAAGACATGAGTAACGGCTTTTCTCAGAATTATCTAACGAATTATCTGCATACACAAATAACAAAACAAACACCAACGAGTAGTTTGGTTCTTTTTGATATTTGTTTTTTCATAAAGAGGTTTTTTGAGCAATAAAAATAGACCCAGTTACTGGGGCCTTACCGACTAAAATTATATTATTTTATAAAACTCAAATTAACATAAAACTTTAGAAAAATATGTTATGGAAAATATATATAAATATTTATAATAAAATTAAAATCGGGGCTATTACTCGCTGGAGGTGCTTAGTTGTGGCTCTGTTGTCTGAGCTTTTATTGGTTCATTAAAATTTATATATTTTTCTTGCGATTTGATTTTTTTAAGCATGTTGTAAAAATCAGGACAGGAGTATTGTAAATTATGTTTCAAATACAAAATTGATTTCAGACGAGTTTTTTCAAGGAATACCACAAAGCATATTTTGAATATCCTTTGTCATCCAATCCATTGGAATGTCCTGCTTTCGCATACGTTCAAAAATGTCAACGCCGACTTTAATTTATTTGGTTTTTCGTTTCTTTTAATTTTTGTTCAAAATCTGAGATAAATGGGTAAAAAAAACAGGATTACATACAATAAAAACCAAACGTCTACCATTTAGAATTAATTAATAATAATATTTCAAATACATCGCGGTATACAAATAAGTATAATCATCGATATAATATTAATTATAAAATTTGAATTATAAAAATAGAAAAATAAAAAAATCATAAATTTTATATTTCTAAAAATATACATAAATTTCAGAAGGTCATAAATGTTTCCAATTCAAATGGTAATAATACTAGCTACTTGAAAATTGTAGATTTAAAAAAAAAGAAAATAGAACAAAAAAACCAACAACGTGTTAAAAATACAACAATAAGAAAATTAACACCAAATCAGAAGAATATATATATATATATATATAAAAAAAAGCAAATAAAAAATAGAATAAAATCATATTTGAATTTCTTCAATGAACTTTAGAAATCATCAGCCACAAGCTTAGAATCGAAAATAAAACAAATAAAAATGAGCACAAGTGATTGTTGAAAGTTTTGTTGTGTTTTTTTTATTTTGTTGTTTTTTTTTTTCTTTTTGGAAAATGTGTGAAAATATTGGAATTTCGTGAAATCATAAATTGCTCATCAAAACTTAAAATAAAAACAAACCAAAAAAAGAAATAATTTCTAAAATCAATGACGTCACAGTGAAAAATCTCCCCAGAAAAAAAGTTTATTAAATAGTAAAATTTTGTATAGTTTAGTAAACGATTTGCGGCATGCCAATGCAAATAAACAACAATTTACAAATGCACAGCATAGCAATCACAATAGAAAAAAGGAAGCACAGCTAAACAAATTTCGTAAAATTTTTTTTTTCTTTTTTCCAGTTTTCCTTAAATATTTTCATTTACGTATTGGTATTGGTGGTGCGTGTTTGAATTTTTTTGGAAAAAAGAAACACTAAGCTTGCCAAAATATATACATACGCCCATCAAAGAAAATGTGAAATAAAAATAAATATTGTAGTAAAATAATTTTATCTAAGATGAAATTGTTAAATATCGGCGATTCTCTTAATATCGTCTCTCAAAATTTATTTTGTAAGATAATGCGACAAATAATTTAGCGGTAAATATACCACACACTGACAAAACTGCCCTGTTCTTTACAAGTGGCTAGAAGACAATAAGAATGAGATTTATAAACTAAGAGAATGAATCGATTGCTATAATTATAAAATGTGGCTGACGAATTTTTTTTGTTTTCTTAACTTTTTAAAAATTCGCCTCGTAATTCATTCATATCTGAAATTCGGTTAATTTAGATGAAAATTCTGAGCATATTCGGTTCTCACTGCCTCAAGTTCAGTTCGCTCAACCGAAATTTTATATTGTAGGCAAATATTCTAATCATATTCGATTGGTGTAGTCTCGAATTCAGTTCGCTTAGTTAATGCTTCCAAAATTCGATTTTAGAAGCCTTGAATTAATAGTAAATCCGGAAATTTTGATCATATTCAGTTCTCACGACCTCAAGTGTGCATAGCTGAAATTCGGGTATTTAAGCCGAAAATTCTGATATTTGATTGACACAGTCTTAAGTTCGAAATTTGGTTAAGACAAACAAAATTAAAAAGGAGAATAATTTTTTATATATACGAAACAGAAAATGATATCCTCAGGTCAGTGGTTAATACATTGGGCTACTTATTATGAGATCGTCAGTTTGCATACCGGTCAAAGCAACGGAAAAAAATAAATGTGCCACACATTGTAAAAGTGAAATTTAGAGTAAATATATTATTTTATTTTTATTTTTAAAGGCAGTCCTGGATAAATTTAGTTGAGAAGAAAGTTCCCTTTGTATTATTTCAAATTAAAAACAAAATATATCAAATTTGAATTCGTGCATATATTGTAATTAAAAAATGGAAATTCGAGGAACAATACAATTACCTTTTAGTCCTTTTTAAATTATGAGAGAAACAGAGTATAAAAGAGAACATGAGCAGACACTAAGAGAGTCGACATCGTGATCGGACTTTTTTCATATGAACCATTTTCTTTTTTAAGGGGCTCATGAAATACAAGCAGAGGTTTCGGCTCTCTCAACGTCATCTCAAATTAACGAGTGATTCACTCGAGAGAGATTTACTTTTATTGTTAGTCGTGTTGCTTTTGCAAGAAATTCTTTTAGAGCAAGTACACATACATAAATATGAGAAGGATAGAGAATTTTGTTCGTGTTGTTCTTGCAAGAGTTGGCTTTGTGTATGTACTCGCTCTTTTCTTTATTAACATATGTACAGCCGAAAGTAAAATTCGGCTGTTTTCGTCATTTCACTCCCCACCAGTATATGCGCTATATAAATTCTGTGCTTTTACACATACCTAACGCGCTTATAAAAATTGAACTTAAAAGCTCTGAAAGTAGAATATTTTTTCGCAATTTTGAATCAATATAAAACTATGAAGTTTGGATTACTAATGCGATTCACATTGAGCTTGCTAAAAGTTGTCAATATTTTGTGATTATACCCTAAGAACGCAATATATTCTAGAGTGAAAACTTTCTACTGCATTGATTAATGTGCCATATTGCAATTAGCCAAATGATTTGTATCGCTGCTTTCTTTTTTTTTCTGTACTTTTTTGTATCTGTGTAAACTATGAACAGACATAAGGCGGCATTCTCTGCATTAATCTCAAATACTATAGTTGAATATTTCCGTATTGATTTTAAATATATTATGCAAGTTTTTTTTTTTTTTTGATTAGTTAAATGAAGGAGGACAGAAAGCGGCAATATAGAGGCGTATTCTTTCGAACAAATGCTGCCTTGATTGAGATTGAAGCGTGTCCCAACTTTTGATTTTTAATTATTTTCAATTTACTTGTTTTAATTGAAGGAAAAGCACAGGAAAATCATAGAAAACCGTATGAGTTTATAAAATCAAATAATAAAAATTTGTTTTCTAAATAAAATTTAACAATTTTATTGTTACGTTTTAACGGTGATGAAAGAATGGCATGGAATATGTATGGAGCTGCAAAAAATCTATATAAACTATTTGTTTATGTATGTTTTCCATTTGTCTGTGTTGATTTGACGTTGAAATTGATCATAAAATTTTTTGAAGAAGCTCATAAATTGTGTTGTTTTTTTTTTTCATTTTTGTTTTTTCTTCAGTGTTATTTGTTTTGGGCAAGTGTTTATTTTTGTTGAGTTTTTTAGATGAAGTAGTTTTTCAATACGAAAATCAATTGGAAATGTTTATAGATACATAAAGTTATGGGTATGAGCAACTTATAACAATGGAAAAATTAAGTTATAAATATCATCATTTATCATAAATGCAATGTAGGTCATGAGGTTAGTATTAGTTATGAGGTTTGAAGGATACACATTTTTGGAAGCACTGTTGATTAATATTGTCTCAATTAAAAGTTGGTTTACCCATCTTCATCAGTCAGCAGCTTAAGTTTTTGGCAACTGAATATCAAATTAAGAAAATTGCTTTAAACCGAAAATCTTATGCTTTATAGTATGTATGTATATGTTAATCAAAAATGTTTGTGTTAACGTTTCACAACATCAGAGCCTCTTAAATTATAAAATCCTTAAAATAAACTGTCAAAACAAATTAGTTGAAAGCATTTTTATGTGTTTAGCACAAATGAAAAAGAAAATTTATTGACTCAAGTATTTTTTGCTTTATGATTTTTGCGGTTTGCATCTTAAAATTTTTGTAAAAGATTTCAAAAAACTCAGAAAAGAATCGAAAATATTAATATGTGAATTTCTTAAAATATTTGATTTGAAAAAAACTACAAGAAAGCAATTTCCAAAAATGAAATGTCGTCATGCTCATTTTTCGAGAATGTCGTAAATTAAATTTTAATCCTTACTTAATCCTTTTCAAATTTTGTATACAATGAATAACTTTAATACTTAAAATTTAAAAAAAGTATTTCTATTGTCTTCGAGCTATTGAATTTAATCTCAATTAAATGTTTTCTCTGTAATATTTTAATTTTGTAGTTATATAATTTTTTTTTTGGGGGGGGGGGGAGGGGGGGGGGCGGGAGTGATTCAAAATCTTCTTTCTCTATTTTACTTTATACTTGAATTGTATATATGGACATAGAATATTAAGGCAGACCGTAATAATCACTGGTTACATTCAAAAGTTCATTAAAAATCAACTACTAGACCGATTACAAATCTTGAAAATGGTTTCAGCTTGAAAGCATGCAAAATTTTAGTTTGCTATGACAAATTAAAAATTATTATTCTTTTAATTATAAATAAATGAGAGATTTTGTGAAAATAGTAGCAGAAAAGGAAGTGAAACTTACGTTCAGTCAAAGAAAAAGTCATTTATTCTAAAGTGTTTCGTTCAATAACTTTATAAAAAAATATTCAAAGAGCTCTGAATGTTGCTTTTAATGATATTTTTGTTACAGCAAATTTGCAATCAACGGACCAAAAAACCAAACTACTCAGAGTTTCTTGCAGTTCTGTTGACTTTTTGAGAAAAATGCCTATCATTTTATAGTCGACATTTTGTTTTTTTTTTTATTTAACCTCAATTTAAGTTGGTTATCAGCGAACCTAAGGACCCCGTTACTCAGAATTTTATGCAAATCTGACGGCTTTTTAAAACAATGTCCACCATCTTGAAACCACCATTTCGATGTTTTTTTAATTTGACTTTAAACTCATAATCAGCGATCCCAAAACCTATGAAGGTAAATTGGTAAGTACAGAAAATTTAAGTTGAAAACTGAAGGATTCCGATTCGGCCGTCTGATCTGATAAGTTCTATGAACTTTTTGAAATTCATCTGGCATCATTCTTCATTTAAAGCCTAACAAATGAATTTAATTCAATTTATACTAGTGTAGTTGTGCGGTGTAGGATGCTACATAGGATCAGCTGGTTAAATGCTAGGTTAAAATTAAAAATATAAAATTTTTATACACGGCACCTACTCTTGACTGGCGATGGCCAGTCTATTCACCTCGCCTTACTGATTCAGCATAAAACTGTAGAATCCTTCTATTTGTGCACAAATATACCTCACACAATATGAGTAGATGTAAAAAGCTCGACCTAGGCCCTTTAGGTGCTATTAAGTCTTAAAAGAAGAAGAAGAAGAACATTTCACAATTGCTTGGTTCACAATTAAATCATTGAGGTTTCAAAAGTAAAGGAATCTGCAGAAAGCAAGAAACCGAAAATTCGGAGCCTACTGGTAAATAGCGAATTTGAGGATGGAAGACTTGGTAAACTTTTCTCTTTTTCTCCACTACTTTTTTCCACTCTCTTCTTCCTCGTCTTACTCATTCACATACCTTTCTTTTTCATAATTCTTTTTTCCTCCCCCACTCTTTCTCTATAACTCTCTATCGTTATTGAAGTACAAGTTAATTTAAACATTTTCCTTATATGATAAATTCCTTTTAGCAACTTGTTCTAAAACTCTAGTATAATAAAGTCCTTGAAAAAATAAAATAATTTGGTTCTAATTTTTATGGAAATTACCCAGACAAGTTTTAATAATAAAAGTGTTGATGAATAGTTTAAAATCTAGCCAAGTCTATGGAACACATCCAAACATTAGTGGAATTAGTCTCTCTTTGGGGATTGTCAACTCTCTATGGAAAAGATACAAGCTACAGAATAAAGACAATAAAAATAGATTCAATGGTTTTTCAGATAATTCATTGCTTAGCGTATATCGTATGTAATAAATATTTATTACTAAAACGGTGCTCAACCAAACAACCAATTTAACCATAGATATTATATTTATAATTATAATAAATGGAATACTTAAAAGTGAAAATGGCGAAAAAAAAACTATATACCTAAAAAAAGAAAGAATCCACATAAAAGCTAATAAAAAGTTTGAAAATATTATGCGAGTTTTTCATATTCCTCTTACAGTTTTGATTATAACTAGTTTTAGTGACTCCTTAATAATTTTTATTATTATTTCGTAACTATTAACTATAAAAATTCAGGAAAAAAAGCAAAAGAAAAATGTAAGCTAAAAAATATTTTTAGAAAATAGATTCCATTTACTGCTGCATGTAAATACACAAATTAAAAATTTAATTACTGACATATAAAATATTTAACATAAAATGCTTAGTTTAATTTTAATGCTACTTATATATTTAGCTACAAAAGTAATAAACATTTTACAAAAAAAAAAAAAAAAAAATGAGCAGAACAAATTTTTAATTGAGCAAAGAAATAATTTAAATAATAATTTTGAATAATTCAAAAAAAAAAAAAAAAAAAAAATTGTGTTTGTTTTTTTTTTCGTTTCTAAGTTTAAGTATTTGAAATCATTTTTGTCTAATTCGTCGCCTTCAGCGTTAATGCGATGTATTTATGTATTTGTGTCATACCATTTGGAACACCACACACAATTAAAGCGCCAAAAAGAATGCTATACACACACATACACACACGTGTTCAGAGACACCTACATATGTGTGTGTCTATTTATATATAAAAGAAAAGTTATGATTTTCTTTTCAAAAAAATTTGAGTGTTTTTCTAGGCTATTTTTAAATTATCTCACACATACACACACTCATTTATATGTATTTTCTTTTCGTATTGACAGTACTCAAAAATAAATTTGCATGACTTGAAAAGTGATTTTCAAAATAATATTTAAATTATTTTTAGTTTAATTTTGAATATTTTTAAAATATTTCTACTTTACATAAATATGTTAAATATACATCAAAGTAATGTATGTGTTTGAAAATTGATCCAGATTGTTATTTTTTGTATTTGTTTTTCTATAGTTGTTGACATGTAAATTGCAATGAATGCGTTAATTGCTTTTTTCATAAACTACACAAAAACAAACGTTTAAAAGAATCTTTATTATTTTCTCTCAAAAATTTTTTCGGTTTTTTTTTTTTGTTTTTTGGAATATTGTCAAAAACATCAAGTAATAATTATGTCTGACATTTTATTTGGTCTATTTGAAATGTTTTTTTTTTTTTTTCATTATTATTTTTATTATTGTTATTTGAAAAGGTGAGAATTGAACAAGCAGAAAATCTAGTGGGCGTTTCTGAGAGACGTATGAATCCCAAATAGTCTATAAGAATGAAAAGATCTCTGTTTATTTGTTACTCAATAACGCAAATTAGATCTGGAATGATTTTTCTCAAGTAAGTAGGTGGAGTCCCTGTGAATGCTTTGTGGAATATTTTAATAAAACCAGATAAGAATTTTTGTGTTTGTAAAATGTTCAGTGAAAACTTAAATTCCACAGATGAACCTTGCAAGCAAAGAGAGAGGTTGAGTTGAGGAGTTGCTATAATTTTCCATGACTTTTCAATATTATAAAAACCAAATTAACCCTCTAGCAAGACAGTTTTTTTCCGCATTAAAAAATACTAGTCGGTAAGGCCCCAGTAGGTTAGGTTAGGTTGTTGGGGCTGTTCATGAAAGAACACACTGAGACCTATTGGTCCATTGTGATACCCTTGGGGCGAGTGTTACCTCTTGATCCCCTCCTAATTAAACCAATTTGTGCTTGCAATAAAACGTGATAAGTCTCTAATGTCAGAGGTTGCCAGTTCTGTGAGTCTACCATAGAAGGGTGCTCCCAAAGTTTTGTGTCTGCGTGCTGCTAAAGCAGGGCAGTTACATATAAAGTGGAGAATGGTCTCTTCTTCCTCTTCATTTCTACAGCTTCTGCAGAAGTCATTATAAGGAAGACCTAGTCTACGTGCATGGATGCCTATGAGGCAGTGCCCGGTTAGAATAGGAACTACCCTACTTATGTGGACACGGTCCAGATTAATGAGCGCTTTAGTGCGTTCATGGTCAGGCATTGGCCAAAACTGTCTGGCGATAGCGCAAGTTGGTTCCATTCTCCATCTGCTCTTCGCAATGTGGGAGAAGTGGTCTTTAATTAAAAGTTTACACGTGGCAAGCGGTATACCTGCATTACCAGTAATAAGTGAATTGCTGAGTGTCGTACCAAGTTTGGCGAGGTCATCAGCCTTACAGTTTCCCTCAATGTCGCTATGCCCTGGCACCCATATAAGGTGCAGGTTGTGTGCCATGGCTGTCTCGTTCAGAGACGATCTGCATTGTAGGGCAACTTTAGAGTTGTTAGCTGGACATTGGAGGGATTTTATTGCCGCCTGACTATCAGTGAAAATGCAGATATCATTACAAGGTATCGCATTACACCTTATCAGATTTGCGGCTTCAGTGATCGCAAGCAGCTCTGCCTGAAAGACGCTGCAATGATCTGGAAAACGAAAGTGCGCCGAAATGTTCAGGCGCTCAGAGTGAACCCCACCCCCAACCCTACCATCCAACTTTGAACCATCAGTATAAAAGTCGATGATATCAGGGCGTATCACATTACTCGCACTCCACTCTTGTCGAGATGGAATATATGTGCTAAAGCTGTTGCCAAAGGATAGCGGGGACAGGGTGAGATCGACAGAGAGTGGAAGAAATTTAGTTTCACTAAGTATCTTACCATGACCATAATTTGTGTGGGACCACCTACGAATCGCATTCAGTCTCACTGCAGATATTGACGCTGAGGTCTTTCCGACTAGATCTATTGGAAGAAGATCCAAGATTGTGTATAGCGCTTCTGAAGGTGTCGTTTTCAGTGCTCCTGTAATTAACATTGAAGCAAGTCGCTGTACTTTGTCTAATTCTTTGTGATGGATGCTCTTTGAGATGACTGTCCACCATACTACTACGCCGTAGAAGAGAATAGGAAAGGCCCCAGTAACTGGGTCTATTTTTTGCTCAAAAAATCTCTTTATGAAAAAACAAATATCAAAAAGAACCAAACTACTCGTTGGTGTTTGTTTTGTTATTTGTGTATGCAGATAATTCGTTAGATAATTCTGAGAAAAGCCGTTACTCATGTCTTCTTTCTCTCATTTGTTATTTACTCCCGCTTAAGCAATGATTTTTACAACGATGAATGCAATGCTTTGTTCAGTGAGTGAATTTTAAAAATCTTCCGACGCTAATATTTTGGAATTGGCTAAACCGATTTTAAATCTGATAATTTTTAGTTATCCTACTCGTCAATTTAAATTGATAGTGTAGCACTTCTGGATCTTCTGGAATAAAATTGTAGTTACAATAATAAATGTGTAGATGAGGATTGGTTGATTTACTAGTTCCGATAAATGAAAAAGTTAAAAACTATTATGTATTCAAATTGCATAGATGTAAAATATAATCAATTACCTACTTCCTAATACGTAGTTTTTTAACTCCAACAAACAACTATAAATATTTTTTTATTTTTTTCAAAACTTAAAATTATCGCATATAATTTTAATATCAGCCAAAATAATTTGTTTCGTTAATTATTTGAAATCCGACTTTCAACTGACAATAGAATCAAAACAAAAAAAAGCACAGAGTACTGAAGCTATGCTAAAAGTCTTTTAAATTGTATCAAGCGGTTGTCCGCTTGAAGGCGGACCTGTTTGCTAGAGGGTTAAAACCGTAAACGTTTTTGATTTTCATGAATTTGAATACTTATGTAATAAAGGTTTTCATTAGTTTCGAAATTCATGAGTTCAGTATTTTACCTTACAATCTTTTAAGAATTTCAAAAAGTTGAGAAAAGTTTTCTAGGACAGTTAGTGTTGACTGCCACTGTGTTTTCTATCCTATCCAAGCTAAATTCAATATGGGAAGGCAAACATCTTTTTTTGGAACACTCTCGCCATTTATGATGTAGTACAAAAAAGAACTTGCTCTCACTACCCAGATACCAGCCAGAAACCGTTTGTATAAAAAATATGTATAAAATCTCTCTGTATTGTTCTATTTGATCTGCTCAGGCCTGAGACGTTTTTTTTAGCCTTTTGCCAGTCTTGCTGTTAACAATTTCGCAACGACTAAAGTTCGAATGACGGACTCAAATGAGAATGGGAATATTTTTAATTGAAATCAAAACTTTCTAAAGTATGCTAAGTACACATAGATCATTGGGTATAACTGGGCTAAATATTTTCTTAAAAATAATAGTTTCTGGTTTTTAGCTAAATCTCTTTTATAATGAATTCTTCAAAATAAAAAAAAACAAAAAAAAAAAAATCATTAATATTTCATAATGATATTTTTCTTCTATTTTACAAATTATTTTTTTTTAATGAAAAAATACTATTA
Source organism: Toxonevra muliebris (assembly GCA_963691655.1). Classification (NCBI taxonomy): domain Eukaryota; kingdom Metazoa; phylum Arthropoda; class Insecta; order Diptera; family Pallopteridae; genus Toxonevra; species Toxonevra muliebris. The sequence goes on along the minus strand of OY829328.1, from coordinate 86,713,761 downwards.
ATCATAGTAAAAATTAGCATAACTTTTATTTTTAAAATTTCAATAAACTTGCAACTTTAGAATTTGTATAAAGAGATTTAAAGTTAATTTTGTTAACCAAAACTAAAAATGTTTCTACATAGTAAGTAATTATTTGGTTAGCAGCAACAAATAGCTAAAAATTAAAATAAAAATAAAAGAAAATCATTTTAAAAACAAAAAAAAAAAAAAAAAACATCTGCAAACATTTACAAATTTTTGAGAAAAATTTTATTTCAATTAATAATTGCGATTATTTATTTGTAGTTAAAATGTAATGTCATAACATCTGAATGGAAATTTGTAAATTGAAAATATTTATAGTAAAAACTGCAAAAACACATATTTATAGTGTTTTGAAGCAATAATTAAATTCAAAAAGGAAACATTTTCATTTAAGAAAAAGGAAACAGAAGCAGAACGTACAAAAAATCACGTTGGTTCCACACGTAAAATATAAATCAGAATCAAGATTTTTAAGTGGTTTACAAAAGGACAACAAAAACAAGAATCATTTGGAAAATACTGCTTTTCCAAATAACTTTCACATAGTTTCATAAAAAACGTAAATGCTTCATTTTGCATTTTTTTTTTGCATTATGAGGAAGCAGTTGAAGTATTGTTTACAAATGTCGAATATGCGCATTCGAAAAAAAAAAAAATAATAAAATCCAAAAATCAAAAAATATCAACAAAAAAGAAAATTATATTGCCAACTAGAAGTAGCAGAATTGCTAGCATACTTAACAAATTATTTTGCTTGAATTTTGTAACTTGGAAAATATTAGAGATTTTGTGTGCTTATTTAAGTAAATTTCATTGCCCGTTGAAATTAAAATGTTGAAAAGTTTTTGAGTTGTCATAAATTTGAAATGTAATCTTGTAATTTTTCATATTGTAGAGACGAGTTCATGGAATGAATATTGATTGATAATGTGTTAAATGTTATCAATACATAATTTCATAATTGAAACATTGTTAACATATTTACATGATTTTTGAACATACCGTGGCGCATATATTCATGTCTATCAATTTGGTTAAATTTAGATTATTTATCAGTATTTAGTGTTTACTCATTGAAATGGCTTCAACTTAACTCAATTTAATGAGTGAAATGTATTACGTATAGCTAATTTATATTTATATTATGAAATAATATACACTTATATATTGAAAATAAGTGTGTATTTGTTTATAAAGAAAATATAATGTTTTTAGTTTATTTTAGACTATCAAACTTCTGGTTTGGCGATATCCTCTAAAATTTGATTTCGAAATTTAAATAAAAAATGCATTTCAAAACACTCACAATGACAGCAAAATCTTCATAAAAAGTGCAGTGGAAACGAAAGGATGTGAAGTTGCAGAAGAACGAATTAGAAACATCTGAGTGGAGGAAAAAAATATCTAATGTAAGTAGGAGTACTCATGAGTTGTTTGGTGTACAGAAATGTTTTGAGAATGGAAATTTTTAATGCATTGGATTTTCGAGCACAACTCTGTCACTGACGTCATATCTTATCAATTCACTTTCCACTCAGCCGAAATTTCGTGGTTTCAGCTGAAATTGCATTGAAATGCGCAATTTCGGCATATAAAAATATGTTAAACAAACCACGGATATGAAGTGGTTTCAATGAAACTGCATTTAAAATCGAGCAAAAATCTAATGCAACCCTGAATGTATTCACTGAAATGAATATTGAAATGAATTTGCTCTGACATTTCTATACTGATATTTATATTTAGCTTTGCGTACAACTTGATTAATATGGAGAAACGAAAATATAAAAGGAGAAATTTCTGGATTGCGCGGGAAGTATGAACAAAAAAGATGGAAGATCTGCATAAAGCAAAAAAAAAACGGCCGTACAAATGAACAAATGGCATAGGAGTTGAAACAGTAAGGCTGCGGTTCATAATAATTGACGCTTTCTCATATGGACATTTATTTCGTTGCTAAATATTTCGTTTATTTTTTTGAGTCTTTTTGTATCCAAATGGTTCAGACAGAAATATTTAGGAATAATTATATTAGCCGCCGGCATTTTACAACATGAACGATTGCAGTTTCGTTCGAAACCATTTGCCGAAACTATACAATTTCGGCTCAGTGGGAACATGGTATTAGTCTGCTGATTTTCTGAAGCTCTCAAGTGGTTTTAGTGTTTATGGACTTACGCATATTATTGGGTTTGGTAGATCTGACTGAAAGTTTGTTATCAAAATCCAAGGGCGAATGCAAAAAAAAAAAAAAAAAAAAAAAACAACGAATGGATGGTTTTACCGGGAAAATATTTCTATGATATCAACTGCTAAAATTTGGTGACTTGTACCGTTATGAACACCTAGCACTTAAATGTAATCAGCTGAAAATGCTTCAAGAAATCTTATGCTCCAGAAGAAATACTTTTTGGCTTGAAGAAGTCGGAATCGAAAATTGAAATATTTGAGAATTTAACCTGAAACCTAACTCAGACACCGAAGTGTTGGAGATGTCAGAAAGTTCTTATAGCCTATACAGAAATTCAGAAATGCAGAGATTCACCAAGAAACTCAACAAATAATGATTTAAAAACATAAATTAATGCCTAGAAATCTCTCATCGTTTCCACAAATAAAAAAAAAAAGAAGAAGACAAAACCAACCTGAAGAAATTTAAAATTATGAATAATATTTAGTTTCACGCACAAACCAAAACATACAACATAAATTTTGTTATAAATTTATAATTTATTACAAATCTAATTAACGAAAAACAAAGACTTTTTAATGTCACAACAATATATTTTGTTGCTAATTAAAACTGATACTTCTAAGTGAACAGAAAAAAGAAAAAACAACTAAAAATTCTACCAAACTTTTATGAAAATTGGGCGTAAGGAATAAAAAAACTTAAACCACAAGAAAAAGAAGAACCAAGAAATTAAAACTAAAAATAATGTTGACCAAAAATGTTGTCTTAAGAAAATATATTTCTTGTCACCGAAAACCGACGACTTATGATGGTCTGTTTTTTTTTGCTAAACATTTTTTTTCCTCATTATAATTGCGACATATAAATATGAAACTAAAAAAGTTTTCTTTCTTTTTATCGTGGGTGTTTTTGCACTAGAAATACCCTTGAATACGTAAGAGAGAAAAAATAAAATGGAAATTGGAATCATTGAACTTTTTATTAAACATAACATAGAACCATAGAACATAGAATAAAACTATGTGTAGATATGTACAATGTGTATTGACTTTGATTTCAGAATCTTAGAATAAAAATTTATTTCTCTTTTAAAAGAATTGATTACTTAGCCCTCTTAGCAGTGATAACTTTTAAATTATTTAAGTAGAAATTATTTGACATAGAGCTATTTTATTAACTTTTAGAAAGAAATTACCTAATACTGAAAAGTACTCGTAATCACCCATAAATTCTGCATTACTCACCTATGGTTGTATAAATTGTACCACAATAAAACATAGCATTCCAAAAAGACCACTCGTCTGGTTTTGCAGTAACATGTATTATGTATTTTACAGCTTCCTGGTGATTGAGCAACACATTAGCCACTCTACCGTTGTACTCAGTTTTATTAATCTGTTGGGGAAAAATTTGTCAGATTAAATTTTAGTTTTGGTATTTTCTGTTTTATGTACTTATGCGAAATATGGTATTTAATATTCAAATCGGTAATAATTTTTTCATTTTATGAACCATGTTGCTTAGTGGTCCGCCACTAATGTGAAGGATGTGGTCTTAAGCCCGCTTAAATCTCTACTCTATTTTGAAATAAAACAAATAAATTTTTAAAAACCCTAATTTTTTCTTTTTTGAATCCATTTTGCCTCTTCAAATATCTTGGCCCCATAATGGATTAAGTCCAAAAAGTTTATTTTAATAACCATTAATTTTCATTATCAAGCAAGATTTTTTTGTGGTAAGCCTGAAAACACCAAAGTCTGTAATTTTTAAGGTAAAATTCTTTCAAAAAGAAAGTATTTTCCAAAATATTTTCGCCTTCGAGTAATTAACGCTTAAATTTTGTGTAGTTAATGATGTTTTCTCCTGCGTGACCCAACACAAGTCAATGGGTTCGGCCTCAAAAGTTTCGAATTAGATACGACACATAATACTTTTTTTTTATAATGGATCTAAGTCATTACTTGATTTATTTCTTATTTGATTTTAATTCGGTAATTTTAAAGGAAAAATGAATAAAACTTTTCAAATCTCAGCAGCCCTCCTTCTCCTTCCCCCTTGTACACAAATTTTACGAGCATATCCAAATTAAATATCATTATTTAACGTACTTAGTTTTGAAATTGTACTTACATTTCTCAATTCCACATCTTTAGATACAAGAATCATTTCATCGTAGAATAAATTTTCCGTGATATTTATATTGGCGTGTGAAAATTTAGCTTGTCTGCCTGGAAAAGAATTCAGAAGTTAATTTTAATGAATTATTTAATGAATATTGTATGTGCATACATAAGCGTGGGCGTTATAGAAAAATCACAAAGCCCAAAACCAATTTTTTTGATTGAGTCCATATTAATTAGTGTTTGAGATTCAAATAACGTACAAAATAATTTTTTTTTATGATAAAACTGAAACGTACTTATATAATATACATATTATGCATGTGTGTATTAACTCGAAATTTTAGGCTTAGAGTGACCATCAAAGGTAGATGCTATTAACGATACTGATATCATACTATAGATACTTGTGAATACATTTAACTTTGTTCTGATGATAAATCGAATTCCATAGTGGAAAAAAATTGAACGGAAAACTGAAAATTTTGATATTTCATACTTTTCCTCTGAATATAGTAATATCATGATTTATCATTATTTTTCTTTCAGTAAAAAAATAAATAAAACTAGTCGGTAAGGCCCCAGTAACTGGGAATATTTTTTTTTTCCTCAAGAAATCTCTTTATGAAAAAATAAATATCAAAAGAGAACCAAACTACTCGTTGGTGTTTGCTTTATTATTTGTGTATGCAGATAATTCGTGAGATAATTGTGAGATTGCTTAAGCGGGAGTAAATAACAAATGAGAGAGAGAAGACATTAGTAACGGCATTTCTCAGAATTATCTGCATACACAAATAACAAAACAAACTTTAACGAGTAGTTTGGTTCTCTTTGGATATTTGTTTTTTCATAAAGAGAAAAAAAAAATAGCCTTAGTTACTGGGGCCTTACCGGCTAGTTGATATATAATATGATATCGTAGCACTTCTGGATCTTCTGGAATAAAATTGTAGTTACACTAATAAATGTATAAATACTTTAGAATTATATGCAAAATCGACAACCTAATTCCTACTGTTGCACAGGGATCTTAATTTTTTTTTTGCAATTTAATATTTTTATTTTGAATCATAAAATTTATCAAATTAAAGAATAACCAAATTAAATAAATCATCCCAAGTTGACCTTAAAATCTGTATGTGAAAATCGATAGCTACATTTTTGTATATAAAAACGGAAAATTAACACTTAAATCACTTTAACTTCCCGAAAAAAAACACTACAGCAACATTTTATAATAAAAACATAACAAATAAGAATTTATTGCATACAACTTGAAAGCAAACGAAAAAATAAATCGCAAATGGTTACATTTTGTCTACCATTTTCTACCAGCAACCAAGACAACGAGATACCAAGGAGTAGGTAGTTTGAGCCAATTTCGCATATTTATAGCCTCAGAGTTTTTAGCTTCTTTTTGCTCTTCTCGGTAATTCGTACATATGTATGATAATATAAAAAGTAGCTACATAAATATACATATGTACAAAATTTGTCTTTGTTTCCACATGTTTTTCTTGTATAATTTTTTTTTTTTGCACTGCATTTATTCTGTTGTTTTTATTTTTATTATTTTTTTCCTACTAAAGTTCATGAATAAATAACGCACACATATTTTTGTTTTTGCTTTTCTTCTCCTTTTTTGTTGATTTTTGGTATGATATCATCATAACAATATTTTCACAGCGGTATCAAGGCCGAAAGTAAAGGGATTCTGTGCTTCTATTCTTGATGTTTTTATTTACTTGTATTTTACTAATAAAATATATGAAATAAGACAATTGTTTAAATATGCTCAAATATTCTTTATAATTCAAATTAGTTATTGATATTTATTTTTGTTTTTATTCGAAATTGATTTTAATTTGGTTTGAATTTATTGTATTCATTATAATAAAAATTCAAAATTGAACCCTAAAACCTTAAGGATGAATGAAAATACTGTATTACACTTAAGAATTTAATTTTAATTTTTACAAATTTTGTTTACAACAAAGTGTAGGCATCTAATACTGGCATACATTAAAATCTGATAGTTTGTTAGACTCGAGTTAGAGTAAAACAGAGATAGCGCACTGAAATCTAAAGTTTGCTGGTTTGCTACACCAAAAATAGTGACTGAAAGTTTGACAAGTTACAGTTATTAAGGATTTGTTGGTCATTTTAGGTATTGTCTTGCATTGCATTAGATAGGTTTTCGCCGTTGTACCGCGACCTGCAAGATATATTGTAAGTCCCTCTTCTCTATCTAGTACCTCATCCAGTCCGGTCTCCCTCAAGAATTTGAGTATTGCGCCCGGATCAATGGATGTCAGTTCTGTGCTGGGCACTTAGTACATACCCAGATATTTCATTCTTTTATGGAGCAGTGCTTCACATTGAGCTAAAATATATAATTTTAGGTAAGTTGAATATTAAATCACCCTGGAGAAATACAATTAAATGTGCCTTAACTCAACCTTATATTTAGAAGAAAGATTTAAGATCAATTTCACAGTGCTCATTTTGCAATTGACATTTAATTTTTAGAATTCATTTTCATAGTTCGAAGTTACGCCAGGCAATGCTCTGAAGATAATTCAGAATACGTATTAAATAATTGGAAAATTGTCTATAACGCACACCTCCAATTGTTAGGACAATTAATTTCAAACGAAATGCCAGACACTTCACTTCTTACAATTTGGTCACTCCGCTCTATTTTGTTTTCTCTCGCATTATACTGAAACGTCAAGTTAAATGGTTTATAAAATAAAGCTAGATATTATGGAAATGAGCTCGGAGAAAATGATAAATGTGGGTGGAAGTGATAAAGATTATGAGGTGTTGATAATTGTGATTACAGATCCGCTTTCAAGTTCAAAAATTTTGTTTTTAAGACCTTAGAATTTCAATGCGAGCCGTCACTTTTACAATTATTCTCCTCTTTAATTTTTTCTCAGACTTTGTCTTTGTGATCGGAGCCAAGAGTGTCTGATTTTTTGCGTTCCATAACAGCCACGTATTTTTGGCTAATCGAGGAGAAGATTTATTTTCTTGCCATATAATGTCAAAACCAAAACAAATATAGTGTCATTTTAAAGATAATACTCTAATTAAGAAAACCCAAAAAAACTTGGCGAAGAAATAATTAGCTGGGTGCAAGAGTAGCTCAAAGTCGAAAAATTTTTCACTAAAATGTGGGATCGTTCGATTTTAGTTTCTTAGTTCTTTGAAATATAAGATTTTAACGATATCCTGCCGAAAGTTCCAGTTTTGTGCTTGCAATTTATCAAGGAAGTTTTTGCAGTTATTTTTTAATTAAGATTTGAAAAGCTAAAAATTTTGCATTGCTCTAAAAGTTACGAATTTTTGAAAATATAAAAACTAAAAATTGACGAAATTTGGAAAGAAAATCTAGAAAATATGTGAAAATATGTTACTGGATTTTTTCCCAATTTGACAAGGCATTGAAACTTTAAGCTTAGTTTGTGGCGAAACCTAAACAGGCTGATATAAACTGACTTCAGATTTGAGTTTAACGACCCAAAATTTAATACTAAACGAAACTTCATCAAAATCAGAGCGCTCCTTTTAGTTTTGTCCCATCGTTGTATGGGTGTCAAACTATCCATTTTAAGCTTTTTTATTTGTTTTCTCCAATAATTTGTTTACAGTAAGGGTTTTGATAAACAGACTTAGTTTTAAAATAGATTAGGATTCAACACCAAAAATGGGGCTACATTTTTTTCCTTTTTGTTCAAATTTTTCAAAAAATTATGGAAACTCGTCGATAAACTCGTTTGGAAAGTGTTGTATAAGAAATTGTAAGGAAATTTAAATACCTTTAATATAATTAAACGATCTTTAAAATCAATTAAAAAAAACGGAGATTTTGTAATTAAGTACAAACACTTTTTTTAGAACTAAAAATATAGAAATTTGGCGATTTTTCGAAAACTGTTCTACTAATACTTTTGAATACAGCGGGATTCAGCGGGCTTTTTTACATAAGAAACGACTGCCAAATGATATAGTTCAGAATTGCTGTAAGCTAGTATAATTTTCCCTATCCAAAAAACTCTTTTTAAAGGTTCTTTTAAAACATTTCATTTCGTTATAGCCGAAATATTTTGAGAAACTACATAAAATAAACTAAAATTAATTTGAAAAAGAAGACAGCACCAACTTTTTTTCACGTGTGACGTCTTAATGTAAATGACTTAATTAAAACATCAAATTCATCATTGCTAGTTTTCAAACAGACATACATGTAGACGGGGTTCGCCATGCCACATGCCACATTATCACACTTTTTTTTTTTTGCTCAACAACTTTATTTGTTTATAAGTTGCATTGTGTTTTACTTTGTTTTTATTTGTTTTTTTTTTTGTTTTGTTTTATTTACAATTTGAACTTTAAATTCAACAACAAATTCGGTGCTTTTTCTTTTGTTACTCATTTTTCTCTTGTTTTTTTTTTTGCGTTTGTTTCTTTGTTTTCGAAATAGAAACAAATTGTTTGCAAAAAAACAAAAATTGTTTATTTTGAAATCAATCGATTTGATGATTTTTATTTTGTAAAAGAAAAACAAATGAAAATAAGAAAGGAAGTAACTACTCGCGAAAACATGTTTATTTTAGTGAGTAAAATGTAAATTTGTTTAAGGTGGAAACTCGAATTTCATTAATTTCGTAGAAGAAATTTACAAATTTTCATGAATTCAATATTTACTCCCTGCGTGCATTTCATTTAAAGTGAATCAAATACTGAGAAATTTGTAAATATTTAATTTGTTGATTTTAAAGTATAGTTTCATAAAATTTTGGATAGACAAATAGCTGCATAAATAATTCACAATAATAGTGAAAAAGTCACTCCTTTAAACATGAACATGCATAAAGTTTGAAATTTCATGACAAATTCATGTTAAAATCATTTTGTCCCTTAGGAGCCGTTTACGCCGACTAGAGAAGGGAGAGGAGTTGACAATTTGTGATGAAGTGTTACAACTGGGAGGAGAAAGTGTGGAATAGAATGGCTCTATTATATATTACTTCACAATTGAGCGTATTTAATAAATCAAATTCAATTTTGGCGCTCGTTGTATGACAAAAATTTGTGATGTAAGACGTAATTATTAAATTAAATTCTATGACATAGTATGACAAGGGGGAGGGAAGGGGAACGTTGAAGTGGAAAATATATATCCTCTTCTCCCTTTGCCTTTAATTGTCCAAAAATATAAAATTTTTTTTCACATTTTCCATTGTTCATTGCATTTTTGGGTAAGGCATTTTCAATGTCCTTTCGTTAGAAACTTCTGCTGAATATTCTGATTCAACTCGGAAGGGTGTTAAAGTTTTCACTACTCTTCCCCTCGGAGATCTATGGATTCAATGGAAACCCTTTTAACGAAGAAACATTTAGATATTTATCATCCACTCCGTGGAACTAGTGACAGATCTAAGATAAGGGCTTCAGGAAGGCCGATTTAGCTAAGATAAATAACAAACCAAAATTCAAACTAAATTTGGACCACAAATCTGACCAAAATCACATCAAAATTCAAACCAAATTCAGAAAAAAATATTGAAATTTTTAAAAAATTTAGATTAAAATTCTGATCAATATATGTCAATAAATCAGACCGAAATTCAGAGCCAAAATCGATCCAAAATTCAGACCAAAAATCAGAATAAATCTCAAACTAAATTAAGACTCAAAATTCAGATCATAACTCAGACCAAAAGAAGATCACAAAAATTAAATTAAAATTCAGATAAAAAATTTAAATAAAAAAAAAGAAAACAAACAAATCAAAGTTGTGATCATAAAAAGGCCAGAATTCCAAACAAAATTCGAATTAAAAGAAGATCAAAAATCATATCATTCAGACCAGATACCAAACCATAAAAGGCCGGGTTAATGACACAAAACATATTCAACCTTTGATATAATCCAATGTCTGTCGACATTATTTTAATAATTTCGAATTTTTGAGATATTTTTACATAAGATAAATTTCAAATCATGACAGCACTAATGATAGTTTCGTTAGTTTTAGCACATTTTTCTTCTCATCACCACTTCACCATTAATTAAAAACTTACCCTCAATGGCTACAAATAGGAAAGCGCCTCCCACACTGTACAACGTTATCACGAATAGCAGAAACATATGCGTGAACCATTTTTTTGACCATTTACTAAATTTATTATACAATCCAAAGGTGAATTTTTCGCCAAAGCTCATGCCCGACTTGGTGAAATCAACGAAACCTTCAAATCCTTTAGCCATGAAATTGCCAGCAGCAAATGGATTTGCATAATTCGGCCAATATGGTTGACCAGCAACCGAACCGGGCATGGTGTTATTTGTTTGGGCGGTATAAAGTTGCGCTGTAGGAGGCATTGAGCCCATCATCGAAGCATTTGGATTGAGATTCTTAATGTTAATGCGTGGTGGACGATGCGCGCGGCGCGAAGGCGGCGGCGTTGCAGATTGTGACATTTTTAAATCTTGAAGTTTTGTGTATCTATTTCTTTAGTGGAAGGTATTGATATTATTGAATTTTTTACGCTTTCATTAAATTTAAATTAATTTTGTTAACATTTTTTCTTTTACTTTTTAAACGAAAAATATAAATGCCTTTTTTCTAAAATATTTTTTTTTTCTTCACTTTTTTTTATATAATTTTTATTTTTTTCTACAATATTTTGATTTTGAGAAAAAAATAAATTATTTATTTATATTTCACAATTCTGCACAATTGCTTAGTATTTTAACTTTTCTTTTTTTTTTTTTTAATTTTGTTGTTTTTTGGTAATTTTTATTATATATTTTTTTATTTAATTTTTACGTTTTTTCCGTTTGCGTTAATCTTTTTTTTCCTAGCCCGCATTTAGCGAGGGTGGTCTTCGCTTCCGTCCGTCTCGTTCTTCATATAAATTCAAACTGAAACTAGTTGCCATCGCCACTGTCGTTCTATGTTGTATCTCATGGCTCAGAGGCGTAGATAGAAAAGAAGAGCGGGAGTGCGTGAATGTTTGTGTGATTCCTGCTGTATCAACAAAGACCAGCGATAAAGATTTCTCCTCTAAAAATACAGTGTGTTTCATAAAAAAATCATATCAAAGAAGGGTTAAAGAGAAGCTGTTTTTCAAGAGAGTTGATGTAAAAGTTTGCAAGAGATTAGAGAAAACCAGTTGTGGCTTGGCAGCACCAAAATTTATTGTAATAAAATCTTTAAATTTTTCAGAAATTTCCCCTCTCGGGTTGTTCAATAAGAATTACAACTAATTCGATAATCTCAAGTAACCAGTAAGTAGCTTGAACTCGGTCATTTCCTATAGCCAAATCTATTCATTGCATTTTTGGGTAAGGCATTTTCAATGTCCTTTCGTTAGAAACTTCTGCTGAATATTCTGATTCAACTCGGAAGGGTGTTAAAGTTTTCACTACTCTTCCCCTCGGAGATCTATGGATTCAATGGAAACCCTTTTAACGAAGAAACATTTCCTATAGCCAAATCTAGGACCTATGGTGGTCCTAGATTTGAACTCAGTGAGGAAATTTAAAATTGACTGGATATTATGGATAAGAGTGGACGGACTTAAGCTCTGAAATCATTTTAGAAAAATCTGATGGTTGAATGATTTAATATCAATAGTCAATGTCTGAAGAAAAAAACTCACAAAATCTTACCATAATGTTGCAACAAATTTGAAAATGATTTTGGTAAAATATATAAAAGATAAAAAAAAGAATGCCGTAATATTTTCGAGACTTAGATGTTGTGTAATTTTAATTTGCTCCAAATTAATTGAGAAACCAGAATAATTTTATCAAATTCGGGCCTTTAGAAGTATGTTTTTGAACAAAACTTAAATAATTCTCCGTTTTCAAATCTAAGAAAAAAATTTGTTAATTAAAAAGTACATAGTATTTTAAAAGCGGAATTCGAATATTATAGTAAATATATTTTGTGACAATTTTGCAATTTAGGTTAGAGGTTTCAAAAATATCTAACATAAATCTATTGACAGATTCTGTTCTAGTCTTTGGTTTTCCTGAACCCAACTTCCATTTTATGCGAAACATACTGTAGCCCCAAACCATTTCCATTTTATACTCAAACCCCATTAAATAAAATTTTTTCGAGCACGTCTCTGTATCATAAGCATCACTGTTGATGTTGCTGTTGCTACTATAAGAATGATGACGATATTGCTATAACTTGTGTGTGATGTTGATATTTTTTTTGAATTTTTATTTTTTTTTATTTTTGTTTTGTTGCCATCAGCTGTTTTCATAATAAATACATTGAGATTTACTTTGCTGTACTTTTCTCAATATTTTTGCTTTCGTTTTCGTCCATTGTATATTTTATACATATATTGATGCTGCTTGGTATAGAAAACGAATAATTTTCATAGATTTTATATGGTATATATTTGTGGTGACAAAAATTACATTATTTGTTATCAGTATGTGGCTTAGTTCTCATATCTTTTCATTTAAAGATATTTCTCGGTTACAATAGTTTCATGCTGAATGATATTACATATTTCTGGATATTTATAGGATTCCCTGTAAGATGATTGTAAAGCTTTTATATATTAATTTGTTCAAGCATATCCTTTATTTATATGATTTCATTTAACTGCTATGCGACAAATTTTTATATTTCATCGAAAGAAATTTTGCATAAACAGTGCCGGTCATATCATTTGCAACCAAAATCACTTGCACTTTAAATGAATTCTTAAGCTCACTAAAATAATTTTACAAAAAATATTTTTTATTCAAAACAAAGTGTATTTATTGCCATTTATAATAAAAAATTAAAAGTTTAATATTATGTTGCAAATAAAAACAGAAAGAAGTAATATTACATTAAAGTCTGAATTGAAGAGGTCAAAACATTTGCAAATAGAAAAAGTTAATGTGAAAATTGAAGAAAAATCGAAAAAGTTTTCAAAACTTTGTTGCATATTCTTTATTAGTGATCACTGTTGCAGATCTACGTGTTTCGCCTGATCGATTTGAGCTTGCTTCCATTGCTTTTGAACATCCTCATACAGATCCTCCAAGTTTCTTTAACGTTTCGTGCCATTTTATCGCTTCACGAGCATCTAATGTTTTTCCATTGAGTTTAGATTGGATGACTGTTCTGGACAAATGAGAAGTTGTACATTATGATTGAATTTTAAATGAGTTAAGCGATTTTTCTTAGAGTCAAGTTGTCGCTTGATTGTCGATAATGATATATCCAACTAAAGTGTACTTTTTACATCTTTCAGTTTCACTTTCTGATTTACTTTCATTAATTTTGTGATTTCATTAGCGAGGTCTTCCACCTCTATGACTCAGATCAGCGATAACGCTGTTAACAATTCGCGAAATCGTCGACTTGTGTATTAAATATTTTTTAAAAATTTCTTTTCGAGATAAACTATTTGTCCCCCTTTCAATTTAAGCCCAATTGAGAGACATTGGATGGTCGTGAAGCAAAAGATTGGCATGAAACGATCAAGAAACATGGAGGATCTGTATGAGAATGTTCAAAAGCAATGGAAGCGAGCTCAAATCGATCAGACGAAACATTTAATAGAGCCAATGCCACGTAGATGTGCAACAGTGATCGCTAATAAAGAATATGCGACAAAGTTTTGAAAACTTTTTCGATTTTTCTTCAATTTTCACATTAATCTTTTCTAGTTGTAAATGTTTTGACCTCTTCAATTCATATTTTAATGTAATATTACTCCTTTCTTTTTTTATTTGCAACATAATATTGTACTTTTAATTTTTTTATAATAAATGGCAATAAATACACTTCGTTTTGAATTAAAAAATATTTTTGGTAAAAATTATTTTGGTGAGCTTAAGGAGTCATTTTGGTTGCAAATGATATGACCGGCACTGTATGTAGCTACACTTCTATCACTCTTATCCTTTTAAAAAGTGGAGTTGGGACTTTGTCATGTAAACTGTTTTCATGATTTTTGGAGGGTGATATTATTTATTGTAATTTTTAACAAGTAGTTTTTTATTTCTATTTTCTGAATTTCTTTATTTAAAATGGTATGTCCTTAGACTTGAACAACCATTCTCTAGAGTTTACAAAGCCGATGCTCCTCAGACAGTCTATTTTTTCTTTGTCTGACTGACTTTTATTTTCAGGATTATATAAGTGTTCAGAGATATTCAAGCAAATGTCCTTAAAATACTCATAAGCCAAGATATTTGTATACAGAAAGTGCCATTTATAAAACAACTTCTGGATAAATTTTGAAGAATGCTATAATGTATTAAATATAAAACTGCAATGCACTTTCCAACACTGATCAAAAACTATTAACAATATTTTTCAAAATGCTGACATTGAAGATCGATTTGAATACGAAGGCGTATCTGGGAAGACTCTAGAGAATAAATAGCAAAGAAAGCGCGTGAAAAACAATTAATAATACTTAATATTAAGATTCGTGGAAATGAGAATCACCTCGAAATGAGTGAGAAAAATATGTGAAAAGAAAGAAATTTTCAAAAAGAACGGTTGACAAATTTTTCAATTTAAATATTTTATACATAGAAATATAATAAATAATGAATGTATCTATGCAAATGAATAATATTAAATGTGAAAATGAATATAAGCCTTAAAATACTTAATCAACGCATAAATTAAAATGAATGAGTTAATTTTTAAAAATAAATTTCATATGTATGTAAATGAAACAAAAAGTGAATTTAAAATAAAAAAAAAAATTAAAATTATATATATTTATTATATTTTTGTAAAATTAAGATTTTGTTTTTTGTAAAAAGGAAAACAATTTTTAAATGTTTAAATTAAATTTGAAAACTTTAAAGTCTCAACACTTTTCTTAACACACACTTACTTTATTTATTATTATTTATTGTTTTTTCTTTCTAATAACATAAATATTGGTTTTTATGCGCATGAATGCGTAAATCGTGTTTATTTTTGAATAAATTTCAGTTTTTTAAAAAATTGTTTTTAGGTAAATACATTTTTTTAAATTGAAATATAAAATAGCAATCAAATGAGGTAAAAGTATCACTTGGCATTTCATGCTAAATTATTATGATTTATATTTAATAAAATAAACTGTTAATATTTTATTTTAAGAAAATGATTTTTTAATTTTTTTTTCGATTGAGCGTAGCAAAGAGCTATTGGGGGAAGTTGGTGCGAGGGTGATTTTTGGCATGTGTTTTTACTTTTCAATGATTTATTTTATTGTGAAAATTAAGTAATATTTATATAATTAGAGCGGTGTTTTTATGATTTATTTATTGAAAAAAATATGTATACTCAAAGAGAATATGCAGTAAGAAGTTTAAAACAGTCAAACATTAATTATAGCGTCACCGTTTTTTATTTGTCAAAATTCTTTAATCGCCGGTTAGTAGTAATAGTAGACTTCTTCTTTATTCATTTATTTTTTTGATTCTTCTTTTTTTTCGAAAGAGAGCTGGTAAACGTGGCTTGATTCTAAATTGAATTTCTGCATAACTTTTAAAATCAACCTAGAAATTACGTGGAATGGAAATTTAAATTTTATTTACTACATACGTTTTAATTGGTCTTGAAATTAGATACAAAATATTAACTGCTTTAACGATTGTTATAAAGCCAGCGCTTAAACCTTGTAAAAATTGTTAGATTTAATTATATATCTCATATAAAATCCTGCAGTATAAGTTTATCCATTTATGAACTACTTGTGTTTCCATATTGCAAATGAAAACAGTCAGCTATCTACCTAACTATACTGCTGTAATTTGCGACTTTTTTCAACAAATGTTCTTTATTAGTTCTCGAGTTATGTAGAGCTCTCGACAGCTCTGAAGCTTTCTGCTATCACCACTGATGTTCTACATTCAGGAGTATAGGGAATAATGGATATTCATTACTTAAACCTTATAGCTAGGGCCTGGTTTTAACTATATCAAATTCAGTAGAACTTACCAAACATGTTTTCAATTTCGTTTTAGAAATTTCTCCCCTTCTCTCTCTCTGGCATTGGATATGACAGTGACAGTGATAACGAGGCAAAAGAAATAGTCGTGTTTCTCCATCATTCAATCGAATGTATTGATGTTGATAGTTTGTTTCAACTTACCTGATAGCTCTATCTCTGCTCATATTGAGAGAATTGATAACGATCGATTGTGATTGGTTAATTGAAAGCAAAGTGAGAGGTACAATGTCGTGTCTGTTCACAGGCTTATAAAAACCAACTTTTTGGTAATGAACTATACTTATGTTGTTCCTTTAACTTTATATCAAGGTAACCATTTATTTATTCTACTAATATTTTTTATTGAGCGTATCTTAAATTCTCAATAGTGAGAATATTTACTATTAATTGCAGTTACATCAGCTTTAATTGATTTAAAATTTTACAACAATTATTTCCGCCAAAAATACTTGTACATATTTACACCTAACGAAATATTTTCATAAAATATTAAAAGAAATGTTAAAGCCGGAAAATAAATAGAATTACACAATATAAAAAAATATTTTTAATGCCCCCACGGTTTTGAAAGTTTGAATATTTTAAAGTAATAGAAATAAATTAACATAAATGCGATATGAGACATAATACTATATGTTGTCTGAAAGGATTGGTTAGACCAATTTTGCTTAAATTTGTACTTTAAAGTTTACAACAATTGTGTGTTATTTAAATTTTTCAATCGATTTTGAGGAAATTTTGGATTTTTTCTTTTGGCTTTTGTCTCATGTATTGTGTAAGACAGACCTTATAAAAAAGGAAAATTGAGTTCAAATTTTACTCAAAAATCTGAAACTATGAAGTTTTTCAAAACCTCATGGATGAATTATTCCTTTTTTAGACAGCATTAAAATATCACTTGGATAACTTCTATTCCAAGCTAAAGGAGCATCAATAATCATGACCATTCTTTCTCTTGCATTAATCATAAACACTAAAATATTTAGCAAAATATTAGACTTATAACAATAATACGAACATTTTCCTTTGAGTGCTTGTTATTTGTTTATTTTTTATGCTCTTCAATAAACACAAAAATGCCGAAAGTTGAGGTAATTTTGAATTCAACGTAAAAAGATAATAACCAAAAAACAAAGAAGAAAAAGTTTCAAAAACTGGTTTTCATTTCGGCAGCTGACTATGATTATGATTAATGAGATACAATGTTATTGTTGTTAGTAATATTGCGTTCTAATGGGCTTAATTATTTAAATTACAGGGTGACACAATGACAAATAGACTATTTAATTTCGAAAATAAATACAAATTTAATCAAAAAAAAAAAAAAAAAAAAAAATCCAAAAATATTAAACTTAATGACAATTGGTAGTTAAAAATATTTATGACTTAAATTTTTTATTTGGCTAGTTAAATAATTATGATCTCTTTACATGTTTCGAACTCTTATGCTATTCCCAATAGATATAATTTAGATACATATATTAATATGTATATCAAACTCATTGTAATATTTATGCCGAGCTCATTTCGAAAAAAAAATTATTCTAGTTCATGTTGTTAAATTGGTTTAATATTGTGATGAAATAAATTCGGCACTTAATAGAAAATTGCCTGCATTTCAAACTGTTTCTATAGAAAACAGTGCTTCTTAAACTTCTTGGTTTTAATTTGTATCTCTTCTACTCACTTGCAATGGATCTTGCTCTCTTCCTTCTCTCTCTCTCTGTACAAGGAAAAAGTTCTTTGTAGAGAACTAAATAATCCATCCCAGTGGGAAAATTGGGAAATTTTAACAGAAAAAAAAAGTATGAGAGAACCAAAAGAAGAACATCAAATGACGGATTTTTGTAAACATTCAATTAAAAATTATTAATTTCAAACGATTAAAATACCATTTTATGTCACTGTGCTGAGTTGGCTAAGAATTTATTTCTTGAGTCAAAATTGTTGAAAGAAAAACCAAACTTTACATCTCTTTACAAGAACACAGACAAAACAAGGCTACTAGGTCAGTGTTATAAATAATAAATACACCCACTCCGTACATGAACAGAAGAGATCAAGAACGAAAACAAACTGAAAATGAATGACATTTTTTGGATGTGCAAGTAAATGTGATAAACATTTGGTTGCAGCACATAACATACATATATATTTATAAATATGATAAAACAAAAATTTATGTATTCCATTAAAGTCGTAAAATATAAACTGCAAATAGCATGGCAGCAAAAAAAGAGGAAAATGCAAAAAATTTTGTGTGCGAACAGATATTTTACAAGTTGAAATTGAAAGAATTTTGGAAGAATTTAAATGATTTTGTAAACACAAAAGACATACCAGTGAAATACACTGAAAGAAAATATATATGGTAGGTGCAATTAAAATTGAGTGCATGAAATATTAAAAAAGTAAATTAAAATTGACTTTATTTAATATTAAGTCACGTATGGTAAAATTTACCTCCATAGGAATTTGCATAACCTAAGTCAAAGTCAACTAGGAGTTGAAATCGGACTTTTGATATGATAATCTACACTACAAATAGGCTACTAAGGCTATTGGATATGATGGGGTAAATCAATTTCAAAATCAGTTGAGTTTATTCAGTTTTGATAAAGCTAACACCAATATCGTATATATTTCTTCAGGAACCTATTTTTCATTAATCATGAAGACAATGCAACAAACTAGATAGAAATTTGAATTGATGCTATCATTCTTCCACAATATTCAACAGTTCTTCAAATCTCCAATAATGCATAAACTAATCTGACTTTTCTACAGTATCTTCTTGAAAGCTTTCTGCTGAATATGAAATTGCATCAGTTCTCTTTTAAACTGATGTGAAGTTAGCACCGATTTCAGAACTGAGCGAATTCGTACTTAACATAGCATAATACAGTGTCTCTGTTATGTTATAACATTGCTATAATTAACATAACAGGGCGAATTGCGAAAATAAAGCTTTCACGGCGAAAAATAGTAAAAATTATTTTTAATGGATAAAATGGTATCTTAGAAAAAAAATCGAGGCTGTCGTCGAAATCTTTTCTTGAGCTCAAATCTGGTTTAGCTATATTTCATATATTTTTCACAAATATACTGCTCCATTTTATAAAATTATACTGAAAGACTAAAGAATAGTGAAAAATGTGCATTGGTTTTGTAAGGCATTTAGTTTTATTTAGGTATATCCAAAAGCTTTTGTACAAATAAAGCTTTGGGTGATATTTTTAAGTATAACCAATATGGTAAATTCCACCGGCTTTAAGTAGTAGTAGTAGGCGAAATCGTTTGGTGTGTCGATAAAGTTATGAAAACAAGAACATTTTGGTGTGACTCGAGTTCGAATCCCAGCTTTGTGTTCTGAAATATTTTTAAAATTTTATTTTTTGTTGGCGAATTTTGGTCAATTCTCTCAGCTTTTTCCACTGTATTGGCCATAATTCGGAAATGGCTACAACGCAGAAGCTGCGGTATATACCACCATATGGCCAGCAGACCTCGCCATGATTCCAGGTACCTAACTTAAAAATCGCTCTTTTTAAATTCTGGCAAAACGAAGCGGTGCTGGAATTTTGGTCAATTTTCTCAGCTTTTTCCACTGTATTGACCATAATTCGGAAATGGCTACAACGCAGAAGCTGCGGTATATACCACCACATGGCCAGTAGACCTCGGCATAATTCCAGGTACCTAATTTAAAAATCGCTCTTTTTAAATTCTGGCAAAACGAAGCGGTGCTGGAATTTTGGTCAATTTTCTCAGCTTTTTCCACTGTATTGACCATAATTCGGAAATGGCTACAACGCAGAAGCTGCGGTATATACCACCATATGGCCAGGAGACCTCGGCATGATTCCAGATACCTAACTTAAAAATCGGTCTTTTTAAATTCTGGCAAAACGAAGCGGTGCTGGAATTTTGGTCAATTTTCTCAGCTTTTTCCACTGTATTGGCCATAATTCGGAAATTGCTACAACGCAGAAGCTGCGGTATATACCACCATATGGCCAGGAGACCTCGGCATGATTCCAGGTACCTAACTTAAAAATCGGTCTTTTTAAATTCTGGCAAAACTAAGCGGTGCTGGAATTTTGGTCAATTTTCTCAGCTTTTTCCACTGTATTGACCATAATTCGGAAATGGCTACAACGCAGAAGCTGCGGTATATACCACCATATGGCCAGTAGAGTTCGGCATAATTCCAGGTACCAAACTTAAAAATCGCTCTTTTTAAATTCTGGCAAAACGAAGCGGTGCTGGAATTTTGGTCAATTTTCTCAGCTTTTTCCACTGTATTGACCATAATTCGGAAATGGCTACAACGCAGAAGCTGCGGTATATACCACCATATGGCCAGGAGACCTCGGCATGATTCCAGGTACCTAACTTAAAAATCGCTCTTTTTAAATTCTGGCAAAACGAAGCGGTGCTGGAATTTTGGTCAATTTTCTCAGCTTTTTCCACTGTATTGACAATAATTCGGAAATGGCTACAACGCAGAAGCTGCGGTATATACCACCATATGGCCAGCAGACCTCGCCATGATTCCAGGTACCTAACTTAAAAATCGCTCTTTTTAAATTCTGGCAAAACGAAGCGGTGCTGGAATTTTGGTCAATTTTCTCAGCTTTTTCCACTGTATTGACCATAATTCGGAAATTGCTACAACGCAGAAGCTGCGGTATATACCACCATATGGCCAGGAGACCTCGGCATGATTCCAGGTACCTAACTTAAAAATCGGTCTTTTTAAATTCTGGCAAAACTAAGCGGTGCTGGAATTTTGGTCAATTTTCTCAGCTTTTTCCACTGTATTGACCATAATTCGGAAATGGCTACAACGCAGAAGCTGCGGTATATACCACCATATGGCCAGGAGACCTCGGCATAATTCCAGGTACCTAATTTAAAAATCGCTCTTTTTAAATTCTGGCAAAACGAAGCGGTGCTGGAATTTTGGTCAATTTTCTCAGCTTTTTCCACTGTATTGACCATAATTCGGAAATGGCTACAACGCAGAAGCTGCGGTATATACCACCATATGGCCAGTAGACCTCGGCATAACTCCAGGTACCAAACTTAAAAATCGCTCTTTTTAAATTCTGGCAAAACGAAGCGGTGCTGGAATTTTGGTCAATTTTCTCAGCTTTTTCCACTGTATTGACCATAATTCGGAAATGGCTACAACGCAGAAGCTGCGGTATATACCACCATATGGCCAGGAGACCTCGGCATAATTCCAGGTACCTAATTTAAAAATCGCTCTTTTTAAATTCTGGCAAAACGAAGCGGTGCTGGAATTTTGGTCAATTTTCTCAGCTTTTTCCACTGTATTGACCATAATTCGGAAATGGCTACAACGCAGAAGCTGCGGTATATACCACCATATGGCCAGCAGACCTCGCCATGATTCCAGGTACCTAACTTAAAAATCGCTCTTTTTAAATTCTGGCAAAACGAAGCGGTGCTGGAATTTTGGTCAATTTTCTCAGCTTTTTCCACTGTATTGACCATAATTCGGAAATGGCTACAACGCAGAAGCTGCGGTATATACCACCATATGGCCAGGAGACCTCGGCATGATTCCAGGTACCTAACTTAAAAATCGGTCTTTTTAAATTCTGGCAAAACTAAGCGGTGCTGGAATTTTGGTCAATTTTCTCAGCTTTTTCCACTGTATTGGCCATAATTCGGAAATGGCTACAACGCAGAAGCTGCGGTATATACCACCATATGGCCAGTAGAGCTCGGCATAATTTAAGGTACCTAACTTAAAAATCGCTCTTTTTAAATTCTGGCAAAACGAAGCGGTGCTGGAATTTTGGTAAATTTTCTCAGCTTTTTCCACTGTATTGACCATAATTCGGAAATGGCTACAACGCAGAAGCTGCGGTATATACCACCATATGGCCAGGAGACCTCGCCATGATTCCAGGTACCTAACTTAAAAATCGCTCTTTTTAAATTCTGGCAAAACGAAGCGGTGCTGGAATTTTGGACAATTTTCTCAGCTTTTTCCACTGTATTGGCCATAATTCGGAAATGGCTACAACGCAGAAGCTGCGGTATATACCACCATATGGCCAGTAGAGTTCGGCATAATTCCAGGTACCAAACTTAAAAATCGCTCTTTTTAAATTCTGGCAAAACGAAGCGGTGCTGGAATTTTGGACAATTTTCTCAGCTTTTTCCACTGTATTGGCCATAATTCGGAAATGGCTACAACGCAGAAGCTGCGGTATATACCACCATATGGCCAGCAGACCTCGCCATGATTCCAGGTACCTAACTTAAAAATCGCTCTTTTTAAATTCTGGCAAAACGAAGCGGTGCTGGAATTTTGGACAATTTTCTCAGCTTTTTCCACTGTATTGGCCATAATTCGGAAATGGCTACAACGCAGAAGCTGCGGTATATACCACCATATGGCCAGCAGACCTCGCCATGATTCCAGGTACCTAACTTAAAAATCGCTCTTTTTAAATTCTGGCAAAACGAAGCGGTGCTGGAATTTTGGTCAATTTTCTCAGCTTTTTCCACTGTATTGACCATAATTCGGAAATGGCTACAACGCAGAAGCTGCGGTATATACCACCACATGGCCAGTAGACCTCGGCATAATCCCAGGTACCTAATTTAAAAATCGCTCTTTTTAAATTCTGGCAAAACGAAGCGGTGCTGGAATTTTGGTCAATTTTCTCAGCTTTTTCCACTGTATTGGCCATAATTCGGAAATGGCTACAACGCAGAAGCTGCGGTATATACCACCATATGGCCAGGAGACCTCGGCATAATTCCAGGTACCTAATTTAAAAATCGCTCTTTTTAAATTCTGGCAAAACGAAGCGGTGCTGGAATTTTGGTCAATTTTCTCAGCTTTTTCCACTGTATTGACCATAATTCGGAAATGGCTACAACGCAGAAGCTGCGGTATATACCACCACATGGCCAGTAGACCTCGGCATAATTTAAGGTACCTAACATAAAAATCGCTCTTTTTAAATTCTGGCAAAACGAAGCGGTGCTGGAATTTTGGTCAATTTTCTCAGCTTTTTCCACTGTATTGGCCATAATTCGGAAATGGCTACAACGCAGAAGCTGCGGTATATACCACCACATGGCCAGTAGACCTCGGCATAATTTAAGGTACCTAACTTAAAAATCGCTCTTTTTAAATTCTGGCAAAACGAAGCGGTGCTGGAATTTTGGTCAATTTTCTCAGCTTTTTCCACTGTATTGGCCATAATTCGGAAATGGCTACAACGCAGAAGCTGCGGTATATACCACCACATGGCCAGTAGACCTCGGCATAATTTAAGGTACCTAACTTAAAAATCGCTCTTTTTAAATTCTGGCAGAACGAAGCGGTGCTGGAATTTTGGTCAATTTTCTCAGCTTTTTCCACTGTATTGGCCATAATTCGGAAATGGCTACAACGCAGAAGCTGCGGTATATACCACCACATGGCCAGTAGACCTCGGCATAATTCCAGGTACCTAATTTAAAAATCGCTCTTTTTAAATTCTGGCAAAACGAAGCGGTGCTGGAATTTTGGTCAATTTTCTCAGCTTTTTCCACTGTATTGGCCATAATTCGGAAATGGCTACAACGCAGAAGCTGCGGTATATACCACCACATGGCCAGTAGACCTCGGCATAATTTAAGGTACCTAACTTAAAAATCGCTCTTTTTAAATTCTGGCAAAACGAAGCGGTGCTGGAATTTTGGTCAATTTTCTCAGCTTTTTCCACTGTATTGGCCATAATTCGGAAATGGCTACAACGCAGAAGCTGCGGTATATACCACCACATGGCCAGTAGACCTCGCCATGATTCCAGGTACCAAACTTAAAAATCGCTCTTTTTAAATTCTGGCAAAACGAAGCGGTGCTGGAATTTTGGTCAATTTTCTCAGCTTTTTCCACTGTATTGGCCATAATTCGGAAATGGCTACAACGCAGAAGCTGCGGTATATACCACCATATGGCCAGCAGACCTCGCCATGATTCCAGGTACCTAACTTAAAAATCGCTCTTTTTAAATTCTGGCAAAACGAAGCGGTGCTGGAATTTTGGTAAATTTTCTCAGCTTTTTCCACTGTATTGACCATAATTCGGAAATGGCTACAACGCAGAAGCTGCGGCATATACCACCACATGGCCAGTAGACCTCGGCATAACTCCAGGTACCTAATTTAAAAATCGCTTTTTTTAAATTCTGGCAAAACGAAGCGGTGCTGGAATTTTGGTCAATTTTCTCAGCTTTTTCCACTGTATTGACCATAATTCGGAAATGGCTACAACGCAGAAGCTGCGGTATATACCACCATATGGCCAGTAGAGCTCGGCATAATTTAAGGTACCTAACTTAAAAATCGCTCTTTTTAAATTCTGGCAAAACGAAGCGGTGCTGGAATTTTGGTAAATTTTCTCAGCTTTTTCCACTGTATTGACCATAATTCGGAAATGGCTACAACGCAGAAGCTGCGGTATATACCACCACATGGCCAGTAGACCTCGGCATAATTTAAGGTACCTAACTTAAAAATCGCTCTTTTTAAATTCTGGCAAAACGAAGCGGTGCTGGAATTTTGGTCAATTTTCTCAGCTTTTTCCACTGTATTGGCCATAATTCGGAAATGGCTACAACGCAGAAGCTGCGGTATATACCACCACATGGCCAGTAGACCTCGCCATGATTCCAGGTACCAAACTTAAAAATCGCTCTTTTTAAATTCTGGCAAAACGAAGCGGTGCTGGAATTTTGGTCAATTTTCTCAGCTTTTTCCACTGTATTGGCCATAATTCGGAAATGGCTACAACGCAGAAGCTGCGGTATATACCACCATATGGCCAGCAGACCTCGCCATGATTCCAGGTACCTAACTTAAAAATCGCTCTTTTTAAATTCTGGCAAAACGAAGCGGTGCTGGAATTTTGGTCAATTTTCTCAGCTTTTTCCACTGTATTGACCATAATTCGGAAATGGCTACAACGCAGAAGCTGCGGTATATACCACCACATGGCCAGTAGACCTCGCCATGATTCCAGGTACCAAACTTAAAAATCGCTCTTTTTAAATTCTGGCAAAACGAAGCGGTGCTGGAATTTTGGTCAATTTTCTCAGCTTTTTCCACTGTATTGACCATAATTCGGAAATGGCTACAACGCAGAAGCTGGGGTATATACCACCACATGGCCAGTAGACCTCGGCATAATTTAAGGTACCTAACTTAAAAATCGCTCTTTTTAAATTCTGGCAAAACGAAGCGGTGCTGGAATTTTGGTCAATTTTCTCAGCTTTTTCCACTGTATTGGCCATAATTCGGAAATGGCTACAACGCAGAAGCTGCGGTATATACCACCATATGGCCAGGAGACCTCGCCATGATTCCAGGTACCAAACTTAAAAATCGCTCTTTTTAAATTCTGGCAAAACGAAGCGGTGCTGGAATTTTGGTAAATTTTCTCAGCTTTTTCCACTGTATTGACCATAATTCGGAAATGGCTACAACGCAGAAGCTGCGGCATATACCACCACATGGCCAGTAGACCTCGGCATAACTCCAGGTACCTAATTTAAAAATCGCTTTTTTTAAATTCTGGCAAAACGAAGCGGTGCTGGAATTTTGGTCAATTTTCTCAGCTTTTTCCACTGTATTGACCATAATTCGGAAATGGCTACAACGCAGAAGCTGCGGTATATACCACCATATGGCCAGTAGAGCTCGGCATAATTTAAGGTACCTAACTTAAAAATCGCTCTTTTTAAATTCTGGCAAAACGAAGCGGTGCTGGAATTTTGGTAAATTTTCTCAGCTTTTTCCACTGTATTGACCATAATTCGGAAATGGCTACAACGCAGAAGCTGCGGTATATACCACCACATGGCCAGTAGACCTCGGCATAATTTAAGGTACCTAACTTAAAAATCGCTCTTTTTAAATTCTGGCAAAACGAAGCGGTGCTGGAATTTTGGTCAATTTTCTCAGCTTTTTCCACTGCATTGGCCATAATTCGGAAATGGCTACAACGCAGAAGCTGCGGTATATACCACCACATGGCCAGTAGACCTCGCCATGATTCCAGGTACCAAACTTAAAAATCGCTCTTTTTAAATTCTGGCAAAACGAAGCGGTGCTGGAATTTTGGTCAATTTTCTCAGCTTTTTCCACTGTATTGACCATAATTCGGAAATGGCTACAACGCAGAAGCTGCGGTATATACCACCACATGGCCAGTAGACCTCGCCATGATTCCAGGTACCAAACTTAAAAATCGCTCTTTTTAAATTCTGGCAAAACGAAGCGGTGCTGGAATTTTGGTCAATTTTCTCAGCTTTTTCCACTGTATTGACCATAATTCGGAAATGGCTACAACGCAGAAGCTGCGGTATATACCACCACATGGCCAGTAGACCTCGGCATAATTTAAGGTACCTAACTTAAAAATCGCTCTTTTTAAATTCTGGCAAAACGAAGCGGTGCTGGAATTTTGGTCAATTTTCTCAGCTTTTTCCACTGTATTGGCCATAATTCGGAAATGGCTACAACGCAGAAGCTGCGGTATATACCACCATATGGCCAGGAGACCTCGCCATGATTCCAGGTACCAAACTTAAAAATCGCTCTTTTTAAATTCTGGCAAAACGAAGCGGTGCTGGAATTTTGGTAAATTTTCTCAGCTTTTTCCACTGTATTGACCATAATTCGGAAATGGCTACAACGCAGAAGCTGCGGCATATACCACCACATGGCCAGTAGACCTCGGCATAACTCCAGGTACCTAATTTAAAAATCGCTTTTTTTAAATTCTGGCAAAACGAAGCGGTGCTGGAATTTTGGTCAATTTTCTCAGCTTTTTCCACTGTATTGACCATAATTCGGAAATGGCTACAACGCAGAAGCTGCGGTATATACCACCATATGGCCAGTAGAGCTCGGCATAATTTAAGGTACCTAACTTAAAAATCGCTCTTTTTAAATTCTGGCAAAACGAAGCGGTGCTGGAATTTTGGTAAATTTTCTCAGCTTTTTCCACTGTATTGACCATAATTCGGAAATGGCTACAACGCAGAAGCTGCGGTATATACCACCACATGGCCAGTAGACCTCGGCATAATTTAAGGTACCTAACTTAAAAATCGCTCTTTTTAAATTCTGGCAAAACGAAGCGGTGCTGGAATTTTGGTCAATTTTCTCAGCTTTTTCCACTGTATTGGCCATAATTCGGAAATGGCTACAACGCAGAAGCTGCGGTATATACCACCACATGGCCAGTAGACCTCGCCATGATTCCAGGTACCAAACTTAAAAATCGCTCTTTTTAAATTCTGGCAAAACGAAGCGGTGCTGGAATTTTGGTCAATTTTCTCAGCTTTTTCCACTGTATTGGCCATAATTCGGAAATGGCTACAACGCAGAAGCTGCGGTATATACCACCATATGGCCAGCAGACCTCGCCATGATTCCAGGTACCTAACTTAAAAATCGCTCTTTTTAAATTCTGGCAAAACGAAGCGGTGCTGGAATTTTGGTCAATTTTCTCAGCTTTTTCCACTGTATTGACCATAATTCGGAAATGGCTACAACGCAGAAGCTGCGGTATATACCACCACATGGCCAGTAGACCTCGCCATGATTCCAGGTACCAAACTTAAAAATCGCTCTTTTTAAATTCTGGCAAAACGAAGCGGTGCTGGAATTTTGGTCAATTTTCTCAGCTTTTTCCACTGTATTGACCATAATTCGGAAATGGCTACAACGCAGAAGCTGGGGTATATACCACCACATGGCCAGCAGACCTCGACATAATTCCAGGTACCTAACTTAAAAATCGCTCTTTTTAAATTCTGGCAAAACGAAGCGGTGCTGGAATTTTGGTCAATTTTCTCAGCTTTTTCCACTGTATTGGCCATAATTCGGAAATGGCTACAACGCAGAAGCTGCGGTATATACCACCATATGGCCAGGAGACCTCGGCATGATTCCAGGTACCTAACTTAAAAATCGGTCTTTTTAAATTCTGGCAAAACTAAGCGGTGCTGGAATTTTGGTCAATTTTCTCAGCTTTTTCCACTGTATTGGCCATAATTCGGAAATGGCTACAACGCAGAAGCTGCTGTATATACCACCATATGGCCAGGAGACCTCGGCATGATTCCAGGTACCTAACTTAATAATCGGTCTTTTTAAATTCTGGCAAAACTAAGCGGTGCTGGAATTTTGGACAATTTTCTCAGCTTTTTCCACTGTATTGACCATAATTCGGAAATGGCTACAACGCAGAAGCTGCGGTATATACCACCATATGGCCAGGAGACCTCGGCATGATTCCAGGTACCTAACTTAAAAATCGGTCTTTTTAAATTCTGGCAAAACTAAGCGGTGCTGGAATTTTGGACAATTTTCTCAGCTTTTTCCACTGTATTGGCCATAATTCGGAAATGGCTACAACGCAGAAGCTGCTGTATATACCACCATATGGCCAGGAGACCTCGGCATAATTTAAGGTACCTAACTTAAAAATCGCTCTTTTTAAATTCTGGCAAAACGAAGCGGTGCTGGAATTTTGGTCAATTTTCTCAGCTTTTTCCACTGTATTGGCCATAATTCGGAAATGGCTACAACGCAGAAGCTGCGGTATATACCACCATATGGCCAGTAGACTTCGGCATAATTCCAGGTACCAAACTTAAAAATCGCTCTTTTTAAATTCTGGCAAAACGAAGCGGTGTTGGAATTTTGGTCAATTTTCTCAGCTCTATCTACTGTATCGGAAAATTTTAATTATTTTGTACTGGTGTTCAATTGTTTAAAATTTGGCAAAAGGGCTCAAGAACCAATTCATAACATGTTATTAAAAAAAAAAAAAAAAAAAAAACAATATATAAAAGTGTTATTCCTAGATTCGAACCACCAAACTTCCGATTGCAAGGCCAATGACACATACACGAGGCTAACATCTGGCTATGACGTCATGGGAATTTTTACTTACATATTATGTATTCCTTGTTGTGCATAAGATTTGAATCGAAACAACATTGCACCTCCTGTTAAAATCTGATTGTAACAAAAACAATAACAAAGAATATGAAGAATATGCGTGTTTTTGTTGTTTTCCTATAACGCCATATGACTTTGTGGGAATTTTACTATTTTCGCTAGATATCCTTGCATTACTCTATATCTGAGCGACGCACGTACCGAAGATTAAATGCACACAAAAAATTGAGTTTAATTTGCCAGATCATATAATTTTTTCTCGATTCTAGTAGAATTAGTAATATGTAGTTACATTCATGCAAATGAAAAAGAATATAAAACAGAAAGCTCTCAAACTCTCACGCATTCTGTTCTATTTTGTGTTTGTGCAAAAACAAATGCGAGATATGCCGCAGGTAACTTTTATGTGGCAAACAATGAGATCTACAATCCTTTCATACATTATTTTAATGCATCTCTTATAATTCCTAAGTTATGCCACTTCAAGCATTTATTTTGTATGGGAGGTGCCACACCCACTTGTTTTATTGAAATAAAATATAGCCTATGTTCAAACGGCGAACCCCACCATCACCATACTGCTAAAATTTTTAAATTCGGCCGGTAGTTCATGAGATTACCCCAATAATACATCCAAACTTTACCAAATTATTAATAGTATAGATAGATCAGTGGTTCTCAACTGTTTTCATCCTACGCCCCCTTTCAGAATTCATGGTAAGCCCACGCCTCCCCCACTTTGATTTTCCCACAACATTTTTTATGCTGGCTTATTATTTTTTTTAATTAAATCATACCTACCTGGAAAAATATTAAGTTTTTGCCTAGTTTGGAATTTGCCCTGGTTAATGCGTTAAAGATAAGCTAGGCTAGTAAACTTATCTAGTATTTAAATTGATCTTTGTGAGAAAAACTACAATGGTGAAATTTTAGTGAGGTTTTAGTTGGAAAATCACCAGGAAAAGCTAACCAAATAATTATTATAATAAATCGAGCGCATCATACATTATCTAACTGAAACCAGCCAAGAAACCCACCAAAGGCTAAAAAAAGATTGAAGAAAGGGAAAGAGATAAGAATGACGTTTTTTTTTAGAATAAAAACACTTTTAAATACGAATATTTTTCTTCATAAAATAATTTTGGGTGCGTAATTGTATTTTTAAATAAATTTTTATAATCAAAACATGAAATTACGTGTTAATGCCTAGCCAGTGCCAGGCACGCATGCCTCGTTAAGGATTTGACATGTTGGCTTCATGAAGCACGTCATAAACTAGCAACGAGGCTTTCTAATTTTCTCTCGACAGGCCTCCCAGACAGATCCTTTCATGAGAGTATAAATGCGTATTTTAAGTACATTCGTTTAATGTTAAAAACTTCACCATTTAATTTTTTATAAATAGTAGTATTAATATTTTGTCACAAAAATTTACAAACAGTTAAAAAAAAATGGGATTTTGGCTCTAAAAAGTATTTGAAGTTTAGGTTTTTGAAAATGATATTTCAATGTGCATAATGTAGCTTTTTACACATAATATGAAAGGAGAAATAATTTGATTAAATACTATAGCATTACAGAGTACTCAAATATTTGTTTTTTGAAATGCGTTCGCGCCTCCCTTCAAATCTGTCTACGCCCCCCCCCCCCTCCCAAGGAGGGCGCACCCCACCACTTGAGAACCACTGGTATAGATAGATATAGAAGATGATTATATTTAGGTAAAATTTTGAAATATTTTAGTTGAATATATTTAATTAAAATGTTGGAACTTTTCATATTTTAGACTGGCAGTCACAAAAACCGCACCACTTGCAATACTGCTGCAATCCCAAATTTCCCTTCCTTTGTAAAGGAGATTCCCTTGTTTATGTTTTAAGAATGTATTTAAGCCGGATGCTAAATTTTTTATTGCGCTTATTTGGTGAAACAACTGCAAAGTATAAACAATTGTCGCGCCACCAAAACGTCGAAATTTTTGTTCTTAGGTATCCAAGAGTGTCATAAAGTTAAATACTTAAAGAAATCTGATTCTTGCATTCGACTGCTGTTGGGCTGATCTAGCAAAAGGCAATTTGTACCCGCTTGAGAGGACAAAAAGATCAAGAAGACTATGGAAGACAAATTCGAGAGAAAATGGCATAACCTGAAAGTGAACCATAAATTATCGATTCAAAAGTGTAGTCACAATAAGGACTGAGATAAAGAGCTATTACAACGTGAATAAAAATGTCGAAAACTTACGCAGAAAGAAACAAAAGTTCGGTCTGTATGGGAGACGATCAGCCAAAAAGTCGTTGTTGACGAATTGGATGGAAACAAATCGCCTGGCATGGACTCAAAACAACAGCAATTGAACTCTGGCAGACTCGGGAAAAGTTATATGATCGGGCAAATTAAACTAAATTTTTTATGCGCATCAGATATAAAGCAATACAAGGATAACCGTGAAGCGAAAATAGTCAAATTTCCACAAAGTCATATGGCTTGAATGGATTTTTCCTACTATACCTTATTTGTTTGGAGATTCAAAATGCTTTCGATGATGTTAGAATTTACTGCCGGGAATGATCAGGTAGCTCGCGCGGTTCGCGATAGAGCACCTCTGTCATATAATGAAACGGAAAGTTGCTCAAAACATGCCAAAGAATAAAAAACCCCTTGTTGGAGTTCTGAAAACAGTTTGGTATTAAAAAAATAACGAATGATATCTTCTAAGCCATTCAAGATAACAGCCATAACAAAGGCTAAGAGAGGAGCACCATCCAACTAAACACTTTTGCATGTGACTCTAACATGAAACAAATCAATCCTAGTATGTATCTTCAAAAAATAATAAATATTTTTATTTTTACATACTTTTAATTAATATCTATCCTCAAAAATGTAAAATTTCTTCCATATTTTTGTTTTAATTAAAAACTAAAAAAATTTGTGTGTATGTATGATGTTTCTTTCGGAATTTTGTTCATTTTGTTCCCGAAAATAAAAAAATTACATTCACTAAAACAAAATCAGGTTTAAGTCCTATTTCAAACGAATTTCTTGAAACTAGTGGGTGGTGCGGCTTTTATGACCGCCAGTGTATATGTATTTCATAAACTTATAAATAAATTATCCTCCTTGTACATATTTTACATTCATAACAACAAATCTTCTTATTTGAAAAATGCTTTTATTTCATTTCTGTTACAAAATGTAGAATCACAACGAGGTGCAAAGTAAAAACGATTAAAAATGTTAAATTTGAAACTCTGTAATGGCTTATTTTCGTCAACTATCAGGAAAACAACAAAAACACGCATATTCTTCATATTCTTTGTTATTGTTTTTGTTACAATCAGATTTTAACAGGAGGTGCAATGTTAATTCTTTTGTACATGTTAAATTTCATATAATGCTGATACACTAATATGTAAACATAAATGTCATTAGTTTCGATTCAAATCTTATGCACAACAAGGAATACATAATATGTAAGTAAAAATTCCCATGACGTCATAGCCAGATGTTAGCCTCGTGTATGTGTCATTGGCCTTGCAATCGGAAGTTTGGTGGTTCGAATCTAGGAATAACACTTTTATATATTGTTTTTTTTTTTTTTTTTTTTTTTAATAACATGTTATGAATTGGTTCTTGAGCCCTTTTGCCAAATTTTAAACAATTGAACACCAGTACAAAATAATTAAAATTTTCCGATACAGTAGATAGAGCTGAGAAAATTGACCAAAATTCCAACACCGCTTCGTTTTGCCAGAATTTAAAAAGAGCGATTTTTAAGTTTGGTACCTGGAATTATGCCGAAGTCTACTGGCCATATGGTGGTATATACCGCAGCTTCTGCGTTGTAGCCATTTCCGAATTATGGCCAATACAGTGGAAAAAGCTGAGAAAATTGACCAAAATTCCAGCACCGCTTCGTTTTGCCAGAATTTAAAAAGAGCGATTTTTAAGTTAGGTACCTTAAATTATGCCGAGGTCTACTGGCCATATGGTGGTACATACCCCAGCTTCTGCGTTGTAGCCATTTCCGAATTATTGCCAATACAGAGGAAAAAGCTGAGAAAATTGACCAAAATTCCAGCACCGCTTCGTTTTGCCAGAATTTAAAGAGAGCGATTTTTAAGTTAGGTACCTGGAATCATGGCGAGGTCTGCTGGCCATATGGTGGTATATACCGCAGCTTCTGCGTTGTAGTCATTTCCGAATTATGGCCAATACAGTGGAAAAAGCTGAGAAAATTGTCCAAAATTCCAGCACCGCTTCGTTTTGCCAGAATTTAAAAAGAGCGATTTTTAAGTTTGGTACCTGGAATTATGCCGAAGTCTACTGGCCATATGGTGGTATATACCGCAGCTTCTGCGTTGTAGCCATTTCCGAATTATGGCCAATACAGTGGAAAAAGCTGAGAAAATTGTCCAAAATTCCAGCACCGCTTCGTTTTGCCAGAATTTAAAAAGAGCGATTTTTAAGTTAGGTACCTTAAATTATGCCGAGGTCTACTGGCCATATGGTGGTACATACCCCAGCTTCTGCGTTGTAGCCATTTCCGAATTATTGCCAATACAGAGGAAAAAGCTGAGAAAATTGACCAAAATTCCAGCACCGCTTCGTTTTGCCAGAATTTAAAAAGAGCGATTTTTAAATTAGGTACCTGGAATTATGCCGAGGTCTACTGGCCATGTGGTGGTATATACCGCAGCTTCTGCGTTGTAGCCATTTCCGAATTATGGTCAATACAGTGGAAAAGCTGAGAAAATTTACCAAAATTCCAGCACCGCTTCGTTTTGCCAGAATTTAAAAAGAGCGATTTTTAAGTTTGGTACCTGGAATTATGCCGAAGTCTACTGGCCATATGGTGGTATATACCGCAGCTTCTGCGTTGTAGCCATTTCCGAATTATGGCCAATAGAGTGGAAAAAGCTGAGAAAATTTACCAAAATTCCAGCACCGCTTCGTTTTGCCAGAATTTAAAAAGAGCGATTTTTAAGTTAGGTACCTTAAATTATGCCGAGGTCTACTGGCCATGTGGTGGTATATGCCGCAGCTTCTGCGTTGTAACCATTTCCGAATTATGGCCAATACAGTGGAAAAAGCTGAGAAAATTTACCAAAATTCCAGCACCGCTTCGTTTTGCCAGAATTTAAAAAGAGCGATTTTTAAGTTAGGTACCTTAAATTATGCCGAGGTCTACTGCCCATGTGGTGGTATATGCCGCAGCTTCTGCGTTGTAGCCATTTCCGAATTATGGCCAATACAGTGGAAAAAGCTGAGAAAATTGACCAAAATTCCAGCACCGCTTCGTTTTGCCAGAATTTAAAAAGAGCGATTTTTAAGTTAGGTACCTTAAATTATGCCGAGGTCTACTGGCCATGTGGTGGTATATGCCGCAGCTTCTGCGTTGTAGCCATTTCCGAATTATGGCCAATACAGTGGAAAAAGCTGAGAAAATTGACCAAAATTCCAGCACCGCTTCGTTTTGCCAGAATTTAAAAAGAGCGATTTTTAAGTTAGGTACCTTAAATTATGCCGAGGTCTACTGGCCATGTGGTGGTATATGCCGCAGCTTCTGCGTTGTAGCCATTTCCGAATTATGGCCAATACAGTGGAAAAAGCTGAGAAAATTGACCAAAATTCCAGCACCGCTTCGTTTTGCCAGAATTTAAAAAGAGCGATTTTTAAGTTAGGTACCTTAAATTATGCCGAGGTCTACTGGCCATGTGGTGGTATATGCCGCAGCTTCTGCGTTGTAGCCATTTCCGAATTATGGCCAATACAGTGGAAAAAGCTGAGAAAATTGACCAAAATTCCAGCACCGCTTCGTTTTGCCAGAATTTAAAAAGAGCGATTTTTAAGTTAGGTACCTTAAATTATGCCGAGGTCTACTGGCCATGTGGTGGTATATGCCGCAGCTTCTGCGTTGTAGCCATTTCCGAATTATGGCCAATACAGTGGAAAAAGCTGAGAAAATTGACCAAAATTCCAGCACCGCTTCGTTTTGCCAGAATTTAAAAAGAGCGATTTTTAAGTTAGGTACCTTAAATTATGCCGAGGTCTACTGGCCATGTGGTGGTATATGCCGCAGCTTCTGCGTTGTAGCCATTTCCGAATTATGGCCAATACAGTGGAAAAAGCTGAGAAAATTGACCAAAATTCCAGCACCGCTTCGTTTTGCCAGAATTTAAAAAGAGCGATTTTTAAGTTAGGTACCTTAAATTATGCCGAGGTCTACTGCCCATGTGGTGGTATATGCCGCAGCTTCTGCGTTGTAGCCATTTCCGAATTATGGCCAATACAGTGGAAAAAGCTGAGAAAATTGACCAAAATTCCAGCACCGCTTCGTTTTGCCAGAATTTAAAAAGAGCGATTTTTAAGTTAGGTACCTTAAATTATGCCGAGGTCTACTGGCCATGTGGTGGTATATGCCGCAGCTTCTGCGTTGTAGCCATTTCCGAATTATGGCCAATACAGTGGAAAAAGCTGAGAAAATTGACCAAAATTCCAGCACCGCTTCGTTTTGCCAGAATTTAAAAAGAGCGATTTTTAAGTTAGGTACCTTAAATTATGCCGAGGTCTACTGGCCATGTGGTGGTATATGCCGCAGCTTCTGCGTTGTAGCCATTTCCGAATTATGGCCAATACAGTGGAAAAAGCTGAGAAAATTGACCAAAATTCCAGCACCGCTTCGTTTTGCCAGAATTTAAAAAGAGCGATTTTTAAGTTAGGTACCTTAAATTATGCCGAGGTCTACTGGCCATGTGGTGGTATATGCCGCAGCTTCTGCGTTGTAGCCATTTCCGAATTATGGCCAATACAGTGGAAAAAGCTGAGAAAATTGACCAAAATTCCAGCACCGCTTCGTTTTGCCAGAATTTAAAAAGAGCGATTTTTATGTTAGGTACCTTAAATTATGCCGAGGTCTACTGGCCATGTGGTGGTATATGCCGCAGCTTCTGCGTTGTAGCCATTTCCGAATTATGGCCAATACAGTGGAAAAAGCTGAGAAAATTGACCAAAATTCCAGCACCGCTTCGTTTTGCCAGAATTTAAAAAGAGCGATTTTTAAGTTAGGTACCTTAAATTATGCCGAGGTCTACTGCCCATGTGGTGGTATATGCCGCAGCTTCTGCGTTGTAGCCATTTCCGAATTATGGCCAATACAGTGGAAAAAGCTGAGAAAATTGACCAAAATTCCAGCACCGCTTCGTTTTGCCAGAATTTAAAAAGAGCGATTTTTAAGTTAGGTACCTTAAATTATGCCGAGGTCTACTGGCCATGTGGTGGTATATGCCGCAGCTTCTGCGTTGTAGCCATTTCCGAATTATGGCCAATACAGTGGAAAAAGCTGAGAAAATTGACCAAAATTCCAGCACCGCTTCGTTTTGCCAGAATTTAAAAAGAGCGATTTTTAAGTTAGGTACCTTAAATTATGCCGAGGTCTACTGGCCATGTGGTGGTATATGCCGCAGCTTCTGCGTTGTAGCCATTTCCGAATTATGGCCAATACAGTGGAAAAAGCTGAGAAAATTGACCAAAATTCCAGCACCGCTTCGTTTTGCCAGAATTTAAAAAGAGCGATTTTTAAGTTAGGTACCTTAAATTATGCCGAGGTCTACTGGCCATGTGGTGGTATATGCCGCAGCTTCTGCGTTGAACCATTTCCGAATTATGGCCAATACAGTGGAAAAAGCTGAGAAAATTTACCAAAATTCCAGCACCGCTTCGTTTTGCCAGAATTTAAAAAGAGCGATTTTTAAGTTAGGTACCTTAAATTATGCCGAGGTCTACTGGCCATGTGGTGGTATATGCCGCAGCTTCTGCGTTGTAGCCATTTCCGAATTATGGCCAATACAGTGGAAAAAGCTGAGAAAATTGACCAAAATTCCAGCACCGCTTCGTTTTGCCAGAATTTAAAAAGAGCGATTTTTAAGTTAGGTACCTTAAATTATGCCGAGGTCTACTGCCCATGTGGTGGTATATGCCGCAGCTTCTGCGTTGTAGCCATTTCCGAATTATGGCCAATACAGTGGAAAAAGCTGAGAAAATTTACCAAAATTCCAGCACCGCTTCGTTTTGCCAGAATTTAAAAAGAGCGATTTTTAAGTTAGGTACCTTAAATTATGCCGAGGTCTACTGGCCATGTGGTGGTATATGCCGCAGCTTCTGCGTTGTAGCCATTTCCGAATTATGGCCAATACAGTGGAAAAAGCTGAGAAAATTGACCAAAATTCCAGCACCGCTTCGTTTTGCCAGAATTTAAAAAGAGCGATTTTTAAGTTAGGTACCTTAAATTATGCCGAGGTCTACTGGCCATGTGGTGGTATATGCCGCAGCTTCTGCGTTGTAGCCATTTCCGAATTATGGCCAATACAGTGGAAAAAGCTGAGAAAATTGACCAAAATTCCAGCACCGCTTCGTTTTGCCAGAATTTAAAAAGAGCGATTTTTAAGTTAGGTACCTTAAATTATGCCGAGGTCTACTGGCCATGTGGTGGTATATGCCGCAGCTTCTGCGTTGTAGCCATTTCCGAATTATGGCCAATACAGTGGAAAAAGCTGAGAAAATTGACCAAAATTCCAGCACCGCTTCGTTTTGCCAGAATTTAAAAAGAGCGATTTTTAAGTTAGGTACCTTAAATTATGCCGAGGTCTACTGCCCATGTGGTGGTATATGCCGCAGCTTCTGCGTTGTAGCCATTTCCGAATTATGGCCAATACAGTGGAAAAAGCTGAGAAAATTGACCAAAATTCCAGCACCGCTTCGTTTTGCCAGAATTTAAAAAGAGCGATTTTTAAGTTAGGTACCTTAAATTATGCCGAGGTCTACTGGCCATGTGGTGGTATATGCCGCAGCTTCTGCGTTGTAGCCATTTCCGAATTATGGCCAATACAGTGGAAAAAGCTGAGAAAATTGACCAAAATTCCAGCACCGCTTCGTTTTGCCAGAATTTAAAAAGAGCGATTTTTAAGTTAGGTACCTTAAATTATGCCGAGGTCTACTGCCCATGTGGTGGTATATGCCGCAGCTTCTGCGTTGTAGCCATTTCCGAATTATGGCCAATACAGTGGAAAAAGCTGAGAAAATTGACCAAAATTCCAGCACCGCTTCGTTTTGCCAGAATTTAAAAAGAGCGATTTTTAAGTTAGGTACCTTAAATTATGCCGAGGTCTACTGGCCATGTGGTGGTATATGCCGCAGCTTCTGCGTTGTAACCATTTCCGAATTATGGCCAATACAGTGGAAAAAGCTGAGAAAATTTACCAAAATTCCAGCACCGCTTCGTTTTGCCAGAATTTAAAAAGAGCGATTTTTAAGTTAGGTACCTTAAATTATGCCGAGGTCTACTGGCCATGTGGTGGTATATGCCGCAGCTTCTGCGTTGTAGCCATTTCCGAATTATGGCCAATACAGTGGAAAAAGCTGAGAAAATTGACCAAAATTCCAGCACCGCTTCGTTTTGCCAGAATTTAAAAAGAGCGATTTTTAAGTTAGGTACCTTAAATTATGCCGAGGTCTACTGGCCATGTGGTGGTATATGCCGCAGCTTCTGCGTTGTAGCCATTTCCGAATTATGGCCAATACAGTGGAAAAAGCTGAGAAAATTGACCAAAATTCCAGCACCGCTTCGTTTTGCCAGAATTTAAAAAGAGCGATTTTTAAGTTAGGTACCTTAAATTATGCCGAGGTCTACTGCCCATGTGGTGGTATATGCCGCAGCTTCTGCGTTGTAGCCATTTCCGAATTATGGCCAATACAGTGGAAAAAGCTGAGAAAATTGACCAAAATTCCAGCACCGCTTCGTTTTGCCAGAATTTAAAAAGAGCGATTTTTAAGTTAGGTACCTTAAATTATGCCGAGGTCTACTGGCCATGTGGTGGTATATGCCGCAGCTTCTGCGTTGTAGCCATTTCCGAATTATGGCCAATACAGTGGAAAAAGCTGAGAAAATTGACCAAAATTCCAGCACCGCTTCGTTTTGCCAGAATTTAAAAAGAGCGATTTTTAAGTTAGGTACCTTAAATTATGCCGAGGTCTACTGGCCATGTGGTGGTATATGCCGCAGCTTCTGCGTTGTAGCCATTTCCGAATTATGGCCAATACAGTGGAAAAAGCTGAGAAAATTGACCAAAATTCCAGCACCGCTTCGTTTTGCCAGAATTTAAAAAGAGCGATTTTTAAGTTAGGTACCTTAAATTATGCCGAGGTCTACTGGCCATGTGGTGGTATATGCCGCAGCTTCTGCGTTGTAGCCATTTCCGAATTATGGCCAATACAGTGGAAAAAGCTGAGAAAATTGACCAAAATTCCAGCACCGCTTCGTTTTGCCAGAATTTAAAAAGAGCGATTTTTAAGTTAGGTACCTTAAATTATGCCGAGGTCTACTGGCCATGTGGTGGTATATGCCGCAGCTTCTGCGTTGTAGCCATTTCCGAATTATGGCCAATACAGTGGAAAAAGCTGAGAAAATTTACCAAAATTCCAGCACCGCTTCGTTTTGCCAGAATTTAAAAAGAGCGATTTTTAAGTTAGGTACCTTAAATTATGCCGAGGTCTACTGGCCATGTGGTGGTATATGCCGCAGCTTCTGCGTTGTAGCCATTTCCGAATTATGGCCAATACAGTGGAAAAAGCTGAGAAAATTGACCAAAATTCCAGCACCGCTTCGTTTTGCCAGAATTTAAAAAGAGCGATTTTTAAGTTAGGTACCTTAAATTATGCCGAGGTCTACTGGCCATGTGGTGGTATATGCCGCAGCTTCTGCGTTGTAGCCATTTCCGAATTATGGCCAATACAGTGGAAAAAGCTGAGAAAATTGACCAAAATTCCAGCACCGCTTCGTTTTGCCAGAATTTAAAAAGAGCGATTTTTAAGTTAGGTACCTTAAATTATGCCGAGGTCTACTGGCCATGTGGTGGTATATGCCGCAGCTTCTGCGTTGTAGCCATTTCCGAATTATGGCCAATACAGTGGAAAAAGCTGAGAAAATTGACCAAAATTCCAGCACCGCTTCGTTTTGCCAGAATTTAAAAAGAGCGATTTTTAAGTTAGGTACCTTAAATTATGCCGAGGTCTACTGCCCATGTGGTGGTATATGCCGCAGCTTCTGCGTTGTAGCCATTTCCGAATTATGGCCAATACAGTGGAAAAAGCTGAGAAAATTGACCAAAATTCCAGCACCGCTTCGTTTTGCCAGAATTTAAAAAGAGCGATTTTTAAGTTAGGTACCTTAAATTA
The DNA here is from genome assembly GCA_963691655.1 of Toxonevra muliebris. NCBI lineage: Eukaryota > Metazoa > Arthropoda > Insecta > Diptera > Pallopteridae > Toxonevra > Toxonevra muliebris. The sequence goes on along the minus strand of OY829328.1, from coordinate 86,673,178 downwards.
TGCCGAGGTCTACTGGCCATGTGGTGGTATATGCCGCAGCTTCTGCGTTGTAGCCATTTCCGAATTATGGCCAATACAGTGGAAAAAGCTGAGAAAATTGACCAAAATTCCAGCACCGCTTCGTTTTGCCAGAATTTAAAAAGAGCGATTTTTAAGTTAGGTACCTTAAATTATGCCGAGGTCTACTGGCCATGTGGTGGTATATGCCGCAGCTTCTGCGTTGTAACCATTTCCGAATTATGGCCAATACAGTGGAAAAAGCTGAGAAAATTTACCAAAATTCCAGCACCGCTTCGTTTTGCCAGAATTTAAAAAGAGCGATTTTTAAGTTAGGTACCTTAAATTATGCCGAGGTCTACTGGCCATGTGGTGGTATATGCCGCAGCTTCTGCGTTGTAGCCATTTCCGAATTATGGCCAATACAGTGGAAAAAGCTGAGAAAATTGACCAAAATTCCAGCACCGCTTCGTTTTGCCAGAATTTAAAAAGAGCGATTTTTAAGTTAGGTACCTTAAATTATGCCGAGGTCTACTGCCCATGTGGTGGTATATGCCGCAGCTTCTGCGTTGTAGCCATTTCCGAATTATGGCCAATACAGTGGAAAAAGCTGAGAAAATTGACCAAAATTCCAGCACCGCTTCGTTTTGCCAGAATTTAAAAAGAGCGATTTTTAAGTTAGGTACCTTAAATTATGCCGAGGTCTACTGGCCATGTGGTGGTATATGCCGCAGCTTCTGCGTTGTAACCATTTCCGAATTATGGCCAATACAGTGGAAAAAGCTGAGAAAATTTACCAAAATTCCAGCACCGCTTCGTTTTGCCAGAATTTAAAAAGAGCGATTTTTAAGTTAGGTACCTTAAATTATGCCGAGGTCTACTGGCCATGTGGTGGTATATGCCGCAGCTTCTGCGTTGTAGCCATTTCCGAATTATGGCCAATACAGTGGAAAAAGCTGAGAAAATTGACCAAAATTCCAGCACCGCTTCGTTTTGCCAGAATTTAAAAAGAGCGATTTTTAAGTTAGGTACCTTAAATTATGCCGAGGTCTACTGGCCATGTGGTGGTATATGCCGCAGCTTCTGCGTTGTAGCCATTTCCGAATTATGGCCAATACAGTGGAAAAAGCTGAGAAAATTGACCAAAATTCCAGCACCGCTTCGTTTTGCCAGAATTTAAAAAGAGCGATTTTTAAGTTAGGTACCTTAAATTATGCCGAGGTCTACTGGCCATGTGGTGGTATATGCCGCAGCTTCTGCGTTGTAGCCATTTCCGAATTATGGCCAATACAGTGGAAAAAGCTGAGAAAATTGACCAAAATTCCAGCACCGCTTCGTTTTGCCAGAATTTAAAAAGAGCGATTTTTAAGTTAGGTACCTTAAATTATGCCGAGGTCTACTGGCCATGTGGTGGTATATGCCGCAGCTTCTGCGTTGTAGCCATTTCCGAATTATGGCCAATACAGTGGAAAAAGCTGAGAAAATTGACCAAAATTCCAGCACCGCTTCGTTTTGCCAGAATTTAAAAAGAGCGATTTTTAAGTTAGGTACCTTAAATTATGCCGAGGTCTACTGCCCATGTGGTGGTATATGCCGCAGCTTCTGCGTTGTAGCCATTTCCGAATTATGGCCAATACAGTGGAAAAAGCTGAGAAAATTGACCAAAATTCCAGCACCGCTTCGTTTTGCCAGAATTTAAAAAGAGCGATTTTTAAGTTAGGTACCTTAAATTATGCCGAGGTCTACTGGCCATGTGGTGGTATATGCCGCAGCTTCTGCGTTGTAGCCATTTCCGAATTATGGCCAATACAGTGGAAAAAGCTGAGAAAATTGACCAAAATTCCAGCACCGCTTCGTTTTGCCAGAATTTAAAAAGAGCGATTTTTAAGTTAGGTACCTTAAATTATGCCGAGGTCTACTGGCCATGTGGTGGTATATGCCGCAGCTTCTGCGTTGAACCATTTCCGAATTATGGCCAATACAGTGGAAAAAGCTGAGAAAATTGACCAAAATTCCAGCACCGCTTCGTTTTGCCAGAATTTAAAAAGAGCGATTTTTAAGTTAGGTACCTTAAATTATGCCGAGGTCTACTGGCCATGTGGTGGTATATGCCGCAGCTTCTGCGTTGTAACCATTTCCGAATTATGGCCAATACAGTGGAAAAAGCTGAGAAAATTGACCAAAATTCCAGCACCGCTTCGTTTTGCCAGAATTTAAAAAGAGCGATTTTTAAGTTAGGTACCTTAAATTATGCCGAGGTCTACTGGCCATGTGGTGGTATATGCCGCAGCTTCTGCGTTGTAACCATTTCCGAATTATGGCCAATACAGTGGAAAAAGCTGAGAAAATTGACCAAAATTCCAGCACCGCTTCGTTTTGCCAGAATTTAAAAAGAGCGATTTTTAAGTTAGGTACCTTAAATTATGCCGAGGTCTACTGGCCATGTGGTGGTATATGCCGCAGCTTCTGCGTTGTGGCCAATATATATCCCTAATATAATCCGCTCGTTTGGGGGAGCGTTAAGTTGCGATAATTGTCGAAAAGTCGTATTAGATGAGAAATCTTTCATGATTTCTAAAAAATTGTGAATTGTAACAATTTTAGCGTCGAATACTTAATGATTTGGGAAGTTATAATCGAGTGTCTATATAATTTCGAGAAAGTTTTTATTGGAGCTTTAAAGCTCCATGTTTTACTGTGGCATAAAATATACTGTTCTGTTACTTAAAAGAGTTATGTTAAGTTTCTTCTGTTAACGATATGTTATTAACAGAATTCTGTTATGTTAATAACAGTGCTCTGTTAATAACATTTTCGGTTCTTCGCCCGGTGCTAACTTCACGCTAGTCTCTTTTAAACCTTTTACTTTAATGCACTTATTCTGAATTTTTCTTTTTGTTTGATAAAAAATAAACTAAAACATTGGCATACTTTTTTTGACTTTCATACGACAGACGTTTGTTCACACACGCGCTGAAAAAAGAAAATTTATGCATTTTTTTGAATGATGATAAATTTATATGCTGCAAATTGAAAATATGTTTTTGCTTCTTTTCGCTTTTATATTTAATAGTTAAATTAGGAAATTAGTGTTGTTATTTTGGATGCTTAGCAAATTTTCCTGTTAAAAATATTTAGTAATTTTTGTTGTTGCAGTTATTGCTGTTAATTTTTTGATTTTGTTTTGCACATTTTGTTGACATAATTTTCACGTTGTTATTCTTATGCCACCAAAGACTGGCGTCTAAAAGCTGTCAACTAAAATCTCATTAATCTTCACTAAAATTTTGCACAGGTATTAGTTTTTTATGATATTTATTTTTCAGTATTTTTTTTTTAAAGCTGTTTTGCTAATAGTTCCTCATGAGTTTTTGAACGAAGTATAATTTTGAGATTAATATTTTTGTTTGTTTGTTAAGTTTGAGGTCCACATAGATATTTGCACAAATTACCCTAGCTTGAAATTCTTGGGAAAAATTCACTTATCTATAAATATCTCAACTACTAACATCGTTCCTCATAAATTAAAAGAATTTTTGCAGGAACTAAAAGTATGGGTTAGGTCGCATACGATAAAACCTATTAGAAGGTTCGATTGGAATCATTGTGTTGCTTTCACAGCCAGCTTGATGAAACTTCTCTGATAGAAGACGACGTCTCTGAACTGCTGGCTTCAACCTTTTTGATAATATGTATTCAAGTTGTTAGGTTAGCTCATCTGCAATTGGATAAGTTCATGCATGAATATATGAAATTTAAGAAGCTTGTGATTAAAAATTTCTGATTAAGATTCGATTATTTAGTTCCAGTATCAATGCATATTCATAAAAGTTTTCTTTCCGAAATTTTAGAGACATTAAGTCTTAAAGAACCAGTCAAACCTATATTTGGAGAGAGTCTTAAAACTCAAACTTTCCCAAGTAACCGGTCAAGCTAGGCTGGATATTCGAATGCATTGAAGTTATGACTAGGGAATGAAAGGGCTTAAAGTAAAATTAAAACTAATTTTGTAATAATTTTTATAATTTTTTTATTAGTTTTCTTTTCTCAGTTTATATGTGTAGAAGTATGTATGTATGTATTTGTATAATTTGCAATTTTATATTTTATTGTATTAGTTTTGATAATATCATTAATAATATATCATTTAAATATAATAATAATAGTTTCTTTTTCATTTATTAAACATAAACATTTCTTGGTGAAATAATTTGTAATATCTTTTTCTTTTATTTTTTATAAGTAAAAACAATTTTTATTTTGAATCAAGAAAGAAAAAAAATCATTACATTTAATTACACATAGAAATGCTTAAATATTGTTTCAAAAATTGTTTCTTTGTTTCTAGTTTATATTTTTTATAATATTAATTAATACACATTAAGAAATAAAATGAATTTAAGATGTTTTAGCTTTTTTTATTATTATTATTTGCATTTTTTTTTTTTTTTTGTTTTTGTTAGTTTTTATTTTTCGTTATATCAAACTAAATATTTAATAATGAATTTTATATTTAAAACTAAATTTAATTTATATAAAATTATTTAATTTAATCATTTTAATATGGAATAATTAAAATAAAACTAAAAATTGTATTGTATGAATATGAAAATATTATAAACAATTCCTTTTTTTATTTTTAAAGTAAATATGGTAATAATAATTATAGAAAGAAAATAAATTTTGTTAGAATAAAAACTGCAAAATTTAAAATTAATTAACTTTTTAAACCATTGAAATTTATACATCATTTTCATTAATTTTGTTTTTTATACTAAAATTTAAACACATTTTGTTTTTGTTTTTAATGAAATTAATTTGAATTTAGTAAGTAAATTTTTTTTTTTATTTTCTTTTTGTTTTTATTAAATTTAGTAAATATCATTTCCTTTGTTTCTTATTTCACAGTCATCTTGCTGTATAATTTCTGCTATATAATTGTTTTCTTTCTTTTTTTACTAACAATTCTGTTTTAGAAATTAACGATTTTGTAGTACACGCATGCAATAATTTTATTATTTTACTTGTCATTAATTTAATTTCAGTTTTGTTATGGTGTTTCATATAAAATATAGTTAAGGCTTTTTTAATTGGAAGTTAATTGAACTCAAATATTTTTAAGCTTGAAATTCAAAACAAAAAATGAATATGTTAAAAGTAAAATCTTGACAAAATAAATGGATGAAGAGGGCAAAAGCAAGGGTTTTAGAAAAATATGCATAAATCTTTAAAATAAAAAAGAAGTTAATAAAATATAAAAACAAAAGGCTTTGATGAGAGTATGACATTTTGAGAGAAAATACAGCAGTATGAAAGAGAGTAAAAAAAAGAGTTATAGGGAGAGAAAGTTTGGGAACAAAAACTATTTTAATGAGAGTAAACAAACATCAATTCTGCTGTGTGTGAGCGAAAGAGAGAGAGAGAGAGTAAAAGTAAGATTACAAGTATAGGACTAGATACGTAACGCTGGCGTGCACTGTTGTTGAGGCACTGCGTAATACTATAAAATAAAATCTAGACTACGAGTAGAGACTGCACAAACTTACAATACTTTGAATGAAGCCCTTAAAATATAAAGCATCAGGTTGAATAAAGGAATCAATTTTTAGTTACACTCATGACGCCATTTTGTTTTAGTACAATAGTTTGAGAATACGAGAGTGTGAATAAAAAGAGAGCGAAAAAGACAAGAAAAAACATTTAAACCACAACAGCAAACTTTTTTTTTATCATAATCATAAATAAATGAAAAAAAAAGAGAAAATGTTTGGGTTTTGCGTTTAAAGCAAGCTTTTAATTGAAAGACATTTTTTTTTATTTTTTCAAAATATGAAAGCTTAATAAAAAATTTCTAACAATTAAAAATTGCACTTGCATTTTTGCGACCTCTCTTCAAGATTAACTGAATAGGAAAATCAAAATGTTTTAAGTTTTCGACGCACTGTTGCGCTCTTTTAACAACATACATTTCCCAATTCTTCAAAGTAGGTTTTTCTAGTTCCTTTACAAAAACGGTATTAATTTTTTTCTTCCATGACATCTACCGCCATTGAGTTCTCTCTCTCTCTCTCTCTCTCATACAGTTCTCTTCTTTTTCACTAATCTCCTTTAAATAAAATTAACTTCGTTAACCATTTTTTACTGTACACTTTCTCTCTCTATAATTTTTAAGCTTATTCTCTCTCTCTCTCTCTCTTTCTTCTTTTTTTGTATATGTATGTATTGAAATTTGACTTAAAACACAAATTTTCTTTCTGCTCTCTTTGCAAAACTAATAATTTACGTTTTTTATAATATAAATTTATACTACAGCTTGAATGAATTTTTGTTTGATAGCTTGTTTTCTCAGCTCTAAAGCCTTTTTTTTTTTTTTTAAATAAGCACTTTCATTGCAGCTAACACATTTATGGTTTACATGTATATATGCATAATATAATTATTATTAATTTATATATTTATTTACGCGTTTTATTTTTACTCTTCTTTTTCCTTTTCCATTTTTTTTTTAGTATTTAGTATTTTCTGTGAAAATTTCATGAAAAAAGTTAAACATTTACAACTTTACTGCATAATTTATGTGAAGAAAAGAAATTTTTTTTTTTTTAAAACGAGTCAAAAACAGTCATGCGACATTCTTCTGCTCTCAACGTTCTTTTACGAACTGTGCGCTCTTCTTCTCTCTCTCTCTCTGCTTTAGCATTTTCAAACTCTAACACTTTACTTCAAAGCTTCTTTGGCTCTTTGTTCCCATTCAGCTCGCCGTTGGTGTATGCCTTTAAATTCGCTGACCGTGGCTGAACGTTCGATTGGTTTGGAAGTAGTAGTTGCTGCTCCCGTTGATGTCGAGAACGAATTGGAGTTGGAAGTACTAGTAGCTGATGATGATTGATTGGAGGAAGAATGATGATTGTGCTCCAACATTTTAATATTTAACGATTGACGTTCTAGCGTTGTTGGTTTATTGGCATTGCTATTAAATGCATTATTATTATTATTGTTTAGATTGAACGTTTCATTGTTGTTGAAGAGTTTATTAACGCTGCCATTACGCTCAATTGGTATGGTACGAAAACCGCCTGCCGATATTTTTATAGGTGGCAAGAAACTTTTTGTGCCATTGGTGGAAGTTGTTGGTGTTGGCGTTATTGACATTGCTGGGGCTACGGCAGCTGATGTTAAACTATTATTATTATTGTTATTATTATGATTACTACTCAGACTGAGACCATTTGACATGATTCCGCCACTGCTATTTTTACGAAAATCAGTCAACGAATTACGATTGACACTACCATTTAAGCTTGTAGTGCTTGCAGTTTTATTATTACTTGTTATTGTATGGTGGTGGTATTGATTCTCGGAGGATATGCTTCCGCCGACGCCGCCAGCGGACATTTCAATTTTTGGTAATTTATCCAATTTCTCCTCACTCGACGATTGATTCTCTTTATCACTATCAACATTTTGAGAAATTTGCATCGAGTGCACAAATTTTTTTGCAGTATTTGTAGTGTTACCGCTACTACCATTATGCATCATAATTTTCTCAGTCAGCGCACTTATATCCTCATCTTTAATTTTCAAAGAACGACGAGCAAATACTTTCATTAACTCGGGAGTAGGATCATCTTTATGATTGTTATTACCACTGCCGCCATTTTGTATTGATTGAGTATGCTGCGCTGCAGCTGCTGTGGTAGCACTAAACGATTTCTTACGCAATATCACAGTGCTGCTCTCTAGAAACTCTGTACTCGTGCTAGTGCTAGTACTAGGACTCTCCAGCTTCTCTTCAGATTTTCCTGCTATGGATTTACGAAAAACTTCCTCATTTATTGACTTTTTACGCTCTTGGCGTAGCTCTTCTATTTTACGATCCATTTTCATTTTCTCTTCATTCATAAAGAGACGCTTACGCTCTTGCAAAGAGAGTTTGTTGTTACTCTCAGGAGTTGATGTTGTATCACTTGTTACTTTTGTTCTTAGCACTACATGCTCTTCATTATCAGGAGTTCCAGGAGTGCCAGCAGCACTTGCAGTGGGTGTCTGCAGTGGTGACATTAAGCCAAACGAGTTTTTCGTAGGACTCTTTGGTGTTGGGAGCTCACTATTATTATGACTGCTATTATTACTGGTGCCATTACTACTGCTGCAGCGTATACTACCCACACTGCCGCTCAGTTTGTTAGCCTGCTTGTTAATAGCTTCAAAGACGCCAGCGGAAATCCGACGCTCTCTTGTCAAATCTTCAGGTGTATCTTTTTCGGTAATCTCAACACTTTCATTACTCAAACGCCGCATGCAGAGATCATCAATGCTAGCGCTTCTTTCGGCGCTCTTCTCCTTGCGTTCTCTTTTATCTGAATCGCTGCTGATGCACTTGCTATTTATTATTGTTGTTGTTGTGGTTGTCTCTTTGGCATTCTTTGACAGTACAATATTACTGCTTTTAGCAATACGCGCAGGATCTACACGATTCAATTGAATTTTCATAAATTCAGGCACATCAGCGGTTGGTGTTACTGTTGCGTTTGCGTCATCAGCCACCTGATTGTGGGCCGCATCTAAAACACTGGAACTACGCCTTGTTGTTTTGAAACTATTGGTTTTGTTTTGCTGTTGCTGCGTAGAATACACTGGCGCAGATTTACGCTCGCCTTCTTTGATGTTGGCGGTGGATGTCAAAATAACAACAGCACTGCCAGCTTTTGATTTCTCACGCAACGGCACCGCAGCTGTGCTGGGTGTTAGCTTCTCTTCTTTCGATTTCTCACGTAACGGTACTGCTGCAGTGGTAGGAGTGGTAACATGTTCTCCACATGTCATCACTACAGTTCTCTCTTTGAAATTCAAATGCTTAGGACGCACTTTACTCTCCTGTTTGTTGCCACTCTCTTCTACTCTGCAGCCCAGTGATGCATTCATTTTATTATTCACCATCACCTCATCGTTATTCCCAGTGGTAGATTTACGCAACACGCTTATAAACGGTGATTTCACTATCAAATCAATATTCTGTTCAATCTCGGATATATTTTTATTACAACTATTGGTGGGCGATAGACTGGGCACAACACAATTATTGTGGCTGGAGGGTGTTAGCAATTTTGTGGGTGTGCTCGACTTTGCATTACTAGTCGAAGTTAAAATAATATTCTTGGTGTAGTTACTTTGTTGTTGCTGATGGTGGAAGGGCAGATTTCCGGCTGATTCTGCAGTACGCAACGGCGCAGTCACTGGTTTCACCAAATTATTATCATTAATTTCGAAGCCCAGTGATATACTTTTGTCATGTTGATCTCCTGTGGGTGGTGGCGATGGTGATGAGTATTGTTTTTCATTCAATATAAATTCACCGAAGCAGGGAACACGTAAATTCAGCGTCAAATCAGGTAAACTGGGCATATTATTGTGTACACTGCCAGTGCCAATGTTATGACCACGTGCTGATGTTGCCGAAGTTTCACGTTCCTCTTCGTTGTAGGTACGAAAACTACGTGATTTCTCCACTGATTTACGTTGTTTTTCGAAGTTGAGAAAGGCGGCTTCTGTTTCTGCGCCCGCAGTTTCCAACGAATTGCTGGAAGTGTTGGTGCTTGAAGTCGAAGTAGTACGCACAAATGAATCATTTGAACGTGAAATTTTCTGCTGGAAAGCGCTAAGCCCAACAATTTTTGGTTTCTTTTCGAAATGATACTCCGATTTCGAAGAAGAGTTCAAGGAGACATTGCTGCTTGATATTGTTGTTGTAGCAGCATTTTGTGATGCTGTTATCTCACGTATAATCGAAGTGGATTGGAACATCTCATGATGTTGTTGTTGAGAAGTTGAACTGGTACCAGCTACCGCTCCCACACCCTCACCTTTAGGTGGTTTTGTCAACAGACTAGTTGTTTTAAAGGATTCTTTGCTTGCGTTCGTGTTACTACTGGTTTTCTTCTCCAACGTATTACCCCCGCTAATATCTTGTGGCAAATAACGTTGCCTTGCCGCAGCACCGGACTTCGGTTTCTGTATTTCTTTTGAGCTCGATGATGCTGACTTTTCAGTCAGCATAAATGTATTCAACATGGCGCTCAAACCGCTGCTACCCACCGCATTTATCTCACGTTTTATCTCTTTGCGTGTCTCTTCAACATTTTGCTCATAAGACATTGCGCTCTTCGACTTCTCCAGCACGCTCAAATTCGCTGTTGCAGTTACTGGCTTCACTTCATAGTTTGAGGTGGAAATTTGCAGTTTCTTTGGTTCACTCTGTGTCATATCGAATTCATCTTCGCCAACATTTGTTCTGGAGGCAATGGTGCGCTTCGAATTGCGTTGTATAAGACGCCGCAGGAATCCACTCTCAGTGGTTTCCAGTTCACTGTTGCTTGCTGTAACTGCTGGCGATGATGAACTGACGCCGGTGTTTTGCATTTCTTTTGATTCAAACAATGCTGTTGCTTTAGCGGTGAGCGCACGCAACCCAAATAAATTTGTAGCTCCATTTGTGTTAGTTGAAGTGGAGGAATTGGAAGATGATGTTGTGGTGGTTGTGGTTGTCGATGATTTTTCAATTTTCGTACGTTTATTATTGGTATTGAGTGATTGATCAAGAAGATCTTGATGAATTTCGGTAGTTGTTTTTGCGGTTACAGTTGTTGGTAGTATTTTTGTTGCTGTGGTGGCAGTTGTTGTTGTCTTCTTGTTATTATCGTCGATATTGACGTGTTGCTCCAATAGTTTAGCGGCATTAACGCCCGGTGGGAGTGAACGTGTTTTTGCTCTAACATCATGATCTAAACGAAATTATAGAGTATTAGTTAAAGTTTTACGAGTAATAAAATAAAATTAGGCAATATTGCCAGTAGCGAAAACAGAGGAAATATATGGGTTGCAGCAGGTCTAGGTCTATATGAACAAAGGACCCATTTTTGGTCCGTTTTTTTTTTTTATCTATTTTTCAGTTTAAATTTTGGACCCTACATCGGGTTTGAAGTTTGGTCTGAGTTATGAATAAGTTTTTGGTCTGAATGCCCATATATGTTTGGTATTTTAAAGTTTCTCCTAATTTAGCAAAATCAAAATCTTCCAAATGAAACACTAGATCCGCCACTGAATGCTGCCCATCTCTCCCTTACTGGCTACTTTAATTATATTGTAACTTACCAACATGATCCATGAAATTATGTTTACCACCTCCCATTTTCAAACTATCCTCATTGGCTTCTGGTATGGAAGTCTATAAAAATGAAACAGCAACATTAAATTTCATTCCATCAACTTCGAAAAACTTTTAAACCTTAAAAATTTCATACCTCTAAAGTTCTCCGTTGATGACGACTAGGTCCCCCCTTCTTTTTCATTGGCCTTATAGCCATTTTATGCTTGGCTGCTGAATGCGATAAACGCTGATAAGATGAATTCGTTGCGGCACTAAAAAAATCACTTTCATCTCTGTTCGCTGAAGTGGAATCATCAAAACTATGATGGTTACGATTAGCATTCGTCGATGACAGTGTAGTTGACGTATGTTGACGATATTGTACATCGGATGTTGAAGATACTGTGGATGAACGTGTAAAACGATTACCACTACTCGATAGCGAATAGTTTGATATATCGGTAGCAGTATTATTTGCTGTTGATGCTAGTAGAAAATCATCATTATCATTGCTATTGATACTCAATAAGCTGAGGGATGATTTTTCACTACTTTGATTGCCACCCGCAGTTGTTCCTGCTGTAGTATTAGATGAAGTAGTTGTAGTGATCTTGTATTGACGTGCACCTCCAGATGATGAAACACCATTGCTACTACTATTTGTTGCATTGCTATTATTTTGATGTCGTTGCGGTGATGCAGGACTACGTGGTAATCCTAGATCCTCATCGGAAGCATCGGGGCGATTGCGACGTTTACGTAATACATCAGCCAATTCAGCCTAAAAGAAAAGAATTGAATTTATTAAAAAAAAGAAGAAAAAATAGTTCAATATTAAGTTTTAAGTGTTTAGCTTTTAAATTTTGGCTGGAGGAAGTCGGGAATATCGTCTCTTCACATACCCATGTCTTCCAGCGAAATACTAGACGTGCTCTCAAACAGCTGCGTCCTATGCGATTTTCTCCAGTTACTGGATTTATTTTCATTTTAAATGGATTTTGTTTAAAGTCAATCATTTTCATTTTATTTGAATTCTTTTCTAAAGCTTATTATGGAAATCATAAACACTTTTTAGATTTTATTAATTTATATTAGATACTAATAGGATAACGAAAAATCTTTTAAATGCAAGTTCAGAAGAAATTTGAGACTAACTCTACTTAAAAAGCTCAAAGGAGAAGTGATCTTCATACAACGATATAACTGATCATGAGCTATATAAATTCAGGAAAAAAAATGTTGAGTTGATTCAGAAAATTCAATTAAAATCTTCTCTTTTCAATTCAATAAACTTAGCTAAGCTTTTCTATGAAAGGTGAATCGATCTTCCCTAATCGAGACTATTGATCGCGAAAAATATCCACTGACTTCATCTAAGAAATTTAGATGAGGAAGTTCATTTAAGTTTGTTTAAAAATTGCTCACATAAAACGCAACTCCAAGTCACTACATATGAGAACTGATCTTCATCAATCGAGAACACTGATCGCGAAAAGAATCTTTTAACTTGATTCTGAAAATCTAAATGAGGAAATGCGCTTCACATATTTCATAATTTTATATAAAAAGTCTTCAATACAATAATTACACTACACTAGATTTTTCCAATAAAAGATGAATCGATCTTGATGATCTTACCGTAAATGAAAGTTTCAATTGATTATTTTGCACAGCTTTTCCAGCTACCATTTTTTGCTAGCACTTGTTTTTTGCACTTTGTAGACGATGAACAAATCAAAATTAAAAGTGGAAAAAAGTATAAAATCAATTTAAGAAGTTAACTTTTCAATCAGAATTTCACAAAATGAAGAAAACAGAAAAAGAAGTAGCAAGAAAAAAATCACTGACTAATGTGAACACGAATGCAGGCAATGTGCAACTAAATGGAATTGATTCTTCCTGAAAATGCACAACATGCAGGCATACATTGAAAATGTCTGTGTTAGATGAAAAATGCACAACATTCAATTATGCCTTGAAATTAGAATGGAAAATATATCTGTTTATTTTCAATAAAAAAAAATTCAAGGGTAACAAAATAAAGGCAATGTTTATACGGAAGATAGGGTAAGGTATTTATTTGCTGGAAAGGTGTATATGAATGATGGCTCTATACAACAAGAAGAACCAGCAGTAGTAATGCACTACAACAGTAAGTGTTAATGCCTCTACATGCTAGACGTACAAGATATCGACAATTCTGTTTTTGTTGACGATGGCTATCATGTGTGTGTGTAATCCACCAAGCAACCAAACTACTCAAGGTAAATGCTGTTGTTGGATGTTTGTGTGTATTTCTGTATGTTCGCCTGACTGACGTTCGACCTAAGTAAACAAATCAAAGCAAGAAGCGCCTAACGACGCCTTCAATAGTTCTGGTTTAACTTGTAACTCAATAGTATACCCAATGGTTAAGATTTGAAGCGATAGAGCTAAAGAGAGCGCCAACACACTCCATGATATACATTTTTGGTGAAATTTTCTTTGTTAGATAAAGCGTAGAATTGATGTTAAATACCAAACATTCAAGACGAAAGATTCCATAAATACTAAAGGTAGATTCATCAACCGTTTTTTGGTTTTTTTTATATGAAGTTTTACGATCTTAATTTAAGAGAGCGAAAAATCTCATATGAAAAACAAAAAAAAAAAAAAGTGAGTACGAAATTTGGTCATTGAATCCTCTTTAATGCAGAAGTATTCTCTCCTTTCTTTCGTATCTCTTTCTAATTTGCTTCCCTTAAAAGTACAGAAGTTTCCCTTCTTTGCGAAGTTCTTCCAAATATCCATTTCCAAAGATTTACATTGGGGAAAAGAGGAGATAATTTTTCCGTAGTATTCAGTCAGAGCCAGAGTATTTCTAAGAAGGCTGCGGCATAGATTTCTGTTTTAACCATTGCAAAAATTAAAGCAAATAATTGCAAGTAATCTAGAAACAATCTTGAAATGCTCGTTTTTCTTCAAATTCAGTAGATTTCTGTTTTGAGAATTCTAACCTTACAAAATAAAAACGCTCAGTGCTGGCTGGTAGGGAAAGCGCTTAAGCATGCTTTCTTTTCTTGCTGGGTAATAACTTAACTATTCCATATGTTCGTGTGTTATTTTTAGAAACATATCTCATTTATTTACATACTCGTATTTTGTATTTCATTGCTGGATATATGTAGCAGAATTTTCCCTATTTATTTATCATTTTATTTCTAGGGTAATCTTATAGTATTTATTAGCTGGTGATGTAGTACGATGGCATCACGTGGTGTTAGTTTTTAGTTGAATGCAATTAATTACTTGCTTGTTTGAAACTTTCTAATAAAACTGAAGACTGTTCTTCTTGTTTGTAGCTTATTGCAGAAGCAGTAAATATTTTTTTGACACATTTGTTGCATGCATTTATATGTACAACATATGTAAAATATCTATGTATTTTGTAAGGTATTTTAAAATGTTTTAGAAATGTTCTTGAAACGTGCTTTAATCTTCTTTATAATGTTTTCAAAGCATTACAGTATGTGATTTGTAAGCTTAGTTATATTTAAATTTATTTTTGTATACATATTAAGAAAGTCATTGAACCCTTTTCAAGATACTTGAATATTTCCACTAGTTACCTGTAAAAGTTCATTGATCTAAAGTTTTATTTTACCTAAGATACTATATTCTAATTAGTTTCTTTTAGAATATTTTAAATGAAAAGGAAAAACATCGAATATACCAAACTAATAGAATTGTGAAAACCAAATGCCATCATTTTGTGGCCATAAAATTTAATTACAACAATTATAGTTAATGTTTTATAGTCTCAAGTATATAGGTTTACATTCAAAGAAAACCATTCATGAGAATAATGGGATAATGTTTATGAATCATTTATACAAATATTTTGAATTTTTTTATGAGGCATTACTGTTTGGCATACATTTGTTTTTTCAATGGGAATCTATGCAGCCAAGGTTTTGTTTTTCAGATTCATTTGAGTAGTGTATGCTAATTATGGATGCATAGAATTGATAACATTATTATTGGCAGAATTTGAAGATATTTGATGAACAATATATGTTGGCATTGTTGGATATGCATATATAAAGAGACAGTAAACAAACAAAGTCAAGAACAACACATAGAGCACTTTCTCTCATATTTATGTATATAAAATATTTGAACTATAACAACAATAACAGTAAATCCCTTGAAATTACTTTGAGAGAGCCGATGTCTCTGCCCAATCACGATGTCGACTCTCTCAGTGTCTGTTCATGTACCTATAATAATCTTTTTCTCATATTTAAAATAAACTTAAAGAATTTCGTAAGAGTCAACCCGAGAGAAGCAACAACAAACTGCGGAACAACAATACGGTACGGAACAACAATGCGGTATTTACCATACATCTTCAGAAAATTGAATCAAAAGTATTTATTTTAAATTTTAGCTATCACAGGCTAATTGTATTATTCCTCGAAACTCAAAACATAAATTCTAAGCATTAATATAATATTCCCGTCTTTTAATTATAAATAATAAATGTACGAATTCGAATTTTGTATACGTATTTTACTTTCAATTTGAAATAATTGGAAGGTTCCCTTATTTTAATCTTTATTTATCCAGGGCTCCCTTTAAAATTAGTGTGTTCCAATTCACACTTAGTTTTTCCTCTTCAGAACCATAGGAATATATCTATTTAACCTTCTAGTTTCCAAATTTTTAATTGATTTAAAAAAAAATTGCGAATGATAAATTTTGATGTAAAAATCTGATCTCAAACTCCAAAAAAATTTAAAGGGATGTGGTTTTATAAAGCCGGAAAGGTTGAATGCTTAAAAGTATTTGAGTTGAATAAACTTTTTATCAATTTGTTTTATGTAATTAAATATTTTTTTTTATAAAAAATTCAAAAATTCAATACACAGCTAGTTACAGCTGGCTAGAATGACTGGAAGTATTTTTTTTTTACTTTTTTATTTATATGTCATATTCAATCAAAATAATTATTTTCCTGTTTTTCATAAAATTTTGACTTTGACTGTCGCT
Organism: Toxonevra muliebris; assembly: GCA_963691655.1. Lineage (NCBI taxonomy): Eukaryota > Metazoa > Arthropoda > Insecta > Diptera > Pallopteridae > Toxonevra > Toxonevra muliebris. The sequence continues at coordinate 86,657,004 of OY829328.1, read as the reverse complement.
AATGTCTGTAATACGCATAACTGATGCATTATTTTAAAAGCTTGGAAAATTCTATAAAGGATATGATAAAATGTAGCAACAAAACAGTATTAAGTTGGTAATTACACCCGTTTTGATTAAGGCTGTCTAGAGGCACGCTTGAGAGCTAGGGGGTTAATTGAAGAAGGTACATGTTCAATTTCAGAAACTTTTCTTTATGTACTTATATTGATTGCTAGTATTCGAAAAAACACATAAACTTATGCAGTTCTATAAAATTGCTCAAAAGATGTCGTTGTGTGCGCAGTTTAAAAACCACTGTATTGCATACTATTAGAGATTTCTTTATATGAAGTAAAGTGTTGTATTATATTAAGATGATAGCCTTGGCAGCTAAGACCACACTCTGTATAATTGTCATTGAATTTTTGTTGTAAAATTAACAACCAGTAATAAAAATTATACGATTTTCAATCAACACAATCGTAAAAATTGAAAAAAAAAATAATATGTAACTAATTTTTTGTTTTATAATAAAAGCTTAAACTTAACAACTGTGCTATTTTATAATTGGTTAACGTTTGACATTTAGAAAATCGCCTTAAACGATTAAATCCTCTCAAATATTATGCAATTTATACTAGGTGCACATATAAGTGCAAATGTCTACCACTTTTCTTCTTATTTTTTAGTTTTTTTTTTTTTTTTTTTTTTTTGGTACTGGTTGAATAGAAAAATAGTGAAAGAAACCTGAATGAAAAAAAAGTACACAAAACTTGTTGAAAATATTGGCAATAAAAAAAAAAAATATCTTTCATATTTGTTACAAATCTTACATTTATTTATACATAATATCAACAATACTAGTTTTTAGCTTGCCAATGTGTGTTGTATTTGTATTGTATGTACGTTGGTTTAAATGTTTATTGTCTATTGATTGTAGTAACATATATTTGGCAAACAAGTTGCAAATAAACGATTATCAATTTAACAATAACAACAATTGTTGTTGCTCATTCATTCACATGCGATCATGCAATATACTCACACAACATTCATGTCTATGCGAAATGCTGCAATTATATTGTGAGTGCGACTGCGAAACTGCGGCTTTTTGATTATTATTGCTGGCTGGCTATCCCAAAATACAATAATAAATGCAGTACAATAAAGTGATTGTAATCCAAGTTTGTACATGCTGCATATAAATCCATATATATATATATATATATATATATATATTTTGACCTATTAAATTTTGTAAGCATTTTTTCTGTTTTTTTTTTTCAACTATCCACTACTGTCTTCATGTGTCTGCTTTATTTGGCATTAATATGTAATCTTAGTAATTATCCTTTTCACAATTACATTATCGGACATTTTGATGGACAAACTGATTGTATTTTTTAATATCTTCAATTCAAGTTGTTTGCAATTATTCAATGTTAAATTTTGATTTGCTTATTTGCTATTAATTTATTTCCTTTGGCAAATGAATATTTATAATGAGCTAATATAAGTAAGTAAAAGTAAGCGGCTTATTATTTGATGACATAATTTTCGTTTCTTTTTTATTTATTTGTTGTTATTAAGTGTCACACATACATACGCGAATTGAATTGTTATCTGTGTTGATGCGGTAAATACAATTTACTTCAGCTCGAAGTATACGATATTAACTTATAAAGTATTTTAATTGGATTTTTATCAAATGAAACTGCATTGAGTTTAAATTTTGTATGCGTCGGAGATACACAAGGATTTTTTTGAAAAATTGTTGAATATATTTAAAATCGTAATAAAGAAAAAAACTTAAAATTTTTATAATCATGCATTTGAATTGCTTTAATTGCACTCAATAAATAATGTCTAATGTCTATAGATGTCGCTATATGCACAGTTTAAAAAGCATTGTATTAAAATATTTCACTCTTTCAAATTTTAAGTCCGTAAACAAATTAGAAGAGAAACGTTGCGTAGTAGCAGTTCTTCGTTTTTTTATGCGCAAGAATTCGAAGATATTTTCGACACTGAATCCGAGTTTCGGCGAGTAAAAGTCGGATCGGACAACAATTTGAATGGTTTATTCTTGTACTTTATTATGAAACTGGTATGAGTTTATGTTTCTAAGCATGGGAAACTTCGTACATAGGTTCGATATTTATGAAAAACTCTATGGAAATGGTTTGGTTGGCTCTTGAATCTGGCACACCCGAAAATTTCACACAAATTTTGGAACAACAAAACCACTTTTGTTCTCCATTAAACTACGCATTTTATGGAAGAAACAATTTTAATATATGAGGACTTTATGTGATCAATAAGCTGAATAAGATCTTTAGAAATAAGTTGAAAAGGAAGTTGGACAAGAAGTTGAATAGCAAATTGCTCAATAAATTGAATAAGAAAATACATAAAAAGTTGAACAATAAACTGGGCAAGAAGTTGAACAATACATTCAACAAAAACGTGATCAATAAGTTGAACAAAAAGTTGAACATTTAATTGAATAAGAAATTATACAAGAGGTTAAAATAAATTGGAAGCCACCAATATTTCATATGAAATGTAATCAAATGTGGAATATATAATAAAGCAATAAAAATTAAAAACAATTATTTCATTTGACTTTCGAAAGAAAATGATTCAAGAGAAAAATTCATTCTTAGAATGAATTTTAATGCTCAAAAAATTAAATATTTTACTCACTGATTAACTAATTTGCTCCTGAATTCCAAGGGTTAAAAACTTGAAACCCCCTCCCACCTTTCTTACAATTCTTCTTTGGAGATCCCCCAGTGTTTTCCCAACATCTTTTTTATTATTAATTTTTTGTGATAAGAAGAAATTAGTAAAAGAAAAATATTTGTTTTTTAGTAAAATAAAAAAAAAAAAAACCGCATAAATAAGAAATCAATTTCTAAATTTCTTTTTACCTCCAATTTCGACAAAGCAAAAATACAGCAACATTTTAATTAATATAGACAGACAGACCGACAGATAGACAATCACAAAGATAATCCGACATTGCAATAGACATTGTCATTTAATCAAAATGATAGTACAATTTGTACATGCCACAAATTTTCAAAAAAAATAAAAAGAACTTCAATATAAAATTGTGGTTTCTGCTGCTGCTTAATTAATAGCTAACATGATAAAACGATTAATTCTGCACAACTTTAGCAGCAGCAACAAATACAATACACAGAGACATGCAATTTGTTAAAAATGAAAGAAAGAAAGAAATAAAAAAATAAAAGTAAAATAAGTGTCTAGATAAAATGTATAATAACACGGTAACACTGTTTTAATGCTATTTTTCGCATTTCGCTAATAGTAGCTAGACAAACTACGCCTTTTATTTTATTTCTTTTACTATATCATCTTCTCTTTTACTATGATTACTCCTTTTTCCTGCTATTTGTATTTCTGCATCATCAATTAAATTAAGCTTAATGTCTGCCAAAGAAAAATGGCAACAAGTAGTTTTAGAAAAACACTTATATTTTGTTTTATATGTAATATAGTGTGTAAAAAAGCGTAGGTGGTATGAATATGGGCAGTAATTGGAAATTTGACTAATATATAGTTCTGTAAGAATTCAGATTATTGTGGAGTTAAATGGATTCCTATGTAATTTTTGCCTGATAGATGATCAAAAATGGGCCAATTCTGCATTTTTGCACATTTGGTTTAACATTTTTGATGTATAAACATCTGGACAAATTTCAAAAATGTGTAAAATGTAAATAACTGTATCGCACGATGTGCCCCTCTTGCTCTATTTGCTGCGCGGCATGAAAGTGCTACTCCAAGCAACTAAGAAAAGAGAGCGGAGTTTATATGTATATGAGAGAGAACTTCGGATCCATTCGGTATGTTCCACTCAATTTACTTACACATATACATACGTTATATACATAGACCGAAAGCAAAATCCTTATGTACATTTATTCATGGTAAAATTATTTATTGATGTTAAACGTGGGGAAGTCGACCATGCTATACAAGGAGAGACGTCGCCATAGGCTCTCTCTCTCTCTCAGTGTCATTTCATGTGCTCTATGGTAATGTGTCAAAATCAGCTGACGTAAACACAGTCGTTTGGGAGCTGCCGTTTACATCTGCTGATTTTGAGTTATATACCTAATGTTTGGTTGTCACTATGTCATATTCCCTGCCAAAGAGAGAGAATTTCTTATATGAAATTTACTAACATGTAATTTGACATAGTGAAAACCAGGCATATGACTGAGTTTATGTATATGTATGGCATGCAGTTGGCTTGACAATTTGCACATCAAATCTCCTGCGTACCTTGGACGCACCCATATTTTTTTTTTTTTTAAATTCAACGATTGTGATTGCTACTTTTAATATTTAGCAGAATTTTGTCATTTCTCTTTCCAAAAACTCTGTTGCATTCATATTTCTTTTGCATATTTTAAGCTTTTGCTAGCAATCTACTTAAGCCTGTAATAGTTTCATTAGGATCATAACCATTTTGGTGCTAACTACCCTATACAATTAGTTTCTGCTGTTGTTTTAATTACTCCACTTTTCAAATTTGCGTAGGATTTACTACTGCAAATTTTCTGTTTTTCCAACTTTTTTCCACCTATATCACGCTCCAATAATTTTCAAAATTTTGTTTACTTTTCACTTTGTACAAGTTGGCAGTCGGCAAACTCATACTAACTGCAAGTAAGCATTTTTAAGCGTTAATATTATGTAAGCTAATTTTTTACACTGCTGCTGCTGCTGCATAGAGAAGAACTAAATTTCCTATAGGAGAAATACAAAATTTTATTTAATTTTTTCCTGTTTACACCTTAAATTATGCAAGACACAAAACATAATCAAGTTTCAAGTTTCTTTTATGTTTATTTTTCATATTTCATTTTATTCAAATTGATTTTAGTTACTTCTTATTGCAATTTTCCAATTGACTTCCGCATGTATGTATATATATTTGAGAAAAGTGTTTTGAGTATTTATGGCCAGAGGAAGTTTTATAAAAAGGGGAAAAAATATATAGTTTTAACTTTATGTTTAAACTTTTAGTGAGTGAGGTAAGTGCATAAATGTCAAGTAAACCTGTTTAGTGCTTAGCTATTGCCTGCCAACTGAAAAAATTCTTTTCATTTTCTAAATTGGGTCAGTTTTTTTTTATCTATCTGTCTTTCTTTATTTGCTGCTGTGCTGCTCGGTTGCTATTGCTGCCTTCTTTACTTACAAGCTTAACTAACATCCTGTTTGAAGCAGTTTAAATCGCCTCTGAATTTTAATGCACTTTGAATTCGAGTTGCGCTGTGGGAAAAGAATCTATGCAGTAAGCAATTGACTCAACTACAACCCGTAGATTTCTGAGCTGTACGTTAAAGCAATTTTGCTGTAAAGAAACATTATCGTATTAGATTGTAGAGACTAGTAGAATTATGCTATAACTTCGAAAGCTGCAGTGAATCATTTTATTTTAGTTCCTATATAATATAGAAAGAAATTAATGCGATTAATGTATAGCAGACTATAAGAATGTACCCTACATACATCTATTTATGGAAGTACTAACAGATTCTGAGATTGCGGGTAGGAAGAATTTTCATTTAAGTGTTTCGTAATGCTCTCATCAGTCAATATTCTCGATTTGTGTTTTTTTTTTTAGATATTTTCGAGGAATTGGCTCAGTCATGAAAAATTGAAAGGAGTTTAGGCCATTTAGGCAAATTTTGTAACTAGCCAGATTTTTGATCTAAAAAATTGTTCTTGTAGATATATTTCGAAACCAGTAACTTTTATAAGTAAAATTATACTTTTGAAAATTTGCCATTGCCAGGAAGTGGTGCCTGAATTTTATTCCATGGGGGAATTGAACTGGGAACCTTTTATACCACGCTATCATAACTTGCGCCACCACGTTAACTTCCTTATATTTATACGAGTATTATGAACACAAAACATTAAACTGCTTCTCTTAAAATTAATTATAAATAAAATTTAATGCTTCCAGAGAAATTTTTTGAGCATACAAATTCAGCGCTGATAACTCGAAGACTTAAATTCTCTTTCAAATATTTATGATTTCCATATAAAAGTATTTTGAAAAAAAATTAGGTCACTCCAACGAAAACACTTAAACACTTTTTGCAAAAATCATAGAGAGTTAATTCCATGAAAACTAGATGTTCTGGTTTGATTTTTATTTGAGCACTAGAACGTGATAACTTCCAAACTTGAAAATTCAATAGTTTTTAGTGAAAACCAGTAACATTTGGCAAACACTATAACACATTTTTCTTTATTGAAAGCTAGAGCATTGCTCTATTCAAACAAGATTTTAAATGTTTTTTTTTTTTTTAGATCACACTTTAGCATGATAACTTTAAAACCAAAAGTTACATAAATTCACTTCAAAACTTGTAATTAAGACATTTATTGGAAAAATTTAGAACCAAAAATCAAATTAAATGTGTCACTTTTGTTTTAGTTTTTCCTTTTCTTTTTCTATATCAAATACTTTTATTGACCGTCGTCGTTTTTGTCTTCTTTCAAATCAAATATAATATTTTTCTTTCCACACTAACAAACGTTTCGATACAAACTGATTTAGCGGAAAACTTAGCTAGAGTTCAATAGCATAGAAAGAAATGTATGCAATTTATTTGCTAACCAGGTTGAAGAGAAGTTGCAGCAGCAATAGGTAGCAACACAGCAGCAAGTAGAAAGAAGCTAAAGCTAAAAAGAAGACTTATAGCCAGTGATACACTAATACATACAGCCAAAAACTTTAACTCTTACCACTGACTACTTTGACGATGTGCAGCAACCATCTAGCACAAGCGTCTACATCAGCAATAGCAGAAAAATCAACATCGTCATCATAGTAAACAATATTCAACAACAACATTTATTTAACCAGTTTTGTAAGGAATAAGAAGCCTGTCTTGAATGCAATTGCTGCTGCTGTTACTATTTGCTTGCCGCCTGCTGTTTGCCACTACAACTGTATCGCTAACCAAGCTTGACGATTTGTTTCTGCTGGTTACTGGCTGCTGCTGCACATGATGCCACACATTTGTGGGTTTTTGGGTTTTTGCTGTTGTTGCTGGTGTTACGGCGCGTGCAACTACTTTGCTGTTGCTCTTTTGTGCAACTATTCACTATTTATTTATTTTTTTTTTTTCTATTTTTCTTTTGCTATTATTATTTTTTGTTTAATATATTTCTAATACAAATCTGACTATTTGTTATGTGCCATTTATGTACGAGCTACAAGCTTGAGCTTTGTGCAGAAACCTGATTCGATTTGAAGTTATTGTGCTGTGAATTGATGATGTCAAGATATTTGGATTGAAATGTGGGTGAAGATAGTGAAGAGTTTTAAGGACTCTATAATTTTTTAGCAGAAATCAAAACTAACTTGTTTTAAACAGGAAATCAAAGAGGAAGTTTTAAGTATTTCCACTAATCAGAGGGCGCTAATGACAAATAGTAAAATTGATTTCTTTTATGAAAAATCAAGTAGAAAATTCGATTTCTCCGATCCATATAATTTTAATTTCATGTTCTAGTAATCTGGAGAATCAGAAATACAATGATCAAAAAAGCAATGCACAAGAATATAGAAAACAATAGGGGAATTGACCTAGTGAGCACTTCGACCTTTTTGACTGCTGGGCATATCCTGGTATTTTCAAACTCATGTTCTGGCAACCTGAAACATTGAAATGTAGAATACAATGAGAACGTTGTCTTAATAGGCACCTACATATAGTTAGATCTTGGGCCTGGAGACTAAGAAAAAAACGAATATAGAAGGTAATAAAATATAAATAAAAATAAATATACTTCGGATACTTTCTACTGTTGGAGTTATCTTTTCAAGCTCCAGTTCAATGAGAGAAGGTGGCTTTGCACCTGATCATTGAAAACAACAAGCAAGGTAACAATTTAATGAAGAATTATGGATATCAATAATGGTTTATTGTCGAAATTACACTGAAAACTGATATTCTTGAAACCTCTAATCTACATTGACCGGTACTAGATCTGCCGAGAAAACCATTCTTCAAGAAATTTGAGGAGAAAAGACTCCGAAATTTAAAACAATGATTGAAGGCGGATTCATCGACCGACTGCCGTACTCTCTTTTAATTTATTTTATGTGATGTTTTTACGCTCTTAATTTAAAAGAGCGTATACTTAATAACAAAAAATAAAACAAAAAGAGAGTGCTGCACTTTGTCGGCAAATCCGCCTTGAAAGAGAACAGCGATAGTTGCCATACTTAAAATATTATAAAAATAATATATTCTCTAAATTGATTGCAAAAGTACATGAATTTGAAAAAAATTTAAAAGCATTGCAAATAGTTTAAATGAGTTTTTCTTCGCGCAATTTGTTTCCAGCACTTTGCAATTGTGCTAATAGGAAAAACATACAACATTAAATTAAATTGTTTATGTGAAATGCATGAAATTTGCAACTAAAGTAATAACAAAAATTGCATTAAAACTGTAAACAAATATATTAATTTTAAATTGAAAACTAAGGTGAATAAACACAAAAATAATAATTTAATGACATTGCGAGATAGACAGAACACCTCCAACACAATAACAAAATAATATGCAAATATTAGATATAATATTGCGCAACATTATTTGAATAAATTGAAAACAATTAATTGAAGGTGACAAATCGGTCGTCTGTCTTATACTCATTAGGGAATCTGACAATGAAAGTGTGTTAGTATTAAAAAATTTAAGAGGAGAAAAGGCAATTCAATCTCTGTTATCAGTTTGAACTTCCGAATAAGTAACTATTTTTGAAATCTTCTACAACACAACTCTCATTTTAATTAACATGAACAATATCTACACAAACAATGCACAGTGTGAAGCCACCCATCGCATATAAAATTAACCACGTTCATTTTAATCACAACTTATTTCCTCAAAACTTACTATCATTCAATCTCGTTCTCTCACTCTCTATCGACTTCACATACAAACCAGTGATGCAATTTCCAAATTTCAAATTGTATCTAATTGACCAAAAAAGTTGTATCTAAATGAGCATGAATGTACCTAAAATAGTATGATTCACTGGTTCATCGTTTTTGTAAGACATTTAATTTTCATTTAAAAGTTAACAATTAAAATAAGTCAACAAAACATGAAAACGATACTCGTTATATAACTATTGTAATTCATTCTCATTGATTTATCCATATATCATTTATATTCCATAAAATAAATAAAAATTTTTGTATTAAAATTACAGCAGTTGACTTCTTTATATCCAATTAGTGAAATTATTGCAGCACTTATACAATGAGACATAAAATAACAGAGAAGAACAGTTTTTAGTTATCTAGATGAAAATAAGGGAAATAAGAAAGGTTCCACATTGGTCATGAAAGTTCCGGAATTTTGATTATAATTTTAAATTTTTAAAAAAATTTCAGCCAAGATTTGCTTCAAAGCTCATAGCTCTGTATTCTAAAAGGAAACATACATAATGCAAAAATAATTTTTGAAATCGGATAATGTCTATTAGTAGGTTTAAAGTTATAGGAAGTTTGCATTTCATACAAAAATTAAGCAATAAAGTTAAATTTAAGTAGTTATTTATTACAAAATATTTTTTGTTTTCTTTTTGTAATTAAATGTTGAATTTATTTTGGCAAATTGTACCTAAAATGGGCCAATTATACCTAATGCACCTTGCAGTTCGCAAGAAATCGGAAAAAGGTACAATTGTACCTACTTTTTCATCACTGATACATACTCGTACTTTATTACGCAGCGTGATTGATCAATAGAAGAGCAAAAGAAGAGCACATAAATTAAATTTGATTAAAATCAATTTAAATTGATTGCATCAACAATAACAATAAAAAAACAACAACAACAACGAGAACAACGCCTAATCTCATATATTCTCTTATATACATAAATAAATTATAATTTAACATTGTAAGAAAATTTATTTTAATATTAGGAGCTGGTATTTTAAATTAAAATGTAAGGCCTTCCCATTGTAGGCGATTAGTGTTTGACATCGCAGAAAAGCAGCAGTGCAGTGATTCTTTTTCAACACACACAAATCAATAATCTCATTTCTGCGACCCCCTTCATTGTACTCTCATATAAAATCATCTGTCTGGCACAAATACGCACAATGACATTTGACATTATTCTTTATTTTACAATTTGTTATTGTATTTTTTGTTGCAGCAGTGGGTAAAATGAGAAGAATGACTCATATTGTTGAATACTTAGATTGTAGGTATATTTTTAAATTGATGAATGATTGAATGAATAAATAAAAAGAGGTGATTGAATCTCATTTACATAAATACATTGATGATGCATATTTTGTAACAAAATTTATATTTTTAAATATTAATAAACATTAATTGTGGGAGGTGCTCTTTTCTTTTTCTTCTTATTTATTTCATGTAAGTTTTTTTCAACAGATACAAGTTGAAAGGGATGAAATAATTGTTGATAAATCCACTCCGAAAATATAAAATTTGTAATTATTTAGAATATGAGGCTCTTCTTTCTCCAGTTGATATTGCTTTAAGATCAATTGCATATACCTCAGAAATTATATTCATAATAGTAAGTGTGAATCAACAAATTCATTGCTTCGTTAAAACATTAAATTGTTTCGCTACAGTTTCGCACGTGCCGATTAAGTATGAATGGACCTTTACTTTACTACAAAATTATTGATAACTTCACTCACCTTAAGAACGATTGACAAACTGCTCGCTGTTGCTGATTCAGAAAAAACACTATCATGTGACTGTGACATTTGATCGTGAGAGTAATCGCTGCAAAGAAAAGAGAAGAATAATTCAGTTTTTTATATAATTTGTATTGATTTGGTATCGATATTTACAGCAATAAAATATCCGAATCAAAATCTGCAAGTTAAAATCTCCGACATGGAATTTCCATCGATAAAATCTTCAAAAATTTATCTCCAGCGATAAAATCTTCTAATCAAAATCTCATTATAAATAATATACCTATACCATAAAATAAAAAGATTAACTACAAAAGCGACCAGACTAAAAAAAATTCTACATTGGACTGAGAAGCCCATTGAAATGCATAATCGCTGCTCGATGAGCAAAAACTGTTCGCACGTAGACGTGGAATCTGACGAAATCTGGTAAGTTGATTTTAGGAAGGAGGGAAAATCTATGATTTCAGGTAACGACATTTGTCGCTGACGTCATACCTTGCAGTCGGCTAATTTACTCTAGCTCGCATATAAATATTTACATACATAGTATATGTATATATCAAAAATGTTATGTTCATTGCTAACGGAAGTTTCGGTGGTATGACTTCCTAAATTCTGTTTTGAAATTCTCTTCTTTTTTTTACATTTAAATTAAAAAGAACAAAAGAAAAAAAAAATCGAAGAGTTTTTGTTACTGCGCATTATTGCGTGTAAATTACATCACAATTAAACAACAGCAATTAAAATGAGCTCATTGCAAAATTAAATAAATTAAATTCTTTGAAACAAAAGGTAATTGGTTGAAATTGAAACAATTGTTGGTTTGGTGCCAAATTGAAAATGTTTTCAGATATTTGCATATCAACTTATGAGGACTTAAAATATTTCAATTAATTGAAATTTCATTTCAGATTGGGTTCATTTGTGGATAATTTTTGGATGATTTGTGTTTGACCGAAATTTGGTTAAATTATTATAGGAGGAAGAACACTACGTTCCCTGATCTCTAAGGTTAATTTGAACTTCTTAAAAGGAAGAGTTTATGGTCTCCTTTTCATACTATTCCTTGTGAGGAATTCTAGTATATCTTCCCGAAAGTAATTGCGTGGTTGTAGGAAAGTATTCCCTCAGTCCTCATAAGATCTTTGCCAGATTTTTTGTTTTGCTGTTTGTTATTTTCATTGACATAAACTCTCTTTCTCCTCATCACTTACCAATCAACTAAACGTCCCTCGCTTAGGCTACGCTGACTATCAGTGATTTCACCGCTGCCGTTTGCACGTTCTCCACCACTCTGAGATACACCAGCAGTACCGCCACCATTATTGCTACCACTATCATTCCCACTGCTATCCAAATCTTGTGATGATGAATCACCGACGCTGCGCAATTTCTGACGCTCAGCGTAGAAGCTGCGACTCATGGCGCTCGGCAGCACGGCAACGCCCAGCGATTGCCGTTGAGGCAGAAAGATGGCATTACCGCTGCCACTTCCACCACCACCACTTTCACGTTGCTGCTGATGGAGCACGTGCTGGTGCTGATGATGATATTGCTGATAAGATGATGAGGTTGTTGTCGTATACATATCGTGGTCGTCTTCGTTTATGTTGTTAGTATCTTTTCGTTCTTTTTGTTGTTTATGTCGGCCACCTGTTGCTGCTAATAATGCATCTCTAAGAGGTTTACCAAAGCCGCCGCCGCCACCGCTGCTGGCAGTTGTGCTATATGCAGATTTTGATTTTGGCAACGATTGCGATGAGTAAGCGTCTTGCAATTGCTGATGCGTTAACGGCGATGAAGGCGATGATGCCGATACTACAGATGAGATTGATGACAGCGTTGCACTACGTAAATTCTTTTCGCTATTGCTGTTAACCTGCTGCGGCGGTAGTTGATAACTGGAAGGCGGCGTATCAGTTACGCTTGTGATCGTGCGTCGTCGAAAGATACGTCGTAAATTGCGTAATGGATGAAAGCGTCTGCGTTTCTGTTGTTCTGGAACGGAAGAGAACAGAGCGAATTTTTTATAATTTGGTGAACATAACATAGTCCATACCCGACAGGACGGGTAAATTTTTTTTATCGGATTTTCCGTTTTTAAAGAATTTTGTGTTCAAAAAATTTTTGTTGCAAATGAAAAAGTTCAAGATTTTTATGGTTAAAGCATTTTTTGTTTTATGTTGAAGTTTTTGAAATTTTGATAGAAGCTTTTCATTATAATCAAAAATTTTCAGTGTTGATAGTAATGTTTGGAGAAGGGGGAAAAAGTAAAAAATATAAAGCAAAGCAAACACACGCAAATTGTCCCCAGGTGGAAGTTTTTAACATTCATTTTTTTTGTTCGCTTTTCTTATTTTAATACATACACACAAACTTTCATCATCATAAAAACGAAATGTTGACATAATTTTAAGAAGAAAAAAAAAAAAACTTTGTTTCTGTATTTGCACAGGCACGCAAACACATTACTATGCTGTCATAATGCCAGTAATGCAGCAGTATTAATGACATCTACACCAAATACACCTTAAGACTTTTAGCTTATTTTTTTGCTTATTTTAATAAGGTAGAAATCATTCATAACAACACAACATACCGTAAAAAAGGAATTAAAAATCGAAGAGAGTGAGTGAAAGAGAGGAGCAGAGCGGGAGAAAAAATCGGTATGCAAGGAAATTTAGTAAACAAGAGTTATACAAGAGAGAGTATTAGTATTTCAAATATGCGTACATGTACCTATGTGAATGTATGTGTGTGTTAAATAAATATTTGCGAGAGAGAAAACAAACTAATATGCATACACATACATACACACATCGTACTGCATAACAAAAACATATAGAAGCAACAAAAAACTTTGTTGTCCTCTTGTGTGACATAAATTAAGTTAATATTTCCTTCCTTCCGTTCTTCGAGCTCCCACGCACTCTTCTAATACAACAAAACATGTGTACATATAAACAAATAGGATCGATTGATGTGTTAGCACGTTTGAATTAGCAAATTAATATTTTTCTTCCCCTTTTTATTGTGTATGTGTGTGTGAAGTGAATGAGTTAATCAAAGGATATTATGATATATATGTTGGTGGGGTCAGACAGTTTTTCTACTAAGTTTTTTTAGAGCTATTCAATGAATTGTGCAGGTCCTTACACCCCAAGACTTTTATTATTTATTGTAAGGATTGAGGAGCGATTAATATTGATTTGTGTCTGACTGATTATGTATGGTAATATGCGGTAAATTCGAGCATGTGATTACGAACACGCATATAATTTTATAAATATTTTTATACATATAAATTCGATTAATTACTTGATTTCAAAAGGCAATGAACTTTTACTTGGTCAATTGATTGATTGATATTAATTATTTTTTGCGATTTGAATCAGGATGAAAGTAAAACATTGGCCTTTTTATTATTACCTTCCCGAAAAACTTAACTGATGTTTCATATTAGCCTCAAGTTTCACATTACTTCCTAGTTGAGACTTAATATAAAATAGCAAAATCATGAGGCTAGGTTCAAAAATCAGGAAATCTTAGAAAACATATTCTAAGCTTGAAATTCTACAACACCGTGGAAATTGGTTATAACAAGTTATGATTAAAAAACGTTAATAAAGGCCCAGACTTCGTCAAACCCTGCAAGCATAGATATATTATCCATATAAAATCCGTATCCGTGTTACCTAACCCTGTCAAAATTACAATATTTTCATAATTCTCATTTCCAAGTTTGAACTTCCATAATACATTGAAACACGGTTATAACGTTTTGAAAGAATTTTCTAACTTCGGTTATTATTGTGGATATTTTAACTCGAATCGAGAAATCTTCTTATTTTAATTAGAACAAAAAGTTTCGTGAAACTGTCGAATTTATTTACTTTAAATTAAATAAAGATATACTAATTTATTTAAATATACAACTTTTACAATGACGTAGTAACTATGTACATAGAAAATGAAAACAAAGAATGGTGTAAATATACGACAATAAATAGCTATCATTCATGTACTATATAAATCAATATGCCAAGTGAACAAGTAAAAAGAAAATGCCAATAATTACAAGAAGAATTACAAACAAGAAGGTGAATGACAGTTGATACTTTGATAACTCTTGCTTTCTTTTTTGATAACCTTTGTCAAAAAAAAAAGTAATAAAAGTCATGAAATCAAAGAAAAATTTATTTCAAAAATGAAACGATAGCAACAGAGTTTGCGAAATCTCAACTGTGCAAATCAAAATTTAATTGACGAATTAAAATGCAAATTAAAATTGAAATAATAGAAGAAAACACAGAAAAATAAATATAATTAAACAACAAAAATATTTTATTAACTTAAATGAGAAACTCTGATTTCAGAATGAAAAATAATTTATGTAAATTCAAATCAATCTTCAGGTTCTGTACATTATTCAACATTATTTTTAAACGCACTTGCGTACAAAAATCACAAGTAAACGCTGACGTATATTTATCTATCTGTTTCAGTTACCAAGCATTTCTTTAATACACAAACAATACGGACAATTTTTATTTAAAGAAGTCCTACACCTAGAAAGCAGAAAAAGTTTTTTCTGTTTCAATAACTTCATATTTGCGCAAATGTTTAAACACAAAAAATCACCTAAGATATCAAAACAAATTTATTTGTTTAATGTTCATAGTATTTCTAAGATTACTAAGATTATTAAAAGTCTAAACCATT
Source organism: Toxonevra muliebris (assembly GCA_963691655.1). Classification (NCBI taxonomy): domain Eukaryota; kingdom Metazoa; phylum Arthropoda; class Insecta; order Diptera; family Pallopteridae; genus Toxonevra; species Toxonevra muliebris. Next base: position 86,641,536 of record OY829328.1, on the reverse strand, counting down.
TTCAACTGTTAGTACTGTTAGTAACCACATTTTGTATAAAAGCAAAAAATAAAGTTTTTGGCAACATCTTGGTTTAGGTGTCTACGATGTGCGAAATAAATTTTGTTTATTTGAACATAAAAAAAAGTACAAAAAGTTCTACCTTTTCTATTTATTCGTACTCCATTGTTAAGAAAAACTCTTAATTTCATAATTCTACCTTGAAATTAATTCAACTGCTTTAAGTATAAAAGAACTATCGAATGCATAAAAGAACACAGTTTTAAATTTATCACCAATGAAGTGAAATGAAGTTGAGAAGAATTTTGCAATTTGCTATTTTGGCAACAGTTCTTACAATAACAACTAAAGGAAAACCTACCGGGAATTCATTAATATCTCACAAGAAAGCCAACAAGTCAATAAGCAATGGCAGCACAGAAACGAAAGAAAACCCGATGTATAACACCACGGAACAGAGGAATAATGAAAATAAAACCAAAACGAATATAGACAATAACACAGAGCCTAAACAAACCGAATTAACGGCCAACACTAATGATACTCAAATGCCACCTGGCCCAGCAACAAACGCTGAAAACAAACCAGATAATATGGAACCGAACACTGAAGTCTCAGCTAAGGATACCACAACATCAGTTGATATCGAATCCACAACTGAACCCCCAGTTCCAGATACAACATCTGATGATATCGAATCGACAACTGAAGCTCCAGTTCCAGATACAACATCTGTTAATATAGAATCGGCAAAAGAAACCCCGGTCCCAGATAAAACATCTGCTAAAACAGAATCGACAACTGAAGCCCCAGTTCCAGATACAACATCTGTCGATATCGAATCGACAACTGAAGCCTCAGTTCCAGATACAACATCAGTTGATACAGGATCGACAACTGAAGCCCCAGTTCAAGATACAACATCTGCCGATATCGAATCGACAACTGAAGCCCCAGTTCCAGATACAACATCTGTTAATATAGAATCAACAAATGAAGCCCCGGTCCCAGATAAAACATCTGCTGATACAGAATCGACAACTGAAGCCCCAGTTCCAGATACAACATCTGTTGATATCGAATCGACAACTGAAGCCTCGGTCCCAGATACAACATCTGTTGACATAGAATCGACAACTGAAGCCTTAGTTCCAGATACAACATCTGTTGACATAAAATCGACAACTGAAGCCCCAGTTCCAGATACAACATCTGATGATATCGAATCGAAAACTGAAGCCCCAGTTCCAGATACAACATCTGTTGATATCGAATCGACAACTGAAGCTCCAGTTCCAGATACAACATCTGTTGACATAGAATCGACAACTGAAGCCCCGGTCCCAGATACAACATCTGTTGATATCGAATCGACAACTGAAGCCCCAGTTCCAGATACAACATCTGTTGACACAGAATCGACAACTGAAGCCCCAGTTCCAGATACGACACCTGTTGATATAGAATCGACAACTGGAGCCCCAGTTCCAGATACAACATCTGTTGATATCGAACCGAACTCTGAAGCCCCAGTTCCAGATACAACATCTGTTGACATAGAATCGACAACTGAAGCCTTAGTTCCAGATACAACATCTGTTGACATAAAATCGACAACTGAAGCCCCAGTTCCAGATACAACATCTGATGATATCGAATCGAAAACTGAAGCCCCAGTTCCAGATACAACATCTGTTGATATCGAATCGACAACTGAAGCCCCAGTTCCAGATACAACATCTGTTGACACAGAATCGACAACTGAAGCCCCAGTTCCAGATACGACACCTGTTGATATAGAATCGACAGCTGGAGCCCCAGTTCCAGATACAACATCTGTTGATATCGAACCAAACTCTGAAGCCCCAGTTCCAGATACAACATCTGTTGACATAGAATCGACAACTGAAGCCCCAGTTCCAGATACAACATCTGTTGATATCGAATCGACAACTGAAGCCCCGGTCCAAGATACAACATCTGATGATATCGAATCGACAACTGGAGCCCCAGTCCCAGATACAACATCTGTTGATATAGAATCGACAACTAAAGCCCCAGTTCCAGATACAACATCTGTTGACATAGAATCAACAACTGAAGCCCCAGTTCCAGATACGACACCTGTTGATATAGAATCGACAACTGGAGCCCCAGTTCCAGATACCACAGCATCTACTGAAATCGAATTAACATCTGACGCCCCAGTTCCAGATACAACATCTGCCGATATCGAATCGACAACTGAAGCCTCAGTTCAAGATACAACATCTGTTGATACAGAATCGACAACTGAAGCCCCTGTTCCAGATACAACATCTGATGATATCGAATCGACAACTGAAGCCCCAGTTCCAGATACAACATCTGTTAATATAGAATCGACAAATGAAGCCCCGGTCCCAGATAAAACATCTGCTGATACAGAATCGACAACTGAAGCCCCAGTTCCAGATACAACATCTGTTGATATCGAATCGACAACAGAAGCCCCAGTTCCAGATACCACAACATCTACTGAAATCGAATCAACAACTGAAGCCCCAGTTCCAGATACAACATCTGTTGACATAGAATCGACAACTGAAGCCCCAGTTCCAGATACAACATCTGTTGATATAGAATCGACAACTGGAGCCCCGGTCCCAGATACAACATCTGTTGATATCGAATCGACAACTGAAGCCCAAGTTCCAGATACAACATCTGTTGATATCGAATCGACAACTGAAGCCCCAGTTCCAGATACCACAACATATACTGAAATCGAATCAACAACTGAAGCCCCAGTTCCAGATACAACATCTGTTGACATAGAATCGACAACTGAAGCCCCAGTTCCAGATATCACAACATCTGTTGATATAGAATCGACAACTGGAGCCCCGGTCCCAGACACAACATCTGTTGATATCGAATCGACAACTGAAGCCCCAGTTCCAGATACAACATCTGTTGATATCGAATCGACAACAGAAGCCCCAGTTCCAGATAATACAACATATACTGAAATCGAATCAACAACTGAAGCCCCAGTTCCAGACGCAACATCTGTTGATATCGAATCGACAACTGAAGCCCCAGTTCCAGATACAACATCTGTTGACATAGAATCGACAACTGAAGCCCCAGTTCCAGATACAACATCTGTTGATATCGAATCGACAACTGAAGCTCCGGTCCAAGATACAACATCTGATGATATAGAATCGACAACTGGAGCCCCGGTCTCAGACACAACATATGTTGATATCGAATCGACAACTGAAGCCCCAGTTCCAGATACAACATCTGTTGATATCGAATCGACAACAGAAGCCCCAGTTCCAGATACCACAACATATACTGAAATCGAATCAACAACTGAAGCCCCAGTTCCAGATACAACATCTGTTCACATAGAATCGAAAACTGAAGCCCCAATTCCAGATATAACATCTGTTGATATAGAATCGACAACTGGTGCCCCAGTCCCAGATACAACATCTGTTGATATCGAACCGACAACTAAAGCCCCTGTTCCAGATACAACATCTTTTGACATAGAATTAACAACTGAAGCCCCAGTTCCAGATACAACATCTGTTGATATAGAATCGACAACTGAAGCCCCGGTCCCAGATACAACATCTGTTGATATCGAATCGACAACTGAAGCCCCAGTTCCAGATACAACATCTGTTGACACAGAATCGACAACTGAAGCCCCAGTTCCAGATACCACAACATATACTGAAATCGAATCAACAACTGAAGCCCCAGTTCCAGATACAACATCTGTTCACATAGAATCGACAACTGAAGCCCCAGTTCCAGATACAACATCTGTTGATATACAATCGACAACTGGAGCCCCAGTCCCAGATACAACATCTGTTGATATCGAACCGACAACTAAAGCCCCAGTTCCAGATACAACATCTTTTGACATAGAATTAACAACTGAAGCCCCAGTTCCAGATACAACATCTGTTGACATAGAATCGACAACTGAAGCCCCAGTTCCAGATATCACAACATCGGTTGATATAGAATCGACAACTGGAGCCCCGGTCCCAGACACAACATCTGTTGATATCGAATCGACAACTGAAGCCCCAGTTCCAGATACAACATCTGTTGATATCGAATCGACAACAGAAGCCGCAGTTCCAGATACCACAACATATACTGAAATTGAATCAACAACTGAAGCCCCAGTTCCAGATACAACATCTGTTGATATCGAATCGACAACAGAAGCCCCAGTTCCAGATACCACAACATATACTGAAATCGAATCAACAACTGAAGCCCCAGTTCCAGATACAACATCTGTTCACATAGAATCGACAACTGAAGCCCCAGTCCCAGATACAACATCTGTTGATATAGAATCGACAACTGGAGCCCCAGTCCCAGATACAACATCTGTTGATATCGAACCGACAACTAAAGCCCCAGTTCCAGATACAACATCTTTTGACATAGAATTAACAACTGAAGCCCCAGTTCCAGATACAACAACTGTTGACATAGAATCGACAACTGAAGCCCCAGTTCCAGATACAACATCTGTTGATATCGAATCGACAACTGAAGCCCCAATTCCAGATATAACATCTGTTGATATAGAATCGACAACTGGAGCCCCAGTCCCAGATACAACATCTGTTTATATCGAACCGACAACTAAAGCCCCAGTTCCAGATACAACATCTTTTGACATAGAATTAACAACTGAAGCCCCAGTTCCAGATACAACATCTGTTGATATAGAATCGACAACTGAAGCCCCGGTCCCAGATACAACATCTGTTGATATCGAATCGACAACTGAAGCCCCAGATCCAGATACAACATCTGTTGACACAGAATCGACAACTGAAGCCCCAGTTCCAGATACCACAACATATACTGAAATCGAATCAACAACTGAAGCCCCAGTTCCAGATACAACATCTGTTCACATAGAATCGACAACTGAAGCCCCAGTTCCAGATACAACATCTGTTGATATACAATCGACAACTGGAGCCCCAGTCCCAGATACAACATCTGTTGATATCGAACCGACAACTAAAGCCCCAGTTCCAGATACAACATCTTTTGACATAGAATTAACAACTGAAGCCCCAGTTCCAGATACAACATCTGTTGACATAGAATCGACAACTGAAGCCCCAGTTCCAGATATCACAAAATCGGTTGATATAGAATCGACAACTGGAGCCCCGGTCCCAGACACAACATCTGTTGATATCGAATCGACAACTGAAGCCCCAGTTCCAGATACAACATCTGTTGATATCGAATCGACAACAGAAGCCGCAGTTCCAGATACCACAACATATACTGAAATCGAATCAACAACTGAAGCCCCAGTTCCAGATACAACATCTGTTGATATCGAATCGACAACAGAAGCCCCAGTTCCAGATACCACAACATATACTGAAATCGAATCAACAACTGAAGCCCCAGTTCCAGATACAACATCTGTTCACATAGAATCGACAACTGAAGCCCCAGTCCCAGATACAACATCTGTTGATATAGAATGGACAACTGGAGCCCCAGTCCCACATACAACATCTGTTCATATCGAACCGACAACTAAAGCCCCAGTTCCAGATACAACATCTTTTGACATAGAATTAACAACTGAAGCCCCAGTTCCAGATACAACATCTGTTGACATAGAATCGACAACTGAAGCCAAAGTTCCAGATACAACATCTGTTGATATCGAATCGACAACTGAAGCCCCGGTCCAAGATACAACATCTGATGATATCGAATCGACAACTGGAGCCCCAGTCCCAGATACGACACCTGTTGATATCGAACCGACAACTAAAGCCCCAGTTCCAGATACAACATCTGTTGACATAGACCTAACAACTGAAGCCCCAGTTCCAGATACAACATCTGTTGATATCGAATCGACAACTGAAGCCCCAGTTCCAGATACAACATCTGTTTACATAGAATTGACAACTGAAGCCCCAGTTCCAGATACAACATCTGTTGATATCGAATCGACAACTGAAGCCCCGGTTCAAGATACAACATCTGATGATATCGAATCGACAACTGAAGCCCCAGTTCCAGATACAACATCTGTTGATATCGAATCGACAACTGAAGCCCCGGTTCAAGATACAACATCTGATGATATCGAACCGACAACTGGAGCCCCAGTCCCAGATACAACATCTGTTGATATCGAACCGAACTCTGAAGCCCCAGTTCCAGATACAACATCTATTGATATCGAATCGACAACTGAAGCCCCGGTCCAAGATACAACATCTGATGATATCGAATCGGCAAGTGAAGCCCCAGTTCCAGATACAACATCTGTTCATATCGAATCGACAACAGAAGCCCCTGTTCCAGATACCACAACATATACTGAAATCGAATCAACAACTGAAGCCCCAGTTCCAGATACAACATCTGTTTACATAGAATTGACAACTGAGGCCCCAGTTCCAGATACAACATCTATTGATATAGAATCGACAACTGAAGCCCCGGTCCCAGATACAACATCTGTTGATATCGAATCGACAACAGAAGCCCCAGTTCCAGATACAACAACTATTGATATAGAATCGACAACTGAAGCCCCAGTCCCAGATACAACATCTGTTGATATCGAATCGACAACTGAAGCCCCAGTTCCAGATACAACATCTGTTGATATCGAATCGACAACAGAAGCCCCAGTTCCAGATACCACAACATCTACTGAAATCGAATCAACAACTGAAGCCCCAGTTCCAGATACAACAACATCTATTGAAATCGAATCGACAACTGAAGCCCCGGCCCCAGATACAACATCTGTTGATATCGAATCGACAACTGAAGCCCCAGTTCCAGATAGAACATCTGTTGACATAGAATCGACAACTGAAGCCCCAGTTCCAGATACAACATCTGTTGATATCGAACCGACAACTGAAGCCCCAGTTCCAGATACAACATCTGTTGATATTGAATCGCCAACAGAAGCCCCAGTTCCAGATACCACAGCATCTACTGAAATCGAATCAACAACTGAAGCCCCAGTTCCAGATACAACATCTGTTGATATCGAACCGACAACTGAAGCCCCAGTTCCAGATACAACATCTGTTGACATAGAATTGACAACTGAAGCCCCAGTTCCAGATACAACATCTGTTGATATCGAATTGACAACTGAAGCCCCGGTTCAAGATACAACATCTGATGATATCGAATCGACAACTGAAGCCCCAGTTCCAGATACAACATCTGTTGATATCGAATCGACAACTGAAGCCCCGGTTCAAGATACAACATCTGATGATATCGAACCGACAACTGGAGCCCCAGTCCCAGATACAACATCTGTTGATATCGAACCGAACTCTGAAGCCCCAGTTCCAGATACAACATCTATTGATATCGAATCGACAACTGAAGCCCCGGTCCAAGATACAACATCTGATGATATCGAATCGACAAGTGAAGCCTCAGTTCCAGATACAACATCTGTTGATATCGAATCGACAACAGAAGCCCCTGTTCCAGATACCACAACATATACTGAAATCGAATCAACAACTGAAGCCCCAGTTCCAGATACAACATCTGTTTACATAGAATTGACAACTGAGGCCCCAGTTCCAGATACAACATCTGTTGATATCGAATCGACAACAGAAGCCCCTGTTCCAGATACCACAACATATACTGAAATCGAATCAACAACTGAAGCCCCAGTTCCAGATACAACATCTGTTTACATAGAATTGACAACTGAGGCCCCAGTTCCAGATACAACATCTATTGATATAGAATCGACAACTGAAGCCCCAGTCCCAGATACAACATCTGTTGATATCGAATCGACAACTGAAGCCCCAGTTCCAAATACAACATCTGTTGATATCGAATCGACAACAGAAGCCCCAGTTCCAGATACCACAACATCTACTGAAATCGAATCAACAACTGAAGCCCCATTTCCAGATACCACAACATCTATTGAAATCGAATCGACAACTGAAGCCCCGGCCCCAGATACAACATCTGTTGATATCGAATCGACAACTGAAGCCCCAGTTCCAGATACAACATCTGTTGACATAGAATCGACAACTGAAGCCCCAGTTCCAGATACAACATCTGTTGATATCGAACCGACAACTGAAGCCCCAGTTCCAGATACAACATCTGTTGATATCGAATCGCCAACAGAAGCCCCAGTTCCAGATACCACAGCATCTGCTGAAATCGAATCAACAACTGACGCTCCAGTTCCAGATACAACAACATCTCTTGATATAGAATCGACAACTGAAGCCCCGGTCCCAGATACAACATCTGTTGATACAGAATCCACAACTGAAGCCCCAGTTCCAGATACAACATCTGTTGATATCGAATTGACAACTGAAGCCCCAGTTCCAGATACAACATCTGTTGACATAGAATCGACAACTGAGGCCCCAGTTCCAGATACAACATCTGTTGATATCGAATCGACAACTGAAGCCCCGGTCCCAGATGCAACTTCTGTTGATATCGAATCGACAACTGAAGCCCCAGTTCCAGATACAACATCTGTTGACATAGAATCGACAACTGAAGCCCCGGTCCCAGATAAAACATCTGCTGATACAGAATCGACAACTGAAGCCCCAGTTCCAGATACAACATCTGTCAATATAGGATCGACAAATGAAGCCCCGGTTCCAGATACAACATCTGTTGACACAGAATCGACAACTGAAGCCCCAGTTCCAGATACAACAACTGTTGTTATCGAATCGACAACTGAAGCGACAGTTCCAGATACAACAACTGTTGTTATCGAATCGACAACTGAAGCCCCGATCCAAGATAAAACATCTGATGATATCGAATCGACAACTAAAGCCCCGGTCCCAGATACAACATCTGTTGATATCGAATCGACAACTGAAGCCCAAGTTCCAGATACAACATCTGTTGATATCGAATCGACAACAGAAGCCTCAGTTCTAGATACCACAACATCTACTGAAATCAAATCTACAACTGAAGCCCCAGTTCCAGATACCACAACATCTTTTGAAATCGAATCGACAACTGAAGCCCCGGTCCCAGATACAACATCTGATGATATCGAATCGACAACTGAAGCCCCGGTCCCAGATACAACATCTACTGAAATCGAATCAACAACTGAAGACCCAGTTTCAGATACCACAACATCTATTGAAATCGAATCGACAACTGAAGCCCCGGTCCCAGATACAACATCTGTTGAAATCGAATCGACAACTGAAGCCACAGTTCCAGATACAACAACTGTTGTTATCGAATCGACAACTGAAGCCCCGATCCAAGATAAAACATCTGATGATATCGAATCGACAACTAAAGCCCCGGTCCCAGATACAACATCTGTTGAAATCGAATCGACAACTGAAGCCACAGTTCCAGATACAACATCTGTTGACATAGAATCGACAACTGAAGCTCCAGTTCCACATACAACATCTGTTGATATCGAACCGACAGCTGCAGCCCCAATTCCAGATACAACATCTGTTGATATCGAATCGCCAACAGAAGCCCCAGTTCCAGATACCACAGCATCTACTGAAATCGAATCAACAACTGACGCAACAGTTCCAGATACAACAACATCTCTTGATATAGAATCGACAACTGAAGCCCGGGTCCCAGATACAACATCTGTTGGTACAGAATCGACAACTGAAGCCACAGTTCCAGATACAACATTTGTTGATATCGAATTGACAAGTGAAGCCCCAGTTCCAGATACAACATCTGTTGACATAGAATCGACAACTGAAGCCCCAGTTCCAGATACCACAACATCTATTGAAATCGAATCGACAACTGAGGCCCCAGTTCCAGATACAACATCTGTCGATATCGAATCGACAACTGAAGCCCCAGTTCCAGATACAACATCTGTTAACATAGAATTGACAACTGAAGCCCCATTTCAAAATACAACATCTGTTGATATAGAATCGACAACTGAAGCCCCGGTCCCAGATACAACATCTGTTGGTATCGAATCGACAACTAAAGCCCCAGTTCCAGATACAACATCTGTTGATATCGAATCGACAACTGAAGCCCCAGTTCCAGATACAACATCTTTTAACATAGAATTGACAACTGAAGCCCCAGTTCAAAATACAACATCTGTTGATATAGAATCGACAACTGAAGCCCCGGTCCCAGATACAACATCTGTTGACATAGAATCGACAACTGAAGCCCCAGTTAAAGATACAACATCTGTTGATATAGAATCGACAGCTGAAGCCCCGGTCCCAGATACAACATCTCTTGAAATCGAATCGACAACTGAAGCCCCAGTTCCAGATACCACAACATCTCTTGATATAGAATTGACAACTGAAGCCCCGGTCCCAGATACAACATCTGTTGGTACAGAATCGACAACTGAAGCCCCAGTTCCAGATACAACATCTGTTGATATCGAATCGACAACAGCAGCCCCAGTTCCAGATACCACAACATCTACTGAAATCGAATCAAAAACTGAAGCCCCAGTTCCAGATACAACATCTGTTGATATCGAATCGACAACTGAGGCCCCAGTTCCAGATACAACATCTGTTGACATAGAATCGACAACTGAAGCCCCAGTTCCAGATACAACATCTGCTGATATAGAATCGACAACTGGAGCCCCGGTCTCAGATACAACATCTGTTAATATAGAATCGACAACTGAAGCCCCGGTCCAAGATACAACTTCTGTTGATATCGAATCGCCAACAGAAGCCCCTGTTCCAGATACAACATTTGTTGGTATCGAATCGACAACTGAAGCCTCAGTTCCAGATAAAACATCTGTTGATATAGAATCGGCAACTAGAGCCCCGGTCCCAGATACAACATCTGTTGATATCGAATCGACAACTGAAGCCCCTGTTCCAGATACAACATTTGTTGGTATCGAATCGACAACTGAAGCCTCAGTTCTAGATACAACATCTGTTGATATAGAATCGACAACTGGAGCCCCGGTCCCAGATACAACATCTGTTGATATCGAATCGACAACTGAAGCCCCGGTCCCAGATACAACATCTGTTGATCTACAATCGACAACTGAAGCCCCTGTTCCAGATACAACATCTGTTGATATCGAGTCGACAGCTGAAGCCTTAGTTCCAGATACAACATCTGTTGATATCGAATCGACAACTGAAGCCCCGGTCCCAGATACAACATCTGTTGATATAGAATCGACAACTGGAGCCCCGGTCCCAGATACAACATCAGTTGATATCGAATCGACAACTGAAGCCTTAGTTTCAGATACAACAGCGGTTAATATCGAATCGCCAACTGAATCTCTGGCTCGTGCCTACACAAGAACGGGTCTTTATAGAACGACGAAGTCACCATCCTCAATTTATACTAAATTAATAGACTTAGTAAGCAAACATTTACCAGCATTTAAGCCCACCAGTTCAAATTTACAAAAAATTGTGGATAGGGTAAAATCTGGAAAACATTCTCTATCAGGGATTATAAACAGAACTCCTAGAAGAACTGAAGGTAGAGGATCTAGAAAAGAACGTGTAAGAACTGCAAGCAAAAATGCTAGAAAAGCTACTGCCAAAACAAGTAGAAAAACAGCTACAAAAAGAACACCTGGCAGAAGTATTCCAAAGGAAACAGAATCAATTCCCGAGAAAAGAAAAGCTCCTCCTAGTGAAACAAGAACAGTACCAAGAAAAACTACGAGAAGACCAGTGCCAGTGAGAACAACAAGAAGACCAGCTCCAGTTAAAACAACAAGAAGACCTGTGTCAATGAAAGCAACCAGAAGACCAGTACCAGAAAAAAGGACACGAAATCCGGTTCCAACGAGAAAAGCTATTTCCAAAAGAAAAACAAAAAGAGCTACGAGAAGAGCCGCTGCAAAGAGAAATGAAAAAAGAAATCATGCCAGAAAAACATCAAAGAAGGCATCAAAAAAACCTACGATAACAGATCACAAAAACCATAAGAAAACGAGCAACAAAAGGGAAATAGGAAATAGAAGAAAACCAAAGCAAAATAAGAAAAAAACAATTACTCATCTCAAACGTGGTTAAGCGTCAATAGATGCGAAGGACTGGTGAGAGTCGTAATGATAAAGTTAAATATAAGAAAATCTTTGGAATACAATTGTTAATTTTTACAATTTTTTTTTACACAATAAACCAAAATAGTTTTACTTACTAACGAATTTTACTTTATATCCAAACAAATGTATTTATTTTTTTCCAAGATGGCAACGAAATTGAATTATTATTAGAAAATTTATTTAGATTTTATGTGAAAGCACCCATACCTGCATATACAACAAAAGAATTTCCATCCAATATTTTTTGTAAGCGGACTAAAGCTCCAAATTTCAATCAAGGAAAAGAAACACATTTTTAAATCGTAGCTTCATTTTATTTAAAAATTCGTTCAAAGTTAAGGTAAAGCACAAGAATTCTTTTCAAATATTGATTCAGTTGTTCAAGAAGTAAACGCGTAAACATTCAAATCAATCGACACTTTTAGGAAATTTGCAAAACTTCTCTTTGATAATGCACAACTGCCTTTAATATGTATGTATTTTTCATGTGTTGTTATTTAAAAATATATATATTGTTTTTTTATTGCGCCACGAATCAAATGTCTCTGTTTCTTATAAATATCATGGTAAACCTCAGACAGCAGTCAGAACATTAAAAATTGAGTGAAATGAAGTTGAAAGTGTTAATATATTTGGTTGCTTTGGCAGTATTCGCGAAAACAACGGCTGCACAATCAAATCCTGAACCAGTAGCGGAGACTCCAAAACTACAGGAATCGGAAACTCCAGAAAGTCTTATAGCTGTAAATCTTTCACCCGTAGCTTCAGTCTCAGACGCCAATCCAGATATTGCAATTGCAAAGGAAGCCCCAAAGCTACAAGAATTGGGAACTCCGGAAAGCATAGCAGTTGTAAAACTCGATCCAGTAGTGAATCCGCAATCAAAAACCCCAATTAAACCAGCAATTACAACAAATACAACTTCTACAAAATATCACCACCAACATAATCATCTGGGAAATGGAACTTATGTACGACCAAGCTTATCTCCAAGAAAGCCTCATCCTGAATGGCATGGAGGAATAAATAATGGAAATGGAACAACTAACTTGCTTAAGGTTTCATTACTAGAGCATAAATGGAGACATGATAGAAATAGAAGCTCTCTACTCGAAGCTTCAGTGCTAAAGAGAGGAAAATCGAAGAAACCACTACTCGAAGTTGCCATTTTACCAATAAGATGGGAAAGAAATCGTAGTAATGGCACCCATGTAAGACCTACATGGCTTGCTGGAAGACACAATAGAAATGGAACTGATGTAAGATCTCCATTCCATAAAATACCTCTCAGTAAATGGTTTGGTGGAGGAAACCAAAGAAATGGAACTTACATAAGACCAACATCATCTCAAGGAATGTATTACCCCCATTGGGTTGCTAAAGGAAATTATGGAAATGGAACTAAAATGAGACCTAATAATTATAAATGGTTTGCTGGAAGAAATCAAACAATTGCAGCAGGCTCAAAAACTGTTCCTACAATAAAATATTTCAAGAGAAGACCAACTAATTCAACAGACAGTATAAGGGAAGCAGCATTATTCAAAGCTTCTATAAAAGCTAGAAAAGGAAAAGGCGGCTCTAAAAATGCACTGCTTAAAGCCTCATTACTAGAGCATAAATGGCGACATGATAAAAGGGGCAGCTCTAATAGTTCACTACTCGAGGCCGCCGTATTAAAAGAAGGAAAATCCAAGAAGTCACTACTTCAAGTTGCCATTTTACCTAGAAGCTGGGAACGTACAAGCACAAGAAATTCTACGGGAAGAGGTGAAATAAAAAGGGATCACAGTAAAAAATATCCGTATTTCAATCGACAAAAACATAATACCGTCAAGAAAGATTCAGCAGGCAGTGACAGAAGAGCAACACTACTTAAAGCTTCTATAAATGCAAAAAAAAGTGGAGGAGCCAACTCCAACAACAGCGCATTACTCAAGGCATCAGTACTAGAAAGAGGGAACTCAAGAAATTCATTGATCGCGGTTTCAGCACTAAATAGTTGGCGCTCAAAGAAGTCAAAATCACTTGTCGATGCTTCAGTACTACCGAGGAAGACTGATTCTAGAAGAGGTAGCTTGGAGAAATCACTAGTGGATGTTTCATTATTAGACCAAACACAGGTGAAGGGTTCTAAGGACACAAAACATTTCAAGGCGTTACCTCAAAAGATCACCGGAGACTTGCATCTGAGATCTAAACGGTCAGTAATAGAGGCGTCAGTAAAAACGAAAGATGCTGCAGGTAAAGTCAAAAAGTCTAAAGTTAAAAAGGAATTCAACGCCTTGCCACAATTAATTAACAAGGAATGGCATTGGAAGTTATCAATTTAAATGGAAAAGAATTTGTCAAAAAAACGAAAAGACTTTCAAAAATCGATGAATTTAATAAAAACGATAAAAACATGATATATGTGTTTATATGTATAGCTGAAAGTGTATCTATGTATGTATTAAAATCGAATAAATAAATATTTTGTTTCATGAGTATTTATTGCGACAAGTGTTACTTGCTTAAAGCAATGATTAAATATTTCTTGTACTCTAATTCTACCATTTTTGCTTATTTTTTTTTTTTTTTTCAAAAGAAAAACAATGAAATCATTGTTTATTTTCTCACACAAGAAAAATAAATAATAATAATCAAAAACGCAGTTAAAAAAAAGGTTAACACATATTGGCAAACTTTTATCGCAAATTTTTTACCGCCAACAACAAAAACGTTTAAGATTACAGCAAAACAACACCAGCTACACAAACAAAAAAGGGGAAAAAATTAAACAAGTGTAATTAAATTAATTTTCGTAATATTTATTAGCATTAGTATTTTTTTTTTAACGAAACGTGTTAAATTTTACGCTGGTTCTTACTCAATGAAATCTATAGAAATAGTACTTCTTAAGTTCAATTAAGTACCTAGATTATTGTTTGCTGGACGGCAAAAATTTATATGAGCACGTCTGTCTACTGCGAACGAACGACCGTTCGTTTTGGCTTATGCGAATAGATTAGATACGGCCTTGTTAATTGCGTGACAGTTTTGCTGGTTATTGGTTCTTTATGGTTAAAAAGAAGCAAACAACTTCCATTGTTTGTTTTATTCTTTTATAAGCTCATTTCAATAGAAGTTACCTCCAACATTTGATTGCTATTTAAAAGTTTTTGATAATAAGTTCACGAGCTCAAGCTATTGCCAACGATTTTTGCAATTATTATGAGAAAAGTTTTGAAAAACATCTTAAAAACTCATGATTGCAAATTTGATAATCATGAACATGTTGAAGCTGCTTTTCTTTCGTAGATCAGAATATGAAAGTCATAACCTGCAAATTTCCGCCATTCTCTGCTCCCTTGATGTTGAATCTAGCCTCCTACAAACTATGTTTGCACAACTTTCCGACTGAGTAAGAAGTAGATCAACAGTGGGTATGGGAAAAAGTTGTTTATTTAGATGATTCTTCTACAGGACTTATGCATGTAGCAATTGGGGTCTGAGTTGGAACATGTTCCTCTATGATGTTTCTAAGAATTATCCTCAAACTCTCAAAAGAGAAACCCATAAAATTTCAGTACAAAATCTTTTAGTAACAGCCACGAAACACTTTTAAAAAATTAAAATTGTTATAAAAACAAAAATTATTCAAATCAACCTGCACTCATTGTTCATATTCGTATGAGTTGAAGTACCGTGAAATATGAAAGCATAACAGCTTTAATAATCGCCCACACTCAACACACGTTTGTACTTGCACTCCACGTACTGTGGTGCTTTATTGTACATTGCCTACATTTTCACCCATTGCTCTCTCCCTATCCCCCCCTCCATCCATATCTCGTTCACTCCTCAATTTTAATTGAATTCGTTCAAACAAAAAAATAAACGTCATTTTTAAATTCAACTTCATTTTTGCTTCCTCTGTGTATGTGTGTGTGTGTTTATTATGCCTAAATATGGTAATGCTTTCATTTGTGCTGCTGCTGTTTTTGCCTTTGCCGCTGTTATCGATTAGTAGCTATTTCTCGTCGTCGTCAACGTCAAGTTCGTCATGGACGTTCTTTTTCTTTTATTTTTTTTAAGTATTCATTCATATCATTCAAATAATAGAGACTCTTTTAGCAAATTGGGCTCTTATCATAATACTACATAAATTTTTGTTTGTAATACGCTTGCAGGTCTTTTTTAAAATATAATTGACGTTGGCAATTATCATTTATACTAAGTATAAGTATAAAAATTTAATTGGCTCATATTTAAATTTAGTGTGTGAATTTCATTTATCGATAATGTCAGCCAGCGATTAACTGATATCTTTTATTAGCCTTTTTTTTTTATATTTTTAAAGTAAATATTTTGAGAGCACTTTGTTATTATAGGTTTTTTTATTTAACTTGGTCATAGGAAAATTTATTCGATTGTTTATGATTTCTATGTATTTTTATTTTTTTTTTATTTTTATATAACCTTCTATTAGAATTTTTAAGTGTATTAAAGTTTTGCTTCAAGTGGAATGCGGTTTATTCCCCAATATTTCATGAATATCTCGAAATCTTGCTGCCAGTTTGCCAGTTTCTGATAAACCTAAAATTCTCATGAAATTTGTTACTTGGGATATTTGGTCTATTTGGCCATTTTTAAAAAATTTACACTTAAAAGAAGTAGAATTTTTCCCGAGAAGTATAAGTTTCCCTAATTTGTGTGCTCCTTTTCTGTCTGCAAAATCGTTGACCTATCTGGGACCCACCTAGTTTGAATACAGTCCCGTACTGTTTTAAAAATGAGGGCAGATAAGTATATTGCTCAAATGACAGTTTTCATGCAAAGGAGCTATAACAAGATTCGAGTGAAATTTTTGCTTTGGATCGATATCGCTTTTTGCTCTGATTAGAACGTCTCATTGCCCAGCAAACAATTTGAGTCCGGAAATACTCTTCTATGATTCTCATTTCGAAGCTTTTACACTCTCAAACAGTTCATTAAATGTACATGAAAGAATGCGGAAAGATAGTTTTTTCCCATGAAAGTGGTCATTCTTTATGAGCTGTAAAAATGAGTTCAAAAAGATTCTTTCAGTACTACTATTAGAGAGTTTTTGTAATCAGAAAAACCGCAGAGAAAAATCAAAAAAGAGGGTAAGTTAGATTGGAGTGGCTGCCGAGAGACACACTTAAACCTGAACGGCCCATTGTGATACCACATAGTTGGAACTACAGTTTAATGCCGATTCCGAACGGTGGGGTTGCAATTTTTTATCGGCTTGGTGGTTTTCGCAATTACCAACCAAGGTGTGTACTTGTACACTTTCTTATAATTCTCATACACTTCATATTGATAGTGAATATAGAAAGATTATGAAAATTAACCACCAGACGAAGACGGGAATCGAACCCAAACCTCCCGCATGAAAGTCTCGCGCACTACGCACTAGACTATTGAGGTCGTCGGAAAAAGAGGGTAAATGTAACCAAATAGATTCCAAAAAGAAGACATAACGAATCAAAACCAAAATGAGGATAGAGTCAGAAGAGAGAGTAAAAAGATTTAAGAAAGAGCGAGAAAAGCGTAATATAGAAGGGAAAGGAATCAAAAAAGAATGTTAAAAGAGTCATAAAGAAAGATTATGAGAGTCGAAAAAGACGAATAAAGTAGTCAAAAAAAGAGTTCAAAAGAGTCAAATAAGAGTTAGGGTTGCAAAATAACTAAAATGAATTGTAGATTTTTTATTTATCTAAACAATAAATAAATATACCTGTAGATATTTAGAGAATTTTGAAATACAAAACAGAAATATTTTTCATATTAACTTGAATATTCAGGCGTGTAAATATTTTGTTCTGTAGATCACTGCCGGCATTATTGCAAATAGTACTGCCGTCCAAATATAAGTTTGAACTACTTGCAATAAAATAGAGATCATTTGATGTTAACTTTTCGAAAATGCTTTTAATGCTTGGTTTTCACTATGTCAAATTCAATCAAATTTGCCAGCATGTTGGCAAATTTTATATAGGAAATTTCTTCTTTCTCGCTCTTTGACAGGGAATATGATATAGTGAAAACCAGGCATAAGAAAAACATTATTATGATTCATATTTTCGAAAGAGCAGAAATTATCATAATACATACATATATATGAGCGTGCTCAGAAAACGCCTTTAAAAAGTAGTTTTTAAGAGTCAGATTTATGAGTCCTCAGAATACTGTTTGCTGAAATATTTTTATATAGCACGTTGCTCAGACATGTACTATCTGCACTTGCATATAAACTTGTTATGTTAACAACAACTACAGCAATGTACAATTGCTCTTTTTTCGTTTTGTTTCGTACTCCCTGTAAAAAGATACGGAACTGTCTTGACATAACTCCCTGTTTCATTTCCGATTTGATTCTAACATGATTAATGAAAAATTCACAAACAATTATATCAAAATTTTATATTTTTCTCGGTATATATTTGACCTCATTTCATAGAAACTGACCCAGTTTTCTAAACCAATTGTTACAATGAATAAATAATAACTGAAAATAAACATTCAACTAAACGTTTAATCTCTTCCCTCTCCGCTACCAAATGCAATAGAGTTTATTACTCTTTACAATGACCTCTCACTCTCCATTCAATTGATTTTGTTACTCTCTCCCTGGGTACTTATTATGCGTTCATTACTAATCATTGTTTGGAACAAAAATTTTCACGTGCCATTTATATATGTTTGAGTGTGTGCGATAGTGTGTGTGCATATTTATATTGTACTCACACTTCCAATTGAAAAATGGTAGTAGTAATTAGGCCATCAAACGGTTTATTTTATATTTTCCTTTTCTAGTTAATAATGTTTTTTTTTTATGCTATTGTTTTTGTTCATACACACATGACACGCTCCTACTATTTTATGCATAATACTGGCGACACTGACAGTGGCGTTTGTTTGGTAGCCACATGCCCAAAAACGGTAACCATAACAAAAAAGAAAGAAACAAAAAAAATGCGCGCATACACCCATACACACACACACACACATAAAAAATAAATATTTTTATATAGCACGTTGCTCAAACATGTACTATCTGCACTTGCATATAAACTTGTTATGTTAACAACAACCACAGCAATGTAATCAATAAAATTTAAAACTAATTATATTCATACTAACTAAAGGCAGCAAGTGGACTAAAAAACAAACAAAAAAAAAAAAAACGAAGAAGTACACAACAAGTAGCCAAGTTTAATTTTTAAAGGGAAAATTGGAAAGGCGGAAAAATGTGCTCACCACCATATAAATATAAATAAGTACGAAATAAAACGTGACCATTATAATTAGTTATTAAAATTAATTTTTATTATTTTTTTTTTTTTTTTAGGTTTCTTTAGTACAAATTTTCTATAATTTATGAGTTTCTACTTTGTCTTGTTATTTTCTTAATTCGGTTTAGCAAATTATTATTATTATTTTTTTTTTTGGTTTTTGTTAATGGTATACAAAGGTGCAGAAAAATAACATCAAACCGAAAAAAATGTAGTTAACTTAAATTATAAATGAAGAGTTATTTTTTTTGCATTTTAATTAATTTTGTCAATATGTCAAAAATTTGTGTGGTTGTTGTTGTTGTTAGTTTTGAAGGTTCTTCAGTTTGTGATTATTTACTTATTGTGAACTTTGCATTTTCCCATTTTGGGTTTATAACACAAAATATGACAGTAAATTCTATTCTAGCAATATTACAAAATAAGCCATTGATAAAAAGTTACTTAAAGGTGATGACTTTTATTTCGTTTTCAAGGTCAAGTTTGGGGATTTTGTTAGAATTTTTTCTGCTGAAAACGAAAATCTAATTGAAACTCTATCAATCTTGATTGCAGAGAAAATATCAGCTTTAAATTGAAAAATCACATTCATTGGTTTCACTGAATGAGCGAAAGTTTAATCCTCTCACTATGCGCATCATCTCATAGGGAGTGAAATGACAAAAACATTCATAAGAGAGAGGGAGAGAGAGAGTAGAAAAAGATAAACGTATAACCTCACAATTCCATATATCATTAGTTTGAACTTTTTCTTGCCTTTCTTTTACATTTTCAAAATTATTTATAATTTTTTTTTAACATTATTTTACTTTCATGGGTTCAGTTTGATTTCTATGGTTGTCATAAACAGCTATCATTATAAATCTTTTTTTTTTATTATTTATTTATATTTCACACTATTTCAAACAATTATAAAATTTTCAGTTATGAATATCTCTTTCGTTTAGTTGTAAGTCTCTAGCTAATAAATGTATCTAAATTTATGTTTTATTGCCATAATAATTCACGACAATGACTTAGATTTCTTTGAAAATGTTGACACTATTGCAAAATGACAATTAAGAAATATATTTTTTGTACTTATGTTTAGTGGATATTTAATGAAAACATTAATCATAATTATACCAACGTCATTAACACTTTAAAAGTCAATTGTTTTATTATTATTATTGTTATAGCATTTATAAAAGATAAATTTTTATAAATACCAGTGATGGCGTTTAAAAAATAACTGCTACTTCCTCTACACCCTTTAAATTTTTTTATATCATATTTTGTTTTGTTGTGTGTTAAAAGATGAAACAAAAAAAAAGCAAGATAAAACAAAAATATTTAAAAAAGATAATGACGTGCGATAGTCATCAATAGGGTTTCTTTTCAAAAAAAAAGAAAGAAAAAAAACAACAACAAAAAAAAAAACAAATAAATAAATTAAACAAACGAAAAAAATTAGTCATAAAATGTTCACAATAAAAATAAAAAACTTCTTTATGATTAAAAAACAAAAAGAAAAAAAAAAACAAATAACAAAAATTCAAATTGTGTATATTATTGAAGTCGGTTAAAAAAAAAAAAAAAAACTGGCATGCTTTTCTTTGTATGCATATTAAGTTAGCAGCAACCTGCTGTCTGCATTTAAAAAATAAAACATTTACATTTCACAGGTAGGTATAAAATACAATAAAAAATCAAAATATATATGATTAAAAAAAACAAAAAAGTTTTACAAAAGAAAAAAAAAAAAGAAATGACAGAAATTGTGTCACTGGTTCAAGTATAAAGCGTCTACCTGCCTGTCTGTCTGAAAAAAAAGTTTTTGATTTTATTTCTTCTCTTCTTTGTTAAAGTTCATGTTTGTGAAATTTATTTACATTTGAAACATGTTTGAGTTGCCTAAACTTTGTATAAATAATATACCTACAATAGTATAAAAAATGAATAATTATTATTTCATTGGCATATGCTATTAATTTTAAATTGATCCACTAAAACAATGCACTAACAACTTTTCAATTGATTTGCACAATTTTATAAAAATCGAAAAATATGTGGGTCAAATTATTCAGATGCTAAGGTATATCTATTCTATTAAGATGATCTTATGAAGAAAATAATTGAATACAGATTGCAGCAACTAGAATATGCCGCTACTTAGAGAGAAATTTTCCGGTCCTAGACAGCAACTTTAGACTTTAAAGCCCACAATTTATCATAAAAAGATCATGAGAACTATGCGAAACAGAGAAAATCTAATCTGAACTGTGTTTCTATATAACTGTGAGAATGATCCAGTGCCTGCAGAACTTTGTAAATTATTAACCAAAACCGATTTTCAGATTTCTTACACTAAATCTCGAATTAAATAAAACTTACATTCATTAAATCATTACAAATTAATGCAACAAATTGTTAATGAGGCATCAAGGTCCAATTATAATATACGTAACGTTATCTAATGTCACTTATCGCCTCGAAATGGTCAACTCCTACTACCTAATAATAATCTTCGTAACGTAGCGTGGTGAATATGGCGTAAAGATCTTAAGATTTTGGATTTCTACGTTACCTTTACGTTGCTTTTTTATATTTGGACCTTAAGACTTCTTTGCATTTTATATTCAATATTAATTTTATAAATAAGTTTACTAAAATAGAAAACTTTTTCATATATTGTTTTTTTTTTTTTTTTTTTATATAGTAAATTTTTTTTTATTTTTCTCTTTCATTGTTCTCAGTTTCATGGCTAGTCAAGTATTTAACGTTAGTCAATAGATACCAAAGAAATCAATAAAACAAATTCGAATTTTAGTAAGACTTTGAAGTGCATCTAATGTAAAGGTCAAGGGTGTTAGAATTGAACTTGAAATAAAACTGATATAAATAGGTACGGATATGTTGAGGTATAATTGACGATAAAAATAGATAGAGATAGTATTATAAAGATATCATTCTTACATTCATACAAAAATTAAAAAAAAATTTTACAAATTAAAACTAAATTAGACAAGATTTTTATATATTGGATTAAAAATAGTAACCTGAATTTATCACAAAAAAAAAAAAAAAAAAAAAAATACTGTAGAAGTAGACTGAACGTAAAACAGATGAAATACAATTAGAAGGCAACATCGACAGGGTCTCTTGGCCCGAAACTTTCTGAATAGCGAGTAAAATAATATATTTATCTTCTGAACTGCTACGCTACTATATGAAAAAAAGAAGAAAAATAATTGATATTAGTAAGATTTTGTATGAAAACCTATAAAATTTACGACAAATGATAAGACAAAAAAAAATGAATCTTAAAAATTTCTATGAAAAAAAAACATAAAAATTAAAAGAAATCAAAACAAATTAATTACACTTGCTTAAGTGTTAAATTAATTATATCAAAAATGGAGAATCCAACTAAAAAATAAAAACAAACTAGTACATAATTCAATAAATTTATGACTAATTGCTAAACTTTATATGAGGAAAAAAATGAAAAAAAAAAAATACGCAAAGCCGGTCATGCTGAATATGAGAAGCTAAGATTTTGAGCAAAGATATTGATGCTGTCGGTCGGTGGATACCGTGAAATGAAACGAGAGGAAGGTAATGCATAAGGAAGTGGCAACAAAAATGATGAAAAACAACCGTAGCTGGTGTTATTTGCTTTCGATGTGAAATATACATTGCTACTGCTATTGTTGTTGTAGCTACTGTTTCCTGTGTTCAATAAACAAATTTCAGTTTTTTCTTTTTCGTTTACGATTTTTTGTTTTTTTTGTTAATATTTTTTAATTTTATTTATGACAAATAAGTGTGACGCCTCAATGATGTAATACAAAAATGAGTTGTTCCATGAAAAATGTCAATATTGAATAAATAAAATAATTATTTAAATAAAGTAAATAAATAATAATTTTTTACAAACTTTTTATGTTGGTACAAATAAGGCTTGTTTACTTGTTTAATAATAAAAATATCACACTTGTAATAATTAAAATTGTTTTTAAACAGTTTTAGTTTTAAGAGTTTCTTCTAAATGTGGGAGACTTAAACTTTAAACTCCTACATACTTTAATTCTCTCTTCCACTCCTTCTCTCTCTTTCTCTCTGTCTCGCTCTTAATACTTGTGTCTAGCAATTGCAATTTCAAACAATTCAACCAACAACAACAACAATAGCGAGCGCAATCAAACCCACTGCAAATTTATGCCATGCCGCAGCTGTTAACTGTCATTGTTTTGACAGCTGTCATTTTGTGTTTACTATTGTAAATAAATGAACTATTAGTAGGCGATTTTTGTGTTAGATTTATTAGAATTATTTTTTAAATTTATTATTCTTCAAATGCACAAATAAACAAAAAAAAAAAAATAAATAAATAGATAAAAAACAAGAGAAATATTTAAATGTTATTGGCTTTTGTACTTAAATTGCAATCATCATCAGGGTTACCAACTTTGTTTTTGCTTTTATATACTCGTATGTAAATGCATATATAAAAATATTTATTTCTTCTTTTTTGTTTTTTTTTTTTTTTTTGTTTCTTGTTTTGCTAGTATTTCGTAGGTTTTCAAGTTTCAAGAATTGGCATCGCTATGGAGGTGGGTAATTTTTCAATGCGTTTTTAGTTTTTGTTTTCTTAACTGCTATGAGTTTTTGACGTTGTAAGCTTTTTGTTGCTTTTGGTTTATTAGTTTTTTTTTTTTTGTTTAAGTTTCTCATGCTGTTGAAAAATAGAAGGTCACTAAAGTGAATGTATAATGTTACTTTGACTATTTGCGAGTTGGTTGTTCTTGTAGTGGGCTGACAGCTTATCCGGTTCTTAAGTTGGCTTATTTTTAGTTTAATTTCATTAATTAAAAAGAAATAATTACATAATTAGTTTTTGACTACGTAACTGAAATATATTGTATATCTATTTATCTCTATTTATATTTATTATTACTTAATCTTATTATGATAAGATTAAAATAAACACACAATGAACTATTCAAGGTAGATACTCTCGATAACCTGCGCGAAACATCTCAGTTCAATAGTCCAATTGCTGGCGATGGAAATCCGAACCGAAATTTATTGCTTTGTGTGTTTCTATGACGTACGGCAGATTATCAAGTTGGGAAAATATTAAAAATTTAATTTGATTTGCTGCATCAGTTATTCATTGATATCTGGAGAGCTTATAGTCTGTTCACCTAACTAAAATATAAAGTAATCTTTATATTATTATTGATAGTATCAACTTTTATGGGGCTTAAACCCTAAGCTACTTTCCCTTCCTTGAATAGGTTAGTGATCTGAACCAGCATACTAAAAGCTAAAAAAAAAAACAAGATGAAAAACAAAATGAGAATAACTATATTTATGCTCTCAGAAATTAAGTAGGAGCGTGCCAGCTTTATTTACAAAAAAAAAAAAAAAAAATGTTGGAGAGCGGGTCCTGCTGCTATTAGGAACAAATTTCTGAATAAAAAAAAAAACAGGTTGATTCAACTCTAAATAACAGCAACTCCTTTTTGAATTGAATTACGTTCTTGTATGTGAATAGCACAATGACGCATGTGTGGAATCAAGCATAAATGGGAGAAAAAAAAAACAAAATAGTGACGAGTCAACGCCGAGATAGAATCTATTACATTTCTTGACGTTACGCTAATGACGACGCTCTAATTTTTCTTCTCAGTTAACTTAATGGAATTTATTGCCATATTTTTGTAAAATTTGTAGATTGCTACTAAGTTTTCAGCAGAAAAATCAACAAATGTATAATCATTTGTTGTTTTTGTTTATATTTATTTGAATTTTTATATGTCAAAACCATCGCCATTGTCTGTCTTGCTTTGTGCAGCTCTCTCGTTGTTAGCAGTTGCCGCCACAATTCTGTTCGAATACTAGTTTCAAAAACGAGAATAAATGATGGAACTATAAACCGAACCAGAATGTAAAAGTGATCTGAGTGCGAAAAAGATATGAGGGAGTATAAATAGATTTATGCTCTCAATAATCAAATCGGTTCTTATACGCTCACTCGACAGTTCAGAAATCGTCCCCACTGTTATAAACAAATAAATATCGAAAAATCTGTTATTTTCTGTGATTTTTAATAACACCAAATAACATGAAATTCAAAAAAATTTGATCGGAATTTAAATAATGAGGTAACAATTAATATTTTGAACCCTAAACCTTGTAGAAAACTGATTTTGACTATGGCTTCGGGCTACGGAATTGTCTCAAAATCTCAACAAGCTCGTATTTAATCAGCCTCTCCCCTCCCGCTCTTTTTGGCTCTGTGATTCAATAGGAAAATCATAAATTTGTAAATTTGATTTTCACCATATCAAAAAACTTTTCATTATCAATTTTCTTTTGTTTACCTTTATCCTTATTCACCCTTAACTAGAGCTCTAAGATCACTTGGAAATCAACAATATAAATAGAATTTGACGATAAGTTAGCACAGAGAAATACTAGATGAAAATGCATTCTAAAGCCTCTATGTTTCACTAAGAGATACAGAAACTGAGGATGATGACGGATTTGGTTAAATTTAGATTTTAATCTCGTTTTATTTAAAAAAAATTAACAACTAGAATGACAAACAAGAAATATATTCATTTAATAATTCCCAACAGTCAAAGTATCTCGCTCTCGCTCTCTTTCAGTCTAAAATTTCCGTCCCGGCGAGTAAGTCAATATAGAAAAGAGAACACGGTGGGACAATATAACCAACTCTCACACCAGCTTCTCTCCTCTCTAAATACATCAATGCTACTCTGCATGACCGTACGAATTACAAGCAAAGCAATAAATGCTAATTTTAAATATTTTATAAAACCAATGCATGATTACGTTTTTAATTAAAATAAATCTAAACATTTATTTTTATAAATTTAAATAAACTCTGAATTCAACAAGTTAAAGTTCACCATAGTAAAATTCCATGCCTAATCTATTAAAAATAGTGATTACACTCTTGGAATATTATTTTTCAACAAATTACCTCAGTTAATTGATTACATATGCTTATTTAATAAAACTTTTATACAAAACTTTTAAGCAAATTTAAGTTAAAGAAACATTAATTAATATTAATAAAATATTAAAATTTTCATGCATTCAACTTAAAAACTTAAGATGCTTACACCCAGTATAAAAAGAAAAAACAAAAAAAAAAAAATGAAATAAAATAAAATCCACATGCTTCGCGCGCTGGTATCAAAACAAATATTTATTTTTAATATTAGTATCTAATTTCTTTGAAATTATTGAAAATTATCAATAATTTACTACTAAATTTCAATTGCTGAGCACCTAAACTGAAGTGATTGTGATTACATAAATATTGTATAGAGCTAAATATTGATAGGAAACAATTGTGTGTGTGTATGTGTGCTACAAAATAATAATCAATAATAAAGTGGAAGAAAAAAAAAATTAAATAAAAACGTATTTAAGTGCCAAATGCATGAAATGAAGTTTACTAAATATACGAATTTATTGCATTATGATAATAACGTATTTGGTATTGGAACTTTTTGTACATTTATTGAAAAGTACTTTTTTGTTAATACTTTTTTTTGGTACTATAAATTGATAAGCAATTATTAATAATAATAGCAAAAATATATAACAAATTTGTGTTGTTATTTTAATACATTTATGTGAAATGAAAAAAAAAAAACGCTAAAAATTTGAAAATTTGTATTAAAAATAAAAAATGGGAGTAATCAAAAATTACGCAATTTGATTGATTTTTAATGCTGTTTTTGATTTAATTTTTTTTTAATATTTTTTAATATTTTTTGTATGTTCAACTTTTGCTTTTTTAAGTTTGTAATTTTTTCCTCCATAATTTTTTTCTTTTTTACCTTAACAATTGTATACAATTTCACGCTTTGACAAATCGTAACAAGGTATAAAGTAGCAAAAAGCGAAAAAAAAAAACACAAAAAACTGTAACAAATCTGAAAAGAAGTACTGAAAAAGTACGTAAGCATCATTATGGTCGTGTTAGATTGACTACGCTTTTTGTTGACAATATTTGTTTTGTTTGTTATTGTTTTGTTACGCTATGCTTGACTTTAAAACTAGAAAAAAAAAAGTTAAACACTCATTGAAATCAAAAGTGAAGTGAACCAGAAACGTTTTCACCTAATTCAAGCTAATGTTAGACATGAAATGAGGTTAACTACCTTTTTGTTGCTGTATTGCATAATAGAGTACAACGTTTTAACTTCTATTATTTATTCAGGATTTATTAGCATGTATGTAAGTAGGTATGGAAATTTGACGGCAGCCAGTGTCATACTTTGCATATAAATAATCGATTACTGTAACGCCAGCAGCAGCTTGTCATATGAAATTTCTCTACACTTTTGTAACTTTACATTTTCTTGTCATTGTAAGTAACTGAAACGTAGAAGTAGTAGAGATAGATACCCCAAAACCTTTGCCAATATTGAGAAAACTGAGTTCGTGTCACTTATGACCTAATGCTTGAATATGCAATCAGAATTTTGAATAAAGTTTTCTAGTGAATTTTAACATTATAAATTATGCATAATTCTTGGGCTTAAATCGTGATTGATTGTAAATGAATTTAATATTTTGTGATTTGCAATCTGTCACTGTTTTGTACTTTTGTTCCATTGATAGAATGTAATATCCAAAAACTTCCGACCAGAGTCCAAAGTCTTGTTTTTTTTTTTTTTTTGGATTTTTGCATAGTCATACAGATTTATGTTTTAAATATTTAGCTAATTGTGATTGTGCTTTTCTTCCTCATACTCTCAATTTTTTATTTTCGCACCTATCACAAGAGATATCAATAATGACTATAACTCTTACTGGATTTAAAAATATATGATCCCTGTGTATAAATTCAGTACAGTGGGCACTGAAATGTGGCAATCCTTCTTACCATAACTTTATGGTAGAGAATAGAACACTTTCAAGAGTAAATGATAACGTCCACATTTTCCCAATGACGTTTACTCTTGTGTTGTTATTACCTTATCATCAAAAGGATGAAAACAACTACTAATTTTCTGAAAGAATCTAGCGCCTCGAAAAAGTATTATGCAAATATGAAATCAAAACGATAGGATAGACTTGTATCCATGGTGTTGTTAGATAGATTTTAGGATGAGTAGGAATCCCTTTCTTTGCACTCAGTCTATTTCACTCTCCAGATAGTGAAAATGGAAATTTGATTGAAAGGGGAAATGATTTCTTAACATAGTAAAAAAGAAAAGGAAATAGGATTTTACTTTCCTATCAATTTCTTAGTTTATTTTAAAAACCTAAATTCAGATCCTCAAGACATCATCACCCAACAAGTATTTGGTCGAATTTGATGTCTATAGTTAGAGTTGAGGGTGAGCTGGACTAAGCTAAAGTACTCAGCCTCAAGGACCATTATACTATACCAGAGATAGAGGCAGTAGAAGAAAGTCGAAAGACATGGAAGATATGTGAAGGTATAAATGGGAAGAAGAAAAGTCAAAAGGTCTCACAATCTACAACTTCTCTGTTTGAACCTTAGAAGTTCAGGAAGAGGAGGAGTAGGAATATTATTCATACTCGAGGCATCACTACCCAACAGCCTTAAACTGGTTCTTGCGAACGCCGAACAGCTACAGAGCTAAAGCTCAGTAGTGTCGACATTCTCAAGATTCGAACGGTAGGTTGGATTGGTGATGACACCCTTGTTGGTCAGGTGCTGACCACATGTGTTATGCCGGTGATGACAACTACCAGTAATCTCAGGTCCTTTCTTTTCAAATTCAGAAGAAATTCCGATGATTTTCTGTCATGAATAGAACCAACGAAGTTATTGAACTAACGCATGACCTCTACAGAGCTGATGCCAAGAAAAGGTTCCGGAACTCATGTTAAAATTGCAGAGCCTTCGTTGTCCAGGTTGCCGGCCAATTCATTCCCTGCAATTTCACAGTATCCTAGAACCCATATAAGAAACAACTTGTTGTGTTTTCAATACTATTTAGTTTCGCCTCCCTCTAATCAATTTCAAAGAGCGGACTGGGTTCTTAAGGGCCTTCAGTGCAGAAGCATATGAAGTAGAAATTTTGTATGCCTAAAAAATCAACAGAGTTATGAAGTTTACGTTTCAGACGTTTCAAATTTTCTTTCACACTTGAGAACGAAGCGAAAGAGGCGAAAGCGAATTTTATAATGCCAAAATTCTGTCATCAGACTTGAATTAAGCTTCAATGAGTGTGATGTACACTTTGAATCCTGGGTTTGAAAAGCCGCAGGTTTGAGTAGTTACTTAGACATCAGAGCAGTGAGAAAATACTTTTTCTAACTTTCTAGTTTTTAATATTTTTAGCTAGCTCATTTTTATATTATTATTTTTAATTATTTTATTTTAAATTTATTATATATTTTACCTTTTTTTTAACAAAAATCAACTGCAGAGCATTTTCAAGGAGAATATA
Source organism: Toxonevra muliebris (assembly GCA_963691655.1). Lineage (NCBI taxonomy): Eukaryota > Metazoa > Arthropoda > Insecta > Diptera > Pallopteridae > Toxonevra > Toxonevra muliebris. The sequence goes on along the minus strand of OY829328.1, from coordinate 86,611,627 downwards.
TTTTTTCCCAAGACTTTGTTTTTTTTTTAAATCAAATTTTATACGTTAGGTAATAAAAAATTTTAATTTTCTTATAATTTTCACTTTCTACACATTCATTCGCATAAAACACAATAAAAAAAAAACGTTTATAATTTTTTTGCTATACAATTTATTTGCCAATTATGAACACAAGTATATGCACTTTTAAGTTTTTCAACTATAATAATTATTAATTAAATTTAGGTAATTAATTATAATTTAACACACATGTAAGAAATTTTGCACTATTAAGTAAAAAAAAACACAACTAGATATGCATTAATTTAATTTAAACACTTTTTCTACACGTTAATGACTTGGTTTAAGATTTTGATTTACATTGCTAGTTGGTTGGGTTATGTTTTTGGTGTTTTTTTTTTAAGTTTTCAATGATTTCAACGATTTAATTTACGTTTGGTTCACTTGCAAAGTTGACGCGCGCGATTCACCTTTTCAGGTGAAGTAATTTCAACGGAATGAATGAATGAATGAACAACATACAGTGAGTGAAAAAAAAAACAAAACAACAAACGCTTTGAATAAAATCAAAAGCGAAACAGTAATGAAAAAAAAACAAAAACAACAACAACAATTTTACACGCTGAAAACAACTAGAAAACAGCGAGCAGAAGGCAAGCAGGCAGATAGTCAAATCAACAGCAGCAGGCAGCAAAGCAAAAGCAAAAGCAAAATAGGCAGCAGGTTGATATTGTTATTGTTGTTATTGTAATATTGACGCATACTAAAGGCAAATGTTAAACAGAAATAACAGCAGCCAGCAACAACAATAACAATAAAAGCTTTAGATTACCTTACTGCTACTATTACTACTACTATTACCACCACACTTTTTTCTACTACTTTTATTAGCTAGGTACTGCAGTACCTAAGCGGACAGGTAGACAAACCACCTCTAACGATTATCTGCATTTGCGTGCACCTCTACCGTTACCGCTATCACCGGCAGCTTTTTTCTCTCTTGTTGTTGTTGCTGTTGTAGTGGTATTTTTTTTTTTTGTATATTAGGTTTAAGTTTTTTATAGTTGTCATGGTAAAAACAAAATGTTTTTTTTTTCTATACATGATTAGCATATTGGTATGTATAGTAAGTAGTAGTTACCTCAGTGTGGCAACTCAGTTTCTTTCAATTTTGTATTTGTTCAATTTGCCTAAAGTGCAAAAATGTAATGAGATTTTTTTTTTGTTTTGTTTCATAATGCATTATTAAAAAGCAAATAAACAAAAACAAGCGGAAGTTAAATAAACAACAGCAACAACAACAATAGTAGATACCATAGTTATTTTTAGTATGTCACCAACTGTCAGTATGTTACGCTAGAATTGTATGTACTGAAGAGGAATTAGTAATGTAAACGTATGGAGGGCGCAAATTCCCTTTAAAGGCGAGCTATTTACTTCAGCGGAAAAGGAAATGTCACTGTCGTAATGTTGTGCAAATACACAGAAGAAATAATGTAAAAGCTTTGCATGTGGTGGAAAGAAAAAAGCTTGCGAAACTCAAGCCACTTAATCAAATGCTAAAATTTTAAATTTTAGATATAAATATGAGTCAGCATGAAAAATATTTTACAAAAATATTAAGAACAAAAAACAAAAAAAAAAAAATACCTGTGTTTAAATAAATTTTATTAGATGCTGAAACAATTCAAGGTATTTTTATAAACAATTCTATAAACAGAAGTAAAAATAGTAGAAGCTTTTATTTGTCCATCTTTTACTTCAACCAGGGTAGCTACTTTTCGCAGTGTGGTGACTTGTTGTCGATGATTCAACATGGGCATGCTAGCGATAATGAAGAATTTACTTTATACGTTCATCAAGGTCTCTCATGACTGACTGGCAATTGATGCATGGAACTAACCGGTTGAATCATTTCCATTGGATAGTTTTCAGAAGGAGCTTTGTTCATAATTATATGCCTCAAGAGGTGTCTGTGAGCTTAAGTTAATACGTTGCTATTGATATGAACGTAAATTCAAAACAACGCCTCGGAAAGAAAAACAAAACCACTCTTTCGAAACAGCAATCGAACGATACATCAATCGTCTATCTACACTGGAACTTTTCGCCAGAAACTTTCAGCGGAGGTAATCATAATCATAGCGTTTGATACCACTTCGGAAACTTAAAACTTTTGGAGAGCAAGTGCAGTTGCCCTTGCCAAGAATTGTTCTTCCGCAGTCCTCCAAAACAAAAACCTTCAATATTCAAGGATCTAATATTCCCAGCGAGTGGAAATATAAGATCCTTGGTCTCAAGATTGCGATCCAGTACGGGCACATTGCCAGTGCTCTGATCTTCTAGTCAAACCGTGTGGCTTTTAACCCAATTATGCCCAATGGCCTTTTTCAAGCACACTTCAAAAAGTTTTTATTTTGACTGACAGCCAGGCAGCTATCAAAGCACTTAATTCTCACCAAGTCACATCAAGGCTGGTGATGGAGTGCATTGATAAGCTGAACATTCTGGGCCAACGCAATCAGTTGTAGAATGTATGGGTTCCGGGGCATGTAGGGATTAATGGAAACGAAATGGCAGATAAACTTGCCAGGAATGGAGCATCATTTCCATTTGTAAGGTCCGAATATGACAGCGTTTTTTAAGACGACGGTATAACAACATACCCTACATAACATACCAAACCTAAACCTCCTCCCCAGCATTTTTAGTTTTATAAAATGTCTACTAACTTTAGCTCCAGAAATTGGTTTGAAGGATCTTTGGACTTATGATTGAACACCCTTGGAATACTCTAGAATTTTCAGCCAATTCTCTGTTAGACTGAACTTAATTTAAACAGTTGTGCTTTATTTGAAGTAACATTAACTAATATGAAAATTTATAACAAGAATTAAGAAATTCAAAAAGTCACACAAACAATTTCATTAAATGTCAATAGCTAGGAGTATAATTTATTAGATGAAAATTTTATTCTGAAATAACTTCATTTTCAACAGCAACATCACACAAAACAATAGAGTTATAAAAACTTCAACTAATAACTAACAGAGCTTCTACATAACAGCAAAAAAATACAAATAAACTTCAACAATAATAACAAAAAAAAAAAACCAAAACACAAAAAAAAGTTTCTTTGTTAACCGCAGACAGACGGACAGACAATGAGTTGAATGAAGCAGACACGTCTCAGATTAATATCATTCATATACTCATATGTATGCAGAGAGAAGATCGAAATAAAGAAATCAGTGTCTAAAAAGCTAATAAAGTGCATTCATGCATTTTTCCTATACTACATAATAATAATCATAATAATAATAATAATGAAGTTAAGGCATAAAAGATTGAAACTTATAATTTATATGATTAAAGCTAGTAGGAGCTGGTAGATGGATAGATACATACAGGCATAGTACTAGGTGAATCGAGGAAAAAAAAAGTCAATCGTAATTATGCGCATATGGTAGCAGTAACGCATATGTACAGTGTAGAAGAAAAAAATTCAAACAATAGCAACACTGTGCCTGAGCCTGAACCCCTTGCCTCACCGTTGTGAACTTTATATAATTGAATTTTTTCATCATGAATTTTCACTGACACATTGCGCACATACACAAACCACTGACTGCTTGAGGTATGTTTTTCTTTTTGAATGGTTATAAAAAGAAAATGAGAAAAAAAAAACAGAAAAAAAATGTTATTATAGAAAAACATATGCTAATATTAAGCGTAAAAATAAAAGCAGACTCATAGAATTGTTAAAATGATTTATTATTTAAATCAAAGCAAATAAAAGAGAGAAGCAGTTACATCCGCCTGAAACGCATTGACGTTGGGTTCTAAGATTTCAGCATCACTGTTTTATTTAATCCGCATGGTCTCAGTTGCCTAGATGAGTTATTTATGTTTTAAGTAAGCTTCAATGTTTTTAATCTGTTCATCAGTTCTTTGAGATACTATGGTGTGCTCAGGCAGCTCTAGAGAGCTATAGTTCCATCAGAGACTTTTACAGTACATACAAACGACTTTAAATAGTAACTATCTGATAAACTAGCACTGCAATTGATTATCTTATTCTTCCCCACCCAGAATACTCTATTTTCATTAAGAATAAACACTAAAAGAATATAAGTAAACATAAATAGAAATTAAAGTTGATACGCTTATCAATTGGGGAGCAACTCATCTCCAATGGGAAAATAAATAATTTCCGATTTATATTACTTCTGACATGTGTTCATGCCTCAAAGTAAAATCAACAAATTTCAATATTGTTACACACAAAAAAAAGGATTTTAGCAGCGCAGAAAAGCAATAAGGAAGTGAAATAAACAAAAAAAAAAAAATCAAATTGGAAGTAGTAGTTTTAATACATCTTCTATCAAGGAAGCCAAAACATGTATATTGCTTCAACCTTTTCCATAGAGCCACGTGATTGGCACTCATTCGCTACTAATATGCTTAGAGGTAACAAGCAACTACTTTATGTAGAAAGAAAACGATGAAGCAGCAGCAAAATAAAATGATTATAAGTAGCAAATGCATCCTTTTTTTCTCTTTTGATTTCCTTTGGGCTTTTATTGAGAACTCAACACTAGAAGGCAACAAAAACAACAACAAAAACAGCGGTATGAATGAAGAGGACGAGCAATGATGATCATCAGTGTGAGTGTCTCAGTACCCATTGAAGTAAACACACACATATACACTCGAATACTTTACGTCGCATGTAAGTTTGTATGTATATCTACTATTATAATTGAAAGTGGCAGGCTATGCAGCCTTTAAAATGGCGCACGAAGTGAGGTTAGAATAAGATACTGAGAGAGATAGAATGAAAGAGTGAAGTATAGAATGATGATTTTATATGAGGAAATTATTTCTTATCGCTAATAAAGTCAATAAACCTAAAGGTACACACTATACCGAAAAATATTAGGTAGTGCATGAATATGTTTACATACTTTCACAATAAGTTAGGTTAGGTAGAAATACACATAATTTATGGTGTACGCTAAGGTGCCTTAAGTCTCATACTAAAATTTTGCCATACAAAATACGATTTTTAAAAGTTTTTCCAAAATAATTTATCTCATGACAGTGAGAGCTAAATAGAGCTGAAATATTTTCGGAATTTTTGGGAAGAGTGACACTAATTTTTTTTTTTTTCGTGAGGCGCCTTAATGTACGTCGAAACTTCAAAAGTAGGCAGAGTGTAACCAGAGAGCAGATAGACTGCGGTAGAGAGCTGATTCATGAAGAGAGTGAGAGTAGAAAATTGAGAACTGAGTGCAGCTTAAATCATGTAATGAGCGCAGAAGAGAAAATTTATGATAACAGCATTATAACAAGTACAACAAGACAACAACAACACCCTGCTTTGTTGCTATACAGACCCAGAAATATTAAAAATACAAGAGCAAATGCATGGGGAACAACTAAAACGTAAACAAAGATTTTGACAGTTCTGAGTCTCTTCCTTAAAAAAAAAAAAAATGAAAGCAGAGGAAGACAGAGTTGATGCTGCTATCGCCTTGATAAAATTTTAAAAAGGCAAGGGCGATTTATTCTCAGTGCCTTTTTCTGCTACTAAAAAAATGCGAAGAATAATAAAAATCTAATCAATTGCTGAAGCAAACAATTAAAATTTTAGTTTGAATAAAGGAAAATAGTTTCAGAAAAATACATCGATTTATAGTTAGTTGTATTAATAACCTCATAGTATTAAAAGTTATTATAAAAATATTTTTCTATACTGACTCAGTGAACTTAGCACATTCCTTGAAAAGTTACTTTTTATTTCTAAAATCATTCGAGCGCGAAAATATGCAAGAAGAGAATTCGTTTTCTTTTCATTTTCACACTAGTGACATTTCTATTTCTTTAAAACTTTTTTGTTTTCATCTAACACATTAGTATGACTAATATAAGATTATCACGTGATCATGAGTGATAATGATCACGATGATGCTGTTGAAAACGCATTATTGTATGTTGCTCTGGCAGGAAAACAAGCAAACACATTTCGTTGTGTTTATGTCTATACAAATTAAGAAAAGCAAAAATAAAATAATGCAAAAAAATAAAAACAAAGGGAAATAAATGAAAACTAAGTTGAAATTTTACTGAGAAAATACTGCAAGAGTAAAATGAGCTCAAAAATAGAAATATAATAAGAAGAAAAAAAACATGACAGCAACTACAGTAGCCGCAGCAGCAGCAACAGCAACAGCAGATTTACTAAAATAACAACACAAGAAAACTTATTATAAATGCGGAAAAGAAAAACGTAATTGAAATATTTCTGTTTTCTTTTATAAAGTGTGTGCATTGTTTTCAGCGCTGTCATAGAGTTGCCAACTTTCAAAAGAAATTTAATTTTTTTATATTTTTTTCTAAATGTGAATGTATCTATAAAACTATTTGCACTAGAAACTTTTTTTTGTTCGCCGTAGGTAAAGTCTGAAAGAAAGTATTAATAGTAGATTTCCGATTTTACGTTTTAGCAAGTAAAGGGCTTGCTAGCCCCAATGAAAAAAAACGTAAAATACCACTCAAACTTCAAAAATTTTAAAATGTGCACGAAGTAATCAAATTGAATTCAATAAGTGTCAAAAAGAATTCATAGTAATCAAATTGAGTCTAAAAAAAGACAAGTTTACTTCGAATAATCAAATTGGTTCCAAAAAAGAGTCAAATTGAATTCTTTGTGTAACCAACATGATCCCAGAGAGAATCAAATTGAATTTGTAATAATTAAATTGATTTCAGAAAGAATAAAATTGAAATCGGAGTTTTGAAAGTTTCAGAAAGAGTCAAATTGAATTCAAAATAATGAAATTGAATCCAGAAAAAATAAGATTTATATCGGAGTAATAAAATTGACAGCAGAAATAATTAATTTAAATTCGGAGTAATTAAAATGATTCAAGAAAGAGTCAAACTTAATTCGGAGAACTAAAAATAATCCATTGAAGCGTCAAACTGTGCTCGGAGTAATTAAGTTGGGTCTAGAAATTTTTTAATTGAATTCGGGTAGCCGAATAAAATTCAAAAAGCGTCAATTTGATATCAAAAAGCATCAATTTGAATTCAGAGCAGTAAAATTGATTGCAGAACGGGTTATATAGAATTTAATGATGCCTTCAACGTTACAATAATGTTGATAATCAACCATAGGGTATAGCTAAGCAATATTGTATTTATAGCGCAGTGTCAAATTCTTAAGGATTCGTGAATTTTGAAGTAAGTCAAATCGAATTTCATTCGAAAATCAAAATTCAATTTTCTGTTATATAATAAAACTGGGGCACAAATAACCTTCTAGGCCGCAGTGTCCGTGATTTTTAGAGTGGGCTTAAGTACTTCAGCTGTGACTGTTTAACAAGCTGGCTTCTTTTAAATTTTCTTTATTTTCAATTGTAAATTATACATTCAAAATACAATTTACTTATGATTGATTTCACTAAATATTTTATTCTAAAATATTTTTACAGGTTCTAGCGCTTACTTTATGAAATTCTTCTTGATGAACACACTATCTACTTCAAATACATTCAACACATTCAAGAACTTCACTCCATTGCGCTACATGAACGTGTTCAATCTTAGTGTCACTGACATTTCTGTCAGAGTCAAATCAGAAACATGTGAGATTGCGACATTGTGTGGTACTTTTCAACATATTCTCTTTCGACATTCTCGACACACTTGACACAAAATGTTAAAACTTCAAAATTTAACAAAAATTGTATACGAAAATGCACTTAAGGAATGAGTTGAAAACAATTGACAACAGTTAAAAGCTTCTTAGCTTGGCGTACCGACCTAGCTATATGCAAAACATTAAAAAGAGAAAGACATAAGAGTGAGTGAGGAATAAGAAGAAATTAAAGGTGTGTGTGTGTGTATGTAAAATGACACTGTAGGGAATAAGCTAATAATAAATGAATGAGGTAGCTACGAGCGGGTTGTAAAATATACAATTTATGTATGTAAAGATATGTGTGACTTACCAGCACTTGTTGTTGCTGGTGTTGCATTGCCGACGATATTGCTGTTGCCGCTGCCACTGCTACTGTTGATGGCCGTCAGAGGCGTTGATGTCATATTCATTGAGACATTTGAAGTATCTGCCGGCAATGACAATGGACCTGAAGCATTGTGCACGTGCACATCCAAAGGTGGGGAATTCTCCCGCACACAGGACATTAAACCGGAAGACATGCTATAAATGGAAAAGAGAAGGGAGATAATAAATTTATTAAATTAATGTTTAAAAAAGGAAGCAATTAATGAAAAATATTTTTTTTATTAATTCAATTAAGTGTTAATTGGAAAATCGAATACAATTTCATAGTTTTAAGTCGTTAAAATTTGCAACGGTAATGAAACAATGTTGCAAATAGCTTATAAGTAACTTGATACTTTTTGTAATTTAATGAATGCTAAGAAAAAAATCATAAAGAAAAAAAAAAAACAATAAAATGTCATAACCTGTAAACGAAAACTAACATTTATTACCCACTACTACTAAACATCAACACTTGCAATTAACAAGAAAAAGAAAATTAAATTAACAGCATAAAACAACAAATAAGCGAAATCATTAAATTATAATAAAAAAAAAGGGTGAAAACTCATAAAAAAAAACCATAAACACATGCAGCATTCAACTATCAACATCATTGGCTATTACCGCGCACACAGTGTGCAGCATAATACTAATGCAACGTCAGTAAATTGTGAATTGTGGAGTTGCTACTGCAACTCACAAAATAAAATCGACAACAACAAAACTGAAAGTGCACTTTGCACTTGCTCTTTTTGAGAATGCAATGCAATAACAATAATAATAAAAATAAACATGAAATTATTTTAACATTTCTTCAAATGCAAATGTACTTTGAACTTTATCTTTGAATTTGTCTGCGTTGCGTGCACAGTACACACGCGTGTGCGGCGCCACTGTTGTTTTTTCTTTTTCTTTTCGTTTTGTTTTGCTTTTTTTTTTTTTGGAGCGGCAGCAATAATTCGGTAGCAACTTTAAATTATCTTAGACATTAAAACAAACAGCAACACAAATTATCAACGTTGAATGGATTGAAGTGTGTGTGTTGAATTGTGAAAGAGTAGGGTGCACTCAATGGTATACAGTGGTGGTCATTAAAATAGTACATTATACAGAACTAATTTTCTTCTCGATCCACAATGGAATCTTCTTCCACCTATTCTACTTTTTTTTGTATTCGCGAGATTTTCGAACGGTTTTATTGTAATTTAGAGTTGCTGATCATGACTGCGTACTCAGTTTTTTTTTAACAGTTTTTGTTTTATCGGCTATTTATCGAAAAAGGGGTTTAAACCTCCATTTTCAAAAGGAAGGGTAAAAGATGGAGGAAGAATGCATACACAAAAATTGTTTATCTTTTTGTGCTTAACAACTTTGCTTCAGATCTGTTGAAATAAAGAATTTTCTTAATAGCCCCTAAAGACCCCATTTTTTCGACTTAAGGTCCATATTGAAGGAGAACTAGATGTGATGGAGAATAACTGAGTACGCAGCGACTCTAAATTAGTATAAAACTGTTTGGAAAATCTCGCGCATAAGACAAAACTTGAAAATTTGTGGCACTGTGTTATTTGAGCTTCTAAGTACCAGATCTATCTGCGGTGGATCCAGTCACCAAACACGAGACCCGAACTATTCGAATACAGGATTCCAAATTGTACCCAATAAAAAAAAAAACATAATCTAATTGATAAAAAATAAACAAATTTAGATTTTATGTAAAAATACTGCTGACTTTACAAGTCCTAAAAGCACAAGCATGCATAACTGTGTGAAAGAGACAGGTAGACAATTAAGTAGTAAAAAATAGATATTAGAGTTGCGCCGAAAACTCAAATTCAAACACAAAATAATAATCGGTTCATTGATGAATGACAAATTTTTAGAAGTTGAATAGGCAACATTAACAGTCAACGCTTCTCAACAACACACACCATCTTCAGTTTATCACTATTTTTTTTACGAGCTCATTTTACTCTCTTTAAAGATTGTAGTTTATATTTTTTTTTGTAATTTTTGCGGGGAAAAGAACCTGTCTTCGCGGGCATAAGAAAAATGACAAATTGATTTTTGAAAGTGACAAAAATTGTTCCTGAAGAGTTGAAGAATTATCTATTACTTTATTCATTCCTTTTAAGTCTCAAAAATGTATATTTTAGCCTACTACAATAACTCCCAAATCATTTGCCGATCATCATCCCAAACAGAACAGATTTGGGAAGGTATAATTTTAATTTTTGTAAAGAAAGAAAAAGTCAGAGGTACCGCGGAGATCAAAGCATTTAGTTTTCGGGACTCTCAAAGTTTTATTTTTTGTGTATGTCAAAATTGAATAAAATTTGGCGCAGATAAGGATCTTTGAACTTCACCTTTTTCTTATTGAAAGATCTATATAAATATAAGAATACCCCTTCTTCAAATGCACTCCTTATTTTGTTATTAATTAATTTTATGCTGTATCATTCAATAGATTCGCATGCGCCCATTTACTATGAAACCACTAATTAAAACTCATCTTCAATTGGCATTTCCGCTCCAAATATCCTCAAAGCCGCAGGAATTTATGCTCTTCACTTCAACTTAACTTTTCCCTCTTTTTTTCTTCTCTCTCTCTCTCTCGTTCTAGCTATTGCAAGCAAACATAAAGTTGACATTTCTACACACACGCAGGCATAATCAAATTTAACTTCCTTTGGCTAAACACACACACATCCATACACATATATCCACATGTATTCATTACAAGTACACATGTCACATATGTGTATACATTTTCAAATATTATTAAATCGAGTTAATTAGTAAAAGTGAATTAATTCGCGCATGTAGCGTAAAAACGTTTGCGTTGAATAATGAAAAAAGCGATGACAACGTTTTAGAAAGCAAAAGCGAGAATGAGAGAGAAAACAGAGCGAAGTACATATAAAACTGAAGGGAATAAATTTTATTCATTACAGCAAATATATGCATGCATGTAAAAATAGCGAAATATTTGCACTACAAAACGTAATTGCAATTTGTGTAAATTGTGTTCTTTGAATATGTTTTTTTTTCTTGTTTGTTTGTTAGTTGAGATGTGTAAATTGACACTTATGACAATGACAGTGAGAGTGAATACACACACAAACAAATGCATGTTTCACACATTTTATTAATTAATTAATAAATGTTGACAGTATTTCTAGTCTACATTTATACATAGTTACGTTGAGTCGTCGTTGTCGTCATCATCGGCGAGAGTACAATGTCATGGTGAAATTAATTGAAATTGACACTATTTTAATCATAAATTTTGCGCAAATATGTAGGAAAATTATACAAATATGTAGTAGGGGGCGCGAAAAAAAGCAATTCAAAATTATTTATTGTAGTTGCATATGAGTAATCAGTAGCAAAAGAAAAAATGTATATTTGTGCAGCATCCAATGTTAAAAATAATATTAAAATAAATGAACACGAATGGGAGATATGAAGAAATGTATGAAGAGATATGAGGGTCAGTCTGAAATTTTTGTTCGGAAAATATTTACATATGTAGCAATCTGTGCGAACAAAGAAAAACGACACGGAAATTTTTACAGAAATATTGGCAGTCAAGTAGTGCTGTCATTTAGAGAATTATTTTGAGACCCCAGTAAATATTGAAAGGAATTTAAAAGTCCAATGTAACCGCTTCAAATAACAATATCAAGCAGGTCAGCATCTCTCATCTGATTTAATCCTTTTTGTTTTGTCTGGTTTATGTATGTTCTAGACACAGGCATTAAAATCTATGTATTCTGAAGTCAAATTGTTCCTTTTCGATTTGAAACATAACTACTATTTTGAATTTAATTTGATTCCTTCTTTTTGCAATCAAATTGAATATCCTAAATTCGGATTGACACTTTCTGAATTCAATTTGACTATTTTGAATTGGAATTTACGATTTCTGAATTTAAATTGCATACGGTCAGAAAACGACCACTGCTCAGCAACTCAGCAACATGTTGAGCGGAAGTATCAGAAAAATAATACGCTCAATGAAATGACGACTGCTCAGTATAATTTTTGTTGATCATAAAGTGATCAATTTGCGTTCACAGGTACCAGTGGCGGAGCAGAGGCGTTTTCTGAATGCAAACATTGTAGCTTTCTGGCATCAATTATATTACTCCGAGTTCGTTTTGAGGTACCTCGAACTCAATTAAACCCTCCGAATTTAATTTAATGTTTTTTTAAACTAGTTTTGACGATTCGTGAACTCAATTTAACTACTTCGAATTCAATTTAGCCAAATTGAGCTCAATTTGACACCTTTTGAATTTTATTTCAGCATTCTAAATTCAATTTTAACACTCTGAACTTAAATTGATGCTTTTTGAATTCGGTTTGTCTATTCTTACTTAAATTTAACGCTTGAATGAATTAGATAATTTCGAATTCAATTGACCCTTCTGGAATTCAATTTGCCAACTCCGAATTCAATGTAAAGCTTCCTGAATTACTCCGAATTCAATTTGACTACTTCGAAAGCAATTTGACAGTTTTTGGAATCAATTTTATAATTCCGAATCAAATTCGACGCTTTCTGAATTCTGGTCCACCACTCTGAAATCTAATGAAACTTTCTGAATTATATTTGGCTACTCCGAACACAAATTCACGCTTTCTGAAATTTTTAAATTTGACTATTAAATACTCAAATTAATTATTCTAAATATAAAACTGAAGGTTTCACGATTTCTGAACTAAATCAATATGAAGTTTTCTATATATTTTTTAGCAGTAGCCACGCCTACTTTCTGCATAAGTACTATACATTACTGAGATATGAATCGTCACTTTATAATAATAATTTACTGTGCTGAAATTTCTTTTATAAATAAAAAACAATTATTTCATTGCGCACACAAGTGAGTAGCTAATTTTCCAGCACATCCTAAAAGTATGCAATACACAATTGTCTAAATGCACATAAATGAAAGAGCGCACGAACAAATGAGCGCGTGAACGAATACAAACAAAACACACACATACACAGGCATGGCTGGATACACATATTCATGCACTATTATATCAAGCATGAAGATCACTTTTGTTTTCGCTTTAATTACAATTTTAATGTGTGCATACTTTAACTTTAGTTTTTGTTGTTATTTTGAGCAGCAATTGTATACAGATCAAAAAAGAAAAAAAAAGGCTAAAATGGTAGGAAAAAAAAAATAGTGCAAAATTAACGAAAAAGCGAAACAGAGTAAATATAGAAAATCGCACGCTTTGATGTAGCACACAAATTCATATACACTCACACATACAAATTCATACACGTATACATGTATACATTGAAATGCTTAGCTGCAGAAATTTCTTTCATATCAAAAGTTGAAAAAAATCTAACAAATTAACGCTTAAACTTTCTTTCATACCCACATTTAAAAGCGTATCTAACTACATTTCTTTTAAGAGTGATTGCTGCTGCTGCTTTTTTTGGTTTTCGGATTTTCGTTTGGGGTTTTTTTTCGTACCTACCTACATACTTCCTTTTTTACTGCAATTTTTGTTTACAGCTTTTTTGTAACATTTCATTTTATATTTTTGTATGTTAATTTCAGTTTTTATTTTTATCGTTGCACAATTTCATAATATGCACATAAATTTAATTAATGTATGCGGCTGTATGCTTTGAAACACTATTTTGCTTAGTACTAAATGCGCATACATAAAAATAAAAATATATAAAAAAAAACTTCAACAATTAACTTAGTTTACAACATGTTTTTTTTTGCAGTCTTCAGTTTTCAGCCTTCAATGATGTTGCTATTGTTTCTTTTACAACAACAACAATTCTTTTGTCGTGTGTATATAGGTAATTATTGTAAGTAGTGAGAAAAACCAACGGTGTTTGTTGTTTTTATTTTTGTACTTTTTTTTTCTTAAAGCTTAAGGGTTTCTGTTTTTATTATTGTTTATTGTTGTACGTATGTAGTTGCAGTTGTTGTTGTTAACATTCTCATACATTGTTAACAAACACTAGCCACCAGCACCAGTGTTGCATTTTTGCATTGTTTTCTTTTAAATTAATTTTTTTTTCATTTTTCCTTCTCTTCTCTTTTCAGTTGGCACTTTTGCTGTTTTTATTGTTATTGTTGCTTTATATAAAAAATAATAGGGTTAGTGACATAAACAGGGTTACACTTTTGTGTAAAATAATTACTATATAATAAAAACATAAAAAAAAATACTGGCACTGCTGCCAGCAAGTGTAAATAATTTTGTTTCACAATTCCTTTTATTCGAGAAATTAGCCCCAACTGAGAGTTAGAGAGATGACTAGATTAGATCTAGTGGATAGATACGACTGCTGTAGAATACTTTTAGCTGGAGTGTAGAAAATTTCCACTAGAAATTAATTACAAGTCATTAACTATACGGACTTGGACAAGCTCGTTTCAGAGAATTTAACTGCTATACTAACAACTGACAACATCTCATAGCAAGCAGGTGATTTGTTCTTTCTCTCTCTCAGTACATATTTGGATGTGATTGAAAGGAGTAAAGCTTGATTTTCACAATGTCATATTCCATGTCAGAGAGAGAGAAAGAGTGAATTTCCTAAATGAAATTGTCAACATATTGGCAAATAAAAACCAGGCATAAGAATAGCAGTAATAGTTGACTCAACTCTTGCAACTACCAAAAAGATTGCTGTATCTGCAATAGCATGCAGTGTTAAAAATTAATACAAAATGCAAAGACTTTGGAGAAATAGGTAGCAATTTATTACTTTTTTTAAACCACTCAATGATGGTCCTAAGTGAAGCTGGTATACTCGGCAGGTCCTATACAACCTCAACTGAAGCTTCCTTATCGTTTCCAATCTCTCTGTCCCTGAACTAGTATAACATTCTTAAAAAAAGTTGTCGAAGGGGAAAAGGTTTGAGGCTTATAGGAGTTTTAGGTATTTTCGTTCTTTCCAAAAGTCTCTTAATTCAACGAGAGAAAAGAGTGGGATTTTATTACTAAAATCACCTTCCCTCTCTTTTACCTTAGATTTGCTAGGATTTGCAATGATCAAGGCTAA
Source organism: Toxonevra muliebris (assembly GCA_963691655.1). Taxonomy (NCBI): domain Eukaryota; kingdom Metazoa; phylum Arthropoda; class Insecta; order Diptera; family Pallopteridae; genus Toxonevra; species Toxonevra muliebris. Next base: position 86,596,490 of record OY829328.1, on the reverse strand, counting down.
TCAAATCAAGGGAAAATAACTTTGACGTTGTTATCTTCTAATATTTTATGGTACAAGAAATTAATTATTTCCTTTTGATATTGCATTGCAGAATAATTCAGATTATTTAATGGAATCAATGTAATCTAAGTTTACTGATTTAAGAACTAATGACGACTTGAGTTGACTAGCATTCGTTAGTGTTATTACGGAGGCCATTCGCTTTAGTGACGATCATATAACTTAGCTGTAAGTATGCTACACAGGGTGAGCGGATTTAATAGCAAAGCTCAAAGAGCAAAAATTTAAGTCATACAATTTCGATCTAGGCCCTTCATGATCTGTTTGTTATGAAACAAAATAAGAAAAAGAAAACTGACCTACCTTCAAGAATAGCTTCAAAGTGCCTATGTCTAATGATAACATTACAATTATTGCAAATTTTCCACCCAGGTAAAATTATTCATATACAATGCAATCAAAAAACAAACAAATATGCAAGCATGTCAAGGTTAGCATGCAAAAAATGTGACGTAAATAGTATTTACAAAAAAATTTTGTTTACAAAATTTTTCTAGGTATGTAAAAAAAAAAACAATTAAATTTAATAGAACAAAGAAATTATTAAATACTAAATATTTACCGCTCAGTTGAATCATCACGTTCACTCCTACTGCCAATGCCAAAATGACAAATCAATAACATGATAATAATAGAATTCTATCAGTCATTTCTGTTTGTGTTTTTTGTCGTTTATGTTAAAGTAATTGAGTGAAATTTTAATTAAATCTCAAAAGAGATGATATAAATGCACTTCTGCTTGAAATTGTAATATGAGTAGGAAAAATCAATATTTGGTAACAAAATCTAAATGAAATGTTGAACAAAAAATGAAGAAAGCTAAGACAACAACAACAATGTTGTGCACATATTAAAATGATGCTATTGTTGTTGATGGCGATGTTGTTGATGATGTGATGCCGATGAAAATGCTGATAACAACATCAGCGTTGACATTTCTAAAAAAGAAGTCAACGCGATTATTTACACAGCTTCATTTTGCGTGCCATTAACATTTAAATGGAAATCGGAGTAGGTGCTTTTTTCAATTTCACATTTAATTTTTTTTTTTTTTTTTTTTTTTGCAAATATAAAATAGATTTTGGTATTTATTTCACTGACTCCAACTTTATTTAAGGTTTTCTGAATTTTTATTTGACACACACACAAATTCTTATTTTTATAACTTTAAAACTTTCGAAAATTTATTCGCTTTTATTTCACATCTTTAGCGAATATCCAAATTTCCAACACAAGCAACACTGGCAAGCAAAATTTTCATACTAATGTAACACACTGAGGAGCAGAAAAACTTTTTTCAACGAAACGTCCTTGCTCACATACATACACATCTATGCAAAAAAAAAAGTAGTAAGTTGGTAGTGGTAGTAGTCAACATCAACTTGTAGCTACTACATACATGTCTACATACGAATGCGAGAAAGTAAGTAGCTAGTTTCTGTTCTTTTTTTTTTTACTTGTTTCTTGTGTGTACTTTAATGTCATAATTGCGCACAGTAGGGAGAACCTGAGGGTATAATTCAACAATAACAACAACAATATGTATGAAAGTATTAAAATGCAAACAACAACAACAGCAAAGCTAAAAGTGAGTATTTATTTATGACTACATTGGGGATGCTGGGTAGCAGCAGCACCAGTAACAACAACAACAATGAAAAAACAAGAACACTTCTTAATCATGCACAGCAACGACGCTCAAGGTCAAGGAGAGTAATAGTGAGAAAGAGAGAGAGAGAGAGAGCAAGAGAAATAACGTTGCTGTTGCTGCGCATATGCTCCTGTCTCTTGTTTGTCTTACAAAATGTTGCCAGGAGCACATTCTCTCTCAATAATAAAATGTTGCTAAAGGCTACAATACTACACAATCGGTATGCTGCAATATTTTTGTGGCGCTACTATTCACATTTTTTTATATAAAAATTATAATGGTTTCAGTATTTATATTTTGATATTTATTTAATCTGAATTGAATGCATGCAGCAATTTCATAATTTTTAATTTTTCGATTTACAACAAAAATGTGTTTTTATTAAATTTTCAAATCGTGACATTTCGCTAATTAAAAATATATATATATAACATGTCAATAATAGAAAATGAAATGACAAAATTTTGTCGTTGGAATTTTTAGGTGACGTCATATAAAATATATATAATAGAGAAATTTAATTTCAAAATGGAATACATATATTAGTTGATAGCCTCTTATACTTGGGCTCCACAGGAGATCCAAGGGGGACGAGTTTGGTTTTTTCTCGATAAATATCTTGGCCATTAACGCTTATTGCTGCGATAGTCGAATGTAAACTAGTCTGTCCTACAGGCTTGGTTTGATATGAGTCGAAACGTCGCCTTCACTGATTCCTTTTTAAGTACATTTATTTTATAATAAATATGTTCTATTTACTATTAAATATTTCAAAAGTTTTGTATATGGTTCTTCTTTTTTTTTTGTAAACATTACAAACTCAACATATTTCAGCTTCTACGTGTTAATCCTTTCAGTTTTGTAATTGCGCAGTGTAGCGTAAGACATTTGACGATGCTCACTCTCTCATGCCTACACACTTACTTTTTCACTCTCTCTCTCTCTGAAAACTTTTAAGCTCTTCTACTCCCTCACAAAGAGGTTTTCTTGCGTTGTTAACATTATTCGCAATAATAAACATCCTGACAGCCTGACCTAGTCAACTACATTTGAAATTTTCTACACGCGCACATGCATATACATAAAAGCCGCAACACGATGTTTGCTTGCTTGCCTGCTACTTTGTCATAACCAAAAAAGGTAAAAAACAAAATAAATTTGATGATTTTTATAACTTCTCTGTCATGCACACTCAACCACTACCATATCTGTCTTTCTCTCTCTATCACTAACTCCTTTAAGCCAAACAAATTGAGTTTAATTTGTGTGTGGAAAGTGTATGCATTCATTAAAGCTGATGGAAATTTAATTTTTTTCATAATAAAGCAGGAATATTTTAATAATCGCAAGTCAAATTTATGCAGGAAAATAAATAAAATAAAAAAAAAAAAAATATTGTAATTTTCTACTGCATTTTTGATGCTTTAGGGTTGTGCATTTCAGCTACGCTTTTATTGACGACAAGTGGTAACACTGTTTTAAATATACATGTAGATATTGTTGACAGCAACTTTTAATGTTGATGTTTAAGAGTTTTGTTGTACTTGTTGACGTTCTTGATGTTTTCGTTTTTGTTTATGTTGTTGATGTTGTTCTTGTACACAGTGTGATGTTTATATTGATATTTGAGTTTGTTGCTCAACTTTTTCAATTAGTAACAAGAAATTTGTGCACATAAAAAGTTTTAGAAGGAGAAGATTTTCAGTTTTGAAACTGTTTTATAAACTTTGCACGTATTTAATATACAAAATTTAAAAATACTTTTTAAAACAGAAAATGTAAATAAAAACGTTTCATTCAAGGCATGATACCTGCCATGTATTAAAAGCTATTTAAAACGGATTTCCCTTAGATATGTACTTCAATGTTAAGTACCAACCAGAAATCTCTACTTGTATACACAGGAAAAGCAAGCATAAAAACCATTCAAGGTAAAATTATGACCTTTAAATTTACATTATCAACAGCTTAAATAAATATAAATATGTAGATATAAAAGAAAAACAAAAAACAAAGGAAAGAAATCTTACTAAATAAGAATATAAAATGAACTTAAAATGAAAAGAGAAAAAAATAATATATATTAAAAAAAATCCATTTACGAAACATTACGACAAAATGTATAAAGAATTTTGTATGCTCAAGTGTTTCATTTTTTTTTTTTTTTTGTAGGTGCTCCCCTCTCCTTTCTTTCCAATTTCAGTTATTTCCACTTGCTTAACGATTTTCATGTTTATTTTTCTTAAATGAAATATATTTCATAACAACAAAAACAACAACGTTGCAAATATCCAAAAAATAAAATAAAACAGCAGCAACAACAACAAAGTAAGTATAAAAAAAACCTTAAAAATGTAAAACACCTGATGCTGAATGCAAAAGAGAGAAGAAAAAACGGTATTTTTTTGTTCTGAATACCCACCAATTGCTCACTCTCAGCATCAGAATTTATTCATGCATCTATTTCATCCCACTCTCATACTCACAAAATGGTACGCAAAATGCTGAGTGCCCTTCATAGAAAGTAAGGAGTAGGTAGGGAGAAGAGTAGGTGCTTTAGATCTGAAGTTGCACTCACTCATTGTTTTTTTCTATGCTCTCTATACTATCTGTGTATATTCTAAACATTGAAAGCCTTTAATGGACTTACTTTTTGATCGTCCATTTGTAATGCCAGCGCACTTAGAAAAGGGAGAGTAATATAACGAGATTGTAGCTAGGTGTGGGTGGAGCATGACCAAGAGCTTAATGGTTTATGAATAATTGATTTGTTTTGCATTATCGTGAGAGCATTAGCGTTAGTTGAATTTAGTGTAAAATGATGGAGGTTTTTAAAAATTGAAAGGAAATTAAGAGTGAAAGTAAAAAGAAGTTGAATAATTTGTCAAGGTTTCTAATAATATCGAAAAAGTTTAACTCTTCCTGAAAATAATCAAATTTTTTAATGTTTCTTGAATTCAATATTCATGAAATATTATACAAAAATAATTTTAAAGATTTTTCATTTTATGGTATCATTTCAATTTAAATGCACATTTTTTGGAACTTCTACCAAACTAAAATGCCTGGTTTTCACAATGTTAAATTCAATCAAATTTGCCAGCATGTTGGCAAGTTTCGTATGAGAAATTCTCTCTCTTTGACAGAGAATATGATATAATGAAAACCAGGCAAAAGCTGCTATCTTGAAAAGAAAAAAAATTTATACAATATTTTTGACGAAAATCAAAAGAAATATCCATTTATTTACATATTCAATTAAAATTTCAACAATGAAATATACTACCAAAAAATATTTATTGTTTATTTTAGATGCAGCTATAAGTGAGTGTATTTAGTAAAAGTAAATTAATTTTATGTGGTTTCAATTGGGAGAGAGGCATAACGGAATAAATAAAGAGATGAACTAATTAGATGTTAGCTCTTTTTTTTGGGGCTCTTACTCCATAAGAAACTCCAAAGCAATGTTGTATTTTTTCTTATAGTAAATTTTGTTCTCTGAAATATGGAGTTTTTTGTACTGTCTTCTGCTTTCATTGCTTCATTTTTCTTCAGAGTATTTTTGTCATGACAACTTCTTTGTTAAGGGGTTAGATACGTTTTCATGAGTCAAAAAATCGAAAAAAATTGTATGACTTATTTCGAACAAACATACTTTCAAGAGTTTATGTTCAAAATTTCAAGTCAATCCGAGCAGTAGATTATAAGTAGCAACTCGATTTGTAGCGCGCCACTGTTCATGAATAAAGTGCACTCAAAACTTTAAACGTGATTTTCTCCGAATGCAGTTTTTTGAAAAATGCCTTTGCGGTGACCGCGATATCTCAAAAACTACTTGACCAATTCATCTAATTGTTTTTTAAATTGTTTTCCTAGTTACAATACGGAGTACTTGAACGATCATTTTTTCATGTGCAGTATTTCTCTTAACTAATAATTTTTTTTAAATACATTTTTGAGACTCAAAAAATCGACTTTTTTTTTGCATCATGGTTTCCGTATGAGAAAAAGGTTTTTTTTTTTTTAATTTTTCGTTCAAGTACTCGGCGCTGTAGTACACAACTGTAAATTTTTTGTCTTTTTGATTACAGTTGAGTTGTTGGCATTCAATTGTGGTCACCGCTAGACTCGGCAGAAAAAACGCGCATCAGGACAAGAGCTACAACTTCTACAATTTTGAACCACTATTTTTTTTCGGAAGAATATGTACTATGTATACCTGTTATGCTAGTTTCAAATAAATTATTTCAAATAGTCCAAAAAAAATTGCAAATATGCTCTAAGTTTCTCGTACCAAAACGTATATAACCCCTTAATAGAAATATTGCAGAGTTTTTAAAGCTTATAAATAATATGATTACTTTAAAGCATCGATTACTATTGACTTGTTAGACATCACTATTTTCAAATAGAATGAATGCAAAGTTGCTGCTACTACTACTATTACTACTTAGGCTAATTTATTATATTGAAAACAAAAAAAAAAAAACACTTTTAAATTCACAAAATTTGTCTAAACAAAAATTTTTGTTTGTTTTTCTCTTCAAATTGATTCTGCATAAAATTCTGCATTCAAATAATAATAAAAGCTAAAACGAAAAAAGTTTTATTTTTGTATCTATACAATTGACCCAAATCGATATGATAGCAAAATAAATAAAAAAAAAACGAAAAGTTTAAAAGAGATGAAAAAGTGTTTTTGCGTAATTTTACAATCGCTTCAAAATATTTAAATTGAATTGTTTTTGTGATTTTGTTGCAATGATCTATTTTTATTTTTTGTAATATTATAATTTAATATTTTTGGTTTTATTTGAGTTTTTATTTAGTTTGCCAAATCTATTTTTTTGTTCGCTTTTATAACATTTGAACTCACCTTAATTTTTTGTTGTTTGTTTTATTTTCCTGTTTTTAGGGTAATTACGTTCGCATGTGGTCGAAGTTTTGATTGTTGTTGCTTATTTTTTGTTTTTTTTTTTTGGTTTCCTTTGCGGGGAAAAAGTTTCCGACTTATTATTTTTTATGTTTTAAAATTTTTTTTTTTTTATGATTTCTTGAATAAAATTTTACATTATTTGGTACGTGCGTTTAAAGAAAATCTGAAAACGAAAAGAGAACAAACAATTATTAAAAAATTCAGTTAATTACTTAATTTTAAATATGATTTTTTGTATTAATTCTAAGATTTCCACTACAATAAATTTATTTTAAAAAATGCACTATTTTCCAATTTGCCTTCATCGGTTTCATTTGTTCTCAGACTGACTTGCTGGTGCTATTCTAGACCCTGAAAAAAAAATTCTAGCCTTAAAATCTCAAATTTGTGCCTTAAATATTAAAAGCACATTAATTTAAATAACTATAAAATTTTTAAAATCAAAAAAGAATCTCAACTAATAAATTCGAAAATATGTAGAAACTTCAAAAGACCAAATTGGCATTAAATTGCGTAAATCAACTAGAAGACATTATAAAACCATACATTTAGCTTTTTGTTTCATTTTTTTAAAGTTAATGATTTTCCATAATATTTATAGTAATTTCTTTTCATTTTATGAGTTTGTGTACGAGTATGTGCTATTATTAATTGTAGCTAAACAAGCATAGCGCCTTCAAGCTGTCAAAATCATAAAAACAACAACCAAAAATACTGAAGAAAATATTTAATGTTTTAATACGATTTTTTCTTTTTTGCTTTTTTGCGTTTTACTTTTTCGGCTGACTAATAACTAAAAATTAATGAAGTTTGAAGAGTGTAAAAATGTGTGTGTGTGTGTGCCTGCCATGTGCTTGTAAACGGGAAAAATTTCAACACAATTTCAAGTTTTTTTGCTATTTATAACAAAATTGTGAGAGAGAGGAGGGGTGAAATATAAATCAAGTGAAAGCTTGTAAGTGTGATTTGTTTGCGTTCGAGAGAGCAAAGAGAAGAGCATCGGCAGACCCCAGTACTCTCGTTTGGATTGCAATCATACAGTTTATTATTTGAGCAAATTAACTCATAAAGCAGATTCACCGAACGAGTGTTTTGCTCTCTTAAACTGAGAGAGCGTTAAAATTGCATATAAAAAAACGAAGAGAGAGTGCTGCACTGAATCTGCCTTTATGGTTTCTTTCTTATAAATGGTGTGCTCTTTTGTTTTTATTTTTATATATAATTATGTTGAATGCATCCAGCCCCAGATATATTTATTTGCTCCGAGTGAAGGCCTTGCAAAGTAATGGGAGATGTTTCGGTTTTTCAAACACAAGACAGAAGGTATAGGTTTATTTATTTATTTACTTGCTAGTGAAACGTTATAAAACTTATCGTTTCACTAGGTTTTGTTCTGTTCTTTGCCCTCCCTCAATTTGCAACACTCTTTCCTCTCGTTGGCTGGTTTTAGATTAATGTCTTTGACGGTCTGTATATAGGGATATGGGTCCAGCCATCTAACTTCAACGTATTATCATCTTTTAAAATTGCAGAAAATTTTTTTTGTCCATTATTTTGCCTAGTTAATATTTTATTTACCGGTTTGTATTTGTTTTCATTTCAATTCAAATTTTATTACTAAATTTTTCTCATATATTTCGAACAAAATTATTTTAACAATTTTATTAAGTTTTCATGTCAAAACTTGTATTTATTCTAATAGAGCGGGGTAAGTACGGAAGTCTATAACCTACTGTCTATGCAACTCCCCTAAATTTCAACTACATACAATTTCAATGACTATTAAGTATTCAAATAAATACTATTTTCGCTTTAAAGCTTAATTTTTCCGCATAAATCAACATATTAGTACCTGATTCTCGCCATGTTCGTCGAATTTCCACAAGGATATCGACCGAGGAAAAAGCAATTTAATATTACTGTGAATTTGCCAAAGTATACAAAAGAATTATGCAAATCGGTAGGGCGAAAAACAATAGAAATGAGCAAAGCCATAGAAAAGTAATAAAAAAATGTAGAAAAAGCAAAAAAGAACTATGAAAAAAAAAAAATAGTTACAAAAAGGCATAAAGTAATACTTAGCAGTAAAAGAGAAGAAGAGAAGAGATGGATTACAAGAAAGGGTTGTCCATGCCCTTACCTTATTCATTCAACATTCATTCACAAAATCTGCATACATACACACGGATATTGTATAAAACAATAAGCAAATAAGAATGAAGCAGGGTCAGGAATTGATGCGAAAGCGCCATAATGTTGTTGAATGGCGAAAAACGTGACAAAATGAAATTTATTTTTATCTTATAAGGCGCAAAAAGAACAAAGAAAAAAAAAATAGTTCAAACTACATATATAACTATGTAGTTACTACTATTTTGTTTCTCTCTCTCACTCTCTGCATGTGTGTACATTAGAGTGGTCCTTAGTTTTTAAGTTTGGAATATTTTTCCATACGCCCATTAATTTTGTTCCTTTATGCAAATAATGTAATCTGTAAAAGTTTCAGACAAAAATATTTATATTTAAACGTGCCTCCTCGGCTTCAAAAAATGTAATATATATGTATGTAATATGCTGCTTATTTATTTAAATTATTATTTTTATTATTAAATATATTGATTTTTCCATCTATTATACCCCCACTAACAAATACTGAAAAAAAAATCTCAGATAAGAATTATTATGAACTTTTGGTGGATTTTTTACTCTACCGACTGAACTATTTAATAATACGGGAGTGTTTTTCAGATATAAACTTTAAGTCCGAGGAGGCACGTTTAAATTTAAATTTTTGCCTGAAACTTTCACAGTTTACATTTTTCACATAAAGGAACAAAATTAGGGAGCGTAGAGTAAAAACAATATATAAAAAATTTCCCCCATATGTCTAAGAACCACTCTAATATACATTTGTGTGTGTTTCTATGTATGTGCTCTTTTAAGCTGTGCATAAAATTAGTATATGGTGTAAATTTGCCAGAAAGAGGTCGATATATAAAAACACACAAACAAAGTTTAAGCCTCCTCTCTCCCCCCCCCCCGCCCCCCCACACACACACACACATATATGTACATACATGAGAGAAACTTTGACTTCCTTTTATTACAACGACATAAAGTAATCTGCCAGAAATGACGCCGTTCTGTTTTGTTTTTATATAATTTTTTTTTTTAAAGAGAAAACAGAAACATGAAAATTATTAAAAAAAATATGTGAACAATTCTGCTAGAGAGCACAATAACCGCTTTATGAGCTCAATTTATAAAATTAACTACTTCTTCCGTCTCTTTCTTTTTTCACACTCTTTTTTACATACCAACTCGTATATTTTCTTTAAATTGGTTGCTAGAAATCTTTAGAATTCTTATTAATGTCAGGAAATCGTGAAGATATTTAATAGGAAGGTTTTTAATGAGCATGTAGTAAATTAAATTTTGCATTAGGCTCGTTTGATCAATTTGTTATAGTTTTAGATATAAAAACATATGTTTAAATACACTTGAAATATTGTTAAAAATGCTTACTTTTGTAAAAATGTTTGTTATAAATTTAAGTATGATTATGTTAAATAGTTGTTGAGTTTTTTATCCGATATGAATATTTTTTAGCTTTAAAAATGTTTTCTTGTTTTTATATGGGCATAAACTTTTGAAAGGCTTTATTTTGTCTTTTAGTGTTATTTCTAGTGTCTTTCGTTTCTTCTCTGGCGCTTTTCATTTTCTTTTATGAGAGAGAAAGAAAGAAAACACTTTTTACATATTAATTAAAAGTAGATTGAGCTCTTAATTGAAGAATTATAGAATACAGGACAGTGCCACATAATCGTCGAACATCATATAAAAGGTGGAAAAAAATAGTAGAAACGTTACAAATTTTTGTACAGACCTTTCACAATATCTAAGTTTCAAAATAAAAAAAATCCGTCCATAATAACGCGCATTTTCCATCTTGAAATAACTAGTGCGATATATAAAGCTCAAAACTCGACATTCATATAAAAACTCGACTATTGCATATTCATCCGGTCCATTTTTTGTATTTTTTATCAATAAGGAAGTCATTAAATAAAACAACAATGAAGAAATGGTTTTTCTAACAAAATTTATGCACATCATCAAATTTTATATAGAACCTTGAAATGAAATAAAAAACCAAGGAATAATAAATACAATTCCATAAAAACAAGTATTTGTATGTAAGTATTTGTGTATATAGCTACAACAACAAAAACTATACTATAATTGGAAAAAAACACAAAACCAAAAATATAGTGAACTTATAATATCTTTTTCAAACTAAAACAAAATGAAGAAAGAAATAAATATATAAATAAATCCACATCCAATACTTTGCAATAATAAAACTTTATAAAAGCAGATAGAGATTAAACCGAAAAAAGTTCAACTTTTTTTTATTTTGTTGAAAAACATCTGCAGATTTATGATTAAAACAAAAATTACAAAAAACTTTAAGCGGTTGTACAACAATAGAGCAAACATTTATTGCGAATCACATTGTAAATCAAATCGAAGCAAACAATTGAGTAAATAAAAAGTAAATTAACAAAAAAAAAAAAAAATAATTGGATTTTTTGTGTGCGCTCTTCACACTTCAAACATACACAAGCTTTTTTTTTTAATACTACTATATATTTATTTTTTTTTGCAATGCAAGATTAAAACATTTTATCTAAAAAAAAAAAACACATAAAGTATGGACTAAAAAATAAAACAACAACTGCAACAATGAAAACAAAGTATAAGTAACACTCTACAACAAGCAAGCAAATTCAATGGTTTCCGCGGCATTTAAGTAGTAGATGCTTACAAAAATTAAGTGCATCTAATTCGAGTAGAGTAATCCTAGTGATCCACTTAATACATAAAGATAGATTTCCTTGGAACTCAAAATGTACTAACGAGAGTAAAGGTTGCGGCTCGGCACTCAATATTGTTTCAATACGTTTTAGAGGAATGAGCGATCTCATTATCATTCTCTCATCAATTCAGTTGGATGAATGTACTTCATTTAATAAAATACTTTGAGTTAATGTAAACAAATTTACACAAGGACGAAAGACCAATGACCACTTGCCGCAGATAAAATTACAAAATATACTTTGTACTTAATGTACACACACACACACACACACACACATGTTGAAATAAACTCTTATTTATTTAGCCACCGCTGTAACTGTAATATGTGGTTGTGTAAGTTGATCGCCGCTCCCTAGCAAATTGCGAAACATGCTGTTTCAGAATAATTCTTTGTTTATAATTTTTTTTTCTTTTTTGTACTTGGTTGTTTTTTTGTAGCATATGAATATACAATAACAACATTATTTATTTATGTTTGGTATTTTGTTTTTATCAATTTCTATTGTAAACTTTGAAATGCTGTAAATAATTGGAAGTAGCAGCGGCAGCAGCAGCGCCAGCTAGAGAATTGCCACAATTGTCAAATTGAATATGCTTGAAATGTCAAAATGTCATTTATCATTTAAAACCCAATGGTGAGAAATTGAGAAGCACTTAAATTTTCTGCTGCAATAAAAAGCTTATTTGAAGGAATATCTCCTCTCCCTCTCTCTCTTTTTGTTGTATATGAGTGCATGGCTAGTTTTAAAAGAGTTAGAGATTAAAAGTGCGTCTCTATTTTTGAGACCCACGACAATAAATTATTTTTCTGAAAGCAAATCACAAGGATTGGTTTAAAGAGTATGAAAAGTATCGCCTAATAAATTTCAAGGATGATAACTCTAATTTATTTCAAGTTAGTGCTGGCATTCAACCTTAACTCAATATCTCTATTGATCCAGTATTGAAGTAAGTTAAGCGGCTGACTATTGCACACTGGGGTATTGTACTCGATTTTCTGGCCAAAATTCAAAAAAATGGAGCTTTTGGGTATCGGATAAAATACGATAAAATTCTGCATCACTAGTAAAAAGAAAATATTGTTTTAGCTGCATTTGTATCTTAGGTATGAGCTGTAAAAGTTGCGGTATTTTTGTTGTTGGTTGCCTGCCAGTAGAGTTTTTACCGAATATTCCTTACGCCAATCTAAATCAGTGTGTCGAGTTTTATTGCATTTATGTACTTTAGTATTTTGCCCCGATATCACGCTTTGAAAATTTCACTTATATGGAGGGTGGGCGTGGTTACTGAGGAATTTAGCTGATTGTAGTACCAAATATGAAACATGCTAATGTTAAAAAGGGTGTCGAATTGCATTGAATTTACATTAGTATTTTTTCTCATATCACGCTTTGAAAATTTCACTTATATAGGAGGTGGGCGTGGTTACAGAGGGATTTAGCTGATTTGTATGCTATATATTTTACATGCCAATATAAATAAGTGTGTAAAGTTTCATTTAATTTACTTCAGTATTTTTCCTGATATCACGCTTTGAAAATTTCACTTATATAGGAAGTGGGTGTGGTTACCGAGGGATTTGTTTGATTTTAGTACCAAATATTATCTATGCTAATATGAAGAAGTGTGTAAAATTGTATTGAATTTACTTCAGTGTTTTAACTGATATCACGCTTTGAAAATTTTACTTGTATGGTGGGTGGGCGTGGTTTCGAACCGATTTCACCCATTTTACAAAGGAAACATCTCGGGACGCCAAGAACTCGATTTTGTATAAAAAATAACTTTGAACAGCTTTTGCTGTCAAAACCCCATAGTGCATTGGTTGTGCAACTGAGCCAAAGCTGAAAGGGTAGCAAATTTATGAAAACTCGGTTTTGGAACAGCATAGTGTTCGGCTCTATAGGAAGATTGTATTACGTAGTAATTAAAGAAAAAGTAAGTGGAATGGATTTAATGTTTCTGTAGTGTAATTCATCATCTTAGGAAAACGGCTATTGTCCGTCAATTTCATGTATGTAGTCAGTCAATTTGCCAACAATGGCAGGGCACCAGAATTTCTTATTTTTTATCCTACTGGGTTGCCTTATGTAACCAACCGAGAGTGTGTGTGTGTATCTGTGTACCTCCCGTTTGTCAGCATACAAAAGTACATTTTAATGCATCAGTGATTTTTGAAATTTCTTTTTTTTTTTCATTAACCACTCACTACTCTTCCCCCCTCCCCCCATGAAAAATGTATCAAATTACTTAAAGAGTACATACATATGTAGTTAGTTAGAATGTAAATAATTAATTTGTGATTACTAGAAAATCATGACAATATGTCAATTTACTTTTTAATTGGTATTAATTTCTGTATTAATGCTTAAAAATAAATGAAGCGTAACAGGGAAATTGTATTTAAATTTTACACACAGCAGCACAGCAAAGTGTTTAACAATAATCAAATTAAATTTTAATCGAAAGAGGATTTTATTTAATTGGATTAATACGTTTAATTATAGTATCAGAAATAATCAAAATTTAGAAATTATAATTTTAAACAGTAGTCGTTTTTTAAATTAGCTTTTTTGAGTTATGCACATATTTGATTAATAAATTTTTCAGCCTCACGGTGCAGCAATTTTGTATGCCTATTAATATTATCTGCTGTAATACTTGGCAATCAATTCAAATATGAAGAAAACAAAAGACCGCGGTATAAGAAAAGCTAACTAAAAAAAATTGTACTTGACCTAGTTTAAAATTCATGGGGTTTTCTTATTTAAAAACAAATCAAATTAATGATCTTTTTATTCATTTGTTTGAAATAAAAGATTCTTTATTATTAAAAAGATAAAATCAATTTCGGATTTTACTTTTTTAGATTTTTATTTTCTTTTATTTTTTGTAACGCTTAAATATTTGTGCCTCTAAGTAATTAAAATCATTTTTAGTTTCAGAACTTTGAAGCTTGTAAGTAACACTGCAATGATAGTCCCTAATACTACTAGCCAAATATATATGCAAGAGTTCAAGGATCTCTCTCTTTTATGTGAAATACCTGAAGCTTTTCCTCTCAAAATAACCATACATTTTTTTCATAATGTCGGAGTGAGATGTTGCCATTATTTTGGCCTTTAAAATCGTATGCAAGTACCTCCTACTTTGTGACATAATCCTAAAATATTGGGACGATTTCCATAAAAAAAAACATGTGTCTATACAACAATAAACCTTGAAAATGATTTTTTAATTACTACAACTACAATAAAATATCAAATTGAATTTTCGCACTTGATTAGTCATCCAAACAAGAATGATGAACAAAAATTGATTACTCATCATTCGCGCAAAACTTGAGAGACAAAAAGACAGAATGGCATCATGCCATTCCATGGCAAACGCATCACTGCACATGTTGTTGTTGTTTGTTGATGTTGATTTATACGCCAAGTGCACAAACGCAGACACATAAAAAGGTCAATTAAACATAAATTGTGTAAAACAAACAACAAATTTATTGCAAATGACAATTTAACAAACAAAAATTTCATTTTCATAAACAAACGAGAAAAAAAAGCAAACACAATAAAATCAATGAAACGAAAAAATGCTTAAATCTTTAAACGGAAATAAAATGACCATAGAGTTTAAACAAATGAATATGAATCATTGAGCAATATTTATTGTTTTTGTTTTTTCTTGTACTATGGTTGAGAGCTATAACCAACATAATTTACATGCAAGAGTGGAGAGTTGTCAAATGGAGCCGGAGACGAATAAATAAAATGTGGTTGCACAAAGAGAGAGAGAGAGAGAAGAAAAAAAGAGTAAAGGAGGGAGTTATCTACCGAGAGTAGATATGCAATAAAACTAACCTAGAATTTATTTGTTTTTTTAAATAGATTTTTATTTCTTGTTTTTTTTTATTTTTGCATTTTGTATGCGCACGCACGCGCTTTAAAAGCAAACAGCAATAACTTAAAAATTATGCGTAAACGCATATCATATTCAAAAATGGCGTTGTCTCTTGTTATTTGCTGTTGACTTGTCTGGCTGTCACCTGTGTAACGGTAAATTTATAAGAGTGTGTCGCTCACTTAATAATATTCATACACGTATGTGTGAGAGGAGAGTGCTGAGTGTTTGTGATACAAGTATGTAGGCTTGTATTTTGTTGTTGTTGTAATAGTGACAAATAATGTCATATTTGTGATTTTATAATGTTGTTGTTGGTGCTATTTGATTTTATCATTTACACTCAATTGTTAATAGTTTTTTTTTTTTTTTTATATTTATCTTTACTTTGTTTCATCGCATATATAAACTTCAAAGTTTATTCCGAAACACGTTAAAATATTTTATACCTTGACATTGGCCGGCAAATTAAATGTATACACAAAAATATTTGGGTGCAGTTATTGGCCTCTTTTAATTATATACATAATACAACATTTTTTTTTTGTTTTTACTAAAAAATTAAGTGCAAACTATATTTTAAGTGATTTTTAAGCGCTTCATATCAATCATTAATAATATTTTAAATTTTTTTACATAGCGATAAAATTCCAAGATGAAAAATATTTAAATATTTTTATAATTAATAATTTTTTTTTTTAGCTTAAAAAAAATTAATGATGTTGTATCTAGTATGATTAGTTTTTGTTTTAGTATTTGTTGTGTTTTTTTTTTATTTTACTATTTTTGCTACCATAAACCTTTACAAATTTTCAACGGTTGAATAAACTTTGCGATTTGTCTATGACAATATAAAATATATTACGGTAATGATTATGAATTATGTTGCAAAAAAAAAAAAAATATTC
This sequence comes from Toxonevra muliebris, assembly GCA_963691655.1. Taxonomy (NCBI): domain Eukaryota; kingdom Metazoa; phylum Arthropoda; class Insecta; order Diptera; family Pallopteridae; genus Toxonevra; species Toxonevra muliebris. The sequence continues at coordinate 86,580,151 of OY829328.1, read as the reverse complement.
TTTAATTGGCTTGATGACATTATTTCCACAAGGAGATGTATGCATCATTAGAGTAAAGTTTTCAGTAATATTGAAAGAAATTTGACATCGATTTTAGAATTCTATCTTTTTTATACTAACTCCAATTTTCTATTAATTTTTACTTCTCGACTGCCTGCACGCGCAGCTGAAGTGCGCATATCATTTGTTTTCATCGAAGAGACGGTACTCGACAATTTGGCAACCACGAGGAAAGAAATATTCAAAAATTTTTAAGAAATTCTATTGATTAGCAAAAATTCAAACATGTATTCAATTATATTTATATTTATAAAATTTCATCCATAGTGAATATTTCTTTAGTATCGGTACATTTTTCAAAATTTGATATTGGAGCATCATCATTCATCAGTTTTGGTGTATGTATACGAAATGAAGAAATTAATCACACACGTAAACAGACAGCTGTAGTGAAAAGCCTATATGGGCACACAAGCTATTATGGGATAAAAGAATAGATTAACATGTCAACTGTGGAATTTTCCAATAATGCACGCACATTTTTTATTTTATATATCAAAGAATCTTTAAAAATAATATGAAACGCATCAGAAACTAGAGTTCCTATAAATAGACACCCCGACAATTGCGCAAACACAGGAAAAATGCGAAGTAGAAAAATTTATGGAGGCTTATGGAAAAAATGTTTTTTTTTTAGAATTATGTGAAAATGTGAAATGGTTACGAATAAACGCTTGTTTGATTCTTTAGATAGTTTGGATTCTCTTTAAATTTAGAAAAATACTCTGGTTAAGCCTTAAAGACATAAATAAAAACAAATCAATGTCAAAATAAAATCTTAAACAAGAACATAGTATTTTATAGCTCACACTCTAAAAACTTAAAAATAAATTCTTTTATATGAATCACATATAAAAATATGTATCACTTTATAAACCTTAGATATAAACAAGGAAAAATAGACAATAGATACTTAATACCAGAACAATATGAAAAATTAAAAGAATACTTTCAAATACTTTGAAACAAAATGAGAAATAGAAGAACGAAAGAAAAAAAAAATTTGTAAATAAAATTAACATAACAATTTTAAAGATTTTAAGAGAGAACAAGTTTCTGCTAGCCACACATAATTATGTATAGAAATAAAAGAAAAATTTATGATGATGCTATATTTTTTTACAAAAGTTTTTAATTTCTTTTTATTTTCTTATTTTTATTTTTTGTTTTTTTTTTTATTTTTGAGGTGGCATCAGCGGCCCCCCAAGGGGTAACTACATACGAGTATATTCTATGTTAGCGGCGCTGCTGTTACTGGATGGTGCTGGTGCTGGCAAGTACTTGATTCAGCTGACACGCAACGCACTAGTCAGCGCCGGCAGCGGTAGGGGCAGCCATAGCCGCGTTCAGTCGGTAAAGGCGATGAATTGAAGGAATCCATAACCATAATGAGCGGCAACGATGCGAGCACAAGCGATCAACTCAAGTGTTATATTCTTTGGAATAAAATTAAAATGTAAGTATAAGAAATAAACGAACAGAAGAAAAGATGAAAAAATAAAATAATGAAAAGAAACTTTAAAGCAGAAAACTCATAAAAAATAGTATAAGAAAAAACAAAAAAGAAAAAGATTTCAACTTGAAATGTAAATTTCTCAACCTCAACCACCACAGTGAAACAGTGAAATACTCCAAAGAGACCATACATGTAAATACATACATATACATATGTATATATTGTAACTGTATAGAAAAGTAAGCATCAGCTATAAACCAGAGACCGACAGTAGTGGAAGATGTTGCAAAAGAAGCATGCAGCGGTAGATGAAGAAGAAGCTGTTAAATTTGAAGAATTGATTTGAAAACAGTTTCTTCTTTTTTTTTTCTTTTTTCTGTTCATTTCCTTTTTTCATTTCATTTCATTTCGTTTCTACTTTTCAATAACATGTACTGTTTTTATTTCTGTTTATTGTTGGTTGTTGCAATATGGTAACGTTGATGCGGCAGATTGACCTTTAGAAAGAAAGCAAACTTGTGTTTATGAATGTAAATTCAAAGAAATCAAAGAGTTCAAATTGTAATTAAGGCAAAACAAAGCACAACAACAACAGCAACAATGGAAGTTAATGAAATGTTTAATAAAAAATGAATGAAATCTCTAAAGAAATTTTATTTTTTTTTTCATTTTTATTTATTTGATTTTTTCAATTTAATCATATGTAAATTGGTAACAAGTTTCTAGTTCAAGAGAAAAGTAACATTTGGTGAAACACATTGGACAAACACAAAATGAGTTTAAAAAAAATATAGCACGATTTATAATTATTTTAAGATTTTATTATAAAAAATGAATAACACTGTGTGACAGTGAAAATATACTTTCCTCGAGACATAGCTCAAATTGTAGGTATAGTCAAGCAGATAAAAACTGCATACTCAGAATTTTGAATTGATCCTCAAAATCTGGACTTAGGGCCGAAAAGGTTAAAGCATGTATTTGCCCGTAACTTTATTTTTGTTTATCCGACGAGTAAGTTTTTATATTTCATTCAAAAGTAAACACTTAAGAAATACCAGAGTTAGAGGGTAAAATATAAAGAAAACTGAATTTTTTTTATATTTTTTTATTTTTAATGGCGTTTTAAACCACTATTTTGTTGACCAGTGTATATATAGAGTTATAAATAAATAAACTGCATTTAATTATGTTTTCAACGAGTTAAAAATTTTCAAAATCCATTGAGGTTTGATTGAGATATTCGACTTCAAGTACCATATACTCGAAACAAATGCGTACATTTTTAAGCTGCTGTATTGTATACTTTTTTGGGTATTGAAATTGTTTGGGTAATCAAATAAAAGAGTTAAAGAAGTTTGCCACACCTTAATGGATTTTGAAAATTTATAGCTCGTTGGAAACAGAATTGAATGAAGTTTATTTGCTTATACACTGGTAAACAAAATTGTCGTTTAAAACGCCATTCAAAATCAAAAAAAATGTAGATTTTTTTCCATTTTCATTATATTTTGCCCTCTAACTCCGGTAGAATATAAAAACTTATTCCCGGGATAAATAAAAATAAACTTACGGGCAAGTATATGCTTTCACCTATCAAAAATGGGTTTTTTGGCCCTAAGTTCAGATTTTGAGGGTCAATTTCAATCAAATTCTGAGTATGCAGTTTTTTCTGCTTGACTAGATCTACGACAGGTGTAAACCTTGAAAAAAGAATATTCAAATTTTTGTTTTTTGTTACTTTGTGTAATTATTTAAAATTTACAAAAAAGTTTCCATTCCGTTGAGGTTTGTTTATCAGACTTTTTGGACCCTTCCTTGGTCGACTTTTGAATTTCAGTCGTAGTTATGGTATTCAATTGGTTTTTTGTTTGTTAATTTTTTAATTAAACAATCTACATTTTTTGCCCAATATCTATTGATTTAAACCTTCTTCTTTAGGTTCGGCTAACAAAATTTCGATTGGACTCAATTCTTGACAAAGTTTCGCGAGGCAAACATGATAGTTTCGAACTTTTGTGTCAATGCTGATAGTTTTCTTCATCATTAGTTTGCTAGAGGTAGAATTGTTTGTATTTATATCCTACGATAACAATAATAACACTGTACAACAAAATGAGACAAACAGTAAAACAGTATCTGAGTTGTGGGCCCGTTCTCGTGAAGTATTTTTGGGCGCTGATCATAAATCTGTAATAATTTTTTTCTTTGCTTTTCTACACGAAGAGTTTTGGATGAAAAAAGAAAAAATTCTTAAAATTTAAATTTTTTGTAGACCTTCGTTCTTTTGAAATATACACAACAAAAAAAAATGTTCATTCGTGAACTCTTTATTAAATTTTCAAAAAACAAAGATTTACGAATATACACGAAACCTAACGTAAACCGCCAAAAATACTTCAGCAAAACTGGGCCACAACACCGATACTATTTTGCTGTTGTACAGTGTATTCAATGTAGTATTAAAATAAAATTTTATTAGCGTTTGCGTTGTTTGCGATTGAATGAAAATGTTTTGAACAACTGTAAAAAAATTTTGGTTCTAAGTTTTTACTGTAACAAATTTCTCCCACCCATAATAAACATATTTCTGTTCTTGACCTCATGAATCATCATTTTAATGCTTGAACTAAAAACGCTTTTCTAAAGTTTGTTTTTTTTCTTTTTAAACAACAAACAAAAGCAGTTATAAGTAAAATCACTCTACACAATTATAATTTAAATTTAGTTGATTAAAATTTATTCATTAATTTAATTTGCATTACAATTGGATTCATTATATTTAGTATAAAATGAATGAATAACAAAAACGAAAAAAGAAATAATAGAAATAAAAAAAAATAATGAGTAAAAGTGTTTCATTCAAAAATTATACAAATTTTTTATAGCAATCTCATAGAAAAAAAGCAATGCTATTGTTAAATATCGATGTGCCCGGCAGGCAAGTGGAACAACAAAGAAAACTTAACACTCTATTTTGAAACATGTTTTTGTATTAGAAATTAGTAAATTTCACTTAAAAATAGATGAAAAAATAAGAAAATTTTGTTTTAACTTTCAATTTTAAATTGTTATTTTTATTTTACTTTATTGTTATTTATTATGACAATAACTAAATTGTTAATTAATAAATGCAATTTCAAGCTAATATGGATTTTAAATGAAGTGGAAATTAAATTATATCCGCTGAGGGAACTATAAGTAATTATACAATCAGCTAAGCTTTTGAAGTCAAAAAGGTTGTTATAAAAGTTTTATAACGTGAAAAGTGCGATCGGTTTTGTTTTTATTTTTTTGGTTTAAATACATAGATATTATTTAAATAGGTATAGTCTCTTTTAACAGATTTGATATATGTAGATTTTCGACCATAAAAAAATAAACATAAGACAGACTTCAACTTTTTTTTAAATATACTCATGACTGCAGTTACTTCCTAGAAACAATTTTTAAATTTAATTCAAGTACTTGACTAGAAACTTTAGAAAAAAAAATTAATTTAAATGCCTACATTTTTACGATACACTTTTGTTTCATCTGCTTCGGGTAATTTGAACCCTCAATGTCATTTTATAAAAATATTTGTATACAGAGTTATAAATTTAATATGATCGCAAGTACATACATACATACATACATATGTATGTATATGCATTTGAACATTTGTATATCTGCGATGAGTACTAGTATTTCTTTCTTTGTATCTATTATTAAGCCACAAAAACCACTTTATAAAACCTCAAAAGACGCTCCAAATATGCAAAGAGGCTGGCATTAAATATATGCAAACACACATAAACAAATGAGAAGTGATATAGTAAATATAAATAGATAGGTATATAAAAAAAAACCTACGATTGCGGTTATTTAATATCATTTTTTTTCTTCACTCATTTGCAGTTTATTTGTAAATGTTTGTGAAGAAGCAAAAAAAAAAAAAAAAAAATTATAAAAAAAAATAGTGATGTGAAGAAAATACCAAAACTAGTAATTCAACTTTTAATTCTCAAGATAATTTTGAGCGGCTATACACACACAACAACAGATATACATACACATTAACATACATATGCAGGCCCACAATACTCCAAGCGTCCATAATTTGCAAAATCTCTTAAAGAAGTTTTTAATTAGATTTACAGCGCATTAAAATTATAATTAAAGAATTTGATGTGTGTGATATATTAAATGTGTATGTGTGTGTTTCCGTGTGTGATAACTGAAAGATAGCCACAAACCCGAAACGACAGACAGACCGTTAGTTGCGTGAAGTTGTCAGTTAACTATTTTTATTTGTTGATTTTTCTTGTTGAAGTCACTAATGATTTGTGGCATAGTCGTATAATTTCATTTATCAATTGAATGCGCTATAAAATATTCAAAATTTTGCTTTTTCTTTAAATTTATTATGTGTGTTTTTAAATCTTTGTCTAATAATCTATGTAATAAGGTCTATACTTTCTATTTTTCAACAGACTACTAGGTTACGTTAAAGGGAAGTGCTCAGAAAAACTGAGCGTCCAAAAGGGCCAAAAATTTGGGTTATTTTGATGACTCTATACATTGTGGATCTCATCACACCCACAAAACAGATTTTCCCAAACATCTATCTATCCTAAAGCCACTCAGTACTCCTCACTCCAGTACTTAGCTCTGCAAAGGAAAGGAGTCGACAGAGTTGGAAATTGGGGTATTTCCATCCACGTTTTTCTTGTAGCATGGTTTTGTCAACCAACATCCTTGTAATCTCAGTATTATACTGTATAGGATTCTAGAAATATATCTAACAAAATATTAGAATTGTATGTGAATTGCCACATATTTGTCTATACTAGAGCTTAGAACCGTATCACAAATGGTTCCTGAGATATTCCATAATAAAAATTCGGGTTATATGGAAAGTGCCATGCCTCTTTATTTATTATCTCTTCCACCTTTTTCCTATGGCATGGCATTCTCAACCAATGTCTTTGTACCAAATCTCATTACTGTACTTTAAATGGTTGTGAAAATATACTCTAAAAAGCATTAGAGTTGTATTGGAGATGCCACGCCCATTTGCCTGAAACTTTTTATATTTAAATTATGATATCTTCTGGACATCAAACGATAAGTAAAAATCGAATTAAGACTTTGGATTCTTATAAAGGACAAACTAATTGCACTCATGTGCAGAGAGTAAATTAAAGAGATTGAGTAAAATTTTCCATGCTATACTATCAATTGCTCAATTATAATCGTTCGTTGCCATTGAGTAAGAATAAAATTCTCTCGTTTTTGCACTATTCTAATTTTTCGCTGTGTATATATTGTGTACGTTCAGAAGATACAGAAAATTTTAAACTGTTGCTTGTAAATTGCCAACAGTTGTTTTTAAACTGTTGTGTCTTCTGAACGGCATGATGCATCGTTTGTCCAATTTTTGGGAAACAACATGTTGGCATGAAAGAGCGAAAAAATAATATGATCACAAAAATGGCGTCCAAATGCCAACAGTTGAGCTGAGCAAAAACACACAACTACGCATTCAGTAGACACGCTCTCCTCTGTTGGGCAACAGTTGCGCCTTCTGAACGTAACCATTATGAATAACTTTTGAATGTCTGAACATTCTCTTTTGGCTGCAAAATCGATTTGCACAAATACTTTTCCATAAGCTTCAGAAAAAATTTGATATAAATACAGAATAAAAAATTTAATGCACAGCGAGTTTTTCATTTAAGTATATAAGCAAAATTTGTGTGGAATTTGGTTAATCATCTCATTTCAAATTGGTCATCAACAAAATTGAAACAAAGTACAGTTATAGATGATTTAATTTGTTGATTAATTTAAAATAAAAATATTAGTCATAAATATTTTATAAATTGAAAGCACTTGTCACCATTAGAAGTAATAAAAATTAGATAATCTATTATGAAACATACTAAATGAATTTTAGGGGTCGCCAAATTAACCCATTTAGAATGTTTGTATGATTTTTCGCACAGTTATTTTGAAAACTGTACCATAAAAGAGGAAATTTTTTTTCGCCATTCTCTTGTTTTTTAACTTATTACTTCTAAAATAATGTCTTTATATTATTTGGACACAGAGAAAGTTTAGCAATTATGATTTTGTTGCTCAGTTGGTCACTTTCTTTTCTCAAGGTTGACCAGTTACTATTGCATTCTTTAAAATACATAAAAAAAAGAATTAAAAGTAAAAAGTATTAATTAGTACTAAAATGTTATATTGGAAGCTTAGGGTAGTTTTCTCAATGTCCGGTTAACCCTCTAGTTCCCAAATTTTTGATTGATAACAAAAAAAAAAATAGATTAATATTGGCGTAAAAATCATAAACTGATTTAAAAACCCAAAAAAATAATGGGCGTGGTTTTATGAAGTGGGAAATTTTGAACGCCAAAAATTATTTGTTGTTGAATGACCTTTTTATCGATTTGTCTTAAGTAATTAAATATTTTATACAAAAAATATAAATTCTCAGCCATCCATAGCTAGTTTTTATATCTGGATAGTATGACGGGAAGTGCTTTTTTATTTTTTTTTTCAATTTTATCTCAAATACAATCGAAATAATTAATTTTCCAATTTTTCACAAATTTTTTACTTTGACTGTCGCTAACTTCTGTAATACGGATCACAGCTCATAACTGATGCATTTTTTTAAAAGCTTGGAAAATTTCCTAAACAATATGTAGCAACAGAAAACCGTTTAGAGGCGGGCTTGGAACTAGAGGGCTAAGCACCAATCCGAACTTTAACCGAAGATTAACAGTAGTAGTTAGTTCTGAATAGTGCTTAACCGGATATTGAGAAAACGGTCCTTAGAGAAATTAAGTTTTCAAAATTTTTAAAATTATATCACGATTTCAGATAAATGTTCAAAATGGGTTAAAGTAAGGAACAAAATTTAACTACTAAGACCAAGATGTTCAATCATGTTTGTAATGCCAATAAAGTAAAAGCAAGAATAATTCTTACAATTGAGGAGTAATTTGATGAAACATGATAAATTCATCGTTTTAAAACGGTGGGAAAAAAATCGAGAAAGTTTCTAGACACCATGTTAATTTGCAGCTAGATGGTCATGTTTTACATTAAATGACTCATATTATGCAAATAAATATTTAAGGGTGCGCAAGGTAGAGTGGTTTGAAATTTGGATTTATCACGTTTTGTTGAGAAATATTGGATTTGCCAACGTTTATATGTGTTTTTTTTTTTATTATTTGTTATTTCTTGTCTTTTTGTAATTTTTTGTAATTTTTACATGCTATTCGGTTTGTTTCAGCAGAAATTTCCTTTCTACTATGGATTTGTCACGTTTTAATGCAATCTAGAATTTTTTAGTTCAATTTTACTATGGAAAAAAAACATTTTTTTGATGTATCGACTGTATATTCTGATATTAACTGTATATTCCGATGAATGGAAAAACAGCAAAAACAAAAAAAAAAAAAAACAAATCGAGAAAAATGGATTTATAATGTTTCGTAAAGTTACTGCTCAATTTTTTGTTTTCTATAAATTTTTGGTTGGAATGTCGCAAGTGATATGTTAGTAAGGTAACGAGACGTACTGATTTTCTCAGTGCATGTACTGATTTTCTTTGATTTGTGTTTTAAATACTGATTTTCAAATTTTGAAATATGTACCTACATTTGTTGATTTTTAGAATTTGCATTGTTTTAGTACTGGTTTCTTTAAATATATATCATAAAAATCTATAATTTGCGTATATCATAATAAAACTTTTAATTAAAAATTTTCTTTTTACATAATTTATTATTACCTTAAAATCGTTTAATAAAAATGTGGACAAAAATATAGATTTTGAATGTTTTAAGCACATAAGTAGAGGCAAATTCCTAATTTTTTGCGCATGCAATTTTTTCGATTTTTCACTTTAAAGAAAGAGTTTTCAGTTTAATGTTCACTTTTCAGTTAAAAATATAATATGCTGGAAAACGTACTGATTTGTACTGATTTTCCAATTCAACGTACTGATTTCTTAGATTGAAAATCTAACTACCTTATATGTGGTGTACTCTTCTACATAGAATGCCTGGTTTCGATACTCGGAACTGATGAAAACTTAAACAAGAATATAAATTTTCCTGCACAATCCCATCACTTGGCTGGCAGAGAGTAAAAGTCCACGAATAATTACATAAAGAATTTTTTAGTTTACCGTTCAGATTCGGTATAAACCTTTAGGTGCAAAAATATATATGTATGTAGTAGTTAGCAGTATTAATAGTTGCCGCCAAAATCGATTAGCTTTACAGCGTTCTGCCAGTTTAATATTCTTCAAATCATAAACATAAACTTTTGAGACTTTTCTTTAATAAACATAAGCGATTAAGTACATTTAGAACAACATATTTTCCGTAAAGTAATAAAAACTATAATAAAATATACATGTAAAGAAAAAGAAAAAGAATTTTCGTTTTGAGCAAGCTAACATTTCTTATTTTTTATGACAAAACTTAAAACGAACATATTTTTCGGGTCATTTTTTTAAAGTTTTTAAAAAGTTGTTTTCGTATTTTTGTTGCATTTTTCTATAATATTTGCATATATTGGCTAAAAATAAAATTTCATATTCACACATATTTACAAAGAGATAATTTTGTCTTCTGCCCGTATCGGTCAACTACCAGGCAGAGGCGGGTGTAAATAAGTACCACACTCGTATTCAAACAGACACAAATACATATGTACTATGTATATGTGCTTGCATATGTAATGTAAGTGGAAGGAGGTTATTGAACTACGAATATGATATAAATTGTTATTTGTGTGTTTGCTAGTTTTGTTTCTTGGTCTCTGCTCTACAATTTTTGCAGTTCATTTCTGATATCATTTTATAATTTCTGGATTTTTTTTAATTTATGATTTGGAATGTGTAGGTATATTTATAAAAGAAATTATTAAAATTAAATAAAAAATTGAATGGAATTTTTAATGTCTTCTGGTATGACAGCATGAATATATTTTTTTTTTTAGGTAATAAATTTTCATGAGAAGAATGGATTCTAAATGATTCACTTTTTTCTGGAAAATCTTAACTTTTGTTTACTCTGTTGCTTGCTGGTGTTATAGAAGTTGCTGAGTTCAATCAATGGTAGTGTGTAAAATCGATAGAGCATTTTTTTTGTTACTGTGCTCGGCTTATAAAAACAATAATTTCAAAGTTATGAGATCTCATATATAGACGAATTTCTTTCGCATCATAGAGCTCAAACTATATGCAGAAGTTACTAAAACTTCTGCAATCGGTAAAGGTGTGGAAACAATCGATAGAACATATTTTGTACCACTGCCTGGATTTACAAAAACAATAATTTGCAAATTACAAGCTCTTACTTACTTATTTAGTTGGCTCTACAACCGATGATCGGCCTTGGCCGCCTCTATAAAGCCTCGCCAGTAGCTTCTGCAATGTGCGTGCTGGCGCCATTTAGTAGGGCCAAGTGTAGACTCGTCCCTCTGTACCTGGTCTTTTCAACGGAGATTAGGTCGTTACCGCTTTGCGCGTTCCACTTTCGGGGCTCGAATAAAACACTCTCCTAGTCCGAGCACTTTTACAGGCTCTGGTTTCTTTAAACTTCTCTTAGATGATTCCGCTTATATCTCCAATTAACCGAATAAATTTCTAAAATGAATCGATTAAAGTGTACAGAAGAACACTTTCTATGTCTACTGTATCTACAAAAATGATTCGTAAAAACTATGGAACTATATGTCTTGAAGAATCTCTACGGTATCTGAGATATCACACAATCCGTTCTTAAAATTAATAGATGGAGGTATGGTTAAAAACATTAGAACTTTCTCTGTGCCACTTAAAGATATTTTCAAAATCATGGGCTCTCGTTTCTTTACGTATCTTTAAGCCATCTGCAAAAAAGGTGCGTATAGCTGATAAATAATTTCTGTAAAACTGTCTAGAACTACACGAACGATTAGTGAAAAGTATGAAATTATATTTCTGTAAAAATCTCTCAGGAATCATAGATTTTAACTATCCGCAGAAGATCCTCAAATTGATTTATGGAGATGTTGTTAGAATTGACAGAAAATTTTCGGTTATGGATACTCGTTTCTTGAAATTCGTAGAAGTTTCTAAAATCAATCGATAAAATTACGAACCTTGGGGCTATCGTGGCATAATCTGAAGAAGTTATTTTAAACATAGTTCCCTTATGAGTTTATTTCTATTGAAAAAATACTACTAAAGAATACTGTCTTCTTTTTTTTACTTTTCCAGTATTCTTAATTAACTCTGTAACATATTTGGCCATTCAAGGCTTAGACAGGGTGATATGTACTGTGACCTTAAAGATCTATTGAAACGAAGTGGGGTAATCATTAGTAATTCAAACTCTTTATATACACACATACTGGCTAGACATTGAATTCATAATGGAGCTGAACTAAAGGTTCTTTCGGTTCTCCTCAGACAGAAAAACAAAATTCGAAATATAAATTAGTGTAACAACTATAAACTACATTAGAGTCTACTTAGACTTGATCATCACTGGCCATGCACTTGTTGCTTTTAATTTACTATTGTTCAAATTCAATGTTCTGTAAAAAATTATAAAAAACTTTTTAAATTAACCTTTCAAACAAAATAACAGCAAAGCGTTTCACCGATTTTCTCTTTATAACATTAAAACTAAAAAAAAAAAATGAATACTACCTAGTAATAAAAAAAAGTAAATCAAAATTAATTGCACTAACTCAACGAAGTTCCCTTGACCCTGTGTATAGTATGTGTTAAAGTACCAAGCATTAATTAGACTGCTAATAATATAATTATGTTAATATGTTAAAAAAAAATAAAAATAAAAAAACAACAAACTAAAACAATAACAAAGCTACAACTAATATATGTTTAAAACGAAAACGACAACAAAAAAGTGAAATTAAAAACAAAACAAAAAAAAAGCAAAAATAAAATTTTGTCTTTTTTGAGATTTTAATTTTCCTACTCAAAAGTTAAGGGGTTTCTTTTGTATTTTTTCTTTTGTTTTAACTTTTGTCACAAAAATTACAACAAAAAGAAAGTTACATTTACAACAACAATAACCAGAAAAGAAAAAAAAATACAGAATAATCAACTTTAGCTTTAACCTAAATTCTAAATTTAAAAAAAAAAAAAAAAAAAACAAACAAAAAAAATGAATTCAACTTTATAATTTATGCTTTTTTTTCTGGTGTTGCGGCTACCAAATTTTATTTTTTCAGAATTTCTGATTTAATATGAAATAATTAAGCGTAATAAACTACAAAAAAAAAGAAAGAAAAAACAAATACATAATAAAAATTATATATATTTTTTTGTCGAGTGAAAATAAAATCAGTTTTATTCTTTTTTTTTTTTTTTTTTGACGCCATTTTTTGTATAAGGGCAAAAATACTTAAATAAAAATATGTGTGCCTAGAATTAAAAAGTGAAAGAAAATCAAATAATAAATAAAGTTAATTCGATACCTTAATAGTAAATAGTTAAAAAAAATTTATAATAAGTATTTGTTGTTTTTGCATATCTTTGTAAATATATAAACCTGTATACATATTAAAATTGCAATTACGTTTTTTCCTTTTCTGTTTTGTTTTAGTTTTGTTTTTGTTTCTTCTCATTTACATTTCAAACACGTTTGATTTTTGGAATTTCGTAGTCCAAGATTTGTGATAAATTTTATTCTTTTTTTTTGTCTGTTTGTTTGATCAGTGCTTTTGATATTTACATACATTTCGAATGTTTATTTTAAGTATGTCAAATATTTACATAAGTTTGCTTTATTTTGTTTTAGTTTTGATTTGTAAAACTGTGAAATTCGAAAAATTCTTTAGTAAAAATATTCAATATTTGGCCCTTATTACCCAATCATCAACTACTTACATATGCATATGTATAAAATTTCCTACTGGTACACCGTTGCTTTCAGATCAGTTGAGATGATTGTATGTATGTATTTTTAGTAATTTTCAAACTCATGTGTTTGTAATTAGAGGGGTGAGAAATTCTTTAGATTTTGTTGTTGTTGCTGCTGTAGCTGTTGTTGTCTCCCGCATGTTTGTTCTCATTTTTGTAATGAAATTCTTTGAGTTTTAATGGTAAATATTTATTTATTTATAGTTGAAATTTAAATATTTTTCAATATTCGATATGGATAGTCTACAAAGAATTTGTTTTTATTTTATTTTTATTGTACAATACTGCCCTATTTTTCTTTTTTAATTATAATTGAAAAATTTTATATAATACATAGTTGAAAAATTTGCATTTTTTCATACTATATACTAAAGTTAAGTCCACTTTTTTTTTTATCAACTATCTACTTTTTTTAGTATAAATTAAGTACTGTATTAAAGCTACACTCACATTAAAATGCAATTAAATTAAATTAATAAAATGAAAAAAAAAACAAACCATAATTAAAATTAATTAATTCAGCGCAATTTGCTGTTGTAAAATTGTAAATTAAAAAAAAAAAAAAAAAAAAAAAAAAAAATGAATGTTTTTTGAAGCACACCCAAATGCAATTCATAATAATGAAATGAAAATGAAAAACTAAAAATTACTCTCATTTGAGAAATATACTCGTCTACAGTGTATGCAAATAAGTATACTTGACTCATACTTATTATAGTTACTGTTGCTTTTTATTAAATTTATTTATTAACAAAAGAGGGGAATGATATCAACTTTTGCTTAATCACATTTATGTAAATAGTGCAGCAAACGAGTATATTCAGCTTCAAGTATGTACTCAGTACTTACTATATGAAAAAGTAGGTTTTTGCGATCATAAGTGTTTTTTAATAAAAAAAAAAAAAAAACAATTTAATTTGTGGGTGCACCCAGGAAAAAGTAACTAACTTCATTCATTCATATAAATATGTAAAAAAAAAGCAAGAAAAAAAAATTTTTAGTTACGATATGTAAAATTTCACAAGCACAAGCAGAAAATATAAACAATACATAAGTTATAATTAAATTTTTTTCTCGACAGTTTTGCAATGCTTATGAAAATGTTTATAGAAAAAGTTATTACTAAATAGCAACCACTAGTAGTTGTTGTTTTTAAATACTGATTACTAATGTACTTGCAATTTTAATTTTTCAGTTAAATTGTGAATGAAATTAGCAGCAAAAAATAAATTATTATCAATGTTATTGATTGTGGATTGCTAATGGAATACATGTATAAAAAAGAATCAGATTGAAAGTGTATCTTGATTTGCTCTATCAAAAATCAAAGTAGCTCATGCAACACCTAATCTAATGTATAAAGTTCTGAAGACAATAGATGCAACAGCAGCATAGCGACATTTATATCTTAAACGCATTGGCTGCAAGATTTTGACAATACAAGACGACAACAATTGCCGCAGTCGTCGACTTCAAACTATTTCTATTTTGACCTGCAGCAGAATGAAATGTTAACAAATTATTAATCGTGAAAATAATTCCGTTTTGCTTATTTCTTTTATTTTCGATTGTAAATAATTTAATTTTTGAAAATTGATACGCCTGATTTGCCAAATGCACAGCGCTTGTTAAATAATTGTAAAAAATTTTCTAATTGATTCATAGTGTGAAATTTAATAATGTTTAAAAACTGTAAAATTACTTATAAAAAATTCATACACATAAAAAATTAACAGTTGTTTCTGTCGTTGTCACGTTTACTGTGTTCAGTCAGCGTGAGTGATGATTCGATATAAGTAAGTGCGACTAAATACTCGATTCAAGTACTTTTTTACTCGACGCTATACCATAAATGTTTTACTTGGTATCGAAAAAAAGGACCAGTTTCGGAAACTCTTGATACTTGCAGTACAGTATAAAAGTTCTAGAAAATATTGCCACATATTATATGTAGAATATAATGTATATTGAAAATTTTTGATTAAAATAAAATATTTCTAACAAGCTATAATCAAGATCAATTCCAAACATATTAAAATTGGCAACAATTCTACAATTGAGGAAATATTCTTTGCAATCAAAGTATTTGCTAACTGCAATTTGTTGCTCACCACTTTAGACCTGTATAAAATTTACAAAACCCGTTTAAAATTAGTTTTTAGTCCTCAAAAAGCTACAAAATTGCAAAATACTTACATTTTGAACAATTATTTCTCAGCATGCACGTATCGAAAGCAAAATTGTGTTCGACAAAAAATTCGATGCGCAACAAAAATTTCGATAGGATTGAATTTTACATTCGATATTCGATCTTCGATAACCAGCGAAGATCGAACGTCGAAAGCAGCTCATAATAGGGGCCATAAATTTTCAAACGATTTGTATCGAAACATAATAACTATCATATAAGTTAACACTGCTCAGAAACTTTTCTTTTACGGCAGGCAGCTCATAAGTCATTTTTATTCACGTGTTTCAAGTGGAAATATCTGAAAAAACATGACCTAACGACAAAAAACCGATTACGCCATCGTTATCAGAGAAATGTATGAGGTGGCTGATGCCAATTTCGTTTCGAGTAGTGTAATTTGTCTCTCCAAACGAGTATTCGATACAAATACATACTCAATACTTTTTTCCGATAGTTTCAGTGGCATCGATACCTTTACTCGATACAAGTCATGAGAAAAAGTATCGAAACTATATGGGTATTGAATCAACACTAGTCAGAACGACAACATTTGCAGCCGACGCTATTTTATCGTCATGTCGCTGTCGCATCCATTGTGTTCAAAACTTAACAATGAATAAAAGTCATTCATTTGTGAACCACGGTGACACACTTTGCCGAGTAAGAAGATTAAAGGCGAATTCTCCGACCGAGTGCCGCACTCTCTTTTCGTTTTTTTAATATGAAATGTTTCGCTCTTTAAAATTGAGATCGTTAAGGCAGAAACACAATCTTTTGCGGCGCGATGCTGTTTTTTGACATTTGAGAAGAAATCCGTCAAATCTTTTCAACTATACACTTTACAATTATTGGAAAAACCAGCAGATTCGAGGAGATGTTTTCACACCAACTCCTCCTTTTTCCCTCAATGTCCTATAGAGAATGCATTAATTGAAGAATGATTGTTCTAATTATATTTAAAAAAATGCTCGATTAGATTCGATTTGAGGATGGAAAGGAAGTTCATTAGCCTTTTGGAGCTGCCAGTTCGTACGACCTTTGTACTTCATAGGTAGAAGAAAAGGAAATTGAAGAAAAAGATGAGAATCTTTTAAAAAAAAAAAAGAAAGAAGAAAATACAAAGATGAGGGAGGAGTCAAATATCTTGGTTTCTTGCAGGAACATAAAAAGTTCAGATAGAGGACGAGAATGATGATAAGATATATTTTCAAGGTGTCTCCTACTCTTTACGAGATCAGAACAATAGCAGATGTATTGCTTGCATAAGCTTGCTGCTTTCTTAATTAGGGTTTTCTTTAAACTTTGCAGATACCAACTCTAAGCCGTATTTTTTTTAATATTACAGGTAATGATTTGAGTTAATTGGCTTAAAAGCTATGCGCCAGAGCGAGGGCAGCGTTGAAAACAAAATAAAGTATGAGAACGAAACACACGATTGCACCAATAGCAAGTCGTAATCTTACAACCTGTCATTTATGGATTCAAGGAGAGGGAACCAGGTAAAATCCCTCTTTTGAAGAATCGAAAAGACGTAAACCCTTCTTTCGCAGCTTTCGTAAACTGCTAGGGAAACCCGATATATAAACATTTAATTTATATGATATCATTACTTATCCCTAACACATTTTAACAAAAACCTGTAAAAGAAAAGTAAAAATTCTTCTATTTTATATTGAAAAGCAATTCACTTTCGCTAATGATTTGGTTAAATGCATGCGGACGCGTTGAAAATCGTTGATTGGCTTTTAAAAACATGGGAGATGTACAAAGCAAAAACAAAAATAAAATTTAAATTGGCAAACACATTAGTTGCAGAAATTCAAACAAATTATTTCATAATACATAAAATTTTTTAAAGTAAATTTGCAATGGCATTCTCCTATTGTTTTCATCAAAAAGTACCTGAGGTATCTACTCAAATGATATTAGCGTAACTTGCGTAAGCGTTACTTTGTTGTTTTCCAGTTTTCTTAAATACCTTCTTTATTTTTATGGTTTTTTATTTTTTAATGAAATAAATTTCAAAATGCAAAACATTTTTCTCTCATAATTTTGTTGCACATTTACAAATAACTAACCAAAAACTCGTTAAAATCATTCATACTTGCAAATTTTTGTTTTATGGTAATTTTCATATTTTTAAAAGATTTCAACATTGAAAATTGTATGGCATAAAAAGAGAAGTTAGTTATATTAACCATTGTACTACTCTACCAGTAGAGTGAGTATATGTAGTACTAGCAGTAATATCTAGCAGCAGCAGAAATAATACAAATCCCAATGGGAATGCAAGGGTTTGAGAAGCAGTGAAGCGGAATCTTTTCGTTGTCTCTTTTTAATTACGAATTCTGTACTAGATATACTGAATGTAATTGAAGCGAACTGAATTTGGTTTCAGGAATATTAGGGTTTAAGATAGGCGAAATTGTATAGCGTTCTTTTTTACTCTCACTACTTTGTGGTAATAGCGTATTGATACCAAAAACGAGAGTCTTATAATAACAATTGAAAACGGCCTGCTGGAAACCCAATTAGGGTTAATTTCTTTGGAAAAAGAATCCATATTGCTGTTTTGTTCGGAGTTTTAAGTCTTCAGACATTTCGCTGAAGGAAAACGATTTCGCAGCAAGAAAAATATTAATGATCATATCTAACAGGCTGGCTCTGCATTCTGAAGAGAGTATATTCTCAAAGACAGAAAAATATCTCAGAGACTACATCTGATTTATTTTTCTTTTGCAGTTAATTCTGTATCACTCTAAAAAAGTGATGGGCACCCATGTACAAGCACAATCATCGACTGAGCTCTTTTTCTATGTCCCTATGCTATTGTGCATGTGGGATATTCTTTGGCCCACGCTGCTCTTAACTCAACCCACTGGGATAATACATGATGGCAACATTTATTGCTGCTTCTGTTTTGGCAGTAGATAAAGAAGCATCAGTCGCGCACTAAATCGCATTTGTAACGCAACACTTGAAAAGTAATAATAACAACAACACCACCAACAATAACAATAGTAATAAAAATACTTTTCGTTGTTTAAATACTTACTAAATATTTTTTATTATAAAAAATATTGCAATAAATATAAAGTAAATAAATAATGCTTAAAATGAGCAAACACAAACAAAAGAAAAGACAAGAGAAACAAAAAAAATAAGGAAAAAAAATAAACCAAATTGTAATTTAAGCAGCGAAAATGTTGTGGAAACCAAAGAAGAAGGAGACGCAGAAAAAAAATATTGTAAGTATTAATATAAAAACTAATATTAATTTGATCATGGTTAAAAATACATAAATAATAATAAAAAAACAGCAACAAGTATAACACAGTGTGGCACAAAGGCAGGCAGCCAGTAGCAGTAAAACAATTAAGATTGAATTAATATAATTATAGAAAAGCTGCTAAGAATTTCCGTGCACCATAACTCGAATGAGTGCGAGGCAAAGAAGAGATCAGTGGATAGGTATAGAGAGGGTGAGAAAGAGAGAGAGAGACCAGACTTTATCAATTAAGTTTCTATTTCTACTACATAAATTGAGAGAATTTTACTAACACTCAATAAATGCGAACGACTGTAATTGGTCCATTGAAAGTAAGAAGTAGAATATTCTCTTTCTGCGCAAGGTTTGTATGTATGTATTTATCAACACTTTTTAAACAAACTCTAATTCTTTTAGCTTCTTTTTTTCAACTATTTGTAATTGTTTTTTTTTTATAAAGAATACATAACAGAAGTTAAGGAATATGTTGTGGTTCAGTCTAGAAAACACCCTTAGAGTGATTCTGCTTTAATTATACACAAGTGCTAGTTTTGCTCGCAAAAACTATTTATCTTAATCCAAATTCTGTCTTAACAAGTAACTATAAAACTGTTAAGAAATTGCTCAGATTTTAAAGCATTATATTAAAGCTGTTTACAGTTCCACTGAATAAATCCTGCACTCAAAAGTTCGGCATTTTACTTAACTAAATGCTTATCGTACAACTGTTGTTGAAATTTATAAAGCTTATAACGATAATTTCAAGCCATATTGGTGTGTAATGATGATGTGATGTTGATGATTTCATATGAATTTGGTATTCTATGGTTATAAATTTCATGGTTTAGTCATGAATTAAATTTGTGTAAAACTTCATTCAGTCCAAATGAAAATAAAAATTCAATTGGTGCGAAATGAAGCAACGTGGCAAAAAAGAATTTCTCAGATTCTATAAAATTTTATTTGATTATAAAGTTTTTGTGTATGTTTCAATAAAACAGGAATTAACAGGCAAGCACTTTGTGCCGCCAATATTATTTGGGAGATTTCTTAGTTTTGAGATCATCTATATATAATAGATCAAATATTAAAAATATATAAGACATTATATGAAGACATTAAGTATTTTTCATCATTGATAACTAAATTGAAAGGTAATAATTGATTATCCATAATAGTATTATCCAGTTTATGTCAAGGCTGACATTTCGATTACAGTAAGTGGAAAAGATTGGGGTCTTCGCAGTTTCACGACACTGCCAACTGTACTTTTACTTTAGCCAAGTGGGTCTTAGTGGCGAAGTGACAGCGTTATAGATTATCTTCTCGAGAGTCTCGGACTCAATTCGCGGCAAGGGCATTTTTTTTTTAATTTCACCTAACATCAATAACTAGAAAAAAGGTTTAGAAAAATCATTCCTACCCTACCAAAAAAAATTTATAAAACAAAATAATAAAAATCTCTAAATAAAGTGCCATAGCTAATAGACGACTGTATCCAAATTTAAAACAATCCTAAATTTACCAAATCAATGTGATGATAACAACAGAAATTGGTTATTGATATTTAAATACAAATTCACACGACACAAATTGTAAATGTAATTCCTTGGGAATCTTTCATAAAATGAAATACATACTGTTGCACTATAAAAAAAAGAAGAAAAATAAAAAAAGGTATACTAAACAGCACAGAACACACAACTACTTGTTAAACCACTTGAAAAACAAAACAGAATAAATATATATACAAATATATACGAGAATATACTGGAAATCCATGTACAGGAAAAGGTGAAGTATTGTAATTTGATATATATTTTTTTTTTTTTTTGGGAGGAAACAAAAAAACGGAATAGAAAAAAGGAAAACCCGCATAAATGCAACACAAACCAAACACAAAGGAACAGTGAAAAGAAATAAAGGAAAAACAAATACAAAACAATTTTATAAAAAAAAAAACATTTGTGATAATAAAATAAGAAAAATTTAAATAAAAAAAAAGGATGTTGTGAAGTGTGATAAATTAATAGAAAAGTACCATGATGATGCATATAAATGCTTACATACCATATACAAATGTACATATGATACCAATAATTTTTAAAAAGGGTCATACTGTGACGTATAAGCTGGCATGCTATGGTTAATGAATATCCACTTAAATATGATCATTGATTTTTAAAGAATCTATGCTGTAGAAAGGTGACCCTCACAAAACAAGGTATTAAGTTTAAAATTTATATATAGGAGTATTGGAGTGTACTGAGCGATAGGCTGGCCAAATCATAGCTCAATTTTTATCGTTTTAAGAGAATACAAGATTACAAAAAATTGCTATCTTCCTCTCTTTCTTTCTTCGACGAAGTGTAGAATTGAGCAACAAAAATTACCATGTCTAAATTGGGGCACAGTGAGCCGAATAGATTAATCTTTTTGAGGTTAAAAAAATTAAAGTAAAAGTAAAAAAAAATTAAAATCTTTCTTACCTTTAAGTTTAGGTACATTAATATTCTGAAAAATTACAAAAAAAAAAATACTAAAAAAGAGCTTTACTCATTGAAACATAAACCGCTTTGAATTTAGCCCATTTCGAAATTCAATACTTATCGTGAAAAAAACACGAAACAAACACAAAACACTTTTAAAACTCAAATATTTTATTAATTGTATATATTCATTTTAATTAAAAGTATAAATATTTGAAAAACTCAAATCTTTAAAAATATCACGAAATATAAATTTCACGAATAAAAAACTATTTAACAAAAAAAATGCCGCACAAAAGTAAATAAATATTTAAAAATTATTTATACACTAAAAAATTTAAAATTGACATTTAATAAATTGCCAACTTTTTTTTTAATAAACTAAAAAAAAGTTAAGAAAAAAGAAAGTAATGTACTTTAAATTAAGTTAGTCAAACAAAACAGTTAAGATTAAGATTAAAGTAATCGTAATCATATTTTTTCAATTACCATAGTAAACGTAATTCCAAAGTAATTGATTACAAAAATAATTAATTTTCTGCTCTGAATTATGTACATACTCTCAAAAAAGATCACTGATGAGGAACCATAGCTGGTTCCGAAACGATCGTCTGATCTGCTAGTTCTATGAACTTTTTGATATTTTTCTGGCATCATTTTCATTTAAAGCCTAATAATTTTAATAATTAAAGAAATATCTCATCAATCCAAATATTATCGAATCTGAAACGAAATGTGGGGGTAATTTAAGGCTCAGTAATTGAAAGAGTTTGAGGATAAATTTTCTATTTTTTTTTATTTTCAAAGTTATCAAACAGTACTTGAAAGTTTATTGGCAGAGCGTTTTTGACTCGTGCCATACTTTATCGGCGGAGCAGAAGTAATTATTTGAGCTTGTGAGCATGTTTGATACTACTACATTTCTTTCTCATCAAATAATAATAATGCTCAGAATTTGATTTATACAAATTTTTATTTATAATGTGAATAAACTGCGAGTTGAACGGAAAAAATCGAATGTGGGTAATTTAATATCGATAAGTCAACATTTTTCACTTACATTTTAAAGTACATTACTGCACTGAGTAGTAGTAGTAGAAATATAAACATATGCCTGTACATAAATAAGAGTACATTTTTAAAATGCAGAAGAAAACCAGTTTAGGTTTATTGACAGGCAAAAGGCAAAAGTGCAAGAAGCAAACAAATTACACACACAGGTAGAGTAGAGTATTTGCAATAATAAGAAGTAAAAGGTAACAAGAAAACAAAATCAAATAAAGAAAACACAAAAATACAATGAAAGCAAAACGAGAATAAAACCAGAGTAGTTAGGCAGTAGTGCAAAAAACACTGAACGTGGTAAACAAAAAAAAAAAAAAAAAAAAAACAACAAAAATACTTATAAAAAAATTAAGAAAAAAAAAACAACTGCATACAGGAAATGAACCCACATGCACTTTTAAGCACCTTTATAGATTTTATTTACTTTCTTCACGGCTTGTTCTTATTTTTATCTTTGTTTTTGTTTTATTATTCTTTCACTTGAGGTACCTATACCTACTATTATTTTTTACTAATAATTATGGTTTACTGAAAACAGCTTCGAAGTTCACAGGTAAAAAATTAAGCTATGATGTTTGAACGAAGTGTGAGCTGTTAACCAAAAGAGTAACTACAATTGATTTAATATTTTACGTGGCATGTGGAAAAATAAGATTCCGATTTCACTCGAACCGATTCTACGCTTTATAAAGAGATAGATCTATTAGATAAACAGAATCACTAGGTCTATTTACGCTATAGAGTTATGGTATAAACACAACCAAAGCAGCCGGCCTCAGCTTCAGCAACAAACACACAGAATTTTACGAATTTGTATGGGAACAATTTTCTGCGGCTTGCTGCCGCCTCAACGACGCTACACTAGATTCTATCCAAATTTTCTCAACTTCACAATGTTTTCTCTCTTGTGAGAGGAGAAACATTGCCATATTTTTTAGTTTCTTCATTCTTTTGATGTTTTTGACGTTTTTGTACAAATAAACTATGTAAATAATTTTAATTTATGCAACATTTTTTTTTCAAATTACAGAATATTGAAGTTTTCCTCTTATTTTTTGATAATTGATAAGTTAAATAAAAAAATTAGTTGTTGAAACAATAATCAAATCCAACTCCTTTTGTTTTGCTCTTATTGTGTTTATTCCCTCAGAAGAAGTAAGCGGTTAGAGGCTAGCTGCCTTGGTTCTGTTTATACCATTAAGTGCTGGGTAACGGGGTAATAGGTTAAGAGTATAAAATCAAATTTCTTTACAATAAACAAAAATTACCCTCACTTCGGCTTCATCCTTGACCAGTGTTGCCATATTTTTTTTCAAAAACTGTAATAAATAAAAAAAACTTGTATTTTGGAAAAAACTGTAACATAAAAATTAAAAAAAAACAAATTTTTTATAGGAGAAATTTTTTAGTCACTTGCCCACCGCACACACAAAATTAAATAGGTCCAATAATACACAAAATTTCCCTATTTCACATGTTTGGACGGGCAGACATTTTAAATCTTATCTAGGGTTTAAATTTTCAGTTTACTTAATCCCGGGAAAAAATTGCCATAACTCAGAATAGGCAGAATTTTTTGTGTATAGTTTATAAATCAAATTATAAAAAATATTTAATTTACACAAAATAAATACAAAAGGCGTTGTATTTTTTCTTTTCCTGTTTTAAAATTTTCATTATATTATAATATTTGATCAGGGTTGCCATTAAAAAATACCCAGGAAAATTGTTGTCCCTGCGAGACATTTATAAACTAATGAAAAATCTGGAATATCTCTGTAAAAACGGGATGTTTTACCAACTCCAATCGTAGTGCAAGGTTTGAAGAAAAAATAAAACAAACGAACATAAAAATTTTGTATTATATTAAATAAATAAACCAGTTCTTTTAAAATTAGACATTTAAATCAATGTATAACCTTATTAATAAATAATAAAAGTAACATAAATCAATAAAAAATAATATTATTAAAATAAAAAAACAAACAAATCGTTTAAAAAAAAAAATATATATATATATATATATATATATAAATATGTATTTGAGGCATTATTCTTGAACTGCCACAAATTTTTTGTCTGTACTACTAGATTCAAAAGCTCATAAGTTTTTTTTTTATTTAACCAAATCAAATGTTCAATTATTCGATCATGCTCTTTATTAATAAATTGTTAAATTAAAACTTTATATAACTTTTTGAGCTAAATTTTAGGAACATGTGTTTTTGTTGTGAATTATACTCAAAGACATACCCGCTTACTTTCATTTCCTCACATAATTGTTCCAATATTCGAATTATCTGCTTACAATAAATTTCGCAAAAATTCTGAATTTTAAATTTAGGTGGATATACAAAAAAAAAAAAAAAATTCCATTGAGAATGAAATTCTGTTTTTAACAAATTTTAAGTTTGGAGAAGAAGAAGAATTTGTGTACTTGTTAGTGAAAATAAAAATAAATAAAAATGTTGTCTTTCAATTGGATTTGGGTAGCAAGATTTTATAAAGAAATTATGGATAATTGTGATATTTCGCATTCCAGACGCATTTCAAAGAAATGCTAAATTTTCCTGAAATTCCCTCTCATGTGTCCGCACTATAATACGTATTTGGGAGCCAGAATAAGGATAATGTGATTTACACTGTCAGAATTCGGTTGATATGTTTGTGTTTTTCTCTCTTTCTATTTACCCCATAATTGTTTCTAAATTCGAGTCTAACCTTCAAACTTTTGAGTTTCTGAGTTCTAAAATCCAAAGATGACCAATCCACACGTTCACAACATAAGATTGTGGTACATTTTGATTTCTAGGATAAACTGTCTGCGTATAATATCCGACCACAGATAATTAAAATCCAGCCATATAAATTAAAGACTTACATAGTAGAAAAATATACAATCGAACTTACCTATTGTTTAAAGGTTAAACTATAACATTACTATTCCTTTGTATGCAGTCACACAGGCATTTAAACATTGAGTGTTAGGTATTTGAATGTTGTTATTGTTGTTGCTGCTGCTCTTGCAGCTTCTGCGCTCGTCTCATTTTTTTTTACTTCGAAGCAAGAAAAAAGGTAACTAGGTACTTTACGATTGCGCATTAGTAGCAACTTATAACTATTTAGTAAGTATGTAAGTTGGTAGTTAGTGAATTGTTGTTGTTGTTTTTGATCTCGTTAATGCAAAGATCTAAGATGTTAATGTTTGCTGTTGCTTCTATTGCTGGTTAGTTAATGTTGGTGTTGTGCATTGCTGCTTTTCTATGCTTGTGCTGTTTTAGCTGCTGGACGAAGTCGTGTTGGTGGCACGTCACAAAGGAAAATAACAACATAAAATGCATGCCGCATTTAAACTCTTCTTGTTTTTGTTTGGTCGCTGTGTGTATGAGTATAAAATCCAATCCAGTGGATTACAACACAATATTTTCAGTACCTTTGCTTTTAATTCTTTATTTTTTATTATTTTTTTTTCTTTTTTGCTATTTAAACTGGTTTCCACTGCGCGTTACTGTTAAATGAATTTAGAGTATTTTTGTTTAATAAAAAATAAAATTAAAATTAAAGAGATTTTTTTTTTTATTTTCAGCACTTTTAAATTTTTTAATATTTTTTCTTTCTTTAATTTTGTTACTTTTAAATTTAATGATTCGTTTTCTTTGTGGCTTTCTTTGCTCTTGTTGTTATAAAATTAATTAAAATATGAGCACAGTGGGGAAAATATTGCAAAGTTGCAAAATTCATAAGCAAAAAAATTTAAGAATATTTTTCTTTTTTGTTGTTGTTGTTCACAGTTTTGAATTTTTTCTCATTTTTATAGACAATGCAATGACATATGTACAAAATAAACAACAACAAAACGCTGTTGCTTTTTCTCAAAAGAACAACAAACATACAAATTACAAGTGAATGTGCCGATTTATTTCCCACTTGTGTTTTAATTTAGAAAAATTATGTAGTTTTTGATTTAAAAACAAATAAAGTTATATTTTTATTTTACATTTTTCACTTGTTGTTTAAATTATTATTATTTTCTTCTTTTTTTTGTTTAATTACATCGCTATTATAAAAACATTCACATTTGCCGCGCACATTTTTCTTGATTTCTCACGTCTTCAAAACTCGAAATTCGACTAAATTCTGTAGATGAGAAATAAAAGTGAATTTGAACCTTAGCTTTAGTAACAACAAAAACACTTAATAATTACGTTCGTTCTCAATCGTTTGCTGTCGTTCGCTGGCTGACTGCCTCCCTTTAATATTGGGAGAGCAAACTCACAGATGAAATGAAGTTGAGCAGAGTATACCAAAAACCATTTCTCGTACAAAGAAAAACCAAAATAACAAAACTAAACAAAAATTAATTTACAACAACATAAAAAGAGTTGCAGCTGAAGAAGAGAAGCAGAAGGTATTAAAAAATTTGTTACTAAAGTAATAGGCTCATTGTTGCATACAAATAGTAGCAGCACATGTATATTCGTATTCACTTGCTCCAAGTTTACTGTTAGGCGACTAAAGTTAAACTTTTCACCTCTTTCCCTTACTTCTGTGGCTTTTCACCCTTTTTTTAAACAATTCGCTAAAATAAAGTTTTTATCTCTTAAGCCCAAACTCCATAACACGCGTTTTTCGCACTCCGACTTTTAACAAGCGTATGAAACAAACACCATGGCTTGTCGTCGAAGATCGCACAACGCGTTGAAAGTTAAACTATTTGAAATAACACATAAATTATGAGAGTACAGGAAACTTACAAACGCTATTTCCCAACATGTTGAAAATTGCACATCCACGTTTCTAGGCATAAAAGGGATGATATGTTATTTTGACCCGTTATAGTGGCGTTCCCCCTTAAAAAACCGGTAGAGAGAATTGCTTTCAAATATCTTTTGTACTGGACAATTAATAAAATGATTCATTTCTAAAATAAAATAATATATGCAAGTGGTGCGAAATACAACCCTGCTTGAGATTCTACATAAAAGCGAGACTATTAAACCCACTTATTATCGATATAAAATGCCATCACTGGCGTACATATGTAAAGTTTGACAGCTGCAGCACGTGTTGTTTTCTTTTTGAAGAATTGTGAAATAAAACAAAACTCGCACGGCAAATAATTAAAACAAGCTCTATACACTTGTTCGAAAAATGGCAGAAGAAGAAGGACCGGCCGAAGCCGCAATTGACTTTGTACCAGCAATATGTTTTGTGCCACGTGGTATAGCAAAAGATCGTCCGGACAAAATTGTACTAACTCGAGAAGAGCTGGCGCGTGTAATTCAAGATGCTAAAGCAAATCTCGAATCCGAAGATGATGAAGATGCAGACTCAAATGCTGAGGACGACGATGATGATGATGACGATATGGATATTGATGCAGAGGAGCGCCGCAGCATCAATGATGAATTCGGTTTCAATAACTATGAAAATGAAGATACAACACAAGTAGCCAATATTGGTAATATTGTTGAGCCCGATGAACAGCTTCCTGATGAGGATGATGACTCTGAAGCTGAGGACGAGATAATCAAGCCTACCGATAACCTATTGCTGGTGGGGCATGTACAAGATGATGCTGCCTCAATGGAAGTGTGGGTATTCAATGAGGAAGAGGAATCACTTTATACACATCATGATTTCTTGTTGCCAAGTTTTCCATTATGTATTGAATGGTTGAATCACGATCCTGGTAGTGATAAATCGGGAAATATGTGTGCAATTGGCTGCATGGATCCGGTTATAACTGTATGGGATTTAGATATACAAGACTCAATTGAGGCAACATTTAAACTTGGCTCCAAAGGTAGTCGCAAAAAGCATAAAGAAGCATTTGGTCACACTGATGCAGTGCTTGATCTCTCATGGAATCGTCATTTTGAGCATATTTTAGCTAGTGGCTCTGTAGATCAGACATTAATTTTATGGGATCTGGATGAAGGGCAGCCACACACTACAATCACCGCATTTGAAGAGAAAGTACAATCGTTGGAATTTCATCCGGATGATGCACAAAGCATACTCACGGGCTGTGCAGATGGTTTGGTGCGTTTATTCGATTGTCGCGACCCGGAAACTACCAACCAAACGTACATGAGATGGCAAGTGACTGGAGAAGTGGAAAAAGTGCTTTGGAATCCAATTGATACAAATTATTTTGTTGTTGGTACAAATGATGGCACTCTTCATTATGCCGACAAACGTCAGCCTGAAACGTTGCTGTGGTCTAAAAAAGCACATGAAGAAGAAATCTCTGGCGTTTGTTTTAATCGCGAAGTAGCCAATTTATTAACATCGACTTCCACCGAAGGTACACTGAAGATTTGGAATTTCAATTCGAGTTCAATTAAAGAAGTATACACGCACGATTTTCAAATGGGCCGTTTGCAGTGCATGAAACAATGCCCCGAAGATCCATTCACATTGGCTTTCGGTGGCGAAAAGCCACCTCGCTGTCGTGTCTTCAATATCAAGAACTTTGAAGCAGTGCGTAAGATTTTCAAAGTAGGTGATCAAGATGACGTATAAAGCTGGTATTTTTAATAATGTAAATAAATCAAATTTACTAAAATGTATAATTCTAAGATTTCTTTTTTGTATTCTGTGCTAAAATACATTCATAATATGCAGAAAAAAAAAACACCAGTTTCTTTTTCAAAGGTATCATGTTTGGTATTCAATGGATTTGTAACCTACTGCTGGATAATTGATTCTTTAATGGTTTTATGGGAAGTAAAACATGGAAAAGTGAGAAGAGTTTCATTTGCTCAAGATTGGTACAATTATTCAAATATATAAAACAAATTCGATTTATGTTAAAATATTAATAGAACAAGTGGATTTAATATAAAAAAATTATTAGTTATAATTTATTTTGCTGCTTTAGCAGTGTCACTAAAATCACCTGTTCTCCTCGCATCATCAACTGGGGCAGTTGCCTTTGTATTTCGACATTTTTACGATTAATGCTTTTTACCTGCTGCGCCGGTAATTCAATGCCAAGCTCATACAAACGTTGCGTACAATTTTGCGGTACGCCACAGGATTTATTATCTCCATATTTGTATTTTCGCCGTTGCCATGTTTCATGTACATCGAACAGCAATATATTCCAATGCTTATCAAAGTATATTAGATCGCCTTCAATGCTACCACGTATACCATGCTCCTTACGCATCAGCACCCGTACCCGTTGTCGTTCTTTAACCCAAGTTGCTAACTGAGCCATGGGACCGACTACTGTATCCATATGCTTTAATAAATTACGTTGATGCCGATGTTTTCCACTATCACCACCGTCGGTAGCTGCGGGTCGTCGCACCGCCATTTGATGTGGTAGAAATCGTCTTTGTTGGGTGTCATTTTCGACACTGACAATCAGCTTGGCGCTACTGCGTCCAGTAGAGCTTACTTTGTTATCGCCCGGTAAAGTTTTTCTATTGTCTTTATTCAAATTCAAAATACCAAATCTATTTAATGCACTCTCGAAAGCTGCAATGTTTTGATATTGTATTTGTGGTTCACGTTTACTAATCCTGTAGTTTGGTTCGTACAGCGCACGCAATGGATTGAATTGTGGGCTGGTTATATCCAGCTCGTTCGCGTCATTCTCAATAGTTTTTTGTTGTTGATCACTTGTTTCAACTTGCGTTTCTTTTTTTTCTTGCTTTGGAGCTGCTTCATTTCGGCTTGTTTCACTAATTTTGATTAGTTATTATAAAGTAAATGCAACAAAAAAATTAAATAACTTTAAAAACACATTCAAAAATAGAGTGTGGTGAAAAACCAATACGACTAATGCCAGCTGCTTCGGAAGGGTTGTATTTAAATTGTAAGGAGTAATATTTCTCATACCGAAAACAAGTACTATCATCTTCTTATATAGCTCAACAGCACTTGTAGAGCCTATACAGAGACTTTCGCATTTATTAATGTTGTGTGAGTTATATTTGTACACGAACACAGCTTTATGCAGAATCCTAACTGAGAAGTTAAAAGCTTTTTTTATTTTCCATTACAGTAAGCATGGTCATTCAAGCATTTCATTATTTCCAGAGTAGACAATGCACGGTTGGTGATTCTGCTTCTTAATTCTCTCATCCTCAAATTTGCCATGAAAGCAACGAAATATTGCCTGGACATGCAGCGTATAATAGCGCTCTGAAGTGTTTTTGGGCATTAATTCCGTTTCAAGTGTGGTCTTAATGTTCATAGGAGTTGTGACCTTGAGCATAAAGGTACATCATCGTTGCCATCCCTTAATGTTCTTAAGATATTTCATAACCTTAAATGCTTTTACTAAACAATGTAAAATTTAAGTTATGACGGTATTCTATTGAATGAGTGATATGTACATTAAAGTAAATTGTTTTATATTGTATGATAACAATTTAAGATTTTTTATATTTTTGCACTGTACATTTTTCTTTTGTCACTCTATACAAAATTTTCGGGTTCGGCTAAAGATTCGGCCATATTTGGGTCGATCCCGAAACTTGGTCTAAACCAAAAATTTGGCTAAAAACCATTACCAAGCCAGTTTGTAGCAGCCGATCTAAACACATTTGCTATTGAGCCGCTGTGTTGCAAAACAAAGATTCTGTAGGTGAATGCGCTAACAATTTTTTATAAGTGAAAGAAAATAAAATTTTTTGAATTTTCACCACATTTTTTTGCATAAAAGTAATAAATAGCGGATGCAAAGTGTTGAGTGCCTAGTGTAGCAGAATGCTACCATTCAGAGCACTCATAACTTGACATAACTAATTGCGCAACATACCCAGTGATTGAAAAAGTAATTTCTCCAACTCTCGAAATGTTATTTCAAAGAAAATTTACTTACATTTTTTATCCCGCACTATGCAACCTTGGTAGCAGAGTTTTTTGTTTCTCCTCTTTGAATTTTTTTCTTGATAAAGAACTGTGGAAAGCTTCTACTTGAGCATAAAAAATATTTGATGGTAAACAGTTTAAATTTCATTACTAGGCAAAATACGAAAACTAAAACCGTAGTTTTCTTCATAAAGCTATATACCTAAACTGTAAAATGTGTGATACTTTAGAAAACATGGAAGCATCATGGGGAATAAAATTGTATAAATGTGGTGAAATATTTGCAGCACCAGGAATTGATGTAATCCTATTCTACTGCAACTACTGCGAACATCATTTTAAGCAAATATCAGAACTTGTGCACCACTTAATACAGGATCATAACTCTGAAGTAAATAAATTTTCATTCATTAAGTCCGTTGGCACCAGTACGACAGAGTCAAAGAATCTGGTTAGAAGAAATTCCTGCTGCAAAATATTGCCGAAAAAGATAACAAGTGAACAAATTGCACCAACGGTTGAAGAGCAAATCTTAAATACATCAAAACGAATAACAATTAATGAGAATACATATATAATAAATAGTAATTCAACACTTGATGATATACCTCTCATAAAGACTGAAATATTAGAGCCTCTAGAAAGTCAACAAGATGTTAGTAATGTACTTTGCAATTGGGACTACGCAGAGCCTTCAATCGATATCAAAGAAGAACCGTTAGATGAAGATTTTCCAAACACTGAACTGAACAATGTTGTATCAGAGAGAATAAGCAAACAAGAAGGGGAAACATTTGAAAATCAAAAAGCTGACTGTAATGCTGAGGACGATTACGATTTTGTAGAAATTCTAGTCGAAATGAGTGAAGAACCAATGGAGAATATTAAAGAAGAACAAATGGAGGAAATAAAATTGCCATTAGGGGAGAATTCACAAGTCGCCTTTAATTCAAAAAACGGTTCATATTCTCAAAACTCTACTGTTTCCAAAAAGAAAAAATCAATTAAAACTTTGAATAAACAAAATCAATCATCTTCGGAATCGGAATCTGAAGAATATAAAGACGAAATACAATGTGAAATCGAACAAAAGCAACATTTGCAAATTGAGTCTATCGATATCAAAGAAGAACCATTAGATGAAGAAACCATTATCAAAGAAGAACCATCAAATGGAGATCTTCCAAACACTGAACTAAACAATGTTAAACCAGAGAGAATAAGGCAACAGGAAGTAGAAAATTTAAAAAACCAGAAAGCTGACTGTAATCCTGAGGACGATTACGATTTTGTAGAAATTCTAGTCGAAATAAGTGAAGAACCAATAGAGAAAATTAAAGAAGAACAAATGGAGGAAATAAAAAAACCATTAGGGGAGAATTCACAAGTTGTCTTCAATTCCCAAAACGATTTATATTCTGAAAACTCTACTGTTTCAATAAAGAAAACATCAATTAAAACTTTGAATATTCAAAATCAATCATCTTGGAAATCCAAATCGGAAGAATATAAAGACAAAATACAATGCGAAATCGAACAAAAGCATCATTTGCAAATTGTTGAGTCTATAAAAGCGGCAATCAAATCGGTATTATTAAATATATATTTTACTTGTAACTTTATTGTAAATTTATATAACCTTTTTCGTTCGGATTCCTTTAGTCAAGAACATGCAAAAAATGTAATAAAACTTTTGATTCACCTCAACATCTTATGCGCCACGATGACTGTACCTTACAAGGTTTAATCCACTATAAATGCAACTACTGTGATCATACTGAAATATCGAAAGGACGCCTAAGACAGCATGTGCTAGCTCATCCTACCGCACGACCATACAAATGCTCATATTGCAGTTACGCATCAAGACGAAAGCATTGCATGAAAATTCATTTGAAACTGCATACTGGAAATCGCCCATTTAAGTGCTCTATTTGCAATATTAGTTATTTTACTCTTCCTTCTTTGAACAGACATCGTAAAAGTCACTTAACCCATTAACAATCAATGTTACATATATGCAAAATTTCGAGTTTTATAGTTAAACTGTTTCGATCTTTATTGATAAAAGCAGAAACGTTAAGTATAATAAACTTAGTATTATTTTCCACAAATATTTGAATGAATTTTTATTTGAAGATTGACAAACAACACGAAACTCATTGACAAAGAGCATCTACTAGTTTTGCACTGGGAGTACGAATATAAGAAATAAAATTTTAAAAAAAAGGACATTCATATAAGTTAAGCTATAAATTCACACAAAGTACACTTGAGTTTCACTCGAGTTTTGAAGTAGGAGTTTTATATAAGAATCAACAGGATATTTACTTAGCTGGATGCACTGGTTGACCATAGATTGTATTCTATCCATATAATTGAATGAACCAATTTTAATACAAAGAATTGTTTTTCCTTTTTGAACAATTCTGTGACCGAAATCAATAATTCTTAAGGGATTGGCTTTAAACGGAATAGAGTCATAAATGTTATTTTGTTCTTCTTACTGCACATAAAACAGCCAAATTTCAATAGGTCTGTTCACGTAAAAATATGTTTACAAATTGTTGCAAGTTTCTACTAGTGTTCACGTACTCGAAAACCTTGCAACGATGGAGATAAACGAGAGCGTAAAAAAGTGAGAAAAAAATAGCTGCAACTTTCTACTAGGAAAATTTTTACTTGCAAGAATTTTCATCTGCCCAAAAAAAGAACTGTCAAAATCAAAAATTGGAAATACAAATTTTTTTTATACGGCATCACATTACTTTTTTAACTCATTTTTATTTAAATTCATCGCTTTAGCAGACAACATGGTCCAGGGGTGGCCTAAACAGTTAATGCAGGCTCAAGCCGTTCCTCTGGCCAGATGCATACTCGCCAATATGTATCGGATTTTTGAATGTCGTACGCGATAAGATCCAAATTTCGTCAATTCGCTCAATTGTCATCCGAAAATATTTATAAAAACGATTATTGTTTTTCTGAAGTTGCGGCATCAGTGTGTGGAATTCGACATATTGCTTGCGACTTTGGTTGAAATCATGTTCCCATTCCTTTTTTCCCCCACACTGGAGTAAATAATTTAGCTAATTTCAATACAATGTAAAATATATTTCCTATTGTCTGCAATAAGGTCGCGCTAAGTTTTTTTAATTTGCATAAAAAAGAATAGTGTGTGTTCACTTGCTTTTCCGAAATTTGAAGCGAAGCTTTTGACCAAAAATTGCCCAAATCATGGAGATTCAAAAAGTTTTTTCGTTGTAAATTTTTTGTATCTGGCAGCATTGTAGTAAAAGTTTACGCAAAACAGATCAAAACAAAAAAAAGGGAGTTAAAATTTTTTCTAGCAAATTAAAAAATAAACAAGATTAAAAATGTGCGATATTGTGAGAAATCTACTCCAAAAACATCATGAAATAAAATTGGAGCAGTATGGAGCCGTAATTGCAGCACCAAAATTGAACGTATTCGTGCTGAGCTGCATTCACTGCCAGGGTTTGTTTTATAATCTGGAGTTATTCATACATCATATTAAACTTGAGCACGCAGAAGGTAATGCAAATATTTCTATACCCACACCAATGGATGAAGCAATATGCAAGGAAGATGAAAAGAAAATAGTCCAGCAAATAATAGCATCGAAAAAAATAACGCTATTCAAAGAGGAATTTACGGAAGCAGCAGATATTGCAACTAGTTATTTGCAACACACTGAATCTCCACATGCAAGTACAAATAAGTCTCTAAAAGATAAAGCATTTGATAAGCTGAGCAGTATTGTGGCTGTAGAAGATGACATTCAATGCAACATCGAAAAACAGAAAGAGGATTGGGTGGAAATTGACTATATGGAAGAAGAACCTGATGAATCGCTAAACAAAAATCAAAGAGAAGCTGGCAATGAAAGGCAACAGACTGCAACAAACCGAGGTGTGAAAGTGCTGTGTACTGCAAGAAAAGATCCATTAGAATTAGAAGAAATAAATTCTGAAGATAAAAAATCGTTATATATGTTTGAAAAGCAACAAGCAAATGCTGAAATAGTCAAGGAATTTCCATCCACAATACTGGATAAAAGTATTGCAATGACTACGGAACTACTCAACAAATCGAATAAGGTAAAAATTTATTAAATTTTGTATACTAAGGCATATTTTACACTCTGCTTTTGGTCGAAAATAACCAAACCGAACGTAAAAAATTGTGTTATGTGGATTTTAATTTGAACTGAAAGTAGATTTTAGAGTATGCCTAATATGTATATCTATATCGCCATTACTATTCACATATATTTTTATCTTTTCCATTTCAAGCCTGAAATTTGTCGTTCTAATACTCCTAAGCTATATAGATGCACACATTGCTCTTTTTCAACAACTCAGAGTTATTTCCTTTGGAGACACAAGCGAGATGCGCTACATAGCAACTTACCTTTACAGTCTTATAAGTGTGAAGTTTGTAACAAGGTTTTCGATATAAAGCTCAAATTGACTCTCCATCGTAAATATAATTTTTGTAAATAAAAGTAACCAATTCAATGAGTTTTATTATTTATATTTTAGGTTTTTTTTTTGTATAAAATTAAGTGGCTCTATATGGACGCACTTATACCCGAATGGCTAATTGTGATAACATATGGTTGGATCTAGAGTTTAACGCCATTTCCGAACGGCGGTGTGGCAATTTGTTATCACTTTGTGGTTTTGCCATTGCCTACCAAGATATAAATATAAGAAGGCTATAAAAATTAACCACCAGACCAAGAAGGGAATCGAACCCGCAACCTCCCGGGTGAAATTCTATTTCCCTACCTACTAAATCAGCGGTTCTGAAGCATTTTTTTCGCGTACCATCAGTGTACAATATGAATCAAACGCGTACCGCAGAACTGAAAAACGTTGCTAAATGTACTTTAAGTCCAGAAAAACTGTAGCGTAATAAGAAATACCGATAAACATGCAACAAATTGTAATATGTGGAAAAATAGCGATTTTTAATAAAACCCAGCCATCGCTTATATCGTTTGCTGTCTATTATCTGCTAGCGTACCATCTTTGCAGAACTCACGCATCACTGGTGGTACGTTTATCACAGTTTGAGAAACCCTGCATAGAGGTTGTCAAAAAAAAAAAAACTATACTCTTGATAATTTGTTAGCTTCCTATTTCAATAATTTGCATTTTGTGAATTATTGATCAACAAATCTTTGTTTCCAGTTGATTTTCGATGAGCGGGTCTTGACTGATGTAATGTCTGTAGCTGGTGGGCATTTCATACTGCAATATAGCATTGAGTGCGGCAATTAAGTAATTGTTGCTTGGTGTGATTGAGTGCTGAATTGGATTGTCGATATTATTTTGATTTGCGACTATATCGTCATAACTCAAAATCTAAAATTTTCGAGATTTTCTCTTAAATGACAAAATTTTGCAAATCAACTCTTAAAGGCCATAGCAGGTGTATCGTTGTTGTTTTCACATAAAATATCTAAAATTTAAAACTTTAAAGCTTGTGGAAAATAATAATTTTAAGTTCTGACGGTATAGTCGAAAAATGAGCAATGTGCATTAATGACAAACCTTCATAACACATGTTCTACGCGTTTTGTCATTTTCATGACAATTCACTGACATGGAAATTTACTGAAAGCGCAGAACGCGTAACCGCATTTAGGTTTAATTTTTATTGTACTGATGTGCAATTTTTTGTATGCGTGTGCTTATATCCACTCCGTGAGTCCTAAATGTGAAAATAGTATCTCAAACTCAATCTTTGAGATCTCATTAATTCATTAATTTCGATGATTTTACTATTTAGATTATTTGGTTTATTTAAACTTTACTAAAATTTAAATTTCTATAATAACAATTAGAATTGTGAAAAATTCAATCTTAAGTAACGAATGTATCCGAAATTAAGTATCCGATACCTAGATAACAATCAAGTTCAAATTGGGTTCGGAATCACATCACTATTTGTAAAAAAATACAAATAAAAATAAAGTAGAATGTCGTCTAGATCTCAGTGGCAGCGTAAAAAGTAATAACATTGAAAATGTGTGATATATCAAGTGATATAAGGGAAGAAGACGATGACATAAAATTGGAGAAATATGGAACCGTAATTGCAGCACCGAAAGTGAATGTGTACCTGATGTGCTGCACTCGCTGCCATGATATGTTTAAGCAAATGGAGGAATTTATAGAACATATTAAACAAGAGCATGTAAAAAACAACACAAATAATCCTTTATCTGTACCAACAGAGGCTACAACAATCAAACAGGAAGAAGGATCTACAACAGCACATCAAATAACTGTATCGAATATAACAACGCTTCCCCAATGGGAGGATAAAAATGCAACAAATATTGCAACAAGTTGTTTGCAACACAATGATTTTCCACAGACTAATATAGAGAAACCATTAGCTGATCAGGAACGAGCGTTCAATTGGCAGAACAACATTGCAATTAAAGAAGAAGTTGTGGAAAAAGAAACTTGGCTTGAAAAGATCACTGTAAAAGAGCCCGCTGAACAAAAGCAATTAAGCTCAAAAGACTTGAGTGTGCCAACGGAGGTAACAACAATCAAGCAGGAAGATGGGTCGATACTACATCAAATAATTGCATCGAAATTAATAACGCGGCCACAAGAGAAGGAAAGAAATTCAACCGATATTGCACCAAATAGTTTGCAACACAACAATATTCCAGAAACTAATAAAAAGAAGCCAATGGATGACCAGGAACACGCATTTAATATACAGAACGACATAGTAATTGAAAAAGAGAGCTTGGTAAAAGCCACTTGGTTTGAAATTGTAAAAGGATCGAAAAGGGTAAACATTTGTGATCGAAAATGAAATCGAGACACATAAAACGTGAATGATATCGATTTGAATTTCGATCGAAACCAAATATGAGTGATATATTACTGATTAAATTTTTCTGTTTTATTTACAGTTAAAAATATGCAAATGCTGCAATAAGTCTTATAAATCCTATGCAGATCTTAAGAAGCACATAGACAACAAAACCGCTGAATTGGCCATATATAAATGTTATAAATGTGATTATATTGCTTCAACTCGTACAAAACTGGAACAACATATGACTTATCACGGCACGCTTGCGCCACATAAATGTTCATATTGTTATTATTCATCAAAGCGTTCATATGATCTTCAGAGACATAAACGCTTGCATACAGGAAATCTAAATTTTATTTGTAATTTTTGTCAGAAGGCCTTCAACACACCAAGTGACTTAAAATACCATATGAACTCTCACTATATTAAATACACTTAAAAGAAATCGTAAGCAGGAAATTGAGCGATGATCGATTTTAAGTTACTAGTGATATTTATATTTACAATAAAAATAAGTGCTCCTCTATTTTTTATGTTTTTAATTAAGTGTTAATGCTGCTTTTAATATGTAAGTAGCAGTTTAGTCAGAGTTCAGGCATTTAATATTTGTTTGCATATTTTAATGTTTCTTGACGGTCTTTTTCATGTCTTGCTGCCAGATTTTGAGGAAACAACCCATTAATGTTAAAATAAACTAGAAGATGCCAACCCTTCTTTGGTCTCATGGTTCTGAGCAGGTCTTTTTTATTTCAATTTCAGTTTAAATATACTTATAAATTTCCCTAAAATCTATCTATACAAAAATCAGGATGATACCTTTTGTATAAGGATAATTACAAGGATATATTGGTATATACGCACATCGCATTCGTCGTATGTGCATTTTAATTTTGGCAGCGGGTATCGACAGTGTCTACAGTTTTACCGTCGTACAGCGCAATTGTGTTTTAAGTTTTAGGAAAACCACAGTGATCATTTAGAATAATCCGGCTATACATTATATAACTTGTCACTCGATCTGTCGATCGACACGAAACTTTTGATTTTCATACAACCGTCTGTGCAACTTAAATTTTTTCGATCGACAAGCCCATACACTGCGATTTTTTATGCGGTTCGACCAAAGTCGATCGGCAAGTTGTATAGTGCATGGCTGGCATAATATTACTCAATAACGTGACATGTAAATAACCTTATCATACAATACAATTTAAAGTCTGGCAACATTATCTCCTAGTGTGGTGGATTTAAGAACTAAAAAAGAAAAGTGTAAATAATCGATGATTTCTTAAATTTCTTTAATAATAAAAAGATAAATATCAGAAGAATTCATTGCAATACTAGAAATTTTCATATATGCATTAAGACAAATAAAAAAAGGAATTAATAAACTAAAATAAAAATGTGCGATATACTGCAAAATCTACGTGAGCAATGTGGGAAGGAATTGCAGAAATGTGGAGAAATAATTGCAGCACCAAAAATGAATGTGTACGTGCTGTCTTGCATCTATTGTCAGGATTTGTTTATGCACATAGAACAATTTATGGAGCACATGCTGCAGGAGCATTCTGTTAAACAAAACTTAGCAACAGAAACATACAAATCAGCTTTACGAGACGAGGAACGTTTGTTACCAACAACCAAACGACAGTTGATTTCTAGCAATCAAGGGCATTTAGATGTTCCACTAAACACATTAGCTAATTATAACAATCATAATAGTTCTTGGCAAAGATTGTCAAACATTAAGGAAGAACATGATGAATTTACTATAACAGATATCAAAAAAGACGATGATGATGACCAACTTTTGCTAGATATCAAAGCGGGTCCTTATGTAATGGTGGACAATACACAAGCTATAGTAATGAATGAATACGAAAAGGTAATTTAATATATGAGGCATTTCATGTTAAGCGGACAACGAAAAAAAAGTAAGGTTCTTAAATTTGTTGAAATTCGGCTTAATTAAACCTGCAGAAAATATAAATGTAGACACACAATTTTTTAAAGAATTGACGTAATTGAAATATGGATTTTTAAAAATAATTTTTAGAATTAAGCAAATTTACAATAAAATATTGAACATGGTAATTTAAATAAGTAATTTACTGTTCTTTTCAACCATGGAATCATTTGAAAAATAATTTTTTTTTTTTAATGGTCGAAGTTATTTAAATTCTGTTTTAAACTTTTACTTCCGGTTTGGTGCACAAAAAAAATTTAATTTTCGGTCTAATTCCATT
The DNA here is from genome assembly GCA_963691655.1 of Toxonevra muliebris. Lineage (NCBI taxonomy): Eukaryota > Metazoa > Arthropoda > Insecta > Diptera > Pallopteridae > Toxonevra > Toxonevra muliebris. Next base: position 86,539,718 of record OY829328.1, on the reverse strand, counting down.
ATTGAAAAGAACAGTCAATTTCCTATTTAAATTACCATGTTCAATATTTTATTGTAAAATTGTGTGACCACATTCATATTTTCAAGAAGTTCAATTAGGCCGAATTTCAGAACTTCACATTTTTTACGTTGTCCGCTTCACATGAAATGCCTCATATATGCATACTTTATTCGTTGAATTGTTATGTAAATTTTGTATTTTTCGTTTCAAGCTTCTACAATCATCCTACACTTGCGTATACTGTAATGAAATATTTACATCGCCGGGCAGTCTTGACCGTCATACCAATTACCAACACACTGACATTAAACCGCATAAATGTAATCAATGCGATTATGCTGCAACACATTTGGCTCACCTACGACGTCATATGCTACGGCATTTCGATACTCGACCACACAAATGCCCACACTGTGATTATGCCTCAAAGCGAAAGGATGATTTGCAAAAACACGTACAACGACATATCGGAGAGAAATCATTTGAATGTGATATATGTCACAAATCTTTTGTTTTACTCAACAATATGCGTAGGCATCGTCGTATACACGAATCGTCTTTGAGCGATCGACCCCATAAATGCCTGTATTGCACTTATTCATCAGTGCGTAAGGATGATCTTCAAACACATATACGAGGGCATACGGGCGAGCGACCGTTTGTTTGCAATATTTGTGAGATAGGTTTTACGACATCATCGAAGTTAAAAAAGCATAAAACCTCCCATATAGACTTACCAACATGAAGAATAAATATACCTATGTCATAGTTTGAACCTACAAATTTACATGAGGTTGATCTATTTTTTGTAAAATAAATATTAGTTTTAAAAATCAAATCTAAAATCAATCGTCGTTTACTTACTTTTTAACAGGGGTTGGAAGACAGTTAATATACTACAATGCTTTTCCGCCTGGTAGTATTCACCTTTTTGAAGTGAAATTTCTTCGACATGTAATACTACCGTTAGCAGCAACGGCAGCAGCAAGATTTTGTTTTTTTTTTTTCACAGCCAACAAATGTATGTTCGGGCGATATACTGATAGTGTACTCTCGCATATAATGACATATATGCGATTATTCTCTCATAATATGGAAATGTGTGATATTTTGTAATTATTTTGTATATGAACTCTTCAAATGCCATGTGCCATGGGCATGCATGTATACCCATATTATTATTTCACTCTTGTGTATGTTTATAGTTTTTTTTTTTATTTTAGCTGGTACTACAACCGGCTGCCGCTTTTTAGCGCCTCTATAAAGCTTTCCGAGTCGACTATATTTTGCACGCACTGGCGCCAGTTGGTAAGGCCAAGTGGAGTCAGTCAGCTGCGTATACACATGTTCCTTCCAGCGAGGATGATGTAATTTTCTTCCCTGTGTTTCACAACAGTGGCTTGAATAGCAAATCTTTCTAGTCGGAACGTGTTCTTATCATTAATCATCTATTCATATAAACATATAAGAAATGCACATGATTTCAAACTTTTTAACTACTAGAATTGGATTTCATTCCATAGTGTCAGGACTAATTTCTTCTCACATAAGGCAAACCACTTTTATAACACCTCTGTTTTGAAAAACAGCTGATTTATAACAATGGTACATACTTGGATCGCAATTGTTTACACCAAAAATAACAAAAAGAAACAGCAGCAGAAACAAAAAGTAGTGTCTGTATTTGCGCAGTAGAATGTAAAAAATGTTGTAAAGAAAATTGCATAAAAAGGAACAGAATTCTTTAAAAATTGCGAAACGAAAAACCCCACACAGAAACGCAAAGGACCACGTTCAATACACAACATAGTTTTATGTGTGTGGGCCGTATGTTCGTGTGAAGAAAGAAGACTGCTGTTAGTGTTGCTGCTTCTGGAGTATCAGAAGAAAGATTTTTTATGTAAAAATTTAAGTTTTTTCCATCAAACGAAACATAAAATTTTGTTAATCGTGTATTTTGTACAAAAGTTTGTAAAATTAACTTAAATGCAATTTGTTTTTTGTATTCAAAATCGATAAAACATAAAAAGTGACAAAAAAAAAACTAGACGACCACAAATACGCTGAAAAATCCCCGTGCAGAATTTCATAACTTGTCTAAAACTAAATTGAGCAATTGAAAAATTATAATTCCACAAAGTAAGAAAACCAAAAACAGATAATAGAAAATGTCTTTGGCCAATGCTGCAGGCGTTTTACTAAAGCCACAGACGCCGCTACAACAATTGCTAGAGGACATTAATTTTCAACGCACAAAGGAAATGCGACAATTGCTCAAGGATGGTACGTTTTACTTTGGGATCACTTTATTATTAATTTTAAATGAAATATGTATGGAAATGCTCTACAATTTTTCATTCGTCGAAAATTGTCTACATTTGCACATTATCGATTTATCCAACTTTCTTTGTGTTGTATTTTTTCTACTTAAATTCGTATTGCTTTATGTACACCGTTTGCGTACAGTGGGGGAGTGTGTGTACGTGCTCACGTACATGTAAAGGAGTTGGTGTTTTTGTGATGCATAGGCGGCGTTTTTGTTATTGTTTTCATAAATTTTTTGTGTTTCTGTTTTGGTTTTCGTTTTTTGTTGTTGTTATTCAATGGAATTGTGTATACAAATAATGTTTAGTAAGTGAGGGAGGTGAGTCAGTAATAAAATTTTGCACATCTGCTAATATTCTTACCTATTAACAGAAATCTTTCCCTCTCCCTTTCGGGCTTTAAAACGAATAAATATTCCTCATATTGGAATAATCTTAAAAATCTTTCAAGCAAGAAGTAACGAAATTCAAACCATTTTATTGAAGATATGCGCTCAATTGCTGTAGATTTGCAAATTTTATTACATTTTTCAATAATATATATTTCTTTTAAAACTTTTTACAGATAGTGGCTTTGTTGTGCTTCAAGGTACTACCTATTGGACAGATTTATTTGTGCGACATTTTCTCTTTCAAACAGAATCAGTGAATAGTATTGATTCAGATGATTTGTTATTTTTTGTGCGTAAAAAACATGTAAAAAGTTCTTCTCGACATATGCCAAAATATGAGGTAAATATACATACATATATAAATAAATCAATATTCAATTAATATCACATATGCATATACATATGTATCTTTCCATGTTCTAGACTGAGGTCGATGTCTTTCGCAAAGATTCGCGTAAACTTCCAATTGGTGATCCTGATGTCGATTGGGAAGAAACTGTTTACCTGAATATGGTTATACACCAATTCGATTATACGCTAACGCTAGCAATATGCACACGTACGTCGCCCAAAGAGTTGCAAGTGTTGCGAAGACATTCTCAGCGAGTCTATGCCAGTCCGAGTCGCCGAAAAATGGATACCAAAGGTGAAGGTGAAGAGATCACATATCCGCATATATGTTTTATGGTTGACAATTTTGATGAGGTTGGTAATTATTTCCAATAATGGGCAATTTTTTTATGTAATAAAGTTTTTTGTTTACAACTTTATAGGTTTTCAGCGATATTTTAGTGCGTGATGGTGAAATGGTTTGCGTTGAGCTTGTTGCAAATGACAAGGATGGTTCGGTGCAGGGCGTAATATTTTTAGGTTCAATACGTTATGATGCCTTGAAGAAAGTTTACGATGCAAGGGTTGGTTAGATACTGTTTTTCCTCGAAACTTAAACTAAATGGTTTTCGTTACAGCAATCCAGTCTCAGTTCAAAAGTAGCACAACGCATGTCATTCGGTCTCTTTAGTAGTGGTGCCGGTGTGCAAACACGTTGCGAATTTGTGCGTATGAAAGGCCCACAAGGTAAAGGGCATGCTGAAATGGCGGTAACAAAGCCAAAAGGTTCAGGCGTTGAGACACCAACAAGTGAGCCAGGGTATGTATATATGACTTGAAATCAGTACATGCAATGTATCTCCTTTTTGTTATGGGGCTCTTGCAGCTTTTGTGCCACCGATATGTGGGATGACTGGGAAGAAGAAAACGATGATTATTGCACGTATCGCCATCAACGGCGTCTCAGCGATCCTAGTGCTAATTTAAATAATTTTTCACGTTATGGTTGGCGCACTAAAAATCCACAAGATGCCGGCGGTGTTGGTGGCGCTGGAGCAAAAGCGCGTTCCGAAAATGAAGGGCTTGATTCGCTGGCCAGTGAAGTATCGGAAATAGAGGCAGGTGATTTGAGAGATGGTAGGTGGAAACAATTTTTTTAAATTTTTGCTTTCATAAGTTTACAATTTCTTAAATGTTTGTTTAATTACTTCAACATAAAAATTTAATTATGTTATATGTACTTATATTTTATATACATATGACACTTTTCTTATGCTAAAACGCTTGTTTTGTGAAAATAATTTGCTGCAATAACCTGAAGCAGGCGTTTTTGTAATATATTTTCCAATATATATATATATATATATATATATATATTAATATATCTAATTAATACACTTCATATCACACTCCAAATTGTATGCGTACTTCATTTACATATTTACGCTCAAACACATACGATTTTTTCTATTACATTAGTATTCATTGCATGCAATGCTTCTTAATGAATAATAATATTAAAACAAATCAAAGTAAAATCAATAACATTTAAAATTTGATGGCAGAATAAACATTCATTTTCATTTTTATTTTGTAGAAACAATAAAATTTTGATTGGCAAAATCAACATCGAAAAATTGCTGGTATAACCACGGCCTAAGAAGTTCTAAGTACTCAGTACTGCGTATACGTAACATTTAATTTCATATAAAAATGAACATGTTACTCATACGCCATGTATTCCACAAATATATCTTCTTAAAAACATTAACTTTTTTCTTACGATTTCATAATAGTTGTTGTATTTACACAAAATTTTTTTTCCTTTTTTTTTTTATTCTTCTCAAAACAATTGTTCCTTATTTTGCTTGTATTTTTCTTGCTTCTTTCGTAAAATTGTTGCTGCTTTTGTCTTTTTTTTTCTTATACCTAATTCTTCTTTTTAGAGATATTTAGAAAACAAAAAACATTTCTTTGAAATATATTTTTTATAATTACTAAAAGAAAAAAAATATCTATCAAAACAAAAAACATATAAATATATATCTATACATATATATTACTAGTTTGCCGAGAAAGCAGGAATTACGTACACAAATTTTCGTATGTGTATACAAGTTTTTTTAATTTTGCTCTTTTCCCTTAATATATATTTTTTATTTTAAACTATTTTCAGTTTATATTTTTATAGTTCTCAACAACCTTAGTAGCTCATAACCGCGCGCAGTTTGCAAGACTTCCCCTATTTTGTTTTGAAAAGCTTTTTTTAATATTATTTATAAATTGTAATTTGAATCATTAATGTTGGAAAACAGAAATTAGTTTTATCATTTATGTGCTGAGTACAAATTATGATATCATGATGTGAAAAATTTGTTAAACAACTTGCTTGTGATCTTTGAAGTAATATGTACAAAAATCAATTAAACTCTTTGCCGAATTTAAGCTACGTAGTATTCTAGGTATCGGTCTCTATAATAATTCCACGTAATTGGGTTTGGCTCATATCTATCCAAACTGACTTTTCTTTAGTTGCTCGACCATGACCGATTGTTTTCTCGAAAGTTCAGTTCAAGATTAAGAGCTACACCTGATAGAACATCACAATATACGTAATTTGGTTTGAATCTGCTGAAATTCGATATACAAAGATTGAATTTCTTAGAGATATTTTTTATGGCTAAGGAAATATATCAGTTCGATAGCTTACAGATACATTTAGCATGGGGTTTGAAGACCTCAGGATATTTTCGCAAGATTATGAAACTTATATGGAACGGTTTTTCTAGTTTGTTAAGTTTGAACTTGGCCAAATCAAGCAAATGAAAATGTAAGTGTAGGTCCCGAGTACATAAATGAATTTGAAAAGCTTTGTCTAGGCACCCATAGCATAAACTGGATTGAACTAAAAGACCCTGGTCTACTAACTGGTCATAAACACATTGTTGAGGCTAGTGAAAATTTTATTTCTACCGTACCCTCTCCAAACAAGTTCTAGTCGAGAAATTGAAAAAGTTAATGGTAAAGTTAATTATTATATTAAATCAGCGAATTTCATTGTTTCATTTGCTGTATGTTTGTGCTAATACCTTGTTGCTCCTAGAAATACTTATTTTTTTTTAATATGTTCTAAAACATTTAGTTTAATTGTTAGCTTTTTTTGATTAGCAGCAAACCCCACTTTGTTTTGAATTTCCCGTTCATTAAACTCTCACATACATGAATACAACAACACATGAACGTAGTACTCTCTTTTTTTGGCTTTTTGGTTTTTCTTTTATATTTCATTGTAATTGTTTGTGGTTATTTTCTTAAAGAGAACTTACGTTCTCATTTATACTTTTTTACTTAAATTTTTTTATTTATTTATATTTTGTATCTAATTTTATGATTTTTAAACGAAAATGATCTATATTTACTTGTAGATCTACGTCCTGCTTTCTCGGCATCCGAGGCAAAACTACATCTCAACCCAAGTTGTGAGAAACGTGGCGATGCTGTCACCACAACCGCTGATATCACAGCTACGACTATGAATACAAGCGCTGCATTGATATCCCCGCAACCATTAGAAGACGAAGACGACGCATTAAATTGCTCGCATGTGTCGGAAGCGATTGAAGCCACCAATACAACGGTGGTGATTACATCACCCACTTCTAATACGAGCACAACCGGCTGCAGTAATTGCTTTGGTAGTGGTGGTAAGAAGTGCAAACGTTGGGTGACTTCATCAGCATTATCGGCAAATTCTGATAAGAATACACCGCAGATGTCTGAAATTTATTGTCCTACATGTGAAGATGCTGTGAATGAAACTCCTGCATGTCTTAATAAAATGCCAGATAAGAAAACGAAGCCGAAGCATAAAACTATTCTGAGTGTAGAGAGTGAGTTAGTGGTAAGCAAGCGCGGAAGTTTACGCTTGAATGAAACGAAGAAAAGACTTGGTGGTGGCGGTGGAGTAACACGCAGCATATCACTCAATGCAGCCGATAAGAAAACAACAGCAATAACAACTTCGAAGCGTGCTGAGAATTCAATAAACAAAAAGGAAAAATTCAAAATAAAAGAGAAAGAGAAAACTAAAAATAGTAAGGACAAAGATAAAGAAAAATCAATGACAAAGCCATCAAGTTTACTGGCTAAAGTTTCGCCAAAACGTTTAAAGCTAAAAACTACAGAGAAAACTAAGAACAATAATCAACAACAACAACAAAAGCAACAGCAATCCAAAGAGAATGCCAATAATAATGCAGAAGAAGTAGGAGCGGAAGATCTGCAGCAGCATCAACAACAGCTCGAACTCGATGATAAACCGGAGGAATATGAGATAGCAGATGACGCCACTTCATTAAATGGTGGCTTAGTGGAAATGTGTGACAACGATAGTGCTGCCGCAGAAAATCGCGAACCAAAGATTGCTTTACTCAGCGAATGCGATACAAAGCTTATGATAACTGTGCGGGGCCGTGAGGAATTGCCTGTGGTTGAAGAGCCGTCACCGCCTTCAACAGCGGAGATGCAGAATATAACGCAAAATTCCTCCGCCACTACTACTGCTGCAGCTGCCAATAATCCTTATCGTTTTGAGAAATGTGTACGTGTACCTGTAATATCAGAAAGCCATCCATTGCAACTGATTAATGATGATGCCGCCAACAACAAGTTGACAACGACAATTGATTCAGTTGATTTTGAAATTATTGATAATAATGTGCAGCATGATGAAAATGCTACAATAAAACAGCAACAAAAAAAGACAACTACGACAATCGACTCTTCAACCACAATAACAAATGATTGTAATGGAAATTGTAATGCTGCCGCTCCGCTGGCAATAGCCGAAAGTGTGTCACCTACAACTACATTCCCAAATGGTATAGCTGAAGCAAATCAGGGTGTTCAGGATGATGCTGCTACGGCAGCAGTTGATGAAAATACAGAGCAAGAGAACAATGCATCAGCAACAGCAACATTGCCGCGAATGAAACGCTCCAAAGCACAACAAATCTTTTATAATAGAGCTTTAAATTTGGTGCCAAAACGACGTACACCCGATGGCACAAATATCTACTATTGGTGTGATTTGCCTAAGAAGGCATTGAAAGGTGTGGTGATGAAAGGATTCTATTTTTTTCTTTTTACTTTACATATACAATTTATGATTTTTTTTTTAATTTTGAGTTTTTTGCTTTTTTCCTGTCGGAAAAAAAAACATGGCAAATTTGTTTCTTTGAATTTTAATTGTAATTTGTGATCGTTTAGAAATGTTTCAGTTACATTTACTATAGTGCATTCCGTTGACTATTTCCCCGTTTAAATTTAAAATAAATTACTTATAACCTTTTGTACCCAATGAATAACACTAATGTGTTTACTTTTTTACATTTTCCTTTTCAGTATTTCAGTTCAAAATTTTACCAGAACACGAGCCCATTAAATTGGTTTTACTTTCAAAATAATTGAAAGTAAATAATGTTTTCGCACCTAAACATGTTTTAAATTGAGACAGTAGAATACGCTGCGTTTCAGCTTCAGTTGTTATTAGTTCATATCTGAATTGTTCCATGCCCATTTGTTCTCATCCTTTGAACTTTTCTATATAGTTACATATTTTCGTTATTATTCTTTAAACATTTTGTTTTATATAGTCGCATACTTTCTCGATTTATATTTTATTATTTTTCTCATCTTACTTCTTTCTACTTTTTTCCTTCTAATTATTTATATTTTTTTTTCCACTCATTTTCATTACAGAACTTGATGATGGCGCTTACAATCCACTATGGGCTAGTCGTGGTTTTACGCAATCCTTTCATTTTTGGAAAGAGAATCGTCGTCAGCAATCAACACCGCTCAATGCATTTTTAACTTATGTTACACTGCCCTGGTGGAGCATTGCTAAAGGTTAAATTTTAAATATTTCTGATTATTTAAATAATAACAAAAAAAATATAAATTTATCTTTCTATTTTTCCCCCCAATAGATTTGCTTGATCATCGCGAAACTCCAATATTAACATTTTAGTATTAAATTGTGGTTTTTAAAATTTACTTATACACTTGTGCTATTTTTTAAACCTAATTTTGTTATATATTTTGAATCAAGCTGATTTTGAATTTTATGCCCCCATGAAATTGAAATCAAAAGCGTTTTAATTTTAATTTCGTTTAGTTGTGGAATTTGGAATTTGCTTGGACTCAAAAATTAATGTTTAATTATGTGATTTGCTTTTTAATGTGTGATTATTTTTAACTGGTATTAATTTTATTGTATTAAATGGTGGTTTATTTTATTATTTTTTCATTAGTATTTTTATTCAATTATTTTATATAAATTTTATTGCCAATTTATTTCATAAGTTATTGTATAAGCATTTATTTGTTTTTAATTGTAAAGGAGTGTAGCCAATGTCATAATCATGTTTCCTAAAGTATGTGTTATGAAAAAACAAGAAATGTAACTAATTGCTAATTCGTATTTAGTAGCCAAGTAATTGAAAAGAAAATATATGTGCAAGAAACCAAGAAACGAAAACAAAACAACAAACATTGTTATACAATTTATGCAAATACTACTAAAATTTATATATATATATATACATATTCAATAAGATAGAAATTCGCAAAATATGAAAGCATACAAAACACATATTTATTAAAATTTACAAATCAATTGGTCTCTTGAATCTCAAAAATTAAAAAAAAAAAGTTTATAATAAAAAAGAAACGTACATAAAATAAAAAACAAATGCAATTACACAAATTGTATTAAATGCGAATTATACATACAAAGTAATAAAGTAAAACTTGATAATATAAAAATATATAAATGTGTAGTTATTTCTTGTTAGAAATTTATGAAATAATTTCACAAAATTTTTTTTCTTGACATATTTAATAAGTTGTAATGGAATCACATGCAGAGCTTATCAGTAACTTTGTTGACCTAAAGCCCTCTAAAAACTCAGTGCTCTTTAAAAAATGCTTATTCTGAAAAGTATAAAAATCTGTATATGCTCAGTGTTTAAAATTAACCCTTTGCATTCTATACACATTTTATATTCGTGTATATACTTATACAATTCCAGACTTTGAAATACAGCAGAGTCTAAAAAAAATCTCGAATTTGATGACATATTTAGAGGTGGGTAGGTATCATGGCTACTCCCTCCACTGTGGGTGGTCACTTTGCCAACTGGTTTTGTTTTCCTTGAGTCCTGACCTGGAAAACACTGACTTCGTTGGGAAGTCAAAATGATTCGGTAATATTCCGTTGTTCTCAGAAAACTCCCGACCCAACAGTCCATATTGCATTTTCCAGTGTATTTTTATCTCGAAGCTGGCTTTAATACGGCTTGGGTATTAGATAGTATTATTTTAGGTACTTCCCGACTTTAGGCTCGATGTTGATTTTTTTTACTGAGTGTAGTGTCAAGTATAAATCTGTTGAATTTCAGATTTTTTTACTAATAACTTTCAGAGTCTATTACTCTTCGAGAGATTACTATTTTTCTGCCCAAGTTGAGAAATATGGATGAATAAAAAGTAAATGTTTAGAACAGCAAATTCTCATTTATTGTATAACCTTAATCTAAGTATTGCTATAGTCGGAAACTGAAAAGTATATTTTTTCGGGTTATACCGACTGTACCAATATGAAAATGTGCTACAAACTCGCACACATTCGTGATTCTGGTAGCGATCGAACAATAATATTATCAACATTCTGTACATGCATACATATACATATTTATTGATAGTAGCTCAAATCACTAAAAGTTCATTTGCTGTTCAATCCAAAACAAAGAGAGAGCATGTGTTTAACAAGTGCTATTTATGTGTAAGTAAGCAACTATTAAGTCTCATCATTAAAACGTTCAGATTTTTTCTTTTTATTTCCTTTTTACTCTGCGGAGAAAACTTTCGAACAAACAAATCATATCTTACACACGCACACACAGTTATATTTACACATATATTATATTTTGCACTTAAATTGGAAGTTCTTGAAAAGATGATATTCATTTCAGTGATTTCAGATTTCAGTCTTAGAGCGTACGCCACTTGGAAATGTTTATTTAAGCTTGTCGCCGTTCTATAATTCATTATTCGCTTATATCACGCATACGCAATCTAACTTGTCGCATACAGACAGCCAGCATTTCTCATAGTAGTGTTCTTGATGATAATTGCTTGATGATAGTATATCATCAGTCGTTCGGTTCGGTAACAGCAGCAATACTGCGAGATAATCATAGTGTATTAATACTTACTTGTCTCAAGTGCGAATAAATGACGACGCGGCTGTAAACAATTCAAGATTTTTTAAGTTTGCAATTAAAAGAACCAAGAACAATGCAATTGCATTTATTTAAATTTTATAGTGCTGCAATTTTATTGCTTATTGCGGCAATTAATTTCGTTAATGCTTGTCCTCGTGCCCCAACACATCTGCCACATGGTAGACGCACACGCGGTGATAATGGATACAAATTGATTGCTGCAGATTCTGCTGGTTATGTAGCTGGGAAAACATATAATTGTAAGAGGAATAAAATGCTACAGAGTTATTCTCTTGTAAACTTGAGTCGAATTACGACTTTTTTTTATTTTCGATTAAATTTGCTTTATTTTAAAATAAATTTTCAAAAACTAGAAATTGTATGCTTAAATTGATTTTCAATTGCTGCTTGTTCTCTTCTTCTACATCATCTACTTCACATTTATTCAACTCAAGATCATCTTCACTGGCAAAGATCACCTAACATTTGCGACATTTATAAGCCACCCGATGTTCATGCATTTCTCTATTATGCTCATTTAATTCCTGTAATGATGGAAATTGCTTATCGCATATGTTGCAAGTTTCACGCTTTTGTAAATTTTTGCATGACAGTTCATGGGCTTTTATAGAACGTTCAGTTTTATATCCACGATTGCAATATTTGCATATATATGGCAATGCACCCGTGTGTTCAATGCGATGAATAATGTATTTCGATTCTGCACGAAATTGTTTTTCACAATATTCACAATAGAAAGAGCGACGAATAGTTCTAGGCAAAAAGGAAAACAGATGTATATAGAACTTTGTGGACTCTTCTAGCTTTTTCTTATTTAATAATTTAGCTTTACAGCTCGTTGTATACCATATCGACACTAAGTTAACAATCCGTTTCGAGTCCTTGGTTGTGAATTTTTCGCTGAACGTGGTGTTGAGTTCTTGAGTTAGCAATGTGAATGCAAAATTTACTTTTTCGTTTATTTTTTCATGGGGTTCAGTTGTTTTTGCTTGCCAAATATAATTGAAATTTTCAAATAGCTTTGAAAATTTTTTCGCTTTTGTATGTATTAATTTTAATTGTTCAAACGGCATATTATTTTCAAGAGAGGGAATCTTAATGATTTGTAACTGTGTGGGAAAGAGAGAAAGAGAGAGAGAAAAAAAAGTTGCAGAAAAATTATTAAACTTTAACTAAAATTAGTAAAAATAAATTAAACTAAAAGAAATTCGAAAAAATTAATCAAAATATAAATTTTAGTGTTTCAGTTGTCGCTATAGAATCTAAAAGTTATATAACTATATTTCAAAGAAGAACATCCTATGTCAAAGCATTATGTTTAAAGTTTAAATGCTACCTACATAAGCTAGTTGTAATAACAAGTATGATTAAAAAGCTCTGGTCTTATATAAAAGCGCTTCAACTAATGATGTTTGAATATACATATAAAAATATTTAAATGAGTATAGTTCCTAATTGTTGTCGTTATGACCTTCCGGCAATCACCAAAAGTGTATTATTTTAACCCTCTCAGACACGAAAATCAGACGCTTGAATTAAAAATCTGAAAATTGCACGTATACTAATATGATGACAATTAGCGATTACTGTAAAGGTGATAGCTAGATTAGATAGGATAAAGAGGAGGGACATGGACATCATCCATAGATCACTGGAGTCAATTTGGGCTTATTGTGATATTCTCTGAAGAAACAATTAATTTTACAGTTCCCGTATGAATTAATACCTTGTGAAAAAATTTGGAATGTTCTGATTGCTCCTTCTTGGATTTACGCAAAATATATATATAATATGTATAATAAAGCATTTGAAGCTGCTGCTTCTGTGGCACTTTTTGTCTTTGGTTGTCATTAGTCATTTGGTTCAAACGCATAGATTTTTAAGAATAGAAACTTGGTAAATTTTCTATGGCATCCTTATATAATTTTTCGTTTAAAATTGCCATAATAAAACAGCTAAGCTGCTGTAGAAGCGTCTTCATTTGACAAGAGCTGGGCAATTACACAAAAGATGAAGAGACGTTTTTTCCTCCTAGGCATCATCTTCCTAATTTTATTAGCATGACATGCCTACCAACTAGACAATAACTACTGAAATTATGCTGCTATTTAGAAGCGTATTTACAAAAACAAAGCTATCGGCATTTGTGTTAAGGCGACATAAGTTTAGTGTGGGAGAACGTATACATACACCAATTCGGTCCAATAAATCCAAATCGTTTTCTAATTCAGTATTCTGAAAAAAAAAAAACAATTAAAAAATAATAACATAAATATTATAAATATTTTCACTTACTGCTGCTTTTGAAATGTCTGCATCCTCAGTTTGATTTTTAAGCTCTTCAATCTATGGAATTATGTGCATAGATGTGTATAAATTAAATGAAATTTCAAAATCAAATACTTATATGTATAAACATACCAAATTTCTTTTATCAACGAGATCGCAAGAAATTGAATTTTCATTGAGAGATTGTTCGTTATCCTAAAATGATTAAAAAGTATTTTTATAAATAAATAATAATTAAAATAAAAAATTTTAAGCAATGAAAAGATATATTTATATATTTCTTATTGTGTATTTCTTGAGTGTTTTTCTGATAATATTAATATGTGGTTTTTTATTTTTACTTACAACTTGTGATAATAAATCCTCAAATATATTAAATTCAATTGATATGTTATTTGATTCTGTCAAAATATCATTCAATAAGATATTTTCTTTATCGCCATCATTTGTAATTTCTTTTAAAATTGTGTTCCCAAGTTGGGAAATGTCCAGTTTATTGGATTTTAAATCGTGCTGTTATAAAGCATAATAACTCAATAATAAATTTCTTTAAAATTTTGTTTTAAATAAAAGCAAAAATATACCTGTAAATATTCCAAAGCGCTATTAGAAAGTATAGGACTTGTATTTTCAGTATTTGTAAACGGAGATAACTTTTCATTTTCGCAATTTTGCGGTATTGAGTTTTTTAGGCCAGAAGGGAGTGACAGAGGTGGCATTGTTTTTGCCTCACTTTTAAATTTTGGTGGCATTACAGTTGAAATGTTGCTAGTTTTTGGCGTTTTTGTAACAATTTCGGTTTGTCTATTATTCTTTATACTTCTGGTCATTATTTTGGTTCGTTTGACAATATTTTCTGTAGAATTTATGGGAGTATTGATTTCAGTTTTTGTTTTTCTTATTGCAATACTAGACGGAGTAGAACGTTCTTCTTTTAATATTTTGGCGCTTTGTTTCTTTGAATTCACAGTTTGACTACAACTTGGCAGTTCAACTGCAGACGTTTTAAATGAAATATTTGAGTTTACAAGTGGTGAGATTTGCTCAATTTTAAACTTTTTATGGGAGTTAATGGACAACGTATTTGACTCCACTGCAAGGCTGGGTGTCAGTTGTTCTAGTTTTGCTAATGTTTCCCCATTAGTTATTTGTACTTTTGATTTTGTTTTATTTAATTTAACAATTGTTTTATCGATTTTTAATGCATTCAAAATGTTGCCTACTGAGCTTTCATAGTCTCTCACGTTTTTTGGCAATTGATTTATGCCTTCTTTTACAAGTGGCAGAAGAGGCGTTAAACGCTCTTTTTTAATATTAAGCGCTGGCAACGTTTTAACATTTGTTATTTCTAGTTTCTGTTTTTTACCAGGAATGATCGCATCATCTGTTTTTTCTATTATTGATTTCATTACTATATTAGGTTTGTTAGTATTTTCTTTACCGATCGTTTTGAATATTTGTTTTTTAATGCTACGCATACGTTCAAGTACTTCGATTTTACGTGTTGAACGATTTAACGTATAACTTTTATAATCCAAAACATCGCTATTGCGCCGTAATGGCGTTTTTCTATTCGTATCATTTGCAGTTTGTTGCAACACATCAATTGAAGCTTTTCGTGGACGTGGTATAGAGGTATCTCCAGATTTTTCGCTGTTTTTGCGGCTTTTGGGTAGAAGTTTTTTTTCTAGTAATGCATTGTTTTCATTGAAATTTTGTTTGAAATTTGGTGCTTCTTTAATTGGCGATTCAGCGATCATTTTTATGTCTATATTTTGAACGGAGGCAGTTTCTTTTGCCAATAATTTGGTAAAAATTGTGTTTGTCTCATTATTTGTATTATTGTTTTTTAAATTAGGCTTATCATCATTAACACCAGCACCCAATGTCACATGGGTTGCCGTCTTATCAGAATGGGGCTTGCTTTTTTTTGCTGCGCTTTGCTCTACTGTGAGTTCTTTTTTTTCTTTTTCAGTTGTGGTGTCTATATTTTCCATTAAGGCGCTCAAGTAATTATCATTTTTCATTCTATTTGCATGGATAGTTTCTGTAAAATTATGTCTTTTATTCTTATTTGTTGTCTGAGTTTTCATTTTGTCTTTGGCTATTGCAGCAGAAAATTTAGGAGAGTCTGGTCTCTCTAGTCTATTTAAAATTTTATTGTTTTTAGCAGTTGCAAGAGTTCCCCTTGTCTTGGTAGTTACTGTAGTAATTTCGACACTTTTTCTTCGCCTTTTAAAATAATGTTTTGGGTTAGTAATAATGGGAAAAGTTTCAATATTTGCAGGCGTTTTATTCGTAACTTTAGTCTTGGGTGTTTGTCTACTTCCTTGGAAAGTTGTTGTCGCTAATTCTGGAGATTCTCGTTGTCTTTTCAAAGCCACATTATTTGGAGTTTTTTCTTCGGAAAGCGTGGCATCTACATAACTTTGCATACAATTTTGTATTTCTGTAGTATTCTTGATATTTTCATCAGAACTTATTTTAAACCATCCAGGATATGCTTGTTGTCTTTTCAAAACTATTTTAATATTATTTTTTACAATAGAATCATTGTTATTAGTAGAAACTAGTGGTCGATCTAAAACTACAACTTTGGGGTTTTTTACAGTGATAGGATAAGATTTCAAATTATTTGCAATGGAACTTAGACTTTTATCAGATTCAGAATTTTTCTTAAGGCCACCTTGAACTTCATATATTTTACTTATTTGATTTTCTTGATTCGGAGGCGTAGCTCCATTCATAATTATGCTTTCTAAATAATGCAAGTAACTTTCATCATTTTCATTCTCAGTTTTATTAAGATTTAACGGCGTATTTTTCAATACATTTTTGCACTGCACGTTTTCTTTATCACCGCTTAGGTTTTTTGTGTAAATTTCGTTTTCTTCAAAGCCTGAGGAACTGTCGATCCTGTCTTCTTCGCCAAAGATTACATCTTTACATACTTCGCTTTCTTCGTCGTTTACTTGTTCTTCTTCAACATATATATTTTCTAAAACAATATCATCAGATATAACATCTCCTTGCTTTTTAGATTGCTGCCTTATTCTTACAGTAAGCGTGTTTTTTGCTATGGGTTTGAGATTAATCTTTGCGCTGGTTTTATTGAGTGTTGTATATGTAACTTTTTCTATAACTTTGTTATTTGTTAATTTGCGTAGATAATCTAAATTTATGCAATTCAGGTTTTCATTTTCGTTGAGTTGTTTTAGTAATAATTTTGATAGATCAACAGTATCTGATGGTTCCGATGCCACATTTTCTTTCTCACCATTACTTCTGTTTAAGATATCTGCCAAATCCAGGGATACATTATAGTCTTTTAAAACTGTTCTTCCTACATTCTTCCTATTGTCATTATCTTGAACATTTAAATTCGTTGATTCCAATACGCTTAGGTTTTTATGGAATTTATTCTCCTGTTGCTCTTTTTTAGCAGCTGGTGAACCCATTGAATTATTCCATAAATTCTCAGATTCATTCCAAGGCTCTTTTTCATCTTCGCCAAGCAACTCTTCTACACTATAAGAATTTACTCCTGTATTTCTAAAACTTTCTTCTTCTTCATCTTCGAAATTTATAACATCTTTGTGTGTTTCATGTAAATGTTGTATAAATTCTTTTATCTTCATAAATATATCGTGACAATGAAAGCAACATAGTGCATATACATTTTTTTTCGATGCTAAAATTATTTCACCACATTTTTCAAAGTCTACATCACTTATTTTACTTAATTCTTTTAAAATATCACGCATTTTGATTAGTGTTTTTAATTATTTTAAGAAATAATGCTTTAACTTTAGAAACCCAAAAACATATAGCAAATTACACTATTACAAGTCAAATCAAAAATATATGGCGGGCAATCGCTTCCACAGCTGTGGATACAAGGTTGTATTTTGAATGTTGCCAACAATGCTGAGGGAGCAACGTTGCCAATACAAAGTTGCGAGCTTACAAAACTGTGATCATAGATGTAAGTTCAATGGATTAGTTTAGAAATGCTATAAATGGATGAACAATAGACTAACTTCACGACGAACGCATTTCAAAATATCATCGAAAGAACAGAGCTTATTGATTGACTAATGAGAAAGACAAGGAAATGGAAGTGAATAAAACAATCACTTAAAACTATTTTTCCATTAATTTCATAACCAAGTACCATCCAACCATTTTGATGAAGGCCCTTAATAACTTATCTAACTTATCATCTTGCTGCTTAATCAAAGATCGTGTGTGCGAAATATCTTGAATATTTTATTTTTATACTTGTAGTATTACTGCTTGGTTCACGTACCCACATGAAAGTGCAGCATTTCACACACTTCACAATTAGTGCCGAAGCTCATACACCCGGAACAAGACGTCCACAGGCAGCAAGCCCCAAACGTGTTGGACGTTTCCAGTTGTTCAGTGATGATTTAACAAAATTCAATGATCGTTGTGTCAATACGGTTTCAGAGGCAGATGATTTACCAAAAACCGAAATACAAGTGATGTGGGTTGCACCTGAAACGGGTTCCGGTTGTGTTTCTCTATCCGCTATGGTATATGAAGGTCCGAATAAATGGTATTCCGATGATGGACAACTGACACAGATTGTATGTGAGAAGAAGGCTGATGCAACGACGGTACAAAAAGAATGTTGTGCCTGTGATGAGGCAAAATATAGTGTAAGTTTTTTTAAAAAAAAGAAGACATTTATGAATTTTTTATTTGATTAAATTTATTTATTTATTACAGTTTGTATTCGAGGGTATTTGGTCGAATGAAACCCATCCAAAAGATTATCCATTTGCAATATGGTTAACACATTTCTCTGACTTGGTCGGTGCTTCACATGAATCGAATTTCTCTTTCTGGGGTGAAAATCACATTGCCACCGATGGTTTCCGTTCACTAGCAGAATGGGGTTCACCAGCAGCGCTAGAGGCAGAATTGCGAGTGAAAGGTCCACGTTTGAGAACACTTATTAAAGCTCCTGGGTTATGGTATCCCAATGTCAATGCCAACACATCGTCGAAATTTAGAGTTGATCGTAAACATCCCAAGGTTTCAATTGCCTCAATGTTTGGTAAAAATTCAGATTTGTAAAAAAGCTTTACATGGAAATTTACAAAAATTAAAATTTATATAGGACCCTCACCTGATTGGGTTGTTGGCATAAGCGGTTTTGATTTGTGCACTGAAGATTGCTCGTGGAAAGAATCAATGGACTTTGATTTGTATCCATGGGATGCTGGGACTGATAGTGGCATATCTTATATGGTAAATTTTACATTTCACTTTCAAAAACAATAAAATATCTTGCATTTTTAAATTTACAGTCTCCAAATACGGAAACTATACCGCGTGAACGTATGCGTCGTATTACAACCATGTATCCTGAAGATCCACGTTCTCCCTTCTACAATACTAAGAATAGCGATATGACACCGTTAGCGAAATTGTATCTAAGACGTGAAAAGATTATATCTCGAAACTGCGATGATGATTTTCTGCAAGCGCTACAACTGGATATTTCTGATGATGTAGAGGAACAAGATACAAGAGGTAATATTTTAAAGAGGTGTTCATATGTTGGAGTAGAATGGAAACCAGATTGTCAGATTCACCATTGCGTACATCACTTGAAGATTAGAGTTCCCTTAAGGACCCAGTGATAAATATCACATTTCAATATTTTTGTTTTTTTTGCATTAAAGCTGAATGCCGCCTAACTGAATATTCTGAATGGAGTCCATGTTCTGTCACCTGTGGAAAGGGTATACGCATGCGCATACGTCAATATCATAATGCAGAAAAATCCGAAAAAGCGATGTGCAAACGCCAATTGGTATCCAAGGAGATGTGTGTTGCAATTATAAGTGAATGCAGTGGGTAAGTTAAAGTTACGGTTAAATGTTAAAACATGCAGCTCTAAATTTTTAATTCTGTATCTTCAGAGCTCAACAAGATGAGGATGATGAAGGTGAAAATTTGGCGCGCTCACAATCGTTAACCAACGATGATGGAGAGGGCGCTGGCATCTGCAAAACTACACCGTGGAGTGTTTGGTCAGATTGCTCGGCTACATGCGGTATTGGCATCACAATGCGTACACGTACTTTTATTAATCATATGGGCCGTAAACGTTGTCCACAAATAACAATTGTTGAAAAACAGAAATGCATGCGTCCTGAGTGTACATGGGAACAAATTGAATTACCTGATCCTATTTGCCCAACAACACAATGGAGTGATTGGAGTCCTTGTACAGCAACATGTGGGCGTGGCGTTACTATACGCACGCGTTTGCTATTAATCGATGATGAAATGATGAAGGAGAACTGCACTAAACGCATGGAATTACATCAGCAGAAAGAATGTACGCTGACACAGGATTGTACTATTAATATGGATATGGCTAAAGGTATTTTCTACATGTATTGAAGATTCTGAATTTTTCTGTATTCAATTTTGTTCACTTTTACTTAAGATATTTGTACTGAACGCTATGATACTGGCCCATGTCGCGGTAGCTATAAACGTTATGCATACAATAAGGAGATGGGACATTGTGAGACATTCACTTATGGTGGCTGCCGTGGAAATCGTAATAATTTCTTAACTGAAACGGACTGTATAAACACCTGCAGCATGTTGGGTATGGCTTTATTTGTTTCCATTCATTTTCTATTAACTACTTGAATGGTTGTAATATTTCAGGCGTTTCTATTACAACTTCACGTCCGATTCCAACAATGCGTTCCCATCAACATCAATCTCTGCATGGATCTCAACAACAAATGCCACATAGTATGGATGAAAATATTCCCGAGGGATGCATTATGTCCGATTGGTCGAATTGGTCTGAGTGTAGTGTTCGTTGTGGTTCGGGCTATTCTGAGCGTTATAGATACGTTATAAGCGAACCAAAACATGGCGGACAAGCTTGCCCGAAACGTACTGTTAAACGTCGTCATTGTACTATGACAGATTGCTAAATTTTTAAGCAAAGCTCTAATCATATGATCCCAATAATATTTCGAATATAATAAATGTATGTACATGTGAATTTATGTAAATACCTTCCTTTTTACTTAAATAAACGATTTGTAAACTTCCATTATCATCTACCAATGAAGAGAAACTGGGAACTAATTGGTTATTCAATCTATGAGAATTAATTGGGATTGCTATCTTGCAACACATTGAAACCAATTTTGCAAGTATTTATACTGAAACCAATAGTAATTCGAATTAATATTCAATTTATGAAACAGATAGGTTTGCATTATTGACCTTATTTACATGACTATTTGACTCCCAGCAGAAGAATGTATAACTCTGTGGTAAATTTTTTGACTCGAAAATGTTCATAGTGGAAATTGAACCACTTTTTTTTGGGCGCTTTAAAAGACAACCAAGCATAAATTTCATATTTTGAGCTAGCTGTATAGTTTATGCTCATAAGTATTGGTATATTATATTTATTAAAAGTTAAATGCATTTCATGATTCATACAGATAAAATGTCATTTGATAATTTTTCCAAGATTTTGTCATTGTTCAAATTAGTCATTTCGATTTTCTTATAAAGTAAAAACATCATATATATAATAGTAATGAAGATTGCTGAAATTATATAAAAGTAATTAGAAAACTGTAGTGAAATACAAATAATGTCTTATAACACATACATAAGGTTATTTATCTTACCGGTTTGCAGTAATATGGCTAGAAATCCTAGAATTGTGAGTACATTTGATACTATCATAAAGATATATCGTACTATAAAATCGAAATATATAAACAAAGAATGGCTTATCATCCATGGTAGCAAAAAGTCGTGCTGTTTCTGGAAAATTGATAAAATACTCAGTATAAGAAAATTTTTAAAATCTATTGGCACTTATGAAAAACATATTTCTCACATTCTGTATGCCATAAATGAATGGGAAAACTGTTAGAATGCAAATAGTAGTTACCACCAACAATAGCCAATCAAACCAATAACTTAATGATATATCTGCATGACGAAAAATTTGTTTGTAAAATTAAAATGTTTGCTTTTCGAAATGGTCTTATATATGTATTCTTACCATTGAGTTTGTTGATTTCAGAAAAGTGATATTCATTCTCCCATTCTATTTTGCGGTAAGTTCTAACTATTTCGGATGACTTACAAATTATAAATAATAGGTAAAGTATTATTTGCACATATCCAAGAAACAGGCCAAAAGAGTTTAAAAATTTTGTAAATTTATCTTTTTGCAAAATATACTTAAGCCATTTGTCATGCGGATTGAACATTTTTATTATTATTATTATTATAATTTATTTTTACACAGCCCAAATAAAAAAAATCCAAAATCGAACCAAAATTAATTATTAATAAATGGAAAATTATTGGAATTGACAATTAAAAAAAAAAAAAATAAAAAAATGGGAGGAAATTCTGAAAACAAAATGTTTGAATTTTTTACCACAAAGTTATGATTCTTATTAATTTTCATTATTTGATGGACAGTTGATTCCAACCTTACACATAAATCGGCAATGGGATGTTTACATTTATCGCCCCTTCAAACTCTTTATTTAAAACAATGGGTTTAATGGTTGAAATATTAACCAGAAAGGGAGGCTTTTGTTTCGATTAATGTATCGATGAGATAGTTCAAGAAATAGGAGCAGTAAGGACACATAGAATTGAAACAAAAATAAGTAACTTCCTATTCGATATAGGATAATTTTTCAAAAGTCTACAGATATACATATCTCCGTATAGCAGAATATTTTCAGTAGGTACAGGTTGGAATCACTATTTGCCAATTATCCTCAATAATTCCAATTGTTTTTGGGACGATATTTTTTTTTAACGAAGACGGTTCATAGTAAGATTTTTCGTTCCTGGACAAACTTCATCCGAGTTAATGCTTAATGTTGGTTATTTCTTTGTGGCCATTAGACTTGGCAATTAATCTCAGTGCAGATATATGCAATGTAGTACAATCGAGAAAAATAGTTTAAAAATTTGACTTTACTGTAAAAAAAAGGTTTGAGATGATATAACGTTTGATTTCTGAGATCGATTTTATGTTGACACCTGAGGGAAGGGAGACGAAAATAGACGAGTCAAAAATAAAATATTTTTATAAATAATTTTAAAATAAAACTTTTAAACAAAATTTAACTTTTTTTATCTTAAAAATAGTAGCACAACTTTTGTTTGCTTCGTCTACTTTTCATGCGTACTGTACTATTTTTCTTTGCTTTCTATCCTTCGTCATTTTCGTTTAACAACACATCATCATCGTTATTATACCATATCTGTGTTTTGTAATCAACAGCTGTTTTTCACTGTCAAATAAAATCCAAACAATTTTCTGTTTTTGCTTATTCACCGGTGTAAAAATCATTGGAGATAAATTGTTAAATATTAAAAATATTAAAATGACGCAAGATATTTTAATGGTACAGGATGAACAACAGCCTGTGGCTACCAGCAATGATGCTTCACACAATCAATTGAAACAATTTTGCCTATTGGCGAAGACAACACATGGCGCAGCCATTCTGGAGCTTATCAAGCAAGTCCTGGAAGCACCAGGCATCTATGTGTTTGCAGAGTTATTGGCAATGCCCAACATTGAGGAGGTATATTCCAATTCACTGTCCATGGTAAAGAATGCAAAATTTAATATTTCATAATTTTTCTATATAACAGTTGAAAAATGGTGTAAATGCAAAGTATTACAATACTTTGAATCTCTTCGCTTATGGCACCTACAAACAATATCGTCAAACACCAAGCGAATACTTGGACTTAACTGCTGCTATGCAAAAGAAATTGCAACATTTGACTATAGTTTCATTGGCCATTAAAACGAAATGTATTCCGTATGCTGTGTTGCTCGAGGAGCTGGAAATCGATAATGTACGTCATTTGGAGGATGTTATCATCGAAGCGATTTATGCGGGTATGTGCTGTGTATATGCAAATAAACGAAGACTGATGAACTAATAAATTTACTTTTGATAGTTTTAAAACTTGTGCTCAAGTTTAAATAAATTCTGGTTATATTTTGATAAAAATTCAGCGAAATTCTTCAGTTTTGCAACTTATATATATATATATATAGCATATAGCGTTTACTAACATGGATTCCCCTTTATAAGCTTTCTACGTCTTCCATGCATTTGGTTGTTGTTGGTCACAGACTCTTATCTCTGAGTTTTGTTGATTGCTATCAAAACTGAATTTCAAGAACTACAAGTCTTATTCACAGACAAATTGAAAATCGTTGCTCTGAATTGTTGCCTTTAATTTTCAATTTTTCCAGAACTTCAGCAAATAAGTTATTTATTTATTTATTTACAAAATGTTAACTTATAATTTAAATTAGAAGCTATCAGAAAAAGGCAGCAATAGCTGTAATGGCCTTCAGTTGTCTGTTTGGCGTTTAAGTTTAGTATTCAATTTTGCATTCTGAAACCGAAAAAATTCAGGTTGAGGGTAAGGTTTAACAATTTTTCATGGAGGGCCAAAAAATATTTGGATTAATGTCATGTTGCCGTCACGTGCTAAGCTTTAATTGCACATAGACGCGTAAAAAACAGATTTTATATATTAAAAAAGTTTAGCTTTATTTTGATGCATTGTAGTTTGTTTGTTGTTGTTATTACTAACAAACTATTCAACATTTGCCGCAAATTTTTTTTTGGCTGATTGCCTTCTTTCAGTCACTCATATCCGCAAACATTTTTCGTTGTTTGGCATTTTGGTTATTTGTGATTTTTTTTTATTACTGCAGTTGTTAGAATTTCTGCTATTGTTGTAGTTTTAGGAATTTGTTAGAGATTTCGAATATTGCATTTATATTATTTTTGTGCACAAAAGTTCTAAACAAAAAATTTTCAAAGCAATTTATTGTTGACTTTTTGGCTAAAATATGTACGTACACATGTGGACAAAATAATAATTACATAGTCATGATATTTACATGCCCTTTACTCAATTGATATTTAGCTGTAACTCATACAAAGCTTTTTTTTTGGAGTAAAGTCCATAAATTATACGTTTTTAAGAAGGGTTCTTTCGAAATTGTCTTCATAAATACTACCTAAAATTTTGAAATTGAATTTAAATCGGTTGATTGTTTTTTTCACTAAGAAAATTCAATTTATGACCTTTAAACCAATTCTTAAACAATTTAAAAGTATTTTTTAGATTGTTTTGCTATTAGAACATGAATTTTCAGAACATGAACATCCTCAACCCATATTGTTGCTGTCCCCAGTATTTAACAGTATCGTGTATTTTGAAAACGAATATAAAATTCGTTGCCTTTTTAGGCACCGATCAATTAGTGCAGAATCTTATTTGCAAACAAAATGATTTGTAATTCACTGCATTAGAAAATATGTTGCAACTTTTCAGAATCCAGCCCACCAGTTCAGACCAATTGATGTATTTTCTTATAAAAATCAGCCAAATTTTTAAATCTTTGTGCTAAAGCAAAGGATCTTTTTTGGTTATATGATCAGGCTTAAGTCAGTTTGTAAGTTTGTTTGGTTCTTGAATTTTTAGGTTACGTTAAATGGATGTTGCCCATTGAGAGCGAAACTTGAAGACTTAAAGGTATCCTTTTCAACTGTTCAGCTTCCACTGGTTTAGTTTTATTTAAGAGATTCTATATTAAAACCTTAAACCTTTCTAAGAATTTATGAAAGTAGTGCACGTATTATTTCATCCATAGGTGTATGTATGCAAATTGTTTTATATTGCTTTTGTTATTGTTGTGGTTGTTGTTACTGAATTTAACATCAAACTATATGCTATTGTTTAGAAAGTTTATAGATGGTGGTACCATAATGAATTTTTAAGCTTCTCGCTGTGAGACATATGGTATACATAGTGGAAAAACTAGAATAAAAAAGGAATGAAATATGTTAGAATTTTAATGAAAATGTTGGCAAATCATTAAGTGTTCGTTTATATCAATTTAGCGTAGATTATGGTCATTGCTATAAAGGTCGATTTTGGTATGTTGTTAAAATATTAGAGGACTCAATGTAGAAGAGGCTTAAAAAGGTTGTTCAATTATAAATTAAGCAAATATAATAAAGTTAAATACAGTTAATTATAACGGAGAATACAAATTCAAAACTTACCTTAATACTGAATACTAAATATTTATGTAAATCAGTTTAATTGAATTTAATAAGTTCCATCCAACTTATCCTATTTTAATATGTGAGTTATTACCAGCTTAACTCAATTTTTTATTCAAACTGTTAATTGATTTGTTTTTATTGTTTCATAAGCCCTAAGCTATTTTCTCCTTAATTTAAATAATCATTTATTTCCTATTTCTAGCAATTATAACGGATTTAATTTATTATACTTTACTATATTTGTTGTAGAATTAAATAACTCTTAAATTACGACTTAATTAATAGTTCAAAAAGTGAATTTCATTTAAGCATAATATTATTTTATATATATATATATATATAAAAATTGCCCCATCATCTCTTACGCCTTCCCTTCTGACTTACGCAACTTTATAACTACTTTTATTGTGTAATCAGCATATTGCAGCAGTTGCAGTTGCTGCAAATGGCAACTGTGTGTACCATATGCTTAAATAATAATAAAAACAACGCGACAACAACAACGATAAGAACAAAACGACAAAGACCAACAACTTCAAACTAACGTAAATCTGAAAACCCAGTGGTAAACCTTTTTAGTGAATATATGTAAGGATTATAACTATTCTCTAAGTATAAAAGTATTAGGTCATAGGAGAAAGTATTTCTTAATAAAAAGACTGTCAGTAAGTTTGGGAAATAATTCTCATTTTAAAATTCTAAGCTTTTCTTATAATCAGGTTTTATTCTTTCTGATAAAAGGTTGCGAAAGATATTTATAGGAATTGAATTAGTTATTCCCTGATTCGAAGTGAAATTTTATGTGTTTCCCTGTGTAAAACGTAAAGTTTCGAGCTCTCAAATACTTTTTAATTTTTTAACTTCTTTGCTTAATTTCTTCTGAATTTGTTTTAAATTACAAATCCTTGTTCAATCTCTTTTTAAAATTCTTTATCAACCTCTTTTTTCAGTTTTTCTTCTATATCTTGTTTAATTTCTTGGTAAATTCATTATTTATCGTTTTGTTCAAGTTCCTTTTCAACATTTTGATCTATTTCTTCTTCAGCGATTTATTTTTTGTCTGCTTCTTGCTCAAATTCTAGTTATTTTTTGTTCATATTATTTTTTTTAATTCTTATTTAATTTTTTGTGCAATGTTGACTAAATTGCCCAATTTCTTTCTCTACTTGTTCTATGTGTCAACTCTTATTTCTTCTTCAACCTCTTGCTCAATTTCTTGTTAAACTTTTTCATAACTCTTTAGTTTTTTCAAAGTTTCTTGTTTACGTTGAACTTATTGTTCTATATATCAACTTCAATTTGTTCTTCAACGCCTTGCTAAACTCCGAGCTCTATTTCTTGTTCAATTTCCTGCTTAAATTCCTCTTCAACTTCGTTTTTAACTCTTTGTTCAGCTTCTTCTTCAACTTTTGGTTAAATTTCTTATTCAGCCACTTTTTGTTAAATTTCTTTTTTAACCTTTTGTTCAATTTATTCTTCAGCTTCTTATTCAGCTTCTTGTTCAAGTTTTTATTAAATTTTTTCTTCGACTTCTTGCTTTATATCTTATTTAAACTTCTTGCTTAACTTTTTATTCAATTTTTTACTTAACTTCAGGTGTAACTACGTATTCAACTACAATTCAACCTAACTAATTCAACAAAACTAAATTGATTTTTGAAAACCTTAATTATTTAACTTCTTGTTAAATTTTTTTTATGTTTTGCTAAATTTATTCTTCTTGTTCTTGTTTCACTTGTTCTTATTTCACTTGTTCTTCAACATCTTTTTCAATTTCTGTCAAATTTAATGTCCGCCCTGCCTTTGCTTACCTGGTTAGCAAAAACTTATCTTGTTTTATCCCCAGCGTAGATTAAATTAATTCGTGATCGACAGCAGTTCATTTTTATGCCAATCTCAGTGTTGACTGGGTTGTTTTCTATACATGCTAAGTATATTGACACACATACATACATGGACACATATAAATACTAAGTATGCATATTCACTATAGCGCTACGCAATTTACCGCTGGATGAGAATAATTAAATTTCTAACATCCGTTGCTGGTTTGCATGTATGAATGTATGCAAGCTTTGTAGAAACCCAACGGGAAAAAAGCACTCCAAAAGGTCTTTCGGAGTGCTGACAAGTCAGCTGTAGGCGCTTCCTCTCCGTATGACACACCATTACGTTTTTAACACTGCATGTCATTGGAAAAAAGCACTCCGTTCTACGCTCCTTACGGAGTGCTTCGAAAGACCTCTCATGAGATCTTTGCGTCAGCAGTTCGTTCGCTTTTTTCCACTGCCCTGCTCTACAATATTCTGCTTCTTCTTTTCGAAATGCTTCAAAAGGCCTCACAAAATCTTTGCGTCAGCAGTTTTGTCATTTTAAATTACGATGATCTTGTCGTTGCTTGATTCGGAAACGATTGCTTTTCGGCAGCAAGTGTTTGTTAACAAAACAAAAAAAACAATTGCTGACCTCATACTCCTCAGGCGAGCTGCTGACAATCGCGCCCGTTGGGATGATACAAATAACGTTAAGCGATAATTTGAATACTGTATGTTACTACTACATATGCACATATGTATACTTGTTGCGGTATTTAAATTGTAAAAATCTAATTTCAGCATTAACCACATTGCCTCCTATACAAGTTTGTATACATGTGATTGAATGTGTGTGGAAGGCATTGCCGGGAAGGAAATGATAGTTAAAGCAATCGTGCAATTGTGGTGCATGTGTCAAATTATGAAAATAGAGGAAAACAAAAAATAAACCATAAAAACATAGAAGTGCACTTCTGCATTTGTCTCCTCTTTATATTCTCCCGTTCATTTGCATGTACTATTTTTCTGGTTTTATGCAACCGGAAATGACATATACATAAATTACATGTGCATACATGATTGTATGCAATGTGTAATTTGTGTGTTTGTGTGTAATGTGTAATTCAAGTATATGATATTGTAACATTTAATTTAAATCAAGTATGTACATAATTCAAGTACATTTAAATTGATACTTTTTTCGTGCTTACTTATCAATTATACATACTTATAGGCATCAGTAGATCATAAAATGGAGGGGAATACCCCCTCCCTACCACCCTCGGTTTCTTGAGGGAAAGGAATAGGCGCTAAAATTCCATTTCTGAATAAAAATATATCAGCTATTATGATCGAACGGTAATATTATGAGCAGAGACCCGAAATAACCATTATTTTTATTATTATAAGGCAAAAAAGTTACTAGAAAAATAATAATTAAAAAAAAAAAAAATTTGTTGTTACTCTTATGAAAGTCTCAAAGTTTTAAAAAAGTTGTTTGGTTGTTATTGCGCTCTACGGAGTGGTAGTTCATTGAAAATAAAAATTAAAAAAATTAAAAAATGACCCGCACACTTTTATATGGGTATGAAATCTGAAATTGCATCCGTTACAAGATATACAGTGATTAAGTTTATATATGGAACAAAGTCAAAAAGTCAACCGTTTGAATTAAAATAAATTTAAATTAAGTGGACGTGGTAATTAAATTATAACCTGAATATTAATCCACAGCAGCAAAGCTCGTTTGTAAACGATTCCTCTAAAGCAAACATGTTAGAAACATTTTTTCATTTCATTAAAGCTTATCACGACATTACCTAACCACTATCACGGAAATACCAGTACTTGTCACGATATTGCCGACATTGTTTTTACCAAACATTTTTTTTATACTTTCCCCTGCAAAATTTAGAAAAATGTTTGATAGATTTTTTATATTTGGGAAGGGCATACCAAGACGAATTAAAAAGTATAAGTATTAATTCCACTTTACAGTCAACTTTTCTCTATTGAGGCACTTTTCTAAATCCTCTCACATAATTACTTCCCCTTACCTTATTCTTAGTTTACATGTATGTGTTAATTATAACTTTATAAATTATTTAATTACAAGTTTTCATCATTATTTTATAATGTAAAGGCACTTGACTTTTCACACCTTGACTACATTAGAAAAATAAATAGACTTCAATTTGAGTGAATGTGAGTGTGTTCTTTTTTCTACTTTTCTTTTCTATTTGCTGTCATGGTCAACCACTTGTGGCATATTCTTGTTGCCATGCTGCTATTGCTTCTATATTACTTCTTCTCGGCAAAAAAAAAAAAAAAAATAAAAAAATTTTAAATCTACCAGTAGTCTATAAATAAACGATGTCAAAAATTTCAAAGTATTTTCCTAAGCATTTGTTTTTCGCATTTTTTTACTTCACTTTATTTTCTAAGCAAATGTTATTTTCGTGAGCAACAGTCAGTCAAGACAGTCTCTTCTTGAAGTGAATAACGTGGAATTTCAACTATCAAGTAAATATTTATGAAATGTAGTATTTGCTACGTTGAATATGAAAGTAAAAAAAAAATAAACAAATACTAAGAATACCATTTACCAACATCATCGTTTCAAGAAAAATGTGAAAGTAAATACTTTACGTTTATCAAAAATATTCACTGCCTTTTCAACTTATTTTTTATACAATATTTTTCATATTGAATATGTATTGATTGATTCATTTTATTTTTTTTTATTGAAACATTTAATTTTATGAAATGATGAAATGGGAAGAGAAAAAAATATATTTTGCAAATTAATATTTCTTTCACTAGACCAATTAAATTAAATTTGATAAGTTGCAAAAGCAAACAAAAATATGTATATTTTGAAATGGAATAAGATTCTTGTGTTTAGAAAGCTTAAGATTTGATCAAATCTTTTTTGCATTTTATCACTGCAGCCTTAGTGATTATAGTTTATTCCTGACATTTGAGTAACTCAGAAATTTGAAGCATGCTTTAAACGAGCTTTCTGCTTGGTTTTGTTTTTGGCATATTAGGTTTTCCTTATACAAGGCGATTTTGTCTCTATGGTCAAAATGAAAAAAGATGATATGTGAAGCCAAAACCAGTAAGAAATTCTATAAGTGTGGGATTAATTTTCAACCCTTTACGAGCTTAGAGCGTTAAAAATGTTTGCGTTGTGTTCTAAAAAGTCTGCAACAATTGAACAAAATTTATTACCCGTTTAATGAAAACACCCTTTATGGGCAAATCAGGTTGAACTGTATTTGTTTATAGGCAAAAAGGACTTTTGAAATCCGAATCTCAGTCCTGAAATCGAAGTCGAAATTCTGAAGAATTCGTATTAACTTGTTATTTCTAATTTTGTGGTTTCGATTTTTAAGATTTGAACATCAGTTATATTCTTGCTAAAAAAACGTTACAATTGTTTGGAATTAAACACAAAAGCTGACAAATTATAATTTTCTCTTACTGATACACAGTTTTCTTAAATTTTTATGAAAAATTTCCCAAAAAAATATTCAATTAAAAAAAAAACATTGGTAATCGTTTATCGTCAAGTCTAGCATTAAATAAACATCATAAAATATCAGTATTAACTAAAATTTCTTAGAATGCATACACACGCCATATGCTCCGATAGATTCAGCATAAATTAAATTTTAATATTGGCATAATTTTCAGTTGTAATCGCTTCACCGCTCTTATTGTCGTTGATAGGCACTACATGTAAACCCAAACATGTAAAAAATACATAGATAAAAATATATAAAATTACTTAAATGCAAATTTAATAGCATAAAATCAAAATATTTACTTTACTTTCTATATACGAGTACAATATGCTGCTATGGTTATTGCTGTTGTTGCGCCTAAATGTATGCAAAATAAAATTGCTGCTGATATTGCTCTTTGCATTCTCTTTCAATATTTTTTCTGTGTAAATTTCATTCGCCTTGAGTTATTTTTTATCGTAAATATTAAATAAAAAGTATTTTTTCTTGTGGTTTTTGTGTGTTAGCACACTTCCCCTCCATCCTCCTGCTTTTACCCTCATTCTCTAAGAAAGTAAACTTTTGCTGTTATTAATTTATCTTTGCTTTATTAGCTTGTTATGTATATTCATATAGGGACTATATTTTTGTTTGCTTGCTTCAGATTGAATGTGTTTCTCCTTCTATGACTTTATGTACGAGAATGTTTTTCATCATATTCACCATAACATGCCCTGCCTGTCTATACTGTGCAAATGTTATGATGCTTTACTTTCATGTTTTCTTGTGTTTTGTAGAAAATGTAAGATATGTATAAATAATATGCGCCTAAAAGTATACTTCACATTTTTAGATATATTTTTATTATATTTTCTTTGATGTATTTTATGTATGTATGTATGCGTGTATGCTTATGTATATTATTTTTGTTTAATTTGCTGTACCAACAAATTGTTTAATTTTGCCAATGTTTATTATATCTTCGGATGAGTTTGTTGATTTTGTGGCTCGAATGCTTGTATTTATGTGGGAACTTCAACTCAAGATTCTCTTTTCAGTTGGGCAGAAGAAGAAAATGATAGATATCTTGCTTGCTTACTTGAAAAATATGTAAATAAAAAATGACTGAAAATATTTGCTCTGACTCATTGGCAAGACAACGACCTGTATACAGTGACATGCAAAATCTAAATAGTGATGTAAATGTATATGCAAAAAAAGTGAAAATATAATCAAAAGTAAAAATGAAATAAAAATAAAAACAAATTACATAGAAAATGAGAAGTCCTGCAGATGGGCAGCTTAACTAATTAACAAAAAATCAATAAAACACTTTGCACAGACAAGACACATATATACGTTATACAGAAGGTAATCAATTATTTATTACAACAACTTTAAATGCGTAGCATGTGTAGTGTCGTGAACTTTGTAGGTAGAACATTTTGTTTATACATTCTTCTTGATATGCTTGCGTGTAACTCAAATATTGCAAACCATTCACATGCTATAAATACCAAATCGGGATTAATGTACCCTTATCATATTTCATCAATCTAGCTTATAATTACTATTTCCAAAATATTTCTCCAACTTTATATGGTCCTCATCATGAGGCAGCAATTATGTTTTTCTTTTTGTTTTCCTTTTTTCGTTTTCAATATATAGATACATATAAACAGCACATAAAGTATTTTCAATTAAAATTAATACGCATTTCATTACATTTTGACAGCTTCTACAGAATCTCTTTCAATAGAGCTCATCTTTTATTTACTGCTTTCTTAATCTTACATTGAACTTTCACTGTTGCCGCTTGCGTTTACTCTTCTACTCTTCTCTTTTTCGAAATGCAAAAAACATTTGGATTTGTTGCTGCCCCTTCCGCCCACCCAAATGCTCACACAGTTTCATTTTGACAATCTTAAAAGCGTCCTGGATTATTTTCACTAGCGACGTGATTTCGCATTTTCTACAAGCCTAAAAGTATGCTAGACATTTCAATATGATTGTGAGCAAGTGCACACATACATAAACATAACAGAAAAAAAATTAAAATTGGCTTCACACTTGAGCATAGTACTTAGGCTTTGCACACACACACACACACACTCTCATACCCATCCAATAACACAAACAAACACTGATCTCTCTCATTCCAATATTCATTCATTCCAACAGCATTTATTCATTCATCGCTTTTGTTTCTTTCATTTCTCATTTCGTTGTCGTTTATCGTTCGTAGTTGTTCGTTCGCCTTACGTTATTTGCCTAAGCACTGTTTTTTGTTCCCATTTGTGTTTTTGTATTTAATTTCACCTGCATTTCTGTTGTCGTTTCGTTATCCTTACTACTGTCCTTACAATGCTGTGCTATGTCATAAATTTTATTTGCACAACATGCCTTAAGGGCACTTACAGCAGGATTTGCCATATAGAAATATAGGTCTGTCTGTATGTTTGTTTTAGCGTGTGTATTTGTGTATGGGTATGTGTATGTGTATATTGGTGTGCTATTTTTTATTTATTCGTTTGCATTTCATCGTTGTATTTATCCTTAAATGGTTGTGGACGTTTTGAGAAATTAGTAAAATAAAAATGAATTTATTGCGTTTGAGCTTTTGCTTCTGTTCTGTGCTGATGTACTCTATGTACACACATACAGACAAAAATAATCACATACAAACAATCGCAGTTTTCGTCGTCATGCTTCTGTTGAAGACATCTTTACTCTCTTATCGTCATACCTATGTCCTTAAGAAGTTTTTCTCTTTACTTTACTGTTCTAAATTTGTCTTTAGTAATCGTAGATTTCGGGAAAATTTTCTATACGTGTGGATGTGTATGTGTGTGCATGTTTGCGTTTGTTTGCATGCGTTTGGAATTTAGGCGAAAGCTTTTATTTACAGGCTCTAGAAACAATTAAAAAGATAATTATATTTCATTGGTTTCATTGCGGTGAATAAATTTGTTTGTTTGTTTTTCGTGTTTGGATTTAAGGATTATTGAAATTATTTACATAGCGCGTTTACGATTTTAATAGAAAATTTCTTTAAATTATGTACTCAGTCTTATATGTAAATGATTTTCGTAAAGAATTCATTAATTTGCGGTTAAAAGTTTTAGATTGAATCTAAGTACTTTCAAGAATTCACCGCAATGCTTCTTAAGCCTTAAAATGAGCAAACACTGCTCTATAATGCTTAATAAATTGTATGCCTATAAGGGTCAAAAATTCATTCTCATTTTCATGTACATAAGAGAGCATAAAATCGTTACCTTACTCGTTCCTAAAAGTATTACTATGTTTCTTTTATTTTCATTTAAGCAAACTACTTCCTGGCACTACCAATTAGTACTACATTAATGTTAAATTTTTCATAGGATTAAAACTCAAAATTTCAATTAAGAATTGGAATGAACTTTTTAAAAGATAAGAGAATAAAAGTAAAAAACTTTTTCTTCTTTACAATTCATATGCTTTAATTTTTAGTTAGGTACAAGTACATAAGCGTACCACCTGCAACTTTGACATATTCAAATTTTCTAAGTTTTTGTTACTCATTAAAAAATGAAGAATGCTAAAACTTTATCATTCGTTCATTCATTTGTGTAGTGAAAAAAGTAAATGCACATTTGTGCATTTTATAAACGAATGTCAACGAGAAGTAGTGAAAACTTATTGCCACAACTGAAGTGAACTGACTTTCACCTCTTTGAACTTTTGAAAAATAATTCAAACAAAGTTATCAAGTATTGTACCTATATAATACGTAACCATGTAAGCTAATTGATGCCAGACAAACTTATCTATTTGCATGTACGGAAAAATGTATGTAGTATGTAGGTGACTGTGATGTGTAAAAGCAAGTATGAGCTATTCATACCTTATGCTATAGGCATACATGTGTTAAACCTTTCAGGAGCATTGGTCACAGGTGACCCAAAATACGTTTTCATGAGTTTTCAAAAGCTATTGTATTGTTTTTCACAAATTGATATTCGTTTAAAAGAGAATTGATTGTAATTTAGTTATTATTGAGAAAGTTTGAAATTGTTACCTAAATGGCGGCACAAGAGAAATCTAAAGTACACCGTTTGAGAAGTGAACCGGAGCCAGCTGGGACTCCAGACTAGCACTTTACCAGTAGGCCACCGAAAAAAAAATATCTTTTCTTATATATTTTCAATCACTCATAATTTTTAAAATTTTTGTTTACGCAAAATTTTCAATATGTCATAAAAAAAACTATTTAATCAAACATGATATTCCATATTTTTAGGTTTAGAGGGATGTGCTCAGAGAAACTGAGCGTCCACGGGGGCCACGTTCCATATTTTTAAATGTTTGTTAAATTTTCTTGAGAATTTAAGTTTTGCTATGAGGCGGCCTTAAGCTACTGGCGACCCTAAGGTCCCTATGGGAACTATTTAAAATGAAATGGGGATCGGTGTTTTATCGCTTTTAGATTCATTACGGTCGAGAATGGCTTATGTTAATACCAAAAAACTTTGTCTATCCTTAAAAAACCACAGATTCACCGGTGACCAGTCTTGAGCAAAATTCAATCTGACTAATGAGTGAAAAGTAATGATTAAAAAAAATCAATTCTTAATCATAAACTAATTACAAATTTTAATAAGTCATTAGTCAAGACTAATAATTCTAATTGTAGTCATGACAAAAGTAATGATTACGATTTGGTTTGTTTTCAATACGAATTACCAGTAAATAGTTGGTGGGTAAAGAATGCAAATTCCCATTTATATTTTTGTAATCGCAAAAGTTTTAGCAAAATTTTTAAATTATTTACATTTATGGCGTTATCAAAACAGTTTTTCTGCACATTCGTGGTTTTGGCATACACCCCACGATATGTAAAACTACTTAATAAATTTCAGCTAAAAATTTTTCATAACACTGCCAGTATGACTAATGATTGAATGATTAATGATTGAATTACTATGACTAATGATTGAATTCCTATGACTAATGATTGAATTCCTATGACTAATGATTGAATTACTAATGACTAAGAGGCAATAATGATTAAATACTCATTACTACATTTTCCCACGATTGATTAGCCATGACTAAAATTTTGATTAACTAATTAGTTGATTGAGAAAATTAGTTGATTACGCCCTACTTTGCCGATGACTCATGAAACTTCAGGCTTTCAGAGGCGAAAAAGTTTTGTCTTGATGACATCGAATATCGAATACGAATCCATATTCGGTTTTGCAGTATCTCCTTTGGTTTCGTTATGGTCCCGAAAGTTTTAATAATGCTGAATGATTTGATAATTCTGTGTGAAGTACTTTAGTTTTTAACTGTTTTTGCATAAAATCTACAAAGAAATTATTAGAGTAATTTTGAAAGTGTGCGACCAAGACCTAATTTTAAAAAGAATTTGCTTTTGGTATTTTTTAAAGCTACTCAGATTATAAAAAATGTGTTAATTTGACTACCTACATGTGTTCAATGCTAAGTCTTTGTAGTGCAGTGAGCTTTTATTCGTTTTATATTGATCTGCACGTTCTAGCACATGCATGTCAGTTTAAAAGTATAAAAGTTTTAATAAAAAATGACTACAAAATTAGTTTAAGGGTAGGTAGATAGTTTGTTTTAAAAAAATAAACCTGCTAGTTCCGCGCTTAAAGTGTTTCAGTTTTGAGTTTTGTTCCGTTCGCTGTTGTTGTTGTTTGCTTAAGAAAGTAAAACTCTCCAAGTAACAAACCAAGTCGCTGCTGGGGATTTTCGCACTGTTTTTAAATTAACTTTTATTGACTAAAGGAAATGTTGTTAGGGAAGATGGCGAAGCAACACTTTCAATATTCTCCATCGCTAACTTGTGAATAAGTAAATGCAACTTTATGCAAGCATCGCAGCAGAAGCTGTGAAAAAAATGAATACTTTTAACTGGAGCATCTAGGAAGTAAATTTTCTTTTTTTATTTCCCTTTAAAGGAAAATTTTAGAAAAAGTTTGTGTTTTATAATAAAGTTTTTTATTTTTCATTCAACATAATTTCCCTAAGGAATTTCATTTGATTCTATGCGCTTAGTTTCTTGATTTTTTTATACTAGTTTTTTTTTTATTACTAGCGGAATGAGGTGCGAATAGTTTTTTTCTTATTTTTTTTTTTTTTTGTTGACTTTCGACTTAAATGGTTTAGCTGCATGTTGCCACAAACCACGCACACAATATTAACAACAACATCAACAAGAACGAAAAGCAGTAAAAGCGATAGCAATAACTGTAACCAGGACAAAAAGCAAAAAAAAAAAAATATTTTCTTTTCATGCATGCAACCAGCTGCATGTAACATGTATGAAAAATCAAAAAGGGGGAAATAACGTATTAACAAAACAACAGAATATACACTTTGGTATTCTATGGGTTAAACCGTTATTTGTTGCGCCTTGCTCGCTTTGTTTTTGTTAAAAAAGTTTTAACTATATTGCAACATATGTACGCAAGTACTTATCTACCATGACGGTATTTAAAATCAAATTTCAAAGTAGTGAAACTTATTTGGTAGAAGAAAGTAGAACGTACGAACATACGGATACTTTGCACTAGATTGAAAAAGTCCAGATAAGGAATGTAAGAAAGATTATATGTACATTTACATAGAAACATATGTTTCTTCCTCTAAGTTATGCATTTAATTTAATTTTCTTAGTGATATTACTCTAAAGGAATAAACCTAGTATTTGTAGTGGTTTTTGTAGTAATTGCAATTTCAATAGTAAAGAGTAGTAAATGACAGTGTTGCTTGCTTCCTGATGTTTATAAATTTCTATGTATATCCTTGGATTGGATTAAATCTCTTCTATAGAAAATCACGATTTATGTTTAGTTTTCTTCCCTGTAGCAGTACAGTTTTTTGTATATGTAGTAGGGGTTTGGTTATATATTTTTTTTTGAGAAAAACTTATTAAACCCTTTCGAACCGAACCGAGTAGTATATTTAAAAAATTTTTGAAAAAGTCTTGAGAATATTTCTGACGACTTTGTATACAAATATTTTGTTTTCGTTCTTTGTGGTTTTTAGTATAAAATATTGACATTTGACAGCTGTAGTTGTTTGTGATCAACTAAGGTATTAATTTATAATAGTAATTGGTTATATTTTTGAAGCAAAAAAATCACCGTGTGACGCTCCCATCGTTTCGATTTGAGTTCTGTTTTTTTCGTTAAGTTGGTACATCTGTTAGCGTCATAGCTTGATATTTACAACAGTTACGTAGCCAAGAGTACATCTATCTCTGTGTGTGTGTGTTGGCGATTTTTTACAATTTTATTAAATTGTATTGTATTAAATTTTGCGTAAAAAACGGATTTAATGATGCGCGAACGTTGGAAATTTTAGAAAAGTGTTTCGGCAACGATTCTCTAAAGAAAACGGTCGTTTACCAGTGGCACGAGCGGTTCAAAAGTGGTCGTGAGTCAATCGAAGATGATGAACGCAGTGGCAGACCATCGACATCGAAAACCGACGAAAACATTGATAAAGTAAAACAAATTTTGGTCAATAACCGCAAATTAACCGTCAGAGAGATAGCGGAGGACTTGAACATTGCCTATGGATCCGTCCAAGACATTTTGGTTAATGATTTGGATAACTCACCGTTGCACAGTGCCATTATTATTCGTAATTTTTTGACGAAAAATGCAACAAATACCATCCAACAGCCACCGAATTCACCTGATTTAACTCCCTGTGACCTCTTTCTGTTCAATCGATTAAAAAAGCATTACGGGGAACGCGTTTCAGCAGCCGAGAGGAAGTAATGGAAAAATCGCAGGAAGCACTGATGGACATACCGAAAGCCGAATATAAAAAATGTTTCGAGAATTGGATCAAGCGCTGGCATAAGTGTGTTGCAGTCGATGGGGATTACTTTGAAGGGGACAATATAGATTTAGATGAATAATCTTGTATTTTTAATTTCCTGAATAAATTCCGGGAACTTTTTGATCAAGGTGGTATTGTGGATCTATGGGCACTCAGAAACATACATATATAAAATAGTCGACTACCTAGCAATGAACTATATTGATCCTGAACCCTTTCTAGATATATAAGCTCACATTAATAAAAAAACTAAGAAGTTTCCACATAATATTTAATAACATAAAATCGAAAAAATTTTTCAAAACTATAAATTTTACTATTAAATTAGCTACAACTTACTCTCCCATCAACCACGAAAAATTCAAAAAGAAATAAGTGCGGAAAAAACTTTTCACATAAATTTCAAAACTAATTTCAAATAAAATTCGTTACTTTGGTAAAACTTTCTCTTAATTCAATTCAAAGGAAATTTGTGATTACAAACAACGTCCAGAAATGTGAAATACGCTGAAAACCACATTAATTTAGTCAAAAAGAAAGAAAAGCAATACACAAGCAAAAACTTTTCGTTTCGTAAGGCATTCTCACTTATTATATGTAGAAGCGGGAGGAGCAGCAGTAGCAACACTTAGACCTAATTTTTTTCTACTTTTACTTCGTTTCTTCGTTTTTTTTTTGTAAGTTGCAGCAAATAAATTTAAACATAAAATATGCTAAGCACTACTTTTTTCTTCTAAAAAAAAGAAGAGAATATGTAGCTTGGGCACAATGAAATGAAACTTCCGGTTGCTTCCGGAAAACAATATATATATGTAGAGTAACAACAACGATAAATGTCTCGCATTCTCATGTGGCATAGAAACTTTTTTAGTTTTGGTGTTTGCTGTTGTGAACATAGGTTTGTTTTTAGTTTACCTTGTCAACATAATAAGGCCAATGTACAAAAAAATGGTGGAAATAAGGTTAAAACTTTTTTTAAATGTCATTTCATTTTTCATAGTAGTTGGCTTAACTGCACAGAAAGTAAATTTAAGTAAGACAATAATGTTACTGAGTAAACATTATCGAGAGACTTCACTTTTGATAATGTAAAAGTTATGAGTTCTCCTTGCTATCCTGGAATGTCTGATTTTCTAGATGTTTAATACTTTTGTTTTTGTTGGCGTGTGATTCAGTTACATTTATTGCGATAATTCAGATTTATATTTGTCCAAGTTACAGTTTGCAAAGTAGTTTTTATCCAATGAAGTCATTAACTGAGCATTTTCTTGACGTTGAGTCAAGAAACAAAGAAGTTTCAGTACGCAGAGTTAATAAACGCTATCCAATGAAATTATTGACTAATTCATCCCTTGGGTGTTCAATTTGTGCATTTAAGGTTCTTTCATATCGTAACTTTTCCTATTGACTTTTCCATTTTCCGCACAGTAGACAAAATGTTTTTAAATATAAGTTTTTATAAGTTATTTTTCTCAGTGTACAATTTCGAGATTGAATTTACAGTTTCAATCCTTTTGCTGCTTATATGCATTTGTCCTACCTTCTGCAAAGGAAAATACGGTTAAACCTACATCTTAAATATACTTTAAAGATAACTTAAAGATTTCATAACTGAATTGTTATAGATACACACACACACACACACACACACACACACACATCCAAAGGATAACTCTGGTTTCGACCTTTGTGGTTTTACTTGAACGTATATATGTAGCACATAATTGGGTTTGTAAATTGCAACTGTTTGCTGTAATATGTTGGGTAAAATATTTTTGTATTTGTTGACATGAATATGAATGCATGCAGTAGTTGTGGTTGTAGTTGCAGTAGTTGTACGAGTATATAAATGAATTAAATGCCTTTAGAAGAATAGTGTAAATTCACATGCGTGAAAGTGATTTACATACACAAATTTAGATCACAAAGATTATCACACATATCATTATTATTATTTATTTATACCTGCGTAACTTATATACATAGGGAAAGTATGTGTAAGTTGTACATAGTTTTGTCTGCCCGCAGAAAAATTAATTTTTTCTTATTAAGACTATTAGTTGTAGACATCGCCGAGAGTTACATTTTTAACGCAAACATCTGATACCTTTGATTTCAGCTTCAAGATTTAATTTAAAAAAAAAAAAACGCTTTTTCATTTTGCGCTACATACGTGTAAGTTGGGCCATTTTTTTTACTAGAGAAGAGTCAAATCCTGCTCACAAAAAAATGATGACCCTTCGGGGCTCATTAATATATTGAAAAATGGGTCCAACATACACGCACTTCCTCTATATATTGAAATATCAGGTTCATCAAAATTTCGCATGTTTATATTCATATACATACACTTATGCATACGTAGGTATATATTTCAAATTGAAATTTGATTTTCGTAATTGATACAAATTGAAACATCAACTATTTGAATTTATTTCAATGATTGTGATGCGGTTAAATTATAAGCTTACATAATTCATTTCAACATAGGTATTTATTTATAGAAATTGTTTATTATACATATACACATATTACGATGATTTACAACATTCATTGCATACATTTAGGCTATATTATATTTCATTGTATTTTCGCACATTATATGTATGACAAGTGAGATATGCATTTGAGTAATCTCACTTAAACTGCATAATTTACCAAACCGGAATTTGTCAAAAATGTTTTTAAAATCCTTAAATTTGTATATTGCTTATAGCATGCATACAAATGTATGCCTAAATGTATGCAATCAATAATTTGATATTTGTTTTTCATTGCTAGTCAGTCATAGTCATCATATTTTATTATCATTACAAATGATTACGCCTGCATCATTTTCGTTTACTATGCATGTACCATATATACATACATATGTAGTATGTAAATAAATTTCATACATGATTGTGTGGGTGGTTGTGGATAAGCGTGTGTATTGACAGCAAGCAAATAAGTTACTCCTGGTGTTACTTTTCTATTTTTTGTATCCTCATTGCGTATGCGTGCGTGTACTGTGAAATTTTTACTGCGTCTTCCTGTTTT
Organism: Toxonevra muliebris; assembly: GCA_963691655.1. Classification (NCBI taxonomy): domain Eukaryota; kingdom Metazoa; phylum Arthropoda; class Insecta; order Diptera; family Pallopteridae; genus Toxonevra; species Toxonevra muliebris. The sequence goes on along the minus strand of OY829328.1, from coordinate 86,497,679 downwards.
CACAAATATTTTGACAATATACAAAGTGACATCATGATTGATTGATTATTTGTCATATGCAGAAGTTTTTTTTTTTTTTTACGTTAAAACATTCGTTGGTTTATTTTGTGTTTCTTTTCTAAATAGAAAATTTTGCTTTACAAAACCACAGAAAAAAAAGTAGGATGTTTTCTTTGTATGTGTGCGGGTAATATGTCAGTTTTGTTTAACATATTGTGTTTATGCCTAAAATAAGGCAACAAAAAATTATTTTATTTTTCGATATTGACAGTTACCAAATTTGTTAAGTCACAAGTTTTTGTTCTTGTTAGGTTGATTGATATTTCGTTGCTGTTTTTGTTTTTTTTTCATTTCTAGCAAAATAATTGACATACTTTGAAGAAAATTTAATTATCAATGAAAACCAAATTTTGTAAAGTTTTTCTCAAAATTAAAAAATTTTAATTTTACATACACCTTTTTTTTTGGTTATTAATGTGATTTTATAATCCTACTTTTTTCAAAACTTTATGTATCTACTTTGATTTATGAATTAAGTTAGTTTGACATGTCTTTCCTCTCAAGACCATAAATGTAGGCATATGAATCCTATTGTTATGTCATTGTGGAAAAGTCTACCGCTTCGAGGAGACACTTTGAAAAGAAACACCGATATTTTTTAGTAGCTCGTTACAAATTAGATGTTTTATTTGAAAATAACGCATTTAAATTACGCTACCAGGGTTAGGGTTACCAGATGAGTATTTTATAGGACCTAAGAGGTAAGTTTTTTACAGGGTAAGTATTCAAGGTAGGTAAAAATTCAATTTTAGTTTAGTTTTGGGTTTCTGTCTAGTTCTTCATAGGAGTTAATATCATTAGAGGAAAGGCCCTTTTTGTTTTTGGCATGTATACAAATGAAGCAGTGACTGGCCTGTAAGAACGTCTACGATAGAATAAATTTGTGTCCTGTTTAAATATCTGAGGCTTCTATAATGCTTTTATTTGAATTCTAGTTAAATTCCTTGTATTATTATATTGCTTGAGTGATCCTTCTTCGGCTATCATCATCTGAAACTAGTAGGTTTTAGTCACATTTATTTGCAATTAGTCAATATTTGTCTCTGTTTACCGCGAGAATACTCTGATCTGTGTAATTTTCCTTAGAATAATTTGCATTTTTCAATAATCTTGTTAAGATTTGTGTTCAATGATTTTTATACAGCCTGGCTTTCATATGTATAGTAAAACTTAAGCATCTGCTGTGGCCCATAGCTAATCTGTCAAACTAATCATTTTATAATAAATAGTACGTGAAAACTGCTGCATCTACTCGAAAAGTTTTTGAGGCGTTCTCGTTAATTTTAACCCGGTTATTGGCGACGCGTTCTCGTTCATTTTACAGCCAGTTTAAGAGAGAATGCAAATTTAATAATTTTTATTTACCTTAGTTGTATTCACTTCTTTAAATTTTCCTCATGATGAAAAAGCTTGATTTATTTTTTTTTTTTAACTTTAAAATACTTTTTTATACCTACTTAAAAATTGTGCTAATTAAAATCTAATAAATTACAAGAGCACTTTTTAAATTTTTCTTCCAAACTTTTAATTAGATTTAACATTCACTGGACTGGACTTAATTTTAACATAGCCCAACAGGCGATATTTCCTTTTGTACCGCAAAAAAAGAAAAACAAATAAAAATAAAAAACAAAAACCAACAACAAAAATATACTATATTTTATATAGCAACCGCCAAATGTCAAGCTTAACAACATTGGCAACAATCTTAAGGGGGAGGTGAAGGCACAAATGCCGAAGTATAAAAACAGTTTATGTTGGAAACTAATTCATGTAGAAATTTCAACACCACTGAACTATCTACCAGACGAACGAATGAACATTTATAGAAAGGGAGAAGAGACAGTTACAGAAGGACACAACATACATACTATATACAGGATTAAAGACCGCGCCATCAAAAACGTTACTGCAGTCAAACCACAACAAATTCCATTGCAAAGTAGAAACTAAAAAGAAAAAAAAAGAAGAAAATTTATGTATGTAAGTCAAGTCAGTGGAGAAACAGAGGCGGAATGAAGTGGATTTTCTTCGCAACCCGATTTAATTCCATTCCCTCCTGCAAGATTAAAGTATTATCACTATAACCAGTAGTTTGAGGTAACTGGGTATTCCAAGTTTTAGATAGTGGATTTAGATTGTACTTGCTGTAGGTAATGTAAAATTCAACAAGACCGAATAAGATATTTTTCCTTACTTTTTTTTTTGCTAGTTTAGACTAGTTTCTTGTTTTGCTTTTCAATTTGTTAGTTTTGATGCATGAAATGAAAATGTGCAAAAACAAAAAAAAAAAAAAAAAACCTTAAAAGCAATAAGAAAAAAAAAACTTGTAAGCTTCCATAAAGTTCATTAAATCCAGTGTATGTTCCAGCGTCTATCTGTCTGTGAATGTTCCTTATGTTTACTCTCATCTTTGTAGACGTTGTTGTGAGTATTTTGGTTATATGCAGGATAAGACTAAATCGCATTAACTAGCAACAAGAACAAGAAGAACAACAGCACCACCACAGAAGCAAACCAGGCAAATAGATTTAAGTTGAATCAAGCAAGCTTAAAGAAGTTAGCAAAAACAAAGAAACAATTTCAAAGGGTAATGGAGAATGCGCAAAAAATTATTAAAGCACGAAAATGGAAAAAAACATACCAACATTAGAGAAGTGTTGTTGAGAAAAAGTCAACGATTTCTTTCGTATTTTTTATAGTTTCTTTTTCTTTTTCATTTTCATTTTTGCCTTCTGCAATAAAATGAAAAATAAATTTCACAACTGATCGTTAGACAGTAGTAGACCAAAAGTTATAAATAATTAAATGCTTTTAATTAGTTTTTTTTTTTTTTTTTTTAGTTAGGTTAAAAAGTTGATTCTCCAGCTTGTTGCGTGTTCTTATTCTAAAGTAATCTCTGTGGATTTTGTTGTAAGAATGAAATTATAAATTGAAATAGTTAATTTAATTGTATTACATAAACGAAACAAATTTATTAAGTTGTAGTAGATATACCATATGTTTAGAAGTAGCATAATATGCAATTAGTGAGATATTACAGATGATTTGTAGTTATAAATAGAGATTAGATTTCAAATCGGGTGATTTATTATTTTCTCAGGTTTCATTTTATATTCGGCAAATGCTCTAGAGTAAATGCGTTTGCAAGTGGCCATCAGTTTAATGGATTTAATAAGATCTACTATGTTCCCTTCTAGTGCGAATCAATCTATTCTTCAATCCAAACTAGAATCATTTTCTGCATTTCTAATTGTATTCCCGATATTCTGGAACTGCAATACCAAATGTGGAATATAGTACCACTTCAGATTGGGAGCCACATTTTTGCTTTTTATCCTTCTTGATTCAATTTTTTATTATTGATTATAATACAGTCTTATTTCAAATGTTTTAATATTTATGCTATTAAAACTAGTTAGGTATAACAATAATAAAAAAGAAATATAATTATAAATTGAAAGAAAATATTGTACTTATGAAACAAGAAACCGAATTCACTCACATTTACACAACTACAAAAGAAAAATTCACTTAAAATCACAAAATTCAATTTACCAAATTACTTTCCATCTACAATGAACACAGCAGCCAAAAACGAAAGTATTAAGAAAATAAATATTGAAAAAAAAAGAATGAAAAAAAAGATTATAAAAAATTCATGCAATTTTCAAAATTGTATTTTAGATTAAAAACTTTAGCTTAAAGAACAAAAAGAGAATGGTATTGTAAAAAGTATCATAAGTTTTTAATATGCTTTTAAAGATAAATGAAAATAAGAATAAAAAGACTAAGTAATAGTAAGTAAAAGTAGCAAGTAAAGAAACTAGAATTCAAACCAAAATATTAAAAAGTTTAATGTTGCGAAACCTTAAAATAAATAAGAATCAATTTCCCAAAAATTGAAATAGAAAATGGAAACTTTTGAAAAAGCTGAAATGTGGTGAAAAAAAATAAAATTGTTTTTCAATTAACTTTTTGTGCGTGCATGGTGTCAAACTGTGGCATTATGCATTTAAAATACAAACATTTTTATACACAGTAGAAGATTTAGTAACCCAGTAAGGAAAACTAACCAGATTTAGGAGTAGTTAAATAAAGTGACATTGTAAAAAGTTGTGGTAAAGATTTAAAACTTGCACGCGCTTAAAAATAAGATGAAAGCGAATACTAACCAGGTTTCTAAAAGCTGATTGGCAGTCTTAGGTAATGTCTAAATAGAGTAGGAATCAATATTATAGCTGCAATAACATCGACAGGTCTCCGAAGTGAGTTTTAAGAATATTAGTCCATAACAGAGTAGGGCGTACTGAACTAATTTTTTCAATCAATTAATTATTTAACTAAAGTTTTAGTCATGACTAACGAGTCATAATAAAATTTAGTCAGAACTAAATAGTTAATCATAATCGCCAGTAAATGAATTCTGTCATCCAATCATTAGTGTTAACCCATTAAGTCCGAGAGCAAACCGATTAAAAACCAAAAAATCTTCAATCACACGTCGTTATCGTCACAAATTCAAACAGCAAATGGTATTATCGAATTTTTGTATTTTTTTTTTAAGTTTCTCTCTTCTAATTAGAATAACTGTGATGGCGATTACGTACTCCGGTAAATTTTTTTATCTGCATTAAAATATACTCCTTTGTTGTGCGTATACGCATTATTAGGACTTAATGAGTTAATCTAAAATTAAAAATATAAAATTGAAATTTGCAACTTAATAAGTAGTTTTTCATATTGCCGGATACGTGTTAAAACTACGAATGCTAATGTTTAACCATTCGCTATGAATAAAAAGAGTTTCCGGTCACAAAAACGGAATTGGAATCTCCCAAAATCTTATAAATTATTCAACGAAATGTTTGAAAATCGAGCGGTTGTATTTGAATTATTTTAATAAAATAAAATCTAAAAAATTTTGTAATTTAACTCGAATCAGCCTAGAACTTTTCGAATTTTTTAGAAAAGTTTCTAACGTTTTCCGTTAATAAAAATACTAAAAAAATGTGGCAAAAAAACTTTCTTTTTGCGTCATCATTTGTTTACGCTGGGCTGATTAGGGTTAATATATTTTTTATATTCCTTTACAAAATGTTAATGTACTTTTTTATATATATATATATTTATCAAAAATAATAAACACTCAATAATACAAAAGCTTACAAAGGTAAGACCATAGTATGTATACAAAACCAATAGGTAACCAGTTTAATCAGAATTTAAAAGAAACGGAGATGGACAACTTCCTACAATACACAGACAACAACGCATTAAAACAGAGCAAAGTATAAGTTTCGGGGTTAAAATCCCACCCGCTCTCCCTTAGCGATGAAAATCTCATACTTAAAGGGACAAAAAATTAAACTCCCCCCCTCCCCCCCCCCCCCCCCAACCTTTAGGCAATTTCGGAATCCGCTAGTAGATGCAGCTACTAACATACTCTTCTATTTCCATGCTGGGCATGAAGTACCATGTATTCCATTCACACATTCAGGCATAACATTTGTAGTATCGAATTCATTGTTACGTGATGAAAATGATGGCAGTGACAAACAGATATTTGTATTCCTATACCTGCATATATATCTATATATATTTATGCAAACTCACTCGCAACTAAAAAACATATGTGCATTGAGTGTTACCAGTGATAGTTTTTGTGATGATGATGTTTCTGATGGACATGTTTCATGTCCTGGCACTGGCATTCAAATAAAAATAAAATGTGTTGAGGACGATGACGATGGTGACGTTGTTGATGACGTTAGTAATAATTCATGCTGTCATTGCTCTTTCGAGCATTTTAGTTCATAGCACCTCGCATATGCTTAATGTAGCGTCATGTATTGTTATTTTTGTTGCTTGCTTGCGCTTTTTAGTTGTTGCGCTTTCGTAGGGAATATATGTTTCTGTGTGTTTTTGTGTCTTTGATGCCTCTATGTATGTATGCGTTTGTAAGTTGTATGTGTATTAAAACGTGCACACACGTAAATGAATTGTTACTGTAGTAACTAAATCTAAAATTATGTATGTGCACACCATTAAACTTTGTCACTCACATACACACACAAAGACTTTTAAGTTTAAGCTTAAGCTTATTAAGTTTTTAAGCGCTGTGACATGTATGAAGCGTTAATAATTCTAAAGATATTTTTGCTGTCATAAACTAAGGTCGCTTAAGTTTAATTTTTTTTTACATAAGTTGTATGTAGTAGGGAAAAAATCTGCTTAAAGCATATAAAAGTTAATCGTAGGTTTCTTCTTTGCCAGAGGATAGGTTTATGGTTTAAAACGAGGGCTTAGAAATGCTTTTGGTTTTACTTGTTATATTGTTAGGCTTATGTTAATATTGAAAGAGTTTTTGAAAATTCTATAGATTGTGAAGCATGGCGAGAATCTACGTTGCCTCTTTCATTTCTGGATCATTTCTTCACTTTTTGATCATTTAACCTATTTGGGTTGTAGCTTTTTTTTAATTTTTTAAGTTACCTAGCAAGAAATGAATATAAAACAAAAACTTAATAAGTTCTTTCAATTGTAAACAAATGTAAAAAAGGATGAAATTCTGTCATATTGGAGACTGTTGTTGATATTCCCTCTAAATCTTAGCGTCATAGCTTGACATTTGCAAAAGTTACGTAGCCAAGAGTACATCTATCTCTGTGTGTGTTGGCGATTTTTTACAATTTTATTAAATTGTATTGTATTAAATTTTGCGTAAAAAACGGACTTAATGGTGCGCGAACGTTGTAAATGTTGGAAAAGTGTTTCGGCAACGATTCTCTAAAGAAAACGGTCGTTTACCAGTAACACGAGCGGTTCAAAAGTGGTCGTGAGCCAATCGAAGATGATGAACGCAGTGGCAGACCATTGACATCGAAAACCGACGAAAACATTGATAAAGTAAAACAAATTTTGGTCAATAACCGCAAATTAACCGTCAGATAGCGGAGGACTTGAACATTGCCTATGGATCCGTCCAAGACATTTTGGTTAATGATTTGGATAACTCACCGTTGCACAGTGCCATCATTATTCGTAATTTTTTGACGAAAAATTCAACAAATACCATCCAACAGCCACCGAATTCACCTGATTTGGCTCCCTGTGACTTCTTTCTGTTCAATCGATTAAAAAACCATTACGGGAAACGCGTTTCAGCAGCCGAGAGGAAGTAATGGAAAAATCGCAGGAAGCACTGATGGACATACCGGAAACCGAATATAAAAAATGTTTCGAGGATTGGATCAAGCGCTGGCATAAGTGTGTTGCAGTCGATGGGGATTACTTTGAAGGGGACACTATAGATTTAGATGAATAAACTTGTATTTTTAATTTCCTGAATAAATTTCGGGAGCTTTTTGATCAAGGTGGTATATCTAGTCAGGACAAAGAGAAAAAATAGACTAGCTAGTTAGTTGGTAATTGTATGTAGCTTGAAAATGGTAGATAATATGTGAAAATAGTGTTGAGGAGGAAATGGAAACGATGGAACTTTCTCTGTGCCATTGCTTCGTCTTTAGAATTATAATTTAAAACTCTACGTTCATGTATTTTCAGGCTTCTAGTAGTTAAGGTAGACCTCTTGAATTGTGTTTCTTCGTGTTTCTTCTTGAAGTACCAAATGTTTCGGTTGATTTATAGAGACATACACTTTATATTATGTATCTTTTTGCAATTGTGATCAAGAATGTATAATTTGGTGTTTGAATACTCATGTGCCTACTAATACATGTTCAAGAGTAAAATATCAAATGTTGTGCTCACACAAATTGAACACGGTGAGTTCTGTCAACATATACGAGAGTCTGCCATACAAGTATAAACATACATAATGTTCACTTGACGTTTTACTTTTTAAAAAGAGTTGAAGAATGTTCAGTATATGAACACTTACATTTTTAACACTCATATTCTTCAACATGTAGAGGTAAAAAATATCAAAAATGTTCAGTACATGAACTCAAAAATGCGAACACTCGCATGCACGAGAGTTGACTAAACTAATACAAACATACACATTAGAAATGTGTTCTAATTGTATGTTCATGAATACTAATATGGCACATATACACGAAATGTTTGTAATTTTATAATCTGTACAAAGTTTGTTCATGTTTGACCCTGAATATAAGATGCAAATTTGTATGCTCCTTTAAAATTTTTGCATACACTTTATACACAATATGCCATTTTAATTTGCTTAATATTAATATTCTTAATGAAGTTATCTACGCAATTATACGGTGGGGCATTCTTATTCATTTAATCGTTGTACAAACAAAATCAAAGCAAAAACAAAAAGTAAGTAAAAAAAAAATAAAGAATTTTAATGAGGAAAATTCTGCAAGATTAAAAAGTCATTTGCAACATTTTCATCTAACAATGCAGCAATAGAAGTCAGTCAGTCAGTAACAGCAGCAGTTGCAGAGCAACAATTACAACAATTTTCAAACAAACAAAAAAATTCAAAACGAAAGAAATGAAAGGGCGAAAAAGGACAAGGGAGTTTGGTAAACGTAATAAAGATATGCATAAAATGCTGCGTCGAAGAATAAGAAGCAAAAAAATAAAAATAAGTGTTGATGAAAATTTCTATAGCTTCACGGCAGCACAAGCTGAAACTCAAATACACGTGGGACATCCGCGTGCACTGTGAATGCAATCCAAATCAAAAAATCAGTCAAGAAGTTTCTTGAATAAAGTGCATTTGTTGAGAAAATGAGAGAGGAAAGAAAATGTTACATAAATGTTGTAAATTTGAAGCAAATTTTTTTGCATTTTTCTGCAATTGCATTTGAAATAATTCTTTATTTCTTTAACTTTAGATAATTAAATTTGCTAAAATTGTTATTTAAATTATTTGTAAGTTTTAAATTTGATGAAGCAAAAAAAAATTTTTAATAGTGACTTTGACAAATAGGTTTGCTGAGTTTTTATAGTTATAATTAATGATCTAAGAAATAGTATTTCTTATGAAACTTTCATTTCAACGGAAACTATAGATAATTATTTTTCTTGAAATTTTAATAAATTGCAATTTTCACAAATGAATAATGATACAATTTATTTTTTTTAATTTTGTTTTACATTTTTGCAGCAATTACTATATAAGCCACAATAGCAACCACTAACCCATCAACATTATACCAGTAGAATATTTTTTGTTTTAATTTTTACTGATGATTTCAATGTACATACATAACTGATGATAATGATGGTTATGATGGTGGAAGTAGTGAATGTTGCTGGTGATATTGCTGCATGTTTGTTGTATGATGAGTGTTTTTAATGATTATGGCTTTTTGTTTCAAAATCCTTTATGTTCAACTTTTTTTTTCTCTTTTTCTTATTTATCTTTTAAGCTGCTGTTAAAGTTATGTTTGTTTGTTTGTTTTGTCCTTTCTTCATAGTAAAGATAGTAATGAAAAAATATGAAAATATGCTATATTTCTTCATTAGTTGTTGTTTTCATTGTGCGATTTTTCTAACTGATTGTGTGTGATAAAATGCGGAGGAAAAAAAGGGAATGAAATGCTATTTTCTAGAGCATTAATGGTATTCTCAGTTGAATTGAAAATATTTAACTTTAAGAGACATAGCTTTTCTGAGGCAAAAGTTTTTATTAAAGTCACGTGGCATTTGATTGACACATCACACATCAAGAGATGACTTTACAAAGCTAGTTCTAGACCATGTAAGCTGTAACCCATGTAGAAAAGTTAATGCTATATTGTCAAAAGGTCGGAGAAATCGAATTCATGAAACTGTACAGGACTTGTCTTTTAATTTGTCTTTATCCTGGTTTTTACTTTCAATATATAGAGAGATTATCAGTTTAATCACATTAAATTTAAAAAATTTGCAGTCTGATTTCCGTATATAAAGAAAATAAATAATTACAACTATGCATATTTATTATGAAAGTCTATTATAACACTTTTATTTAATCTTTTTGAAAACACACAAACTCATACATATTTACATGTACACAAAAACACAACTACATACTCGCTTATGAAGACTTACAAATATATGTTTGTCAAGGTCATGTGATGCTGTGTGCTATGCAGTAAATTCAGATCAAAAAGCTCGTTGGAGTATGCTAAAAGTATTTGCCTTTTCTAGTTTTAGTTAAAGTTGTTTTTTTTTGGACAATTTTTCTTTTGGTGACAGAAGTTCCAAGTAATATAAAAGCAAGTAAATTACAGTAGCAACTAGTTTTCTTTTGACATATTTTTATGTAGTTTTGTTACTACACTACATTTGCATGTGTGTTGATTAAGAAAAACTGTTGCCTTTGTGTGAATTTTACTTGAAAAAACTTGAAAATATGTTTTTGATGTTTTGCTGTTTAAATGCTAGACGAATTAATGTTTATTGTGGTACTGAGTTAAGAATTAAGTATAGTTCTTAATAATTACAAAATCAATACTTTTTCCATCTAATGTTTGTCGTATCATCAAAAACAGTTACGAAAATTCATTTTTATATTGCAAACTTTTAGGAATTTCGGCTTTATTTAAATATGTTTGTATTTGGAATCCTTTTTCCATTATTTTATTTGTTATGATTTAAGATTTGATTCAAGAAAAGTAACATATTTAAGCTTCTGTATTTGTTGTATTACTTCATTCATTAAAACTCCTAAGAGTATGCTATAAGATTTTAGTACTTTAAAAAGATTAACTAGACTAGACAAAAAACTGCAAAACAAAAGATTAGGGCTTTAACATGATTGTATTTCATCTTTATTTTTTGTTTTGCTTTAAAATGAACTCCTAAAAGTATGCCTTAATATGCTGAATTTGATTTGACTAAAAAACCTCACCCATATTAATTTGATTTTATTTATTAGATATTGCAATGAAATACTTAAATTTATTTCCATTTTTATTCATTTATTGTTTTTTGTAACACAAAAAACATTAAAAATTGAGCTGAAGCTACTTACAGCGTTTGTCATTGTTATGAGTATGATAATTTGTGTTTGTACTATATAGTGTCTACCAGGCTGAAGTTTATGCCGTTTCGGCCTATGCTTAAATAATCCTTGATAATATATTTTAATATCATTTCTAGTAATTACTAGTGGACTTTCAGACCTCAACAAATCATCGCCTCTGGGTTAAATTTTTTTATAATCCCTTAACTCCGCACTAAAACTCGATTCCACGTTTTTGGGGCGACTAATCTCGTCTGCTCTTCGTAACTTATGCCTGACCCATTGCGGTTTTAAAATATTAGTTTTGATTCATTTATCAACAACAGCTGTTGGCTTTACCCACACTTTCGGCGTCAGTAGCATTGGTGTTGCTTAGTCACTTTCATCCGATCGCAGCATAATTGAACTGCTGTTGTTTGCTTTAATACTCATGTCTTTAGTTTTGTTGGTGTTGATGTTTAGCCCTATCTTTGTTGATGGGAATTTGAAATCGTTCTGCTTAGATTGCATGTTGTAGTCGTAATTAAGATTTTCTAATTGCTGCAAAATATTTCAGGTGATGCTATGTGATTTGCTGATTAGCATTGCGAACTTGATATCAAACAACTTTTTCGCACTTCTGGTTTTAGGCTCGGAGGACACTTGAATCCGATATTTTGTGTGTGATCATAAGCGATTCTTTCTGATTGATTTCTCAAAAACAGTTTAAAATCGTTTAACGTAACATGTGAACGGCTTTATGGCTTTGATTGAATGAATAGTATTCTAGAAAAAACTGTAATTAAAATAAACTCTAAAACTCTTAATAAAACTGTACACGTTTACTTACGACCCTATTATGTTTGACAATCGAAGGCAAAGTGTTCTGTTTTTAGAGTTCTTGAAGTTAATTTCTTAGAAAATCCGTATCGTTTTATCACTTCAATTAGTTTTGCATTAAAATATAAACCATACATTTTCTGCTTTTACAGAAGTTTACAGAATAATTTCAAAATACTTTAAAAATTACATTTAACTTTTCTACAGAAACAAACAGAAGTGAAAATTTATGCAGTTAACCATATACTACACCAAATGCTTATCATAGTGAATCTCGTATTGTCCTTCAACACGAAGAAACTATTACAAAAATTGCAGATGTTATATGCAAATCAAATACAATTTCAACCACATAATCGAATACGTACCACACACACAGCAATATACATAGCAGCAATACAACAATTTTTACTAGCAAACACATCATATTGCAATGCAATGCTTCAAATTGAATTAGGTTTGAAATTAGGTTACTCAAAGCAGCACCACCAGCAGCTACCTAACCAGATTCAAGTATGTATGTATGTAGTAGTACAAGTATACCCAGCGGTAATTTGAAAGACTACAATAGCACAAAACAAGCGTTTAACTGTAAGCATTTATGTGCTCTATTTGCACACACGATGCATATTAATTTTGACATTGTATGCCCTAGGAGAGTAGCGCTTGCTTTGTGCAGTACTTTTAACGCAAAACAAACAAGCACAACAAAGAGTGTGTTAAAGAGGCGTTTCCGCTAGTTTATGCACTGCTTCGTGCTTACTTTAGTTGAGAGAGAGAGGAAAGAGAAAAAATATCGAGTTTTGATTCATGCATTCTAATTTCTTTATTGATGTGCACGCTTCGCTTCTCGCTCAGTAAATCGTTTATAGCGTCTCGTTGAACGATGCTCGTTTTAATTATTTCATTCCGATTGAAAACTTCAATATCTCTGTGAAGATATTTGGAATCAAATCTGTAATTCTGGATTACGGTTTCAAATATTAGTAGCTTATATAGGATATTGAAAGACTAAGAACTATCACTAAGATCACTGACGAGGAATCGTGGCGGATTCCGAAACGGCCGTCTGATTTGCCCATCTCTATATACACTATAGTTGTGGTGACTACTTGGAAGCACTTTTTAAGTGCCTAATTTTGAAGCATTTGTCTTAAAAACCGCTGGGCACATATTTAGAAAAGAGAAGAGAAATTAAATACAAACACACAAATGATGATGATGCTGCTGATGTATCAACATCATTTTTTCTTCCATGTCGTCTCCACTGCTGTTGTTGTTGCTGTTCATGATAAATATAACCACAAAAACTGCAACAGTTGCAAGCAGTGAAGAACGCGCGAACCGTCCACACTTAAATTGGTAACAACTATTTTTCAGTTCACAAATAAAGATAGAAAGAGTAGCGTTTTGTTGCAGGAAAAGACGTGGAGAGACATAGAGAGAGAGAGAGGGTGAAAAAGAAATCACTTCAAAATTTTATGTTCTTCATTCGTTGTGGAAGTGTTTTTTGGTTGTTGTTGTTCTGCTTAAGTGGTTTTATATGCAAATCTCAATATAAATCGAAAACGAAATCGAATTGTACATAGAATAGAGTCGATTTGCTTTTCAATTCAACCATAGCTCTTGTTGGATTTATAAGCCGATTTTAGCATAGATGAGCACATTGTACGAGTGCGCGATGAGTGCTCAAATCTGTCTATGTATGAGCACTTGTAACATAGCCATAGATGCCAATGTAGTAGAGGTAAGAAAAGGGTTGGGTGTGAGCATATTATTAAATTGGCGTTAAAGTGTATAAACATTTATACGTACGTATAGGTGTGAGAGTATGTGTATAAGTTCGATATATGTATTTATGCAAAACAACGAAACGACGTTAATTCCTATGCCATCACCTACCACAGCAATATGAGATAATCTTTTCATTTCAAAAGATACAACAAAATTATGCATACTTTTAGAAATTTTTGATTTGTGTACATATTCAATTTTCCGTTTTACTTCTTTACAGATATCATCCATGGGAAACTCTTTCAAAATAATCGTTTCTTGGAAATTGATTATGCACAGGGGCGTGATATACCACCCGGTTATACTAGTAAAATTGCACAAACTCTGCAGGACTGGGTTGATTCATGTGATGCCATATCTAATTGCATCGCTGAACAAATTAATCGGGCTAATTCTTTGAAAGCGAAACGTTTGAAGAATGAAGAGCGTATTGAGCAGGAGGTAAAGAGTTTTTTGCTTTTTGTTTTTATATATAAGATTTCAGTTGAAAATTATGAAAACATAAACAAAAGTGATGCATACTTTCGAGTGTTTAAAAATTTTTGTACTCATGAGTATTTATATTGAATATCTAAATCGACAATTAATTTAAAGGGAGGAGGATTCTTAAAGTATTGAACATTTGTTTCTAGTTATGAATTATGACTGATCAGTACATTTCAACGAGATTATTTTATTCGTTGCTTGACCATTGACACGTGTAGAAAATAAATTGATTTAAAACCTTTTGAGATAAACTAGTTCAGTGTTAAAAACGAGAAAAAAGTTTAATGCTCGCAAATTCCTGTGCTGTAGAATTTGGCTTGCTTCATTATTTCAAACACATTCACAATTTCCTCTTCAGTTTACAGGAAAGTTTCTTTTTCATTACAAAATTAACGAAAATTAATTTTCACTACCGTGCTTGCCAGCTTACATTTTTACTTATGTAAATCTTAACTTGAAGCAATTTATGAAATGAATAAATAAAATGAAGATTAAAAATTTCTCCTTTTCAAATATTTGCATATTAAAAATTAAAATGCTTTCTCTCTTTCTCCCACTCTTTCTTTCGAAATAATACCTTAGATAATTAACATGAAGAAAACATTGAAAACCCAAATATCCGACAACGATGAAGCAATGATGGATGCACGTGATCAAATGCCAATTTTATCATCAAATATGGAGCCGCGTAAAAAATCGACCAAATTAAAAACTGCACGGCCTTCGGGTAAGTCAACAATACAAACAACAACAACATCATCATCTTTCACATCAACAACAACAGCAAACGCTGCTGGTGCAGGTGTTGGAGCAACAGGCACATCAACAATGACAACAACGACATCATGGTTTAAGTCATTTACACAAAGTTTTGATAAGGAATAAAGTTTTGCCCTTGTCATCCATTGCTTTCATTGGCAGTTCAACCAACCGCAAAAACTTTTGTTTGTTCCGGCTGATGTTGTTGGTGGTGCTGCTGTGCTTTTTCAAAAATTTGATGCTGTTAGTACAACTATTACAGACAGCTACTTCGCTGTAAAATGAAATGACATACAGTGATAATGTTTTAATTAATAGGCATTATTTTCATCATCATCAATAGCATCATCATCTCGTGTCAAAAAAGTTTTAATTGTTTCCTTTAGCGTATTTTTAATTGATTTTGTTTAATTTAGGATTCATTTCATACATTTTATAATATAAATTAATTTTTTATTCTTCTTTCTCTTCTCTTTTTTACCACTTTTGTGTGTCTTTTTCTAAAGGTTCCTTGAAGTTTAGCAAATAATTGGCTACTTAAATTATGCAAATCAACAGTAACAGCACCAGAAAAAACTATTCTCCTCATTTTCTAAATGCATTCATTATCTTATCGTAACGCATTGTAGCGCATAACATATTGCATGGCAACAACATTTTAAAATTACAAAAATTACACCAATTACAATAATAATTTTGAAATTTACAAAAAAAAAAAAAATATTTCAAACTTTCATTTACCTAAAAATTGGTTGAATGTAAATTTATCCTAAAGAAAAATAATAAAATATAAAATCCCACCATTTTTGTTTTTATTCACCTTTTCCATACGAAAAAATTCTTTTATTCCTTTCTTTTTTTTCATTTTAATACATTATTCATGAGTAATATGAAATGATTTATTATATGATTCTCTTGTACGAGTAATATTGTAATTTTCTTTCTGTACTGTTAAGAAAATAAACTTGCAGAATGTTGATATTGAAATTGAAATCTTTTTATTTAATTTACGTAAGTATTATTTAAAAATATAAAAGTAATTTTCTGCTTAACGAATGATGAAATTTATAAGGTAAGAACAAATATTAAAATCTCTTTTAATTGTAAGAAGAAGTAAAAAGAAAAAACTTAACGTTCCTGAAAGAATATATTTATAGTTATCATGCACAATTTCAAAGCACAAAGCGAAAACCATTTCTAACCAGGAAAAGCTTAATCGAACTTTTGCCAGTAAGAACTGCCGATTGTCGATTCCAGATTGCAGTGGGGTCAGTAGCAGCAGCTTTAAAATAGTAATAATGAATCCCGAATGAAAAGTAACATTTTGAATTGAAAAATTAAATATACTATTTGACTTTATTTGTTTAAATTAAGAATAAATTAGAAAATTTTCAAAAAGAACAAATAAAATGTTAATTAATATGTACAATTTTTCTTTGTTTATAATTCCAAAAGAATTTTATTAATTCTGTGCAACATTGCACACTTCGTACATAATACCACCTTACTTGTGTGGTACTTTGTGTGGCACATGTTGAGCAACATTCTCATCTACTACATATTTTCCTTCGTCACCTGCATGATAATTACCAGCATCATCTCCTTGGTATATGCCGAGTTTATCTATTATACATATTTTAATACAAAAACGTATAGTTAAAGTTGGTTTGTTAAATCACAGGTACACGTTTATTTTCATCTAACGTACCGGGCACATAACGCCATTTTAGATCATCATGATATATACCTTTCTCATCGGGCAACCAACGTCCTTCTGCACTATCATAATGATATGCACCACTATAATCGGCCACATAAGCACCACTATTATCATGCACATACTGGCCTCTGTCATCATGAACATATGAGCCATCGATCTGAGATGGTACAACTGGGACATCGTTGTGAGGTGGTACAGCTGAATCATCCTCCTCTTCCTGTGCAAGAACTATTTGAACACCGAGTAGTGCCACGAGCACTAAAATATAGTGGGACTGTGTGGAGATATAATTTTTAATACACCACTGTAAAAAATAAACTCTCTTTTGTTTTTAGACTCACCAATTTAAAACCGAACATTTTGAAGTTATTTGAAATTGAAACTAAATCGTTCAATAAGTATGGTAATTGTTTATATAGCTTTGTTTTTTATAGAAATATTTATCCTCATTTTTATTTCAGATATAAAGATGTGCCGCAATTTGAATTGCTTACAAAATAAAAGCTAACCAGTTCCTGTAGTTCAATAAACAAAAAAACAAACAAAAAATTTCAACGAAAAATGCAAATAAATATGAATTTGAATGCTCGATTTTAATTGCATGCTTTAGGTTTAGACTAACTTCAGAATCTTAAAACAAATGTCTACCATTTAACCCTTATGTAACGAGGTTGTTCCTTTTATTACCACACTTTAATTGAATCGTTTCAAGTTAAATAATCAGCTTATAATAGAAGAAATAGGGATTTAAGCTTTACCTTTGACTGGCGGCTAATAAAGTCATAAAGTCTGGCAAAATTCAAAAACATTGCAGATGAAAATTCTAGGTTATGTAGTATCCTAAGTCATGTACAGGGTAGAGGGAAATGATATTGGCGAATGAGCTGGCAATTAATATTGACGAGTAAATGACGCCTTATAATTTACACTGGGCACCAAAATTTCTTTCAGAAATTGTTAAAATTACAACCCACATTCTCTTCTAAATCTTACCCTATGCAATGAATTTTTGCTCCTTCAGTAGATACTAAAGAGTTTTGTAGGATAATTAAGACAAGGAGCTTTGGTTTGAAATATAGGTTTGCGGAACTTCAGCTGTGACTTCTAGTAGTTGACACAAATGATAGATTTTAGATGAAACGAACTTTGAAGCTCAGCAGACCTCCCAGTCTGAGGTTCCATGTAGCCGTAATGTCTATTTATTTGTTTATTTATTTTAATTTAATATTCAAAATAGTTGAAGAAAAATTTCTCTGAATCAAGCGCTCAAAGGTTAAGGTTATTTCTTTACAAAAAAATGGCAATGATCATTGAATTTCTGGTTTGTAAATTTTTATTCAATTAAAATTTATCTGTTATTATTAGCATGTCATGTAAATCTTATCGCTAAACATTTTATTAAACAAAGAAAGTAATACAAAAAATAAAACCAACACTTTGTGAATTAAATTAAATTGCAGCGCAGTAAACAAAAAAAGCGCTAAAAATTATTTTCAATTGCATTGTTAATTTGAGAGAGTGGTGAAAAATTTTGTACTACTGAAATTTGAGGTTAGATATAAGTATGTATGAGATTGTAAAGTTCAGTTGATAATATTGAAAATTCTTTTAGTATTTGTTAGAAATCGTTTACAGTTTTTACAATAAAATGAAACTTGTTATTTTTATTAATGTTTTTGATAAATTTTAAATGTTAACGGCGAAATTTGTAAATTATTTCTATACGATTTTATTACAACAGTCGGTAATTAAATGAAGAGGTTAAAATACTTTCAGATAATGCAGCTCTCTATAAGTTAATGTAGTTCTCATTTAAGTAACCTGACCCCCTATTTTTTTTAATAGCTACTGCAACTAAAATCATCACATTAATATTCATTACCATTTGATGTGATTTTATCACACACATATTTAGGTGCTTGAACTTAAGCAAGGCTGATAATAAAAAATATTTTTTTTTTCTAGATTTTATCTTAAGCGAATTGTGAAATTATTCTCCCAAAGCGAAATACAAAAATAAAACAAAAAAAAATATTCCATACAAAAATAAAACATTTCAATTAGATTTGTTTCGCTCGTAAAATTGTTATTATTTGAAACAAGTTGTTCTTCTTCTATATTTATTTATGCATTTTTATTCTGCTGGTTGCTTTATTGTGTATTTATGGGTGTGGGCACGAATTATTAATATTTTAGTACGTATTAAACTTTTTATTTGTGTAGTGCATCCTTTTAAAAGCCAAAGATTAAATGATATCATTAAAATGTAATTTTTAACCAGAGCAGTAATTAAATGTGATATTTGGTTCGAAATTGTTATCACACTAATGAGATGCTTATTAATGAAATTAATTTGTTGAACTCATCATTGTGAGTTGCAATTGGGAAATGCATGTTCAGTTAGAAAGAAGAATGGCTAATTGTGGCTAAGAAGTAGTGTATAATTTCAAAAGCAACCACTATGATTTCGAAGATTTTTTATGTTTCTGCTACAAGATCTTACCAACTACCGGATTTAGAAATTGCGGTTTATCCCCAACTTCCCTCCCCATTTGAATTTTGAAATATTCCTAGGTATAGTTTTGTTTATTATTTGAAAAGAAATTGAACTCATAAGCTCATTGAGCATTCGAATCGTCTTTGATAGTTAATTGATCAGCCCCTGCTGAAATTTTGAATTTATTCCACAATAATGATCCAATGGAGTGAGTAATAAGTCTGGAGTTCAAAGAACTGAAGCTTAAATTTATTTTTTCTGAATGTTTAACGAGGTCGATTCAAACTTTGATTGCAAAAGCATGAGCAACAACCAGAAAATAACTGGAGAAATTTGCTATGGGTTGGGTTTTTGGTTTAAAGTAGTCATGCCGATGTCTATTCAAAACTTTACAAGTGAGTCTGACTGACAGTCTCAGAAAAAAGATTGTGGGCATATGTTTTTAATCTTCAGAATAATTTTCTATAATTTTTGGTATTCTTTTAGTTATGTATAATAATACAATAAAAAACAAGAAAACGGAAATTTAAGATATTGAATTTTTCATTTCTTAAAATTAGGAAGTTACATTTATTCGTTTTTCTTCTTAAATTCTCTTAAACTCTTGATTTATGATCATGACATATTCAAATAAAAACGACCTTGCTCTTTCCCAATATTTATGCAACATTTTCCAACAGATAACTGAACTCAATAATAAAAATAATAATAATAATCTTATTTTCGCATTTATGAGCATTTAAGTAAATATGCATATACAACAATATTTCAGACGATTATTTACGTATTTTATTATTTGAAAAAGAGCTTAAAATTTACAGTATAAAATATTTTTATACTCGTAGCTTGTGCTACTACGAACACAATAAAAATCACATTCAGCCTCAAAGTATTCGTTGATAATATTCATTATTAAAAATTTACATTAGGTAAGATAATTTGTGTACAAAATTTACGCAAACAACATTTTGAAATGTAAGCAGATAGACATTGTACATATGTTGATATGGATATTTTTCGATATGTTCACATGTTGGGCGTAATAATAAACATATCCTAATGTATTTGTATGTTTGTATTTGAATTTGCATCTGTTAGTGTAATTCTAATAACCATTTCATTTTACACTCTGATTATGTGTATGCATTTTTCCAATTTTCGTATTTCTAAATCATATTTGAGCGTAAGTGAGTATCTATATACACACGTACACCCAAGATAAAAATGCTTATAAGATTTGTATGCGGAGTGTTAATTTATAAGTTCAGTTTATGTGCTAGATAGTAATTTCCCGTTGGATTATCGAAAAATGTAGAAATGTCTTTTTATTGAAGAAATGTAGACTTTTCTACAAGGTACCTGAAGAAAGACAATCTTTGCATAGTTTAATCTTGGTTACTTGTAGGACTGAATTGCAGTATTGACAATATTCCGTTGATGTCTTTGATAACCTCAAATTTACCGTCTTTTTTAAATTAAAAAAAATTGTTTTGAAAAATGAAAATCCGAAATCAGTAGATTTAAAAGAATTTTGATGTCTTCAATTCTACTTTCTCATGATCTACACAATTTCTGCAGATGTTACAAACTACAGATGTCCTCTAATGAGAATTTACTGAGAAAATTGGGGAAGAGAATGGAAAAATAACTAAATTTTAGCTACTCTTATTTAAACTATTTTGAAACTTTTATAAATCTAACTCTCTAATATTTCAAAGGTCTCTGGCAGGCTATTAAACAAAATAGAAATTCGTAAACTTAGGGGTTTCTTACAGGACATTATCTTCCCAAGTTTCTCCTTAAGAACTTGGGTATATCGCAAAGTGATTCATGACGACTAAGTATTGAAGACATGGAAAACAGTTGCCACAAGGAGTAAAATGCTTGAACTCGGAAAAGGACTGCTGGAGCCTTCTCAGATATGAGGCATAAAACTTAAGGCAATTCTTAGATTTGTCAGTAGTCTTAATTCAGAACTGTGCTTAAAGAAAGCACAAAAGATTATATATGGTCGCGTTGCGCTATAATCAGTCTAATAATAATAAGCCCCTAATATTAGTAGTCTTTAAGTTAGCTAATTTTTTTGAAAAAGTGCGAGTCTTAGAATACCAGATTTCTTCCGGCAAGCATTGAGTACATGGGTGGGGCTGTTTTTTCTTACTCCTTATTGAGAAAAAAGATTTAGAAAATAGTAGTAGAATCGTTCACTATTTCACAAGTTCACATTTCATAAAAGGTTAAACTAATGTAATTTAATTTCAAAATTTTTTCTGATACTGATAAACCCTGAACAGTATGAGCTTAAGTTGATAACGTTTTTTTGTAAGAAACTTTGATAAAATTTAAAAACTAATGCCAATTCTTTTCGCATGTGTAAAAACAAGTACGTAAGTATGAAAATATATACACATCGATAAACATAACTACTCATATTTGCTTGAAAAATCTAAATTGAAAGTCTTGCTACAATATTTGACTGTGAGCGCTCATTCGTACTAAATTTTATACACCGATAAAATTTACTTGTTAAATATTTCAATTTGGTTATTTTTGTGGAAAATTTATATCGCAAATAAGTATGTAAAGGTTTTTTGATATTTTATGTAGATTGACAGGAATGTTTAAGAGAAATTGTTGGGCCCTATTTGATTGTTGACCTAAAATAGTGAAATTTTGTCAATATATATTAGTGGTTGAAAAGCTTTTGCATTGAAATATGTGCCAAAAACGTGACGACGAAAATTGAACGCTAGTTTACAAGCACATCAAATGTATGGATTTTAAAGAACTTGAAGATTTTTTTGCACTAAATGTATGTTAGTCTGTCACTGTTTTAAAAATTACTATATGCAAAAATTCATTGAAAATCAACTCGCTCACGTTGATTTAGCTTGTTATCTCATTAAAAGTGTAAGAAATAAGAACAAATGTCTCTGTAATTTTTGAATTTATTGTGTGCATAGTGTACATAATATACTCTATATACATACGTACAACTTTGTTTATGTGTGTATATTTAGTGTACATATGAAAACTCTAAATTTATTATTATTTAATTATTAAAAATCCTACAAAATATTACATAACATATGAGATTATTCTACCGAAAACTTAAAAGTACAATTTATTATCTTCTGCTGGTACAAAATTTTATAATAATAAACTAATTGAAATTATATTTAAGCATATAAGCAAACTTTTATTGTATCTTGAAGCTATAGAAGTTTTACATAATAATAATTTATAGTTATATGTACAATGTTTCATAAGTTTTTCGTTTAATGAAATTAATTAAATAGCATTTCGACTTATTTTAACCATTTGCGTAAAAACATTTCTGCCACAATTATCTACAAATAATGTGATTCGTTGCGTTTGTTGCGTATATAATTTCCACATTTTAATATATTTTTGTTATACTTATATGGTATATTCTATGAGCATATAGTCGGCGTTCTGGCAGAATTCACTAAGTCCATTTTTTGAATTTCTGAGATTAAGTTAGTTTATGCAGTGCATGATGCGCTACGAGCATTGGCAAAACTTAAAAAGTCAACAGATTGATACACACATTAGTATACGTTTCAACTGTATCATCAAAAATCTAATTTTTTATGTCATTAGAATTATAAGAGCTAAATCCAATTAAAAAAAATTCATTTGGACTTAGTGATTTCTGTTTGGACGACGACGATATGTATCTCATTAAAATATTTACCTCAACATTTTATACCAAAAGCTATGTGTGTGTAAAACTCAATTTTTAATTTTATTTATTTTATTTACTTAAGAGTTGTTAGTTTGTTTTATAATTAATATGAGAATGTCATTATGGCGTAAATATTTAATTGGATTTATGTTTACTTTAAAATATTTAACTTATTTAACCATAAGAAAATATGATATTCCGTCTGACAATGACAGCAATTCTGTTTAATTTTACATTTGGGAGAGTTTCGATTCCACTATAAATTTTAAAATTGTTTAGTAATTAAAGTACATGGTAAAAAATTTATTTTTCTTGTATTGGAGATTTCAGATTAATATCTTTAGAAGTGTCCGAAATGTTGCATCTATCTAGTAACTACTTGGAATTAAAACTCTCAGTATAAATAATCAAATAATTTGGAACTTTTCTTTGATATCAGTATGGAAGTAGAGTGAGACTTTGCTTGCTTTAAAGTATAACTTAAAAGTTTCTTTTAAATTCAGATTGAAGATGGACTGAAACTTTGCCGGCTTTCTGTAACTTATAACATATATTATATTAGAAAAATACCCATATTGAGATTGCTTGAGAAAGTTTGAATCCATAATCTTTTATCTATACAACTCTATGACTTATGCACTATACACATTCACGACGACAGCTACACGACTACATTTGTCAAAAATTAGAAGCACACGTTCTTACAGAGATGATTTTTTTGGCACGACCATATGACTACTTAATACAATTGTGGCTGCCGCCATTTTAAATATATTTCTAATTTGACAAGCGACAAACCTCAACGTTATATAATTTGCACAATGCTAGAATTAAGTATGTAGAGAAATGAAGTATTTAGTCAGTCGATAAGAGAAATTTTCATTTCTCAGATTCTTTCAAAATATCGAATTTTAGGACAAGGGTTGAGGAATAGGGAAAGTTATGAGGATTTTCTGTTTGGAACCTTTATAGGTGATTACATAGTCAGACGAGGATGCTTGTTGAGCAAAATTTAGTCTGTTCTCGCTACTGCATACTTCAACTTAAAACATAAAATTCCCATTATGAGATTATTCCATAATGTGGAATTTTCTATGCTTTGTTTATTTGCGCAGCTTTTTTTTTATACCACAGCTGTCCATGATGGGCCTAGGCCAAAATTCGCCAAAAATCGCATCCATTCATGTTGTTTGAGTTATATTTGTTTATAAATAAAAGGGACATACTACCTTGATCCAAAATTTCCCGGAATAACCACCGTATGGCGCACCCATCGTTCCGATTTGAGTTCTGTCTTTTTTTGTTAAGTTGGTACATCTGTTGTTGATATTCCCTCTAAATCTTAGCATTATATCTTGACATTTGCAAAAGTTACGTAGCCAAGAGTACATCTATCTCTGTGGATTTAATGGTGCGCGAACGTTGGAAATGTTGGAAAAGTGTTTCGGCAACAATTCTCTAAAGAAAACGGTCGTTTACCAGTGGCACGAGCGGTTCAAAAGTGGTCGTGAGTCAATCGAAGATGATGAACGCAGTGGCAGACCATTGTCATCGAAAACCGATGAAAACATTGATAAAGTAAAAGAAATTTTGGTCAATAACCGCAAACTAAACATCAGAGGGTATTGTTTGGGCATTATGAGACATTTGCGTGAAGCAATTCGCCGAAAGAGACCAGAATTGCGGACAGCAAACTCGTGGACTTTGCACCATGATGACGCACCGTCGCTCAGTGCCATCATTATTCGTAATTTTTTGATGAAAAATTCAACAAATACCATCCAACTGCCACCGAATTCACCTGATTTGGCTCCCTGTGACTTCTTTCTGTTCAATCGAGTTAAAAAACCATTACGGGGAACTCGTTTCAGCAGCCGAAAGGAAGTAATGGGAAAATCGCAGGAAGCACTGATGGACATACCGAAAACCGAATATAAAAAATGTTTCGAGGATTGGATCAAGCGCTGGCATAAGTGTGTTGCAGTGGAAGGGGATTGATTTGAAGGGGACAATATAGATTTAGATGAATAAACTTGTATTTTTAATTTTCTGAATAAATTCCGGGAACTTTTTGATCAAGATGGTACAGTTTTATGTCGAATCCGAATACCGAAGTGAAAAGTTTTTTATTTGTAATTTTTACTCTTGGAGGTTTGCCATTGTCAGGCAAAAGATTGCCCCCTGTAGAAAAACTGTTATTATCTAGTTTTGATTTTTTTTATGGTGCCGAGCATTGAACCTAGTCATGCAGGTGAAAAATCATTTCGAGAAGAAAACCTGCCTATTGTTCTTGTTAAAATTTAAATATAATATTTACCACAAGACTTAAAATACTCAACATTTTAATATTAAAAATCATTAGCAATAAAATAATCTAAATAATAAAAATAAACAATAGAATTTTAATAGAATTAGCTTAAAATTGAGTGATAACAATTGAAGCTGGGAAAGTCCAATGAACCTAAGTAAATTTACTGATCAATAAAGTAGGTTTAAAAATGTTGTAAAAGATCTATGTTAGTACTCAGCATCTCTGTCTAATTTGTTTTATACTTCAATCCATGAATTTATCTCATTTTTATCAAATCCTTCATGTCAATGATTATCTCATTAAAAATTTCGTTGTTTATTTTTAATTATTAATTAAAAGTGAGATAAGCTAACGGTCTTTAGACCAATTGGACTTTTGACCCTTAAATGTTTGTACTTTTTTTCGAAAATGAATGAGAAAGTAAAAACATAAAGAAAAAATGAAATGAAAACAAAAACAATTGAACCTAAATCTGTTATTTAAACAGCTCGCGCAGTTCTACGATGCACGTCTCATAATTAGCACTTGTTCAGAGAGAATTTCTTTAATACCAAAAAAAAAAATAATATATTTTTTTATTCAGTAACTATGTTGTTCGAAATTGTTTTTATTATTTTAATTGTTTTATATTTGTTATGGTTGTATACGCGCTATCAAAGTGTTTGGAAACATATTGCAAAATTACCAGGACCCATTGCATTTCCAATAGTCGGTAATATTTTACAAGTCGGTTTCAAGTCAGAGGGTAAGTGAACATGTTTGCCGAAAAACATATGTTTTTAATGACGTAGGCGAAGATATTTAGGCGAACCAAATTCTTTGTGACAATTCAAAAATCAAAAAATCGTGGCGAGGATTTTAAAAAGTTTTTATTTGTGAACTTATGAAAAAGAGAAAATACATTGTGCTTGTAGTTAATTGTAAAAACAAAATTGAAAAAAGAAAAGACTGGAGTTTCTTTTCCTAAATTCATAATTTTTTGCAGATGCAAACGTGATGAAAGTGTAGAAAAATAAAAATAAAGCTGTTTTACTTATCTTCTTGAACAGAACTGCTTATTGCTTCCTGTAGTAGTAACTGTATTGCCTGAAATACAATGCCTTTGACAATGAAAGTCATTGTGATTGTTTGAGAGCGTTAGCATTGCAAATCGTGGCTTTATGTCGAATCGCAGTTGGGTTGTGTCTAGAAAGAGTACGCTAAGTGGTAGGAAAACGCCCAGTCCTGCTGTTTGATAGGGTCCTTATTGTAATAATGCATTATTGTAATTATTCTCTTGTATTTGAGTTTCATAAAAATTGATTATGAATATTTTCTCTATTGTAAAAAATCCTGGCTATGGCCTTGCCAGATATAGAATACTTACTTTTCTAGTAGCTGTTCACACGGGCGCAAGCATAAACGCTGAAAGAGAGGTAGAAAAATTAGGTTAAGTTTCAAAATTTTTTACATTCACAACTTAAAATCGCATCCGCATTCGTTTACCTGACATCCGTTACATCCGTACTGTGAATCATAGCAAAAAATTTATATCATTTGTTGATAAAATTTGTTTATTCTTTTCGTTCCGTTCTTTTCCATAAGGAATGATTGGGAACAATTTGCTTTGCATTAAAATTTCTCATAGAAAACATTACTTCCTCTTTAGAAGCAGACGCAAATCGTGGTTAACTCAATATCGCATCTTCTATGTTTGCCTCTTCATTTCTAGGAAATATAATTATAATAAGCTTTTAAATAAATTGATGATGTTCTGTAAATATTGTAGTTTTATATAAGAAATTGTTTATTAACTTGGGAATTAATTGTTTTTGTAATGAAACTGTTATAAAGTAATATAATGAAAAGTGAAATTTGTTACGTTTGTATTAACCCATTTTAAACTTACAAATATTAAGGTGGGCCAAAAAAAAGTTCATATTTTTGTCCCCGCGGTTGATTCATTGGGCCATTTTCAGTCTAGCGCTATAAACCATTTTACTATTGCGAACACTCCTCGTACATCTCCGACCACCTTAATGTATATCCAAGCGTAATAACAGTTATAAATGTTTACATATATTAAAATTTCATACAATACATTATTTAAAATTGCTAGATTATATTTGGTGAAAATAGTACATGCAAGGTTAGGTTAGGTTGAAGTGGCTGTCGAGAATGGCTTGAACGGCCCATTGTGATACCACATAGTTGGACCTACAGTTTAACGTCGATTCCTAACGGTTGTGTGGCAATTTCTTATAGGATTGGTGGTTTTGCCATTACCAACCAAGGTGTGTACTTGTATACTATCTTATAATTCTCATACACTTCATATTGATAGTGAATATGAGAAAGCTATGAAAATTAACCACCAGATGAAGACGGGAATCGAAACCGAACCTCCCAGATGAAAGTCTAGTGCACTTCCAACTAGACTATCGAGGTCGTCCCATCCATGCAAACAAATATAATTTTTTCAAAAATGTTTTTCAAATTTGAAAACATAAGAATGTCCCAAATAATTTATTCATATAAATAAAAGAACGAACTTGACATGGAATTTTCATATGGAAATTGTGTTTTATAACTTATCACAAGTTCTGATAACTGTTCAAAATGGGTTAAGCAAGGTATATATGTATAATTATTTAATAATCAGTAAATTGCTATCATCAGAGTTAATCCATTTCAACCGGCAAATGATTTCCAATTAAAAAAAAATAAATATATATGCAGATTACTGGTTTCTGTACCTAACCTATTCTGAATTGATCATTTACATACACATGTCGGAATTTATGTTTAAAACTGTACTGTATTATATAATACAGTATAATGGAATGCAACACGATGACGATTTATTATTACAGTATTCACCCGTACTATAACCCAAGATCACAGGTAAGTCTTGAGCTTACCTCATATACAAACCTCACTCATAAGTTAACAATTACAAACATGTTTTCTGTTTATGATCTTATGTTTTTTTTTTGCAAATTACGGCAATGATCTTGAATTCAAGTTAAATTCATTTAGTTGTAGTTACAAACAAATGAATCTTTATTTAAAATATTATATAGCTTTTAATTATGATTTTTTTTTTGCATATCTTTAGTTTGTTTACCATTGCAATAGCCATAAAAATGTTGTTGAAATAAACACTAGTCAACTTAAAAAGTAAGATTACTTTAATCATAGTAAATATTTCTATATATATTTATATATGAGATATACTCGCATGTCTCATAGTTAATTTTTTTTTTTTGGTTTTGGTTTTTAATGAACCGTATTCTGTCTAAAAAATTCCGATTTCGAAAAAATGCAATTTCTAAACTGAGGTAACGATATAAACTCTCCGCAGTGTTTCTGTAAAAATTAATTTAATTTTATATGGCAATTATTTTTTTAATTTGTCGATTAGTGTTATTAGTTTATAATAGGAGGGAGAATGAAATAAAATGTAATTATATTTATGGAAGCGCGTATTGGATGAGAAAAATTGTTATAAACAAACAGTAATTAAATAAGTCATCGTATTTTTGATTTGTATTTGAAACACATAAATTTTTTTGTCTACTTCTGTAAAGCTTTTGTCATGGCATGGCGTGGTAGAGGTCATTGGATGCCATCATAGCTTTGAGAAATTTGATTTTAAAGTTGGTGGTGCTGTATAGCCAAACACACTTAATAAGGATATTTTTTAATAAGATCTCGCTATTATCAGTTTCAATCAGTTTTCAGCGTCAAGATTTTTGTTTCATGATATTTTAATCCACGAAAATTTACACACAATGTAACTTTATTGCCCCTACTTATGTATTTAGGTGCTAATCATAATATAATAAAACTTTTTCCATTCATTTTTTTTTACAGATTATTATAATTCCTTGCGGCGTTGGTTGAAGAAATATAATTTTGAATTATTTCGATTATATGGGGGACCACAACCTTATGTTTGTATAACAAATCCAAAATGTATGGAGGTAAAGTTGATAATTCCAGTCGTTGGTTTCATAATGAAGCCTCCAGCAGTAAAATCTTCAAATCAAAGTCCCAAAATCAAAATCTCCAAATCAAATTCTTCAAACTTTAATCGTTTTTAATGAAAACGCCAATTTTACACTTTTAAATCATTACATAAGTTTAAAATTTACAAAAATCAAAAAATAAGAAACAAATTCAAAATCTGAAACCCGATTTTTATATATAAATTGATAGTTGAAACTTGAAAATTTTAATAATGGAAATAAGTTTTCGGAAATTTAGTGATGAAGATTAAAAATTAAAGATTAAGTTTCTAAAGTTGATTGAAATACTTAAATTTCAGATGTTAAGATTTTGGAGATTTTGTGTATTAATATATGCCCATTAGGGCGGGACAAATTTTTTGCTCACAAAGCGTAGTGTAAGAAAAAATCTACGGATGATTTTAACAAAACTTGACCAAGAACCATAAATTTAAAATTAATTTTGGGCTTGCTCATTTTATTATAAACTTATTTTATTATAAACTTTAACCTCTTTTTCCAGCTAATTTTTCGAGTCTTGTTTGCTTTCAAGCCCAGGTATTTTCTTTTGACTTTTACCGGTTCATATGTATTGTTATTTTTGTAAAAAGAAATTTAAATTTTTTACTAAAATTGTATATGTATATCGACCAATACCTATTTATAAAAATTCGGAGGCTCGAAATTGATTTTAGAGTTACGGTTTCTTAGGCAAATTTACGCAAAATCATACGCTTCAGCAAATTTTTTTTCGCTCGAATAATTTGATCTACTCTAATGCATACATATACAAACCTGTTTTATAGAAAGTGCTCTCCAGCACTACACTCACTTATAAAGAAGATCTCTACCGTTTTTTTTATCCATGGTTGGGTAGGGGACTACTCACTGCGAATGGGCCACATTGGGTAAATCATCGTAAAATGATAACACCATCGTTTCATTTTCAAATACTACAAGATTTTCTACACATTATGAATGAGACAACAGATCGATTTATGAATTTATTGGAATTATATGCGACACAAGGAAAAATGTTCGATTTTCAAGAGATTGTAACGCGTAGTACAATAGATGTTATATGTGGTAAGTTTTTGAGGGTTGGAGGAAGGTTTTGCATATATGTAGTTTTAAATAATTTTAAATATTTCTAGAATGTGCTATGGGCATTAAAGTGAATGCTGTTATCGGGAATGAATCCCCAATAGTAGATGCTTTGAATAAGTGAGTAAACGTAGAAAAATACTATGACTAGAAGTTTGCTAGTGCGATTTTTTACTTTCAGAATTTGTTTTTGTATACAAGAGCGTGTTTTTAGTGTGCTGAAACGTTCAGATTTAATATATTCTTATACTTCATTGTATCGTACTCAAGAAAATGCGCTTAAAGTAATGCATCGGGAATTTTCTGAGGTAACTTTTAGCTAACAAACTAAATATGTAGATCGAGATGAATTTTTATCACTTCAATTAATTTTAATAGATCATAGAAAAACGTCGTGAAATTATAAATAATCTTAGCAATGAATCAATCGAAGATAATGTTGAATATAAACGTCCAAAAATGGCTTTTCTGGATAATTTATTAACAGCAAAAATCGATGGTAAACCTTTGACCTTACAGGAAATCTTTGAAGAGGTTTCAACGTTTATGTTTGAGGTAAGAAAAGTATAAAATTACTTAAAATTTGTATTCATATTTTTTGTTTTTGCTTTCAAACAGGGTCACGATACTACCGCTTCGGCTATAGGTTTCACTATTTTCTGCCTTTCACGACATGCCGAGATACAAGAAAAAGCTTTTCAAGAACAGTTTGAACTATATGCCAATGATACTGAGCGTAATCCTACATATCAAGAATTACAAGATATGAAATATTTAGAGCTTGTACTTAAGGAAACTTTGAGGTTATTTCCAAGCGTACCTTTTATTGGGCGTACCACACTGACTGACACAGAAATTGGTAAATATTAAAATGTCTCAAAAATTCATTTTTTAACAATTTTCTGTACCCTTACTGCTTTTAGATGGTTTTAAAATACCACCTGGTACTACACTGTTGTGCGCTATAATCGGTGTCGGCAGTGATGAGCGTAATTTTGAGGAACCTTATGTTTTTCGCCCGGAGAGATTTGCAGACGGTAAACGTTCGAAAGCAAATCCTTTTGATTATGTGCCATTCAGTGCGGGTCCAAGAAATTGTATAGGTATAAGAATAAATATTTAGCTTGGGCTATATTGTTATCATAATATTTTTATATACATATTTTTGTATGTTTTAGGTCAAAAGTTTGCTATGATGGAACTTAAAGTAACAGTATCAAAAATCTTACGTAATTTTGAAATACTACCGGCCGTGGATAACTTAGCATCTGGTATACATGATCCCTCGGATTTAACTGATATATATGAGAATTCTTATGACCCACGCTTAGCTGCAATTGTAACTCTCAAATCTGTAAATGGCATTTATGTGCGGTTAAAAAAGCGCACTTTTTAAACTAATTTAAGAAAATATGGAATTCATTTTGATACTATTAAATGCAATATACGTAACGCTCATTTACTAAAAGACTGTCATAACTCAAAAAACACGATTTTGCAGAAAACGCGTTTAAAGTTTTCAATTGACTCCCACTTTTCAGAAAAAAGAAGAAATCTTATAATTCTCACGCGCGGAGTATAAAAGATATTAATATGAAATTTTTACACAATGAAGCGTGGTATAATGAATAATTTTACATAATTAACTCAACAATCGTGTTTTTTGACTTATGACAGTCTTTTAGTAAATGAGCGATATGTAAATTAAAATATTATTATATTTATAAACACATTTAACGTCAGTTGATCAATAAAAATCTATAGTTGTTTGTTTATATTACCAGACCAGTTAAACATTGCAACTTTTAATTAAGTTGTAAGGGTTGAAGGACCATGTTTTAACATTTTTTATTAGGTGATTAATTACACAGTGGAATTTGTAGGTAAATCCAAACGAAAAAATTGGTTTGAATCACTCTAATCTTAAAATAGGAAAGACCTAATCTCCGGGCATGATTGCCGATAGGACAGTGTCCGGTTAGAATAGAGATTACCCTGCTTATGTGGACTCGGTCCAGGTTTATGAGTGCTTTAGTGCGTTCTGGGTTTGGCCTAGGCCAAAATTGCCTAGCAATGCAGCAGGTTGGTTCCATTTCCCATCTGCTTTCCGCAATACGGGAGTGGTGGTTTTTTGATAAGAAGCTTGCATGTGGCAAAGGGTATACCCGCGTTGCCAGTGATGCATCAATTGCTGAGGGTTGTACCAAGTCTGGCAAGATCATCAGCTTTACAGTTTCCCTCAATGTTGCTGTGCCCAGGCACCCAAGTGAGGTGCAGATTGAATGCTGCGGCTGTCTCATTTTCTGAGACGATCTGCATTGTAGGGCAACTATTGAGTTATTAGCAGAACATTGGAGAGATTTTATCGCCGCTTGACTGTCAGTGAGAGTGTAGATATCCTTGCAGGATACACCTTTTCAGATTTGCGGCTTCAGTCATCGCTAGCAGCTCTGCTTAGAAGACGCTGCAGCGATCAGGGAATCGAAAGTGCGTTGAAATATTCAGACGCTCAGAGTGAACTCCACCCCCAACCTTAGCATCCAGTTTTGAGCCATCAGTATACACTTCTATGGCATTATGGCGTATCATATCGGAAATGTAAGTCGCTGCAACTTTAAAAAAATGGTAAAAGTAAATTCTCAGTTACCTCCAAATGCAGTCGAAAATCTATTTTACAGTCAACGTTTAAATGAAACAACAACAACATTGTATAGATATTGCCAGTAAATATTCTGTTGATATCGGTAGATTTTCTATGAAATTTCTCTACGTGCACTAACTTACATATACGAGAAAAACACAATTAAATCAAATTAATAGGCGCTAAATTATATAATATTAAATTGAACATTCTGATAAAATGAAATCTAATGGAATAGAAATATCACAGATCTAGTGTAGGAGAAGCTGGAGCTAAGCTCAAACAAGCGGTTTTATACATGGGCTTTTTACAAAAAATTAAATAGTTATATTTACAACGTTTGACCGTGTAGTACACTGGTGTTCAAATAGGACAATTAAAAGGATAATAATACATAATAAATACATAACTAAATATTGGAATAGTGAAGTGTGATTAGAACGAATAAAAAAAAAATTATATTAAAAAAATGTGTGAATTTCAATTGATTTTGATAGATAAGGTTATATAAGTAAACAGTTGTGTTCATAATAATAGTAGTGTCATTAGATAACAGTTTCAAATCAAGAAAATTATGAAATATAATAGTGAATTACATTCTCAGGTTTCAAGTGCTTTCGTTTCAGTGCAGACAGCTTCCTCTGTGCCTGGAATTTCCAACGGAGTTTCGGTCATTCTCTTCAGCGCGTTCCGCCACCGTGGCTTGAGTAGACCACCTTCCTAGCCGGAGTGTTTTCATTCATTCGCTGTGTCTTGTTTTTATATGCCACGTATTTTTTGACTTCAAATGACATGGAAAATATTATGATATTTAGGTTTGCGTGTGCTAAACTGGTAGAATATGATAGATGACAGATGCATAGACAAAAGCATCAACTCCTGGTAGTAAAATCAATGTCCTGATGAAGCTTGACAAATCTTTAGATCTGAAGCCTTTCAGATGATATTAGAAAACCCAATATTTCAGAGAAGGTTTTGTAGACTACAGTGCAGACAGCAAAAAAGTTTTATCTTAACGCTTTAATTTTGTTATGAACACAGCTGTACTTCATAACCATTTTTCTTGATGACTATTAAACAGCAATGAAAAATTAAAAAAAAAAATTTTAAATTTCACAGCTTTAACTCAGAATAAAAAAAACTTCAAAAATTAATTTTGTTACATTAAACTAAACGAAATTTTTTTTCGAAAGAATAATAATTTTTAATCAAAAATTCAAAATGCTTTTTGAAATTTTAATTGGCGTATTACTGATCGTGTATGTATATTGGTTATACACAAGTTATCATAATAGTTGGAAACATTTGAGAAAACTTCAAGGACCCATGGCATTTCCAATAGTCGGTAATATTCCTCAAATGGGATTCAAGCCGGAAAGTAAGTATACACAACTGAGATATGTGTGCTTTTTTTTTTTAATTTTTCATAAAAACAGAAATGTTTACTATTGCATAAAGAAGGCGGGGATTGGTCAGGTCTTTTTGTTCCTTCAGAAAGAATTTTAATTCGGGAATGACGATCAGAATGGCTGATATGAATCATTTCCCTTTTGGATCCGTGTGCTTGTTTAATTTTTTTCTTTGGTCGGCGGAGTAGAGCAGAGAGGTTGACTCATAGTCAACTATCACGGCACGACACGATACGAGATGACGTGATACAGCATAACATGGCAGAACCTAATGGCACCTATGAACAGTCGCATTCAATGCCACTAATACTGACTGATCCGAAAAATCGAAATAGTTCACAAATGAAAATGATAAGTTCTAGAACAATGCTGAAACGGTGTTTCTTAAGGACGGGTTCCCATTTGAATCCCATTTAATTGCAATACGTTCAAATTACTAAGCTGGATCCATATCCAAATTTAAATATGATGTATATTATCTGACCGAATAACCAGGACATCCCACCATCCCTCCCTCACGTATATAACATTTTCTAAATATCGGATGAAGCTTGCTAAACCAAGTCAATCGAAAGTAGAGCTTTCCAATGCACGTGTACATGTTTATTTAAAAAACGTGTAATTTGGTTCACAATAATTACACTTCTAGTTATCACGTGTAGTGTTTGTGTATCTGCACGAATCTTAATCTAGGCTCTAGATTCTAGAGCACAAAAACAGCATCAAAATGTCTATAGTTTTTGGCTGATTTTTTTTTGCATTACGTTATTGTGATTGGATTTTTGGGTTATGATAGTTGTTGTTGTTTTACATTTATATTTTTGCAACGCAAACTGAGGCTGATCCTTCAGTATGCGTAAATGAACATTACAATACCTAAGTAACTGCACAGTTCGTTGTTGTTGTTTGGCTCTGAAAATGTTTTTGGGAGGTTTTCTCTATTTTACATCAAGATTCGTACAGATATACTAATAGTTCGTATATCTGTACGAATCTGTACATGTAGTTATTATTTTTTTTAGGCTCGTTTTTTTTTTTCAAAGAAAACTACATGGGATTTGAACATTCGTATACACGTATATGTTCAAACACGTTTAAAAACAAAAGCTTTAGCTTTATTGCCCGAAAATTAAGAACTTTATTTTTTTACATGCATTCGATTTTTCTGTTGCTCTTTTCTATTTTAAGTTTAGATGGAGTAACTTTATTCATCCGTATTCTTTTAATAACATATTTTAGTATACAATAATATTTTTTTTTTTGGTAGCCTACTATTCTTGCTTGCGGCGTTGGGTCAAAGAGTATAATTTCGAATTATTTTGCATCTATGGAGGACCACAACCATATGTGGTTATATCAAATTCGAAATATATGGAAGTAAGGATGCTAATTTAAGAAAATTCTATTTAACTGTTTTTTTTATATGTATTTCGTAGCATGTGCTCTCCAGCACTACACTCACATATAAAGATGATCCTTATAGTTTTCTACTAAATTGGTTGGGGCAAGGCTTACTCACTTCCAATGGACAACATTGGGTTAATCATCGTAAAATGATAACACCATCGTTTCATTTTCAAATACTACAAGATTTTCTACACATTATGAATGAGGCAACTGATCGATTTATGAATTTATTGGAATCATATGCGACACAAGGAAAAATGTTCGATTTCCAAGAGATTGTAACGCGTAGTACAATAGATGTTATATGTGGTAAGTTTTGGAGGGTAGGTAGAAGGTTTTGCATATATGTAGTTTTAAATAATTTTAAATATTTCTAGAATGTGCTATGGGCATTAAAGTGAATGCTGTTATCGGGAATGAATCCCCAATAGTAGATGCTTTGAATGAGTGAGTAGCTGAAAATGTTTTAATATTCTTAATTTAGTTATTTATATAATATTTCAGCATCTGTTATGCTGCTACAGAGCGGACATTTAGTGCTTTTAAACGTGCATCTATAATATATTATTTTACTTCATTATGCCGTTTGGAAAAAAGAGCGCTTAAAATAATGTATCATGAATTAACTGAGGAAAGCTTCATTTGAAATGAACTACAAGTTCATTATAACTATTTCTTTAAAAAAAATTTATATATATATATAAATTGTAATATTTTTACAGATTATAAATAAACGCCGGGACATTTTAAGTAATATGAACAATGATTCGCTTAAATGTGGTGATGAATATAAGCGCCCAAAAAAGGCTTTCCTCGATAATTTGTTAACAGCAGAAATCGATGGTAAACCTTTAACGTTTCAGGAAATCTTTGAAGAAGTATCAACATTTATATTTGAGGTTAGAATACATGGAACACTAAAAAATATTATTCACATTGGATATTATTATTTCTACTATTCACACAGGGACATGATACTACTGCCTCAGCTTTAGCTTTTATCATTTTCTGCCTTTCACGTCATGCTTCTATACAAGAAACAGCGTTCAAAGAACTATTTGAATTATATGGCAACGATAGAAAACGTAATCCAACATATCAGGAATTAAAAGAAGATATGAAATATTTGGAATGTGTAATTAAAGAAGCTTTGCGTT
The DNA here is from genome assembly GCA_963691655.1 of Toxonevra muliebris. NCBI lineage: Eukaryota > Metazoa > Arthropoda > Insecta > Diptera > Pallopteridae > Toxonevra > Toxonevra muliebris. Next base: position 86,460,866 of record OY829328.1, on the reverse strand, counting down.
TATTTCCAAGTGTACCTTTTATTGCCCGAACTACAGAAAAACCTACAGAAATAGGTATGCAATATGTATTGAATAGTTCGGTTGCCATAGCTTCAATAGAAATCGCCTTTATATATAATTTACTTAAATATATGTTGACTATAATTTCAGATGGCTATTTAATACCAAAAGGTACTACATTATTATTATCTCTGGTTGGTGTTGGTACAAATGAACGTTATTTTGAACAACCCTTTGTTTTTCGTCCTGAACGATTTGAATCGGATGATCGTTTAAATGCAAATCCTTTTGAGTATGTGCCATTTAGCGCAGGTCCAAGAAATTGTATAGGTGCGTAAATTATTTATTCATTTACTTGCTGTCAATAATTTACATCAATGATTTTATATACATATTTTAGGCCAAAAATTTGCCATGATGGAAATGAAAGTAACCGTCTCAAAAATTTTACGTAATTTTGAAATATTACCCGCTGTGGATAATCTACCAACCGGTTTACATGATCCTGGAGATCCCTACGATGAAGCCAATAATCCTTATGATCCCCGCTGTGCTCAATTGGTAACTCTGAAATCTGTAAATGGTATTTACATACGTTTAAAGAAGCGGATATACTAAATCTTTCTAAGGGCATAAATATACTTAAAAAAAAAATAAAATTAGATTAGTGTTATTTGCATATTTAAGTAGTTATCTATAAATAATTATATTAAATTGCAAAAATAAGTCAATTTAAATAGTATAAACGAATTATGAAGACAATTTATTTAATAATATGAATTGTTGCGAGTTCTCTATTTATATAAGTAAATAGGAAAACTGGGACGTATTTTATGAATTTTTTTTTAGTTAAATGTTGTGCTAAATAAACATGCACAGTAATTAAAAATTATGAAAAAAAAAAAAAATAAAACCGTTTATTAATATTTATTGTAGTTATAAGAAATAATAGTTGCATTTAGAACAATCTGGCCGATTAAGAGTTTAAAGCTCAAATGTTTTTTCTCACGAGTATAGGAATCGGTAACCCTCATTAATGTAGAATGTTTTATAGCTTTACTCTGCTCATATGTTTAACCGATTACTGCAGGGAGAGGTAAAATTTCAGGGGAATATATGAGGCCCTTACTTTTACTTAACACTTATTGTAAATAATTGAGACACATAAATTTTCTGCAATTAGGTGTTCACAATATCTGAGTGCTAGAATTATTTTTTATCAAAAAGATTTTGAAAGGACATATCGAAGCGTAAACACCAAATTCTTTCTCCTATAAGCTTTACTTTTTGCCGATTACATCAATTTGGTGGATATGGCTTGATATTTAAAAATTGAATTAAAAAAATTCATTGGTTTCAATTATATTTTATTTACCTGATTATTCCGCCATAGACTTTAGTGGATCATTATTTGAATTGCTTTGCTGACTTAATTTTCACCTTTTATTTGATTAACAATCATAAATATTGTACTTAAGTAATTAAGTAAAGCCTGATTCAAATATTTCCTACATTCGTTATTCTAAAATACTAACTCTGTGCATCTTCCTCTTGATATCTTTGAATTAGTTTTGTGGAATGCGGCGATTAAATATTCGCTAAACTTCAAAATCTGTAAAATAATGTACCATCCCTTTATATTATTCTTTGAAGCCTTCATTTGATACGAGAGCTTGGCTAGGGCCTTTTTTTGTGGAGAAAAACTCATATCAAAAAAAGATTAATTTGGCGTTGCTATTTTTTAATTCTCAGATGTAAATCAATTGAAATGGTTTCGGTAATAACATTATTAGGTTTAGTTAAGATTTTCAAGAAGTGGCGTGGCAAGAAGTAAGGCTGGTTATTGATTAATTGCTTCGTTACATAAAGGAATTTATCTTCGGTTGTCAGATTCAGTTGATGCTAATGAGTGGGATATCGCGGCAGTAGAGAAGCACACGAACAAAACAAACGTAACTTATATAAGTAGTTCTTAACTTAGGGTAGCAAAATCATGTTAGCAGCTTTTTTTAATATGCATACATATAAATTAATAAATACAATTTGCATCAGTTGATAAACTCTATTAATCGCTGTATGAATGTTTAAGAGAAATAAAAAATGAATGCAAGCGCGTGTTAAAGGTGCTCAAAATTTTTAAATATTTATGATCTCAGAGTTTTTGTTTTTGGACTGTTGCTAGTTGATAAGGGTCAGTCAACGAACGCAATGTGTTTTTGTAGAACAAAAACTTTTTGGGGTATTCACAGTTGATTGTGAATCGATCTTAATGCGGTAGAAATTTTAATAAAATATGAGCAATTTTGAGAGAAGTTACAACAAATTCGTGAAAATAACTATTATATTCGCAATTGCTTTCACAAAACTCTTTTATGACGTCATGCAGTTCAACTTTTTATGGAACAACATGGTGGGTCAACATAGGTCGCGCTTTTCGGCAAGGTGGTGCCGTGTATTTGTATTTTCTATTTTAGATTTTTGACCATGCTGAGTATTGAACCCGAGCACCCTGCGTACCAACTCAACACACTAACCAATACGCCACGGAGAACATATTGTTAGATTAGAATTTTAAAAATGGTTTAGGTTTTTATCAAAGATTTTAATAATTTTAAATAACTTTTTATAAAACCTAGAACTTTTCTCTTTTTCTCTTTGATAATGTTTAACGAATCCGCAAGCCACAGTCCACATCCCAGAAACCGTTGTAGTTTTTTCGATTCTCTGTAAATCTTGGTGTAGCCGCTGCCCTTGCTTGTCGCTAGTATCGTCCAAGCTGTCAGGGTATTTTCAGTGGTATTTTCTTTTAACCGAGGAAGTTTCGAATGACGCTTTTGAATATCTATACACATATTTGAGTACCCATTGACTCTTTTTAAAGTTTGGTTTTGCACGTGTTGCACAACAATTTCAGTACCGACTTTTTGAATCCAAAGTAGTGCAAACACGAATTTTTCATCTAGTCGGTTATGGTTTTCCTCTTTTTAGAAATTATATATATGCCACAAATACAATAAAAACACTCCGCATTGACTTTGGACGACCTTCTTGGCATTTCCATCACTTATCTACTTATTAATTTGGAACCAACCAAAAATACGTTTTGAAAACAATTGGAATGAATACGGTATTAATTCGATTAGCTGTTAGTCGTTGTGACAACGCCATCTATCAACATACGAAATCTTAAAAATCTGACCTGATAGTGGGAAATGGTCGCGGGGAAATACGTGAAAAAACACTTTTGCCTTCGCTGGTTAAAAAATTTACCGAAATTTGTAAGCCTGTGTTATTAGTTCCTTGATCTCTAACATTTACTTAAATCATTTTTTTTTGCTGATTGTTGAGAATTTGTAGAATATTTTAATATTGGTTGTGGATTTCTCCGAAACAAGACATTTCAAATAAATTCTGTGAATGTAGTCGAAACCATTATAGATTCAATCAAATATGAGAGATTTAAGTATACATACTATACACATCTATTTTCTTGTGACGTAGCTATTTTCTTTACATAATAATAATCTTAATATTCAAAGGCCATATTGACTTGTAATAAAAAAACTTAAGTATTTCCATACAAGTTGAACATGTCTAATGTAAATATGTATGTGGGTATGCATATACATACATACGACTTCAATGAGTACAAATTTTAATAGTTTTAAGTGTTATAGTAAAAATATAAATAATATACAAACTAACAAATAAAACTTCAATTAGAAAACAATGATTAATAGAATTTTAAATGGAATAGTTATATTTCACAAATATATTAAAGAAAATAAAATAGTTGTATTTAGAACGCACGGGAGATTAGTTCATTTGAGATTGTTACAATAAAGTAAATAAAAAGGATTCAAAAAATAATCTTAAAACTTATAATCAATTGGCAAAATCATAAAGTGACATTAATAAAAGTAAAATAAAAGTAAAAATAAACACTGATAAGTTTTAATGAAATTAAGTGCTAGAAATTAGAAACAAAAAATTTGAATGAAATTTAGAATAAAAATAATTTAGAAGACTGCAATTGTAATTAAAGCTAATTCAAAATATAAATAAAAAGGAATCAAAAAAATATTAGATAAAATAGCAACAGAAATAAAATTAATAAATTGATTGAAAAAAAAACAATTATAAGTTTGAAAGAAATATATATTTTTTTTAATTCATAAATTTCACCAAGTGCTACAAAAAAACAATATGCTTTTTTTAATATTATTTGGCCTATTACTTATGGCATATATATTTTGGTGGTATACACGTTATCAAAGTGTTTGGAAATACATTGACAAATTTGATGGACCTTCCACATCACCAATATTTGGTAATCTAATACAACTTGGCGGTAGGGCGGAAGGTAAGTGTATACATCAGGATTTTCCATTTGAACAATGTGGACTACTAAATCATAACAAAACTTATATTGAAGAAGTTTATATAGAAATATTTCATATGTATATGAGCAGGAAAATTAAAGATAAAATATTTATAAAGAACAATCCTTTACTTGACAGGTTGAGAGGAAAAGCGGGCTAAAATTTATATAAGAGCAAAAGTGAAATAATTTAGAGTGTCAGTGCAAGAATGGCATAAGTAATACGGTTTAGAGTGAAAATGAAACGCCTTAAAAGTAAGAGCAAAAATGGTATAACAATTCTTTCAGAGCAAGAACAGCATAGTTTTTTATTCCGTTTTCGCTCTGAACATATTTCGTTTCACTTTTGCTCTGAACATATTTCGTTTTGCTTTTGCTCTTAAGTAAAATTATTCCACTTTTTCTGAATGTAGAAGTTATACCACTTTTAATCTCAGCCTCTCACTTGTACTATTCTCAGTGCTTACATCGAGCTGATTATTAAAAGTTTAAAGATTCGAATTTTCAGTTTTTTTTGCCATTTATGCCGGCCTAAGAAATCCTTAAATTTGACAGAATCAAAAGAAAATACTTCCTGTTCTAGTTTCTCCACTTATTGCCGCTTAAGTTTAAATGCAGTTAGGTTTCTTTTCCCAATTTGCTAGGCAAAAATCTATAAGCTATTCTAGTTTTAATACTCATAAATATACATTACTCGTATATACAGTGGGAGATGGAATTAAAACGACAAATATTTTTTTTTTTTTAAATTATGTCTCCAACTGGATGAGCTTTATAAAAATTTAGCTCCATGTTATATCCTGTATTTTTTATCACCTAATTTTCTTGCTAAACATTATTTTATTTTTTGTTTAAACTGTGGACTAGTTTGTTTTTTGTTGGGCTATAAAACTATCGTTTTTATCAGCTTTTGACATTAAAAATTGTTAAAATTTTAACTTGTCTGTATGTATTAATTTTATTTTAATTATTTTATTTAAAATGTTTCTGCTGTTCTTCTCCAGAAAAATAAAACAAAGTTAATAGTTTTGCGTGCAGAAGCATTGAATAATTTATAGCAACAATTTGTTAAAGCTAAAACAACAAACAAACTAGTTTAAATTAAAACTGTGTTTTTAGGTATTTTGAATAAAATACAAAATCGTTCTTTTAAAATTCAGTGAAGTAGAAGAGGAAATTATAAATGAAGACATAAAAATTTAAAATTGGGTTAAAAGCAGAAGTCTTGCAAAAAAAAGCCCATTGAACTTTTCTAGTTTCCGAGATATTCTCAAGATCTCCTTTGTTTTTTTTTTCATTTATTTGAACGGCAATTTTTGGGTCACTTAATTTTTGTTTTTTTTTTAGTTCCAAATTTGTTTATAGTTGGAAAGTTTTGTAAATTTTTTTTAAAAATAATAACAAACTTTTTACTCAGGCGAGGATTCATGAAGTGAATTTGGTTAACTTTGAGTTGTTGATCACGCTTTTATTGTACAATAAAACCGATCACAAGAGCTACATAGCTCTTGTGGGCAACCTAAACTATTTCATGACTTCTTCTCTTAGGTTTATCTGTGGCACAGTGTAACTATGGACTAATTACAGGATCTGGAAAATTGATAATTGAATAAAAAGCTTTTATATATAGAAAAAGCTTGAGAGAAGGGATCCAAAGTTTTATACCGAATTGGAACGGAGAATAGCACATCTTAGGAAAGTTTTGGAACCAAGAGGTGTTGCCAAGTAGAAAAATATTTATTTTCTGATTTATGGTTTAAGTGGGGAAACGAACCTTGGGATTCAGTATATAATTCAATTTTTTCAATAAATATTTCAAACATGATGATCGTCAGAGTTAAAAACATTTAAAAGGCATAAAAATCTTTAAGCCCCCTTCCGAATCAAATAGATGCGATTGTGATATTACTCTAGTTATGTGTGTTTCAATGTCTATTTATTGTCAACCTTAATATTTCCTATCAAGTAATAAAATCACATTGTAAGTGTTTTATTTTTATGTGTCAAGTTCATACAAATCAAATCAAATACGAAATTGTAAATTCATATCAATCAAGCGAGTCTTCATGTATTTAGTATAGAAAGTGAAACTTAATAAACAATAAAAAATATTGTGTAACTGTAACTGTTAACAGTTCTTAAGAAAATTTTTAATTTAATTCTTTTTGGATACTAAAATGTATAAAATTAATAAACAACGTATGAGTTTTTGATCATATAAAATATCTTCTAAATAAGGAGTAGAATTCAAAAAAAAAAAAAAAAAAAAAAAAAAAACGAGTTTAGCAAAAACTGAAAACGCTATTTCAACCGGCAAAAATAAAAGTAAAAAAGTAAAAACATTTGAACTGGTTTTTGCACCTTCTTTTTGTTTTTTGACAACTTTTTGAAATGTCATTTTTGTCATACGTAGACAATATGTGTCTGTATGTCTGTATGTTTGTATGTCCGCCTAGTGTTTGGATTCTAAATTGCTGCAATGAAAGCGAAAAATGAAATAAAAATCGCTGTTTAAAAACTGCGCTTATAAATTGTTGTCTTAGTCAATACTAATTCGCTGATAGCAATGTCTTAAACACGTTTTATATCTGTCTCTTTCGCTCTTTCGTTTAGCAAGATCTCGTGTTATGGCAATGATCTTGAATTTCAACACAATATTGTGTATGGATGTGTATAGATTCGTAAGTTTGAGACAAATTATGACACTTTTATTATGTAGTTTATAAATTATATTTTTTTATTTATTTTTCGCATTAATCGTTTAGATTATTAAATTAGTGATTTTTCATTTAAGTATGAAATCACAAGCGCTTCAAGTTAGCTTAGGTGAACAGAGTTATAAATAAATATAATAGTTTTTGTATATGCACTTTCTAAGTGGCAGAATTGGTAATAAAATAACCTTAATCCAACCACTAGTCATCTACTTGTATAGTTCCAAAATGGTCTCCGTAATAGTTGAGGGTATCTACCAAACCTCCGATTTCCTTACAAATCAAGTGATTTCAAAGCAGTCAATGAAATGGTTCTGCTGGACTACAGGCAACCATTATGCAATTATCAATTCAGAAAAAAGAAGTGGACACAGCTGCCAGATAGTCAGGCGGCTATTAAAGCCTTTTAGTAGGAAGAGCAACCACAAAGTTGGTGGAATAGAAAATAGAAGAATTTATTCAGCGCAGCTTCTACAATAGAGTAACGAGAAAGTGAAAGAAAGAGTAAAGATCTGCCTTCGACGAGTACCGAGTTAATTAAATTGGATGATTAAAGTAGGTGGGCCTATTCTTTAATTAGTGCTGCCAGTGAGGCACATCTAATTGCGATGTCCTTTGAATAAAAAGGAACAGTTTATTTATTGCTCATCTTTGATATCATTTCTTATGAGGGAGAGCTATCCTCTGTATTGTGCGGTTGAAGGAAAGTATTTCCTAAAGGATAAAGTTGAATCTTCATAAAACCCCACAAGACAGTGAGTGACAAAAGATATGCTTCTCTTTTTTATCTACATATTGGACACAAATCGTCCTGTGCCACGCCCAGACTAGTGAAAAACCTTGTGACCATTCGAATTTAGTTTCTGCTTAGATTTACCATTTTTTGGTAAGAATAATTTGGTTTGCCTGTTACCAGGGTGTTTTATTCAGTAATATAACACTTTTTTGTTTTGCAATTATTTTAGCTGCTTAGAAATTATCCTATTAAGAAATGCGATTTGAACTTTTGCTCACATTTACTCACAATTGCATATGCAAAATTTTCACAAAAAATTGCATTACTCTAATTTTTTAATTTTTCTTTAGAGAAATAATATTGTTTCACGTACAACAACTGCACAGAATTCAATGCTCTCGATTCAAGCAATATTCACAATAATGAAGATAAAAGCGCTGGTACATTCCAATGTCTTTATGATAGCAATTGGAATTGGTGGTCACTTGGCCGATAGCGATTCTCATCGGCAATATAGGTCACTTTCACATGTTCATGAGCATCGCTAGATTGATATTGAACAATGGCATTGCTACTCTCCTAAATATATTCCAAACCATCAGCACGAACATCAGAGTTTAGTGATACGATTTACTTTCCTTGGAAATTGAGTTTTGCTGTGGGTCACCGGCGACCCTAAAGTTCTTATTGGAAACAATACAACGAATGTGAATTCGAATTCGGGTTTCCTTTAGCGCTTCTAGTTTCTCTACGGTCAAGAAAGGGTTAAGTGAAGAATTAATAGTAAAAGACTTTGTTTATCTTTAAAAAAATATCTAATAAAAATATACTAAAAATTTTCGTGAGAAATTCTCATTGAGGGCCACAAAGTCGCGCGATGACCCATGAAAGTTCATTCCTTCAGGAGCTCAAAACTTGATGTGAAATTGTAACAAGAAATGGAGGTCAGAGAATACGAATTCGGGTGCGGTTTTAAGATTTCTCCTCTGGTTTAATGTCTCTGTAATTGACAAATAATAACATGTTTAATCTAAATCTAATCAGAATTTATGCTTTCATCAAATGAGCTTTCTTCTGAATCACTTAGGAATTTTTCAGATTATTTATTACCGATTTTTTTTTTATTTGTAACTATTGCAAAAATTACACCCCAAATTTTTAACTCGTGTATGGACTTAACTGCGTTGGAGTAATCTCTTTCTTTCTTAGTATAAAAAAATGTGAACCTTTGAAAGTAACTTCTAAGAACTATAATTCACACCATTTCTCTTACTTATACATATATAAATCACAAACACACATATTTAGATTTCATAAAATGCATTGACACAAATTTTTTATTTCTTTCTCATTAGAGAAATAATATTGTTTCACATTTTGCAAAAGGTACAATGTACACCATTCAATACTCTGGATCCAAATAATATTCACAATTCAAATTGTTTATTAATGTTTTCTGCCGAATGAAGAACCAGCTGAGGCATGATGACCATATGAAGGTTCATCCTTTGGTGGATGAGTGCGAATATATTCCAATGCCTTCAAGATGGCAACTGGAATTGGTGGTGGTGTTGGGAGCAAGTCACTATTTGGTTGATAGCCATTCTCATCGGCAACATAGCTCACTCTGACATGTTCACCTTCAGGTGAAACATATTCATAATCTCCATGTACATTACCATGAGCATCACCAGATTGATGTTGAACAATGCCATTGCTAGTTTCCAAAGCATAATCGAAACCATCGGCACGTACATCAGAATGTAGTGATTTGACTTCAGCGTGAGCTTCATCACCGCTCGAACTATGATGGGAGCTGCCTGAGTGACCGCCACCTAAACTACGAAGAGCATTGGGCGAGAGGGCGGCAGCGAAGCCAACGATGGCACAGAAAGTGAACTGCAATAATAAAAATATGAAATGAGCTATGTGAATGAATAGCAAAAAGGATATTTCGTGATACTTACAAACTTCAACATTTTTGATTCTGGTTAAGTTATTTTAGCGCGCTAATAGTTTGAAACGCTTTGAATATTATACTGATGTCTTGTCCAACTCAAGCTTGCGTATTTATATGCGCCAACACTTTGCTAAATAGCAACGAAATAGTGTAGCTTTTTGTACATACAAATTACTATGAAATATTGTTGATTTATGCAGCTCAATCCAATTATGTCCATGATATATGAGATATGCTACACTTTTATGGCTTAATGCTTCAAACTTGAATTGGCTTTGACGTAGTGGCGCGGCCGCGGTGTGAAGAAGAATTAGCACGCACCCACCTTTATTTTTTCGGACTCTTAGTTTTTGTCTTAAACTATGAATTTTTATTTATTTATTTTTATAATATAATAATTCATCAAAATGCAAGAATGATGCGCGTTGTATTATGAAACTGGTTCATAAATTTGGTTCCAAAATAATAAAATAAAATAAAAGAAATAAGTTAATTAAAAAAAAAGAAAAAACAAACAAGTCTAGCTAGCGCTTGCTGCTGCTAAGTAACGGGCATTTAGATTAGTATTTTATTTGGCAGATTATAGTATACTCGTAAAATTAGAACAAGTTAAGCCAGTCTCAGCTAAAATTAAAAGAAGAAATTCAATGCATTTCTTCAAGTGAAACACTTTGTTTTTGTTGGGTTTTAATTATTATTTCTGCTCGAAATGTTAGTATAAAAGCATTACCAAATTTAGCAATTGTCATCAGTTAAATTGGAATTACTATCTAGTCTAACCAAAACACAGCAACCCACAACACATACAAAATGTTGAAGTTCGTAAGTATCGTTGCAGAAAAATTCAAAAGCTTAAGCTCACAATACCATCGAAAATCTCAAAACACTTTCGAAAACCTCAATTCACTTTTCGTAACCATCAACATTAAATTTCTTCTTCCAGACTATTTTCTTTGCTCTCGTCGCTTTCGCCGCTGCTGTTGGCAGTTCTGAAGACGCTCACGCTGAAATCAAGACCCTAACCTCTGACGTTCGTGCTGATGGTTTCGATTATGCTTTGGAAACTAGCAATGGCATTGTTCAACATCAATCTGGGGATGCTCATGGTAATATCCATGGTGATTACGAATATATTTCACCTGAAGGTGAACACATTAAGGTTACCTACGTTGCCAATGAGGAGGGCTACCAACCTAGCAGCGATGTTTTGCCAACATCACCACCAATCCCAGCTGCCATCTTGAAGGCCATTGAATACATTCATGCCCATCCACCACATGATGAACATAGCCATTAAAAAACTGCAACTAATGTTAGATACACCTAAATAATCATCAACCGAATCGATTTCACTGATCTGTTATGTTTGCTCAAGCATTCTGGAGCACACTTCCGCTTTCCCCGTTTGGAATTGTGTTGGACTGTGTTTGCGAGATGTGAGAGTAACGTGATATTTTTTATTAAAACATATTAAACAACTTGATTAAATGAAGCAAAACTTAAAAAAAACGTATAATTTTTTATAATTAGAATGTATAAAAAAGAAAAAAAGAGTATGGGTTTTCAAAGAAACCCAAGGAAGGAAGATTTCAAGTAATAGTAAATTTTATTCAGTAAATTTTCTGGCTTACATACTATATTTTGAAAAGATAATGCCACATAGTGTTAAAATATTAATTGGAGTAAGAACAGTGACAAATTTTGATCGAAGGGTTGATTTTTTATAACTTTCCTTACTCGTTTCTGAAATGGTTTCAATATGAAGTTAAGGTTTTAAGGGTCAGTAAAACAAAGTAAAATAAAGAGGCAGAAAAAAGAGTTTGCGGGAGGAAAACCAAAACGGATTATAAAGGTGGCAATACAGCTACGAACTCAAAATGGTGAAAAACTTTTAATAGCAGATAAAGCAAGCCGTTGCGAAGAATTCGCGAAATTTGAAAGAGGACAATCAGGCCGAGAAAATCCGGAAATCACAGCAAAACAAGAAGGTTTTTTAAACTTTAGACAAATACTCAACTCTCTCTTTGAAAAAAAAAGGTTGACTCTGGATTTAATAAGAAACCTTATAAATCCTGAGCAGATTTCAACTGTAAAATTTTGGGTTCTTAGGCTCTATGTGAAAAAAGTTGATAACCGTGATGATTTTTTTTGAAGAGGCTGTAGTTGGATGGTTTCAGATACAGTAAACTGAGGTAATCAGGAATCTTAGCAGAGGATTTTTTAGCTCTCTCTATTTGAAAAAGCTGATGAGAGATGTTTTTTTTTTATTTTTCTATACAGCCTCACACATTTTGAGTTGATTTAACCCGGTGTCAATGAACATGGGAGTATTACACCCGAGATGTGAAGAGATTTTAGGTAAATTTTGTTGATCTTATCTTTTTGTTTCAAAAAAGTATATTTAAGAGCAAGAGAATATTTTTATTTCAAAAGATAATAAAATGCATTATTTATGAAATTAAAAAAAAAACCCAAAAAAAAAGAATTTAGTTTTTGTTTTAAGAATTTATTGTTTCTCGGGTGTCACACACCCAGTCCATGGACGGTGTAACAAGAATTATGTTCACTGACGCCGGGTTAAATCTAAATATACTCTGTGAGTTTTAGGTTTGATGTGCTTTGATTAGGGCTCTCTGCTTGGTTATTTCAATGTTCGATTACACCGGTGTAACGCTTAAAAATAATTACCGTACAGATTATCGTTGGCTGACGTTTTATCGGAGATAAAGGCTTCCTCTGACTTGTTGTCTAGGACCTACATATTTGCATAATATTTTTGCATGAAGTAACTTTAACTTCAACACCTTTTTGTTTGGGCCGTAAGTTGTTAAATGTTGATACTATCTGAGCTTTTGTGCGAAAGGTCCTTCTTTTTAAACTTAACATCTGTGAGAAATCAGAACTAAAATAGAGTTCCTAAGTTTATGACATAATTCAATGCTAGACTTTAACACATACAATGAATAAAAATCTAGGTTGATATTAATGGAATTAATTTAATTTTTATATATTTTTAAATAAATGCAAAACTTATCTCATTTACCCTAAACAGAAAATCTGATTACAATAAGACGTTGGATGAACGATCATAAAAGTGATATATTTCGTGTATATGGAGGACCACAGCCTTATTTATTTATAATGAATCCAAAACATATTGAGGTAATTATAAAAATTAGTACTAGAAAAATTAAATTTGTCATACTTTAAAAATATCAGGTAGATTCAGTCTCGGTAAAAGTAGGTCATAGGAGAGGTCGAGACAAGTCAAAAATCGTATTGGAAAAGAAGGAAGACTTGTATTCACCCACTTATGAGCTATAAAGTGTTTAACAATTTCACGGCTTGTTTCAATCAATTCGCTATAACTGCATGACAATTACTAAAAACTCAAAAGAACTAAAATTTATTTTCGTAGTTTGTCAATTTTAGATGTCAAAAATCTTTAACCTTTTATAACTCGTAAGTGGGTGAATTTTTTACTTGTCAAAAACTTTGCCTATCACTTTTACTCATGTTGACCATACCCTAAATCGGGACCGAATCATTCTGTGAAGATGTAACAAATTTTTTCATGAATCCTTTTCCTTTTCAGTTTGTACTCTCAAGCCATACACTTTTGTATAAAGAAGACGTTTATAATTTATTACGCCCATGGTTGGGTAAAGGTTTACTAACTTCAAACGAACAATATTGGGCTAAACACCGTAAAATGATAACACCTTCATTTCATTTTCAAATACTGCAAGATTTTCTAAATATTATGAATGATGCAACAGATCGTTTTATCAATTTATTGGATTCATTAGCGGAGAATGAGGATATATTTGATTTTCAAGAGACTATAACGCGTAGTACTATAGACATCATATGTGGTAAGATTGAGAGGATAATATTTGGTGAATGTTTTATTTTCTAAATTATTATTGTAGAATGTGCTATGGGTATACAAGTGAATGCTGTTGCTGGGAAGCCATCGCCTATGGTAAAAGCTATTAGCGAGTAAGTTTATATTTTATTTTTTTATTTAATTCATTTGGGCTATAATTTTTAGTTTCTCTATATTTCCATTTATTTCTAGCATTTGCGAAGTTTTGCAGCAGCGAATTTTCAGTCTTTTTAAGCGTTTTGATGTTTTTTATTATTTTACTCCACTATATCGCATGCAAAAAAATGCACTTAAAATTTTATATCAAGAATTTTCTGAGGTAATTTGATTTCTTGATTTTACGTTAGTATTAAATTTTTGATAACTTTCTTTAACGTTCTCTAGATCATAACTAAACGCAGAGAGATTTTAAATAATATTAACAATAAAACCAATAAACGTGACGATGAGTATAAACGTCCGAAAATGGCTTTTCTGGATAATTTATTAACGGCACAAATCGATGGTAAATCCCTGACTTTTCAAGAAATATTTGAAGAAGTCTCCACATTTATGTTTGAGGTTAGATTACACTTATAGAATTGTATATATAATATTTAAAATTTCTAATTTTTACCATTTACATTCTACAGGGGCACGATACCACCGCTTCAGCTTTAGGTTTCACTGTCTTTTGCCTCTCGCGCCATCCTGAGATACAAGAGAAAGCGTTTCAGGAACAATTGCATTTATATGGCAATGATACAAAACGTAATCCTACATACCAAGAATTAAAAGAAGATATGAAATATTTGGAACTAGTATTTAAAGAAACATTGAGGCTATTTCCAAGTGTGCCTTTTATTGGGCGTAGTACAACAGAGGAGACCAAAATTGGTATTAATAATTTAATTAATAAGCTCGAAAAGCTTATACAAGTCTTTTATATTTCAGATAATTATGTAGTTCCTAAAAATACAACATTATGCCTGCCAATACTTGGAGTTGCCACAGATGAACGTAATTTCAAGCAACCCTATGTATTTCGGCCTGAACGTTTTGAAACTGATGAACGCACAAATGCGAATCCTTTTGATTATGTTCCTTTTAGCGCTGGTCCAAGAAATTGTATAGGTAGAACATGGCTCTGTATGCGTGTGTGGAAATATATTAATGAATTCTTGTATTTCAGGTCAAAAGTTTGCTATGATGGAACTGAAAGTAACCATATCAAAAATTTTGCGTAATTTTGAAATACTGCCAGCCGTTGATGGCCTAGCATCGGGCATACATGATCCCAATGATCCAAATGATATTTATACTAATGCTTATGATCCAAAGCTGGGTATGTTCTTGACATTGAAGTCTGTGAATGGCATTCACATACGCTTGAAGAAGCGTGTATACTGAAAAGAGTAAATTTTGCGAATACTGAGGAGTGGGAGATTTGTAGTTTGATTGGCTGTAGTTTGGTTAAGGATCGCATATTATTCCATACTTAAATAAAATTGCACTTAGATTTTTGTTCTGTTTTATTTTATTTAATTTAATTTTTTTAATATAAGTAAGTAATCCCATTAAATTTCTCTTTAGTTCTTGAAGATTTCCTTAACTTGTTCTTTGTATTTTGGCTACTTTTCCTCGTAGGGGAAGAAGAATTCATGCTTTCTCTGAACAGTTCATAACGATTATATGTTTTCCTTTTCTCACTTTCGTTTTCGCAGTCTCAATTGTATACCATTTTCTGATTTTAGTGTTACTCTTATATTTAATATGGGATCATATTCACTCTCAGGCACACAGTCAATTCTGGAATGATCATTTATGCCCGGTGGCAATCCATCTTCAGCTGGTAGAATTTCGAAATTGCGTATCATTTTTGAGACTAGTGCTTTCAATTCGTACATTGCATATTTTTCAGCTATAATGAAGGAAATTAAAAGTATGAATTATAATGAACTGATATAGGTTTATTATCATTTGATTTAAAAAATATTCCCGGGGGCTCCGGGGCAAAGGTTTGAAAAATGGGTCAAATTTTAACATTATCTTATACTGAAGAATCATCTATGTTGGTTATGAACCGGTGGTTCGGTTGTATTGTTATTTTGCACATCTGGGTTTTTTGGGACAGAAATCTAATTGGTTGCCTCTTTAGGGCTCCATAGCAAAAATCAGCTGAAAGTGGAATTTTTTCTTGTACTGGAACGCAATCTATGGATCGACCGATTTCGTTGAAATTTTGTCCACAGGAGATTTGTTTTTTGGGCAAGGAACCTAATTTTGTTCCGTGTTTTGATCCAAAAAATATTCTGGTGTACGTTAAAAAAAAAAACTGTGTCCAACACCTTTTTTTACCCCCGCTTCTCAACAAACGCTGTCATGTTGAGGTTACAAAATCGAAACCTACCTACATGTGCGAAAAGATTAAAAATGTTCAGCTCATCATCTTTTATCTTTAAAACTTCCTGTTCTTGAACATTTATATATGTATATTAAGACTTTAAGAAAATTCAATCTTAACCATGATGATCTTGAACATCTACATGTGAGATTTAAAATGCTTAGTACATGAGTGTCCAAATACAAACAATCATATTCTAAATGTAGGTTTGTATGCATACATGTGAAAAAGGCTGAAATCATGAGTATGAATATTATTTGTGGTTGTGTTCATGTTAATAGAAATGAAATGTAAAAAAATATGAGTGTGAATATTTATTTAACGCGCACAAAATTTACTCTTGCTCGTGTGATGTTCAAGAGTGTTCAAATATGAACTCTGAAAGAAACTTCATGAGTAAAATAGAAATGCGACATCAAAAAAGCTTTATGAGCTACAGTTTTTTTTTTTTGGTAATAAAAACAAAATCTATGTTGATCTATTTGGATTTGAGACTTTATGATTTTGAAAACTTACCATAATTTAATTTCTTTTAATATTACTTAATATTTTTTAGCATGAACAGTGAAAAATACGTATCTAACTATGCCAACCATGCAGCATAACCTACTTACCAATGCAACGTCTTGGCCCAGCGCTAAACGGTACACTCTTAAAACTTTCAATGCCAGCAGCGCTGCTGCCATTACCGCTCACATGCTTCTCAAAACGCTCTGGCCGAAAGACACAAGGTTCTTCAAAATACTTTTCATTATAACCCATAGCAATAAGACACATTATGACAGTAGTGCGTTTAGCTATTTTTGTGCCATCTAAAAGCAAATAAGAAAAATAATGAGTCACGCCCATTTTATGCATAAGTTATCTCTATGTATGTATACAAAGACTCCGCCACTTACTTATATCAATAGCTTTACGATTGGTGCGTGCAATTAATGGCACCGACGGATATAAACGTAGCGTCTCACGTATCACCATCTCCAAGTAGTGCATCTGCTCCAAATTTTCATAATTAACTTCACTCACCGTTGCTAACTCATTTGGCGGAAATTTGGCAAATATTATTTTTTGTTCGTCGAAGACTTTTTGCTGAATGTGTGGATGACGTGATAGTGTATAGAGCGTAAATGCTATGGCTGAAGCTGTGGGATCATAACCCTGAAATTTGGAAATCATATTTAATTGATTTTCAATTTTTCTTTCATCTTCACCCACTAACCGAAAATATAAATGTTGATAACTCTTCAAATATTTCATTGAATTGTAGTGGCCGACCATCAAGTTTTGCTTGCAATAATACATCCAAAAATGGTCTACCCTCAAGAGGTGGCGGTGTTGTGGCGTTGTTATTATGCAATTCGCGTTTCCGTTTTTCAACAATCTTTTTGTATATAGGCAAATATGAAAAAAATAAAAATAAAATAAATACATATGTATATTGTCAATTTAATGGAAAATTATTTGCATATTGCATTTTCAAGTGGAAAAGCTGAACTGATGCTTGAGAATGGTTCGATGTATATTGCATCGTGCCATCCATTATAATGAAAAATATTTACCCTCTGCATTGCATTTTTAAGCGTTTGCAATGCTTTTCGTTGTTTCCAGTAATATGGCGTTAATTGGAAAAGTGTATCGAAACGCTTAACGATACTAAAAGTGCGCTCCTGTATTATATCACAAAGGCTGTCGCAGAGTGGAAAGAAAGAAAATGGAAAGCACAAAAATTTATTGTTATTTTGTATTTTTTTATTAACTATTTTAATTTTAATTATTTTTTATGGCGAACAAAGAGACTTTTGAGAAAAATCAAATATATTTGTAGCAACAGTAAATGACTGTTAAAAGTAAGTCGTAAAATCCTAAGACTTTATTTATTATATCGATGCAAATTTAGTCAGAATTCAACAACGAATTTTTCTATCTGTTGTTTGTCATAAAAAAAATCGAAACATATATGCTTTCACAAAATATTTACTCCCTGGATGCCTCAAAAATGCCAATAAAATTTTAATTTACTAATTTACTGTAAACTCCCGTGAGGAAACATCATGACTAGATCAAAACAAAATCTGTTGGTGTTAACTCAGATGAATTGCTCCACAATGGAGAATAACGAAACATCATATAAAAGTGAAAGCACCCGAAAATTGTGAATCTCGAGCATCACATCCTTCCAATTGGCACAGTGAGCTGGGTTTAAAAATATATCGTTTTGATTTGACATTTATAAGACTATAGGTTCATTTCTATCACTTCGTATACAGGCCCAGGTGTAGTTACTGTAGTTGGGCTCCAAGCCTCATGAGATAGTGTCACTAAATATTATATGAGAATTGCTATATCGTTCGTAATGTACTCGGAATTTCAGAACTCGAGATTACTTAAAGTAAAATTGAAATTTTGCTAAACTTCAGAAAAGCTGAAAAGTCTGATGAATTGTTAAAATATCCTCGAAATTTTGGATATCGACAACATTTAAAGGAGCTCTGTTCTCTAAATACTTATGTTTGAAAGCCTTCTCTTACTGTTCTTGGCAGAGGTCTAAATTCATAAATGCTGATTATAGGGTATCAAGTTGTATTAAAGAATTATTATTCAACTTGTATGTGATATAATAAACACGTAAATATTAAGTTTTTAAGTAAAGTAAAAAGAACAACATAACGATTTCTTACTCTCTGATTGCAGCATGCAATACACATGGTTCATCATCCAACGAATGACTATGGACACCAGTGGCGTTCTCTATATCAAAAATACAAAAATGTAACTACACAGGAAATCAATTAAGTTAATTGAAATTACAAAGAAATCTTCAATAATATTCACTTGTAATATTTATTGCCATCCCAAACTTACCGCATATAATATCCAAAGTACATTTGCTCACCAACTTTTGTACATCGAATAATTCCTCATCCTCTGCATGCGGCTGTAATTTTTGTATAAATTTTTCACTTGTCTTTTGTACAACCTGCAGGTAGCCATCAATAGCTTTACGATCAAAAGCAGGTAAATAAATTTTTTGATGTTTTAACCAACGTGCACCGGAACTGGTGAGTAAGCCATCGCCCAACCATGGGCGTAGAAATGAATACAAATGCTCTTTATAAAGTAAAGCTGAGCTGGATAGTATATTCTGTGACAATATGTGTAAGAGATGTAGTTGTTTGTTTAAAAAGATATATGACATATATGCATATACATGCAAACATACATACATACATATATGCTATGCACACATGGTAATATTGTGTTATACAAAAGCTTATTGAAAGTTTAATGCTTCCGTAGGCAGTCAACAATCAATGATAATAATAATGTCACATACATATACACACACAACCACATATATATAAAAAAAGCCTTTTACATGCATGTATGTATGTAATTTGTATGCTGTTGTGTATGTAATATGAATGTCCTTGCTTTATATACACATAATACGTATACTAAAATTACTTGAATTTCCGCCGGATCACTTAGCATTACATGATACTGAAAGAATACCAAAGAACGGAAACCCTGAAATTCATATTTCCGGCAATATTGTAAAATTTTCTTTGGATATTCTGTAAATGAAATAAAGAAAATAAAAGAAATTTTGTATTGTTGTGTCAAATTTTTAAATTAATTTACTCTTTTTCTTTAGAGAAAATAAAGAGAGAGAATTCCAAATATGTATTTGATAATTTTTTTTCTCTTTTGTTAAAAAAAACCAGAAGTTTCTATTCATAGAATATCTTTAAGGGAGTAATTCTGTTTTAATCTAAATTATTATACATATTGAAAAGATTGAATTGAAATTCTAAAAATATAAAAATTTGCCTTTTCATTCCCACATATTATTGCCTTCTTTACAAATGATATGAAATTTAAAAGAGAATGCAAAGTACTTTCCTACTTTAAACACAAAATGTTCATAATCAGCTCAGAACTATTATTAAACTATTTTTGAATAATAGCTAAGCTCCAAACAAGTTGCTGATATCAAACTTAAGGATATATAAAAAACATGAACTATTATTACAGATAGTGCTCAAAATTTTTATAGAAAATAGCTCTAAATCACTTTGGAGAATAGAAATTCTAATTTTTTTTTTAAAAGAAGTAAAACACAGAGGTCAATTTTCCAACAGGTTTACGAAACAAAACCCATGGAACAAAAAAAAAAAAACATTAAACGGACTGTATCACTATATAAAAAGTCCAATCTGTAATATGTATAATTAATTTTTGGAACAAAAGATTTTTGGTGATTTTTTTTATGAAAAGATAGAATGTCAATAATACAGATTTATTATCAGTAGGTATGAGTTTCTTGTGTACAGCTAGTAAATTTAATCAATTTCTACCTCTTGGCTTTCTATACTGTGCTACGCTCACTTGGAAAAAACCATAAAAAATATTCAAATTACATATCTACCTGTATATTTCATATAAGAGTATGTAATGTAGTAGATGGTTTATATCCAGGTTCATCAATATTCATTATTTTATTTTAGGACACTTAACCAAATTCGGAATTGTATAGATATGTACACCCCTGCAGAGTATTTTAACTAAATACCATAAAAGTTAGTTTGAATATTATTTTTAAAATATATTATTGATTGCATTTTATGTTCACTTGTGGCTTGTTTCTACAAAAATTGGTTTTTAAAAATATTAAAAACACAAGTATACAATAATGGAAGAAAAAGTATTTTTTTTTACATCGACATTATTCACATGAGTCTGTGATATTTCCCAAAGGGAGAGCTTTACACCTACGTACATACATACATGTGTATAAACTTGTATGCAATATTGTAAAAGGAAATCACACTTGAAACCAAAATAAATAAAAATGTTTGTTTGTGTGTGTGTGTGTGAGAGAATTGCAATAAAATATACAATGTATGTGGTTGTATTGTATTCCATTCAGATGCATGGATATCATGCGGATAATGTGTACATACCACACAATCTACGAGTATAGTATTTATGCCATTCTGCTTGATAATGCAGAGCAGCATATTGATGAATCTTGAAAAAAAAACATATATTGCTGATGACAATGAAAACAAAAGATTTTTTTTGTTCATACATTATAAATATTGTTGAGTGCATGTGAAGCAATAATTGAGATAAAGATAGGGGGTGGGAAATAAGGAGAAATGCAACAAAAGATAGAGCTTAAAACTGAGTGCTCATATACTGTGCATATTTGAGGTATGAGATATTTGCTTAAGCATAAATGACACTCGTTCAATAGTGCTACCTTATGGATAATTTATAGTTTGCAAAAGCGTAGCTAATTTTTTTTAGAGATAACATTTTTTAAAATATCTAATTTAATAGTTAGAACTTTGTACAATATTTATTCGATTGCTTAAAAATACACAAATCGATTAAAAAACGATAAGAACCATCGTAAAAATTCACTCAAATTGTATCATAAAATTATATAATTTAACTAAACAAAAATCGAATTTTTTTTTCTTACTTATACATAAGGAAGTTTAAGTTTAGCGGCGACTTAAGAAAATTCAAAATATCTGTGGTAAAAATGAAAAACAGCCTTACTCGACTTAAGACGGAAAGTATTTCATCATATATTTTTGATTATACTTAAATATTAATTGAAATAATTTTTAGAATTATATATCGTTTCAAGAATTGTTTTTGATTTGAGTTTAGACTCTTTTGAAGCAGTGCTATAGTTTCTTTAATATTTCTATTCAAAGGTATTCTAACAAAAAAATAAACTTAAGCTGCTATTCTTTTTACCACAGAAATTCTGAGGTGATGATTTGACAATCTTGAAAATTTTTAGAACCAGATTAGCATCAGGCCCACAAAAAAGCTATAATGATCTTTGTTCTGATCTTCGGTTTATTGGAAATCATGATAGGATGACCAGCTGCACCTACTCAGTCGATAAGGAAACTAATGCGCACTCCTTTTTAAAGTACTGCACTTAAACCTGGATCTCACAAGCGAAAGCATATACTGGCTAGGGATTTCTTTTTGTTTTCCCTGCGTAGATCTCCGTTTTAATGGAGGACATCAAAATGGCTATGTCTTCCGAAAACCCACTCTCGTAGCTGGAACTACTATAATTAGCTAGATAATTTGCTATAATTACACTGTGTGACAGCGAAAATATACTTTCCTCGAGACATAGCTCAAATTCTGGGTATAGTCAAACATAAAAAAACTGCATACTCAGAATTGACCCTCAAAATCTGGACTTATTTTTGATAGGTTAAAGCATATATTTACCCATAAATTTATTTTCATTTATCCGATGAGTAAGTTTTTATATTTCATTCTAAAGAGGACATTTACTTGCTTACAATATCTTAAGAAATACCGGAGTTAGACTAGACCTACGACACGTGTAAACCTCGAAAAAAGTACATTCCAATTTCGAAAAATCTCCAACTTCATTTTCTCCCTTTTGTTTGATGGTTCAATTTATATAGCGTACTTACCATCTGGTTTCAAACCGAATTGAAATATATTCCCAACAAATGGATACGGTGTTGGCCCCGGTATCATTTCCATAATACCAGCGACATGATCAATATAATTAAATAATTTCAATCCTTTGAAAAATAGGACACTCACAAAAAGTATTGCAAAAGCTAATAAAAACATTTCGAATAAAGTTTTTTTTTTAAGAAAAAAAAAAGAATTATTATTTGAATTGAACGTTATGTTATTTTAAACTATTATTCTTTTTTATTTAAACTTTTTTTTTCTACGATCATCTCTTCTCAAACCCAAAATTGCAACTAAATATAGAAATATCGTTTAAGGCTAATAAATTAGTAAATAATTTTTAGCTGCTGCCCTCCTGCAGTGCTGTTGCTGCTTCTGCGGTTCTTATCAATTTTGATATATATTTTTATTTATTTTTTTTGGTATCGTTATTGCTCACTTTGATATGGGAGTTTGTATTTTTTAGGACTGTTTTTATTTTGCCGACCTGTTGTTATTTTCCCATGGCTAAGTAGTAAGTGCTTATTTTTGTTTAATTCTTATCTGCGTGTATAATTTAGATTTGAACTAAAATTAATTACCTTTCTTGTTTAATAAATTTGAGTAAAATTAGAATTGACTGGTCATAATTATTAACTTCCTTAGAAAGTAAAGAGGGTAGGTCGGCTGCGCTTCAGGTTCAAAGTTCTTTAACGAGCGTGTGTTTAAAATTTCTATAATCAATAAAGTTCTTAAATACAAAAATTTTAATTCAGCTGATGAAATTTGGCAATATTTTTCAGCAGTGTTAAGAGTTTAACCAGCCAAATTCTATTCAAGATAAGATTTTTGTTTATAGCGATATTTAGCTGGGATTGCAAACAATAATGATTGGAGATTTCGTATCTTCCGACGTTCACGATGAGATCAAAACTATAAAAATGTTACTCAATTATTTAAGACGAAAAGTTGCGATCGGGACAATTTTTTTTAGTTTTAAATGAAATTTTTATTTTGAAAACTGAATTGGTATTTTTTAGACTTTCCAGGGTATCATCCTTTCCATGGAGCCATCTTAATAATATCAATAACGCAAATTGTTGGTGAAAAGGTGGCAGAATCTCTTGTCGGACGAAGTTAAAATTAATTGGCATTTAAAAAATTGATTTTTGTATAATAGAAATTTAATGATTTGTTTGCATTTTCTGTTTCGAGATCCTTAGTATTATCATTTTGACAATAGCTGCAATCAGTGATTTTACAAAAACGTAAAGTAATTACTGCAATGTACAGTAATTTTGAACTCCTTACAGTTCGGCAGTAATTTATGGAAAAAATGTTGAGTTATTGCATTAAAGCTTTTATGCACGGTTGCTTTAAAGACACTAGAAAAACGCAGAAATTAGATATAAAATGGGAATGGAGTATACCTAACGCTCGTATCTTTTTTCGAATCAAAAACTGTATATTTTTACCAAAAATTTTAAAAAACTCTAAATCGATTTGAAAAAACTGTATATTTTGCAGTATGAATAATATTTACTTTGAAATTAAGAAATAAATCATGTAAAAAAAAATTTTTTACATGATTTTTTCTTTTTTCGTTGCAAATTAACAGGACTAAGTCCTAAATAAAGAAGAAGAGGGAATTTTTTTCGATGAAAATTAGCACAGAAAGCAATTTATCAATCATCTAAATCGTCTTCGTTCTCAATTTTCATATCTCCTTCTGTAGTTGTACTGAATTTGTACTTGGAAAAAATTTTGACGAAGCGATTCCGGCTTTGCTATGAGGTATTTATAGAAATCAACGCATGGATATTTCAAGTTACATTTGACAATTAGAATCACCTTTAATGTTTCCCCTTCTTTCAAAAGTATACTCGCAACTAGCTGCCATTGTTCTCTCAGACCGTCTGAGAGAACAGTTAGTTTTGTACAGTTTTGCATTGCGATTGATAAATTTGAATTTCCTAGCGTTCAAAAATTCTATATTTTTTTCTTAGTATAAACGCGGTATTTTGGTAAAAAAGGCGGTATGCGGTTTTGGAGTTGAAAAAAACGGTATACTACTGCGAAAAACTGTATAGATACGAGCGTTAAGTATGCCCCAAAATCTGAAGGCTTAATTATAGAAACTTAACGTAACTTAACATAGCACAGCAACCATAAAAATCCCTGGAAATAATCGTAAATAGAACAATTTAATAAATAAAAACATCAATATATTTTAATTAATTTTATTTAATTTTTATATTGATAAAAACTCAGTAAATAGAAAACAAATCGAACAAAGAAATCTAAATTCAACAGACTCCTATGTTACGATAAGTAACGTTAAATTTCTATAATTTGAGCTTAAGCCTTTTTCCACAGTGAAGGCTAAAATAACAAGTTTTCTGCCTAAATGTAGGCAACGAAGACTATATAGAAATTTAAGACATTTTTCACAGTGAAAGCTAAAATAACAAGGCGGACGAAAACCTTAAGGTCATTTGAAAAATCAAAAAAAAATTGGGAATTTTTTTGGATTTTTTATAAAAATTTTTCTTCTTTGTAGGTTATATAGGTTTCGTTATGGGTACATTATGATATCCATCACATAGTTGAACGAACCAACAGTTTAAATAAAAATTCTGCAAAATTTTTCGGAATTTTTTGACCGAATTAAAGTCATTTTGCCATTTTTCCTTGCTTGGCTGTCAACAGACTGAACATCGGGCCCTCTACCTATTTTGTTTTGGAACATTACTCAATAAAGTTCACCTTTAAATTCAAAAAAAACGGGACTTGGTAACACCCTATATAAAGTGGTAAGTAATTAATTTAATTAAATTATCGATTAAATTTTAAAGGTAAAAATATCGATTGTCACCTGGATAAAAGATTCATACAATTTCGATGTGCTCGACGGTGAACTGCGCTTTTTGTGTTAATATAATTTGGATGACGTTTGGATATCAATTGGTAAGCGGCTTCGTAGGTTTTAGTAATAATATTCAGCAATTTTACCAAAAAAAAAAAAACAGTAATTTATTCTTTTAAAACAGTAATTTGAAATTTTAAATCTAACCGACTAGCACTCCTCTCTGGCTGCAATTATAAAAACAAGAAAACAAGAATATTTTTATACATACATATTTGTTGTAATTTTTGGACAGTACAAGCCAAACAAAGTACGTAACTTAAATAATAACAGTCATGCTGATAGACAATTTACTCTCAAAATATAAACAAAAATTTAGTTAGTTAGAGTAAAACAAGTTTAAACAAAATTCGTTTATATACATATACATTTTTGTTTAAAAATAAGCAAGTTTCCAGCGAGTTACTAGTTTCTCTTATCAACATTTTTAACTAGAAGATAC
Source organism: Toxonevra muliebris (assembly GCA_963691655.1). Lineage (NCBI taxonomy): Eukaryota > Metazoa > Arthropoda > Insecta > Diptera > Pallopteridae > Toxonevra > Toxonevra muliebris. The sequence continues at coordinate 86,434,964 of OY829328.1, read as the reverse complement.
TGAAATTTGAACAGACATTTATCGCTGTATTTCATAGCTATACTGCTGGCAATGTTTACTTAAAGGCTTGCTGAAGCACTTAAATAGTTTCATTTGGCTTTTGAATTTCGGCGATTAAAAACACGGGCGCATTTTCTTGTGTGATAAGAATAAAAAAATTAAGAATCTAAATACTAATTCGAAAAAACATGTTTATAATAGCATTATTTATATTACTCTGTCCTGTTTTGGCTGTTTTATATTTCGAAATCAAATACTATAAACAAAAAAAATTAATAAATCGTTTGCCAGGACCGCCAACATGGCCAGTGATCGGAAATGCACATCAAATTGGAAAAAATCCGAGTGGTATAAAAAAATAATTGTTTTTCTTACAAATAACAAGAGTGATTTTTATTTATATTGTAGTGAATTAAAAATCTTTCATATTTTTAAATAGAAACGTAAATAAAACGTGAAAAGAATCAATCAACAGCCTATGGGTAAATAAATTATGTTGCTTTTAGAAAGAGCTCTTAGCATCAATGCTGCGCAACATTCTTCAGTATACATTCAACTTTTATATACATATGTGTATGTTGCTAGCTGCTTTTTGGCAACATTTCGATAATTTATGGTTGGAGTTTGTTTACAGATGTTTTTATTTACTTATCATTTATGGTTGGAGTTTACGAATATTTTTTACTTACATACTTACAACCATTTCATCTTTGGTTATAATTATACTTAATTGTATTACCGTGTTTTTTGACACTTGTATTATTCACCGACAAAAACACGTATTAAAATTTTTTAATATGTAATTAACAACACACTTTTGAATTAAATAACATATTTGTTAACGATTATATTGTAAGAATTATAATCATGTAGCTAAAAATAAGTATTATCTTAAAACCACTTCACATGACTAGAGTTTAAGAAAATGTATTTGATAAGGTTTTTTGTGATTATCAATTCAACACATTTTGATTAAAGAGATCTAGTCGGTAAGGCCCCAGTAACTGGGGCTTTTTTTTTGCGGACGAAATCTCTTTATGAAAAAACAAATATCAAAACTATTCATTGGTGTTTCTTTTGTTATTTGTGTTTGCAGATAATTCGTTAGATAATTTTGAGAGATGCCGTTACTCATGTCTTCTATCTTTCTCTTTTGGAATTGGCTCAACCGATTTTAAATCTGATAATTTTTGGATAATCGTAGCACTTCTGGATCTTTTGGAATAAAATTGAAGTTACACTAATAAATGTATAGATACTATAGGAAGATAATGATAAAAAGTTAATGAAAGGTTCTTTCAATTTTAAATGAGAAAGTACATTTAAGAGGAATTAGCTAGATCTCAAATTCTAATTAAAGTACTCATCGGCTTTTGGGACATTGGTGCAATGGGGCTTGCCGATCGGACTTGCAGCACCAATTGTGGAACAAGTCCGATATATCTAAATTAAAAATCGAATAAGTGAATACAATCTCAGAAAAAAAACTTCCCTGCTCATATTTATATATTTTCCAAATAGTTGTATGTAAACTATAATTTAGAGATAAAAAGTGAATAATAAAAAGATGACCTTTGACCATAACATAAAATTTTTTATTATTATTTTTAATCTCATCAAAGCATTCATGCATAAAGTAGTAAATATTTTTGGGTGGAGTTTTGTTCTGTTCGTTTTGTTAAAATATAAATACTGGCAATGATATATACAAAGTTAGAAATAGAAATCGTATAGCTTCCCGACTCATTTTTATTAGTATAATTGGTTCATGACATGATGTTATGATGACATTTAGTCATAGAAATCATTAAAGCTTTTGATAAATTGAAAAATTTTGATATTACCATACCTACTTAGTTTTGATTATTAATGAAGTATCGAAGATGTAAAATAAAACAATTCAGGTCACACGCAGATCAGGACATTCTTTTTCTACTACTTATATCCCTAAATCTAGGATACGTTATTGAAGAAAATTCTCATAGTTTTCAAATTGTATACTTCTAAGAAGAAGGTGCTGAGTGAGAAAATATTCAAAATGTAATCAATCATCTATAGAAAATTAATCCTAGGGGTTAGTATTCAGTAAGAATTAAACCAATTGGAACATTCTTTCCCCAAAGTAAGAAAATAAATATTTCTTAAAATGATTTTACATATTAAACTTACAAGTTATTGCCAAAAAGTTTTTTCTAATACAATAATATCGCAACATGAAGTTATAAAATAGAATATTATATAAAAAACACATGAAAATCGTTAGATCGTTTCGGTTGGTTGGTTTTGATACCATTTTCTCACTAAACTAGAATTTAAGCTGTACTCTTAATAAAACCCACCCCGTGGAGTTTAGGAAACTTAGCAGATTCTTTGGACTGACTGCCGAGCAATCGGACAGGTTGTCGAGGAAATACTTTCTCAAGAGCCTATATCTTGTCTTCGCGTGTGAAATTTTTTTTAGGGAAACCTAACCTAACCTACCCTCATTACAGATCATTTCACTTGATACTTTTATTATTACAGTTCAATATTTTCTACTGAGAATATATTTTTAATTTTTTTTTTCGTTTCAGAAATACTTGATAATATCTTTTTGTGGTGGAATAAATATGGCAAAACAAATTATCGGTTTTGGATTGGTTATTATTACAATATCTGTGTGACAGAAGTGAAAGATCTTGAGGTAACTAAATTATTTACATGTGTATACACTTTGAATCCAGTTGAAAATAAGTAATAAATTACTTAAAATTTTATAATATTACAGTATATACTTAGCAGCAATACTTTAATACAAAAATCCGATGTCTATGAAATGTTGCATCCTTGGTTGGGAACTGGTCTACTAACGAGTCATGGTATTAAATGGCATAAACATCGTAAAATGATAACACCATCATTTCATTTTAAAATCTTACAAAATTTTCATGATATTATGAATGTTAATTCAACGAAATTCATTGAAAAGTTGCGTGAATCATCGGTGGGTGAGACAATATTTGATTTTCAAGAAATGGTGCACTATTTGACGTTGGATGTGATTTGTGGTAAGTTGTGTGAAACACATATTTTCTTATTATAGCTCGAAAATTTTAGCTTGCTATGTCTCAGAAACTATATGAGATATTTATGATACATAATGAGTAATTTATAGTCTCCTAACCACATACAAATTTAAGAATATTCTATCATGTATATTTTTCTATAGATACTGCAATGGGTGTTCATATCAATGCCATGAATAATACTGATTCTGAATTGGTTAAGGCTTTCAAAGAGTAAGTTTCTGGTTATACGCCTAATTGAGCTAATTATTTTTAACTAAGAAATATATGTATGTCTCTGCTTTTTAGCATGTGCTATAATATCAACATGCGCGCATTTCATCCATTAAAACGAAAGCAAGCTCTATACAGATTTGCACCCGATTATCCCGAATATTGCAGAACATTAAAAATCTTACAAGATTTCACAAATGATGTGAGCATTTATTGAAAAAATAAAATCAAATAAAAGCAGCCACATTTTGGTTCATAAACATAGAAAATTATCAAGTTCCTTGTTCTGGATTATTTAAATATTTCTAATGAAGTATTTAACTTTTCCATTTATGTATCCTCATTCCCTTCATAGGTTATTGAAAAACGTATGCAGACACTACAAAATAACGATGCTAACGCCAATATTACTGAGCCTGCCGGTGATGATTACTCACGTAAAAAACAAGCTTTTCTGGATACACTATTAACTTCTACAATTGATAATAGAGCATTAACTAAACATGAAATCTATGAAGAAGTATCAACATTTATGTTTGAGGTAATTTAAATTAATATTTAATTGTTTCTCCCAAGCTTATGCTAATATTTTAAAAATGTTTACCCATAAAGGGACACGATACTACTACTTCGGGCATAGCCTTTGCAATATACTTGCTCTCCAGACATCCAACAATACAGGTAAGCAATAATTTATAAATACCATAGATTTAGAGTAATTTTATGTTTGATACCAAAAAATATGCATATTTTTTTTCTAGCAAAAAGTTTATGCCGAACAACAAGCATTAATGGGTACAAATCTTAAACGTGATGCCACTTATCAAGAAATAGCCGATATGAAATATTTGGATTTAGTAATAAAAGAAACTATGCGTTTATATCCTAGTGTACCAGTTATTGGTAGATTTACTGAAAAGGATTATGATATAAGTGAGTAATTTGTTTAAAGACTGTATATACATACTTATTTCCAATCACTAGATGGCGTTATAATACCCAAACACACCACCTTGAATCTATTTCTTATGGCTTTGGGATATAATGAGAAAAATTTCCCTGATCCTTATCGTTGTGATCCAGAACGTTTCAATTTGGATCTGCGTACTGTTAAACAGAATCCATTTGAGTATGTACCATTTAGTGCAGGACCACGAAATTGCATTGGTATGTAAACCATGTTGAGAGGAAATGAAATTATGTTTCTGATTTTAAAACTTTTTTATTTTTTTAGGACAAAAATTCGCTCAATTGGAATTGAAAACTGTTGTGTCAAAGATTGTACGTACTTTTGAGATATTACCACCACTAGATGAGCTCATCTCAACCGATGGCTATGTGCAACATTTTGTTGGTCTCTCAAAGGAAGAACAAATGAAACGTCGGCCGAATCCCAGCAAATATGATCCAATTTTATCGGCAGTGTTAACTTTGAAATCTGAAAATGGAATACAATTACGTATGCGGGAAAGAAAATAAAGATTGAAAACATGATTCATGTATAAATTCGTGAACTGATTTTATTTAAAAGACTTGCATTTTTTAAGAGAAATAAAAGGGTGCAGTTATCTCATGTTGGATATGAATCAGGAGACAATCTTCTACTTTTGTCACACAATAGATCACGGAGGGCCTATGCTGAGCTTGTCACCGAATCCGAATGGCAAAGAGAAATACTCTTATTAAGAAATTGTTTTCTCTTGGAGGTTTGTTATTGCCAGCCATGGTTATTATTTTCATTTTTTTTGATAGCGCCGTGCGTAAAAAACTCGGGAAACTTCACATAGCAGGTCAGCGAAGTAATTACTACCACACGGTACGCAGAGAAAACAAAATAGATGTCCGTAGATAATTTTTACGTTGGGCACTAATAAGAAACTATATTCATAAATCAAGTTCATAATCAAAAAGTCAGAATAGACAGGAGCATGCACCACACCTTGATAGTAAACACTTTTTATTCAATCATTCTTATTTAAATATAAACACTTTTCATAAATATTTTCAATCAAATAAATCTTTGATCCTTTCTTCATATTGCCAAGTTCTCAAGAGGTTTCCAGAACCTATCTGACTGCTACCAAAATAGTACCAACTTGACCTTGTGACATAAATGTGGTAGGATCCACAATTTCACTGAAAAGAGCAAAACAAAATTAAAAAAAATTTAATGGACTTTTTCAAAAATCTATTTAAAAATATTTACCCATCATTATACTGCGATTGCACTGATGTAGTGATCACTTCCGCTTTGCTGCCCATATCATAGTAACTATTTATGTTGACAGTTTGATCATTGGTTCCCAAATTCAAAATAATAACATACAAATCACTGCCTGACTTTTCACTGAAAGTTTTAGGGGTAAGTTTTAAGTTTGAGAGAGTTTAAGCTATTAACAAAAATGAGATTAAAACTAACCGTGAATAAATAATAATATCATCCAAAATAGCTTGAATTTTAAGTTCTCCATCTGCTAATGAAGGCTCCTTACGTAAGCGGGTTAATTTTTTAAAAATCTGTAAATGAGATTGTGGTGCTCGTGATTGCATCAGCGCGTTATTTGTCTTGTAATCGTCAGCCACGGGGAGCCAAGTGTGATCGCCGGTGGTGAAGCCTGTGTAAAGCAGCAGTAAAAAAAATCATTAAAAATTTTAGTTTCTGATTTCATTGCATTCTAACTAATGGAAAGAACTTTGTACTTGCCCGCTTTATTGGAGGCATCCCACTGATATGGTGTTCTGGCGGGATCACGTGACAAGCCGTAGTAAGTTTCTGGATTACCATTGCAAGCCTGTGGATCAACCGAATCGTCCCAGCTAATGAAAACATCAGTCATAGCAAGTTCTTCGCCCTATAAAATGTCAACAAAAAATGCTCTACATCAGTACATGTAACTTTCTGAAAATCACAGCTGTCAAACTTACATTATAAGTGACTGCCAGACCAGGCAAAGTGTTCAGAAGTATGTTTAATAAATCAGCGCGTGCAACACCGTAACGTGAAGCCAAACGTTTATTATCATGATTACCCAAAACCCAATTGGCATGGCATCCCGCCGGTACAGCATCCAAAAACTTTGTAATGTGTGCCACGACATCTGAAGCTTTTGTATCATTGCCAAAATTCGAGAGGAAATCAAAATTGAACGGAACATGAGAACCATTACGTATGCCATCACCATAGAATTTGATAATATTTTCAAAACTAGTATAAGCTTCAGTTAAAAGAATTCTGGTATCACCACCATGTTCCTTCTTAAATTCATCGGCGAGCTCACGCCACTGATATGCCATATCAAAAGTTTCAGGTTGATCATTCGTGTAGATATGCTGCAAGTGACAATAATCATCTGGGTCAGGGCATGAGTCTACGGTAGGCTCATCTGGATAGTTGTTATAACGATCGAGTTCCTTTTCGAAAAGGAATGGCACTGCATCAATACGAAAACCGGCGATTCCCTTGCCCAACCAGAAACGCATAACATTTTTCATTTCATTTACCACTGCAGGATTGCGATAATTCAAATCGGGTTGTTTGATGGCAAACTGATGCAAATAATACTGCTGACGCACTTCATTCCATTCCCAAGCGGTATAACGAAAAGCGCTCACCCAATTGCTGGGTGGTTCACGTTCACCAGTGGTCTCATTAATTTTGCCGTTATGCCAAATATAGAAATCTTTATAGGCGGGATCTCCATTCACCGATTTAATAAACCATTCATTCGCGTCACTGGAATGGTTGGGCACAAAATCAAGTATAATTTTAATGCCCACCTCTTTGGCTTTCTTAATCATATTCTCGAAATCTTCCATGCTACCATATTCCGGTTGTATAGAATAAAAATCCGAGATATCATAACCGAAATCGGCCATGGGAGATTTGAAAATAGGCGAGAGCCAAGCAGCAGTGAAGCCGACATCTTTGAGATATTGTAACTTCTCGGTGACACCTGCGTGGTAATTTGCATTGAATTTTTCAGGCACTTATTTAGTTGTTTTTTTTTTGTGTAACTTACCATTTAAATCACCAATACCATCACCATCACTATCACGAAATGATCGTGGATAAATTTGATAGTAATTACCATTCTCCCACCAGTCTTTGCTGTGTGCCATGCCCAGAAGAGCCAGCACTATTAATGCAATTATGCTGTATTTCATTTTGGAACACTTTTTATTTTGCGTTTCTGGTTTAGTTAAAGATTAAATTTAAAATGAATTTTTATACCGTCGTCATTTGTCGCCCGAGATTTTATTTTTTACAACTAATTTGAATTACACAAATCGCTGCTGCTTTTATACGACAATTTTCTTTGAGTGTTTTTCAAACTAAGTTATACTCAGAATTTAATATCTAAGTTTTTTACAAAATAGATAAAGCTTCAAGTGTTGGGAAATCTTTTTGTTTATTTTCGTTTTTTTTTTTAGTTAATTGAATCGATTGCATTGTCAACATTTGCGTATGAAGTGTGAACAAAAAATCACTCACTGCTTAGGTGCATTCATTGCATTCATATTTGATGACAATTTTGTTTTCATGTATATTTTTTTGTCACAGTCTCTTGAATTCCCATTGATTTTATCTGTAAGTATAACTTTAGAACTTTAGTTAGTTTTAACACATTGTTTAAACTTTAAGGTGTTCTAGGTTCTAATTTTCGAGTGCATGATAAGTTGAGCTACGACCCAATATAAATCTTCTTAGAATTTCAGAAGTATGTTGGAAGAATATTAACAGAATATTGGAAGAATATCATATTAAACTAGAAGAATATCAAAAGAACACTAGAGAATTATAAGAAGATTATCAGAATTTTAGAAAAATATCAGAAGAATATCAAAGAAGTATCAGAAAATTGCCAGAAGAATATTTGAAAAAAGTATGAAGAAGATAAATATCTGAAGACCAAAAGAATATCAGAAGGATGCCAGATGAAAGCCAGATATATCAGAAATACTGAAAAATAGATAAAGGAGTGGTGTTCTTTTCTTTCAACTACAGCGAGTGCATTCGATAGTTTTCTAAGATGTAGCACCCTAAAAAATTCCACCCAACCTGATACTTCAAATTAATGATTAAATTATTTGATTTCTTATCGATGTGTAAATAATTCAGTAAAAAATAATAGGAAAAGAATCAAGGGAAGTTTAGTTACTATTATTTTTTGCTTTTTCTCAATCATTTAGAAGTATTTTTAATATTTTATTAACAATTTTCATAATATGATATGAGCAAAACAAAAAATTAACTTGGCATTCAATAAACTTGTCATAGGCTCTTTCAAGGGGTTTTATTTTCCATAGATATCTACTACTCAAAAATGTTGAATCATTATTTGAAGATGAATGATTTTAATCACATGAAGGGCTTGTGGTCAAAACGTGATATTCAACAATTTAAAAATTTCAATATTTTTAAAATCTTAAAGCGGCAAAATGTCGGCGTGATTTTAGAGAATCAAAAACCAAATAAAAACTCATTTGGGAAAAAGTGTTGGATATCACTTTTTGAACGCAGGCCCTTTTAAGTTTTTCTAATGAATGAATTCATATGAAAAATTGACGTCATGGTTATCAATATCAGTGCAATTAAACGAGATACTTTCGATTGTGAAACTACATAAGGCTGGTAAGTATGTATTGTAGCTTCTTCTTTTTTTTAAATTTCTATTAGTATTATTATATCTTGTTGGCTACAGTCAACGCTTGAAACCGTGAACTTATAAAAACCAAGGGTGTTCACGTTTAAGAGATTGTTCACGCTTGCGATTGCTGAAAAAATAACGGAAACTTTATGATCTTACCACAGAATTATTTTCACCTTTTCTCTTAAGCTCTTGTAGTAAATATATCTAGAGGATTCCTGAAACTATTAAAATCATGAAAGTTGATACATAATTTTTAAAAAATTTTGTTCACGTTTTAGAGATTTCAGACTTTTGTTCACGTTAGTGGATGCTTACGTTAGTCGATGTTGACTGTATATCTGTGGCCACAATGAATAACAGCTAAAGTCGACTTAAGAAATATTAAAACTTATTGGATAATTTTCATTATAAATCCCTAAATCTTGAGATTGTTGAGAGAGAAAATGTTTATAATTGAGAGTATATTCTCTCTTTGAGCGTATTTGCAATTATTTCTGGGTTCTTATCAATCGAAATATTCTTTCCCTATCATGACAAAATGCCCGAATTTCGGATTAATTTGTTTCTTACTTTATCCAGTTTCTAAATATTAAAAATAACCCAGTAAATAATTATGAACACAGTTTTAGTAATCAATTGCTCTTATTAAATTAAATTTCCATTTTTTATTGACCGAGTTCATAGAATATCAATAAAGGCATAAAAGCAAATTTTTATGTAAATATTGACCAACTAAAAAATGCACAATAAATGTAGTAACTACTTATTGATTTATTTATACATAATATTTAAACAGTTGGGGAATTTGTATTATTAACGGAAGCTTAACCAATAATTTATTAGACAAAGCATAATATAATGATCTATGTAAACAAATATACATAGTAGATCGCACGATCAGTTCAAGATCAGTGAGCTATATAAAGAACATCATCGCCTAGGGTTCAATATTAGTGGGTTGAGTGTAGCAACACTTGGAATACTAATTCATCTGTGTAAAATGAAACTAATAATTACTTTTTTAATTACCTTTGCATTGGGCTTAAGTGCCGTGATTGGCGAGAAGGAATGGTGGGAGAATGGCAATTTCTATCAAATCTATCCAAGATCATTTAAGGATAGTAATGGTGATGGTATTGGCGATTTAAATGGTGAGTACCTACTTATGTATATGCGAACCTTACTGAAGTAGTGGCTAGCTGGGTCCACAAGGAAGTAAATCCAGTTGATTGCACATGTGGCTATATAGTTCGAAATCTTTGATTGGCAACCATATGTTCATTCCGATTTTGATCTTACTTAATTTCAAATCTACTACTACTACATGCACAATTATTTTTTAGGTGTCGCTGAAAAACTGGAATATCTCAAGGATATTGGCATGGACGGTGTTTGGTTATCGCCCATTTTCAAATCACCAATGGCTGACTTTGGCTATGATATTTCCGATTACCAAGACATACAACCAGAATATGGTACAGTCGACGATTTGGTGAATTTGTTGAATAAAGCACACAGTTTAGGTATAAAAATCATTCTTGACTTCGTGCCAAATCATTCCAGTGACGAGAATGAATGGTTTATAAAATCGGTGAATGGTGATCCTTATTATCGTGATTTTTATATCTGGCACGATGGTGTGATCAATGCTACAACCGGTGAACGTCAACCACCAAGCAATTGGGTATCACAATTCCGTTATAGCGCATGGGAATGGAACGAGAAGAGACAACAATATTATTTGCATCAATTTGGTGTGAAACAACCCGATTTGAACTATCGTAATCCCGAAGTTGTAAAGACCATGAAAGAAGTGATGCAATTTTGGTTGGAACGTGGTGTTGATGGTTTCCGTATTGATGCGGTTCCTTTCCTTTACGAAAATGAAATCGATCCCGTTACTGGTACATATCCCGATGAGCCTATCATTGATAATGTCGCTGATTGCCCAGATCCTAATGATTGGTGCCATTTGAAGCATCCATATACCAATTCGCTGCCCGGGTGCATTGACATGACCTATCAATGGCGAGAGGTTGTCGACAATTGGAAGCGTGATCATAACACCGAAACAAAGGTGCTGCTCACCGAAGCTTATACCAGTTTCGAGAATCTAATGAAGATGTATGGCGATGGGGAGCGTAAGGGCGCACATGTTCCCTTCAACTTTGAAATGCTGTCGGGTTTGAATAATCAAAGTACCGCTAATGAATATGAATACTATGTGAATCACTGGTTGGATAATATGCCCGATGGTGCTTATGCCAATTGGGTACTCGGCAATCATGATAATCGTCGATTGGCATCGCGTTTCGGTGCACAGCGCACTGATTTATTGAATATCTTGTTACAGACTTTACCTGGTATTGCGGTGACTTACAATGTAAGTTGAGGAGGAATCATAAACCGTTCAATTTTAAGTGTACTTTGACCTTTTCTCTTAGGGTGAAGAATATGGCCAGGAAGATGTTTATGTTTCATGGGAAGACACAGTTGATCCACAAGGCTGCAATGCTGATCCCAATACTTTCGATAATTATTCACGTGATCCTGCACGCACTCCATTCCGATGGGATTCTTCTACAAATGCTGGCTTCAGTACCGCTGCTCAGACTTGGTTACCAGTCGGTGAAGGCTATGAAGTGAATAATGTTGCCGCTCAGTTGGCAGCTGAAAATAGTCATTTAAAAATCTTCAAACAAATCAATCAGCTGAGAAAACAAGAAGCTGCTTTTCAAGATGATGCATTTTACTCTACAGTTGTGGGAAATGTTTTGCTGTACTTAAGGTATGTGATTGATTAGAAAAATACTTCTAATCAATCACAGGCTGTAGTCTGTTGAGCGTGAAATATTGAATTTTTTTTAGGGACATAAGCACTTGTAAGATCTGAAGATATAGAAACCAATGATGAGAGAGGGCCTGAAGAGAAACAGAAATTGTTATACATAGCTCTAATTGCTTCATCTATGTCTTATTCCACAGAGAAGCTGATAACGCTTTCGTTGTTGTACTAAATATTGGCGATGAAGATGTGGTTTTGGATTTAACCGAAGAATTTGGAGATGTAGAGACAGTTGAAGTTGTCGTAAGCTCGCTACAATCAGGTGTACGTGATGGGTAAGTTTCAGTTAATATGACATAGAAAATTTTTTTTTTATCTATTACTTTTATTTTACAGACAAGTTTTCGATTTTTCAAGTTTTGAGGCTAAAGCTTACAATGGATATGTTCTGCGTTTGCTCATTAATGACAGCGATTCCTAAATACATACTATATATACAACAACACATATAATATCTTTATTTCAAAATTTTCTTTAGATAACCAACAAAAATAAAATGTATAAATAACATTACATTTGTTAAGTTTTTGATTGTTTTTTTTTTATATAAATAAATAATGTACGCAGATTTCCACTAAGTGGTTCGCCATTTTGTATCCGTCATTTCGTTTCTCCGAAAATAGACTTCATTTTCGTAATCAGCGACCTCAAAACCCCCACATACTGAGTTTCGCTAGAATTAAATTATATCTTCGAATTTTTTGGCTTAAAACACCAGCAGCCCAAAATGTAACTTTTAAACGAAGGAAGGGTCTGCAATTCTTGGCTTCGCTTGGCAATCATGTCCAATACAATTCAGTAAATCACGTTCTTTGCCACATGATTTTTCCCCAAGTATTTTGGTACACATTTTTCAATGTTGACCACTTGAATCTATAATTAATTAGAATATCCGCAGTTCAACTCGTATCTATAAAAACCTCGGTATATACTTACTAAAAATGTAATCAAATTTTATAATTCCCGTATAAAACAACAAAATTATCGTTGAACCATATCGCAGCGATATTGCTGATAATTTTACTTTTCAGTTATCAGTAGAAACAACTAAGTTTTTATTGACACTTTCAAAATTTGCACACCTCATTTATACTCACGATGTCCACCAATACGTTAAGATTGCTAGGAGGAGTGCTATTCCTGCTATTTCTCACGACAAATACGATATTGAGTATTCAAGCAGCTGACATAGAATGGTGGGAATCCGCGGCACTCTATCAAATCTATCCACGCTCATTTCAAGATAGTGATGGTGATGGCGTTGGTGATTTAAATGGGATCACTTCACGTTTGGAATATCTCACAGAGATCGGCATCACTGCTGTGTGGCTATCACCGATTTTCGAATCACCAATGTTTGACTTCGGTTATGATATCTCGAATTTTACGAGAATCGATCCAATTTTTGGTACTCTCGAAGATTTCGATGCAATGATGGCGAAAGCAAAGCAATTAGGTATAAAAATTCTTTTGGATTTTGTACCAAATCATTCAAGTGATGAGTGTGAATGGTTTAAGAAATCGGTGAAACGTGAAGATGGCTATGATGATTTCTATGTGTGGGAGGATGGGAAAATCGATCCGGATAATGAAAATCAACGTTTAGCACCAAGTAATTGGGTGAGTAGCTACTTAATTTACTGACTAAAAAAGAAAATTAAATGTTTGTTTTAATTTCAGGTTAGTGTTTTTGGTGGGTCACAATGGACCTGGCATCCAGAGCGTCAACAATTTTACTTACATCAATTTCAAGATAAACAACCTGATTTAAATTTTAATAATCCTATGGTGCATGAGCATATGTTGGACATGTTGAAGTATTGGATGGATCGTGGTGTTGATGGTTTTCGCATTGATGCTGTTCCGCATGTTTATGAGAAGAAAAATGATGATGGGACTTATCCAGATGAGCCTACCACTGGTTGGAATGACGATCCGAATAGTTATGATTATCATGATCATATCTATACAAAAGATCAATATCCCACGGTGGAGTTAATGTATGAATGGCGTGAATTTCTGGAAGAATATCGTAGAAATAATGGTGGCGATGAGAGGTGAGACTTTAGCCAAATCAATAATTACGGGTAAAGAAATTGGACAAGAGGACTGATCTCTCAGAGTGACGATCGACACTGTTCTAAATTGATTTACCGGAAAATTTTAATATTTAACATTTGGTTTAGTTTGAATTGGATTTAAAAGTAGTCATAATTTAATTCATATTGAGAGTAATTTTGAGGCACAAGTGAATTATATTTGGTATTAATTCCCCTGATTTGAGGTAAAATAGTTCAGATGATTTTGGTTTGAGCTGAATCAACTGATCGTGCTATACATGATCTCAAATGCGTTTAAAAAAATGTAATCTAACTTGAGAAATATAAAGCTATCCACTTTGATCGACATTACTTAATCTGAAGAAAAAATTGTCTTGTTCTTATGACCACACCAAAGTCGTTTCAAAGGACTGTGGACAATTTGTTCAGAAATTAATTTTGATCTGATTGTATTCTTACATAGAGATAAATGATCAGTAGCAACATTCTAATCCCATTATATTTAATTTTCCATAGTTTATACGCCGTGATTTTTTGCTCAACAATTTGTTTAAACTCTCTCCCCCGTTTTTCAGAGTACTCCTCGCTGAAGCTTATTCCCCAATCGAAGTGCTCAATCTATATTTCGGCAATGAAACCCATTTGGGTGTACAAATACCAATGAATTTCCAGTTCATGTATCTGAATGGGTTTTCAACTGCTTACGATGTTGAAAATTCGGCAAAATACTGGATGGATGTAATGTGGAAGGAGCATCAAAATGCTAACTGGGTAGTAGGCAATCATGATAATGACCGTGTAGCACAACGTATGGGCAGACATAAGGTGGATTTGATTACAATTATTGTCAATGGTATGCCAGGGGCATCTGTCACCTATTATGTAAGTACTAGAAAGTAGAAAACTATAGCAGTTGTCAAATATGTATATTTGTGAATTTAGGGCGAAGAAATTGCCATGTCTAATGTTGTCACACAATGTACGCCTATATCTTGCGATAATCGTGACCCGGAACGTACACCGATGCAATGGGATTTGAAAGATAATGCTGGATTTTCAACAGGTCCAACTACATGGCTACCAGTCGCTGACGATTATGAACGTTACAATGTTAAAACCGAACGTGGTATTGCTCGGAGTACTTTGAACATTTTCAAGGGAATGCAAAAGTTGAAACGAACTGCTGCTTTTAGAGCTTTTAAACGACCGGGTGGTTTACAATACGGTGCAGTAACGGAGCAAGTATTTCAGATTGTCAGGTGAGTGTAAAACATATAAGCTCTTTGGGATGTTCTAGATAGGTTTTTGAGTTTCTTGAAATTATTTGGAATATAGAATTTGAAATATCTCTTTTGAAGTCTAAGAGATGTCTAATGTATGAGATATATCTTCCAGATTCCAAATATATTTAGGAACTTCTTCTTGATCTTTTCAGAACTGCTGTCAATGTTGAAGAGTATCGCATTCTAGTGAATATGGGTGATAAAGTTGAATCTGTAGAAGGTTTAAGTGATAAAGTAATGGAATATGTTTTACTCAATCCATATTCACCTCATAATTATGGGTAAGTACCGGCAAAAATGCTTTGCAATCTAAAGTAAAAATACTCTTTCATTTTTCTTTAATCTTTAGTGATAAAATCGATTTACGTCAAACAATTTATCTAATGCCATTTGAGGCAATTGTGCTACGTTGGACAACAGAAGAGTAATGTTAAAGTATTTCGGCTATTTTTATTGAATTGTAATAATACATAAGTAATAATAATAAATAGCAATTAATTTCATTTATTATTTTATTACTTGAAAAGTTTAGTGGTTGTGATAAGTATACCATAAGTTTGCCTCCATGATACCAACCATTCATTCAAAACTTATATCGGAAATTATAAAGGTTTGTTCACGTGATATAAAAATATTTAGAAGTTTTAGAAGTATTTCAATTTTGAGCTTGAAACCTTTAAAAGTTTGCGATTGATTTTTTTGATAATTCACGAGAAAGTTTTTTTTTCTCTTCGACACGAAGGTTTTCATGGGACCTAGCAAAGATGATGAGCTCCATTAAAAACTTTAATCTTCAATTATGGATCACTCTAATGCATGATGGTGGTCGAGAATCACTCTGTCTGTGAATTAAAGAGAATACGAATTTGACTCGAAGGTACCAAAAGAACTAGCCTATCCATCGGAGTGCCAAGTTATAAAATATCTTACATCCATCTAAACATAACAAATTTTAAGTCCATCAGCGAGGTTTCTTGAGAAGAAAAAATGTTGGTGCCAAAATCAATTTGCATGGTTATATTTCTCTTGAAAAGGGATTCAGGTCGGGCTTATTATAGCTGAGACTTCCAGGTTCCCGATTATTTTAAGTATTAAGATTGGCCTATCCAAAATGAAGAGCTCTGTTGAAAATCTGCAATCCTCTTTGATCATCTCAGTTCATCCTTCCGGATGAGATGCAGGTGATCTATATAAGGACCTACCACTTATAAGACTGAAGTACTAAGTGATGAAAACTCCAGACTATTGATGCTCCTAAGCCCATAAATGGCTTATTTTCTGTGGAAAGGGATTAAGGTCAACTTCTGGAGTATTTCCCCTTAAACTACTTGAACTTTGCTTAGATACTTCATAACTTGAAATATTTCCTGATACCCGATTACTTTAGATATTAAGTGGAATTTAGTTAGGACCTAGAGAGTCTAAAGAACCAGAACAATTTGCGATAAAAATCTCATGCCCTCTCATTTAAAAAAACTCAACTTTATGCTGTAAACATATAATAGATATTTAGAAAACTAAAGCATATTAATGTTTTCAAACAAAATTTATTGGTTTTAGCTAATTTCATTTTTGGCTGAATTACTTAGCTGGTACTCAAGACAACCGCTTCCTTGGGCAATAGTATTATAGCATTTGTTTGAGCCTTATCGCTGAAAAATAATAAAAGTTGCTTAAAATAAATTATTCCACTCGCTTGTCCACTATTTTTATCTCACCCTTTAAGTTTCACACTCTTATCGGTGACGAGCACATATTTCAGCTCACTGGGCAACCCACTAAAAGTGGCAGTCAAATCAATTGCTTCAACATTATCCATGATGTTAAAAAGAATTACAAATGTAGGATAACCATTTAGAGTACTGTAGTAAAAGGATAATAAATTTTGAGTTGATTGACAAATAGTTCCAAAGCTCACCGTTTCACCGCCAATACATTTTTACTCAAAGCTTCAACCTCAACACTGCCATCACGAAGAGTACGTTCCTGTCTTAACGCATGCAATTGCTTAAATATATTCAAATGACTTCGTGGAGCGCCACGCTGATGCTTAACATTCACCAATGTATAATCATCGGCAACAGGTAACCAAGTTTCTTCGCCCTCAGTGAAACCGGCAAATTTTTCGTCATTCCATTGAAACGGAGTACGCACAGGATCACGTGATAAACGCTCGTAGAGTTCAGGACTTGATTGACAGCCTTGTGGGTCGACAGTATTACTCCAAGATATCCAAACATCAGTCATGCCAATTTCTTCGCCTTGGTAAGTGACACTACAACCGGGTAGGGTGAACAGCAAAATATTCAATAAATCGATGCGATCTTTACCGAGACGCGTACCAACGCGGCTCTTATCGTGATTGCCTAACTGGAACATAGAATATAGAAGAGAAATAGGTACTCATATTTTCTGCTGAACACTCACCACCCAATTGGCAGTTCCTCCCACAGGCATTTCACGAAGCCAAAGATTAATTAATAACAAATACTGATAAGCGTCCGAGTTGTCTTTTAAATTACTAATCAACTCAAAATTGAATGGTATTTGTGCACCGTCATGCGTTCCATTGCCATAATACTGCATGATTACATCGATGGGTCCGTAAGCTTCAGTCATGAGTATAAGATCCTCGCTGCCCAATTCGGCGGTCATTTCATCCATAACACTACGAAATTCATAGACTAAATCTATAGTTTCTGGTTGATGTACCGTATAAATGTGATGTAGATAATCATAATCGTCAGGATCGTCGACGAAACCATTGCGTGGCTCATCTGGCCAATTGCCATTGGAGTCGGCTGGGATTTCGAATACATGTGGCACAGCATCAACACGGAAGCCGGCAACACCTTTACGCAACCAAAAGCGTAGAACGTCCTGTGAAGTTCAATAGAAATTTAATTAAAATCCTTTGAAAACTCTTAACACAATTCTACATACCTTCATTGCTTCTCGCACTTTTGGATTGTGATAATTCAAATCAGGCTGTTTCGCATGAAACTGATGCAAATAATACTCTTGACGTTCCTCATTCCATGTCCACATAGAACCGCGAAAAACACTTATCCAATTATTTGGTGGTTTTCGTTCACCATTCTCAATTTGTCCAGGATGCCAAACATAGTAGTCCTTGTAGTCTATATCGCCTTTAATGGATTTTTGAAACCATTCACATTCATCACTCGAATGATTTGGCACAAAATCGAGGATTATTTTCACACCGATGGCTTTAGAATGTTGCAGTAGTGCTTCAAAGTCTTCCATTGTACCAAACATTGGATCAATTTCAGTGAAATTGGCAATATCATAACCAAAATCAGCCATTGGAGAGGTGAAAATGGGTGAGAGCCATGTTGCGGTTATGCCAATTTCTTTTAGATAAGCTAATTGTTGGGTGACACCTTTGTAAAAGAAAAAATAAATGTTATTAAATTCATGTAGCATCAAAATCGGATTGTTCTTTTTTGCTATCTGTGCGAGAATCAATCTTGAGAAAATCGGTAAAAAATTTTGGACTATAAAAGTTTACGAATCTTATAGACCAATGAGTTTTGGGAGGAAACTTTGGAAACGTCTTCGGCAGACCTTTCATACAAATGTGCTGCGATATAAAGAGCTCAGACTTGTTGAATCCACTTAGAGGTGTTGCAACACTTTGACAAGTATAATACATAAATTTTTTTATTTTACCTTTCAAATCACCAATGCCATCACCATCACTATCCTTAAATGAACGTGGATAGATTTGGTAAAAGGATGCACTTTCCCACCATTTATTCGCACTGAATATTTGTGGAAAATCAAATGCGAGTAGACAAAATATTATGACTAATTTCAATTGTAGTGTTAACATTTTTCCAATATCAATATTCGCAAGAAGTCAGAAATTGACTGATTTGATTGATTGGTGTGAGCAAGATAAATTAATGCATTAATCGATATTTGTTAAGCGTTTGTTTGCTCCTTATCTAGTTCAGTTCTTTATCTAAATACCACATTGCATAAGCTCATATATGTTTTAATTTAACATGGGTTGATAAGCAAATTGTTGACAAGCTAATATTAAATACATATTTACAATGGTTTACTATACTATGGTAATCTATACGACTTAATTTAACCCTTTCGAACCGGATGGGACAATATAGCTAAAAATTTTTGAATACCTTCTGAATACCTTGCTTGTGATCAGGTGTTGCGAAATTCTGCAGGTAATGATCAAAAACGACAAAAGAAGCGGGATTATATATCCCAGCAGGGCTTTGATGGGGCTTTCCAACGTGGTGGCGAAAATTTAAATTCTGGGACAGTAAAAAATATTACTTTTTCATAGTATTAAAGATAGATATTTGTACTAAATATTGTATGTCCAAGAGTATTTCTTCGGATCGAAACAACTAAAAGCGTTCCAGTTAAGAGTTATGTGTTCAATATTTTCTACAGTAAACCGAATATAAGAAATCTGTTGAAAAGTATTTAAAATGCACTGGTCTCTTTCAGAGCCCAACAACTTTTTTGTATTGTATAATCAGATAAGAGTTAAACGCTTTCGCTTTCTAATCAAACAAAAACGGACGGGTTGTTGTCGTTATAATGAATAATGAACATCAAATAACTTAATTTTTTACAATTTGTTATTTGAGATTGAAGGGGTTATAGTGACAGCAAGTTTATTTATCAAGAATTCTAGTGTCTCAAGAAAGTATATTACTTAGTTTACTATAGAAAACCGAATAATCAAAATTTTGTGAAAACTTATCTATTAGTATTGGAATGTCTTAAAGCAAGTTTAGTCACATCAATTTTATTTCTCAATATTTCCAGCCTCACAGGAGAGTTTTCATCTGAAAGGCCATAAGTGTTTTCCAGAAAACCGAATTACTGAAATCTTGTAAAGATTAATTTATGAATTATAAACTATTGAATGACATTTATATGCACATCCAGTGTCACGTGTGAGTTTTTGTCTGCGAGCCTATAAGTGTACTATAGAAAACCGAATACCAATAATATTTTGAAGAGTAATCAATGAATTTTTGAGTGTATGTGGCTACTTATTCTAGTTCCATATATCAGCAAAGAATTTAATTCGCTTCATAAATATCATGTCTTTCTTTTTCTTGGACTTGATATTTTAATCTGATTAAAGTAAAACGATCTTAAAGTCTGACCCAGACATTCCTAAAGAATGCGTTTTGCATTTCTTATTTGCTCCTTAACAAAATCTATGATATTTGCTTTTATCCTTTCAGCTTAACAACTATGCCGAAACTAGAGCGAATAATATTCTAATAAAGTATTGATCGTTCCGATTCACGTTCAATTATACTTACCGACATGAGACAACTGGAAGCCTCTCCAATCAACGACCAAATTGGTTGATTTTTTATTATTATTATATATTTTCTAATTGAAATCCAAATATCTTAAGTTTTAATTTGAAATTTTATTCAAAATTTAAATAACAATATGCGAGTAAAATATTAGTTACAGAAATATTAGGTAAGTAGCTACCAGAGACGAGAAGATGAAGTTCAAAAAACTGACACTTTGGATCTATAAGTGAACAGAAAAAATGTTGATATTATAAACCCACTTCTCAGTTAAGTGCTGAACACGCTTCTGGTATGAATGATTTGATGATTTATTACATTCTGGTTGTAGTTTTCAAAACAATCGATTCGTATGGCATAAGCGTAACAAAATTACTAGGAATCTTATCGCTATTCAATTAAAAAAGAAGAAGAAATTTTTTAGGTTATTCAAAGAACTCAACGCCCAAGAGAAATCAAATCTTACCCCTTTTGATGCAACGATTTATCATTGGCCATAACAAATTCCAATTCACCAGACAATCCCGAAAAAATTGTGTTCAAATTGAAATTCTCAATTGAATCGAAAATGTTGAGTAACGTAATGAAAGTATAATCACCACTCAATGAGCTACAATGAAAGATTAGAAGGGAATTTAAATGATATCTCAAAAACTATAAGAGTGCTGTACCTACCGTTTAATACCCAACACATAACGGTTGACCGCTTTCACTTCACCAGCACCATTTTGCATTGTAGTTTCCTTACGCACTTGCTGCAATTGCTTGAATATATTCAAATGACTGAGAGCGACATTACGCTGACTTTCCATATTCAATTGGCGATAATTATCCGAAACGGGTAACCATGTTGTTTGTGCAGTACTGAAACCAGCATTTGGTGAACTATTCCACTGGAATGGTGTGCGTGCTGGATCGCGAGAACGATATTCAAAACCTTCTTCATAACTATTGCAAGCTTGTGGATCGACGGTATTTTTCCATGAGATCCAAACGTCAAGCATGCCAATCTCTTCACCTTGATAGGTAATACTGCAACCGGGTAGAGTGAGCAGCATTATGTTGAACATATCGATGCGATTCTCACCATAGCGGGAGCCGACACGATTCTTATCGTGACTGCCGATCTATGCAAGTGGAATTTTAAAGTTAATTTTTCAACTCAGTTTTGCAGTTATTTGGTTTATACTTACGACCCAATTGGCTACTTTGCCCGCTGGCATGCGATAAAGCCAAGCATTGATTAGATCAACGTAATGATAAGCATCGGAGTTTGGTTGCAAGTAGCTAATCATTTGGAAATTAAATGGAATTTGTGCACCATCGTTATTTGCATTGCCATAGTATTTGATGGTTTCATCGATGGGTGACCAAGTTTCAACCATAAGAATTCTAGAAGAAAAATGAGGTTTACACGTGAAAACACTAACTTCCCTATCATCACGTGCGGGCTTCCTTACCTTTCATCTCCACCATTTTCCCTTTGGAACTGCTGTAAAACCCTACGCCATTCAAAGACCAATAATGGGGTCTCAGGTTGATCGGTGGTGTGAATGTGATTTGTGTAACCGTAATCCTCTGGATCATTATTCCATTGATTTACAGGCTCATCGGGGTAATTACCGTAAGCATCGGGGGCAGCTTCATAACCATGATGAATGGCATCAACACGGAAACCATCGACACCTTTACGCAACCAGAAACGTAAAACTTCCTATAAAATAATAAATTATAATCATTTAAGTCGTATTTCAAAATCCCTAGTCAGTCCACTTACTTTCATTTCTTCTTGAACTTGTGGATTGCGGTAATTCAAATCGGGTTGTTTCTTATCGAACTGATGTAAATAGTATTCCTGTCTGCCTTCGTGCCATGTCCAAGCGGATCCACGAAATACGCTCACCCAATTTGTTGGGGGCTGACGAGCACCATTCCAATCTATCCTACCGGGATGCCAAACGTAATAGTCTTTATATAAGGGATCACGGGCAGCAGACTTCTTAAACCATTCACATTCATCACTGGAATGGTTGGGCACAAAATCAAGAATGATACGTATACCCAACGCCTTGGCTTGTCTCACCATATTTTCAAAATCGGCCATTGTACCGAATAGTGGATCGACTGCTTTAAAATCGGAGATATCATAACCGAAATCGGCCATTGGGGATTTAAGGAACGGTGACAGCCATGTTCCTGTGATTCCAATTTCTTTCAAGTAAGGCAAAGTACTGGTGACACCGTTAAGATCACCGACACCATCGCCATTGCTATCTTTATAGGAACGCGGATAAATTTGATAGAATGATGCAGTTTCCCACCATGATTTCGCTGCTATGCTGGTGGTGGCAAAGGCAAGCAATAAAATTGCTAGAGACCAAGACGTTCTCATCTTGTTGAATGTTCGCGACAATTTGGGCTGGTGAAATGGTAAGACGTGGACTTAAATTCAATTTGATAACGTTATGAATTTGATAATCTAAATGTAGTGAATGTAATGGATAATCTTTATTACCTTCTATCCATCTCAAAATCTGAAGTGTTACAATAAATAATTGTCACATTCGAATAATAGAATGTATGAATTTATGATTTTACTAGGAATTGGAAGGGGGTAAAATGGCGAAATTGTCCCCTAGTATTAGGCGATTAAAATCATATTCTTATGTGAGATCAAAGTTTAGCAATTGGCTCACGCACTCTAGACTATATGTCACGCTGTTAGTTTCTAAGTCTAATTGGTTGTTAGCTTCTCTGTAATTAGTTAGATAAGTTTTCGAGGTTGTATCCTCTGCGCAACGGAAAATAGTTTTCTTTTCAATCGTTCAGACAACAATTTAAGTAAAAGTCCCATTTTAATGCAAAATACCCGAAACTGTTGGAATACTGAATGATATTCAAAGCAATACTACAAGGTAGCTCAAAATTCATCGCCTTATCGAAAGATTCTTACATTCTTTCAAAGGCGTCGTATGCGATCATGTCTTTGACAATTGTATATGCAGAAGTAGAATACACGTAGACATACCATGGACCGCTATACTCTTCAAAGAAATAGAGAAAAGTGATGGAAGATGAAATAAAAATGGCTCAAGTTTGCATAAACACTGGAGAGCAATCTTTAAACGATACCATCTTCAGTACTTAATGTATCAAAATTCAAGGTCAAAATAAAAATCTTTGTTTTATTTAGAAAAAAAAGTTATAGCAAAATCAAATCAGGTGAATACCCTGTATATGGTATGAACTCAAATAAATAAATATTTCAATACAAAATTCATCAACAGGGGGTTATCACAATTACACAGCAGCTTGACAAAAAAACATTCCATAACTCAGACAATGACGTTTGAATTTATTTTTAGCATTATCATTATAACTTCGTTGAAAAATTAATCATTTGTGTATAAATTTTTAAAGATTGCAAATTATTAAAACTGCGTTAAATTTCTGTGATATAGTAAATCACATATTGCAAAAGGAGAGATTAACAACACACAAACATATGTCAGTGTATAGTTTATTAAAAAGATAAAAAGAAGCCATAAATAATACAATTCTGTTGTGATAGCATTTTGATAACATTGAAATATAAATTTTAGGGTGACCAGATGTGCAGCACATGCCGAAGAGTTAATCAGTTTAAATAAGCAATGCTTAATAAAAGAGAAAAGCTTTGAAAGCCACAATATATTTCTAAGATCTGGCAACGTTATGCTCATGTAAATGTATGAAGCTGTCCGCTTCATGGTTTTTATGCTTCTCAAATTGACGAGTTCACAACCAGAAGTCGACGCTGAATCCAATATAGCTACTCTAATACTTCTTCAACGTAGTTACCACTTCTCTCACTTCTGTTTTTCATATTAAAAGTCTATTGAACTCTTTGGTAATCAATAACAACAATTTTATGAAAAGAAAATACAAAAAAAAGGTGACACTTCTCTCTTACTCGTTATCACATGCTCACATGCACCCAGTGGGAATTCGCCAGTTTCCAGTGCAGGGAATTTATTGAATATTTTCGATTTATTTTTCATTACTTGCAATCTCATTTTTTATGGAAATAAAAACTAGCACGAGCAAACGAGAAAGAGGTAGCTGCACACACTTTGTAGTAGGTGAAACCCATCGTAGGCGTCACAGTACCCTTTACGACGCACATTGGTTTGACCCCATACAAATGATGGAAAAAAATAAATGGAGTGACTACATATTACAATATTTGCATACATAATTACACTGGTAACAAAAATAAATAAATTTTTGGGCGTTCATTTTGGGGTGTTGCCATACATAGTCATAAAAATCAATAAATTAGAAAACTCATTAAATATCTCAAATCAAGTTTAAGAAGAAAACTAAATTCAGTGGCCTGTAGTAAAATTTTATAGGAAATATTTTTTAGGGTTTATTAACCCTCTAATTAAGGTATATAGAGCATTAATATGTCGGTCCAAAAAATATTCACCACAAAATTGTAGTATAAGAAAAACAAGAACCAGAGAAATCTGTTAAATTAATAGTATGATCATAAATGTGCAAAGAACAAAATTTGACTAGTCTAAGAAAAATATTGGATCCTGTGTAGAAAATTTTATATGTTTTTTAAATTTAACGAAGGAAATTTTTTTGTAATGTATTAATCCTTCAAACTTATTTTAAACGACTTTGCTCTTTTCTAATATTTCTTAACATACAAAATCAAATATTTAATGCGTTAGTGTAAATAAAAACTGAACTTATTTTGTAAAATTTTCGTTTCAGTATTTTGGTCTTAAAAAGTTAGTAGCAGAGAATTTTTTTTTGAGTAGGCATGATTAAAGTTCTAAAAAAAAACAAAAATTTCAACCCATGAAAAAAGTATTTGTTTTCCACTCTCAAACCACTGTGCGACGTAGTTTGCTCGCATTCATTGACCAAGTAAGCTTCACATTTCCAACTGGGTACGATTCTAGATTCTAGAGATTCTATCCACAAGTGGTCAGCATATGTTTTCAATAATAACAAATCTACAATGACACAACAAAGAGCAGACCACAAGAAAGAGCGAGCGTATGAGCGTTTGTGAGCGAGAAGAGCATGCTTGAATAATCGCTTAAAATAATCTCGCATACATACATACATAATCCATTTAAACAAATACAAAAATTATTGTTAGCATTTATTTACTCTGTGCCGCACAGTAGTCAGTTGTTTTTAGTCATTCATTGTGTGCAGAAGAATAAATTGATTGAGAATATTGAATATATAGTGGAAACAGAAGGAGAAGAAGAAGAAGCAAAAGAACTAAACTAAAGCAACGCGATGCTGCGATCATTTGCGATACTTTTAGCTTGTTGTGCTTGCATTGTAATCGCTGGCGTTTATCCAAATTATCATAAAAATTATGATTTTGTTGCATGGGATAAATACAAAACTTTAGCTCAGTACGAAGCGTCAAAGAAATGGTGGGAAACTGCATCATTCTATCAAATCTATCCAAGGTCATTTAAAGATAGCAACGGTGATGGCGTGGGTGATTTAAAAGGTGCGCACATTCAAGAGAAGGGAAAAGTGTAAAGTGCAAATTGTTTCAAAAGCATTGAAAATAAAGAATATGTGTAAAGTATTGATTTGAATAGAGTAAAAAGAAAAGAGAGCAGCAAAGAAAATAAAGCAAAGAGAAAGTTCATAACATAAATAAATATAGCGCCCACACGCTTGAACTGAGAAATGCGTAAGCCAAACTATTTTCATTCTCTCACATTTAGTTGGTTAGTTTGCTATACAGAAGTCAAATATGATCCAAGGCATATTTAATAGGATGAAACCATCTCTGTGAGCTCTCTTCTCTTATTTAAAGTGTCAAAACAATGTAAAATGTAAATAAACAAAAGCTGTTGGGTTAAATTTCAAAATTCTAATAATTTTGATACTAAACAGCTGTTTTTGACGCTATTACATTTGCTCTCTGAGATGATTCCGTATTAAATACACGTTGGTGTGAACTATGTCGATCTGCTAAAGGAATGAAACATTAACTTATTTCCTAAAAACTTGCTTAGCATGAGGGGGATATAGAGAAATCAGATAAAAGCCCAAACTGTCACGATTCGGCTGCAGCACAACGGGTTTAAAGAGCTACTTCCACAACATTTTAGATTCAGACTTGCGTATATCTTTACACTAACAGTTCTAATAGCTAGATTTGGGCATTTTCTTTTTTCAGGTGGCTTTATCGCTAAAGTTGGGAAATCGAGAATTTTTATGGGCCATATTGATTGAGTGTAGGGTGTTCTTAAAGTTGACAGCATTGTTCGATCGATAATTTGAATTGTGTGTGGTATTTTGCTTTTGTTTACTTTCGATGTGATCGTAATCTTATAAATAAAATATTTGCTTATTTATTAAAGTAAGTGAAATTTCTATGATGAGAACGTACATATAACGTGATAAAAATTATATATGCACATATACACTAGCGTATCCACAGATTGCTTAGGGGGAGGAGGTTTAATTTTTTCGTCACTGGAAATATTTTTTTTTTATCGTTGCTTATGATCCAAATATATGAAATATTGATTAAGGGGTAAAATAATTTCTTGGATCCGCTAGTGAACTTATATAAAAAATATATTTTACTCATGAAATTTTTCTACATTTATTACTCATATTTTATAATCTGAAATTTTTCTTGCATCAACACTGCATGCAGTTTTAAATAATTATTTTAAGTGATATTTTTTTAGCTCCATAACTCAAACCACATACTCAATGTCAATATATCTTGGCACGAGTAAAACCAAATTAATATGTTTTTTTTTCTTAGTGTCTTTTCAAACTAAGTTTTAAGGGTGAAGTTAAAAGAAGGGAAAACTTTATGATTGTGTTATCTGGAGCTATTTAAAATATTTAGTTAATCAGCTTATACATATATAGGTACATATCACTGGCTTAATTTGATAAGGCCCTCACATTAAATTTTTCAATATCGAGTTTTTGATGAATTGTAATAATGTTTTTGTTGAATTGTAATAATGTTAAATTAAAAAAGCTCGAAACAGTACTTTAAATAACAAAATGTTTTTTGCTTCTCCTGAAAAATTTTAAAAATGCGTGTTAGGGCCTTAGCAAATTGAGGCTGCGATATATTTTTTTACAAGCCAGAGAATCCCAATATTGTATATTTAATATTTCAACAAGTTTTTCAAGCGTCAAAACGGGTTTCTGACAATGATAATATCCGATTTCTTGTAGAATAGATGATATCTTCTCGAGCCCTATATTGCAGAAATGGAAGGGTTGCTTACTTCAATAATTCGGATGGTATTTAGTCCTGTTCAGGAGCTTTATTCGTTTCACTGCGGCTAAGAACTTTTTGCTTACTCCTAACTTAAATATCTAATGCATAGCAGAGCTGGTTCTCGGAGGGCGGTGCTCTTTCATCAGGTTTTCTATGTGTTCTGCTAAAACGTGCACAGCATCGTTGATACCTTTTTTAAATATCGCACCATTTAGTATTTTTACAATAGTCAAGAACGTATGAAATGGTATAAGCTAGAAGAGTATTGGAGTTTCAAAAAGTGAAATATGTAGACAGCAAAATGCAATAACCAGAAAAATCGATTTAAATTATTATACAAAAAAAGGAAGCAGCACTAGCATCATAGGCCATTATGCTAAAGTCGAAAATAAATATTTAAACATAATTCTTCTTTACAGGCATCACTCAACAATTACCCTACCTTAAAGAAATTGGCATAACGGCAACATGGCTTTCACCGATCTTCACCTCTCCGATGGCTGATTTTGGTTATGATATTGCCAACTTTACCGAAATTGCACCGATTTTTGGTACAATGGAAGATTTTGATGCGTTAATAGCGAAATCAAAAGAAGTCAATGTAAAAATTATACTCGATTTTGTGCCCAACCATTCAAGTGATGAAAGTGAATGGTTCAAAAAGTCAGCTGCCCGCGATACCGAATATAAAGATTACTATGTTTGGCATCCGGGTAAAATGATTGATGGTGTACGACATCCCCCCACAAACTGGGTTAGTGTATTTCGTGGTTCAGCATGGCAGTGGCACGAAGGTAGACAGGAATATTATTTACATGAATTTCTGAAAAAGCAGCCAGACTTAAATTATCGCAATCCAAAAGTTAGAGAAGCAATGAGTGTGAGTATTTAGAAATGCGAATTGTAGGTACTTAAACTTAACTGAGGTGGAAATTTAAGTGTTATTATCTTTCAGGAAGTTCTACGTTTTTGGTTACGCAAAGGCGTTTCAGGTTTTCGCATTGATGCTGTACCATTCCTTTACGAAATTGCGGCCGATGCTAGTGGTAATTGGCCTGATGAACCGCGTAATGATTGGGTTACCGATCCCGACGATTATGGTTATCTCAAGCATACTTACACTGTTGATCAACCGGAAACGATTGATATGATTTATGAATGGCGGCGGGTTTTGAATGAATTTCAAAAAGAAAATGGCGGGGATGATCGTATAATGATGACTGAAGCATATTCACCCATTGATATTGTTATGAAGCTATATGGTAATGCTACAGTTGATGGCGCACAAATTCCATTTAATTTCTTAATGATTAATTGGATTACAAATGATTCGGATGCTTATCATTATGCGGAAACGTTGAATACTTGGTTGAATAATATGCCTGAGGGTAGAACGGCCAATTGGGTGGTATGTGTGCAAATATTAAGTGCTCTTAGAACATCAAGATTTTACTCAAAGAGATACCTGTTTTTTCCCCTTCTAGATCGGCAATCATGATCAAAATCGCGTGGGCTCACGTCTCGGGGCTGATCGCATCGATATGATGAATATGCTTGTGCTCACTCTACCCGGTTGCAGCGTCAACTATAATGGTGAAGAGATTGGCATGCTTGATGTCTGGATCTCATGGAATGACACTGTAGATCCTTCAGCCTGCAATTCAAATCCTGATATTTATGAAAAGTTTTCACGTGATCCCGAACGTACTCCATTTCAATGGAATGATGAAAAAAATGCTGGCTTTAGTACAGCCAACAAGACATGGTTACCCATTTCCGATAATTACAAATTAGTGAATGTGAAACTTGAACGTGGCATAGCGCTGAGTCATCTGAATGTTTACAAACAGCTGCAAGAGCTACGTAAGGAGGCAACATTACGTCATGGTGCTGTTGAAGTGAAACCGGTGAATAATGCCGTATTGGGTGTAAAACGGTGAGCGAGTTGAAAGTATTTTCGATTTTCAAAAGAGATATTCTTTTTATCTTATCGTTACTTATTTTTAGCATGCTACTCAATGATCATACTTATGTCACTTTAATGAATATTTTCGATAATATCGAAACTGTTGATTTGAATAAGGCATTCGAGTCTTTACCCGAAGATATGGAATATGCAGTACTGACTGACAGAACTCCTGCCAGAAGAGGGTAAGTGATCATTGTGATTCACTGATCTAATCTAATTGCATTCAAAATATTTTTTTAGTGATATTGTCAAGTCAGCGTTAGTGCGTTTGATGCCCAAAGAATCGGTTGTTCTACGTTCAATAACAAAACTTACTACTACAGCTGGTTACTACGCTTATTATGCAGCAGATAACAAGAATTAAAAAATTTGTAGTACTAGTTACTTGTTTATTCATTAAAAATGACTGTTCATTTTGTTTATATGCATTCATAAGCACATTTAGTTATAATTTTGGTACTAACTACTTCATAAATTGTTCATATTTTTGTTGAAATAAATCATAAATTCAAAGAATTGGATTTATTCGAACTATTGAATCATTTGATTAAAATAATTAAATCACTTGATTGAAATGATGTGATTTGGGTAAGCGAATCATGTGATTGATTTAAGAAATTCAATTTAATATTTACATTCATCTAAGCGGAGACAAACAGTGTTGCAAATAAATAATAAATACAATCAAATTAAATGTGATGTTTGCATAAAACTTAAATTTTTCAAACTTGTCTTGTTCAAGCATCTTGCAATTTTGACTAGTGTATTGGAAAATTTCACTGAAAATTTAGAGATGCACTTGAAAGAAAATGAAGTGTATGTATGTGAAGTGATAAAATGCAGTGATAACGGGCAAAAGAAACTTTAAAATCTCGCAAGCACTAAGGTCTAAGCATTAGTGTATTTAAGCCTTCCAGAGAGAGGACAGCAATATTTAATTTTAGCGGTTTAGAACAAAATTTATGTTTATAATGAGGTTACTAACTTTAACATTTCTTAGTCTCATGCTCCTCTGCTGTGAGCAGCACACAACGTTAGCCTACACAGGCAGTGGTGGTGCTGAGGGATCAACGAAAACGGCAACTCGTGATTGGTGGCAAGTAGCACAATTTTATCAAATCTATCCACGTTCTTTTATGGATTCCGATGGTGATGGGGTTGGTGATTTGAAAGGAATTACCTCAAAATTGGAGTACCTGAAGGACATTGGTGTGACAGCCACTTGGCTTTCGCCCATATTCACTTCACCGATGGTAGATTTTGGTTATGATATCGCTGACTTTTTCGATATACAACCTGAGTATGGTAATTTGGATGATTTTGAAGCACTAATGGCCAAGGCAAACGCTTTGGGCTTAAAAGTGATATTGGATTTTGTGCCAAATCATTCGAGTGATGAGAATGAATGGTTTAAGAAATCAGTGCGCCGCGAAAAAGGTTATGAAGATTACTATGTGTGGCATGATGGTTACGTAAACGAAAATGGTGAACGAGTGCCGCCTAACAACTGGGTAAGTCATTATCTCTCCATCTATGATGTAGAATTTTTATTTTAACTCTTATACGTGTTTAGTTACAAGCATTCCGTGGCAGCGCTTGGGAATGGAATGATCAACGTCAACAATATTATTTACATCAATTTGCTGTGCAGCAACCTGATCTCAATTACCGTAATCCCGCAGTAGTGGCACAAATGAAACGCGTACTCACTTATTGGTTAGATCGTGGTGTTGCTGGTTTTCGTGTAGATGCAGTGCCTTGGTGTTTTGAAATAGAACCCGATTCCAATGGTCATTATCCTGATGAACCGTTAAGTAATACTACAAATGATCCTCTCGATGTTAACTATCTTTCACACATCTATACACAAGATCAGCCCGAAACTATTGACATGGTTTATCAATGGCGTCAGTTGATGGATGACTATCAACGCATACATGGCGGAGATACACGTGTACTAATGATTGAGGCATGGTCTCCGATTAAATATGTTATGCAAATTTATGGTAATAGCACCACACAAGGTGCTCAAATACCGTTCAATTTTCAATTTATTAGTGGCGGTAATAATGGAGACAATGGAGATAATACGCAATTGCCGGCGAGTGGCTTTGTAAAAATTATAAAAAGTTGCCCGCGGGCAAGACCGCCAATTGGGTGGTAAGTCAGTGGAAGTGCGCTGAGATATGAAGAACATTGATGACAAAATTAATGGTATTACTATATTTCAGATGGGCAATCATGATCGTAGACGCGTGGGTACTCGTTATGGTGAGAATCGTATTGATACAATGAATATGCTGCAAATGTTCCTGCCCGGCGTTAGTGTCACTTATAATGTAAGTTTTAAAGTGTAAACTTTTAGATTAGCTATTTCAATGATTCTTCTTTTCACACAGGGTGAAGAGATTGGCATGACAGATGGCAATATCAGTTGGGAGGATAGTCGTGATCCGCAGGCATTGAATTCCAATCCAGAAATATACGCAAATCTTTCACGTGACCCAGAGCGTACACCATTCCAATGGAGCAATAGTGTCAATGCAGGATTCTCCAACAGTAACAAAACCTGGCTGCCTGTCAATCCAAATTATGAAACAATTAATGTGGAGACTGAACGTAGTGATAGTAAATCACACTTGAATATATACAAAGAAATGGTAGAATTACGCAAGTCAAAGACTTTACAATATGGTGATTTCACATATGGAGCGCTAGGAGAAAATGTGTTGGCAACATTCGGAAAATTACTCTCATTGTGTTCGGTCGCATTTTTTCTGCTCTCTGTCTTACATTATATTTAAACAAGAAAATAATAAACATTTTAAAAACTTTTTATTTTGGCATATTCGCCATTATGATTTGCATAAAATGTAACTTGCACTGCTTAGCAGATGAAAACATTACATGTGGTGTCTGCTATCTCAAAGTTCATATTAAGTGCTCTAAGCTAAACTCTAATATTTTAAATATAATAAAGATCAATAAAAATATTGTCTATAGATGCGATGGTTGTACCAATCGCCCCGCTCCATTTTCGCAATCCAAAATAAATGAAGTCCGGAATAACTTGAATGTGCTAAGTGAATTTCTAAATTCTTTCAACAACACGCAGTCATCTATCCCAGCTGATTTGGGTAACACCTCAAATAATTATAATACAACAACTAATAATACACCAACTACTATAAACAAAATTTACACGCGCTCTAAAGCTAAGGTCATTGAACCTAATCGAATGCAATTGCTATCCAATGCTGGTCGAAAGAGCATAACATCTAACTCGCCTGCACTCGTTCACTCGTCAAATAAAAACGGTAATAATAATGCCAGTGCTCTATCTATTGCTCGCTCTTCTCAACCACTCTCGCGCAATTTAACGAAAGCTCCTGTCATTAAATCATGTTCGCAGCCTAATTCTACGCAGCCAAAAATAACTAACTCTGGCTCTTCAGCTACTATAGATAATGCTATGGATAATGATAGCGTTGACGCTGATATTGTCGTCATTAATGATGACAGCGAAATTGGTGCTTGTATTGCTCTCTCACATGCCGAATCTGTTGCTATTGAATCTACCGTTGCTGATGCTAACGTTAGTTTACCTCTCTCTTATGCTGCTGCTGCTGCCTCTGCTGTTAAACATTCTTCTGATCTTGCTGTTGCTTCTCCGATCACTAATGGTGTAATAAGAAAACGAATCAAAAACAATGCGATTGTTGTTGGGAGTAGTTCAAACAGTGAGCTTGGTGTTGCTGTTCGTTGGAAATGGCTCCACTTATCGTTTTTTAAGCCCTCCGTTTCTGAAGAAAACATAATTGATTATGTCTCGAAACATGCAGACATTGATGCTTCTCTAATTTTTTGCCGCACACTAATAAAGAGAGGTGTTGCTGCTGATTCTTTAAAAAGAGTAAGCTTTAAACTTGGCATCTCTTCGTCACATTACAACAAACTGCTGAACCCAGCACTATGGCCTGCTAATGTTAAGGTGTGCCCGTTTCTTTTTTTTCAAAAGAAAGGTATTCCTTTATTGGATCCATAACGAATACAGCAATTAATACAATTGCTCAACCTTACTGTCAGTCTAATGGCCCGAGTAATAATAATTTGGGTAATCATAAACAAATAAACAACCTAAAACTATACTATCACAACGTATCTGGAATGAGGACAAAACTGAAGACCATATACGCAGCTATTTCTCAGGCCGACTATGATATAATAATTCTCGTTGAAACATGGCTAAATATGGATTTTTTTGATGGTGAAATTTGTGATCTTAACTTATATCACGTCTATCGTAAGGATCGTGATGCTGTAACGACTGGCTGTAATAGAGGTGGTGGTGTTCTCATAGCTATCAATCGTGTGTTACAATCTTCGTTAATATCCCTGCATAACTCTGATACTCTTTTGGACCAGCTTAGTGTATCAGTTTCAAGTCCACTAGGTATGTTAAAAATATGTGCTTCGTACATCCCGCCTAACAGCTCTGATGCCGTTTATGCTGCTCATGTTGAAAATATAACCCACATTTCGGCTGATAGTGGTGAGAACTGTCATCTTGTTATACTTGGGGATTACAATTTAAATATGGTTAAGTGGTCGTACTTATCTAATGCTACAGTATTAACACCCAGTAATATAAATCATGCACATGAAATAAATTTTATTGACAGTTTGTTTTCTGCAGATTTAGTTCAAATTAATTCGTTTCACAATAAGCTAAATAGATTACTTGACCTAATTTTCATTAATGATAATCTTAAGTATGAACTAAATAAATGTAGTTTTCCAATTTCATCTTCTGATATGCATCATGTCCCTTTAGTCTTAGAAATTGAATTTTATATTTATCCCAAACTTCCTCAAGATAATATCAGTTGTAATTTTAATTTCAATTTATGTAATTTTGATGATATTAATTACTTGTTAAACAGTATTCAATGGGAGTACATGTTTTATCAAAACAATGTCTCTCACTGCTTTGAACTATTTCTTAAAAATGTTTTTCAGATTTTTACTAAAAATGTTCCCTTTAAGAAACAAAAAGTTTATAAATTGCCCTGGTATACTGTTGGCCTAAAAAAACTTAAGAACCGTCGAAATAAATTTTATAAATTATATACAGCAACTAATGATGCCACTCATAAATCAAAATATGAATATTATTCACGTGAATTTAATTGTTTAGATAAATTTTTATACAATCAATATATCATGCAATTTGAAAAATCAATTAAATTGGATCCAAAAACATTCTGGAATTTTGTGCAGAGCAAAAAAACCTGCTCCAGTATGCCTAGTTCTATGTTCTTGGATGATAAAGTATCATACTCTATCCATGATACTGTTAATCTTTTCTCTGATTATTTCCTGGCTAATTTTGATCCTCAAGTCGAAGTGGATGATTCTAATTTGTTGAATATTGTATCATCTGTTGATTTCGGTTCGTTAATACTAACAGATGCAGATGTTATAAATGGGATCATAAATCTTAAAAATTCCTCTAAATTAGATATTGATGGTGTATCGCCATTGTTAATAAAAAAATGTGCTGACTCTCTTGTTACGCCATTGAAACTTATCTTTAACAAATCACTCAGCACTGGTATTTTTATTGACAAATGGAAAGTTGCTTTAGTTTCGCCTGTATTAAAAAAAGGTAATAAGTGTAATATTTCTAATTATAGACCCATCTCTAAGCTCTCAACTATATCAAAACTTTTTGAAAGCATTGTCAAAGACAAAGTATTTTTTGCAGTAAAAAGATTGATCTCTCCGAATCAACATGGTTTCGTGTTAGGTCGCTCAACTGTAACCAATCTTGCAGTTTTCACAAAATATTGTATCACTTCATTTGAATCAGGCTGCCAAGTTGACACTATATACACTGACTTCTCGAAAGCCTTTGACAAAGTTTCGCATAGTATTCTGATTTCTAAGCTGTTAAAAATGGGTTTCCATTCTACGTTTCTGCAATGGATCAAATCATACCTTCATCAAAGATGCTGCTATGTATTGATTGATGGAGTAAGGTCAAAGTCTTTCATAGCAACATCTGGTGTCCCCCAGGGTAGTATACTTGGTCCCTTACTATTCATATTATTTATTAATGACGTGGGGGGTTGTTTCTCTAGAGTAAATTATCTTTTATATGCTGACGACTTAAAATTATATCTTGCCATTAGAAATTTATCGGACATTAACATCTTACAATCTGAACTCAATAATTTTGTTAATTGGTGTACAGCCAATCATTTACATCTTAATTATACTAAATGTTCGCATATTACTTTCTCTAGACTGCGCAACCCAATCTCATCCTCATTTAGTATTGCTAATAACTGTCTCAATTCGCTAAAGGAAATATTGGATCTTGGAGTTATTTTTGACTCTTGCCTTTCATTTGTGCAGCATCTCAATTACATTATTCCAAAAGCTTACTCCGGTATGGCATTTGTTCGTCGAAATAGTTCTGAGTTCAAGGACCCATATACACATAAGTTGCTATATAGTTCTTTTGTCCGCTCAAAGCTAGAATATGCAGCATTTATTTGGAACCCGTTCTATGCTGTACATTCCAACCGTCTCGAGCGTATTCAAAAAATTTTCATTAAATACGCTTTGCGATCCCTAAATTTTGTGGAACCACTTCCATCCTATAATGCGCGATGCTTGCTTTTGAGCTTAAAATCGCTTGAAACTAGAAGAGCAACTCTCTCATTAATGTTTGTATATGACATTATCTGTGG
Source organism: Toxonevra muliebris (assembly GCA_963691655.1). NCBI lineage: Eukaryota > Metazoa > Arthropoda > Insecta > Diptera > Pallopteridae > Toxonevra > Toxonevra muliebris. Next base: position 86,398,499 of record OY829328.1, on the reverse strand, counting down.
CAATATTGACTGCTCGTATTTATTAGAATTGATTACTTTTAAAGTACCTGCGCGGAATTTGCGTCTATGTCATACATTTAACGTAAATCTCCACAAAGCTAATTATGCCTCAAATGAACCCATTACCAGGGCTTTAACGATATATAATAGAATCGCTGAAGAACATTTTTTAGATTTTTCAATTGCAAAAAAAAGTTTTAAAATGCTTCTCATAGAAACTATCTAGCATTAAGTCTGTATTATTGTATAAATTTGCACTTCAATTTATTATTATTAGTTGAATTGTTATACCTAGTCTGTAAGGATGTAAATTCCATAGACTAAATAAATAAATAAATTAAAAGGTAAAACTCTGATATGAAATTCGGCATTTTTTGGTATAATTTTTCCTTTCGATTCTAGATCACTTGCCAACGAGAAGACATATATTATGTTGGCAAATGTTTTGGGTACCGATACCACATTGAATGCGGTGGAGGTTTTGCGTGCGAGCGGTAGTTTTAAAACTAAAATTATGAATGGCATATCAGCGCGTAAAGTAGGGTAAGTTAATGAGTTTGGAGAGTTGCTACAGAATGGCATTTGGAGACTTAATTTTTCTGGAACTGAATATTTTTTTTTGTATACTTTATAGTGATCTTATTGCTCTGAATAATTTCCCGTTGCAACCATATGAGACTATTATTGTGGAATCGGATTAAGCTCTTCATATATTAATTACTTCTTTAAGAGTTTTATAACTAAATCAAAAAATATACTAAAAATTCAAATATAAATCTATAAAATTATGTTAAAATAAAATTATTGATGTTTAAGGGAAATTATGGTTTTGGACCTCCTTTAGAATTTCAGATATAGAAGAAAAATCTAACCCTGTAGAATTAGCGAAATCACCTTAAAAACTTGTTCATTCGACATTTGATTTTATAAGTTACTAAATTGTTAATAGTGTAATTTTGTTCTTTAGACTGCCTGAACGGTTCTGATAAAAATATGATTTTTAACTGAATTTTTCTTGCTGTGGCATAAACGGAGAATCTGTTTCAATTTGATTTTAAGAAAGGTTGACACAGTTACAGAACTAGCTATCCCTTACTCTGTGTTTGTTTTAAATAATGCCAGCCCCTTTTGTAAGCATGCTGTATTCTGAGGCAGAAAGAAGGTAAGTGCCTCTAATGCCTCTTAAATTTTCGATTTATATGTTTCTATTTACATTTGTAAGTATGCCGCATTTCAATTTGTATATACCAAATAGAAGCTCAATTAAAATTATACACTCAATTGAGTAGTTTAAGTACAAACACTTTATAAATACAAATACTCGTACAAATTAAACGTGATGTTGACATTAAACTTGAGAAAGTGGAATCATTTTTGTTTTTTTTTTTTTTTTTTGTATCTTGCCTTGTTGAACTATAGAAAAGCAAAAAAATATCACTCAAATAATTCAGATGCACTCGAATGAAAATGAAGTGCATGCGAAAAGATAAAAAGCGGTGATAAGCAACTAAAAATTATGAAATTATTGCTCATTTGTGGGATGAGAGTTTTAAATATTCAAGCGCTGGCAAGAAGCTTTAAAAACCCGGTGGCGGCAAAGCGTTAAAATTAGTATTCTTAAGTCTTCCATGTTGGGAGGCAACATTTTTTTTTAGTATTTTAAATAAATATATGAGAATTATGAAGCTACTAGCTTTAGCACTTGTCAGCCTGACGATGCTCTGCTCTGAGCAGCAATCAACATTGGCTTGTACGGGTAGTGGTGGTGCCGCGGAATCAACGAGAGCGACAACACGCGACTGGTGGCAAGTAGCACAATTCTATCAAATCTATCCACGTTCTTTTATGGATTCCAATGGTGATGGGGTTGGAGATTTGAAAGGAATTACCTCAAAATTGGAGTACCTGAAAGAGATTGGTGTGACAGCCACTTGGCTTTCGCCCATATTCACTTCACCGATGGTAGATTTTGGTTATGATATCGCTGACTTTTTCGATATACAACCTGAGTATGGTAATTTGGATGATTTTGAAGCACTAATGGCCAAGGCAAACGCTTTGGGCTTAAAAGTGATATTGGATTTTGTGCCAAATCATTCGAGTGATGAGAATGAATGGTTTAAGAAATCAGTGCGCCGCGAAAAAGGTTATGAAGATTACTATGTGTGGCATGATGGTTACGTAAACGAAAATGGTGAACGAGTGCCGCCTAACAACTGGGTAAGTCATTATCTCTCCATCTATGATGTAGAATTTTTATTTTAACTCTTATACGTGTTTAGTTACAAGCATTCCGTGGCAGCGCTTGGGAATGGAATGATCAACGTCAACAATATTATTTACATCAATTTGCTGTGCAGCAACCTGATCTCAATTACCGTAATCCCGCAGTAGTGGCACAAATGAAACGCGTACTCACTTATTGGTTAGATCGTGGTGTTGCTGGTTTTCGTGTGGATGCGGTGCCTTGGTGTTTTGAAATAGAACCCGATTCCAATGGTCATTATCCTGATGAACCGTTAAGTAATACTACAAATGATCCTCTCGATGTTAACTATCTTTCACACATCTATACACAAGATCAGCCCGAAACTATTGACATGGTTTATCAATGGCGTCAATTGCTTGACGATTATCAACGGATTCATGGAGGTGATTCACGTGTACTAATGATTGAGGCATGGTCCCCGATTAAATATGTTATGCAAATTTATGGTAATAGCACAACACAAGGTGCTCAAATACCGTTCAATTTTCAATTTATTACTGGTGGTAATGGGGATAAGTATAACACTCAGCTGCCGGCGGGTGATTTTGTGCGTATCATAAAAAGTTGGATGGATAATATGCCCGCGGGTAAGACCGCTAACTGGGTGGTAAGTGGTTGAATGGAGTGTTGTAGTATATAGAATCTAGAATTCTGGATCTCCTATTTCAGATGGGCAATCACGATCAAAGACGCGTGGGAAGTCGTTATGGTGAGAATCGTATTGATATAATGAATATGCTGCAAATGTTTCTTCCGGGAGTTAGTGTTACTTATATGGTAAGTTTTAGAGTGTTGGCTTTCAAATTAAGAGAATTAGTGGAAAAGCAAACTTTCCTTCCTTTAGAAAGTAATATAAGATAAATCATAAATATTTCTAAACCTATTCTCTAAACACAGGGCGAAGAGCTTGGCATGACAGACACTAAAATTAGTTGGGAGGATACTCGTGATCCGCAGGCACTCAATTCCAATAAAGATGATTACGAAAAATTTACACGCGATCCAGCGCGTACACCATTTCAATGGAGCAATAGCGCTAATGCAGGATTCTCTAGCAATAGCACAACTTGGTTGCCAATCAATCCAAACTATGTAACAGTTAATGTCGAAACTGAGCTTAACGATGGTAAATCTCACTTGAATATCTATAAAGAAATGGTAGAATTACGTAAGACGAAGACATTACAATATGGTGATCTTACTTATGGCGCACTAGGAGATAATGTTTTGGCAATTAAAAGGTAAAACTCTGATATGAAATGCGACACTTTTTGGTATAATTTTTCCTTTCAAATCTAGATCACTTGCCAACGAGAAGACATACATAATGATCGCAAATGTTTTGGGCACCGATATCACATCAAATGCCTCACAAATTTTGCGTGCTCGTGGTAATTTCAAAACAAAAATTATGAATACTATATCAGCGCGTAAAGTTGGGTAAGTTTTTAAATTTAGAGAGCTTTTTTTTTTTGAAAGAAACATTTTTGGGAATTGCATTTTTAATTAAAAAATTTTGTTTTTATATTTATTTACAGCGATCTAATTGCTTTGGATAACTTTTTGTTGCAACCTTATGAAGCTATTATTGTTGAATCAGATTAAGCTGCAGAGAAATTTATTTTCTCATCAAATACAAATTAATTAATTAAAATTGTGCACATATTTCGCAATTTACATAAGCAAATAGAGTTTGTTATGTTTTAATTTATATTTTTCTATTTAATAATTTAATCAAAAGTTCTAAATTTGAATCACGTTTGAAATATTTTTCATTTGAATTATTAAAACGCAAAATATGTAGGAATATTTTTTAATTTTTCTGGTTATGCGCAGATGTTATATACCCTACGTGGAGAGTGGTAAGTGGGTTTCAATCTTTTGATTATATTTTCAAAGTCGTTGTAATCTGATAATTTTCTGTTTTCTTTATTTTTCATTGCTTGCCCCAAGAATGAAAGCAGGTAAGGCAGTACCCTCTTTTTTTGCAGCCCAGCATTCTCTGATCAGTTTGGTTTTTATACTTAGTATTACGCAAATATTTGGTGCTTTGTTGGGGTTATGAAAGTGTGTGACACTGTAGTAGTTACATTTTGCCGTCGTTGAAATCGGTCGTTCTCCGGTGTAAGATACAACTAAGCAACAATCAGCTGGAATCAAAATACTTCCATACTTCCAATTAAAAAAATCGGTGAAACTTGCCTTAATTGAGCACAAAGCATTCGTAGATTTGACTGTTATTTAAATTTTGCAGAAAAAAGAGAAGAGAAAAATGTGTTTGTATTTAAAAATTTAAGTGGTAAGTAAATTAAATCTAAATTTGAAAATCTGTATTCATAATATATTTAAATATAACAAATCAAGATTTTTAAAAGAGTTAATATTCATAAACAATGAATTAAATTGACCAAACATAGCCATTAGTTTCTATTAAGTGAGAGTAAGATACTCTCAGTATTCGCGAGAGAATGTTCTACTCCATATTTTCAACTGACCAATTATATGTTGTTCTGAGTGAGAACAGAATACTCAAACCCAGTTGAGCAGAACTACGGTTACATATTTTTACTGCTTAAAATAGGGACTGAAGGCCAAACAGATAAAAGAAGCGACGCGTATTGTGGGTTTTAATTTTATCAGAAATGCTGCGAAAAAAATCAATCAAAATTAGTATACCAATTGTAGAGTAAATACCTATGGATACATAGATTCAAATTATAAAGTTTTTCCAACATAATTTTCTTTAAGAAAAAAAAAGTAAGAACAAAAACGAAAAAAAAAACGACGAAAATCAAACAACATGATTGATAAGTTAAGCCAATCACGCATCGTTTTGCTCATTATGCTCGGCACATTCGCCTCAATGACAATAATGCCAACAACCCTAGAAATATAAAACCTAAAAAAAAAAAAAATCATTGAAGAAGCAGATGGCATTTTAAATAATTTACCTACAGAAAGCGAAAGCAAAGTGTGAACAAAATATTTCTAGCACGTTAAAGGAACAAAATATGAGAACATCTTTATCATCTACATCATCAGTAGCAACAACAACAAAATCAGCAATATCAACAAACATTTTGAAGAACATGTTCTGTTGTTACAGTTACCGCATCGATGGTTGTTGCTGTTACCAAAAAAAGAGAAACGCGCAAACTTTTAATTTACTCGTAAAAAATAATGACGAAATTTATTACAAAATTTGGTTTTTCACCTTATGTATATTGGTTGTTTTTGCTGTCTCATGAGCTGATGGCGTTAAATATTAAAGAACAAAAAAGAGACAGGGACAGACAGTGGTGACGAAGAACTTAAACGAGAGCAAGAGTGGTAGGAGATGAGAAACTTATGTTTAGGTGCTTTGTGGTGTTTGTAACGTTTCTGTTTTTACAAAATAGAATTTAAAATGTTGGTTACATCAAAAGTTGCTAGTAATAATTTTTTATAAAATTCTGTAGATTTAAGTTTTTTAAGTTTTAAGTTTTATCAATAATTTTGAAAATCAATGAGAATTCCATTTGATTCGTTGACGATTATTTTGTGAAGGTCTTTTTGAATTCAAACTCAATAATTTAATTGAAGTCAGTGTTGGGTAAAATTCAATCTGACTAATGAGTGAAAAGTGATGACTCAACTTATCAATCATCAATCACAAACTAAGGACTAATTTTTGTTAGTCATTCGGTCATGTCTCGTTGAATAATGACTACAAATCTTAGTTGTAACCATGACTAAAATGATGGTTACGATTTAAATTGTTTTCAATACGAAGTACCACAGAAATAGATTTATTTTTGAAATCATAAATGTTTCTTATAGCGAATGGTTAAGAATTAGACTCGAGTAATGTAATGTACATTCGTGGTTTTGGCATACACCCGACGATATGTAAAGATACTTAATAAGTTTCAGCTTAAAATTTGTCATTACACTGTCAATATGATAAAACTAATGATTTATGACTAATTTATTTAGTGGTGATTATAAGTAACTATTTAATCATGATTAGAGTAAGTCAAGATTGGTTATTCGTTAGTCATGATAAAAATTTTAGTTAACTAATTAGTTAATTGAAAAAAAATAGTTGATTAAGCTCTTCTTTGGTTAAAGTCAGATGAATTCATTGATGTTAATTGAACTCATTGTAATCTACTTTGCAGTGCACTTTAATTCTTTCAAATGAATGACTAGTCATTGTCTCACATATTGATTGCAATCAGGATTCTTCACTTATTTGCACTGAATTCAATGAAAACATTCATTGCTCAAAATAATTGCATTATTTTTCATCTCTGTCATCTTGGTAAGTGATTAGACTACCATAAATATGTAGAAACAAATATTTATTATGATTATCAGCTTTAGATCAATTTTGTTGTTTTTATATTTCCACTTAAGTTCAACAATAAAACTCTCAAGGTGACCAGGAAGGAGGGATACACAGAACACTTCCTCCTCTAATGGTTGGGAGTTCAGATACAGTCAAACTTTGAATGAACAAAAGTTTCTAAACAAATATTTTACATATATTTAGTGTTGCAACCTTAATAAAAACAGCAGCTACTTAAGCTCAGAAAAACAAAAGAAAATACACGCTGCCAATATAAATACATATCCAGATATAATTAATTATCTTTTTCTACTTTTACATTTTGGTTTTTTTTTGTATTTTTCATATCTTCCCAAAAAAAAAACTTCAAAGTATTTACCTTACACCAATCAGAAAATAAGAAAATAAAACAAATATCGCACGAGTTTTTCTTTTTAGACAAAATCAATTTTTATAATTACTTTTTCCCTCCTTTTTTTTTGCTCAATTCACCTTATTGAAACCGAAATATTTTCCAGAAAATTTCCTTGAATAACAATGTGATTCACAAACACCTGTATAAAAAAACAAAACAGAAATTAATTAATTAAACAATTTTATACACGTCACCGCAAAAAACACCTTATTTTATTCAGGTATGCTTGAAAAAGAAAACAAAGAAAAAAACATAGAGCAGAAAATGTTTTGGCGCAAGCTGTTAGCATGAGTATCCCCCTTTGTAATCACAAACCCACAACGCAACACCCACTTCTTTCGAAATAACTTCATTATTAGCATTTAAAAAACCTAAAAAATAAATAAAGAAATGAGCTAAAAATATTTTTGAAAAATCTAAAATGTGTTGATGTGAATAAGGCAGAAATTGCTGAGAGCAAAAAAACATTTTTACTTTTATTATGGCACAACAGCCCGTTAAATTATTAGATCAGGCTTTTTCAATAGGCTCCCATAGAGCATAAAATATTAACTTTGTACCTAAATCCCCATGAATAGGAGTTGGAAATTTCTTTATTGGACGAAAAATCAGTTGGACGAAGAATAAGCTAAAAAGCTATTATTCTGCAAAATTTGGATTTTCTTGTTTTCAAACCTACTACTTACTATATATAATATAATCTCACTTCTGATTTTTTTTTCATTTTTAAAATATTTTTAAATTTTGGATATAGTATACCTCAAAACTAAAATATATGTTATTAAAATTGTTCAAGAGTTTTTATCTCTTGATATTCTACAATTACTTGAATTGTAATTTTTTTCTGGTTGTACAGCAAATACTATTACGATTACTTAAGGGATTATATGAGTCAAAAAATCGAAAAAAATTGTATGACTTATTTCGAACAAACATACTTTCAAGAGTTTATGTTGAAAATTTCAAGTCAATCCGAGCAGTAGATCGTAAGTAGCAACTCGATTTGTAGCGCGCTTCTGTTCATGAATAAAGTGTACTCAAAACTTTAAACGTGATTTTCACCGAATGATGTTTTTTGAAAAATGACTTTGCGGTGACCGCGATATCTCAAAAACTACTTGACCAATTCATCTAATTTTCTTAAATTTTTTTCCTTGTTACAATACGGAGTACTTGAACAGTATTTGTCTTAACTAATAATTTTTTTAAATACATTTTGGAGACTCAAAAAATTTTTTGCATCATGGTTTCCGTATGAGAAAAATGTTTTTTTTTTTCAAAATTTTCAAAATATGCCCTAAGTTTCCCGTACCAAAACGTATATAACCCCTTAATAATTAAAAAAATGTTTTTTTTTTAACGAACTTTGAGGATGATGAGCCAACAACATGATTTCCAATGTTTTAGGGTTTACATTTACCTGTTTGTCCAAATTTTTTATTAGAAATATTATGGCGCAAATGAAACTTTTTTTGCCTCCCTCTGAAAAATGAAAAAAAAAATTTGTTTTCCATATGATTATGGCCAGTTAAGTGTTTGTGCAAAGAGACCAATAATTTTCTTTCAGAATTTGAACACTTCATACTCACGCTCATGATCATGTGTTCTTGAAAATGTACAAAAACGAAAAGATTAAGAAAATATCAGTACTTGAACATTCAAATATGAACACCAACGTATAGAATATTTTGTATACACACATATTCGAGAACAGTCCCAATAATTATGTGCAGCTACAATTGCATGTTCGTGAACATGATATTGATTTGTGTATATAAATCGGTTTGCTTCTTTCGAACTACTTGTGTTCATAAAAACAATATAGCTGACACAAACTTACACGGACATGACTGCGTAGTTCATCAATCTGCACAAAATTCATTCATGCTCATATGTTGTTCATGACTGTTCAAATATGAACCCTAATTATAGTTTAAAAATGGAAGAAAACCCACAAATTACACTAAACCTTTAATGTTTTTGAAAAAGAAAATAATCTATAATAACAATTAAAGTTTAAGAACCATTTAACTAAATAATATGTGGACTTAAATAATAAATTTTTCTCAACAACATTGTTGAGTTTATTTTCTTTTGAATTTAAAAACTTTTTATCTTCTGACTTTTTTTATAAGGGCGCTTAAAATTCTCGTACAATTTACATACCTACATACATATGTAGCACTATATGTATACCCTCACGTACATTTTAAATAACGCATCTCTACACACTCGTACATATGGCTGTATGTATATGTATGCAGCTTACTAATTTACACAAATTAAAGTACCAAAATACGCTTCTACTCTAATGCAAACGTTTGTATTAACATCAACATTAAGTTTTGAAAACAGTCAACCAGGAAAAAGTCAAGCAGTCAGGCAATGAGCATCATCATCATCATGCTACAGATCCAACCGGATTACACACACTTAATACGCTTAAGTGTTGTTAGGATTTTGTTGTAACTTTTTAAGTAAATATTAAAGAGAGAAAAAAAGGTTAACAACAAAAACTCAGAGGATGATGCCTTTAGTGAAAAAAAAAAACAAAGAAAAAATTCAAAGAAACGGGATAAAAAAGTGAAACCTTTTAAATCACTGCGCACGGGTGTTTGTTTTAAATACCTGCACACCAACATCACAGCAGCAATAACAACAAAAACGAAGAGTAGAGTAAGTAGATTTATTTTTTTTTATATTAACTTTTTTTTTTCATTTCTTGGAAAAAAATAAAATCAAATGACTTTAGTAAATATGTTTGCAAGCTTAGCAGAAATATAAAATTGCCACGAGTTTTTAGAATTTCAAGTCACGTTTTTTTGCTTTGGATTTGTCAAAAGGTTGGTCGGCATCACAGCAAACTTTTGATGTGAAAAGTTAACAAATTTTATTATTTTTTTTTTATTTTTGATTTAATTTAAAATTATGGTAAATTAGTGTTAAAAGTTTGAAGACCACAGCACATACCTATTTAGGTATGTAAAACACATAGACATTAATAAATAATATAGATAGTTGATGTTTAAGGGATAGCTACATTTGCATTCTGTAAAGTAATTGACGCAGTTTATTACTACAGATTGTGAAAAATACATATTAACTATGTTTATTAAAATCCAAGTACGAAAAGTGTCTATCAAATACTAATAATATTTTTGTGAATGTACATATGGATGGCTGTATGTATATAGTAAGCAAACTCTTAAATAGCTAAACAGAATCAAAAATTTTAGCACCATATTTTTATGATATCTGGTCATAAAATAGGGTATATGAATTATCATTTAAAAAATCCTTAATACGAAATATTTTGGAAAAATTTTATGGAACAATCATTAAATTTGGTGCGGGGATATAGGGACAGAAAGTGGGTGGAATTGGTTGGTTGGCAATGGAACTTCTTGTAAAACCAAATTTACAGATTTTTCAAAGCTCTTAGAAATCAATGACTTTTAAACCTTAAATAAGATCTTATTATATCTTATTTTAATTTGGTGTAAATTTTCAAGAAAATGGTGAATGTATAAAAAATTTAGAGTGGTGGACGCAAGCGTTGAATTTAAGAAAACTATCTGTTAAATTTTTGCAACTATGTAAAAAAACATTTCTTCTTCTATTTTGACACAAAATTCTGTGAGTAGCTAGAACAAAAAAACCGATTACAGAAAATCATATTCTGCTTTTTCCATGCCTCTTGCCATATCGACTTTTCTCTTTAATAGCGTAATAATCTTCATGATTACCTGCTATTGTAATATAAAATTTAAGATAGCAACAAAAAAAAAATGAAAAAAAAGAAAAAAAAAAGATTAAAGGTATAGATTTGCTACTATGCAAGGATATCAAGTGTTTTATCTTTCACCTTCCTATTTTTTTGTTGGTAAAATTTCTTTTTTTTTTTTAAAGCAAATTAAAGCAGTCGAGTAAAGATTTTGTGTTTGTTTCACTTTGAAGTAGGGGAGCCGGGGTAGTATATAGTATGTTATGTGCTGAAAAGTCTAAAGTATTTTGTATCCACCTACAATATTTATCTCTGTTGTGGCAGAAAGGTAAATTTGAATTGCTAATATGTAGGATATAAAAGGAAATCTTCACTCAAGTGTTTTCACTTTCTCAAGTCTTTGTACTTTAAGATTTTTTCTTTTTTAATATTGTAACTTAGCAGATCCAAAAGCATAAAAAAAGAAAAAAAAAATATAGGAAAGCCTAATATTTTTGTTCGTCTATTTTTGACTTGAAACAAGCGTTCAAAAGTCAACCTTTTTCAATATGCGAATATGTGAACATACATTTAACAATACTATCTCAGTAGGAAGTGCATTCATTTATTAGTTTGTATCGAACAAATTGAACAGAGCACAGCGGGTTGGTAGAGAATTTGATGTAGCCATGAATCCAACAGCGTAAGTGTTATTGCTAATGTGAATCCCAGAAGAATGTGGTGGTATAGTTTATTCAATATATGTAGTAAAATTTCCTTCAGTATGTTTCTATAGGGAAAGTTTACTTTAAGAATAAATTATTATAAGAAAAATTTACTAAATTAAAAATGTTCTCTACGGAAAATCAAATAAAGTATTTATTACAAAAAAATTTAATATAGGAAAAATTTACTATAGGAAAAATTTTCACTATAGAAAAAATTAATTTTAGAAATTACTATGTGAAAAAAAAAAATTTAAGAAATTACAACATGAAAAATTTACTTAGGAAAATCAACAAAAATATCATATTGAATGAAAAAAACCTAATTGATCGGAGCTTAATATCGAGAGAGCGCATCGATAGAAAAAAAATTCTGAGCAGAATTAGTTAAGTCATTGATTATTCCTTACAGCCTCGTTCACTCTGGAATCCCATAATGATATCCTTAAACACAAAAATAAAAATACAAAACATTCAACATTCGACCAATAGTGAAATACAATGCTGTGAAAGTGGGATTTGACTAGACTTTGTGGAAGGACTGCAATGTAATTCTTAAGATTACTTTGAAAAATATGCTACAAAAAGAAATTGCAAGTGGAGTGGAGATTCAAGAACTAATGATGATGAAAAAAAGTGAAAACGATTACTCAAATGTTTATTTTTTTATTATTAAGGATACTGGCAATGGTTTTCATCAATGTTAGTATTTCCTACATGGTTGGAACAAATCATACATACATTTTAAGCACGATTATATACATCCTTGAGTGTGCGTTCATTTTGTATATATGGGTGTATACATGTGAGCACATGTAGGCGTTTAAAATGAACACACAAAAACCGGAAATACACACACACAAACACACACATGCACACAAACACACATACAAGACTTACATGAGTTTCAAAAGCGCGCGGAAGTTCAAATTTAGAGGCGTGTAAGAAATCTTACAAAATTTTAGCTGTTTCCTGTTTGAGTGTGTTTGCTAAAAGCAACTAGGGATATGCATACACATAAGTATATGTATGTATGTGGGTATATATGAATGTACAAGTCTCTAAGAAAGATAAATGTATGCTGTAAATGCAATTAATTATTTATGCAATAATTGAAGATTCCGTTACAAATTTGTGCTTTAATTTAAGCTTATTTTGCCGCTCAAAAATTTAAAATGATATGTATAACTATTTCAAAGTTACTTAAAGTCATTGATGATATACACATGTGTGTACATATTGGTTTTTGTATGTATGCGTGTTTGTATGTAGTTGTTTTTAAAAGGCTTTTCTTCAAGTAGGCAAAATATTGTGGCATTTGAAGCTGTTCCATTTGTTATTTACACTATTTAATATTTAGTTGAATACATTTTGATTGTTGTGCGAATGAAAATGTAGAATTCTTGTAATTTTCAGCATTGCAGGTTGATTGTAGCATACCTAACTACTATGTTATATCTAGAGGCTGGTAGCCAATTTCATGTATTGTGCTGCCTGGTTGTTTTGTTTTCGATTATTTCAAGTATTTACTTTGTGTATTTGTGCAGGCATTTCTCTGGCATTTTTGTTATCTCTTTGTCTTGCTCCTTTGTTTATCTATTCTCTTGTGTATAGTTTAAATACTTGAATGAAGATTTTTTTAACTAATCGATTGTAGTGTTATCGTAGAGGTTAGTGCTGTTAATAATTCACTTGATAGTTAGAACGCTCTTCGTTACTAAGAATATTGAGTTGATTAGACAATGATTTTAAAATTTCCGTAGCTCGATTGTTGAGGATTTCAAGTATCTGTTATATATGCACATATTTTCTTACCCTTCATTTAATGTTTACTTGCTAGCCAGCTATCAGATCATTAAGCTTTTAGTGAAATACCACAGATAAAAATTGATGAGCACCTGAACTTGGGTATTAGAAATACATTGTCTTTGTAAGTGTTATTTTAAAATTTAGCATTCGTTCACAAAAAAGATTTTGCGGTAGGACATTCTTAATGAACTTAATAGAACTGGAATAGTGAAACACTCTTGTGATTCTCTTGATAATAAATTAGTTATCAATTAAAACTAATTTAAACGTAGTTTACATAAAACCGATAAAAGGCACAATTTAAAATAAACACTCTTCAGTATTATTATAAATCAAACATAAAAATGAGCAATCTTAGCAATATTGTTGCTGTATTCACAGCACTATTGCTGCTGGCATTACAACAGTATCCAACTTACGCCTGTCAGGATAGCAATAATGAAATCAAAAATATTCAGAAAGATTGGTGGCAAACAGCACAATTCTATCAAATCTATCCACGTTCTTTTATGGATTCCGATGGTGATGGGATTGGTGATTTGAAAGGCATCACCTCGAAACTGGATTACCTGAAGGATATTGGTGTGACAGCAGCATGGCTATCACCTATATTCACTTCACCTATGGTTGATTTTGGCTATGATATTTCCGATTTCTATGGCATCCAACCAGAGTATGGGACAATGGATGATTTTCGTGCATTGACAGCGCGTGCCAAACAATTGGGTTTAAAAATTATATTAGATTTTGTGCCAAATCATTCGAGCAATGAGAGTGAATGGTTTAAGAAATCGGTGAAACGTGAACGTGGCTATGAAGATTATTATGTGTGGGCTGATGGTAAGCTGGATGCAGAGGGTAATCGTATACCACCTAGCAATTGGGTAAGTAAATTCCATTTTTGAAGCAACCAAAATTGTATGTTCTTTTTCCTTGTAGTTACAAGGATTTCGTGGCAGCGCTTGGGAATGGCGCGAAGAACGTCAACAATATTATCTGCATCAATTTGCGGTACAACAAGCTGATCTCAATTATCGTAATCCACTGGTGGTCGAACAAATGAAACGCATCTTACGTTATTGGTTGGATCAGGGTGTTGCTGGTTTTCGTGTTGATGCTGCGACTTTACTGTTTGAGGCACCACCCGATGCTGATGGCAATTATCCAGATGAAGAGGTGAGTGGACTCACCAACGATCCCGATGATAAAAACTACCTCAAAATGGATTTAGTGGAAAATTTGCCAGAAAGCATTGATATGATTTATCAATGGCGTCAAGTGATGGATGACTATCAACGCGTCCATGGTGGCGATACACGTGTACTGCTTATAGAGACATATGCTCCACCTGCTTACAGTATGCAAATGTATGGTAATGCTAGTGTTAAGGGTGCACATTTACCATTTAATTTTAATTTGATTACCGTTTTGGATACTGGATTTTCTGCGCCAAATGTACAGCAAGCTGTTGATAATTGGTTGAAGAATATGCCGGTGGGACGTACAGCCAATTGGGTGGTGAGTATCTGGTCGGTTTTGGGAAAAACATATTTTATATTATTGTATTTCAGATAGGTAATCATGATCGCCGTCGTGCTGCCAGTCGTTACGGCATAGCAAATACCGATGCAATGAATATGCTGGTTATGATATTGCCTGGTGCTAGTGTTACCTATCAGGTGTGTACTTTTTCCTAAAATATTTCACAAACAAAATTTATTGTACCTGAAAGTTTCCTTTTTTTTCTTAGGGCGAAGAGCTTGGTATGATTGATGGTCAGATCTCGTTTGAAGACACCGTCGATCCAGCAGCATGTAATTCAAATGCAGACATATATGAAAAGTTCACACGTGATCCCAGTCGTACGCCATTCCAATGGAATTCAGAAAAGAATGCAGGTAATCAGTAATCATTAGAAGAATCTAATTCTACAATTAAAATCATAGGTGATAATATTTCTATTTTAATTCTATTCTCAGGTTTCTCAACTGCTGATAAAACTTGGCTACCCTTGGCGGCCGATTATCAAACCGCCAATGTTGACGTTGAATCCAATGCAGAACGTTCACATTTGAAAATCTATAAGTCCTTGATTGAACTGCGTAAGAACTCGAGAACTTTACAATATGGTCAAACGAAATATAAAGCTATAAATGAAGGTGTCTTCGTGGTTAAGAGGTACACATGCACAAATAACTAGCAGTAATTTTTTTTTTTGACATAAGATTTGTTTTATAGACATTTAGCCGGTGAGGAGACCATAATTTATGTCGCAAATTTTAGTGAAGGCCCCTATACAAGTGATTTACTTTCAAGTTTCGATGCTATTCTACCAGAGACAATGACACTTAAAATACGTAGTCTTGCCTCAACAAAAACTGAAGGGTAAGCATTTGAGTATCTACCTCTAAAAGTGCTCTTAAAATTGTGAACCTATTTCTTTTCTTTACTCAAGCTCATCATTACAAATGAATACACTATCATTGGAGCCTGGAGAAGCTGTAATTTTAGGTTCAATTTCCAATTAAGCAATTTTCGAGAACACCACAAACCATTAATGTCGACTGCTAGAGAACAGAGAGGGGCAGCTAAATACTTAGTTCCCAGCATGGACCATGAACCATAGTGAATAATATATTTCTGAGAAATAAAAATGTAATAAAAATAAATAGAACAATTTGTTATTAAGCTTTCGCCTTACAAATAAATGAAATATTATTTGACTAAAAAATCGTTTGGCTTGCTTTACAAATAAGCAACCATTGAAGAATTCCCCCTTCTTTTGAGAAGATTTTTGTATAGCTGCACTACATGCTCATAACTTCATCGTAAACAGCTTGCAAAACTAACTTTCGCTTTTCAATTTCAAGTCAATTAGTGCGTCAAAAATTAGTAGGGGATAGTTTAAAAATCCCTTTAAAAATTGTTTTTATACCAAGTTCAAAAAATGTGGAAATCTGAATAAAACAAAATATTAATCTGACAAAAGTCTTCATATAGTACGAATCCATCTAAGGACTAACTATTTAGCATGAGCAATAATATTTTATGCCGCTTTCTATATATTTATTGGGTCCTCCTTGGCGTCAATAGCTGCTAGTAATCGTCGTGCTGTTAAGGCAACTAAATTTTCGGTCTCTTCAAGAGCTATTACGCTATTGAAGTACTTAAATTTTTTATTTGTGAACAAATAATCATCCTTTATAAAGTTGCAAACGTAAGATTTCCTTTAGATTCTTAGGTTAAAAGAAACTGAAATTCGGTTGTGTACCTAGACAAATTATTCAACAATTATTTATGATATAAATAACCCTCCAAATTTCTCTGGTTTTGAGTTTTTGCCTGATCTAGACTTTTGGATTTCATAAATTTGAGCTGCTCCTAACATAGACAATAGGAGAAAAAGTTAATTTGCTTATTTTGACTTCCAAATTGTAAAAAATTTTGAAGAAAAAACCGGATCCAGAGGGGAGCTATGGGGCTACAGTCTCCCCCAAAAATATGAATCCTTAAGATTTTCAAAGATAACGTTTGAAATGAAATTTTTGGATCAGTTCACAGATATCCCACTTTGGAAGATCTTGATAATGGCTTTTGGTGCACTTTTTGATCTGTTTTAGTTTGAATTTTGGAATGATTTTTGGTCTGAGTTTTATTCTGAAGTACAATCTGATTTTTGATCTGACTTTTAATTTGATTTTTGATATGAATTTTGGTTTGTTTTGAGTGGGGCTTTTATTATGAATTATTGTACCATTTTTTTTTGGTCTGAATTTGTTTTCTTTTTGGTTTATTGTGCCTAAGTTTTCGTTTAAAATTTTGTTCTCATTTTTGGTCTTTTTTTTATATGAATTTTGGTCTGAAATTTATTCTTTTATTTATTTTTGGTCTGATTTATGGTCTGGATTTGGATGTGGTTTTTGATCTGACCTTAGGTGTAGTAATTGGACTGCTAATTACCCTGTAATTTGGCAAAATTGGCCCTTCCCAAACTGAATATCTAGATCCATTATGAGGAAGTCGGTTTACTTATATCTAAAGCTTTATCGTAAAGGGATGTTGCTTATTTTTGAGACCTCCTTCATCGTTGGAGTGCCACATGAAGTAAGTAACACTGCAACCAAGACAACATTTTCAATGAAATTGAATTTCAGTTAGCAAAAAAAAAAAAAAAGAAGAAAATAAAGAAGAACAAAGCAGCGGGCTCAAATATCCACTTGCTTTTCTTTTATTCAGATTTTTTTTTTTGTCTTCAATTGTGTTTCTTGTATGTCTAATAACTGTGAGTTTCCTAACACTGTTTCGGCAGCAATCACAGTCTGCCATTTCCTAGCACATGTTAAAATTGACTAACAGAAAGTTCACGTGGTAAATATGTGAGAAATTCCAATAAAATACACTAAACAAAAATTGAACATGGACAAGTGATTGACTTTGGGCTTTAAAGCTTTAAAAATACAAACAATGCAAGGTTTATTTGATAATAAAGTAATTGCCACTTATATGTTATCATTTAAGCCATTTTGAAGCATATATTGAATTAGTGAATAAAAGAAAAAATATACAAAAAACATATAAAATATGTACTTGTATGCACTTGCGTATCCAAGGGGGGTGAGTGGAGCTTTTGGGTTTAAAAGTCCCCCTTAGCGATGAAATTTTCATACATATAAGAGACGAAAAAGTTAAAATACCCCCTCCCCCCAGGGAATCTCGTTATCCGCTAGTGCTTGTATGTACTAATCTAAAATATATTGGCAAAAGTAAAAAAACAACCTTTTCTGAAAAAGCAATAAAAAGCACCATAGAACGCAAAAAACACTTCAGTTATAAATCAAAAGTAATAATGGGAAAACTCAGCAATATTGCTAGCATTTTAACAGCATTGTTGCTGTTGCTCCATCACTCAATAAAAGCCTGTCAGGATAAGAACAATGATGCCACTGAAACACACAAAGATTGGTGGCAAACAGCACAATTCTATCAAATCTATCCACGTTCTTTTATGGATTCCGATGGAGATGGCATTGGCGACTTGAATGGCATCACTTCCAAATTGGATTACCTGAAGGATATTGGTGTGACAGCAGCATGGCTATCACCTATATTCACATCACCTATGGTTGATTTTGGCTATGATATTTCCGATTTCTATGGCATCCAACCAGAGTATGGGACAATGGATGATTTTCGTGCGCTGATTGCGCGTGCCAAACAATTAGATTTGAAAATTATATTAGATTTTGTGCCAAATCATTCGAGTAACGAGAGTGAATGGTTTAAGAAATCGGTGAAACGTGAACGTGGCTATGAGGATTACTATGTGTGGGCTGATGGTAAGCTGGATGCAGCTGGGAAACGTATACCACCTAGCAATTGGGTATGTCAGTTGAAGTACTTTTGTGAAAATGGTTGTTAATTTAATTTTCTCACTCTTTGTAGTTACAATCATTCCGTGGTAGTGCTTGGGAATGGCGTGAAGAACGTCAACAATATTATCTGCATCAATTTGCGGTACAACAAGCTGATCTTAATTATCGCAACCCACTGGTGGTCGAACAAATGAAACGGATCCTACGTTATTGGTTGGACCAAGGTGTTGCTGGTTTTCGTGTTGATGCAGTTCCTGTACTTTTTGAGGTGGAACCTGATGGTGATGGCCAGTATCCAGATGCTGAACTGAGTGGTACCACCGACGATACAGAAGATCGTACATATCTTAAAAATGATCTAGTTGAAAATCGTCCCGAAACTATTGATATGGTTTATCAATGGCGTCAAGTGATGGATGACTATCAGCGAGTTCATGGTGGCGATACACGTGTACTGCTTATAGAGACATATGCTCCACCTGCTTACAGTATGCAAATGTATGGTAATGATAGTGTTGAGGGTGCACATTTACCATTTAATTTCAATTTGATTACTGTATTGGATGATGGAGTTTCTGCACCAAATGTACAAAAAGCTGTTGATAATTGGTTGAAGAATATGCCGGTGGAACGCACAGCCAATTGGGTTGTAAGTGTAAACCCATTCCAGAATAATAAGAATTTGAGAGCAATATTTTCATTGCATTTTTATTTCAGATAGGCAATCATGATCGCCGTCGTGCTGCCAGTCGTTATGGTGTTGCAAATATCGATGCAATGAATATGTTGGTTATGATATTACCTGGTGCAAGTGTTACTTATCAGGTGATGAAAAACTGCTAACTAACTCTAAAATATTTCTTTAACAAAATTTATTTTAACTGAAAGTTTTCTTTCTTTTAGGGCGAAGAGCTTGGTATGATCGATGGTCAGATCACTTTTGAAGACACCGTCGATCCAGCAGCATGTAATTCAAATAGAGATATATATGAAAGGTTCACACGTGATCCCTGCCGTACGCCTTTCCAATGGAATTCAGAAAATAATGCGGGTAATCAGCTATGAACTTTTATTTTCATAATCATAAATAATAATATTCCATTTATATTTTCATTTGCAGGTTTCTCAACTGCCTATAAAACTTGGCTACCCTTAGCTGACGATTTTGAAACGATCAATGTTGAGGTTGAGTCTAATGCAGAACGTTCACATTTGAAAATCTATAAATCTTTGATTGAACTACGTAAAAACTCGAAAACTTTACAAAATGGTTATACCAAATATAAAGCGTTAAACGATAGCATCTTTGTGGTGAAGAGGTAAGTATATATATATATTTTTTAATATTTTTCATTATTCCTTCATTTGAATATTTCATAGATATTTGGTCGGTGAGGAGACTATAGTTTATGTAGCTAATATAGGTGAAGGCTTATATACAACTGATTTACTAACGAATTTCGATGCTAATCTACCAGAAACAATGACGCTTAAGTTGCGTAGTCTTGATTCAACTAAAACTGAAGGGTAAGTGAATTGATGCATATGAGTTTATTTTTGTATTGTAAATCGCCCATTTGTATATTTTACTTAAGTTCGCATTGGCAAACCAATACCTTGACACTGGAACCAGGAGAAGCAGTCATTCTAGGCGCAGTTCCTAATTAATCTATTTTAAAACAAACAAAAAAAATACAGAAACTGGTAGTCAAGGGGGAACCTCAAGCTGCTGAACGTTGAGTCGTAAAAGAATATTGTTGGCAAATAATTATATATACATATAATTTATATTATAATAAAAAAAGTAAAATAATAAGAAAATTATTATAAATATTTTATTAAATTTAAATCTTAAAAATATGTATTAAGATTCCATTCCAAATTCATTGGTACGAAAAACTTTTTAGGTGATTGGTGGATTGCTATTCTCAACTAAAATAAAAATTTATTTTTTAAATAATTTATTCAAAAATTTAGTGGTCACCAACGCAGAAAAATAGAAAATACAAGTTTTTCTACACGGCACCACCAGCATCCACGAGTTATATAAATATGATATATAATGTTTTTACTATAAAAAATTGGAAGTCGTACATCTTACTAAACGGGAGTGTTGGTTTCCCTTTTCTTGTCGAAACTTGCTGGAATTTCCTCAAAATAAAAATCCATAATCGAAATAAAAATCAAAATATTTTTGTTTTTGAAACCGTGTAATTCAAGTACAGTGTAAATCGAGGGGCAGGTGTATGCAGTTACATTAGAGCGGAAAGAAAGAGAGAGAGAGAGAGAGCTGAAAAGCAACATTGATTTTGAGTACTAACACATTACTACAGATAGAAAATATGAAATGAGAGCATTTTCTTTATTTTCCAAATTTGCTTAAATTTTTATTTTATCCATCTATAAACCTGTTACTTTATAAGTTGAAAAATTATAGTCCGATTCAAAAGAGTTGAAAACCCAGCATGCGTTGAGAGAGAGAATTTTCTAAATTCTCAATTCTTAGAGTGTTTGTTTTTATAAAATTTTACACACAATAACTGTTAAATTCTCTTTTCTTATTCATTGAAGCAATATGGATTTAGTAAATGTGTACTGTACTTGCTAATCGGTCATATCTAAGTTAAAATTACTATCAAATCACGTTTTACTAGTAATAATTTGAGATTACATCTCGAAATAATTAAAACTTTATTTCAGGTAAGCTTAAAAAATAGCAGCATTCTTTGAAGTTCTAAGAAAGAGCAGTGTTTAAAGTTTTTGGTAATTTTTTATTCTCGTGACGAAAGGAGGTTTGTAGGTTTTCTTTGTTTTTACATTATTTTGTCACTAATATATTTTAAATGTTAAATTTTCTATTATTGAATCTAGGAGAAAGCCTCGATTGAGTATTTTTATAATCAAAGACCTTGTTTCACTATATTTTTTTAAGGGGGGGAGGAAAGAGGGAAAGGAAGGGGAAGGAAGGAGGCTTTGTTAAGAATGTAACTAAGAACACTTTTTTCAATTCGGGCGGTGAGAAACAGATTAGACCATGGTCAAATTATAGCAGGTAGCATTGTCAGCAAAATTATTTTTTTCTATTTTTTTTCTGAGAACATTGATTGCCAAACAGAAACAAACAAACATTCCTTGAATTATTGAATTAGAATGTTTGACTAATCAATCCAAGTGCTGCTTTTTGTATTCAATATTATTGAGTAAGTTCTGTAATGAATTTAAAATTGTTGTAGCAATATTGAAAAACTGAAGTATTTGTTATCAGATACTTAAAATTTTATTACCTTTCCTTTGTATTTAAGCTTTTTCTGAGATTGGCTGATGACTAAATACATAGATACTTACATTTACTAACAAATACATAGAGGAATAAAATTCTAACAACATTTAAAGCAGCAACGAGGAATTTTATGACTATAGACTACGAGGAATTTTATGACTATAGACTACTGCCTCAAACGATGTATCTCTCACTTGCAATGATTCCAGTAAGAAACTGAACTCCAATCAGCTTTGATATTTTACCAGATGGAATACAGTTGCTAATGTCGAAAGTTGATCGTGAAAATCATGAATCATGAATAGAATTTATTTCGCTAGGTGGCATGCCTAAAGATTTGAGTCCCGAGTCCCGAGGCATAGAGCCAAATATTGTTGGGGCCAACATCAACATTAAAGCCAGGGTTTTTATATATCTAAGTAGCTTAGGTTCGTACTCAACAAATTGGGCAGAAATTTATTGGATTGATTCATTCTAACGCAGACATAGTTGTTAATTTTAAAATTCCACATAGAAAACACAAATAAAAATGAACAAGTAATTGACTTCAGTTTTTCCTATAAATGCTTTATGTTTATTTATTTAATAATAAAAATAAAAAAATAATAATTGCCACTTTTAAAATTTATCATTTAAGCTTTTTGAAGTATGTAGGTGTTGATTAAGAGTATACAAAACGAGAAACATGCATAAATATAATTGAATAATAAACAAAACCTTTTGAAAAGGCAATAAAAAGCACGATGTAAGCCAAAAAACACTTCAGTTGTAAATTAACAATAGCAAAAATGGACAAACTCAGTAATGTGGCTAGCATTTTAACAGTATTGTTGTTGTTGTTTCAACATTCAATATATGCCTGTCAGGATAAGAATAATGACGCCTCTGAAGCACCTAAGGATTGGTGGCAAACAGCGCAGTTTTATCAAATCTATCCACGTTCTTTTATGGATTCCGATGGTGATGGCATAGGCGACTTGAATGGCATCACTTCCAAATTGGATTACCTGAAGGAGATTGGTGTGACAGCAGCATGGCTATCACCTATATTCACATCACCTATGGTTGATTTTGGCTATGATATTTCCGATTTCTATGGCATCCAACCAGAGTATGGGACAATGGATGATTTTCGTGCGCTGATTGCGCGTGCCAAACAATTAGATTTGAAAATTATATTAGATTTTGTGCCAAATCATTCGAGTAACGAGAGTCAATGGTTTAAGAAATCGGTGAAACGTGAACGTGGCTATGAGGATTACTACGTGTGGGCTGATGGTAAGCTGGATGCAGAAGGTAATCGTGTGCCACCTAGTAATTGGGTAAATAGTCTGTAGTGTGATATTTGAAGTTTTCTCTTCTGATTCGTTGCATTTCTATTTCAAACAGCTATCATTCTTTCGCGGCAGCGCTTGGGAATGGCGCGAAGAACGTCAACAATATTACTTTCACCAATTTGCGGTACAACAGCCTGATCTCAATTATCGTAACCCACTGGTAGTCGAACAAATGAAACGCATTCTACGTTATTGGTTGGACCAGGGCGTTGCTGGTTTTCGTATTGATGCAGTCCCTTCACTTTTTGAGGCACCACCCGATGCTAATGGTTTGTACGAAGATGCCGAAGTAAGTGGAGAAACTGATGACACGCAAGATCGTACATATCTTATGAATACATTGGTGGAAAATCGTCCCGAAACTATTGATATGGTTTATCAATGGCGTCAGGTAATGGACGACTATCAGCGAAGGTATGGTGGTGATACTCGTGTGCTGCTCATTGAGACATATGCTCCACCTCCGTACACTATGTCAATGTATGGAAATGAAAGCTTTGAGGGTGCACATTTACCATTTAATTTTAATCTCATAACCGGATTAGCTGATGGAGTTTCAGCAACAAGTGTGCAAAAAGCTGTTGATAATTGGCTGAGCAATATGCCGGTGGGACGGACAGCCAATTGGGTGGTGAGTAAGTCTTATTAATTATTGTTCTGTGGAGTTATGCTCTCTGTATTCTCATTTAAGATTGGCAATCATGATAGTCGCCGTGCTGCCAGTCGTTATGGCGTTGCACGCACAGATGCTATGAATATGTTGGTGATGGTAATGCCTGGTGCAAGTGTTACCTATCAGGTAAGCTACTTAGTATTTAGTTTAAAGAAAAAACTTTTACACTTTCTCTAGGGCGAAGAACTTGGGATGACAGATGGCAAAATTAGTTGGAGTGATACGGTCGATCCACAAGCATGCAGCACAACTCCAGAGACATACGAAAAGAAAACACGTGATCCTTGCCGTACGCCATTCCAATGGAATGCCGGCACAAATGCTGGTAAGTAGAGAAGAACACAGCGACCAATATAGAAATATAAATTTTTCTTTAACAGGTTTTTCAACTGCTGATAAAACTTGGCTACCCTTAGCTGATGATTATCAAACAATCAATGTTGAAGTTGAATCTAATGCATCACATTCACACCTGCAAATCTATAAGTCATTGGTGGAATTGCGTAAGAACTCAAAAACTTTGCGAAATGGTTATACTAAATACAAGGCTATAAATGATGACATCTTTGTGGTGAAGAGGTAGGAAACCTAAACTGTAATATCGAAATATATTTCATTAAACTTTCGGTTTGAAATTTTTTTATAGATATCTAGCTGGTGAAGAGAACATCGTGTATGTGGCTAATTTAGGTAAAACTGTCTATACAACTGATTTGCTTACAAATTTTGATGCTAATCTGCCAGAGGTAATGACGCTTAAGATAAGCAGCCTTGATTCAACTAAAACTGAAGGGTGAGTTGTGAATAAATGAACAATTGCTAAGGGCTCCAGCTTATAGCATATACTTACTTGATCGGAATTGCATGGGTTTCAAAATCTAATTTGTTTTATTATTCAAGCTCTCAACTGCAAATCAATACATTGATGCTGGAAGCTGGGGAAGCAATAATTTTAGGTGGAGTTCCAAATTAATCTAGATTATTAACAAAAAATTTTATAAATATATGTCGGCTAGCTTTATGTAAAATAAATAAATTAAAGAATAGTTATTACTTTAAGAAATATTTATTAATTTTTATTGATTTGAAAAATGTTCAGAAAAGTAAGTAATAAGAGGTAGTAAGTAAAAATTTTAATTTTCTTGCCAATAATCACCAAACAAGCATAAAGCACCAAGTAACTTGACTGCATGACAACCAATTCCAATATAAATTTCTAAAAAAAGTAATTTCAAGTTTTTATATGCTATAGAATAATAAAATTTGCAATATACATTTTTTTTAATACAGCCCGCATCGATCGCAGTTTTCGGTTCACAACCTTTTCCCTTATTAAATTCAGCCTTGCTCTTATCTTTAGTTTTAATGTACTCGTTATTACCTATCCATTGATACCCATATTGTTGATATTTAATCCAAAATAAATTTCATTCATATATTTGATTCTCCTTAACCTCATTTTTTCAAAATTTCATGCAATTTTTACAAATCACAAAACACCAGGCGCACAGAAATCATCAGTAGGTGGATATGGAAAAATAAAATGGTCATGACGTCACGATCTCATGCTTATTGGCGTCATTGGAATCATTCTTCTCTCTCACATACAATACCAGGCGCAATTTCTGAGAGCCTGAAAATACCAGGCGCACAGAAAACAGCAGTAGGTGGATATTGAAAAAATAAAATGGGCATGACGTCACCCTCTCATGCTTTTTGGCGCCATTTGAACCATTCTTCTCTCTCACATACAATACCAGGCACAATTTCTGAGAGCCTGAAAATACCAGGCGCATAGAAATCAGCAGTAGGTGGATGTTGAATAAATAAAATGGGCATGACGTCACGCTCTCATGCTTTTTGGCGCCATTTGAATCATTCTTCTTTCCCTCATACAATACCAGGCGCAATTTCTGAGAGCCTGAAAATACCAGGCGCACAGAAATCAGAAGTAGGTGGATGTTGAAAAAATAAAATGGGTGTGACGTCACGCTCTCATGTTTTTTGGCGCCATTTGAATCATTCTTATTTCCCTCATACAATACCAGGCACAATTTCTGAGAGCCTGAAAATACCAGGCGCATAGAAATCAGCAGTAGGTGGATGTTGAAAAAATAAAATGGGTGTGACGTCACGCTCTCATGCTTTTGGCGCCATTTGAATCATTCTTCTTTCCCTCATACAATACCAGGCGCAATTTCTGAGAGCCTGAAAATACCAGGCGCACAGAAATCAGAAGTAGGTGGATGTTGAAAAAATAAAATGGGTGTGACGTCACGCTTTCATGTTTTTTGGCGCCATTTGAATCATTCTTCTTTCCCTCATACAATACCAGGCGCAATTTCTGAGAGCCTGAAAATACCAGGCGCACAGAAATCAGCAGTAGGTGGATGTTGAAAAAATAAAATGGGTGTGACGTCACGCTCTCATGTTTTTTGGCACCATTTGAACCATTCTTCTCTCTCACATACAATACCAGGCACAATTTCTGAGCGCCTGAAAATACCAGGCGCACAGAAATCAGCAGTAGGTGGATGTTGAAAAAATAAAATGGGTGTGACGTCACGCTCTCATGTTTTTTGGCACCATTTGAACCATTCTTCTCTCTCACATACAATACCAGGCACAATTTCTGAGCGCCTGAAAATACCAGGCGCACAGAAATCAGCAGTAGGTGGATGTTGAAAAAATAAAATGGGTGTGACGTCACGCTCTCATGTTTTTTGGCACCATTTGAACCATTCTTCTCTCTCACATACAATACCAGGCGCAATTTCTGAGAGCCTGAAAATACCAGGCGCACAGAAATCAGCAGTAGGTGGATGTTGAAAAAATAAAATGGGCATGACGTCACGCTCTCATGGTTTTTGGCGCCATTTGAACCATTCTTCTCTCCCTCATGCAATACCAGGCGCACAGAAATCAACAGTAGGTGGATGTTGAAAAAATAAAATGGGCATGACGTCATCGTTTCATGGTTCTTGTCACCTTTTCTTATTTTTATACTTCGTGATGACGTCAGCCTCTCATATTTCTCTATTTACTCCACATGAGAGAATGACGTCATTCACATTTTATTTTATCAGCATCCACCTACTGCTGATTTCTGTGCGCCTGGTATTTTGTGATTTGGAGAAATTACCTGAATTTTTTAAAATTTGTGGTTAGGGAGAATGGACAAAAATTTATGAATATATGTTTTTGAATAAATACCAACAATATGGGTATCATTTCATAGGTATTGACGAGTAGATTAAAATTTCATATGCGTAAAGCTTAAAATTTATTGCGCGCAAAAGTTTGGAAGGAAAAACAGAAAAAATATAAATTTACATATGAAAATTTCGAAATTAATCAAATTTATGTCATTAATTTTGCTGCTGTCATCTATATATGATGTATAGAAATAGTTGATTTCTTGCATACAGATATACACTACTAAAAATACTAAGTTCTGAAGCTGAGGTCAAAATATCTTTTATTATCTTTTATTATTGATTAGATTATGCTAAGGTTTGCTTTTTGGAGAAGATTTATTTCACATGAAAAGTTTAATTTTGGAGCCATCCATTCTTAGATCAAAATTCCGAAGAAGGAAATACTCACACTCTTGTTTCTTGGATGCATGAAACTTTTTTGTGCTTAATAACTCTTAGGGCAACCTAAAACTTATGTAATGTCTTGTTGATTTTGCTGATGACGTTATTTGTTAGGAGGCAGGATCCTTGACCAACCGTGTTAAAAATCTGTATAGATTTGGCAATTATGCAATTGAATCTAAAGCTGCTGGAAGGAAAATAAAAATGCACTTAATTTTTTTTTAATTAATATTTGTTTTTTAAATTATTTTTATTTAGTTACTTCTTTCTGAAATTTAATTTTTCTTTTCCATAACAATATCAATTTTATTTTTTATAATTTATGTAAATATTTATATATATATATATAGGTATTTGTTATAATTAAGTTATAGCTAAGTACACATTACTTACATTTATTTACATACATAATGAATATTACACAATATTTGGTATTTATATACATACATTGAAAAAACACACATAGGTACGAATATTTTTATTTAATAATTATAGTTTAATTTATTAATTAATTTTTTTATTAATATCTTTTGGCTAGTTTTATGTGTTTTTAATTTGATTTTTTAACAATTTTGTTTTTGTTTTTTTTTTTTGGTTTACGCTATGTTGATAATACTTGATGATTTTTATTTTCGCAAAATTATTTTAATATAATAATGCATTTACTATATATACTTATACAAATATAAAGTTTAATATTTAAATCTTAAACATACGTTAGCAACCACATAGATAAATTATACTGAAGTAGAAAACTTAATCGATACTTACATGAAAAGCTTTCAATAATTATTTACATTTTAGTTTCTTACCTTTTTTAAAAGATTTTTAATTAATGTATAGCATTTTTTTTTTAACTTTTATAAATATTCTTGTGCAATTTTGTTATACATATTTACGAATATTATGTATTAAAAATATTTCTGATGTTGATTTATAAAAAAGCTTTAAGCTTCTACAATATTTTAGATTTTGTAGAAATTCAAAGCTTTTTGTGCGTAAATTTAAATTATATTTAGTTTACATCTAAATGTTTTTTTTTTATTCAGTTGAAATATTTTAAGCTTGTAATTGCTTTGCTTTATTAATTTGATTTATCAAAACTTTTCTTTCTTGGCTGAAATAATTAAATTTGGTATATTAGTGGGGCTTCAAAAATATACTAAATTTAAGTGTTTTGTACTGTTCCCAAGAAAAGAAGTATTTTTTGTTTTGCTTGTATGATCATGCCACAGAAGGGATAGCTTCTAAATTGGGGAATAAATAAAAAAATATAAAAGAAAAAAATTTAATTTGAGTTAATCAATCCCTAATGCAACATAATCATTTTTTGCTTTTTAAGTTAATTTTTGTTATAATTAAAGTGCCTTTTTTCACTTTAAATTTTTTTTTATTTTTTCTTTTTAACAATATCACAATTTTTACTTTAGTTTATAATATTTGATTTATTTTTATAATATTAAATTTTATTTTTTTTAATTAAAATTGTTATTTTTCTGTTTTATAAATATTTAGAAATTTAAAACTTTAGATTTTACAGAATTACATTATTTTTTTTTTACCATTCAAAGCTTTTTTATTCATATGTGCTTAAACAGTAGTTAGTTGTTAGTCAATTAGCGCTCAGTTGCCAATTTTAAATCAAAATTTCAAATTAAAAGTTCATTCAATTATAAATAAAAAATTTACTTCAATTTTAAGTCAATAATTTCAGTAAAATTTCAATTAAATTCTATTCTCATTTTAATAAATTTTAATTTATTTTAATCCAATTTACAATTACAATCTTTTGTCAGACATTTTGGTTTAAATGTTCTATGAATGATTCGAAGACTACTGCAGGTACAGAAAATATTCCAAGTGCTGACAAATTTAAAATAAAAAACTTACCACAGGAAGTAAAAAAACCGTTAGCTAACTCTAAGCCAGTGATGGCCATTTTACTTTTGACAAAATACACTTTTATTAGAACTCAAAAAGCTCTGGCTCTTAAATATATGTGAAAAAAAGAGTCAGCGACAACTCAATAGCTTTTTGGAAAGCACATTAATCGTTTATATATCAAAGAGCTCAAAGCTTTCATAGCACTGAAGTGAATGTTTGGCCATCACTGATTTAAGTCTTTCGTTTTTTGGAGCGGAACGAAGATACATGAATGAATGGAAATAATATTGGGACAGATAATTCTTAGTTCAAATCTTAACAAATCGATCACTTAACAAACTTTAAACAAAGTTTAAAGTTTGTTAAATGTTTGTTGAAAGTTTGTCAAAAGTTTGCTAAAAGTTCACTAAAAATTTGTTAAAAATATGCTAAAATTTCGTTAAAAATTTGTTAAATGTTTGTCAATATTTTGTTTAAAGTTTCTTAACAATTTATAGATAGTTTGTGGAGAGTTTGTCAAAAGTTTGCTAGGAGTGTATTAAGAGTTTGCTAAAAATTTATTGAAAGTTTGTTAAAAGTTTGTCAAAAGTTTTTAAAAAGTTGTTGAAAGTTTGATAAATGTCCTTGTCTGCTTAAAGTTAGTTACTACGTACATAGTTGTTAAATGATTTTTGAATGACGACGTTAGCGTTCATATTTTTTTAACAAACATTTTACTGTGTTGTTAACACGAGGTTTTGTAAATTTCCAGTAAATTTTCAAGTATGTTAAATATTAGTCAGCTCAAATTTAATAACTAAACATAAATTCTGTTAGATCTAAAAAAGTTTAGATATGTAAATATAGCAAAATAATTAAACTTAAAATATCAAATTCAGCCATAATTTCCTGTTAAAATAATAACAATCAAACCTTTGGTTTGTTTTCTTTTAATGAATAAAATTTCCTTAAAATGCAATTAAATATTTTATTTTCATATTGAAACCTTAGCAAAACTAAGCAAATTTATTTCTAGAATTTACAGGTTAAAGTTTTTCATGTTTATTTTGGAAACAAAGAACTTTAACTTCTTGATTTATTAATTATATTTTTGCCACATAGTATTGATTTGAACATAAATATTTTTTTATGTACGAATATATACTTTAACTGTTTTTTTATTTTCATTTAATATTTAAACTAACTAAATTGGAAATATTCACTTATTGGTTTCACTTTATATTTAAATTAAAAATTTAAAAATTTACACCAAAGTAAATTTTCTTACTTGTTAGTTGTAGTAGTTTCATTAACAAATTAGTAGTAGTAATTTTAAATAAGCAGTCATTTTTGTTTTGTTATTTTTATATATAGTATATAAAAATTTCTCTTACTTAACTAAACTTATATAAATAATGGAAACTTTAAATTTAAACTGGAATCGCACAACGCTTTTTAGTATTGTTATTACTATTGCTGTCGCTGCTTGTTGTATCACTAGCAGGAGCAACATTATTATAACTACTACTAACGATATCGTTGTTACTTTTACTAATACTACTACTACCATTATTACTATTACTACTACTATTATTACTACTACTACTACCACCAGCACCACCGTCACCGCCACCGTCAACACTACTACCTATGTTATTTATAGTTGTTTCAATGGCTATAACATTTTCGGCGATAATTTGTTTGCTAATATTATTTGACTTACAATTTATTGCATCTATAGCTGAAGCATATTGCTGTTGCTGTTGCTGTTGTGGTTGCACCTGTTGATTTCGCGGGCTTAGCTATAATGTTGTTGTTGCCGTTTGTATTTTATTACAATCGACGATTTTACTTGTTGTTGTTGCGGTATTAAATGGTGCACTTTGTTGTTGCAACATTATGTGATTAGTTAAAGGTGTTGTTGTTGTATTTTGAGTATCACCAATGCTATTGCTACTACTATTTATTGTAGTCGCTGTTGTTGTTGTTGCTGGTTCGACTATTGTTACATTCGGGTTGCCATGTTGTTGTTGATTTATTTTATTATTATTAGCCACAACTTTTTCTATGTCATCGTGTTGTTCAACATGTGTCTGTTGCTGTTGTTCGTGTAGTTCATCTAGATGCTGCAGCTGCTGCGGCTGCAAATGATTATTTGGCACATATTGATCCGCATAGGGTATTTGATTATATGTGGTACTATCTAAATTTGTGAATATACTTGAAATGGTAATGGTTTGTGTTGCCATTTCACAAAGTTTTTTCGATTTGTTGCTGTGTTCTGCAGCAGAGAAAAGAAAAGTGATAAAAACGGACGGAGAGAAAAGTAGAAATGTTTTTATTAATATGTTGGAGTTTACTTTGTACATACTTTTTTTTTATGAAAAGAGTAGTAAAAAATTGTATTTCATATCTTGTATAATATTCTCATGTGAATTTTTCAGATGAAATAATAAATATTTCTAGGTGCCTCTATTCAGTTGAATTTCTAGTTCTAATTAGGTAAAGATTTCCAAATGTTTTAATGCAAGAAGCTCTTAACTTTGTTCAAATTTTAAACAGAATTTCACGAAGAGACTTTTCTCCTCTTAAGTGTTGTTGGAGCGAATTTCGTTGGAACGAAATGGGTTTAAATTCTAACTAAAAGGAAGCGTCTGCCGAATTGAGGTTTCTAAAACCAAAAAGGCATTAATTGTGCGGATTGGATGCAATTTTCAAGGAAAGGGAACACCCCCAATAATCAGAAGGTAGACACTTACAATGTTGGAAACAAGAAAGTTAATTATTACCAAGAAGGGTCGCAACTGACCGTATTGGCAACCAAGAAATGCCACAAGGGGGCACCCCTATTATAGACGAACTTTTTGAAAGATTAGCAAGTCTTGGTTTTAACCCCGGCTAATAGACTTATTAATCTAATCACCATTAATTCTAAACGTATAATAGAATTAAACAGAATAGAAATTCGTGCCCATACAGGGTCCTCACAGTAACACCTTAAGAAAATGAGGATTTCGCAGTATGATTCCCGTTGACTATGCAAGGAAGACAGGTAAACGACAGAACCCATACTATATGAGTGTCCAGTTGCCGCAAGGTGTACAATGCTTTACCTTGGAAAGGGACTTTTAAGAACTTCTGAGATATGCGGCATTAAACCTTACGAACTTCTTAACTTCATTATTTAGACTTGTGTTAAAAACAAGGGCTCCAAAAAGTGGAGTTCTTGAAAGTCTCAAGCATTATTAAGTCACACAGATTCAAGTAGTTCTAACTTGTCTTCTTCATATGGGAAATTCGTAAAAAGGGTAGGTTTATTTTAAAAAAAATTCTAAGCCTTTATGGATCAAGTGTTAAAATTTTTGAATTATAGATGATCTCAAGTACTTGTAGCTAAAAGCTAAAAAACAAAGTTACAAATGTTCTTATGAAATTTGGAAGTTATATGGGGAATCTATAAATGGAGTGAGTTCATGTGAAAAGTTCAAATGAAGAGCTCCAGATATTTTCATCTCACGAACACTTACTGTTTTAAGCTAAGAACACTTTACTTTAATGACACAAAACAAAAGCTCAGGATATAAATATTTATAGTATGATGGTTTATTAATTGAATTTAATTCAATCTTACCGGTATTCGTTGGTGTGATATGCTTTTGTATTTTTTCCTCTTGTGCACAAGTGGCTGCTGTTACAACTGCAGCTGCCATCATGGATGATGGTCCGGTACCAGCCGTACGATGCATATTACCGTAACGTGGTGGCATCATACTTTGTCGTACATTACGCTCGGGGCGTATGAGTATTATATAAAGCTGATAATGAGAATAAAAATAAAAAATATGAATAAACAAGAAAAACAAATTAAGTTCTAATGAAACCTTCCAATTATACATATTTTATAGTTGCATAAAGTTTTAATTGTTATTTTGTTTATTGCTTGCAGCAAATAACTTTTGTAAATGAAAACTTCCCATTCTTGTGTAAAATGTGGCATGCGAAAGTGATTGGTAGCTATTGTTATTGACGTTATTGTTGTCACAATTTTACAACCATTTTCAAACACATATATACATATGTATAAATACATACATGCATCCATATCCATAACATTGTTAAACATGTGAGAATTTTCCTATGCCCAAAAGAGCAATTTCACAATGTGACCTAAATTGGTCTATGATGCAATATGGTTGCTTAATTGTTATGAGGGAGAATCCAATTTCTGCTCATGAGATTTTCATCAATAAGGGAAAGGCTTTAACCTCAATCCCCCTTCCCCCCCTAGGATCCACTAGTGCTCACAATGCGTTCACATATGAATGCAATTTGCATGAATAATCCTCAAATTTACATAATGAACAAAAATTTAAAATTGCAACATTTTTATTAACCTTAAACTTCCAAAAATTGCAATTATGAAACAAAATTCTGAAAATTTACCTAGAGGGAAAATTTTCCTATTGAATTTTGCCTAATATCTCTAGGCGTTAAATAAATTAATTATTAGAATTAAAAAATACACTATAATCGCTCCAAGGCGAAAAATATTACCATTGCAATACTAAACACTAGCTAGAAGTTTAAATAATTTTTTTTTTAATTTCCCTACTGGTAAATTTGGTTTCCCGAACATCTAACACGACGAGAAATAAAAGGAACAACTATATAATTGAACAGGCGTTAACAATTTAATTTTCCAAAAATTCCCAACAGGGGAAATTTTTAATTTTATATTTTTTTAAGATTCTAGCTTCAATTCTTTGCTTAAAATTATTTCTTACTGCAAAGTTTTCAATACCTACAAAAAATTTCCCTAAATAGGGAATTTTTAATTTTTCGTTGTTTATGCCCAAAATTACTTATAAATAAGATTTATTGTATTTCTACTTATTTATAAAAGTTTCCCACTTTTAAAGTACTGTACTCACCTTTGGTGAAAATAGACATGCTATCGTTACGCTCGCCGACAAGCTTATTGTAACTGACATTGAGGTTATCCTAAGGGGGACATGATTTGCGGTGCCAAAATAAAGCGGCACAAATGCTAACCAAATAACGCATGTTGTGTACATGGTGAATCCTTTTGCGAAGGTTAAAAAGTTCGTAATTTAATGTAGCAGTAGACAATTTATAACAATAGATTGGTAGTAAAGAGAGTTGGTTAAATAAACACAAATTTCCACGAAATGCATTAAATAATGTAAGACATATATAAAATTTAATTAGTATTTGTACAAATATTGTTCTCGTTTTTGGATTAAGATAACTTATACATTACTGCTACTCACCGATATGTTTTGATTCATTGAATGCCTCTGGTATTTTTCTTGTTAATATCGCATATACCGTGCAAACGACAATCAAAACAATTGGGTAGAAAAATGCAATCATGTATGATGCATCGATGTATGAATCACAAACGAGCATATTATCCTCACGTGTCGGATGATGATACATTGCATGCGATGGTGCAATTACCATCCAAACGCCATTGATGAGTATCTGCAAACGATGTGAAATGATGTTAAAAGAGATTTCAATGATATTATTTTCAGGTTGAATAATGAGATTAGGAGAGACATGGAAGAAAAATTAAATTCATTGTGTGAGTGTTGAAAGAAACACAAATTTACTTTAACAAAATTGAGTGAAATTTAAAATACATTTTAAATTTTTTGGAGAATTAATTCGCGATTGCTAATTATAGTAACACATTTAGTTGTTAAAATATTAAGTTTATATTTAAATACCGACCTGTATAAAAATCAAAAAGGCACAAATCACTAGCTGTGATTTGGGACTAATGAATGAAGGTCGTTTTGCTGATTGTTTCCCGGCTTTGAAAATGCGCGCAATTCGATTTGTTTTTGTAAGCAGAGCAGCATATACCACAGTAAAACAGAAACCAACACTGAAGCTGTAACGAAAAAAAAAATGTTATACTCACAGTCCAAAATACTTATAGATCCACTAGTGCTAAATTAATAAATTAATGTTAGTTTAGTACAAACTTACCGTTGTATAGCGCATACAATGTTGGTTGGTCTTAATACCAATGCAAATGTTACTGCATAACACATTAGAATCCCAGCTAAAAGAATGTAGCTTAGCTCGCGTCCAGATGCACGAACAATTGGTGTATCATTATGACTAAAGGAGTGCATGATGTGTTTATGTGTCAGAAAGTAGAAAATTAATGGGAAAAAGGAAGAAATTATTAGAAATTTGTGTTTTTTTGTTGGGGAAAAATATGGTAAATGTGGTGTTGAAAAAACCGCACATACTTAAAAATCACAGTTTAGGAGATTTTTGCGTTTTACGCAGTATCTAAAAATTTCCCTTAAAAGGGAAATTTCTTATTCTTATTTAAAACATTTTAAAACATGTTAAAATATGAAATTTTTGGCATTTTCAGCGTATTTGAAAATTTCCCCAAAATGGGAAATTTTTATTTGACATTAAATTCAGTTTAGACAGTTTTAAAATATGTTGACGTAAGATTTTTTTGCATTCAGTGGTTTTTGTACATTTTCTGAAAAGGGAAATTTCGTATTTTACGTACATTTTAATTTAAATAGTTTTAAAATATGTAGAAAAGTAATTTTAGGACTTTTACAAGTTTATAAAAATGTTCTAACGAGTGAAATTTGGCGAAGTGCTTTATTTTTAGTTACAGCCACTCATAAGTTTGCTATAATTATAATCTCTTACATTTCGTTAAACAAAAACCCGAAGCATTTCAAATTTGCTGTTGCCTCCTTTAACTCAAACAAATTTTAATAGCTTTTCAGCTTTTACCACCTAAAATTTCTGTATACACATATTTGCTTGCTTTTATTTTGTTGATAGACTCAAATGCAAGCTTGAATGTATGCATGTAGTAGGTAGCGAGGAAAGTTAATTTAAATATTGTTTTCCTGCAATTTACCACGTTAAAATGAAAAGAAAACACATATCCACAACAACCAAACAACAAAAACGTAATGCTAAAATAATATTTTCAGTTCATCTTCTATGGGTGGTATGTGTGACACTTACCGTACAAAAACTCCCACTACGAAGAGCGTTACGAATGTTCCCATTGCACTGAATGCCATCGCACCAATAGCCCATGCTGATTCTGGTCTCAAATAAACTTCCGGTATTGTTTGGCAAAATTGTTTACTAGCATCAGGTAATGTACCGAGCTGACATGTCAGACATTGTGTCTCATCGATGGGATGTCGGATCTATTGAAATAGTGGTTGAATGATGACAATGATGATGATGATATTGTTTGTGAAGTAAAAATAAAGAATAAGAAGATGAAGAAAAGGTAGAGTAAATAAATATTTAGAAGTTAGAAAATGATTTTCAGGTACTTGTCTATAAGTATGTAAGTAAATATGTGTGTGTGTGTGTTTATTTTAAATTTGTTGATATAACTTTTGTCGAGTGTTTGCTAAAATAATAGCTTCTTTATTCTTTACATTCTTTAGCTGTCACCATTGTATTATTTTCTTCGTAAAGATATGAAGAAAAATAAAACCGAACTTGTTGCTTGCTTTCAGCTTGAAATTGATCTCTGGTTTTGTTTTTTGGTTTTTAGAGAATTAGCTGTAGTAATTTTAAACGTTCACACTTCACAGATTTACTTGGAATTTATTTTGTAAATGCAGGAATAAAAAAAAACTTTTAAGTGAAACTTAATGGATTTAAGATTAAATAAATCTTTAAAAGTAGCATTGAGTTTCGTATCTACTTCTTCATTACTTTTTTAGTGGGCACTTAATTATTTTGCTTTAAAATTCACCAAGGACTCTATATTGTTCTATTGTGGTACAAAAGCCTTTTGCGGGCATCCAGACTGAAATTTTCGAGTTCCAGTGTGGCGTATTTGACACTGGCCGATGATTTCTTTCCCTTTATGATTGTTGCGGTTGTAATACTGAATATTACGTGGTATACTAATTTTTGCCATATGCTAGCCAATAATTAAATTTCCTGTACTGGTGATAATTTTTCTAGCGAAGTTCTTGTGATATTCATCTTAAAATTGAATTTAATCTTTTTGGAAATTTTGAGATATTCGCTGTTGAACTTTAGTAGATTTCTTCAATTTATTGGTTTTAGTTTTGTGTCTCTCGTCACTAGGTAAGAGGCTCTGCTTATAGTTCGCCTATTATCTTCCACTTTCTTTACTTTTTTTATACAATTTAATATATTTTATTATCGCTATGACTGGGCTCCTCTTCATTTAAAGTGTAAAAAGTTTATGCATGATCAATACTATAAATTCCAAAAAACATAAATTTCATTAAATACATTATTAAGGATTGCAGTACAATGCATGTATGCTTTAATTTAAGGTTATTTGTGTAAATAATATCTACCTCAATTTAAATAAAATCAAGTTCTCTTGAAAACAAAGCATTTCAAAATGAAAATTCAATCTTTATAAACTACTTACATAGCAAACTTTTACACGAGAACAAATGAATTGCTTTCGAAGCTTTTCAATTTATTTCTACTACACAGCGCTACCCAATAAACATTTTTATACTCAAGCTCTCACCAGAGGCTATAGTAGATAAAATATTGATTGACCTTCTAACTTACTGAATGACGACTGACTGTTAGTGTGATAAACAATTCGTATGACTGACTGTTTGTATGTATGACTTAATAAATATGTGAGCTACTCAAAACTTACTTGATATGTTGAACAATTGAAACAATGCCAGCAGCAACTTTCGCCTTCAACATATTTCTTAGCCTGACCGCGTTCACATGGCAAACTGCATACAGACTCAGGTGGTTTTGGATGCAACAGTTTAAATTGAACTTCTGTAATAAAAGAAATAAGAAAAAAAAAACCAATAAAGACATGAAAATAAATAACATATATGGATGTAAAGGAAATACAGTCA
This sequence comes from Toxonevra muliebris, assembly GCA_963691655.1. Classification (NCBI taxonomy): domain Eukaryota; kingdom Metazoa; phylum Arthropoda; class Insecta; order Diptera; family Pallopteridae; genus Toxonevra; species Toxonevra muliebris. Next base: position 86,360,212 of record OY829328.1, on the reverse strand, counting down.
ATACAAAATACGTGTGATTGAATAATATTATGTTTGCTATACAAGTTGCTATTTTCCAGGAATAATTTTCAATTTCCCACAGTTTCAAAATTACATTTATGTACTAAGTTACTTTTTTGGATAGTTGGTAAGTTTGATAGCATTTAATTTTAACCAGTTAACTTTGACTAATATTTGTTAGTCAAATACATGAGTATATTTAAACTAAGTGTATTAATTTATATATATATATATTCCATTGCTGATATGCATGTAGTTGAAATTTCCTAATATTTACATTGGGGATTCTTAAAGTATGGAGCTTAATTGAAATGCTCAATTTGTTTATATTTAAGTTATGTATGAAAGAATTGGGAATTGAAATGTTATTTAACAAACCTTGTGGTATACTTTAAATGCTAATGTATTGTTTGGAGTATGAGTGTATGGTGAGCTGTAACCCATAAACTATAAAAGTTAGTTGTACGAATATTAATTCTTCAATTCAATTACGTATACATTTGTAAATTTGGTTGGTGCTCATAAAACTTTTAAGGTTTGGTTCCTTATATCTTAGAAACAGCAAAAGCTATAGAGATTTGATTACTTGCTTAATATTTTCTTAGTATATAGATGTACTTGATGTACTATAAAGCTCAAGGTGAAAGAAAAAACCACAACAAAAATTAATATAAAGATTCGAAACTTAATATAAAAGGTAGAAAAAATGTAAAGGATCGTTATAGAGCTCACAATTTTGATACAGATATTGGTACATTGTTTGAATCTAAAAAAATCTGCGACAACTACTAATATCTGGTGGCAGATACTCGTAGTATTCTAAGATATACGAAATTTTGAAAAAGATCTGTGAAACACATTTTGACGCTTATCACCTTCCATGGTACGATCAGGAAACACTGTCTGATTTCGTTAACCCAGCAAAGCTCATTTGACTTTGAAAAGTAGTTATCACTGACAAACAAAACCTTGCAACGAAAATTGAGACTGACTTTTTTGGGTCATTTGGTATCAAATAAAATTTAAGACAAGGCGATTCCCTATCATGCGGCATTTTTAATCTTATGCTGAAAAAATACCAATAATCAACATTTCCTACACCATGAGGGTATGCAGGGGAGTTAGAAGGAAGAAAAGTGAGGGGTTACAATTATTCAACATGGGAATATCTTTTCCCGATATGTAATGTTTAGGACACTTACAAATAAAATAAAGTTTTTTTCTTACTTCATATGAAGCTCACAATTGCTTATGAATAAATCAATATTTAAAAAACTCTACTTTTGAAAAAAAAATGTAAAAATAATAAAATAAAGAGTTCTATGCATTACCAAAATCTCCTTAACATATGCAATAGTAAAATAAAAACTTATATAGCGCTTCATAGAAATATATATAGCAAGGGTATATAATATGCTATTGTTTCATTTTTATAAAATGCTTGCATACTTTTTAGAGAAGAAAGCGAATCTGTGTAAAGCAAGAAAGAAAAAAATCTTTAAAAAGTCAAGTATTTTTCTTATTGATATTTACTGCTGCCAGTTTAGTTATTTGATAATTTTCATATACGGTGATGCTGCTCCTTTCGTTGCATTAAAGTATGCAAAAATTTTCAATGCAATATAAAAATATGTTTTTTTTTTTAATGCTGCGTTGAAGTGCTACGCACGATATATAAAAGTGTAGAATAAATGAGATTTTTTCCTTCTTTTTTCTGCACAAAGAAGATTTAAGAAACTTAGCACAAAAATAAGAAAGGAAAAATAAAATAAAATAAAATGGCTGAATGAAAATTTTAAACTATGACACACAAACGATAAAATGCATGCGTGCAATAGAATTTTTTATAATGCCATGCCGCTTACATGTATACTGCACTTTTATATGTACTAACAATATTATTTTTTCGTTTTCATTATGAAAGTTGGTGCTTTGAATGTGTGATGGTAGAAAGACAAATATAAAATGGTGCAATGAGCAATATTTTCTTTTTATTAAAAATGAAATAATAAATATCTTAAGTATAAATAATTTTATGATGGCTCCTAAATGTATGCTTTAATATTTTAAACAGGTATTTATTTAAATTTTTATTATAAAGTCTAAAGTTTTCGTTTTTTTTTTTGCAGTTAATGCCTTCAGATTCAGATATTCAGATCTTAATGCAAAAACTGCAAAAACAAAAATCTGATGTACGCAAACAGGAATGACTATGAAATATATAATATAAAATTGCAATTTCTACATTTGCTGACATTTGCTTATTGACACTGACAATGTCTAGACTTTTCCAATGGAAGAATGTTTTCCATTGTGCAAAACTAAAAAAGAAAGAATTTCTTTAATCCTATTAATGTGGTTAAATAATTCTAGAGTATTATTTTTTATATTTTCGAAAGTTATAAATAAATAAATATAATATCAGCAATATGTTCAACAGTCACTAAAGTAATCAGTCAGCAATTAAAAATTATTTTAATTTTGTTTGCAGTGAAAACACATTTAAATGTTATTTATTTTTATTTTATGATTTTTGACATATGAATCCGTGTACGACAAATATTCAATTATGCAAGTCAATAAATTAGGTAACACCTTATGGACAAATATTGACTTGCTGTTATTGATTTGATGCAATTTTGTTGTACAAATATTTTGTAAATCAATTAAAAAGTTTTGATTAAATTTACTACTCGCTCAGTTTGTGTTTTTGTAGCAACATATGTGTCTGTTTTTTTGTTGCATGTGAGTGTGTAAAGTTTTTCTAAAAACTTTCAGTTACATTTGTTATGAACTTTGGAATTTTTCTACTACAACTTTATAGATTTTAATTGCAATTTATTAATTTGATGTGCAAGTGTGAACAAAAAAAATAAAAATATAATACTGAAATGTTTAAAATTTTTTAATTTTGAATTTTTAAAAGGATAAAGTTGTTGGTTTTTAATTAAAATACAAATTGTTTTTCAATAATAATTTCATTATATTTACGAATAAGCACTTGTAATCCGAAAAAGAAAGTGGGGTTCGACCGGAGTTGAAGTGAAGTCAAAAACCTGGTGCAAGGTAGAGCCGAATGGTGATAATTAGTTGTGGCCTTTCGCCCTAACTTTGCTAGAGTTTCAGTAAGGAAAAAATGCTGGGTAAATTCACAAAAAGGGAATCAGATTTTCAAGTTCAAAAAAGGAGATGGTAATTAAAATTTGACACAATTTAATGACAGTAATTTTTGTCAATAAAAAGTGAAGCCCACAACCTAATAAGATTTATAACTAAAGGTCATTGTCCAATCAGACCAATGACCGAGAGATTCACCAATATTTTCCCAGATTTCTTTTAATAAGGGCTATAGCCGGCTGTAGAAATGATTAATCTGGAATTGTCCAATGTCGTTTGTGTGCCATTCTTTTTTACTTACTACTCTTAACAATTTTATCTATAGTATATTTTTTGTTTTCTTTATATACATAGATATTTAAATAAGAATATTCTCGCTGATATAACAACAATATATTTTAAATAAACAAATTCTCAACTTACCAGACATATTCAAACGTAATTCACCCTCGTAGTATTCGCCAACTTTAACCCAATGATATTGACCATCATCAGTTTGTTTAAAATGTATTATATTATAACGTGCTGGGCCATCACCATTGCCATCAAAACGAAAATGATCACCACTGAGACCTGCGTGGAAGGGGCGGAAAAGAAAAAGAAGTAAACAAATATATAATAAATGGAATTTAAAGATTAAATGTTTCTTAAGTAAGATTTTATTTAATATCAAATGAAAAAATTTGCAAATATAAAATTAAAGAAACCCAATAGACTGATTTCTAACTGAACCTGACCTGAGAGTTAAAATCAGTCTTTCTTGAATAACTTACTCTAAGCCGCGGCAAAAAAAAAAATGGGGAGAAATACTTAGAAAATATCTTTCTACACTACTGACATGATCATTCATACTTGCTCCCCAAATATCGAGAACTATAAACAGTGATTGCTGAATGATTGTATTCTTCAGCTAATCTTTTAAGTTCTTGCTCCAAAATTTCTATAAACATTCCGGCATGACTTTCAACTTTCACATAAATTATTTTTATTTTTTAATTTTTTTTTTCACATTAATTACAAAGGGTTTTAAATTTTAATATTTCTTAAAACATTTTCTTCCCTGATGCTAAAATTTCCCACTGGGATATTTGGATTTTCAACCCTATTGTGCAATTCAATTCGATTCAATTTATTTATCGTAAGTGAACACTTTCTGCATTTTAGTAATATCTACCACATATTCTCACTCTCTCTCAATTTATTCTTTTTCTTTTCACTTTTATGCGATTATAAAATAAATTATTGAGTTTCATTTTCAAATTCAATGAGGCTAACAACAACATATATAGTATCTTAAAGAATAAGTTTGGGAATATGTAGAAGAAGAATAACGAAAGAAGAAGAAAGAAATAGAAACGAGCAGCAAAAAAGCCAATTTTCCACTTGAAATGACTCAAGTGGGTTGATTCTTGAAATTTCCCTTTCTTTTTGTACTTAATACTAAAGTATGAAAAACTTTTTTGCAAAGAATTTTATTCAGTAAAATATTTTTCGTATTTTAGAAATTTATTCGAAGTAAAATCTTTCAATTTTCTTTTATCATAATTTAAATTTTTTTTGGAGTACTTACCTTGAAATTGAACTTTACGCAAATATTTTAATAAATCAGCACCTTTTGTTGGTTTCATGGCATCACAAAGTGATGGACGTCCACCGCAGAGATCACGATGCATGTCTCTGGAAAATTAAATTTTGAAATATAGAAAAATATTATATAAAAATTAAATGAATTCTTAAGTTTAAAAATCAAAAACTATTATTTGCATACCTTAGCGCATATGCAAACGCCATTACTGCATCGCTTACGAATTGTAATTGATCCTCGAAATCGGTATCCTTGGATAGTTTCTCTTTGGTTGTACACGTATGATTGTAGCTGTTATATGGGGTGCTAAAACTGCCAGGATAGCGACATTGAAAGTGATCCTCCCAAAATTCTGGAAGAAATCAAACAGGGGCATAAAAATTTAGTTTTGTATTTCTTGAGTACCTAAAAGTATGCTATTATTTTGTGTTTGCCAATAAAAAATGTATGCAAATAAAGCAGCTTTAATATGAGGTTATCAATTTTTTTCGACACCCTAAAAGTATACTAGGATTTTTGTATGTGAAGCGTTATAGATAACAGATTAGAGTAATAAGTAAAAAAAGCGTTATTTTAAATCTTGATGACAATACTTATTTCCTCTTAAATTTTTCTCTAAAAACATAACGCTCATTTACTAAAATACTGTCATAAGTCAAAAAATACGATTTCACATTAATATCTTGTATACTCTGCGCGTGAAAATTAAAAGATTTCTTCTTTTTTCTGTAAAGTGGGATTCAATTGACTTTAAACGCGTTTTCTGCAAAATCGCGTTTTTTGAGTTATGACAGTCTTTTAGTAAATGAGCGATGTGTACGTTAACTGAATTGTATTATTATTTTCCGAAAAGTCTAAAAGTATGCAAAAAATTTTTTAGTACACTTGAATCTTTTGTGTAAAAAAAAAAAATTAATTGAACAACCATTTCAATCAGTTTTTGGAAACATATTTTTTTAATGTATTCTTAGAAACACATATTGTAACTGAAATTTTATTAATAGCGCTTAGAAGCACGCCAGAACCTTTGGCTCTTTTTATGCAGAGAAAAGTGCATGCAATTGAAAAAGCATATTGTTGTATATTTTCAACTTCCACGTATCAAATTGATTTGATTTATACATACATACATCCCTTAATACATAGGCTTAACTGTTTCAATATATTATGTAATACCTAAAAGTTTGCTCAGTTTCTTGTGATAAGCATATGTTATGGAAGTAACATTTAAATTTAGTTTTAATTAATTTTTGCTATCATATGATGCCTACGTTATATAATTTTGAGTAGGATCGCATTTTCTGTATTATTATTTTATATACATTTGTATGTTTTATAGCGCCTATTCGCATACAATATTTATGGTTTTTGCTAATATTTTTTAACCACATACCTGCAAACCATGGATTACGTTGATTATTCTCCACTGTTAAATTTAGAAAATATTCTTCAAAACCTTTGACCGGATTCGCTTGTGGTTGCACAGAGAGTGTACCTTCAACCTTTTTTGTTTTTGTGTTTTGAGAAAAAAAGAAATAAAAATAGAAGAAAATAATAGATTAATCTCTAAAGGCTTTTATAGTATTTCAAATTTACTTTTTATTAAAATTGTATTTCTATACCTACGCTTTTTCTTTTTGTTTTGGATATGAATTGTATTAAACCCTTTTTGTGTTAACTAATTTAAATGCTAATGCCTGTGCCTATATCCTTTTTTGTAAGCCTACTCAATTTAACTTAATTATAGTGTCTACAATTTTCACATTTCTTACAACACGCAGTGCATATAAAAAGCTGCTTAAAGGAGAAAAAAAAATTCAGTAAATTTGATTGCAATTCCATTTTATTTTTGAATATTTTGCAATATTTTTTTTATACCACTCTATTACTTCAGTAAATGCCTCTACATTATCGCCCATAATTAAATTCAATTATTGTGTCTTCACATTGAGTGCGTGTTATACGCTCGATCAACGCCTTTTTCCCTCCTAAAGAGCAAACAAACCATAACATGTTTCTTTTCCATAATATTTTCCCATGTAGAATGGTATGTACCCAAAACGTATGTTGTTAGTAAATAGGTATAATAATTTTCAATTATACGACAATCAATCATTTCATATGTACATACATACATACGCATAAATGTTAATATACTATTTCTTGTAAGCCTTAACTCCTTGTTCAACTCCTCTTCTCACTCACTTATCTATGATATGCCATAGCTTCTTCTTTTTTTTCGTATCCATATCACTTCTGCTTCCTTGAAATGCGCTACAACGCCCACACATGTACGTACCTACGCATACTTGCTTGCTTTGTCGTTTGTTTGCTTTCATCATTCATTTATTTATTCATTCATTCATTCGTTCATTCATTCAGTCATTCATTATATTTTCCTTTATCATTTTCTTTCATATCCTTTTTTTTTTTTTGTGATATCCTTAAGGGATTCATTTATCAAATTTATTCTGCCATTTAACCTCATAATTTTTCGCTCTCTTAGTTGTGTGATGGTGAAGGTGGATAGAAAAAGTTGGAAGCGCTGTCATTAATTTTTAATGCCCCATCATAATAACAATAATTTGCGTTAGGAGAGCGTGGGGTGACGTCGCTACTTTTACGTTTTTCTATCGCCAATTCCAGCGCCAACACCAGCTGCTAAAACATTTGCTTTGCTATACTGTTTGCTTTTTGGGTTTTTTTATTTTTTTTTGCTTTACTACTTACCTCCGGTTCATTGCCATCGGAAACGAGTCGACGTGCACTCCAACCATCTGAGCCAATCCATGAGAAGGCGCCAGTCGCATTGTTGCGTCGTACAGCGCGCATAACTTCGCGTACTTCCTGATCGGAACCAAAAATGATGGCACCTGAATAGTAAGAGCAAGCGAGATAGAGAGAAATGAGAAAAGCGGATATTAAGTGTTTCGATTTCTTTACATTATGCATATTTAAATTGAGTATAAATAAATAAAATCAACGCTTGATTTTGTATAAATTGGTTTTGGTCTGGAGAGAAAATAAAACCACAATCTGGAGATTTCTTTGAGTGTTTAAATTATTAGTGTTTAGTAGTCATGATTATTTAATATCTTTAATTTTAAAGTTGAATTCAAAGATTCAAGATTGAAAACTTTGTATAAAGGAAATGAAAGTAATTTAACGTATGGTTAAAAACTTGGCTTATTTGACACCATACGATTTTTTTACTGCCTAAAAGTATGCTACAAGATTTGATTGGTATAGCTATTGATATAGCTATATGAAATTGAAATTATTTTAAAAATACAGATTGTGATTCAATTGCTAATATTTCTTTTTTTTGTTTTGTGAAGCCCATAAGTATGCTTTAATTTTTTTTAAAATGGAAACAATTTCGTATCAATTGCCAATTTCTAGAAGAAGAAAAATATCATTAAATTTCACTTCTAATCGCATCCTAATACATCCAAATAGACACATGCTGTATAAAAGCGCATAAATTTTACACGCACACACTTACAACATATACATGCATGAATATATTTCCATGTTATTGCTTCCAGCCATTTTACCAAACAAAATAACAAAAATCTTAACGAAATTTCTGCTAAAATGATTAAAATGAAATGATTGAATGAATTCTTTGCTGCTAAATTAACTTAACAAGTTTTACAGACATCATCGTTGTCTCTACGTCAACTGCTCAGCGCAACGCATATACACTGCTTCTCATTCTCAACTTCCTACTGTCTTGTAGCCAACACCCGGGTATGCTACTGTATACACATACTACTACAAATTGCTCTCAGTGTGCTACATGAAATGCACGAATTGTTGGGAATAGCTGTTGTTTGTTGCTGCTTTTCTTCTTCGTACTGTATTCAGTATTGTATTTGCTTATTTTTTGTGTGTGTGCTATTAACAAGATAAAACAGTAATTTAAGTTTGGTTGAAAGCAATCACCAAAAGCAGCACATACAACAACAAAGGCAATGATGAGACTCTCACAACAGCAGTTGAAAAGCGTAAAATTGCAAGAAATGATGTTGAAAATTGGCAAAATAAAGTGAAAATAAAATGGAAATACAAAAAAAAATTTAAAAAATTTGCTTTTAGCTGATCCAAACAGTTCTATTAACATGGCTACACTATCAACACTTCATTTCAGTTTGAGTGAGTTATGCTTTCTTTTGGTAGCAGATTAGGCTAGGTTACGTAGTCCAGAAGAGTTAAGACCCAACGAAAGTCTCAGAGGAATTACCGATTTTAAGCCACCGAGCCTCTTTTTACCAAGAGCAATTAAAGATTTGGCCAATAGAAATTTTATACCTGAGAAGAACGAAAAGAATTTACCTTATCTAAGAAACAATAGAGTGTGGAGTAATATTTCCTCAGGAATTAGTTAAAAGCTACTGTGGTCAAGGCACAATTTTTCTTTTGTCAAGAGTAACGAATAATTGGAGAAAACAGGGAATTTTTCAAAGTAAGAAAGCCATATATTATGTTTTGAGTCTACAAAAAACTCGACCTGAAGTTTTCCAAGGCTCGGAAATTCGGAAAAGATTTCAAAATTTACCCTAGGTTAGGTTAGGTTGGAGTGGCTGTCGAGAGACACACTTAGGCCTGAACGGCCCATTGTGATACCACATAGTTTAAAATTTACCCTAACAAATCCGCTTTTTATCACCAAACGTAATAGCGGATTTGTTTGTTTAGGCCATTGGCATATTCAGTGGATTCATTCTTTTAAAGAAAATTTTTATTCAGGAACAACGATCAGGACGGCTTATTGGGAAGGAGGTTATTCTGGAAAGCTCTTGCCTCATTGCTCCTTGGATCTCCAAGTGGTCTGAATGAAATGAGAAAAAAAGTACTTGAATCAAAATAAACTAAAAATCCGAAACCAGAACGATTTTAAACCGAAACAAAACCGAAACCAAACTTAAGCTAAATTAATACCAAACAAAAATCAAACCAAACTGATGCCAAACCGAGACCAAAACAAAGCCAAATTAAACTTAAACTGGAAATTTAACGGAAACCAAAATAAATCCAAGCCGAAACTCAACTAAAACCTAACTGAAACCAACAAAAGGCATAACGAAAGTAAACCAAACTTAAGCTGAATTGAAACCAATCCGAAACCAAACCGAAACCTAACCTTTAAAAAATAAAAGCAAACTTTACACTCCTACAAAAATTTAATATACACAAACGTTTAAGTGCAGAGCAGTAGGGTGTAAACTGATTGGCACAAGGAAATTCAATTCATTTACTTTTTATATGCATTAAGCTTACAAACAATACTAAAAGCAAAAATTTAAATATGTTATATTTGTACTTAAGATTGTACGAAAAAAAATTTGGTGGCTTAAGCTTTTTTTCTGCTTAAACAGATTTTCTTTTTTTTTCAATTTAATATTTTAAAAAATTTGCACTACAAAATTAAAAGCTCAACTCAACTTAACTTTTTGATACCATGCGATTAATGTGATGTGGCAATTATTTGAATTTTCAAAATAATTTTAAGCCTCTTGAAAGCTTGATACTTAAGTGCATGTGTAAGGAGATAATTTTGTTCGGGTTCACACTCACACACAACTTTTTCATACATTCACAACTTTTTGTTACAGTACCTAACAAAAAAAAAAAAAAAAAAGTATACGGAATTACATTTCACATTTTATGTTTTTTTTCTGTTTTGTTTTTGGAAAATCCATACAGATGTACATATATATATATACATATGTATGTAGTTACTTGAACATTCAAGCCTGCATTTTTCTGTGGTTGCATACAGTTGTATACATTTACTTGATGCAGAGCCAAAAAGTATGTTATTAAAAATTAAAACTGTATAAAAGTAGCAGCAAGCAAACATAAATCGCTCACACAAGCATACTTAAAAACAGTGGTGCTTCCAAAGAAGGTGTTTCGGGGATTATAGTTTCAGTTATTGGTCTCGAAGCAATAGGCTTTAAAATGAACGAAAAAACCTAGATGTCCCCTTTTTAGAAACCGCTGAATTTAATATTGCTCGAACAATGTACATACTGAGTATTTGGCCGCCACAATTATGGCAGTGTGCCTTACACATATATGCATTTCCGCAATGCGTTTGTGGTTTTTAAATGCAAAGAGTGTTGTAATTTTCTACCACTCTACATGGAAAGTATTTTTTTTTGTTCAAATTGTTACAGTTGTTAAAGTTGAGGTTTGGTTTATCAACTTTCATACTTATTTATTTCGAAAGTATTCAATTAAAAAAAATCAAGCACATATATTTAAAATTATAATGAAAATGTTATCGAGATTTTTTAATGGGATATACAATTTCCACGTAAACGTATTCAAAAGTCACCCAGTGCTTTGATGGCTGACCTAAAAGTATGCTATGAAGCATGAAAGATGAAAAACCTAAAATATTTGTTCTTGTTTTTACTTGTTTTTCGTCATAGCGAAAAAAAACACATATGCAATTCGTAAGTATGATACTTCAAAATTTTTGTTAGAATTGCTAGAGTTTTAAACAAACATATATTTCTCAAACGGTACCTGACCTAGGAAACCCAAAATGACTTTCAGAATTGACATTTATTTATTTTTTAAAGTTGGGTTCGGTTCTGTGGGAAATTTATTTTAAGCAAGTGTACTTAGCATCAACCAACAACCTACGCACAATTACGTGCATGCCTTAAAGTATGGTATGATTTGAAAGTTTTATTTTTTATTTTATTTCAAATATATAATTTTTTCTTGTGTGTTTGTACGTGTGCGTTTATTTTTTCTAAAAAAGCTAATACTCTGAAATATTTTACAAGTTGTTTACTTTCACTTTTCATTTTCCATTAATTTTCATGTTTTTTTTTTCTTCATTTTATGCTTTGTTTTTTGGCTCTGTTTGCGTTTTTATTAAGAAAAATATATATAAAATGGACATTTATGCTTTAAGCATTTCGTATTAGGTATGCACGTGGTTTTCTTTTTGTTTACAGTACACTACGTTTTGTTGTTGGGATAATATTTTTACATGAAATTCAAATGAAAACAAGAGAAGAATTTTTGTTCTTCAAAACCACATTTATTTTTGGTTTTTCTCATACTACCTTCAACACATACATGTGGTTATGTGGGTGTTTAAATGTGCATATGTGTGCGCATAAGTTTAATGTGTGATTTTGTGTTTATACATCTAAAGTGTGTGTCTGTGTGTTCGACATATTTCCCTTCACAATTCCTAGACATTTGTTTTTTTATTCGTAATTCGGCACTTAAAATTATTTACTTTGTGTCTTAAAAAATTAAAAGATTTTAAAAGATTTTCATAACATTTGCTTATAGTTTTTCATAGTATCTAGTACATTCAGAATAATATTTAGTTTTTGTTTTAGAAAATGATTGAAATTTATTATGTTAGTAGTAAACTTTTTTAGCTTGTGGCAAATAAAGTCTAGATGAAGAATTCATGTCTGTGGTATTTTGTGCAAATATTTACATATAAACATTAAAATTCTAAAACTACAAAAGGAAAACTAAATCAGTAGAAGTGTAATGAAATTTTGTCTGAACTAGAGAAAAAATCTCATTCTGCCAGAACTTGCTGTAGGAGCAATGAATTTTTATGTAGAGAAAATACATACAAATAGTTTGAAACATAGTTAAAGGTGATTTGTATACTACCGTATCTAAAAGGAATTGTTCATCTGACATGATCATTTGACACAAGCTTCTTACACGAGCATCTGACACAAGCGTCTTACTCGAGCGTCTGACAAAAACGGACCAAAAGGTTACCATTAATTGCTTCATTGTCTGCTGGTTGCATTTGTTCGGAGATGCTTTTCTTTTTCGGAATATGTGAGGTGATTTGGATTTTTCTACTGGTATAAGATTGAAATCAGTTTAGCTGGTCAAGCCTGGGAAATGGGTTGAATTTTCTGAAATTTGAACGTCTAGCTTCGGTGAAGTGATTATAAACATTCCATTGGTTTAACCAAACAATATGAAACATTTGACTAAATTGAGTAGTTAAGTTCAAGTGTACGATTAACTGAATCGGCTAGTAGTAAATAAAAGCCAATAAAGCGGATGAGTAAAAACATACGACCGACTGAAGCTAATGAGGAGTACCTTAAGACTAGATAAAGTCATTGCGTTGAAGTATATGATTAATTTAAGTCGATAAATAGTGGCAGGTTACTTCTGACTTAAGACTAAGCCGAACTAAGTAGTAAAAGCAAACAAATGGTTGGAGTCGATTCGTAGTCAAAATTGACATGATGAAGTTGATGAGTAAAGGAAAACAACTAACTAGAGCATATGAATAGTATTGTATTACTAGTTAAAGTCAATGAGAAAACGAATACAGCTAATGAGGCCGATGAGTAGTGGCTTAAGACTAGATAATACCAGCAAAAAATAAAGCTGATGGATTAGAGATAATGAGTAGTGGATCGTTCGACTAGTAAAACTAATGAATTGCATCATTTAATAAACAATTAGATAAACCTGATGAGTGAAAGTATCTTGGCGTCGTGTAGAGGGCAAATCCATTTTTCCTTTTGTGGAAATCGAACCTGAGATAGTCGACTTAAGCTGAGGGCTTAGTAAAACGTATTACAAGCGATAACGGAGTATATTGGATACTTTGGTGATCTTCGATGATATTCTATCGTATCTACGCATGTAGAGCTTTGTGCAGATAAACTTTCTCTTTCCTATTTTAATTATATCGTTACAACCGCCTCTGCTACACTGAGGAAACATAGATGAGCGAAACTGAAGTAGTAAAAGATATTGAATTTTACGCTTTTATGCTTTTTTTAGCGTAAACATCTGCGCCGTTTCATGACACTTGATCTATCATATGAAAGAATAAATAATCCAATAATTCGAGAGTATTTATTTCATGCAAGTTTTATTCCTGAATAGGAATAAGTAAATTAATCAAGCATTAGAATAATGTTTATAGATTTGGGGTTTCAGGAATGTATCTTTTCCAGAATTTCAATACTATCGACTTGGATACTAGTAATTCTTATCTGCATACATGTTCTTTAATTTCCACTTGTGTGGCTTTTCATCCCAGAAACTTGATTTTATAATTGTATTTCCATACACACATGGCTCTTTGTCTCACTTTGCACTCATATACTTTAACTGAGTGCCAATTTAATTTCCTTTTTTTTTGTATTTTAACAATTTATTTTTCTATCATATAACAATCATAAAAAATATTGAAAAAAATATACAAATTAAGTAATTAATATCAATCATACGCCCCGAATACACATTTTTAAATATTTACACAGAAGCTTAATTAAGCTTTATATTTATAACATTTTTTTTTTTTTTTGCTGCAGGGATTTAATTTTATTAAATTTATTTCTGTGAATTTTTAGCATTAATCAGCACTTCACATAATGAAATAAAAAAAGTGAATAGCGTGAAATGCTCAAATATTGTACCTACATTTACATATTTACTTACGCAGAACAGAAAAAACGCAAAACCTTTTATTTTTTGAGGAGTGATGGCGGTTGGTTTTACAACATTTATACTGAAACACACACTCACATAGATACATTAACAAATGCTACAGTTTTATGTAAATCACGTCAAATGGCATTGTAAGAAATGAAGAAAAACCAAATGGAGTGCCATAATGGACACATGACAGCATTGGATAAACGTATACTTAAACACACATGCAGGTGTATTTTTACTCTGATTTTCCTTTTTTTTATCAACATAGCTCATAGCTCAGCAGAAAATGTGAAAAGTGTGAGAGCTAAAGTAAAAAAGATCATTTATTTAAATTCAAATGTGCAATAAAATCGATTGAGCATTAACCTATAACATGAACTTTTTTTTCTCTAACTTAAGGCACTCCCTCTCTCTCTTCTTTTTACTACATTTTTTCTTTAATGCTTTTTTGTTTTCTAAGGTATTGAAAAAATTATATTGCATGTTTAAATATAAATTTGGCATAAAGTAGTAGTAGAAACAAAAAATAAAATAAAAAAATGTACAAAAATGAATTTGGATTATGTTATTTTCTTCAGGTGTTTTTCAACTCAAATATATTTAATACTAATAGTTATATTTTTACCCATTTTATTGTTGAATATGTTTTTGTTACAAGTTAAGATCCTTTTTTATGTAAGAAAAAGTGAAGTGAGTTGAAACTTTTAAGTCATGTCGTGTCGTTTATTGCCATAGAATCTATTAATCACAATGTGACAAAGCATAAAGCAATAGCTACTCCCACTTTGTTCCCAAGTGATTTCCTGTTTCTTACCCACACGCCATTTCGTTTTTAATGGCATTGCTAGAGTAGCTTTTTAAGGAATATACATAGAAATGTGTCTGTGAATACATGTGTGAATGTGTATGCTTGCAAGTGTGTCTCATTTGCAACTGTCACTGTTTTCTGGTTGGTCGTTGTTGTTGGATTTTAAAAATATATTCTCAAAATATTTTCATATTGTTTTTCTACATATGTATGTGTTCATATATTTATTTTCTTTTCTATTTTTCTTAGCTGAGGGCAGTGACCGTATGAGCGGGGGAGGGAGGGAAATAAGTAAGAGAGAAAGGAAGGGAACTTAAGCTAAAATATTGTAAATCACTTTTGTGTGTAAGTGCAATGCATTTGAAATTCCTAAGATGACATTATAAATGTGATTTTTTTTTTTCAGTTCTTTCGTTCTGCATTTATTTTGTGCTTTTAAAGTATTATTTTCTGTTTTTGCTGGGAGTTTTATATGATGTTGGAAAAATTTAGTTCTAAGCTTCTTTTTCTCTGGAATTGTTTTTTTTTTCTTCTTAACTCTTCAAAGAGAATCAAATAAATTGAAAATATGAAACTGATTTTTCTTTAATTCAAAATACTTGATGGTTTGTTATTAACTTTAAGAAAACGATCTAGGCACAGAAAAGAGGATCACTGCACATTGAGCGAAAAATGCAAAAGGGGTATAGTGATAAAGGCGAACCATTGTGTAGTGAGGGCCTAAGTGGAAAATGCAAAGCGATGATCGGTCATACCTTGTGTAAGCCTCACATTAAAATTCGACACAAAATGTTGGAGTGGTTTGATGTTTTTTTGATAGCTAAAGCCATTGATAAACATTAAATCTGATTAAACTTTGTAATCAACTTTTTCGTTTGGACGTGGGCTGAGACTCTGAGATTTTGGTAAATGAATAGAGAAATGATTTTTTGCTGTATTTTCATCAGTTTGCTATCAAGTTATCTACAATTAACATAAAAAATGGTTTTAGTTGATTTTTATGCCATTTACTCCACCCTTTTTAAAAAGTCAAAAAATAGCCATACTAGAAAATACGGATTTTTTAATCAAAACTTTGGAAATTAACAGTTAAAAAATTCAAAATCATAGGAACAGATAAAAACGTGCTCCATTTTATAGCATCTTCTATAAAAATGAATTTATTATAATTGAAAACTGCAATGCTAAGTTAGGTTCTATTTCATTGATATTTAAAATTTGAATGCTAATGTTAGTTAAATTTTATTATCATTGAAAATTCAAATTCATTAACTACCTCGTTACACAGCTCTTGAATAAATGTTTTCAATGTAAATTTGTATTGCAATTATCGATGAGTGTGAAATTGAACTAATCAGCATTAGAATCATAGTTTTTAATGCACTTACTGTTCAGCTTTCATTAGTATAACATTGTCAGTTATATTTGAAAATGTATTTTCATTATCTTTACATTTACTTTCATCTATATATGTCTATAATTTGTAACACTGCCAACGATCGAAATAAAAGTACATATAAATACTTACTAACAATCTAAGTGGAGTTTCAAGATTCATTAAAATTTCTCAAATATTCAATAATTTTACTTTACGTACACACAAAATTGCTATCAAGGTCATAATGCTTCACCCAACATAATACGATTTGGTTTTTTCAATAGTTTCAAGTAGATGCTACTAGTAGAAATTACTTACTACTCAACTACCGCATACATTTCCAGCAAATTTTGAAATTTTTGATTGGTGTTTCTTTGCTCGCGAAAAATAATATATAAAAATCGATGAAAGATGTGCATAGTAACTTAAAAAACTAAACTTAATACTCGGAAAAGAAAAAAAAAAACAAACAAAATAAAAAATAAAGCCAAAATGTCTACAGCAGATGCAAAACTTTAACATGTTTAGTATTTTGTGAGGAGGGTAAAAAGTAGGTATACTTCAGTAGCTAAGAAGTAGAAGAAGCAGACATAAATTAAGTTAAGTAAGATCAGCATTACAATAAGATGTTTTCGGTACGTACGCGTGTACGTAAGAATAAAATGGAAAACGGATGAAAGCCAAAAAGGAAAGTAAAGTAAAAGTTGAAGTGTTGTAAAAGCAAAGAAAAAAGGACATTAACAACAGAATCAACAGAAATAATAAAGACACACACAATACAAAAAACTAAAAGAAGAAGAAAAACAACAAAAACAATAAAACTAAAAACAGAAAACAACAATGCATCTATTATTTCGACCATCATTAGCAGTCAGCCAGTAGGTAAGTAGTTATACTTCTTAACCCAAACTTTACCTACTTTAACATTTACAGAAAGAAACAAACGACAATGTTTGATATTAAAACTGAAAACGATAAGATAAAGATATAAGCAAATGACGAAATTAAGTAGCATTTATTGACGTGGAAACGTTGGTTGGGCCAAAGGAGGCAGCTACAGCTTAATTTTCAACATTATCTCCTATACGACAACTACGAACTTAAACGTAAATTGACCGATGCCATAAGTTTGTTGGTTGCCTGTGCTTCTGTATTTCCTTCATCATCATCATTATAATCACCATTGACATCTTATTCTGTTCCAGCAATCATTGTTCGAATTTTGATATTATTATATAAGAATATTTTTTTCTTTTATGTTTATTTCACTTATGTCTTACAGTTTATTCTTATTATTTATGTAGATATATATGTATTTGTATATTGTAGCTTTTGTATTATATGCAGAGGTTGAAGTTATGAGTTTATATTTCTATTGTATTTGCAAATCGATTCAGTATGCTCGTGACATTTAGAAACATCAAAAGTGAAAGCAATGGACAATCGAAAGGATTGTTAGATAATGATTTTTTTCTGTCAAGGAAAGTTTGAAGGGGAATGTCTAGAAGAAGAGCAAAGAATTACTTATAAATTTCTTTAAATCGAAAACTTTTTTATTTGGTAGACAGATGTATAGAGAACTGTTGGAGAAACTTATTTTGAAGTCTTCGGCAGCAGCATCAAATACCACTTACTAACCACTGGTTAAAAAAAATCCGTCATTCACATATACATTACATAATTTTAACTGAACGGAAAAACGATATTTTGCGGTAGATTAGATCAGAAAGGATTTGTTCAAAGAGCTCAAACTGATAAGTGATCATTATAATTCAAAAATGCTACACACTCAAACAATTATATCCAGACGCAATATTTTTTGCTGAGGTGATAGAGATTCCACAAAATAAATGGCAGTATAAAGGCAATAAGTAGTAGAGCAAAGTTTGTGCAACACTTAGCAATGAAGAGCAAAACATTTTTGTTTGAAGCATTCATAATATAACAAAAATTTACATAATAAAAAAAAAAATTATATGAATAGTATGTAGGAATTAGGTAACACGAGTAAAAGGGTAAGGGCAACAGAAGGGCATGGGGCGGAAAGTAGATAAAGGTAACAGGAAAAAGGTAACAGGACATACGTAATATTTAGCTATGAAAACCTGAAGGTTATTCCAATACCAGCAGCGGGTTAATAAGTCGGCAAGGGTTGCCGTTGGGTAAGAGTTAATTTTTAAATTATACAGTAGAGCAATAGCCCGGGAATAATTGGGAACTACCTTAGCAAAACTTGAGTACAATTGAGCTTCTTCTTAGACTACACTTTGAGAGCAGTCAGTGAAAGTGAAACCATTCCTTACTGAATAATATTTGGGTCACGGCAACAACAAGAAACAGGTGGATAGCAGGCAGGCAGTTGAATTATATCGTTGAGTAACAAATTGACAATTATCGGCCAATATTCTTAAAAAATTAGGAGGAAGCAGTGCTCCATTTTGAGAGTAGTTAGAGAAAAGAAACATAGACATAGGAAAAGTTGTGCTCTAATTCTTAGGACAAAAATTAAAAAAACACATTTCTTTTACTATAACAAAGGGCACAGGCGAGATATCATGACGGGTTGCGAACGGTCGTTGGATATACCTGCTCTTTTGCACCTTGTTGTTATTATTTTTAACAAATAACTTTCATGACTCTTATAACATTTTGGTTGTAACAAAACAGTATCCCTGTTTTGAAACAAAAAAATTCAAACTTTTAAATTAACAAAAAAAAATCAAATTCCCTTGCATTTTGTAATTTCGTTTCCCAACTCTGGTAGGATTCAGCATCATTAAAATGATATAATGATGGCAGCTATGGCAATTTCTCTAAATCTAACCATATAATCTTATCTACTTATAATTATTTCCCTTTTCGTTTTAGAATTTCTTCTTTTTTCCTTATTTCTTTTTTTGTAGTTATTTTTAATTGCAACTTACCTCTAGCGCGTGGCTTTGTCAGTAACTTTAGCACAATATTATCGTATGCAATTTCCTCAGCAACACCGGAATCTTTGACAAGTTTCTCTTTGATTGCAATGCAGATATTATGGCGCGCCAGCAATTCTTCCAGTTCTTCGAATGCCTGCAAGTAATTGACGTTAAGAGTTAAATATTTAGTTAAAATACTTAAGTAGTTAAGGAGAAGTGCGAAATGTGTAATAGAGAATAAAAAAAAAAAAATAGAAAATTAATTAAAACGCAATGGTTGCAAAAGAATTTGAGAAACGAATAATACAAAAAGAATGTGCGGTGAAAAAGAATCGTGACAGCAAGTTACAAAAACAGCGAGGAAAAACAGAATTTAATTATTATGAAATTGTTTATTCGTTTTTTTTTTTATATGAAAAAAAAAATTTGAAAAAAATATTTTCCCAAGAAATACGAAAAGGCAATGAGAAAAATCTGAATTTCAGAAATTCATAAAATTTGAAAAAAACTAAAAAAAATAAAGTAAAATGAATTCTAGCAGAAACATTGCGGTTTTAATTAAAACTGCATTTCTTTCGTGGTAGCAGACAGACATAGTTAAACAAACAAAAGCGCAAATAAAATTACATTCGCTTAAAAACGACTATCTGTGTTTTTGATTTGAATTGTCTGCTTTATCTTGAACATATCTTTTTCTGCTATTTTACATTTCCTTTTCTTGAAATGCCTTGTTTTTCTGTATAGCTTTATATGATCTGGGTTAATTACATTTTGATGACACTGATATACCAACACCAAGTTGAGTGTGATTGCAAGTGTGAGTGAGAAACAAAATGTGAAGAAGAAAAAAAGAACTAAACAGGAAGGATATATTAAAAGTTAACAAAATGACTCGATTTTCTTGTGAGCTTGCATCTTTTTCTATGCTAATGTTAATGACTTCCTGGCACTCTCTAGTCGTCGTCGTCGGTTGTTTTTTATGCCGTTGCTAGCGCATAGGCAGTTTCTTTTTTAATTAATTTATTTTCTTAGGAAAATAGAAAGTAGACTCGCTGCTTGTTTCACACGAAATGTTGGTGTCAGACTCGTACACAAGGGGGGTTTTAAGGGTTTAAGCAATATAATTCAGTGGAAATCGGACCGAATATTACAAAAAGGAAATCTAATTTAAATAAAAATTCATTTCGTAAATAATCTTATATAATAGATCCTTCTATGAAAATAAAAAAATGTAACGAAAAATATGCACAATTTTCTGTCAAACCCCCCCATACAACAATCCTGTGCACGAACCTGGTTGCTGCTAATGATAATTTGATGTTCTTGTTTATACATACATAGATACCTACATATATTTTTCTCGCTAAATAATTATCTCTAAGTAAAATAAGTTTATTTTTGCGGAAATTAACATCTGAAAGGGGATTCTATTTCATTTCGTTTCGAAGAAAAAAAATTATAGCTTACAAAAATTGCTTTAGAATACGTAGTGGGTGGAAAAATAAGCTTTTTAGTGGCATTAAATTCTTAAAAATAGTTGTGAGCAAACTAAATTAAGCTGTATTTATTCTAAAATTTTCAGAAGTTTGTATGGCTAACTCGAGATTTTTCGATTTCACTGTTTTTAAAACTAAAAAAAAGTAAGCGCTTTATAGTCTCAAAGTATTCAGTAAATAGATAAAATAATACTGAGCATAGAAATCATGATGGAAATGGAAAAGAAAGGGATAAATTACTTTTCTCTACATTCAAACTTCAAACCACGGTAGGGAAAATTGGGTGTAAATTGTCCTCAAGTAATATGTCCTGTGACAGGTTCAAACCTCACGAGACCACAGCTTATATTTTATATAAATATTCAGTAGTAGATTTGCTTAAAAGATCCATGAAGAATTATTCAATATCCTTTATTAAAATAGCAGAGCGCTTTACTACTAAGTTCTGATTAATGTTTTAGATCGTAGTGCTTGATATGATAATTGGGCCTTCCACACTAAGCTAATAATAAATAAAGCTATGGATAAGAGCTTCATGAGCTCAACTGAAGCTTCTGGTTTGCATTTAAAACCGAGTTAAAAAGTTGGTAAAGTACTGTAGAGTTTCCAGCTCTATTACCTTATTGAAGCAATGTCGATGCGTTACTAGAGTGACTTTATTCTACTTGGCTATTTTTATAGTACTTAGGTATTCTTCAATAATACTTAGGTATTCATCCTAACAGGATTTTTTTCAGAGCTATATGGAACATAACCCTCCCAGAACTTTGTTATTTTAAAATATTTCTTCAAATTTTTGTCACTATCTTATACAGTTTAAGCAAATTGAATCCCATATTGAATTGGCAAGAATAAATACTTTTTGTTGGTATTTCAAAAATTACAAATTTTCGCATAATTAGATTATCTTAATAAATCTTCAAATAAAATTTGTAATCACTTTTGCACAAAATTGTAAAGTGATAATAATCTCAAGTAAAAGTTTCTAAGAAATGAAACCGAATAGAATTATAATCTTATTTAAGAACATGCATTTACACATATATATAAAATATTATGGATTAATTTTCTTACCTTTATGCCATAATTACTTTCTTCGTAAATAATTGAAACATAACTCCAACCCATACGTTTAACAATTTCCACCATTGCTTTTACTTGATAATGATCTGATGGTATTGTACGTGAAAAATATTCAAAACGTTGTTTGTTACTCAATTCAGGACTGGTGGAGAAGAAGGAGACCTGTAAAGAATTAAAAAACTCGAATATAAATAAGTACAAGAAATAAATAAAAAACATTTTTTCATTATAAATTAATAAACAGTTTGCTCTCGCTATTTGTTTTCCTTTCATGCTATCTGTCTGACTGGCTGTCTCTTTACTCTGTACATATGTCTGGTTCTATAAAGTTTTTTATTATTCGCGGATGGATATGCAGAAAGTTGCCGATAAATAAATAGCTCAAAGCTTTAATATTTGCTGAGTCTGATAGTTTAATGGCGCGTTTTCTATATGTACCACTGTATGAGTGTTTTTCTTTCTGACTATCTGTCTATCTGCTAACCTGTCTGTCTGTTTGTCTGTTATTTCTGGTTGTCTGCAATTGGATGTCATTTAACTTGTGACACTTTAAAGTGAGAGATGAGGAATAAAAGATGTTAAGAAGACAGTGCAAGTGTGAATGCGAATAAGTACTGATTTTTTTGTATGTATGTGTGTGTGAACTGAATTTATTATTATGTATGCATATACATATGTATGTATGAAAGCGACAGTTCAATATCAGCTTATAAAAGTTAATTTAAAATTAAGGTTTTTTTCTTAATTTTGTAACGTTGCATACGCAGCCAGAAACTCATTTACTTTTGATGATGCTGCGTGAAATTTATAGATGGATGGGTTGATTTATTGAATTTTTATTATTCTCTCCTTTACTTTTGTGTATTCAGGTACATACATGCATATATGTCAATTAAATATCAATCATACGCCATGATGTACGAAGAAAAAATAAATCTTAAATAAGAATTAAACAGAAAAGTATGAACAGAGAGAAAGGGTGTACGAGAAAGAGAGAGAGAGAGAGACAGAGAAAGAAAGGGAAAGAGGATTTTTTAAGCATATTAAGCTTTCTGCTTAAAATTAATTGTTGTATTTAAAATTAGCGTAAAGAGAAAAAAGACCTGAAGAAGAATATCTCGAGCCTGTAATTAAGGTATAAAGTCACTTTCAAGGTCATTACAGAAGAACAGCTCAGTTTCCTAATGAATAACGATTAAGTATGACTTCAAAGCGTCCTGATTTGATTGCCTCTGTAATTTATATAAATACCAAAACGTTGTAACTTTAATTAGTTTTCTATGGAGACTAAGAACTCGGCCGTTTTGTCTTCAGCAGTAACTAAAAATGTACTGTAATCTAAAGTTAAAGCTGGCAGTTTCTAAGATAAAAGACAAGTTTAGCTTTTAAATGGTCTATGCACGGCAAAACCCCCGAAGAAAGTGAAGGTGGAATTAAAATTTTTCCAATTGAAAACATCAAGAAAACTTTACAAAGCCAAAGACTTAATTTGTAATTCAGTTACTAAATTTTTATCTTCGACGCATAAATAGCGCTGATGGCTATGAAAAACAATTGTTCCATCAAACGGAACTACATTCATTCAAATTCTTTCATCATTTCATCAAATAACACTCATACGTCACGTAGTACCATAAAAAACTTTAACTTTCAATTCTTTTCGCTCACGTTGTTGCCGAAAAACGTCAAATATTTATAACTTTTACAAGAACAACCACTTTTTGTTATAGTAATTTGTTCGCACTTGTTTTTTTCCAGTTTTTTCCATTTTTATGCTGCACCAATGCAACAGTGAATCTTCTTAGCAATTTCTTTCTTCCTCTCCAAATGATCCTTCAGCTATAGTTCACTTAGCGCTGGTCACAATACTTTCTTAGCTGCATTGCATTTTGCTACTTATACAGCACATTTACAGTTTATAGCTACAATAACAACTACAAGGAAAATACTCGTAAATTTTGTATGAATAACAATGGAAATAGCAGTGGAAATAGTAGTAAAAATAATTGTAAAAGTATGTAGTAACATTTGTTGTTAGTTTATGTACAAACTTTAAGTAGTGTATACTTGAACAACACAAATCTTTTTCTAAAGTATTTTCTATTTCGACAATGGTCATACTTGACATTCCATATACGCTTATATGTCACATATTTCTCTATGCACATATGTATCTATGTATGTATGTATGTATGTATGTCGCTAGTGTTGTCATTGTGCTATTATTACTATAAACTACCATGTAGTTTTGACAACGAATAGCATTTGTTACTGGTGCGTGCTATTTGAAAATATGCAGGAGTATACATTTTTCTCATATAAATTCTTCTACATTGGAATGCTAACAAGCGTAACAGCAACAAAAGCAAATTGCTATCAACTGTAGCGCAGCAACATCACTAGCAGCAGTTGCAGCTGTTTTAATAAACGTTCTGCTGCATGACGCGGCATTATGCTCTGAACTATATGACATTTTGACTTGTACTTTCGTGAACTTTGTGCTTGTACTTGTGGTTGTGCGCTGCTGTTCATCGTCGATGTTGTACTTATACGTGAGACATATTTATATCAGTATTTTATGCAATAAAAGTGAGAAAAATGTAACATTGGCAACGAAGGGGAATGCATTTGTTGCTGTTACAGTTCAGAATAATGCATAAACAAAAGAAAAGAGCAACAGCATGTTTGTTTTGCACTTATTTGAGCTCAGCTTTTGCTGCATCATGTTTTATTTATGAGAACGTTAATTTTTTTTTAAACCAAATGAAATGAAATATAAATAAAAGCGCAGATAAATTGAAAATTATATGAGCAACGCTTCAATTGGTTTGAGGAAGAAAAATAATTAGAAGCCATGGGGAATAAATTCGAAATAAATGTGTAGTTGAATTAAAAATAGTAACATTTTTAAGGGAATCAATTAGAAGCGTATTCAATTTGAAGTCAATGGGGAATCAATCCATGAAAAGTTAATTAAAAAAAAGTAAAGATGCAATGAAAACTTGGTAAGGATCAATACAGTATTAATTAGGCATCAATTTGGTGTTCAGGAGAGTTAATGGTGCATCAGCCAGGAACCAATGAGGAATCAATATGGAATAAGTTGAGGAAAAATGCGGAATTAATAAGGAGTCGACGAGGAATCAATGGGATATCAGAAGAAATAAATGAAAGATTAGAGAATACGTGAAAAATCAATAAAAAAAATTAATTAAAAATTGAGGATGTTTTAATGAAGAATTGATAGGAAATTAATGAAGAAGAAATAAAATATCTAAAAAAATCGAAGAGTAATCAATAAGGAATCAATTAAAAAATCAAGGTGTATTATATCAAAAATCAATGAAACATTGATAATGAATGAATGAAAATTTGATGACGAATCGATAAAGAATGAATAACGAAACGATCAAGAATTGGTAAGCTATCAACAAAGAAGCGATGAAGAACCAACACGGAATAGTTGAGGAATTCATGAAAAATCAATAACAAATCTATGAGGAATCGATGAAAAATCGGCCAGGAATCAATGACGAATCGATGAAAAATCAATTAGGAATCAATTATGAATTAATGAGAAATCAATGAGCAATGAATCAGTAATTAATGACGAATTAATAAGTAATCGATGAAGAATCAATCGGGAATCGAGGATGAATCATTGAGAAATTCACGAAGAATGGACAGGGAATAAAAGAAAAATCGATGAGGAATCGGTAAGTAATTAATGATGAATCAATACGGAGTCGGTGATGAATCGATAGAGAATCAAATATAAATCTATGAGGAATCGATGAAAAATCTTCGAAGAATCAATGAGGAATCGATGAAAAATCAATTGGGAATCCATGAATCGTGTGAGAAATCGATGTCGCATCAATTAGTATCAATGAGGAGTCCACCATATATCAATGAAGAATAGATAAGGAATCAAAGAAAAATCGATGAGGAATCGGTGAGTAATCAATGAAGAATCGATAAGTAATCAATTAAGAATAGATGATAACTCGATGAGGAATCAATAAGTAATCAGTGAAGAATCAATTAAGAGTCCCCGACGGATCAATGAAAAATCAATGAGGAATCGATACAAACTCAAATAAAGAATCCACAATAAATCGATGCTGAATCAAAAAAGAATTGATTAGGTATTAAGAAACATCAATTAGAGATGAGCTAAGATGGATGAGGAATGGGTAATAGAAATAAGATATCATATAATTCTACTCATTTCATTTGAGGTTTAAACTTAAATAATTTCCAAGAAATTTTTTTTTAGAAATTCGATTTATAGATAAATGCGAAAAGAGTCCAAAACCTTACCACTTACATACAAAATCGGTACTTAAAGGAGTTAAAACTTTATGACTTATGTAAGTCTCGCTTTCGAGGCAACTATCATTACCAAACCTAGTTAAGGTCTAAACGAAAAACAGTATGAAAACAGCTAAGATGCTATTACTCATTACTCGTAATTTGAGTACTGAAACTCTGTGAAGTATTGTATCAATAAGAATTTGCGTTATTTTCTATATAATAAAAGTTATGGTATCAAAAGGATAATATGAAAGAAAATAATATTTGTGTCTTTTCCTAATCCAAACTCATGTCGTATGAAAAACAATTATATCATGATCATTTGATTCCATATTATATTATAATTTCAATTGCATATTGAGGTATATTTTCTTGAATTACTAATTACTAAATAAGAAATAAGCAGTTCATACAAAGTATTTTACAATCAGCTGCCAATTAAAAATGTTTTTTCTTTTCATCTATTATGTGAATATATTTTGTTTTGTATTTGAATTGAATAAATTATAAGCAGATAAATATAAAGGAATAAAAGAAGAGAAATCAATCAGATTTCACAATGAATTACCATAACAACAACTATTGGAAATTATTAAAGATTTTTACATTTTTCTTTATCGACTTTTAAGATTTTAAATTACAATATTACAGACTTATACTAACTACTAAAGTAAACAGAAACGTTTAATTGCTAAATCAGAATACTTTTTTTTTTTTTTGTTATTTCTGTTGCTTTCACCATTCAATTTCCTTTCAACTTTGCCTTTATTGTGTACAATTTTCTTAATGGTGATTTTTTGATAAATTACTTTTTTACAAGAGACAAACAAAGATAGAGCATGAATCGAAATTAAGAATTTTGTTGTTGCAATGTATACAATTTTACAAAACTCTTTTCTGTTTTCTTTTGCAACATTCAGAAGTGATAATAAATCATTTATATGTGCTTGGGTGTTAAAGGAAGGTGCTGGTTTCGGTATGAATAGAAAGTATCAAATCACAGCTTAACTCATTGCCAACTAGCAGAACTAACTAATTAGAAAATCAACTAAACATAAATCAAAGAGAAACTTTCAACTGCTTGTTGAATTTTGATTGCGAAAGAATAAGAAACATACAAACAAAGGAAATGGATTAAAAAACATACGAAATTAAATGGAGCTTTAAATTAATGAGAAATTGTTCCTTTCTCAAAAAATAGTTTTTGTTAAATGAAAGAGCCGAAATTAAAATCGTGACTAAATTATAAAAATTAATTTTACTATTCCAAAATTATTATATTTCGAAGGATGAGCAGTTCTTTTTTTTATCTATTGTTTTAAAAATGGAACTTGAAAGTTTTCAAGGAAATTTAGTTTCAGAATGTTGAGATTCTATAAATATAATATTGTAATGGAGTCCAAGCTTAGAAATTTGGAATTCGTGTATGTAAGATCATTTGTAGGTATTCAAACCCAATGAGTTACACAAAAGCCACTAATAAGGGAAGTGGCTTTATTATAGAAACTTTAACATATTTTATTTTGTAAATACATTCTAGATGTTTACTGCTTTCTAGAAAAGTTTTACTGGTTCTAAATAGGGATAATACTATACGATTATCTGGTGGTATTGATCGATAATACTTGATTAGTTGAATTAAGTACAAAATTAGAGAAGCTTCAAGTCATAAGAAAAAAAAATAATATGGGAAAGTGGGAAAGTTCTGACATATGCGTTCCCAAGAGTTTACCGTAAACTCAATAACAAAACAAATAAAATGATGAAAAATGATTCATTTGCAACCCACGAAAATTCATTTAAAAACACTCACCTGTGGTATGCGAAATAAACGCAATAAATTGGCAACTTGTATGGAAGTGACTGAAGAGGCGGCACCCACAACACCCGAAATAACTTTACGCACTTGTGTTTTATTGCAATGATATTCGGCATCGTCAATATTGCTGATGGAGCCTGAAAAATAGAAGCAGAAAGAAAAAAAGAAAATATAGCATGAGATAAAATTGCCATTGAATAAATAGCAAACGAATGAATGAATAAATGAATGATGAGAGTGACAAATGCGTTAAGTTTGTGGATGGAATTTAAAATATATATACAAATTTGAGACATAAAACAATTTGAGATATCTAAAAACACAAATATGCACACATACATATGTTTAAATATATGTAAGTGTTCGTATGCTACCCTGAGCAATTTTTATAAATTTGTAAATTTGCCATTCTATTATTTTATATATTTCATTTTTGACTTTTTTTTATTTCTACATATAATATATATGAAAAATAGCAATAGCAGTAGTAGCAGCTAATTTATTAAATTCCCTCATGTCATTAAATGTGTAATATTCCCATATGCACAAATGTAATTTTGGGCGAGAGAGTCGCTTTCAGTTTTTTTTTGTTGTAGTTGCTGCGATATGATATGAACTTTTGATTTGAAATTTTTTGTTTTGACAAGAATAGTATACCACTTACATTTATGTGAATAAAAAATTCAATTAAAAAATTGCACAATTAAAATTTCACGTTATCGTGAAGTGTTCACGAGAGCGTATATGTAACATTTAATTTTAGTAGAAAGTTAATAAATTATATTAAACTCGACAGCAGAAAATTAACTCAAATGGAAATGTGTCTGTGTAAGTGTCCACTTTATGGTTAAAATTACTCGTTTAAGTGTTTCGAGTGTAAGGAAACCGGTTTTCCGGTATATACAAAACTGGAAAAGTCTATTATTTTGTAAAGTTTTGTTTAAAACTCTTAAACTAAAAGAGAGTTGATGTGAATATAAAAGTACCTTTTTATAGTGCATAAGTTTGCTTCAAACAGCAAAGTTGTGGGAGTTCAAAATAATGAACTTAACTTTGTGTTCAACACGCAAAAAATAACAAGGTTCTGAAAGTGGATTCTGATAGAATTCGAGAAAAAAAATTATACGTGTCTCGACGTTTTAAAAGTTTACGTCTAATTTTTTACGCGGGCCTAAAGTTTGCCCATTTTTAACAGATTAAGAATAATAAATCATAGGATAACTTGTTAGTTTTGCATCAAAGCTTGTTTGTATGTTCAGCAACTTAGAATAAAATTTAAATTTGTGACCTATTACGAGGGTCGATTGAGAGTTAATATATTCAAGAAATATGTTGCCCATGAAATTCTATTATAGGTCACTGAACAACAAAAAACTTTAAACTTGATTTTAGTAAAAATAATCTCAAATTCAAAAAATGTTTCAAATTATCGCCTTTAATACATAATGATAAACCCTAAGTCCTTGAAGGAAAACTACCTTGTTTTAAGGGAAAGGCGGGGAGGGTGTCTATACGTGGATCGGTTCGAAAAAATATATTTTATTTGTTTATAATATAAATGTAAGTGTACGTAGAATTTATCCTGGTTTGAAGGTCAGAGCTTCAAACACGCGCTCATTTTATTTATATTTTATTACGTTATAAATCCTTAAGAGGGAGAAAACGTGCACACAGTTTGCTTTCAATGTTTTAGCAGAGGCGTGGCTGGGATCAAACAGTGGTCGTATGGGCTCATTTTTCATATTGACAAAAAGTCGTGTCCAAAGAGAAAAAATGAACGAATAAATTTAAAAAAAACATCCAAAGATTTTTCAAAGTTCTTTTGTAATGAAGTGCTAAAGTTAACGTTCGAAAATGGAGTGAGACATGTAGACACTCACTTAAGTTAGAAACTTTGATGAATCATTTGCATATGTACTTTCCGGTACTTTATTATTTCTGGAATAGCTGTTTAGCAGTAACAAACGAATTCTTGAAATTATGAAGGTGAGATCTCAGAACATATTCATACCGAATCATTTTTGAATAAATTTATTATTTTGTGGAATCAGAATGCTTTCAAAATTGGAACTGTAGTGTTTTACTAGTCTTTTACTACGCCTCAATAGCAAATAGAAATGAGATACTTCGAAAATTTTTTTCAGTTTTGTGTTTCGTTTAATTTAACCACATTTATCGAGAACCAAATCAGGTAAATATTTGCTTAATATTCGTGGAACCTTAAGCCTTCGACACAGATAAGAAATTTTGCATTGTGTTACTTATATGTAAAAAAGAGCGTTCGGGGAATTACGGACCATCAGTGATTTTTCATACAAAATTTCAACACAGCGTTAGTTTTTTAACAATATGACAAAAAAGATGAACCGCCAAAATATCATCCATTGCAACGTGTGCAATCGAGCTGTTCACTTGGCTTGTGCCGGAATTATTTTCATTGCTATTTTCGCTTTATTTCAATTTTTTCTCTTTAGTAATGAATTTGCTGTCTTTTTGCACAAAAAAAAGCTTTTCTACCATATTTTTTAATTTTTAATCAATTCCCCGAGATTTTTCAAAAGTACAAAAATAAAATTTTTGCCGCAACTGATGTAATTTTTATAATTTAATACAATTTGACCGAACTGCTGTGACCCAGAGAGAAGTTTTTCTCGTACTACAAACTCAAGCTGTTCAGAAAAAATTATTTTTTTTGCGAGCTTTTAGCCAAAATGAAAATGAATACAATACCACAGTCTCCTATACTGTTTAACCTTTAACAGATATATTCACACTATTGTTTTCCTTTAAAGTATAAAAAAAATAATAATATTTAAAATAAGCTAATTGAAAAACCATACAATTAAATTTAAAACGCTTAATTATATACAATATATGTAATATACTTCGTTATGTTGTATAAATGTAATGAAATATATATTTATATTCGATTCAATACATATATTTAGGCGTTGTGTATATTGTCATTCAAAAACAATACAATAATCGAACAATACTGAAAATAATAAACATAATGGCCTTATTACAATAATATTTATGATCAATTAATTGCATAATTACACAATTTTATGGTAATGTAAGCATTAAAACAAGAAAGGTTACGAATATAAGGCGCCCTCCTAATTGTACGCAAATTTGTTGTATATAAATTGTTTGCTTCTTTTTTTTTGCTACACATGCTTTAAAATGATACTACTATAGTAAGCAAATATTATTTGTATAGTTGTTTAAGTTTTTAATTGCATTACATGTGCAAACGAAAATATTTGTGGTCTAATTTTAGGTGAAGCTTGATTAAGCAGAGCAGTATGCAATGAGCGAATGTATTGCACTTTGGTGCATGGAGTTCTGAGGTTTGGATATATGCTTGAAAATAATAATTTATTATTTTAGATTGCCAATTTTATGTTTGCATAGATTTAACCACTACTATTTGTTCAAATTGAATTTATAAAATGTTTTTTTAATTATGCGGAAAAGCTCGATTATGTTACGTAAATTGCGTTGGAAATGAAAAACCAATTTCCGTATTTATCATGCATTGCATATTTTTAGGTGTCTACGTAATATGATTTTACGCTGGTAGAAATTTGCGTTGGTAAAAATTTTCGATTATTTAATTGTCATGTGTGGTAATTGCAGTTTAATTTATAAAATTGATAGACATAAGTATAGGAAAAACTTAAACAAACTAGTGAACTACGTAACTAAAAAGTCAAAAGAAAAAAAACTCTTTACTATAGACAATTTAATAATAACTTTGGCCATCTTGTCGTTACAGCTTTTACATATAATAAATTCTGTATGTTGATTCAAATTCAAAAAATATTTGCCTGCCACAATAAAACTAGGCTTCCATGATTTACTGTAGATTACAAAATTGTACGCAATGAGATAGCTGACAAGTAAGTCGCAATTCAAATACTTGATGCATCAATGTACAATGGTTCCTTATCAGTATTCCATTTTTGCATTTTTAACTTAGTTCCTCAATGTTAATCTCTTTTTATTTTTTTTTTAACAATTTTACTTATTTTTGTCTCTTTTTATTTGATTTGCTTCATGTTGTTTCATATATTTCCTCCATCAACTTAATTTCAGTATTCTGCTTAAAGTATTTTAAATGCTTTTATGCGCCATACTCTCAGACGCATATGTTTTTTGCTTTTTTTATAAAATTATTTTCCATTTTCTATCAAAGAATTACAAGTACTTGCCACACATACATAAACATTTTTATTCCCAGTTAGCTGCGTTTAATTGAATTTCTTATTATCTCATTGCCAGAGACGACGAATTTACAAATATATATTTATGCGCCTAGAAGATCCTTTAGGTTTTTATTCTGCGTTTAACTCACCTATGAGCGTTTCCTTGTATTTGTGTTCACTAGAGACTCTTTTTCTTCGCACACACACTCACACACACAGTGTCTTCGAGATATGTATGTTCGTTTACTTTACTACATTGGCTCAAGGACTTTCCAACAACAACAACAATTGCTCATCACGCGCCTTGGGTTTGTTTGTTCATTCTTTCGTTCGTGTGTTTGCTATCGACAACAGCATTTGTCCCTTATGCCTGTCAATATTCATTCAGTGACTTGGAAAATTATATTTTTACTATGCGTCATATGCGTTGTTGTCGTTGCCATTAACGTTATTGTTGTTATTGTCAGTGTCATGCCTTTTCTTCATTTTTTTTGCCCTCGTATTTTGTATTTTTCGCGTTGTGAAATGAATCCTTGCTGCGCTCATAAATAATGAAATTATGGAGATTAGAAATTGTTCAACCATTCATTTTACTTGTAAGTGTATGAATGTGTGCGTGTGAGATACATATACATGCATGTGCTCATATGTGCCTATAAGTGTTTATTTGTATATATATATATATATATATATATATGCATTAGTGTTAGTGTGACTGCGTTCAATTGATTATGGCACAACGATATTTCATTTGAGTACATAATTTTATTTTATTCTTTACGTTACTGCCGTTTTTTTTCTACACATACCATCATCAACCGCCTCACCACCCCCATTAAATAGGACCAATCAACGCTTCCATTTGCTACTGCGGTCGATAATGTAGTTGCGTATATTTGCTGCTATCACTGCTATAAATGTAATTTTGAAAATTTGTGTATGGGTTGGTAAGCGTTCCTTATGCATACATAGCTCACTAACACATACACTAATGTTATAAATAAATTACGTTATTATTGAGCAGCGCACTCACACTAGCATACATGCTCTTCATATAAATACTGGTACACAGCCCACACATGTATATCATTCGTTTTTGTATGATTCTCTGTTTGTTTGTCATAGATAATAATATGAGTAAGCTTTGCTTTTCTTTCTTTCTCTTTCTGCTCAAAGTATGCTTGCTTGTTGATCTTTGCTCAGGGATTTTGTACTTAATTTTCTTTTTATTGACATGTGGGAATTTTATTCTAAAGTAAACATTAGACTTCGAAGTGAGAGAGTGCAAGTTAGTAGGTGAGAGAATGAACGACAAAACAAAAGCATAAATGAATGTTTCTGTGTGTGTGAAAAAAACACAATCAAACTTTTGCTTTTCGGGGCAAATCTTTGTTACTTTTTCTTTTTATATATACATATATAGTTTTTTGTTGTTTATTTGGGGTTCTTAGCTTTTTTAGCTAATAATGAATTTAATTAAAAGCACTATTGCCACATATCATTATTACAATATTTAGCATAATTTTTGGCAGATTTCAGAGTGAGATAATATGGTAGACATTCATGAATATGGAATCATTTGAGTTTTAAAACGACCCTAAAAAAATATACTACAGTAATAAAAATATTGGGAGTTCAAACCAAATTTTTATATAATTTTGAATACACTTAGTTTGTTTTTAGACGACAGTAAGACTAGTCTCATGGGACTTTTTGACATTCCCTTGTAAATTTTCATGCAGCTTTTACACAGTGTGGCTAGTTGCATGAAACTTTCGCTACTATAGTTTTGTCGATATGGAAAAATAGAGAAAATGTAAAAAAGGAAAGTCGAAAAGTTTCAACAAAATGCTGTCCGATAGATTTTGAATATCCGCCTGTCCTTTTCCCCTCTTCCCTACATTTTTACGAGCTGCATCAGAGTAGTCTCACCGCCTAAAAGCAGACATACGGAATGTAAATAAAACACTATGAACATTTTATGCATTAAAAACAAAAATAGATTTGTGAAGAAATTTGTATATATTTTGGTTTTTTAATTTACTGTAGATAGATCAAGTTGAGCAAGTTTTTCTGTAAAAGAAATTTAACCGATTGTTTGTTACTTTAAGTTTTTCTAATTTCCTTGAAAAGAAAAAAATGTCGTAACTTTTATGCTACACATTTGTTGCTTCTTTTGCTAGTTTTATTAAAAAAAAAAACGAAAGCACAATTCAAAACTGTAGTTGTGTACAATAAACACAAATAGTTATCTTTTTAGTACATTAGACTAGAAAGAAAATACAAGTACTGAGAGTACGCAGTAGTATACTTTTTGGCATTGATACAACTGCAACTGGCATTTCCGTTTCCGCTTTTACAGTATTACTTACACACAAGGAAGAAATAAATGATAGCACCGATATAGTAAAGAAAAAGTGAATAAAGGGAATAAAAGTTGAAAAGCAGTAGCAGTGTTCAAAGGTAGTAGTACTATGAATTTCTATAGTAGTGCAATACCAATAGCTATCGTTCAATACTTTTATACAGATATACAAAATAATATATAATTAGAGTATAGTTGCTTGCAAGTAGTAGGAGCTTATTACACATAAACATTCCTTTCATATTTCTTGTCTATTATCGTATATTCTTTTGAGAGACAGTCACGGTTTTCTTTTGCGGTTTCAGTTGCAGCTGTAGTTGCAGTTGTAGTTGCCGTTGTAGTTGCCGTTGTAGTTGCCGTTTCTTTGACACGTGCATATTTTATTTATCTGTTACTTTCCAGTCGTGACTTTTTTCAGTTGTTAGTCTATTTTATGATAATTTTCTATTGCATTATGCATTTCCGTTTCAACTTTATAAAATGTAATCTATATTAACATAAACTTTTGTGCAGTTGTCTACCAAGGAAATTTTCTTTGTTTTATTATTTGTTTACAACCACTTTAGTTTCTGTATGAATAATGTATTTAAAACGAGTTTTGGTTTTTTCCTTTGTTTTTAGTGAAATTTTATCTCAGTGGAAAAACAAAATTGATTATATATATATAGAAGGTGGCTACATAAGTAAAGGTTAACATTTGAACTTTTTTAATAATACTAAAACAACTGAAAACTATTGGGCAGTCTAGGACTTAGTGCGCTTTCAATGATAGGCTTCATATTCGGGCTCATATTTTTTTTTTTTTATGTGCTGAAGACTCTTGATCTTTTCTCACGTGTACATGTACAAGAGTAAAGGTCAAATATTGCAAGTTTTATGCTGTCAACTGTATACGCACAAAATTTTATGTAGATCTGCCAAAAGATTAACATTCTTTAGTACATGAGCACTCTAATGAACACTAATCCATTTGAGCATATGCAAAGACATCAAGAAAATTTAGTACATAGGCATTAATTTTCTTGAACATTTACTTGTACGAAAAATCAAAAGTGTTCATCACATAAACAATCAAGTTCTTATACTTGTACATTCACGAACGACAATAAATGAAGATGAGATTAATTCATGAAAGCTAAAATATAAATAGCCATTCTGCAAAAGATTATGTACAAGAGTTTACTAGTATGCACATACAAATAAGAAATATGAACATTGTGTACACAAACCGTTCATGTTCATGAGCACAATATAGCTGACAGCATTATTATGAACAAACGTGAAAGTTTTATAAGTAAAATTCGTTCATGATTATATGCTGTTCATGAGTGTTCAAAAAGAATACACCAACACGCGGTTATAAATAGTTACAAAAGTTATTGGATAGAGCAATTTTTAGAATAAGGTTTATTCTAGTATTCCAATAATTTCCAAAACGAATGTAAAAACTTTCTGTACTCACCTTTAATAAAATCCACCGCCATTTCTAAACCATAAGAATCCTTATCACAATCATCCAATATATGGGCACCAAGTGTAATATTTGGCAACAGACGCGCCTCATTTATACGATCAATTGTATAGAGCATTGCCTCCAAGGCTTGTATACCACCCTGCGGCATAATGGGACCACACATAATAGTATCCTCACGTGAGTGTACCATCATTAAGCCACCAAGTATTAAATCACCCTCAACAATAGCTTCACGCTTCACTGGCCAATGACGTTGCGATTGTGTGGCCAACATACGTTGCCAATGTTGTTCGTATTGATCATCCGAATCGGGTAGAGAACGAAAAACTTTATTTGAAATTATATTATTGTTATTGACACCTGGCACTAACGAAGAATATGGTAAAATGGTATAAGTGGGTGCCACATGACGTCCACGATGACGTCCAGAACGTGGTATGGGAATGAAATCGGAGGTGCTGCCAGATGCACTGCTCCCACCAATCAATTCCATTGATGGTATATCATATGAATTGTAGGTGGTGGCATAAGTTGGCGCAATTGTTGTTGTGGTTGAGTGTAGTTGATTTTCTTTCTGTTCCTGTTCTTGATGTTGATGTTGATGCGGGTGATGATGGTGCTGTTGTTGTTGATGTTGCTGGTGTGGTTGGTCTTGTTGTCTTTGAAAATTCTCATTAAGCTTGTAAATTACTTGCTTTTCCTTCTCAGCTTTAGCATCATCGTCATCATCATCGTCTTTGCCATCTACATCCCCATTAATATCCATTCGATTCATTGGCATTGAGTTGTGAGCTGTTTGAAGCTCATTGAATTTTAATGTGAAATCATCATTATCTTCTTCATCGGCAACAATAAGATCTACATCAACATCATTATTATCATCATTCTGATAATAAACATCCGGCAGTAATCGTTCTGATTTCATATACAATTCGTGCAATTTTTGACGGTGATTACTAGCAGAAGCAGCAACCGTAGGAGCTGAGGATTGTTTATTGTTATGTTGCTGTACTTGATGTTGCTGTTGCTTCTGTTGTTCAGGTTTCTCTTGGTAATTCAGTGGATGCTTAAGCTTATATTGATGATGTTGATGTTGCTTCTGATGATGAGTTTGATGCTGTTGTCGTTGTCTATATTGTCGTTGTTGTTGTTGATGATGATGCTGTTTCTGCTGTTGATGATGATATTTATTCTCGTGTTTTGGTTCCATTAATGCAATTTCTAAATTCTCTTCTTCACTAAAAACCGGATGATGATGATGCTGATGATGATGATGATTTCGCCTCTGGTGTTTAAGGTTTGTCGTAACTGATGCTGGTTGGTTATGGTGATATTGGTGAAGATATTGCTGTTGTTGTTGGTTTTGATGCTGCTGTTTATGATGATGATTGTTCTTTTGCTGTTGTTGTTGTTGTTGCTGCAACCCTTCGAAATATTTAGTCTGCTTTTGAAATAATGATTTAGCTAAATTTTCTGTTGATTTTTCTTCCTCATTGCTATTTGCATCCGCTTCCGTCCATTGCTGTTGCTGCTGCTCATTTATATCACCAATTACTTCTTTATCATCCTCTTGATGTTTTCGTTCTACTATTTCCTCAGCGTTAATGTTAAAACTTTGCTTAGTAAATAATAATATTATTGTTATAACAATTGTGATATGCAAAAATAATTTTTTTTGGCATAATGACGTCATATTGTAAAAT
The DNA here is from genome assembly GCA_963691655.1 of Toxonevra muliebris. Taxonomy (NCBI): domain Eukaryota; kingdom Metazoa; phylum Arthropoda; class Insecta; order Diptera; family Pallopteridae; genus Toxonevra; species Toxonevra muliebris. Next base: position 86,322,470 of record OY829328.1, on the reverse strand, counting down.
CGTTGGAATAATGTTGTAGTTGTTGCTTGTTGGATTTTGTTAGCAATGTGTATGATATTTTTACATTTGATATGTTTTTGTTGTTTTTTCAGGTTTTCTTTTTGTTTTTGTGCAGGGAATTTTTGTTTTTGGAAGATTTTCACGATTTTTTTGTTGAAGATTTTTTTGTTTCTTGAGGTTCACATTTTGCTTGATATTTTTTTTTTTTTTTCGATATGCTCGATATGTTGTAATTTTATTTCACACTTTGTTATTGTTTTATTTAGTTTTTGTTAATGGGTTATTGGTTAAAATTCAAATATTTTTTCTTTTTTGTCATTGTTTTTGTTGTGTTCATATGAGATCTTTCATAGACAAAATAAGCGTAAATATAATAAAAAAATTTACAAATACACAGGGGTCAAAAGGTTTTTATACATATACTCAAGTGTCATACTGTGATTTCAATGAATTTCATCGACATAGGTAGTTATAGAATATGTAAATGTGGAAGCTACTTTCAACAGCATTTTTATTTTTAAGCGTTTTCTTTTTGCTTAACAAATGACTAAAAAAAAAATTTTGAAATTACAAATGATAGTTGAGAAAAATATTAACTTTCTCTTGACGTAATAAGTTCATAAAGCAACAAGTCTCTTAAGACATAAACTTTGTCCTCATACCTCGTTGCCACAATTACAAGTATAGAGATTGCTAGAACTAAATATGTATAGGGGAACAGGTTCCAATTAATATCATGTTCTCATTCAGACCGTCTTCAAACTCAGACGGATTCTAATTCAGATTGTTTTCAACCCACCTCCTTTTATAACTAATACTTATTTCTAACTCAGATTGTGACTCCAACTCTAACTGTATTTTAACTCAGACCGAATATCACCTGAAACTATGTTCTTCTGTTCCAACTCACACCTTTCCGTGGTCAGACCGTGTTTTATTTCAAGCAGTGTTCGAACTAAAATGGTGTTATAACTCGAACAATGCTCTAATTCACACATTATTTCAACTGAGTGTTCTAACTCAAATCACGTTCCAACTCAGACCGTTTCTGGCTGAGACCGATGTATAGCTAAGACCACGTTCTAATAAATGCAGACCGTTTCTAATTCAGACTGTTTCCATATTCTAATTCAGATCGAATTTCAACTGTGACTGTGCTCCAACTTGGACAGTGTTCTAATTCTGACTGTGTTCTAAATGAAATCTTGTTCTTACTTAAACAATGTTCTAGCTCTGATCGTGTTCTCACTCAGACCGTGTCCCAAATCAAACAATTTGTGGCTCAGACTGAGCTATAGCTTAGACCATATTCTAGTTCAAACAGTGTTCTAACTCAGATTGTGTATTAATTCAAACTACGTTCAAATTCAGACCATTTCTAATTCATACTATTATATTTCAGGTCGTGTAATAACTAGGACTGAGTTCTTATTAAGGCTGTGTTCCAACTCCGACTGTATTCGAAGTCAGACCGAATTTCAACTGAGACTGTGTACCAACTCAGACCGAATTCCAACTCATTATTGTTTCCTGCTTTGATCGTGTTAAAAACCCACTCAGAAAATTAGTTGGTATAAAAGTCCTTTCGCTATTTTTTTACAACTTGTTTTTTTTTTCAAAGTTCCAACACACAGATTGCGTAATATTGCCATAAAGAATATTTATGATAAAAAAAGGAAACGCAAAAAAATAACAAATACACACCAAAAATATGTGTAAAAGAATACGCATATAAAATTCATAAATTATTTTCACGTCTTTTTTAGTATCATAATAAAATATTGCTGTAAAAAAAGAAAAAAATTCAAGTATTTACCTTGAATATAATGAATGCATCAGCTGTTTCAATGTATTCAGCACAAGTATCGAATAAATAATACAACAAATTTTTTTGTTCACACCTTTACTCATGACATAATCTATATAGATATATATATAAACCACTTGTCAGCACAGGTGTCAATTTTGATATAAAAGACTGCATGCACTTACATATGCAAGTCTGCATGTATATGTTGTGAGTGTGTATGTAGGTGTGCATTTCTGTAGGCGTCATATACACAAAACATTGTATATATTTTAATAAGCAATAAATTTGATGGCCATTTGTATAGTAAAATCAAAATGATATTTTATTATTAAATTTTTTTATTTATTTTTTTTTTTTGCTTTACTCATACACAGACACATATGTTTGTGTATAAATAAAATGCATAAAATGCATATTATAAAATGTATGATAGTAAAAGTGCTTTATAAAGTAGAGTCCTATATTATACGGTCTCTCTTAATATTGTCCACTTAGGAATCGGTTTGATTTTGTTAGTACTGTTATATTTGAGTTTTCTAAGCGTGAGCCAGGGTCTTCCCACCAGCAACGGAAGAGCAGGAGTGATAACAGAAGGGAAAAATTTATAGTAAAAATGTTTTATTTCTTGCCTAGTCGTTTCCAATTTCTGAAGTAAAAGTATTTAATCATAAAAAAGTATGCGAAATTCCTTTTCTGAAAGAAAGGGAGGAGGAAATAGGAAAACGGAGGGGAAAAGTGTTTGGTAAAGTACATTTTGTAAGGAATAGTAAGTAAGTATTCCATGACAAAGTGACCCAGAAGATAATAAGCAGAGTCTTTGCATGAAAAACAAATTAATAAAAACTCAGTTGAATTACAGACTTTGAGTTAAGCTTTGGGAAAGAGCTTACAAGATTTATAAGTTGTTTAAAAAACATCGTTCTGGCTCATTGACAGTGTTAGGAGTGGTAAAAATTATGTTGATTTTAATTCTTCTTTGATTTTTCATTTCGAAGCATATAAAAAATCGAATTTCAAATCTGAAATTAACTTTATTGTGATTAATGGAGAGTTCATCAAATATTGAATAGTAAATACATTGCTTTTTGACACTATTTTGTATATATATAAATATTTAAAACAAAATACAACTAAGTACCTACATGTATGAAATATAAAATTCTCCTCCCTATGGTTAACCAATTAATTAAAAAAGTGGCAATTTTATAAAATAATTTTGAAAACATCAACTTAAAAGTTTATTAAGGCATCATTAAAGTGCTGCAAAATGAGCTTTAAATGTCATATAAATTATAGTCCCTTGAATATTGATGCGTGCATTTTTTAGCGCATCCATTTCGAAATGCATTTTTTTTTTGCCAATTGCTTGTGTTTTTTACAGTGAATGAATTTATATTGAAATATTTCAGCTATAAAAGTATTTATAGCATAATTCTTTAGTTATTTGTACTCGTTTGCTATTTAATGGAATTTGAATGGTATTTATTGAATAATTATTTTTTTTAAAAGAAGGAATGAGGTAAATGAAAACATTTTATTTTAAATAAATTTATAGTTCAGCGAACTAAAATTGATTGCATGCAGCAGAATAACAGTGGGGCAGTATTGAAAGACAATGTTGTATTCAACCTTTTTGTCAAAGTAATGGTAATGGTTTTTTTATATCGGCATTTCAATTGCGGGGTCTTTGTTCATGTCACCATAAACAGTGAGTGAATATATAAATTTAAGAGGTAGAGATTTGATGTCTCAAGCAAAGTTGTTTCTTATGTTTATAATATAGATAGATCTAGTCAGAAAGACCTCAGCGTCAATATCTGCAGTGAGACTGAATGCGATTCATAGGTGGTCCCTCACAAATTATGGTCATGGTAAGATACTTAGTGAAACTAAATTTCTTCCAGTCTCTGTTGATCTCATCCTCTTCCTGCTATCCTTTGGCAACAGCTTTAGCACATATATTCCATCTCGCCAAGAGTGGTGTGCGAGTAATGTGATACGCCCTGATATCATCGACTTTTATACTGATGGTTCAAAGTTGTATAGTAGGGTTGGGGGTGGGGTTCACTCTGAGCGCCTGAACATTTCGGCGCACTTTCGTTTTCCTGATCATTGCAGCGTCTTTTAATCTGATAAGGTGTAATGCGATACCTTTTAATGGTATCTGCATTTTCACTGATAGTCAGGCGGCAATAAAATCCCTCCAAAGTCCAGCTAATAACTCTAAGGTTGGCCTACAATGCAGATCGTCTCTTAACGGGACAGCCATGGCATACAACCTACCCGGGTGCCTGGGTACAGCGGCATTGAGGGAAACTGTAAGGCTGATGACCTCGCCAGACTTGGTACGACACTCAGCAATTCACTTATGACTGGTAATGCAGGTATACCACTTGCCACGTGTAAACTTTTAATTAAAGATCACTACTCCCACATTGCGAAGAGCAGGTGGAGAATAGAACCAACTTGCGCTATCGCCAGACAGTTTTGACCAATGCCTGATCATTGTCACACTAAAGCGCTCATTAATCTGGACCGTGTCCACATAAGTGGGGTAGTTTCTATTCTAATCGGGCACTGCCTCATTGACAGCCACGCACGTAGACTAGGTCTTCCTTATAATGACTTCTGCAGAAGCTGTAGAAATAAAGACTATGTAATTGCCCTGCTTTAGCAGCACGCAGACACAGAACTCTGGGAGCACCCTTCTATGGAAAACTCATAGAACTGGCAACCTCTTTTAATTGCAAGCACAAATTGGTTTAATTAGGAAGGGATCAAGGGGTAACACTCACCCCAAGGGTATCACAATGGACCAATAGGTCTCAGTGTGTTCTTTTATGAACAGCCTAACCTATGTTTACATCAATCCACCAACTCCATACCTTTTTTCCTACTTCATTTTTTTGGGTATTCTTAGTGAATATAATAAAAAAAATGTCTGAAGACTTCACTCAGATAAAAGTTTTGAATAAACGAAAATGTAAGCACAAACTGTCTTATGATATTCTTCATTCACTTGAAGCAAACCCGATTTCGAAAATTCAGCGGTGCCCAAGTTCAATGATTTGAATAAATTTTTTAAACTAGAACGTATTCAGTATTTCTAGATATGTGCATTTGCCTATTATCAGCCATTTAATCTCGACAATGGTTATTTTCAACAAATCATAAAGATAGTGGAATTTTATATTTTATTTTTGGTGCTTGAGAAGGAATAGTCGGAACATCATTAAGAATTTTAATTCGTGCTGAATTAGATCATCCATAAATTTTCTCTATAAATTTTTAATATTTTTAAGTAATTTTATGTCGAAATTAAATGAAACCTTCTCTTCTACAACACTAACTATAAAACCCAATCATCGACAAGAAACATATACCCATGCATATATATAAAGAAGGGCATAATCCTCATTGACTGCATTGGACTTAAAAAATAAAGATTAATTCTAGCAATATTTTATAATGATTATTGTTATTATTATTGCAAATTTTATGTATAATGTTTTTCAACTTCAAACACATTTCAAAACAAATAAACACGCATAACAAATTTTAACAAAAAAAAGAAAAGAAAAAAAAAAACACTTTTGAATGGTGATTTATCAAAAGCGCTTTTCATCAGTTAAGACTACGACAAAGAAACGAAACAAAATACACAGCAAGCTACTAAAATCATACAAGAACAACAACAATAACAACAAAAGCAACTAACTACTTAAGTAAATGAAAATGTTTTCGTAGTAGAAAGTATATGCAAGTATGTAAGTAAGTAAATAATCCAAAATAATAAATATGTACGCCACTGTGCAACGACGACGCGCAACCGACAACGGCGTAAAAGAATGAATGAATGGAAAATATTAAGTGCTTAAAATAAAAGGGAAAAATGGCGTAGGCATTTATTTAATGTGATATCATTATTATCGAAAGGGAGGGAGAAATAGAGGGAGGGAGGGGGTGGTGCTTTCTAAAACAACGATGCCGATAAGAAAAATTTTAATGCAAAATTCATGCGCGCTAATGCTGCTATAGCATTAACTTATTTGCTGATTAGTTTAAGTTGCTATAACACCAACAGCAGTAACAATAATAACAGCAGCAGCAACAACAACAACAACAATAACAGCAGCAACCTAAACATTAACAACAACACTATCAACATCATCATCACCACCAACGTTTTATCTGTATCATCAGCATCACACCACAGCAATTTTCAAAAAAAAAAAATACAAAATATTTCAAAATAAAAAGAGAATTTAAAAAATTTTCTCTTTCCTTTTCATGTTTTGCTTTTTGAGTTGAGGTTATTATCCTTTACGTTTTGTTTTTGTTTTTAGTATAAAGCCGCTACCGTTATTTTTCGTTGCGTGCCTTTAACTTTTGCTCGGCTTTCTGTTTATTTGGCATTAGAGTTCATTATCAGTTAAGAATTTGCGTTTTTTTTCTTTGGAAATGAAAATATTCTAAGCTTCGTGGAGTGAGAGAAGGTTCGTGTAAAAACTGGCGGCTGCTTGGTTGGTTTCACCAACAATTTGATTAATTATAGCGCCGGGAATTATACTTGATGTTTGGCTTCTTTTTTATGCTTTCTTTCATTTTTTTCTTTCTTTGTATATACAAATTTGTTGCTTTAGGCTGAATGCAAAGAAAAACAAATATCCCTTTTTCTTTTGAGTTTTGAAGTTTTGAACATGTAAATTTGAAAGTAGCAACAAAACCCAAAACTGAGTTGATAATCTTACATTTTAAAGATAATACGAAAACTTTTGGGTACATAGTAGCAGCAAACGTAATTTGAAATAAAATTCTATTCATATGAATATTTTTATGTAAATTTAATTTAGAGCAATGCAGTCTAGTCTAAATATCATTCATTTTTTTGAACTACTTAGTATTGAACTATATCTTGTAAAAACTTTCAAACTTTCAAAATTAGAATTTCGCTGTGTAACTACAAGCGAATTGTGTTAAGATTATGGATCTTGCTGCTATATGTTAAATTTTTGCCAACAATTTCAGCCTAACCTAACCGTAGGCAGTGCTCTTCTTGCAAACACACTTCAGGAGGCTTCCACCAAATGACAAACTTTTTTTGAAACTCAAATTTTATCACATTGTGTTATTAAATGTACATTTATAATTATTATTTATATTTTCATTTATTATTAAGCTTATTATGTTGACATATTTTTAGTCAAAAAAAGTTTAATTATAATTTTATCATTAATAATTATAAAAAAGAACAGGAAATCATATCAGTCACACGAGTTTTTTTTTAAATAATAAACACATAGAATAAGAATACCTATTAATCTTGCAAAACCAGCTTAATTGCAATTAATATGAATTAAAATATTAATGTTAATATTATTTATCAGACTTTTTGATTTATTTTTTGTTTGCTTGTAGATAGTTGGTTTGACATTATAGTGACAGGTTTTTATCACCACAATAATATTAAAATAGTAATTAATATTTCATAATCTTTTTAAGCATAAAAAACATTTTTGAAAATTAAATTAAAATGACTAATAATACATGCTATTATATTTATTTAATTTAATGTACAATTTAATGAACTCAACGAAAGCTTAAGTTCAGATTGCTAGAGTAAGTGTATTTAAGAGAAAGTAACTTGAAGTTTTTGACTTTTTATTTTTGCAACAAAGAAAATGAGTTAACAATTTTCTAAAATGTTATTTTGAGTTTGTGTTGTTATAATAAATGCATGTCAATTCTTTGCATATTTAGTAAATAAAGCATATTTGTAAATGCAATTTAAAATACACTTACAAACAAATCCAAAGCTACTTATTTCAAGTGCCTTAAGATATACAAAACTCTTATTTATATTTGTTATTAAATAAATGAATAAACAAAACTATTTCATTTTAATTAAACAAATAAAATCTTTGTAAATAAAATACACTATATAACATAGCGCCTTAAAGCATGCATTAAATTATTTGGATATGTGCTTCTATTCATTGTATTTTTAGTATGCTTGACTACTTTGAAATATTCTTATACAATAAAATAACATTAAAATCTACAATAAATACAGTTTAACTTAACCTTTCTCTATAGCTTGACCATAATAAATTAAAAATAAATAAAATTCCTTAAATGCAAAATAACAAAATAACTAAAACGTGCTTAATGAAAATAACTGGAAAACAAAATAATCAAATAACAAGAAAAGGTAAAATGAGAAAAGGAGAAACAAAAGGAAAAAAATTAATATTTATCTATTAAAAGGTCTAGTTATACAGTAAATAATCAATTCTTTTTTTTTTATTGCATATACACAGGCATATTTAAACACGAAGCCAAAAAAGAAAGAATGGAAGAAAAACTCTTAGGCATTTTTGGTAACTTTTGAAGTATGAGAAAAGAATAAATACAGTATAAAAGTTTATTAGAAAAATACCTGAGATTTTTTCTTGCCAGTTTTGTATGTAGATACATGAGAATGTATATGTGCATACACCATACATTTATGTGTTTATATAAATATGTTAGACAAAATAGCAAGAAAAAAAATGGTTAAGAAAAAATTTTTCGTTCATATATAGAGAAAAAGAAGATATTGTAGAAAGCAGAAATGTACTCGATACCTAGTAGGTACAAATTATGAAATTTCATTTCGTGACTTTCAGTTTGGATTGGTAGTATATTGTTTCTTGAAAAATAAAGTGCTTGTGAATAGACTTCCACTTCTAAATCAACAACTATTAAGGATCTTACAAATTTTCTCCATCAAAAAAGATTTTGAAAATCGTAAAATATAAAGTTGTCAAATATTTTGCTGAACAAAAATATATACAACTTTTAATGTTTTATAATTTTTGAGATCAAACTGACCAAGTGAATGGATTCTTAAACAAATGTTGGTAGGGTAAGTTTCATTGAGTGTATAAATCAGAATGATTTGTACTTTGGATCACTTTGATGCCTATAATTTTTTTGCGGTTTATATATATAATCTAGCTATAACTCCAAACTCCAAAATATCGATAGATATATGAATAAGAGTTATAGTTCTTAACATTTTATACTATAATGAAACATGCGTACCGCAAAGGAAAATCGGTTGAAACGGCCTTGAATTCTCTAGTTTTCACTATTGAACAGGCCCTTCACTTCAGGGATTACACTTTGGTGGCTTTTCTCGACATCGAGGGGGCCTTCAACAATGTCTTTCCTGAAGCGATCATTCATGCTCTCGAGACCCTTGAGGTGGAGGCTCCTTTGAGGAAACTTATACACTCCTTACTTACAAGGAGGGTTATCAAGTCGAAATTGGGGGGCTCTTCCATAACAAGGTATGCTCACAGAGGTACCCCCCAAGGGGGGGTACTCTCGCCACTTCTCTGGACACTTGTAGTCAACGGATTGCTTCTATCCCTAGAAGAAACAGGCTGCAAAGTGATTGCCTATGCAGATGACATAGCCATTGCTATATCAGGCAAATTCCCCAACACACTAGGAGATGTTATGCAATCTGCTCTTAACATTCTCACGAAATGGACAGGAAATTGTGGACTGAGCGTCAATGCGCAGAAAACCGAACTTGTCCTCTTTACTAGAAGGTACAAAGTACCACCCTTTATTGCACCTTCACTCAATGGCACTAGGCTTGTTCTCAATGAAGAAGCTAAATACTTAGGCCTCATTTTAGACAAAAAACTCAGCTGGAAGCAAAATACCCGATGGCGGGTAGATAAAGCAATAACAGCGCTTTACTCGTGCAAACGAGCAATAGGAACCAAATGGGGTATGCAGCCGCACGTGGTTCACTGGCTATATACTTCCGTAGTCAGGCCCATATTGATGTATGGTGTTGCGGTCTGGTGGACGGCTTTGGACAAGGCAATTCATATGAATATGCTTTTGAAAGCACAAAGAACTGCTTCACTCTGTATCACTGGTGCACTAAGAAGCACGGCCACCAAGTCCTTGGATATCATGCTTCACTTCCTTCCTCTTGACATTTATGGCAAACATTGTGCAGCCAGTACTGCCCTGAGACTAAATTCCATTTCGGAATGGTCAACAGACAGATCAGGACACTCCACGATCCTAAATAATTTTAGTTTCGTACCTAAGACAATTGATTACACCCTTGCGAAACCAATCTTCAACGACAAGTTCGACACTCTTATTCCTGATAGACAGGAATGGGAGAATGGAGAGCGGTTTCAAAAGGATTCTATCCACTTCTATACTGACGGCTCTAAACTGGATGGCAGAGTTGGAGCTGGCATCTTTTGTGAAGAGCTGGATGTAAATTTATCCTTCAGGCTGCCTGATCACTGCAGTGTATTTCAGGCAGAGGTCACGGCAATCAAGGAAGTCACGTACTGGCTGAGGTATAACGTGATATCCAAGAGGGATATATATATTTTTACCGATAGTCAGGCAGCTATAAAATCCCTTGAATCTGTCTACCTTACTTCTAAAATAGCTCTTAACTGTAGATCGTCTCTTAACGAGATGTCCGATCAGTTCAATCTGCACCTAATTTGGGTGCCGGGGCATATAGGTATACCGGGGAACGAAACTGCTGACGGGTTAGCTAGAAAAGGAACACTGTTGCAAATCACTCCTGACAAGGAGCATATAGGCGTCCCTATGGCAACGTGTAAACTAAGGCTAGCCACGAATGCAATAAAACTTACTAACGAAAGGTGGTCACTGGAAAACACCTGCAAAACTACTAGACTCATTTGGCCTAAGCTGGATAGTCGCCGGACAAATGACCTGATACATACCAACAGGCACTACATCAGTACTGTGACTTGGGTGATTACTGGACATTGCCCCATTGGAAGACATGCAGAAAGACTGGGTCTTCCATATAGAAATCATTGCAGGAGCTGTGGCAACGAGGAAGAACAGGAAACTGTAACTCATCTTTTATGCGAATGCCCAGCTTTGATTCACGTACGAAAGAAACATCTGGACAATTTTGTCTTCAATGACCTTAAAGACTTGACTGACATCCAAATCAGACACCTACTTAACTTCCTGAAAGGTACTCAATGGTTCAATGGCCTGAATTAGAGGGATAGGGACTTCGCTCCTTTTGTATGGTATCGCAATGGGCCTGTCTGGCCTAAGTGTGCTGGCGCTCGCTGGCAGCCATTTTAACCTAACCTAACCTAACCATACTATAATGAATGCAGTAAGCATTGATAAAAAAAGTTCTCACCGGGAATACGTACAACAAAAATTCCTTTTTTGTTTTCACATTCTGAATTAAGTATATCAAAAAAAAAAAAAAAAGAAAGAATTACTTTCGTCTTAATGTGATTAGTATAGATCACGCATAAAATCAATAATAATAACTCTATATGTAAAAAAATAATAATAAAAATAAACAGATATGCTTAGTGAATGCTTAGTTTTTATAGAGTTACTATTTGTTTAATTTCAAAATAAGAAATAGAAACATTTGACTGATATTAAGGTCTTAAAGTGCGCTCCGTTTTCTGATATTCTGACGTTTTCGTTATAGGTTAGGTTTAGAGCGATGTGCTCAGAAATACTGCGTGTCCACGAGGGCCAAAAATCGGCCCATTATGATGTCCCTATGCATTTGAAATCCTCCACCTACGAACATCTTCGATATAAACAGTTGCATTTATTCAAGAATAGGAATATTTTTGTATAAAGTTAGCATGAACCTGTTTATAAAAAATCTTCTTATGTTAATATTTAATGTACCTTAACTTGTTTGTTACATATGCAAAGAAACTTTCTGATATGTAGGCGCTGTGTGTAAAAGCAATAAAATAAACATAAATAGCACGTAATATATTATATATGTTTGTATGTATTATGCAAGTTTTATATTAATCACCTTGGCAACAAAGTTTTAATCAATAGCTTATTTTATGAAAAAATAAAATAAATAAAACTATAGCTAAATCTAGCACCAAATCAATCAACTTCATTGAAATATCAGTTAACTTTTCATTGTTGGTGTTACCCACTCAATTATGAGTAAGCAGTAGTGGATTTTGGGAGGGGGAGGAGAAGAGGCTTTAGGAATAAAACCCTCCTGCTCTCTTTTTTCGATGGATATCTCATACATATAGGTTTTTGGTTATGAATTAATAAAAATTTGAAAGGAATAAAAAAATGTAAACTCGGAATCTATATATAGTATACTATAGATATACTATAAGCTTACTATACATACAAATATATGCATATTATTTCCTCGTACTTTTTTTTATATATATTTCATACAAAAATTAAATATTATTTTGCTAATATTTATTGAAGGATAAAATTGATTTTTATAGCTATACACGTAGATCAAATATCTTGAATATTTATCTACACATGTTTGAATATACAAATACCCAGTAAAAATTTATAAGAAATCAAACACAAAAAATAAAAATATTTTTAGATTGTTATTTCGGAGTAATTGCTTTAGAAATTACGCTAGGTCTGTGATAAGCCAATCCTCTACTCAGACAGTAGACAAACTGGTTTGAGCTCCCTAATTCCCGTCATTATTTGTAATACAATAGATTTGGAATTCTGGAAATGTTCTGTTTAGTTCAAATATTGTTTTACTGGGTATTTGTTTTTTAGTCGGTATAAATACATATACGTATATACAAACACGTAAACATTTTATGTGCACTCTAAGTTTCTAGCTTATTCATGTGAAAATCACTTTTTTTTAACATCATTTTCATATATCTTTTCTTTTTTTTTTTACTTACAGAATTTTACATATCCTTTCTTTTTTCATATATTTTATTCCCAAAAATCAAAGGATTAAAAAGGTAGAAGAAAAAGAAACAAGCAGATAATGCTATTTAGTTACCTATACCTAACAATATGCTCTTTGAAGTTTTATTTAATATTTTGTTGCCTTAAGCAAAATTTATAAGTATATGATGGAAGTCATATGTAAATAAATTTGGGTGTTTCTGTTTCTCCTACTACACGTTATGAAAACGCAAAAGAAATTTAATTTTATTAATACTGGAAGCACTTTAAAATATCTATGTAAATATTTTAGATGCTTAAGAATTTTAGTTTTTTTTTATATTTACTAAAACATAGGTTGGGTTAAGTGGCTGTTGAAGGACAGACATAGGTCAGTATGGCTCATTGTGATACCACATGGTTGGCAATTTGTTATCATTTGGCGGTTTTCTCATTGCCTACCAAGGACGTGAACTTGTACACTTTCTTATAATTCTTATACACTTCATATTGTTAGTGAATGTAAGAAGGTTGTAAGACCAACACGGCAGTTTTTCCATATTAAACGTATTAAATTTACTGACTATATAACTTTGATGAATAAGAAGGTGGATTGAATAATTTTCATTGAATGTTTGATTTAAATGGAAAAAATGTCATTCACTTATTTTAGACAAAGTAAAAATGTTAATTAGATTCGAAAGCTCGCAAGCAAAAAGTTTTGAGGTTAAAGTTTTAAAATTAATATCAGAATCACGGTTTTATCCTTTAATACCTAAGAAGTAATACCTAAGAAGTAATTCTTCTTTGTATGTTCTTAAAAAACTAGTTAGCGTATTGCGACTATTTATAAACGAAATACTAAAAATAACTTACTACTTTCGTATATAACTAAAAAAATATTAAAGAGACAATGTGATTAAAAAAATTTTTCACTTAATTAATTTTTTTGTGATATTAATAAACTTTGTAAAATGGAGAAAAAAAAGTTTGCACACATATTTTTATATGTAAATAAACATATTTATTTTTATACAAATACATTTTCATTGTTTCACTGTCAGCAAAACTATATATTTTTTTTTCTTTTATTATAAATATTAATATGAAAAAAAAAAACAGAACTGAAAAGATATTTTATTGATTTTTAAGTCAGTATTGAAATGTGCATACAGCAAACAGCTTCAATGTCAACCAATCATCAAGTTTAAAAATATTTGTTTCATTACTTATTGAAAAAAAAAGTTAAAGTGTGTGTAGGAGCAGTGACTGGCAGTGGCATGGCGTATGATGCTTGGTATGTGTGCGTGTGAATGTTGGCGCACTATAAGCCACTTTGTAATATTTAATTGGCATTTAATATAATTTAAAACTTATTGCGCTTTATACAGCACATACTTAAGTCTGCTTACACTCAGTAATATTGGATGATGATTGCTAATTAAAATGCATTTTTCCTTTCGTTTTAATTGCTTAACATTTGGTAATTTAAAATTCATAAAATTGCCATTTAAATTAAATTACTTTTATTTGAAATGGTGATTTTTTTAAGGTTTTGCTTTTGTCTATTACATGCGAAAAGCTCGGCCTTGGCGCTCCAGGGACTGTTGTGCCATAATAGTAGTAGTAGTAGTTTTGCCTACACACTGGTGTTGGTCATAAGATTCAACTAGATGCTGTATTATAGAGGATTTTGTTAAAAAACTGATGATTTTCATAGGATAAATGCACTTACTACTGCTAGTACTTGCCCCTGGAGGGCCAACGCCGAGCTTTTCGCACTTATAAATGCACTTGTATGTATATAATATCAAATCACTAATATTCAGTGTAGTAAATTATGCGGTATCTTCAACTAAAAATTTTTTTTTTAATATCATAATCCTTTGAACTAACAATTTCGCTGGGGAAATCATATTTTTCCCTACTGAATGAATATCTCTGTATTTATTTGCATTTATATTTTGAGATTTGCGAATATATTGAAATGTAAAGCTTTTTTTAGCAAAAATGCATATTTGTATGTGAAAGAAAAATTCTACAAAATAAAAATAAAATGAAATCAATACTGAAAAGGAATTATCAGAGCAAGCAAAAGTTTTACACAAACATACGCTCACAAATAAAAAAGTTTTGGAAAAATCTTATGTCAAAATAAAAACGTGTTCAGATTTTATCACCCAGCGGAGAGAAGTACCAATCTAGAATATGCTGCAAAAAAAAGTAAATATTCCCACTATTTCTTTTTTCTTTCGCAAATCAGATACAAATAATGTGCATAGAAATAACAGAACATTTTAGAAAGTCTTTTAAAAGTAAAATCAGTGCTTTGACGATATTTAAAAATTGAAAATTTATTTAAGGCTGCTCCATTCAAATATTTTATCCTTTGAAATCCTTTTTTTTTTAAATATCAAGAAGACATCATGGAAGTGTGAGGAACAACTTAATATAATAGAGAGAAAACAAATTGAACTTGCTGTGAGTTTTTAAACATAGGTAAATAAATTAAAAAACGCAAAACTTTAAATTAGTTTATAGCTTTGAAATCTAGCAAAAATTGGATACAAAAAGTGAAACAAAAATTCAGGTTTAGATAATAGAAACTGGACACTTACACTTTACTCATAAATGAGTTGATTTGAACCTGAGAAAAAACAATTTCATGAACCATAATAAGTTTCCTTTCGTTTTTGGATATCTAGAAAGTTTGGTAGGCAGATGAACCAGAAAATCGGTAGCAAGATTAGGCATATTTATCTACTTAAAGACCGTGAATCTGAGCAGATTTTAAATGGCGAAATAGAGTTTGAAGACTCCGGAAGCTGAAATTACAAGCGGCAGATCTTAGACACATTTGTATGCCCATCCTACTTTATAATTCATGTGAACAGTATAGACCAAATTAAGAGTAACAAGCCTAACTGACACTTCGCGACGTGTGGTCAGATGCAGAAACTTTGAGAACGCTCTATGCTTCCTGGCAAAAAATAATTTATTTTTAAAGCGCTTCAAATTAAAGGGGTAGCTCAGGAATTTGCTCAGAGAACAGTGCAATGTCTTCAGGGAAATATAATCTTACAAATCGTCATCAACATTTGGAATGCCCCTAGTTGACATTGAAGATTCCTGATGACGATATGTAGATATAAAATTTCGACTCATGTGCGAAATCATTATGAAACATGTTTGGTTTTCAAATTTACCATCTACCAGCTACAGATGCTTATTAACAAATGCCTGGCCAAGAAGAATCACATGTAGTAAACAATGGGCAATCATAAGAATGGAGCAAATTACCATTAAAAGGAGAAAATTGAAAAAGATAGACTTTACTTTGCGCAAACAGCCAGACAGAAATTTTAAATTAGCTCATTTATATACAGAAACCTCAACGAATCAAATGATTTAAATGGATCTAGTTCCTAGAACCACAGCTCATTCAAAGATCTCCTAGGTAGTTAGTCCAATTTAGTAAAAAGACTACAACAAAGTCTATCATACTTTACAGGTAAAATGGATCGAATTCATCAAGTAGATAATTTATGAATAAAGTTTTCCTCTACCACATTTTGCTAAGGATTTTTTCTCATTTGCTGTTCAGCCAACTCTCAGTTTCAAAACTTTAGTATTGAGTTGAATTTTCTTATACTAATGAAAGCTTTTAAATATGTTTCACTAATTTAAAACTATTTAAAACTCTTTAACTTTTTCTGTGCTTCTGAGCTGAGTAAAATGCGGCAAGAGTTCAATTCTCTCGTTGGCAAATGCTTTGTTAAATATTTGAAGTTCTTTCGCTT
Organism: Toxonevra muliebris; assembly: GCA_963691655.1. NCBI lineage: Eukaryota > Metazoa > Arthropoda > Insecta > Diptera > Pallopteridae > Toxonevra > Toxonevra muliebris. Next base: position 86,306,117 of record OY829328.1, on the reverse strand, counting down.
AGGTTATAATAACAAATATGTTAAAGTACTCGCATATGAACGCCTCTATGCATTGTAACCTGTATTTCCATTTACATTCATACATACAGTCTGTGGACTTTTGTCAAAACAACTTATCTCTACATGCAAGATTTTACCTATCCTTTTAAATTCGACATGCTTTTGCTTCTCTTATCTCTATATGGTATATCTAATATCATTAGTTCAAGACTTATAGCTTAAAATAAAAATACTGGAAATTTTGGGTTAAAAGTAGCAAAAACGAATGAAATTGAAAAGAAAAGATGAAACTTCATTTGCAGAGATAAGTTGTTTTGTTAAAAGTCCACACATATATTTACATATATGATTGAATATACTCGAATATATTTTTGCATGTAATTGTCTACCTTTGAAAGTGTACGTGTGTTTATTTGTTTGCATTTCATTGTGAGTGTCACAGATGTAAGTGAATTTTTATAATTTAGTTGAAAAATAAGCAGATCATATAATTTTCTTCGTTGCTGCTTACAATTGTATTATGTTTTATTAGTATAAGCACGTGTGTGTGTGTGTGCATATGTACGTGTGTCTATATGAATGCATATGAATGTGGGATTTAATGAAATTTTATGTCACACAGATTTTCAAAGCCAGTAGGTATAGAAGATTACAAAAAAAAAAAACAGAAAAAAATCTAAAGCTATGTTTTTCTTTTTTCGTTGTGTTGTGCATGTGTGTATGAGTATAAATCAAAAGCGGAAGCGCATATTTACTTGTCAGCTTATGAGCAATTTTCTGTTTTTGTTGTTGTTGTTGTTTTTCTTTCACACATACCTACATGGGTATAAACACACACATAGAGAGAGAGAGACGTTTCTGTACCTGTTAGCTTATGAAGATTACACATACACAAATATGTGTGTCACAATAGGATGCTGACACATATATATATTTATGTAAGTGTGTATGTATGTGTGAAATGTCAAAAATGTAAATCACAACGGCAGCAACTGACAGCATCTTTTGACAAAGCATGACAATTTTGTTGTTTTTTTTCTGTTATTGCTGTTGTTCGTCTTCTTGTTGTTTTTGTTGCTCATAATAACAACAACAACAATACAACACCAGCAATGATAATAACAATGGTAACATCACTGTCACCGTTGACAAATGAAATCACACGCCAGAAGAAAAGAAGAACAACCCCAACAATAAAAATTTGCCACAATTTTATTAAGTATTTTTTATTTTTGCTAGTTGGCATGATAATTTAAAATGCCCTACTTTATATTTCTAATGGTGGTTTAAATTTTCATAATTCATTTCATTACAAGGCAAGTCTTGTTTAATCAATGCACTAGAGGACCCAAGCGGAGAGAAAATCTCATGCATTAAAAAAATTGAAAAGGAAAAATAAATAAAAGCATCTATTTAGGAAATCTCTGGATCCGATGGTAGTCGTGTACACTATTGGGTCCAGAGATTTTCTTAAGGGAGGTTTTACTTTTTCGTCCTTTATATTTTTTGTTTTCATTTACAGTCGATCAAAATGAATGAAGATTTCATTATAAGGTGAGGAGGAGGGGTGGGGGAGGGGGGATGAAGTTTAGCCACATCACAAAAAGAAAGAAGTTATAGAAATAAATATTCCATTCTTTAAACTTTTACAAAAGTAAAATTTTTACTGAATTCTAACTTGGAGATATTCCGCTTGTTTTTCAACGAAATTTTAGAAAAATTTTACTAAAAGTATAAGTGGATTTAAAAATTGTATAAGAGAAAAACTGGTGCTACCGGCACCCATAATGAGATGAGATTTTAATCATTTACCTCGGACTTCAATCATATAACAAGCATAAGTAATTACTTTATTTCCGATCAGTGAAAATTCAATAATTTTCATGACAACTTTAGCTCAAAATTGCATGCAGTTTCTAAATAAATACTCATATCTCATGTAGGGTGCGTGCGTGCACATACTTTAGCTTTAACAAAAAAAAAAAAAAAAAAAAAAAAATAAGTAAAAGTAATTTCTTACATGTTTATTTGTACATACTAACATAAGTTTTTACTTTTGTACCTTTTTCTGTTGCTGTTTGTTATTGTTATTTTTGCTTTTATGAGTTTTAAAATAAATGTAACTCAATTCATTTTCGGAAGGTACAAATACAAGCTTCTAAGAAATACAAAAAAGTTAAAAAAACAAAAAATTTGCCAGTAAAAATAAAATACAATGTGAGAAATAACGAAAAATCTTTTTTTTTTGTTTTCTTTTTTATTATTTGTTAAATTTGGATTTGGAAAAAGTTTTGCAGGCTTTCGTTACTTTTGCTTCTGTTTTTTTTGTTTTTTTTTTCGTTTGTTATAAAATATGTATGTCATTTATAATTATATGCATGTAATACCTGAATACTTTTGCGAATATATACAAACATATTGAGGCAAGTCCTTGTAAAAGTTATTCCTTGGTACTCGAATATATTTTATTTTTATGAGAAATTGCACGCTTCTGCTTTTTTTATTTTTCTTATAAGAAATTAATCAGTTGCTTTGAAGATTGTTGTGAATCATTAAAGAAACGTGGAATTAATGACTTTAATTTACAAATTTATTAATTTTATTTAAGATAATGTAATTTTACCAATTAAAGACATAGATAAATCTGCTGCAGATGTTGAATTTTTCACTTCAAATTGAAATCATCAGCTAACAAATTTAACTCTTTAATTCAGAAAACATATTTTGATTTAAAATATCCATAATATACTATAAATTACATAAGTATTTTTATATGAAAATTAAAAAAAAAAAAAAATGCTAAGCTATCTTTAAAATTCTTATAGGAAAACAGAAAAAAAAAATTTTGTTCATTATTTGAAAAATGATTTCACATTATCATCTTAAACGGAAAAAACGCACACAAATAAATATATAAAAATATAGCAAATCATTTGCCATAAATTTTCGCCAACAATGCATTCAGCTTGAGCAGTTACTGCTGCTGTTGCCATTGAGTAATATTGCGGTTTTCATTGTTGTTGTTTTTGTTGTTGCAAGACTCAAGCTAAATATTTTCATGCTTTATTTGTTATAAAAAATATTTTCCACTTGGTTGCACTCAGTAACCGCACCCCACACGTCCCAGTTATTCGTTAGGGTCACAACCAATGTTCATAAGTGTGAATTGTGTCTCTGATAAGCTGCGCGCCATTGTTTGCGATTATTTGTGCGTGAATGTATGTGTAAAAGTGCGTGAGTGTGTATGAGTGCGTGTGCAGCAAAGTGCGAAAAATGAAAGAAAATTGGCTGAGGAAATGGTGTTCAGAGCGGTTTTTTGTTTTATTTTAGCGCACAATTAACCAGTGTTGCCTGATAGAAATTTTTGGTACAAATAACTTTAAATTCTATTGTAAGAGAAATATTTTTTTGACTTTGAATTTAGTATATTATTAATTCGAACAAATCATATTTAAATTATGTCTGTAATTGAAAAAATAAGATCCCGGACTCGGTAAATTTTACCTTAACTTTGATTTGAATTAGATTAGATTTTTATTTCAAAAAGTTTTCATCTTGGAATACTCATATCCCAATTATATTATTCTAAACCAATAGTAATAAAACTTTGAATGGAGACTATAAATTGGGGAGTCTTCATCAGAATTTAATTTTAGTTTTCGAGTTTTAGTTATCAGTACCAAAAATACATTGGAAGTTTTTGTTTTGAAATATTGTTCGGATTAGGCAAACACAACATTTTTTATTAAAATTAATAGGCTTTGGATGAACAAATTTTTTATTTTTTCAATTATTTTATTTTCCACCAGAATCGGCAAGGGTAAAATTTTTTATTTTCAAATTTCATTAGAATAAATTTCATTGGAGTCAATAACTTAATTACCAGCAATTCAATTTGACTTTCACTTTAAAAAATGGTTTTAAAAAGACACTCGGATTCGGGAAAAATATGACTAAGTTCCAAAAGAAGTCTATCCGATTTTTAAATTTCTCTTGTTTTCTCAGTACGGGCTGTGGAAAAATTAAGTTCGAAAATTATTTCATAATTTTGGCTTGCAGTAGAAATTAAATTCATAATATACCAAATACATTTTCATATAAAATCAATGATTTTTATTGTTCGGACTCGACAAAAAACCAATTTTGCTTGAAGAGAATTCTTTACTTTTATTTTTACCAAATTATTTTTTCGAAATACATGAAAAATTTTAAATTGTACGTTTCGAATTCGAATTTCACACTTCGAAAAACATTGTTTTATATTTTAAAAAGTATCTTAATTTTAAATCTCTTTGAAATGCCCATCATTTTTATCGTTCAATTCGAAATAAATAAAACTCTTATTTTACCAGGGCATTTTTTTGGTTTTTCAAATAAGATTTCAGAAAATTTCAAAAAAGAACAAAGAAATTTCATTTAAAATTTATAAATTTTTAAGTTCCGGATTCGGTAAAAATTAATTTATAATATTAAGTAAATAATAAAATTTCTAAATTAAAGGAAAAAAATGAAAATGAATTTTAATTAGAGAAATAAATTTTAGTCTGAATATATTTAGAACGCCTTAGACTTTTACGGTTAGGATTTTGCAGAAAATTAAACTTCTTCTTATGCAAAAAGTTATTTTTACAGAAAGAGATTAACTTATATTTTTGGTTCGATAAAACTTTAGCCTTTATGTAATTAAAAAAAAAACATTAACCTTTTTTCTATAAAAAATTAGATTCATTTATATACAAATAAATTTCGGATACTGCAAAAATTTAATATTTTTTATTTTGATAAAGTAAATTTTGTTGCCAAAATGAATTAAGTTGATGCCATATAAAAATACATTACATTTATGTATGTTGGTAGTAGTCCAGCAACTTTCAAATCCTTGCACTATAGTTTCTTGTGAATAGTTTTCCGTTTCCGGACTGAATTAGGGCTATATTCAACCTAACACATTCGTTCATACATACACTCATACATGTTTGTATACATGTTGTAATACAAAAGCAGCTAGTATATTGTATCAACACGAATTAGCTTTGGGAAATGTTGAAAAATATGAATGTGTGATAAAACAACAAATTTTAAAGAAAACCATAAAACATAACAACTACTGAAAATTTTATTACCATGTACTAAAAAAGAAAATAGAAAACAATTATTACTGTTGCTACTACCACAAAAACTACCATGACTAAATATATTTAGTAATTATGAAGGCAAACTGCATACTTTTCTGGCTTCCGCCCATCCCAAAGTGGTTCAAGTAGCTACATAAAAAGTTTAACTGGTCAGTTAATTAAAACATGCATTTTTTCGTTATTAAAAATTAAATTGGAGGGTAAAAGATTCAAATTCACATACTTGATATTTACATTTTGAGGTTATGAATTTTGGAAAATTTTGTATTTAAAATATTACCAAAAAAAAAGTACAAGTGCATGTGAAATTTGTTTAGATGATACCACATCTAAATATTACAATTCCAATTGAAACTGTGAGTTTTGTGAAATGTTTTTGAGAAAAAAATTCCAAATAATAAGTGCATATGAAATTTACGATTGTATTAGAATCAAGTATCGAAATTTAAATTTTCCTAGGACTGCAAAATTACATATCAAAACTATTTTGACTGAAGATATGTATACCAACCAATAAATAAAAATAAAAAAAAAAAAATAAAAATCCAGTGAACTAATAGAGTGAGCTCTATAGAAGCCTTTCTTGCCTACATAAAACCTAAAACAAAATTCATATCACACTTTTAGACATTTCCTTAATCTAGTTTTGTTGGCTCCACTTGTGATTGAACCATGGGTCAAAAATTTTTTTTTTTTTAAATCAGTTAAATATTTTTTTTTAAACGTTTTTTGGTTTCACATGGAAGCCTAATGTAATTACAACAACAAACGATTTCATTATTTACTTACGTAGTGTAAAAATGCCGCTTGTACATTATTCTGGAAAAAGTGTACTTCGAAGGTTATTCCAATGATTTGGGACAAGAAACATTTTCTCTGAAAGCAGTGCAACAGTTTTCCCAACGGTTTCTGTTTTATCGGCCATTTATTGAAAATGGTGCTTAAAACCTCATTTTCAAAAGAAAGGGTAAGAGATGGAGAAAAAGTGTGTACTTAAAAATTATTTATTTCTTTGTGCTTAATAACTTAGCTTCAGACATCAAATTCGTAGCTGTTGAAATAAAAAAATTCTCAATAACCCCTGAAGACCCCATTTTTCTGAATTCAGTGCCATATTGTGGGAGAACTAGATGTGATGGAGAAAAACTGAAAACGCGGTCGTAATTAGTGACCCTAAGTTACTATAAAACAGTTGAAAAATCTCGCGCATAAGACAAAAGTTGAAAATTTGTTGCACCAGTCTCTGTGCAAAACACAGATATAGCTTTTGATGGCTTCATGCAGACATCTCTACTTTTGCTAGCAACATTTATGCAAGTTTTCTTATTACTCATGAGTGTAATAAATTTTATCATCATTTTTATATGTATACTGCAATATAGACTACTTGAATACACTACTATTTTATGCTCGTATGTATATAAATATTGAGTATCATATTTATGTTAAGTATAAATATTTCCCTTAATATAATACTAAATACTTTTACTGAAAATAATTGACAATTTAATACTAATTATTTATTACTAAATACATAATATTTATACAGCTGTACATAAATAATATACATATGTATGACATTAAAGGCAACATGAAAGCATATCCCAGCAAAAATCAAAACAGAGGCAATTATTTCCAAAATAACTTAAGCTACTATGCATTCAAATTTCAGATCAATTCGTTTGCCAAAGGATTTAATAAGATAATTCCTGGTTGGGATGAATAAGATAGCGAAGAATCGACTGGTTTTAATTCAGGGTGCAAATCTTCTACCTAATCAACCATGTTGAAAAGTCGTTAAGAGTAATTGACTTTTGTTTCTTGATGTTGAGCATCTAATATGTAGTCTAGGCAAAACTTTCTTGGCAAAAAAAAATCGGTGATCTCGGTGGTCTCCGCTGCCTTAGAATCGATTCCCAAACGGGGAGTGATTGCTTTAAAAGGTGTTGGAATAGATTGTTTTTATCAATTTAATTTAAATTAATTTAAGTTTATTTTTATTTATTATTTGACAATTTTGTTCTATCTAAATCAATTTTAAGTTCATCTCGACAAATTTAAATTAATTTTGAGATCTTATTGATCAACTTTAAATTAATGTTTCGATTAATTTTAAGTCTATCCTATTCAATTTAACACAAATTTTAGTCCTGTTTTAATAATTTTAATTAATTCTTGGTTCATTTTGATCAGCACTAAATCAGTTTTACAGTTATATTGATAAATGTTGAGTCCTTTTAATCAATTTATATTCGTTTTTAGCACATTTTGATGAATTGGAAATCAATGATCAGATCAAATCTTACAAATTTAAAAAAATTTTGTTGTCTATTTTGATCAGTCCTCCTTAAGAATGGGTACATTCCATTGTATAAACGCATCTTTCTTTTGCTGGGGTATAGAAAGAAAAAGCTTTTTGCTATGTATATAGGTCATAAAATTGCCTGACGCTCTTGTCTTTATTTTCATTACCCAAATGAAAATCAGCTTTTTGCACAACAATTTTATGATCAACAACATTATGAAAGAGAAAAGAAAAAAATAATAAAAATGCTGGAAAATGCACGTTTACTTGTAAAAGTACGAACATAAAAATTAACAAAATTGTTGTGGTTGGTGATTTATTTTTTTCGAGTTGATAGAAGGGAAATTTAATTTTAAATATGAAGTTAAATTATAGTTGGGTTTTAACACTTGATATGACAGGACTGAAATTATTAACCTGTTATTACTTTTAAACATTCAATATCGCAGAATCGTAAATTTTCTATATTCTATAAAAAACACATTTTGTATTTTTGCGTCAGAAATTCCAGCCGTTTTTGTGTGTGGTTTTTCTCTGCAAATTCTTTATATATCTCTGTATGTACATAAATAGTTCACTTTCTTAACTATGTAGTAAATTGTACTTAACTTATTACTAACCAGTTGCTGTTACTCCTGAAAAATATTTATTGCAATTTCCATAAAATGAAAATGTCCAAACCAAAACAAACCTAATAAAATAAAACAATAACGTGAAACAAAAACGGTATACCGGAACGGAAGTTACGTAAATTGTAACTTAAGTACTTATACCCATACACACACCTGTATATATTCATATGTGTAGACACATACATACATGCAGCTGAGTATCCTAAGAAGTAGGCTACGTTGGTTGTTTTTATTCTTTTGTTTTTCGATTTTCTTTTCACAGCTAATAAATGCGCTAAACACGCGATTTTCACATGATTTTCATATGAAACATAAAGAGCTTCAAGAAAACAGAAAAACATAAAGAAAATTCAACACACATCTAGATCTGTGTTATATTCATGCATAATGCATACATAAAATTAAGGTTGATCGGAGGTTTATAGCAGTTATGTGCTTTAAACGCCTACAACATTATTGCCGGTTGTTGAGTGCCTAAAAGCATGCAACGATTTTTTATTTCTGCATTTGTTGCAAGTATCTAACCAAACAATATTATTGAAAATTTAAATTATGTGCTGCTTTAGTGTTGCTTCACAAAGAGTGAAGAAAAACTATGAGCATAATATAAAAAAATATAAATAGGTATTAAATTTCGCTTCAGGTATTAAAGAACGTTTTGCAAACTTTGTGAAAAATGGAGCAAAAAAAGGAAATGATTTAAAAGCAATCAAGTTCCAATTTTTCAAAAATTTCTGTCGTTTTTTTATGTTGCGAATTTTTTTATGCAATGTCAACAAATTTAATTTATACTTAGCCTGGGAGGCGCGTAATAAGCCGCAAACTCAAACACTTGCCTATAAAAATAAAAGTGCACATAAACACAAACACGTGCGTGTATATATAAAAATTGGAATAAATTAAATTACATGTTGTACATACATCAACGTAGTTAAAATTGTGTTACCAATAAAATAAAGGAAGGAAAGCAGGAAGGACATAAAAAAAGACAACAAAAACATAGCGAGAAGTATGAGGAGTAATGAGTGTCTGGGACGTGGGTAGAGATGCAGCATAAATAAGAGTATGATGTGGTAACAAATTTGGCACTCACACTCAGCCAACTTACCTACAAACAAATGTGTATATATGTTTAAATACATATGCATGTATGTATGTGTCATATGCCGGAAGTGCTTAAATGAAGACGTCGATGAAAAGTTACGTTAAATATGTGCAATTTTTAAGTACATACAGACATACACTCACTTTCGAACAAAAATATTATGGCACAAGAACAGATACTGAAGGAAGGAAAAAGGTAGAGGAGAGGAGAAAGAGAGAGAGAGAGAGAGAAAGAGAGAGAGAGTGGCGGAGAGTGTTTAAAGCAGAGTGCTGAAAGACAGAATACATAGATTATTTGGCTTGCTCTCTGACTAAAGATAGCAATCATGTCGCATCAGCAAGCAGTAGCAGCAATAACAAAATTTTTGTTGCAAATTGCTTGCTCTACTGGAATCATATCCTGCCGGAGGATATTGTCGTAGTAGTAACAGTAGTTGTTCGTATGCTGATACATACAATCTAGCTAGTAGAAAAATGTATAGAATATGCTCTTCAGTTGCAGGTATCAGCAGCAAGCATCACGCAACACACGAGGAATGTGCTAATGAAAAATGCAAATTTTCGCGTCGTACGGGAAGGAGAATAAAATTCAAGCATTCCATTGTGTTAAGAGTTTAAGTAGAATTTTATCTGAGAAAAGGTTTTTTTTTTAAATGGTTTACATTTTTTTGTTTGTGTGAGAATAAAAAATTTATATAAAATATAAATGTTGTAATGGTTTTTGTTTATTTTTTTTTTAGTTTAAATATATGTATGGATAAATTTGGAACTTTCTACTATTTTAGAATTTTTGCAATTTTTTTAGGTATTTAGAAGTATGCTACAATTTTTTTTTTTAATTTGTGCTAAGATATTTGAAACAAGTTCAAAGTTATCGATGTTTGTTTCATTTAGAATCGCCAAGCTATTTTTTTAAAGCTTAAAAATATGCTGGAATTTATGCACGAACTCTTTTCATAAGCTACGTATCTCAATCCAGTCAGGTGCACTTTGCTTTTAAGCTTATTTTGCTAGCAAGTGAATAGCTTTATGATTTTATAAAATGTTTAACTGTAAAACAAATGAGAAAATTTTCTACAGTGCAATGTTTTAAAATTTAATTTGCTTTTGCTTCTCAATTCCCAGAACGTAGCAAACGAAATGATTTCCTTTCATTCAAAATTTTTAAGAATATTGTTTATAATCGGCAGAAATTTTAAATTTCAAGGAAAACTTGGAAAAACTCATATGTTGACTTTTACTGCACATTTAAAACTAATATGTTTTTACCTAAAATTGCCATTTATGCATATGTGTATGTACTTGAGTGCTTTAATGTTTGCTATGAAAAGTGTGTGTAAATTAAAAATTTATGCAGTTCATATTCTGCTAAATGTAGGAACTGTAGTAAAAAGAAAACTTCCAAGAAAAATGTTCAATTCATCATTTTGCATTCTCCAATTTTTAAAATTTTACAGAATTTTCATTTTGCAGAAGTAGAATTTTACCAGCAATAAATTATTTTTAGGAAATGTCTTTAGAAATAACTGGTAAATACTATACTCAACAAATGTTGAGGAATTTCCTTTATTTTGTTTCTCTCTTTGTTTCTAAAAACAGATAGTACAAATTCAAATGCAAAATTTTACTTTGTGCAATATTTATATTAAAAGGTAATATATATGTCAATTTGTTTATATAATCATTTTATATGTTAAACACTTGAATTCAAATGCATTTCTAATAAAACCATGCTTTAACCACTTTCCTTTTAGTCAAAAGTTAAATCAACTTAATCTTCGGGCTCAAATTTCTACCTATTTTTCAGTTTAAAAATATGCCACTATTGAATTCTTCGTAAATAAAACGTATGATTTCTACGAAAATATGATTTTTTCGAAATATTTCAATGTTATTCATTAACAAAATTGTTGCTTTTAAGTTTTACATATAGAACTTTGTGCTTTTGGAATGTGCAATTGCATTTCATAACTTAATAAATTTTTCACTGGGAAGCAGATATGTTGAATAATGTAATGAAATTTATAGTCAAAAAGTAAACAATACAATTTTTGTGATTTAGAATTTGTGCATTTAATTTCATTGCATGAAAAAATGAAAAACATTCACTATTGCAGCCCAAAAGAATTTTTAAATTATCAAAATTCCTAAACATACTTATATCAAATTGTTAAATTTTATTATATAGTATAGCATATCTTTAGGCTGAAAATATGAAAATATTTCCATTGTTAATTTCTTTGAAAATAAAATATTTAATTGGCATATTCTGTAAAAGTATTGAAAATATCGATTCGGCTTTATTGCTGAATTTTTTATATTTTATTATTGCATACTTTTAGGTATTTCGAAAAAATATTTGTGCTTATATGCCGCTATTATGAAACACAATTTAATCAATATACGAATTGTACAGAACTTTTCAATATAATATTCGCTCTAAATTCCCAAAAAAAGTGGTGCATACTTTTGGGTGCAGTAATTTATGAACTATTCGATGAGTCGGCAAAGCAGCAGAGAAATTTAAAAGTTTTTGATTAAATTTAAACTGATATTTTATATTTTCATGTTTTCCAAACATAGAGCGCAATGTAATAAATTCTTTAAAAGAATATATCGAAACTTTTCCTCACAATATGAATATAAATTTGTATTGAATTATACAGAAGACAAGTCTAGAAATATTTTCAAACCAAGTGTAAGAATTTTTTTTTTTACGCTTTAAATCTATTTCTAAAATGTAAAAGGTATTTTTCCCAAACTCTCCACTCAAAAGTGTGTTTAAAGTTTGATGAAGTACCAATTGAGAAATTTAAAATAAAAATAAAATAACTTTGAGTTGATTGTTAGTTTAGGAATCCATACGCAAACAATTATATTTGCATATATTCTAGTGTTGCAGCTACTGCTCTTACAAATCTTTTTCAATAGTAAAGAGTGCTTGAAATATTTATTCAGGTACCTAAAAGTATGCCACGTGAAACAATAAAATAATATTTATGTATTTACATGTATATATAATTTATCGCATTCAATAAATTTCACAAATTTTCCATTGGAAAAATAATATTTGAAGTATTTTTGCATGCTTGCAATATAAAGACATGCCCAAAAAAAAAAAAAAGTTTACCACACCTCAAAGCAAAAACAAGCAAGCTACTAACAAACAGCGGTCATTCTCCTTTGAAAGCAACAAGAGCGAAAACAAAAACAACTAAAAATATATTTTACAATTTCATTATTAAATACCAACTAAATATCAACAACTCAAACTAGGCACAATACCAAAAGCAACAATAATGATCATAATAACAATGATGATGACGATAATTACGGCAAACCGTACCGAGAAAATATGCATAATTAATTCTCATAGTCTACTTTTGGGCACTCATATAAAAACCGGCAAAAAAAAAACAAAAACTAAAGCGCGTAATCGTCATTAAAAGCGAAAATGTTTTCGGTGGAGAATGAACACACACAAAACAACAACTCATAACTGCTGTCAGTTGAAAATAAATGAAAACAATGTTGTTGTTTTTTTAATTTTTTTTTGTAAGTTTTTTGTTTTCGTGTCTATCATGTTTGAATACAATTTGTCGGTACGCATTGTGTTGTTTTTGCCGCTACCACTGTAGTTGAGTTGCTGCTGTTTATTTGTGTTTACTTATGCAGAAAACTTGTTTGCTTTAATACCACCACAATAATTTAAGCGCAGAAAAAGTAAAAAACTAAAAGCGCCTAAAAGCGAGCATTGAGTCTTAATGCAAACGATAGCAGTTGTAGTATCAGCAGTGTTGGAAATAGTAACAACTACATACACAACAATAATAAAACTCACACTCTTTGTGGTTTGTTTTGTGGTTGACCACACCTCAGGAGAATGTTGTTGAGTGAACACACACAGACATACCCACACATTTATTCGTATTCATAAATACATACATAGCTGACTAATATACTGACAGTAGCAGCAGTGGCAGCTTAAAAGTAAATATAAATTATATTTAGTTTGGCGTGTAGACGACATCAAAAATATTGCAAAAGGGACACATTTGTTTATGTTCGCTTTATGATTGCTTTTAGTTTGTTTGCAAGTTTGCTTTCTTATACTTCCACTTTCATTATTGCGGTTAAAGCAATAATAATTTAATGCATACATTTTGGCGTGTGGTTGTAGAGTGAAAAAAAATGAGCTACATTCATATTGTTTTGTCATTATGTACGCATTTAATTAATAAACTCGAACAATAAACAAACAAAGCAACTTTCTTGTTAATCATCATTATGGCAATGATTTTTATAAAAATCTCATCTATTTTTATCAATAAATACTTCTGCTTAAAACTATGTTAGAATAAAATAAAAAACATGATTTCTTTTCACACCCACAAATAGGCAATGACTTTTAATTTTTTTCTTTTTTTGTGATATGATACAAATTTTGATTGTCCCTTATTTTTTGTGACTTTGATTTCATTTTTTGTCGTAGTCATTTGCTTTTTCTTATCTCTAAAGTGTCAAAGTTAAGTCAAGCATACCGTAAAACGAAAAAAAATGGGACAAATGGAAAAAGCAATACTTCAAATTCAATTTCATATAAAAATGTGCAGTTCTGACGCAAATGTTGGGAATTTGGGGGAATATTGTAAAAGCCAAAAATAATCTACCACGACAAAAAAAGAGCAAAGAAAAAGTCATCCTTTTTTTTATTCCTCGTATAATTTTTCCTTATATTTAAAAAAAAAAGTGTATATGTGTACAACTTTCATGAAAATATTGAAAATATAATAAAAATTGGAAACGTGATTTTATTGTTGTTTGTATGTTGTAGTAGCAACATTTCAATGCCGCTTTTTTGTTGGTATACAATAATTTTTTTATAGCGTATAAAGTCGCATTAAACATGAAAACTTACACAGTTGGACGAAAAAAAAATAGCTTCAATCAATGATATGGATAGTGAAATACACAGAAAAGCTCATTTATTTGTGCATCTGAAACCCTTCTGGATATGAAATTATAAAGAATTGTGTTGGCAATATATTTGGTTAACTGGTATCAGGTATACCTTATGAACTATAGATAAATAATCAACAATATTTGACCTGTTTGTGGAGGGTACTTTGAGATTAATTGGCCAGAATAATATCTTGTTATTCTCTTTAACTTTCTGCCCTTTGACACTATATGAATACCTACAATATGAATAGCTACTTCACCTAACTATTTTAACCCTCACTGTAGGGTATACACACAAACATGTTTGCATGATTATTTTGGCAGTTGATATTTTGATATCGATAGAACATGGCAATCATTTTATTACAAGATACAATTTCCAAGTATCTACGACATTTGAGTATCTACCTTTAATACGCGTGTGTGCGTGCACATGTTCATGCTGCAAACTGATAAGAGGTTGAATAAATTGGAAAATCCGTTCGAATTTCTAATAAAATGCAGACATAGTGGACAGTGTGCGCATAGGTATTGATTTTCTGTAAACTTTGAAAATACTTAGTTAAGAGTTATTGGGTGCTTATATTTCACATATCAATAGTTCAAAATATACATAGTGTTCATATCACATATATTCCAAATATAATTTGTGTTTTACATTTATTACAATTACTCAGAATTTTGAATATTTTAGTTTGTATTTCTAGTACGTAATCATCTTATTTCACATACACAGTTTTGCATATGAAAGTTGCATAAATTAAATATAATAGTAATCATAAAGCTTAATCTACAAACCAACTAAAAAAAAGTATTTGTAGTAGTTTTAAGCTGGTTTTAAAACCAAGTATAATTTTTATGACACATGCTATGAGAGTTGAACTCTCATTGCGAACTGCTGTCGTCGAAACAAAAAGTTGTGATGTGCAGAAAATTCCCATGAAGTCGCAAATTTTATGTATAGTTTGTGGAATTAAGGAGTTGGTGCTGTTGGTGTTGAAGGCAGTAAATAAATATTAAAGCTTAAAGTGAGCAAGGACGGTTCTTTTATATTGGCAAAGTGAACGATTTTGAAAAGAAATTTTGGCTGGAATATCATTTTCGATTTTAAAGCAGAATAATAAATTTACAAAATTCACTGTAATAGCAGCAAAGAGGCACAACTACTCACAGCATCACAGCTCAGCTCTGGGTGGATATTTTAGACTGATCCAAACTAAATGAAGAACTATTGTGAGTAAGATGATTTTGATTGTCTTAGCTGCCAATCTGCACATTGTTACTATGGAAAACAATGCTTTTTGCTTTTTAAAACAACCCATATTTATAGTAAGTATATATAAAAACGAAAAGAAGAATAAGAGTTTGGTGAAGTTAGCGCTCAAAATTCAAAAATGTAAAGTTTTTGTAACGCATTTGATTGGCTTTCTATTAACCACGAATGACCAGCTTTATTATAAAAAACTTTTAAAATTTTGCTATAAAAATAGTTACTCGATCCGTTTAGGCCAATAATCTTGAAATTTTGAATACTGACGATTGCTATACAATAATGAATGGGTTTATTAATCCATTTATGCCATGAGGGCGTTTAATTTATCAACCACAATATTTAGAGCAGAATATCGTCGTGCCATGTGGACTACCAAAGTTCTAATAATCAAATTTCGAAAATGCTGCCGGCATGTCTCCTGAAACCAATATCAATCCAATAATTTTACAGAATTTATATGAAAATGCATTAACATTGAAACCTTATTCCATTATATTTCTCAATCACATATCTCGCTTCGTCCCAACAATTTTTATAGCATAGCAGCATATTCCATTCTTAGGGTGTTCTTTTCTTCACGACCACCCAAGTCTACCCTAATTTTCTATCATCATTGATAATATACTTTCAGAGCTGTTTCTACACCTTACCTTAAAGAAAAAATTCATGATTTAGTGAAGACATTTGGATTTTATAAGAGTTTTCATGCCTCGAACCGATCCTGTGTATGGGTAGCGATTTGCACAACTACATACATACATACATGATACGAAAAGGATTAAAACTTCTATTTTGTTAAGGGATGTGCACATAGACAATGTATAAGTATTGAATTTTAAGCTGTCACAAATTTAAATTTTCACTCTAAATTTTTTGGGATAAATAAATCAGTTTTCTTTGCTACTTGCTCTTCACCAAAAAAAAAAAAATTTACATTGGCTACAGCTGTGTGAAAATTTCTGTAGGTACCTCAAAACTCAGATAACAAACTTTTGTTACCTACATGTAGCTAGTTTCATATATTTCGAATACTTAGACAAAATAACCTCAGATAATAGATGTTGGATCACTAACCCAATCCTCAATTCGAGAGATTTAAGTAAATTTATCATACATCAGATCTCAAATCTCAGAAAAAAGATCTAAGATTAAGGTTTTAACCTTTACACTTAAGTAATGTATTTTCAGGTAACAGACATTAAACCTCAGCCCTTAGACAGTACACCTCAGTACACCTTCAGACCATAAATCTCAGGTTTTCGTTGTCAAATCGTAGATTTCAAACCTTAAGCATCCGATCATATACTCTCGGCTCTAAACTTTATACTTTAAATATGAGATCTCAGAAGTCAAACCTATAAACTTAAGCCTCAGATTGCAAACCTTTGATCTCAAACCTTAGATATCAAATCTCACATCTCCACTCTAAGATCATAAATCTCACATCTCCACTCTAAGATCATAAACCTCACATTTCAAACTTTAGACCTCAAACTTCAGACGGAAAATCTCAAATCTTTAACCTAAGATCTCAAACCTTCGATCTCAAAACTGAAATCTCAAGCCTTAAATTTCAAACCTACATCAGATCCAAAATTTAGATCCCAACCCTCCAAACCTAAATACTCAGACCTTTATTTGCGTTACGAGTTTTGGCAAATCTTGTCTTTTTAAAATTTTTGCATAAAGGGTAGCAGGGATTAAGTGTACACATCTAAGTAGATTAAAGCAGAATATACATAATCATAATTATTTATAAGTATGAGTGAACTTCAATTGGTTGTTAAGCAATTAAGGAAAATATGTAAGAGTATGTGCAAACATAACACTCAAACCATTTACCTTTCTCGTTTTATTTTTAATTTCCTTTTTTGTTGAATAATTAGCATTAATTAAGCTTTCAATAAAGAGACTAGTCTCTAATTTTTTGTTTTTTTTTTTTTTTGAGAAATTTTGTTTAGTTTTTTTCTCTCTGTGTAGCAAGCGCAATTAAGTGATTTTAATTAGTAAAAAAGGAGAACTGTGATTCTTCTGCACTTGCCCTTCGCTTTTTCTGCTTCATGTGATCTCGTATTAATTAAGTGAAGCAGCAGCAATGGTAAGTAAATATTGTATTTGCAATTTTGTATTCAATGCTAATTAGCCACAAATAAAAATTAAACGAACTGGAAAGAAAAGAGCAACAGAAGCAGAAGTAGCCTACACTTTGAGTTGTATGTGAAGAATAACAAAAATGTTGTACGAATGTTGGATTTCGAATTAAGCTGATTGAGTGTATTAAGCATAAGATAATAAAGAGACAGAGATAGATAGAGCAACTTTGTTTACTTATATAGTTGAAAAGTAGAAAGGGAAAAGTTAAGAAGCTATTTGCATATATGTTGGTTGATATTAAAGGTTGTGTATTGAATATCAATATAATCAACTGGCAATATGTTGCTAGGGTTGAAAAACTGATGAGACTTTGAAATTGGTTAGTAAGAAACTCAATCAAAACTATTAAAATATTTTTTTAATGTTTTAATGTGAAGTACAGTGAAGCTTTGCCATATCCTACTCATATTAAATGTGAACAATTAATTTTACTTAAGTAAAAAATATTCAATTTTTATTTTTACGTTACATATTTTTAATTTAAAGTTCTTCAAATATTTTGCACACTCAACAAAATAACAACCTACGAGAAATACCTAAAAAAATAGAAAAAAAAAATTGAAAAATAAAAAATGCAAAAAATTCTTATTTAGTAGCTGTTGTTATTTTGTTTCAGCAACATTAAGCACATGGCACACAAAACACAAATAAAATATTAAATAATGAAATATGCAAAAGGAAAGAAGAAAAATAAAATAAACAAGAAATAAATAAATGAAGGAAATAGGTAAATTTAAAGTCATTTGCAACACATTTATTTAAAGACTTAACATTTTTTGCATACCTACATACTTAGATTTATGACGGCAAAATATAAAAAACAGAAGAAAAATTTGGAAAGAGGAAAAGAATAATGTTTACGAAAATACAGCTACAAAAATATATAGAAATATGTTTCTAGTGAAGTAAGTGAAAAACATGTGCCCACGCAGGTATACAAATACAGATACACCGCCAACCCATACATATAACACGCGCTTACTAATAACAGAACAAACAAGCAGGTAAAACTTACAAAGGCATATGGTATATGCATATTTTTGTATGTATGTATGTGTATATGTGTGTAATGTAAATAACAGTGAATAGCCAAAATGTTTATGTAGGAGCTTATAACTTATTCTAAACTATGGGGAAAAGAAAAGCTGAAGCGAGCTTGAGAAAAGTGGGAAGAGCGAAAATTAATATGTCGAAATTTATTAAAAAAAAGAAGCTAGTTAAAAATTTCGTTCTGTCTCTTTTCTTTCAGTTTCTATTCTCTTTCTTACATTCTTAACCACTCAGGGTGATTTTTTTTTTTAGTTTCTTTGGTATGAATTTTTTTGCCTTAATCATTCTTAAAAAATAGAATAGGAGCGCCTTGGAAAAAGAATACTTATTAAATTATTTATTTCTTTTTGCAACAAGTATTTCATTTCATAATACATACTTGGATAAAAGTAAGGGATAAACCACTCCTCATTGCAGAGAAAATCTAAGCCATTATGATTGTTGCTCTTGAATTAGAAAGGAAGAAAGAAAATAGAGAAAGGAAAAATCTGCAACTATTGGACAAAATGTGTATGAGTTATTAGATCCATTAGCGGATCTTAGGGAGAAGGGGAGGTAGGGGGGGGGGGGGGGGGGTGGGGGATAATCACTGATCAAAATCTTGTACATAGCGATCGTTGGTCATGAATCAAAAACAATTTTTAAAGAGTCGAAATAAGCCTCCCTTTAGCAAATGCCTGGATCCGCTAGTGGTAGATAGATAGATGGTTAATTTCGACGCAAAAAAATTACCTTTTCTGTGACTATCACGCCTTCTCAAATGCTTTGTAAATGGGAAAAATTAATATGAATATGCCTTTGACCCTGAAGTACAGGATATAAATAGGAATTGCAGTCAACACAGGAGAACAACATAACGTATACGTAATATTTAAGTTGAATTTATGCACATGTGAATGTAAACCAATTTTACAAAAAAATAGGGAAGAAAATGCGAGAAACAAGAAATGAAAGAAGAGGGAAAAGGCAAAATGAGAAAGAAAAAGTAAAAAAAATGCAAAATTCAACTAACATCAACACAGATATAGTAAGCCAGAAATTCCGAAGCAAATAGAAAATTATTATTGCAGCTACACGTAGAAGTTATTTTAACTTTGCACACATATGCACACATGAGCGAAACTAAGGGAAAGGAGGAAGGATGAAAGGATTTAGTGATGATAACCTCCCTTTTCCCAATAAATATATAAGCCGTTGTGATCGTTGCTTCTGACTTAAAAGATTTTTATAAGAAACGAAGCACTTCATATATGAGGGTATACACAAACGATATAAACAAAATACATGTATATGTGCATGTGCATGCGTATAGGAACATGTAGCTGCAGCTGCTGCTATTACTACTACAATAACTTGAGAACAAAGCAAATAACTTGCTACTTTCAACAAATTATAAACTTTATCATTTTTCCAAGACACAACCAAATATACACTTGCACTCACTGCCTCTGTGTGTTCTTTGTTCAAGCTGTTCATACTAGACAACTTGCCATATTTTTAACATTTTTATTTTTTTTTATTTTTCTTATTGCAACACACCACAAAACTTTAGCTGTAACCACTTTTCAACCCAATTTTTGTTGTTGCATTAAAGTTTTGGTGAAACTTCGAAACTTGCTCTCACACACAATGTGTAATAATATGCCCAGTTAGTATTAAAAATATTACTTTTAATAGTAGCTTTAGTTACTACACTTGCATTGCTGTTTAACAACTTCACGCATACATACACAGTTGCACACAAACGCATATTGAAATGTAAATGTGCTGATAAGTTATAATATTTAACTAAGTACATTAATTTAAAACTTGATTATTATAATAAATGCACAGTTATAAAAACTATTGCTGCGAAGTTGTTAAAATTAAAAATAAATAGTTTCGTGTTAACAACTATAACGTTTTATGTTGCAAATTTTGTGTTCTTAGAAACTTTTCGTTGAAATTTAAATATTAATATTACTAATTATGCAATTCAGTTGAAATTTAGCTGAAAGTTTCTTCTATTTAATTAATGAATGTAAGCAAATATGTAAGGTAAAGTGTGGAGAAACTCAGAAACAACCATTTGATTCTACATTAGAATAAGTTTTAATTATAAATTTCATAGGAAATGCAAGCACATTTTAAGCTTTGTTTGAAGTAAATATTTTTTAATTGTTTTTATTTTTAGGAGGCAAAAGAAAGCATGCATTTCTCTGGAAAGTTATTTAGGGTAAGGTTTTTGCTTGAGGTATTAGAGAAAACCTTAATAATTTTTAAAATATATTAAAAAAACTAGAATCATTTTCTCACAAACACACACTCTCTCATTACTAGACTTTCAAATAACGAACTGGTATGCAGACTAGCTATAATGAGGAAAAAAAACAACATAAGTATATAGAACGGTAGTGATAGTTTCTTTCAATATCTCTATTCAGTGAAGATATTAGGAATCAAATCCGTAATTTTGGGTTATGATTTCAAATATTAGTAGCTTATATAGGATATTGAAAGATTAAGAACTATCACAAAGATCACTGATGAGAAATTGTGGCGGATTCAGAAACGGCCGTCTGATTTGCCCGTCTCTATATACATTGTTGTTGTGATAACTACATTTGTTCATTTGTCCATTAACCTGTTTATATATAACTTCAAATAACGAAATTGACATGAACTTAAGTCATGACTTTGAAAAATTAATATATAGATTTAAACTATGAAATAGTCTCCTAAAAACTAAAATTTCATTAACATGAAATTTTACAGCCCTTTTAAAGGAGAGTGAATCTTTTACTCCTGTAATCAGTTGCAGCTTTTCATAGTAGATAATGTAAATTTGTATGTCCAAAAACCAAGAAAAAAAATTGCTTGCTTCAGTTTAAAAGCAAAAAGCTTCCAAAAAAAAAAAACAAAAATGTTGATGCAAATTACATTTACAAAGTAAAAGAAACACGGTATTACTGAGAAATATATGAATATAAAAAAATCCAAACCGAATATGAAATGTACATGTTTTTGTAGAAAAGTGAATTACGTGCAAAACAAACAGCTGCAGTTGTGGCAAGATATTTTGTTACATTACTGTACAGGGTGATTTGCTGACGATGATGAATGAGCAAAGAAGTAAAAAGGCAAATGATTCAGAGACATATAAAATATTAGATTTGAAGACAGTTTTTTTTAAATGATTTATTTCTATACAACCATTTAATCTTTTGGTTTGGGATATGAATCGATAAATATATCAAATAAAATGTTGTAGAACTGAAAAATTGAAAAGTGTGATTTGGATTATAAACTTATTTATCTTCTCTGTATTAAGTGGAAATGATTTACTGGGACTTTTTGTTAAATGCGATTTCAGAACCCATAATAATAGTGATAGCCGCCAATTCCAATGCAATGCAAAATTTGCAGGCAACAACACAATTGATTAAGTTGTAATTCGAATACTCGAGATATGCTTAAAATTTTGGGAAAATTGCCGTCTAACTGGCAGTCAGCTTTCCCAGTAACGAGAAATATGTGTTGTCTATATTTTCATAAAAATTGAATCAAAAACTCTGTTTTATCAAAAATGCCGCCATTTATTAGATTATTATGTGACAACTGAATATTCCAAAATTGTTCTAAATTAGTTTTGAGTTGGTAAACATGCATCTAAAGCGGTATTTCTAGAAGTCTACACCTTTTTAAATACCGACAGATGAACCTTTTAGCATATGATACTACTACTACTGTTATGGCACAAAACATAGTCCATGGGAGCTTAAGCCTGGCTTTTTCGCAGATGATATTTTTGAACTTTCTCAGAGATTTGACAGTCTAAATTTGAGAACGTTAAGGATTCGAAGCAAGGCATCAAAGGCATGTTATGGCATATACTCTAATTATCTATTGAAGAAGAAAAATTTAATACTAGGTAAAAGGAATAACTGCTAAAGATTATTTTCTTATTAAATGAGTTTAATAGCTTTCAGGGGAAACATAATTCGCATAACTATTTAAAAATTCGCACTAGTTTAACATTTATAATCAAAAATATATGGTAAAATATTCTCCACATTAAGTCGAGTTAGGCTGTTATTCATTTTCACCACAGAAATATTTTGCTATGTTTCGTTGAACAATCAATAAATTTGTAAAATTGCAGCTTTTGTTCAAAACTTTCAAAGCCTCGGGTAGTTCTATGAACTTC
The DNA here is from genome assembly GCA_963691655.1 of Toxonevra muliebris. NCBI lineage: Eukaryota > Metazoa > Arthropoda > Insecta > Diptera > Pallopteridae > Toxonevra > Toxonevra muliebris. The sequence goes on along the minus strand of OY829328.1, from coordinate 86,283,316 downwards.
GTACTAAGCTATGTAAAATTCACTATTTTCCTTCTTCGTCTTCTTTTGTGGTATAAAAGCCCATGAAGGACATAGATCGAGAGTTTATAATTACAATTTCTCACTCATGGTAAAGAAAAACAACTATCAACTGAAACAGCACATGCTATATAAAACTACGGCAAACTAAATATAAAAAACATGAACAAAAATTTGTTTTGCAAAATTCGTTATATTCGTGTTTGGAAAATATAAAGCATAAAAACTTAAATATATAAAAATACAGCATAAAATAACATAAAAATAAATAAACTAAAAAAAAAATAAATAAATTCCAAATTAGAAATAAAGGCGAAGATAATGCAGAAAAGTGTCCCAAAAAATAAAAAAATAGCTGAAAAAAAGTAATAATAGCATCACGTATTTGTGTATTTTATATTTATTTTTCGTTGTAACTGAATGTAATTATTTGGCAAAATTGCAAAAATACCAGAAAAAATACATAAAAAATAGTGAAAAGAAACAATATAAAATGACAAAACAAGTATAGTAGAAAATTTAAAAGTTTCACGTGCATTCACTGGCGTGCGGGAGTGGGGATTCTGTTTTCTATTTCAGTTACATCTATTTAAATTTTTTCAGAAATCTTTTTTATTTTTTTTTAGTTAGGAACTATGATCACAGTTGAAATATTCAACAGAATGAAAGTATTTTTCCAGGCATTCCCCTTCCCTACCCACTTTGGATTTGTTAGGGCAAGCAATAGTAGTTTAAATAAATTCAAAATGAGTTGTTTTGGAAATAATATGAAATAGTAAAAAAGAGAAAATGTTCTCTACCACGGTGCAACAGAGCGTATACGTAATAAACAATTTGATATTTAAAAATTCATGTAAAAATTTATTAAATTCTATTAAAGTCAAATAAAAAGTTTTCATAAATACAAACATTTAGCAGCATTTGAGTTTTAGAAGAGCTATGTGCACGACTGATTGCTTTTATTTCCATCACTAGCTATCAAACTTTAATTCATGTTGGTTATACACATATGTGAAGTGTGTGGTAACTATGTGGTATTTGCGGCATTGGTGTTCATTTTTTTTATATTACATATAAACTTTGAAAAATCCTATAAAACAAATTGACATTTTTATTTTTATGACAGTGAGCTTTTCATGTATGTTTAGTTGCTTACACTCACATATACCATACATACGCACAAAAATAAGTATGGCATATTATTGTTTGTCGTTTTCTTATCAACTAAAGACAGCAGCGATTTGTTGCTTTTTAATTTTACACTGACAACGACAGCGATATTGACTTTGCGATATTGGTAGCTTATATTTCTATATAGACTTTATTTGTTTGTATGATATATTGCTAAAAGTTTTTTGTTGTAGAAACATACATAATTGATCGCACTATGAACTGTTGTTTGTGACATTTCAAAATTGCTTGTTTTTTGTATGTTATTATGAATGTGAGTGGAAAAAGAAAAAATAAGATAATTATTTATTGAAAGTATAAAATAAAAAACTTCCAATCGTATACTCATATTTTAAAAACCAAACCGTAATTTTAGCAAGTATAAACCATAAGAGTTTCAAATCAATCTAACCTAAAATATTCTATTAAGTGCAACTTTTCTTTATTTCGAAAAAAATATCTACAAAAACTAATGACTCTTAGCTTTTTTTTAAAAGAAAACTTTAAAACTGAAGAAAATTATCTACAATTGAAATCTATTTGCTCCATTTGAATAATTTTTCTTGTCTCCTTCATTCATATTTAATATAATTTATGGTTTTATATAAAAAACAAACTGTATGGAAGTAAAAAATAACAAAAAACAACACACTAACGATAAAAAAACAATGATCAAAATTCTGAAAAAATAAAATTATGGTACAAAAAAGGGAAAACTGAAAAAAGTGTAGAAAAAAACTTTCAGAAGACACATCAATCCATCAAAATGACATTGAAAGACTCAAATTTACATAAGGAAAACAAACAAAAAAAAAGAAAAAGTAACGTAAAAAATAGCAGCAGCAGCAGCAGAAGAAGGAAACATAGAGGAATCAAAAGATAAAAACAAACCCGCAACAAGCAAGGAAAACAAAAATTCAACACTGTCAGTTACAGTAAAAACAACAATAACAGCGTATTAAAATAACAAGAAAAAAAATTAAATAGAAAACAACCAAAAACAAAAAAAAAAACACACACACTAAAAAAGGGAAGAAAAATATTAATGAAAAATATTTGGTACATTTTTTTTTTATAACTTTTTTCAAAGTAACAATGATGTCTTTATTATTATTATTATGAAAAAAGAGAGAGAGAGAAAAAAAAAAAACACTGAGAGCTGAAAAATGTTGGGAGGTTAGGGTTGTCATTGTTATTTTGTTATTGCTGGAACAACAAAAGCTCAAAAGAGCACAAATATTGTACTGAAAATAGAAGGTGACAAACTAATATTGTTGCAGTATAGTTAATATAAGCCCCTAGAGGTTATTATACAGAAATAGCTGTAATGGAAGAGATGAAAGGCTATTAGTTGGAATGAGTAAGAGAGAAGTACAATGACTGGCAGCATAATGATATGAATTTATATTTCAACGAATGAATGAATACAAAGTAATTTTTTTCTTTTGATGGAAAAAATAAAAATAGCAAAAATGAAATACATCAAATATCAAATAACTTTTATTTTCTTTGTTAAAAAAAAAAAAAAATTAAGAGTTTTGTATATATGAAATACAAAACAAGGAGGTGTATTTTTATTTTGCTTTGTGTAGAAAATGCTATCTTTAATAAATTTAATAGGAAATATAATGTATTTAATTCAAATCAAGTCAGATGAAAATGAAGAACTAACTTCAAGGTAAAATTTATGGAAGACATCTTCCTTTAAGATGATTTAATTTTCTATTAAATTTTAGATGCTTTCTAACGGATCAAAGAGGAAGAGAACATGGGTGGTAATTGATAACCAGACCTTCTCCCTATTCATTGGAGGAAACATTTCCGACCACATACATTGAAAACTAGTTATTATGAGGCTATTAAAATTATTTATTTAGGGAAAAATGCATGCTTGTTCGTGGAATCGTGATACGTATGCTGAAAAATGGAGATAAACCCTTCTCCTTTTCTTTGGATTTGCAAAAAAAAAAAAAAATATCCTACCTAGTTATATTCACATTCTCATATTGAATTCTCATAAATAGCCATTCATGAGCAGCCAAATCGAACTTCTTCAGACCGAGTTCTTTATACTGAGAACCGTAGCAAAGATCCTCATACTGATTCCTTTAAACTGGGTCCCTCATGCTGTTTTTCATATACATATTTGTTGAGTATTACGTGCTAATACTTTTATACCGAATTCCTTGTTCTGTGCACTTCAAACTGGAGCCAATATTCGAAGTTCTTCGTCTTAGATCTATCCGCACCGATTCTCTCTCATACTAAATCATTCAAAAGGAGCCCATCATACCAAGTTCCTCACATTGTGTACCTAAAATGTAGTCCTTCTTACTGAGTCCCTCCAACTGAGTTCCTCAAACTGTGCCAATAAAATTGAGATCCTAATTTTGAATCCCTGTAACTGAGCCCCTGATACTAAGTTTCTTATACTGGGTACTTCATACTGAGCCCCTTCGGCTGGGGGCCTAAAACCTTGCCTCTGAAATTGAGTACCTTTTACTGAGTCCCTTCAACTGAGTCTTTCAAACTGTATCCTAAAATTGAGGCCCTCTTACTGAGTCCCTCCAACTGAGCTCCTCAAACTATGCCTATAAAATTGAGATCCCAATTTTGAATACCTGTAACTAAGACCCTCATCCCAAGTTCCTTATACTGAGTGCTTTTTACTGAGCCCTTCATTCTGAGTCCCTTTAGCTGGGGCTTAAAACCGTGCCCCTAAAACTGAGTCTTTCATACTTAGTTCCTCACACTGCATCACTCATATCGAGCCGGTTAATCTGAATCTTTAATATTGAGCCTTTCATAATGAATAAGTCCGTTATATATAGCCTCTCACATTGAGTTAGTCGTACCGAGTTGGTTAATCTGAGCTCTTTAATCTGAATTACTTCAAGTGAGTTCATCCAGTTGCGGTCCTCATACTGACTCTCCTACTGACTCTCCCAAACAAAGTCCCTTCCACTGAGCTTCTCGAACTGAGCTTTGTTCCCCTCACTGAACCTTTCTAAATGAATATTCCATACTAAATCCCGCATACTTTAGCTTTTCTTCTTATGTGACATTTCTTCTTCTGTTTTTAGTTAATACATTTTTGTATAATTACCAGCACCCTTTTCTGTACAAACATCAGTAGGTATAAGTGAATACTCGTGTACAAAATTACTTTTTAACCAAATTTTTTAATTAGTTTTACTTTGTGAAGTTTTCATATGCATGCCAATTTCGAAAAATAAACCGCACTGCACTGTGTGTAAAACGCAATGCATCACGCAAGTTTCCATGACAATATTTGACAAAGAAAGTTTCCAACTACTATTGTTACATTCACATAGAGTAAAATGAATTTAACTATACAATTTAATTGCATATTTAATATTATATCGTATGTTATGATATGAATAACTACTATGAAATAATTCAAAGATTAAAATCATAACATGTGGAATACATGTTAGCTTTAATTAAATACTAACTAAAATAAACAAATTATGCTTTGATTGTAAGATTTTCCGTGTAAAAGCTACAATGGCTATTAGCTAAGGTAGATTTTTTTTTGAAATATTTACTACTTATTTAAAATTGCTTGTGGTTTCATACAAATTATGCGATAACTATTGCATAAGAAAAGAATTTATACTTTACTACTCAAATTCTATCGATTGCGCTAACACTCATAGACTACTGTCTTTCTAATTGAAGATCGCTCAGAAACAGCAAAATTTAATTTTTTTTTTTACAGTTATACAGACAGTAATTGCCATAAAATAGAATAAATTAGAATCCCCTTTGGCATATATTGTGTTTGGATTGCCACATTTATAAATTTTGCATAAATTACATGAGATTTGAGATGAGATTTTTTTTTGTTTTTTCAAAAAAAAAAAAAATACTTAAAATTTTGTTATTGTAATTTGTATGTGTATTATTAAAGCTGGTACTTTCTTCATGCAATTTCCTTATCAATAATCGACACTCACTTTTATTTGATTTAGATAGTATGAATATATGTCTTTGTATATAAGATGAATATAAAGCTGTGGGCGTTTCTTCAGCGAGCAAGTGTAAATATGGGTGTGGTTGTAATGAATTTTATTCAACACAAAAACAAGAATGGAAAAAGAAATAAGATGCAAGATGTTGAGTAGAAGATAATAATAAAAAGAAAAAGTCTTTTCTTGTTATGCGCGAATTTTATTTGAACTTTTCGTACCCACACAATAAGTAAAACAGAGAAGTAAAAGTAAATAAATATATATCGGAAAATGAAACTAAAAAAGTTTGGTATGAGAAAATTGCGTATAATAATTATAGAGATGCCAGATTTAATTTTGCGACAAAGTTGGGACTCGTTAAGGAGCAGAGTGTTGAAAAGATCGTTTAGAACGTGGTTTCAACTAATGAAATTCATTCTCGCACTTCGCGTTGGTTTCGCTATGCTGCTCCAGAAAACAGATATTCCATAGATAAAAAATCGGAATATCAACTCCAAAAGAGAATATCATCTGGCAACTACGATTTGAGTAATTTTATTCTTTGTTTTTGCTTTTGTGATATTTTGTAGGTCTTTTGGTTTTGTGAGTTTCTTTGTTATTTATGTATGTACGAGCGTGTTTGTTCAAACAAGTAGATATGTAAAATTGTAATAATGCTCTCAGGTTGCCACAGTGACATAGTACATACATATAATATGTATGAATACAATAAAGACACGGCATTTGATTTGATTGATACATTATTTGCCATGCCACGACAAGTTGATGTCGATGTATGCCTGACGGCGGCTTGCGGTGTCGGTAAAAAGCAGCAACGTAGCGAACAAACATGGTGCTGGTGGTTATAGTAACAATGAGAATGGTGTATGGTATATTTTCGCAGGTAACAGTGATGAGTTTGAGTGTTGACTCTTGTATAGGTGTGTCCGTGTGTGTGTACATAAAAACAAAAACAGTCAAAAGTTGAGCATACAAAATTTCGGGCTTGAAGTGAGCAAGAAAGGTAACTAAGCATAAAAAGAAGTAGAGGGGGAGGTAGTTGTAGCAATAACAGCAAAAGCAACAGCAACAATAGCAGAACAGTATCAGCTACACAGTAGCAGCAGCTCTAAGTCAATTTAAAAAATGCCAATGAAATGGAAAATTATAATTTCAGTTTATTTTTTTGTATGTACAAAACAAAGCAGTATAAGTTGTGTCGCTTTAAATTGAGCTGCCTATCTACCTGCTGCCATTTTATAATATTCTTACAAGTACTTTTAATTTATTATTGATATCAAAGGAACATTGTAACCGTGTGATTTTTATTGACGGCTCACACACTTATACAAGTTTTTATTTTTTAATGAGATTTTTTTCTTGCCTAATTTTTTTCCCCCGAATTATAAAAAGTTTAAAAGAAAATTATGGTAAATGAAATTTGGTATACGCGCGCAAATATTATATTATTATTATTTTTATTTGCTTTTTAAGTATTGCATGCGCATTTATTTTAATTGGAACAAATGAAGTTGAAAATTATTCAAAGAAGCAAACTGAGTTAAATAACTGAATTTTAAATGGAAACAACAATAATTGCAGGTATTCTTGAGGCCAGAGTTTAAGTCCGAAAAAACAAAATACCAAAAAAAATTTATATATTTTCCGTAATATTTTTATATTTTTATTTAAAAGAAAAATCTACACATTATATAAGGAGTATGAATGTATAAACTCGTAATTGTGACTAACTTCATATCTATCACATTCGCCATTTTTTTTTACATTGACAGCTATTCTATCTCGAAGAGCGCCAAAAATACTATAAAAATTGATCTGTCAAATAATTTTCATAATTTTACAAAAGTGTTTTACTATAGCTGAAAATGTCGAATATTTGGTGGGATATGAAAGGTGTCGTGTATTATGAGCTGTTGAAACCGAATGAAACGATCACTGGCGACCGCTACCGACTACAATTGATGCGTTTGAGCCGACCATTAAAGGATAAGAGGTCAGAATATGAGAATAGACACGACGAAGTTATTCTTCAGCACGACAATGCTCGGCCGCATGTTGCAAGGCAAGTAAAAACATACTTGGGTGAACTCAAAAAATGTGTCGATTCGTGGATAGCCTCAAAAGATGAGGAGTTCTTTCGACGCGGAATCCGTATGCTACCAGAAAGATGGGAAAAGGTTGTGGCTAAGGATGAAAAATACTTTAAAGAATAAATTTATAATCACTTTTTCACAATAAATGTCCAAATTACGAAAAAAATACGAGTTTATACATTCATACTCCCAATATTATAATAGATTATTTACAAAATGAACTTTTAGTTAAATTACATTTCCTTTCTAGTCAGATTTCCACTGAATTATATTGCACTCAGAAAAAAAAATAAAAAATTGAAATGGGGCTCTCGGGAGGAAAAGGTTCTTAAATCTCTAAAACTTGGGGATGACTTTCTTAAGAATTGTTCAGTTTGTTAAATATTCTTTAAATTTAATATTTTTTTCAATGAAATTTACCTTTAATTTTACCTTCAAAATTTCAATTGAATTCATTCAGAATTAAATTAGTATTCATTTCGTTGTACAACTTGAACCGACACTCACGTGATACATCTACCTGAATGGGATGATTACCTTGAATTTAATATTAATTTCTTTTAAAATTTTGTACTTCCCTGCTTCCTACTACAAATTCACATGCAAATTTTCTATTTTGTTTTATACGATACCACGCCAGTTTTTAACTGCTATTTTAAAGTATTGTGAATTGTACGGTCCTTTGCCTTGACATTGCCTACGTGAAGGGGTAATTTGCCATGCTGCTTCTACCTTTACAAATACAAATATACTTCCTATAAATTCACTATCCAATTGAAATTTTCATGAGTTAGTTGCGTGTTAAATTTTTATTCTTGCTATTTATTTGTTGTAAGCAATTTCCATGAAATTATAAAGCAGTCATGATTTTGTTGCCTGGTCACCTTAATGCCAATCAAACTGGTAATTTGATAGGATGGTTTTGTAAATTTCTATACTTTTTTTGTTTTGCATGTTTTGAGTTTTGATTTGAAAATAACGAGTTGCACTGTAAATGGCATTTAAATTTCAAATGTTTTGCAAGTATATTTTCTTTTATTAAATTTATAAATATTTGCTTAAAAATTCAACAAAATAAAAAAGTCTTATTATAAAAATGTCCTTTTTATTTAGATCCTTTTTAACTTGAACCCCTTTTAAATACAAAGCTTTATTAATTGCTTCGAAAAGTGTATGCCTTTTTATGTAGTGATATAAAAATTTGACGGTATTTAAATTAAAGTTATTTTATACCAAACAAAATAAAGTATCGCCCACAGCTGATCTGGCACTTTTATATTTGGCAATTTAACAAATTTATTATTATTTTTTTTTTTTTTTTTGTAGTGAAAAATAATTTATTACATTTATTGGAGAAATTTTTAAAATATCTAAAACGATGTTAATACAAATGAGAATTAAAAAACAATTTATGGAATATAAGCACAAATAGACAAAAAGTATTTGTGATGATCTAGAAAATAATTAACCAGATTAGCTACATGACACAAAATCTGACAAGAAATCAATTCCCAAATCAAATCAAATTTTAAACCAAAATTCCATCCATAAATCAGACCACAAATCACTCAAAATTCTCACCAAAAGTCAAACCTAAACTCTGACTAAAATTAAGATCAGAACCTGACAAAATTTTAGACCATAAACCTGCGCGGAATTCGAACCAGAATTTAAACCGAAATTCAGATTAAAATAAAGGCTTAAAGTCAGACCAAAATTATTTTTCTAATTTATAACTAAAATTCAAACCAAAACTCAGATCAAAGCACAGACTTAAAAATTTAGACCGAAACTCAGATTAAATTAATTAATGACATAGAATTCGAAATTCAAGGCAAAAGCAGCCACAACCCATGCCAAAATTCAGACTAGAGTTTAGACCTAAACTCAGACTAAAAAGATTTAAAAATACAGGGTAAAACAGCCAAAAAAGTAAACCAAAATTCGGACCGGAATCAAGACCAGAATTCAGAGCAAAAATCAAATCAAAATCCGGTAAAAATTCAGATCGAAACTTATGTCAAAATTCCTATCGAAATTCGGACAAAAAATTAGAGCAAAATTTAGAAAAAATTTTTAACCAAAATTATACCAAAATTCAAACAAGTCAAACTCGGTTCAACAATCACAACAAAATTCAGACTGAGATTTTGATCTGAAACCAAATGCTTTACTATATAGTAACTCAATATGTAACTGAATTCCTGTTAATTTTATCTAAAAACTCCTAGAGCGTTTTTCAGCACAAAATATTTTTGAAATGAGTAGTAACTTTAAACTAAAGTTTTATTTTAGAAACCATCAAATACAATACGTTAAATTTGCAACAAAGTATTGATACATACACCGAAATTTGATACCCAAAAATTAAGTAAAGCTAAAGTTCAGCAGGAAAGTATGCAAAACACAACACGAAGTTTAAGTATTATTCCACGCAGAGATTACATATGGTGAAAAACAATCAAAACAATATAATAAATCCGAAACTCAATAGAGTAAAGTCTTCCGAGAAACAAACCCTAAGCAAAAAATCAGAAACAATCAACAAAACCAAAAATGAAACAAAAATAAAACGTAAAACACACACAAAAAACGAGAATATACTATCAAAATACGTAGAAGCATAACCCTTTTTGGTTTTTTTTTTGTACTGTATTGTATGTCGCTCGCTTCAATCTCCCTGAAGGCAACATCAGGCAGCAAACGGTAGAAATTTTCGCTGACATAAAAAGTAAATCTCATCAAAACGATACGCTAAACAATTTCAGTGAAGCATGAAAGAAAGATTTCGAGAAAAGTTGCAGACAAGCAATTTACCAAGTAAGAGAGAGAAAAAAAAAACAAAATTAAAGCTTTACTGGCTTGTGCCTTGAGACATCGTAAGCAAAACAGCACTAGTTGCAAACAGAGAAAAATGGATAGGGGAATAGAGAGTAGTAAAGTTAGATGGAGGGTGAGGTAAGGGATAGGCAGTTGAACGCTACCTTAATCACCATTACCTTCATCAACTTTGGCAGCATCATAGCAACGCGTATCGGCGCTACCAACACTTTCACTTTAACTTTCACTTTAACTTAGACTCAGCAACAATATAAACACAATTCTACAATACAAGAAGCTGATTACAATGTTGACGAGACGATGCTATAAAATTATAAGGTTTGTATTTTTCTTAGAGAAAAGAACGAGTCAAAGCAGGAGGGGAAAAAATAGAAAGCAAAGTTTAATAAATTTTAGCAACAACTTAGTAGCATTTTCTTCTACAAAACAATGAAAAATTAGTAGCTTATAAATTTTTTTTTTATGTTTTATAGCGCGGAATTTGTGCAGAAGCAAAAACAAAAAAAAAAAAAAAAAAATAAAAAAAGAAGAAAAATAAAATGTGGACGCTCCAAAAAGTATGCATTTCTTTATTATTCTTTATATTTTTTCCTAACTTTTTAACGTTTCGTTCATCACGTTTTGTATTTATAAAACATGTTATAATTAAAATGATGAAAATGTTGAAATTCCATTAAGACTTCGCAACTTTCTAACTTTGTAACTACAATGACAATTAATACTTTCATTTTATTTCTAATTTTTTGTAAGCAATTAAATTATGACTGTTGCTTATTGCTGAATAGTTTAGTGATGAGCAGACATAAATTTTTTAGCGTGTTACTTGCCTGAAAATTTTATGGACAAATGACTTAAATTTTTAATTTAAACGTTTAGCAATTTTGTGTGCTAGAAATTAGAGAGGTATAACTTTTGAAGAGTTCAGAAAATGCGCTAGACACAACACCAATTTATCATCATTAAACTTTATGCTTTTATTAAAAATTTATCAATCTCAATTTTAAGTTAACTGTTGAATTTTAAACATTTTCAACGCATGTTACCTTAACAAAGTAATATTAAAAAAATAAATAAACATAGCATATTCTTAGGCACCGCGTGTTACTCTTTCTGTTATATTTTATATCAGCCTGCGTGCCTTTTCGTGTGTGTATGCCAAACGCTTATATTGCATTTTGTTGTAACGATTTGTGTTTCTTTTTATTGCTTCCATTAGCAGCTACCAATGTAACTAAACGTAAATTTCTTCTTTTTTTTCTGCTTAAGAAAGTAAGTTGAAAAGTTTTCACATTAGCACTTAGAGCACATAACCCCAGGTGTTTCTTTTTAGCTGTTAGTTGCTTACTTTTAGGGCGATGCGTGAATGAGTGTGTGTGAAAAGTTTTGTTAATAAAAATCTTAATGTAAATGCGACTAGTTATTTATGTGTAGTTTTAGATACTTACTTCAAATGGCAACTAAACTTACTTTCTTTTCTGTTAGCTAGAACATACTTTTGGGATTTTGGGATCTAAGTGTGAGAACGAAAACTGCTGCTTAATTCAAATTAGGTCTTTAAATTACTTATAGTTTAATAAAGTTTGGTGCTTGAAATGCTTTGACAAGGTAAACATATATTAGCTCCTTTGCTTTTTCATTGCATACTTTTAGGGTGTGTGTGAATATGTGCAACTGTAGCATGTAAATTTAAATTAGTTTTGTATTTTAATGTTTGTGAATTGTAATAGAAAGGAAGGAATTTAGAAACAAAAATTTGATTTTTCACTCTTTTAGGCTGTTTAAGTGAATTACATATTGGAGTACGAAGTGCATAATCTGTGAATTTTATATAATTTAATATTTGAAGCAAGCATGAAATGTAAAAATATGTTTCACTAAAATCTCAAAGAAATATTTGCATAGAAACATTTTGATTTATTATTCCCCTTCCATATTTTCTTAAATGTCTAAAATAGTACCTAGTTGTAAATATTTGTAATTTTTTGCTTTTATTGTTATATTGCGTACTTTTCAGCAGTGCAATCTAAAATTAAGTTGAAGTTAATTAATTAATTTTTTTTTTCTCTGTGAAACTACTCATTAATTTTCTTCCCACTTGTGAAAATACTTCGTAGCATCTAAAAGTAGGTATTTTATTCGACATAAGCAACTTATTCGCTGTAAAGGGAAATATGCAAAAACATATAAATTTTGTTTTTTTACTGTTTTCAAAAGTGTATTAAAACAAAAGCAAGAACTTTCGTTTATGCTCGAAACGAACAATGCGAAAAAAGCAACAAACAATAGCAAAGAAACAAAAAAACACAGAATTAAACATAAAATTCAACAGAAAACTCAACAAAAAAAATATCGTTAAATTAAGTTAAAAGTCATTTTAGGTGTTTGTTTGCCTTTTTACAGTTGTTGTTTTCTGTTGGTCAAAACTGACGACGACTGTGCTGCGCTAATAAGGGTAGACTCATAAATTTCACAGCTCTAAATGGTCAACATTTTTTTGTATGCTTTTAGGTTTATGCTGTGTGAGAACAAAGCAAATGAGAGCGGTAGGAAATGCAAAAGAATTTATTCAAAACAAAAGTCAAATCAAGTCAAATCTGAAAACGAATAGCAGCCAGGACAGCACGCTTTGTATTTTTTCTTTTGTAAGTGTGTAATTTATTATGACAAAAAACAAAACCAAATACAGCAAAACAAAAAATAAACTTTGCATAATTTTAGACGATTTCAGTATTTTCAAAAATTTTCATATTTTTCTTTGTTGTTGTGGTGTTTCACTTAACAATAGCAATAAATCTTTATTGTGTTACTTATTTTTGTTTTTGTTTAAAATTATTACTTTTATTTTGCTGTGTAGCAACTTTTAAGTAAACAAAACTTAATTTTCAGCGCATATTATTATAATTCAAATAATAACATTTCCACGGTTTTATATTCAAAATATGCATGAGTTTTTAAAATTATTATTTATGCAATAATGACTTTTAAAACTTAAATCAAACAAAAATAACACACAAAGAATTTCGTAAAATATAAGTTAAAGTTTATATACACTGGCACCTAAATTTATGCTGCATTTTGTTTTGATTTTTCATTTCGTGTTTCACAACAACGAAACTTTTAATGTTTTTATTGCATAAATTAAGCTAATTTGCATTGTAAATTTAGTTGGGATATATTTTTTTTTTTTTAACTTTGTAACAATTGGATTTTTGTTTATATAAACGTTGCATATTTTTAGGGTGTGTTTACGATTTTGCATAATTAACTGAAAATAAATAAAAAATAACAAGTTTTTCATTGTTTAACAACTGTGATTTTATGTTGTACACGTACAATGTGTCCGAGTGATTTGATTGCGAGAAAAAGGATTCGGCAGCGTCTGTTGGGTACTTTTTTTCTGAATGGCCTTAAAAGGTTGCTTCAAATTTTTTTTTATAATTTGTTAGTGATAATAATTTGTCAAGTGGTTTGATGAAGGTTTTAATCAAATTTAAGCGCTATAAGATTTTGTAATAATAATTGGGACTAGAAATTTAAGCTCTTGGTTTCGTACAGAAAATTTGAGAAATTTTCGAAGCTTAGGAACAAAAATTCTGCTTTACACTGAAAGACGAAGAAGACAGTTTTCGACGTATTGAAAACTTCAGCAACAACAAGAAAACTGGTGATTAATATGTACATTCTCAAAACACTAAATGAGCTCATGAATATGCTGAATTGATTATTCAATCATTGAATAAAGTTATTCCAACCAAAGTTGAATTATAGTTGAACCGAGTAGAGAGCTTCAGGCAGGAACTTTAAATCGACTATTATAGAAAAATATAGTAGGCTGATGTAGTGAAAAATCAACACAGAACATCCGAACGTTCGAATCGGAGTTGGTGTTTTTATTACTTAAAAATTCTTAGTTGAAGTTCAGTTTAGTTCAGTTACTGCAGCCATTAATCATTTTGAAGCCACAATCTCTCAACAACAGATCAATAACGTAAAAATTTAATTATCAAAATATAATTAAGCTTATTTTTCATTTGAATTTTTGGTTTACAAAGTACACAAAAGAAATTATTTACTTGGAAACGTAGCAGGCAGTCACAGCAACAAAAAAGTAGTATGCTTTACATTTTAATGTGATATCAATAATAAAAGTCAAATGCAAATTGGTTGTTGTTGTAAGCAAAAAGCCAGTGTCACTTCCTGCATAGTTTAGCTTTTGTTTTGGCTGACAGCAAGTAAATTTATATATTTGCTACCATATATATATATCTGTATACAAGTGGAATTTAACCACAAACATTTTCAACACTCTCTCTACTAATTCAAATATAATTAAAATGGAAATTAATCACATTAAAAATTGAAAACTTAGCAAGAAGAAAAAGAAAATGAAGACGAGGAAAGAGAAAGTAGTGGAGGAAGAAAATAGCAACAAGACACTGATGCAAAGATTAATTACAATGAGCTGAGTACTTTGTTTTTTGTACTCTGCTTTGACTTGACAAATAAAATTTAAAATCCAAAAAAAGAAAAAATGAAGGAAGCTCAGAAAAGCAGGGAAAAGGGGAGAGAGAAAGACGAACGCGAGCACGTGCAAATGGATTTTTGTGAACTTAAATTAATTAAATTAAATATTTTGCTAATGCTTACTTTTAGGCTTAGAAGCATTTGGTGTGTATTACGAAAAAATTTTATTTACTGGCGCTGAAACTTTAAATAATTAAATACTATAAGCTACAAGCAATTATGGTTAGATTTGTATGTTTCGGATATTGGTATAATAATATTCTAAAGCACAAATTTAGCAGTCGGTTTTAATTTGACAAAAAATATAAATTTATATAAAATTCTATTTGTTTTTAATTAAAAATTTTTGATTTTCGCTATTTACTTTTAATTATAAGCTAAAAAATATCTATAAAACATAGCATACTCTCAGGCTTAAAATTAGAAAAATTAATTACACGTAGCTAGCTTAGAATATATATATGAACATGTGCATACTTTTAGGCTTTATTTTCAAACAAATATATAGGTACTTCGTGCAAATGTTTTAAGTAAATAAACGTGTGCTGTAGTACTGGGAAAAACAATAGCTACACAAGAATTGCGTAAAGAAAAATGTTGTTTTATTTTACGACATTTTTCAAATCAAACTCGCATACGCTCTGTAGTTACTCCACCGCTTGCCGCTTCTTTGCCTTTCTCTTCCGAATACTAATGATTTCCGTTTTTTATTTGCTTTATACTTGATCTCCTAAATTTTTTCACTTTGTTTTTTTTTTCCAGCTTTTATGAAGGTGTAAGAGTTTGAAGGGATGTGTATGGGTGTATGTGTTTGAGCTGCAACCGCTGTTTTTTATTATGCCCCCAAGGTGTTGCCGCTGCTATTGCTGTTATTTTTTAATGTCGCTTCTGTTTTTGTTGTTGTTGGTGTGAACCTTGGCACATTTCATTAATGCCACGTGGTGCTGTCTTTTTCAGTCAGTCAAGTCACTTAGCCTCCTACATGTGTATGTATGTATGCATGTATGTATATGTTTGCTTGAGTGTTTGCTTGCTGCCAGCAAGTAGCAATTTTCTGCTCAACACTAAATATTAATTTTTCTGATATAAAAATTGGGTCAAAATTGTAAAAATACATGGCATTCAAGAAGAGCATAAATAATATAACGTCAAGAAAAAAGGAAAATTTTACACCAATAGAAAAAGGGAAGAAAAATAATAAAAATAAGTAACAATGAAAAGCAAAAATATTGTTCTATCAAATAAGCTTCAAGGAGAAGAAATCAAGTAAAGTAAAAACAAAAACAGAAAGGTTTTTAACCCAAAGAAAAAAAAAAAAAAAAAAAAACTCGAAAAACTTAAGGGTCACAATTTGCGCAAACATAAAAACTTCATAGCGAAAAAGGGTAATTCATAAAATTTGTAGACACTGCTGAGTAATCCCTTTTTTTACAGTTATAAAAATATACATAAACATACATATCTACAAACATATGTAGATACATAGATATATAGACAAAGGCACCTACATAATCTATCAGTTCGTTTAGCTTAAATGTTTAAACGCTTATTTCTAGTACACACACACACATAATGTTTTTATGCTTTTAAACATTTTTCAACAATTTTCTCATTTTCCTAAAAGTATCTATGATTTTTTTTTTATGTGCGTGATATGATCTGAAAAGTATGCAGCTATAATTTTTATTTCTTTATGCTTATTCCTTATGGTGTGTTGAAAAGTGTTAAAGGATTTAAAATATTATTAAATTGGCATAAAATAGAAATACATAGAAACATTTTTATGTACAATCGCTGTCTGTGTGATTATGGGAAAACGTGTAGCTGAAATGTGGTATGGTTTGGTTATATTTTCACGCTGTTTAACCAAAAAAAGGTCACTTTGGTTCCCTTTTTTAATGTTGTTTTTATTTTTGCTACTTGTGTTTACACGAGAGATTGTTTTTCAATTCAACATGAAACAAAAAAACCAAAAGGTTTACGCGTTTTAACTCCGGTGGTTAAACACGTGCCTTTATAAGCATTTAACATTAATCAACAAACGGAAGAAAAAGTCCAAAGACAATAATTCAATTATGTTATAAATGTATAAAATACTTAAACGTGAAAAAACTTAAATGTCGTGTATAACAAGCATAAAATTATACAATGTACATGTGACGCTTATAAGTGACGTCTGGACTCGGCATAAACCTGTAAATCAAAGATTTATGTAAAAAAGTCCACCTAAGTTAATAACGGGTGTAGATATTGTGGAAAGAAGGTTTTAAGTTTATCGCTCCTGAGATATTTACCCCGAAGATGGGTCCTAAAAACTGCTTTCCCCATTTGGATCCATTGGTGGTACTAAGCAGCAATAGTAAATCTAAAGCTTTAAATTGTTGAACATTACTTGCTCAACGATATTTTGTAAAAAGCCTAAAAGTATGTCTGATCCAAAGAGGAGGGGGAGGGGGGAGTATCTGCAGGAAATTCGTCTCTTTTACATTCTCACTAGATGTCTATGTCATTCTGATCATAGCTATTTGGACCAAGCAGAAAGTATGAACCAGTATTCTGACTTCCCTTGTACAGATGACAATCGGATTTTGCCCTATAAGGAAAATATTTAAATTTCTATTCTATTGGTCGTCGTAGTCTAGTGCTTATTGTGCTGTTCTCCTACGCAGAGTACTCGAGTTCGATGCTCGGCATAACTAAAAAAAGAAAGAAAAAGTACACAGCTGCTCCTCTTGGCTGACAAGGGCAAACCTTCACAGGTAAAAATTACTTAAGGAAAAGTATTGCACTTTACTATTCGGATTTTATGTACAAATATAACTCCTAAAAAATGAATGGATGCAAAAAACTTGGTCTAGGCCCTCCGTAATTGTTGTAACATAAAAGAAGGTACATAAAGCTGCTACAAATTGTTTTTTTTTGTTCAAATATACAAACATTTTAAAAACCATAGAATATACTTAAAAGTATCAAATAATTAATAGCAAAATTTCAAAATATACCTAAAGATATGGTATAAATATTTATAAGCTTTTATATATGTAGGTATGTACACACGTTATCATAGTGGAAAAAAGTAATAAATTTATATTTCGCTTCTTTTTTTTTGTTTTCAGCCTAAATTTAGATTTAACAGGAAATGCCTAAAATTATGCTAATTTTGGGTAATAATTTAATAATCAAAATCTATATGGGTATACTTTACCTTGAAATTTTTTATACATACATAGATATGTTTTGCATGTGATTTAGGTTCAACTAATTTAATGAAATTATTGAATAACTTTAATACAAAAAAAAAAAAATTCTAATTCTAATTTGCAGCAGGTATCTGTAACTTTAGATTTCATTTTTTTTTCTTTTTTAAGTTTCAACTAACAATATAAAATATGTGTCTCTATCACTATTTATTTTCACTTTATAAAATTGTGTACTGTCTTTTGTTTACTGTTCTTTAGTCTTTTGAATGCAATCGATATCGTTTTAAATAAATAGTTTTGTGATTTTTTATTACTAAAAAATCCTGATTTTTATTTATGACACGACTCTTTTGTATTCAATAAGGAACTTTGATTTGCACAATTTCAAATTATCGATTACAAACTTTTAACTCGTTTTATTAAATTAACAACAAATTTTGTGTGAATGCTTTTTGCAGTTTCTTTCAGTTCTTCCAGATTACTTGAATGGTCTTGATTTTAATCAAATTCAAGCCTTCTGAACCATGCTACTTTAAAATATGTTCCTTGAACTTCATAGATCCTTCGATGTTTTGTCTCTGTTCCGCAAAGTTTTTGTTTGTGCCTAAATATTGTGTGGAGTGGAATTAGACAAGCTGGTTTCTGTACTATTACTATTTTTGTTAAATAGATCATAGGCTTAGGATTTATTTAACGCCATTTGTTTTTAACAATATATGCTCGTCTTTAAGTTAAAAGCTAGAGGCTCAGTGGATAAACACCACAATAGTCTGAGATCTTTTTATGCCTTCCTTTCTTTACACTTGGATTACCAATCCAATTCATATTTGTTTCCCACATTATGTCATTAAATTTTTCTTCATTTGCTTTAATTTCACTCAATAATATTTGTGCCGTCTTGTGGCATGCAATCGAAATAAAAGTTTGGCATAAATTCATATGTGCAACTTCAATATGTAAACATTTGAAATGAAGTGCGCTTGAGCTACTTAAATAATAAAATATATTTATTGTTTATTTTTTTATGACAGTAATAAAATAACAACAAAACGTTGAAATCGAGTCAGCCACAAGATTGTGAAACGGAATTTATTATGATTTTCATTCATACACACACACTCACACATTTCAAACAATACCACGAACAGTCACAACAATAACAAAACAAAAAAACAACGCAAAAAAATATTCAGAGAGACAAAGAAACGTCAAATAAATGGCAAACAAACACGCATAAAATAATAATATTACAGCGCGAGCGCGCCTAAAAGAAGACAACAAAATAATGCTTCTATGAGTGCAATGACATATTTTCCATATGTGTGTATGTTTGTCAACACATATATAAAAAGTAAATAAAAGCAAGCATATCTTCCGCTGCTAGGCAGGAAAATATGTACTTCCTCACAGCAAGCAGCAGTAGGCATGGTAACTACTGTAGTCACACATACAAACATGCGCGTTTATTTTCTATTATTGTGTACTATAGTTAAATGTGAATGTGTTATGCAACGCGTATATTTGCGCTTGACTCTCACTGGAATTTACTTGTGGCTCACATTGATTATAGGCTTTACTTTTGCATGTGGGTGTAAGCGTATGTTTCAGTATGTGTGTGTGTGTGCATGCATGACTACATGTATGTTTACTTTTATGTAGGTATGCGTGTATTGTTTGGTTTATGGTAAGTAGAGGTTTGTGTTTTTCTAACTCTCTCTCGCTCTTTTTATCTCTTTTTGTTTTTTTTTTTTAGCAATTTTCCTCATTTGTTTGTTTATTATCTTCATTTGCTTTTAGGCGCAATGGATTATTGTTTTGCTTTTTTTTGTTGCTGCCCTTACTTGTTATGGTTGTTTATTATTGCAATTGTTTTTTTTTTTTTTTGTGGTTTTTATTATTGAAAGAAATGTATTTTGTTTGTTTGTTGAATTTTTAATGCTCATATTAAAACGAGCATACGAGTATGTTTCATTTTAACGCATAATTTAACAATAAAATTTTATGAGGTCCATTTATAATAGATATGCTAATAATTCGTTTGAGTATAATGCTTGTATATTATTGGCTTGTTCTCCTTGCTTTTTTTTTTTTTTTTCCACACATACATGAAATTTTTGCAAGCTTTTAACTAAAGTTATGTAAATGTTATTGCTGATATGAGCATTACGTACCCTAAAGAGAGAGCACAAGCCAAGAGCACATAGTCCATGATGCATAGTATGTCAGTTCAAGCATCCCAAGTACTACAGTATTAGCTATTACTGATTGAAATTTGTCTCTTTTGTGTAAAAATAAATGTATGTTGTTGGGCGGTTTTTAAACAAATTTTACTGTATTTGTTATTTTAAAGTTTAATGAAATTAATTTTATTTCAAACTCATTAGAAATCATTTATTTTATGTTTGGAAATATAATACTATAATAATAATAATAAATATAATGATAAATAAATATCTATCTATCTATCTAAATTGCTTTTAAATGCATGCAAAAATGCTTAATGCAAAAATGCTTAATGCGTTCCTAGAAATTTCAACTGCATTTTTTATAATATATTTGAAAGAAATTTCTTTTCATTCACTAAAATTCAATTGAATGGAATTTGAAATTGATATAATACTTTTAAAAAAACACTCTGACTTTGTACAACGTAGTTTCAATGGAAAAGTGCTTTGCATTTATAAGTGTATCATTCCTTATATGTTGACTGCCCGTTAAAAAATAGAACAAACTTTTAATACCACATATATCTCTTGTTTGAATTGCTGACTTTTAACTCATGCATATTTATAACGGAAAGTATGCAGTAAAATATATTCGGCTTGTGAGAAGTGTCGCATTCACTAACGTCCCAAGTTGTCAATCATTTTGAGAAAGAGGACGTCGAAAAAAGTATGCAACGTGGTGTGTATAACTTGTAGACAACATCAGAAAAAAGTAGACAATATAAAAAAAAATAGAAGACATACCGACAATAGCGGAAATGAGAAAGCAACGTCAAAAATGTGTAGATAATGTAACAAGAAGCTAAAGTAACGTCAAAAAGTAGATAACATGTAGACAGTGTGTAAACGATGTCAAAAGCAAAGAAAATAACCTTGAAAATGTGTAAGCAACATATAAATGGCATATACTGACTTAAAAAAATAAAAAGAGATAACGACGATATTGTGTAGAAAACATGTAAACGAAGAAAATTCTCAACGAAAACGAGACATTGAAAAAAATAAATGGTTCAAGCTATGTAAATAAAATATAAGAAATATAAAGTTGGCATGCAGATGACACCAAAAAAGTGTAAAAAACGTTGAAAATATGTAGACAACTTGTAAGATAAAGCAATGTATTGATGACGTGTAGAAAATTAGTAGATAATACCAAAAAAGTGTAGATAACATGTAAAAACCGTCCAAATAATATGCAGACAACGATTAAACAACATTTCCATAACATCGAAAAAGAAAGGACACCGTCAATCGCCTCGTTTATTTCCAAAGCTTCTCTCTCCCCGTTAAATATCAAAGGCATTAGGATTTACGCTTTTAAATAAAATTATTTTTTGAGAAAACAAAAGTATTTAGTCTCCTCTCAACCTCTTTTCTATTTTAAGCAATTTGTATGCACTGTTTCGTGAAAACATTTTCCTCTGTCATTCTTCTCTTTTAAAAATTCTACATTTACTGCTTAAAATACAATCAATTGAAAGTTTGAATACGAGATTTATTTGTTTTTTTTTTGTACTAAATTATAGTATTAATAAAAAGCACACCTGGATTTTATAGCGCTTTAAATTGCACCTGCCACAGTATAGAAAATATGATAAAACACAAAAAAATTAAAATGGCAAATGTGTGAAATGATCATAAAATCTACTAACAAAAATAACACACACACACATCAATACACAAGTGAAAATATTGAATGCTGTATGCACGAATTGACTGACTGCTGGGTACATAGTTTGAGGAAAAGGAACATTCAAGCAAGTAGAGAAACATTGAATACTTCGTACTCAATTCAAGCGAACTTAAATGACAATTTATTGAATTTGTATGTCTTGTATTTGGAAAGCTACAGCTACCCAAATTTTTAATCGAAATTGAATTTCTAACCAGAACTTAAGCTTCCCTCTCTAAAGTGTGCAGGGTAGAAATATTTACGTACATCATTTAGGTAATGTTTGTTTATTTCATTATTTGGTAATACAAACACGTCTTAATGTGGAGGTATGTGAAAAATCTAGGAATGTGTATTACCAGCGAAGTGTAGCAGTTTTTTTTTTACCGTTTGTTAATATTTATAACACCACATACCCTAATTTATTTTATTCTTGACTTTCGAGCAAATGGCAAATTAAAAATGCTATATTTTTCCAATACGAAAAAAGGTAAAAAAATAATCCATACGGCATGTTGAATTTATTAGACACCTGAAAATATGCAATGAAAAAAAGATTCCTTTTGTAATGGCATAAGTAAAAAAATAAAAAACAGAACTTGAAAGTAAACATATTCCAAGCACGTCCAAACGCATGTACATTCATATTTCGACAGTCATACTAGTAGAAACCAGCAAAAACACAATAGAAAAGAAATGTAAGTTTTAATGAAATATGATGCACAAAAAATAATAATAAGTTATAATTGAAATAAGCTTAGAAAAAAAGAGAAAAATATTTATTTGAATTATAATTGAATAAGCACGTGGTCATAAGTAGCTACGAGACTAACTATTGTTGTGTGTTGATTGTAATAATGATTTATGTGTACAGGGAGAAAAATGGCAGAATAATTCATTGTATGTAAGTAGTTGTGAAAGGCAACGGAGATTATCTACTTAATTTATTATAACTAGTGTATGAATTTAAGCATTTTTTTGAAAATGAAATATAGTAATTATATGAATTAAAAATTAAATAGCTTTTTAAATTAAAAACCATAGTAAATTTAATCGATTGGAAAATTCCATTATTGAATTTAATTTCTTTAATGTAGTTTCCTAAAAAAAAAAAAAATTAATGGTGCAGAAATTAAATTGTTTAAATTTTATTGCATTTTTATTTCAAGTATTATTGCTAAAGCAGTTTTTGTTTTTCATTGTTTTTGAGAGGTAATTGAGCGAAAAGGTTGCTAATAGTCACACAAAGTAACGATTATGGTTAAAAAACATTAAGCATGTGGTATAAAAATAAAAAGTACGGGAATGAGTACCACTCAAATGAAACATTCACATACTTAGGGTAAAGAAATGTTCATATATATCTAATCAGTATTGTGTGGGTTTGGGCAGCATTTAAAATGTGGTAATGCTAAATGAATGGAATTGAAATTCTTAAAGGCAAACTATGCTCAATATATAATCTCCAAATTTTTAGACTCCAAGCTGGACTTTGTTGTTATTTATCCCAATTATAGGAAAGTACTTGCATTGTAGTTTTGTTCAAGTACTCCAAATTGAGCAAATAACTTAAGTTTTTAGTAATATTTTTAAATTAATTTCAAATATGAAATCATGGTAACTTTAGATTTGTTACCTTGTGAGTTCTCCCCAGGATTAGCATACAGAGTCAGCGAAAATTATACAGAAAGTAACGTTCATATTAGTATGTTGTTTCATATTAATCAAGATCTATTAAAATTTTACTTCCAAGTATAACTCATTTCAATAAGATTTAAAACTAAATAGTTACTCATACGCGTTGTTGCACAGAAAAAAGAGAAATGCTTCCAAAACATAATCAAATACTGTTTTTTCCTTTAATTTTGACTACTGAAATTTTCCTATTAAAACATGAGACTTGAAAATTTGCTTTCATTTTTAATATAATTTAAATAATTTTTTATATTAAATTTTAAAGAACCTCCTTCTCGCTTATTTTCATGTCATGTTAAGCTGCCAAGCTGTCCCTAATTTTGAATGTAGAAAGAGCACAACTTTTTGTAAAATTTTACATAGAATGCAAAAACTCCCAGCTAAACTTACTTACTTACTTAACAATATTGTTGGCAGTAACATGTGTTGCCAACGAAATTATATTACAAAAATCAATTAAAAATTAAAAAAAAAAATTTGTTGTGTTTTTTTTTTTTTTTCAATTCCAGAAAACTTAAGTCTTAAGCATAAGTTTTATAAAACTTTCAAAAATATGTTATAGTAGAAATATATATATGAAAGTTGCTGTTGTAATGTTATCATTGCTGATGCTGTTGATGTTAAAAAGTTTTCATTGCTATGCTTAACTATAATTTTCAGAGTGTTTTAGTTTATAATTGGTTCGTAGTTATACATGAATAAGTGTTAGTTTTTTTCTATTACGACAGATATTAGACAGGAATTATACGCAGGTATGGGTGGAAAAAGGTAGACCAAAATAGAAAGGAAGACAAAAGTAGAAAAAGAAAGAAAGAGAGACAGAGAGAGAGAGGGGGGGGGGGGGGCGGGGGTATTATGAGAGGTATTAGTAAAAGTAAAGTAACACTTTATATTCAGCAAGTAATTTCCTTCTATACCATAGTTTTTCTTGTCAATGTCAAAAAATAATTAAAATTATATATGTAAAACCTATGAGGTTTCGGTAGTTATTTTTGTAAAGTTTAGTTGGCTAAGTGTTGTTTTTCTTTTGCTGCAGGTGAGCTTAAAATTTAACTAGTTGGTCTGTAGAAGTTATTATATAGGATTATTTGCAAAAGTGATGTAGATATTTGTATAAGAGTTGATTTATTTTTTACAATGAGAAGAAACAAAATTTCACGAAAAATGCACTTGGGCGTATGATCATTGCTGTAACCAAAAGAAAATTGCTTTGCAAGAACAGAAGTTATCAAAGAGATTGAGATCCGTAGCGGAGTTCAAAAGGGCTGTAAGTATCTGCGTGCTTGATGGTGGCACAATGGATTCTTACCTCCTGTCCTTAATATCTAAACCAAGTAGTTGACAAAGCTCTTTCATAGAATTATAGTTTTTCACCATATAAAAAGATTAATGGAAGTAAAAGGGAACGCAGTCAAGTAGGAATAGAATGATATCCCTATATTGATATTAGAACGCCAACTGAATGCACAGTTTCAGACATGACAACATCCTCTGATTTTGAAACAAATCTATTGTATTATATTGTATTGTATTAGAAAGGTTTATGTCGTTGTTCCGCGTCCGATAAGATCTATTGTACGTCCCTCTTCCCTATCTAGTCTAATCTGCTTAAAAAGCCTCATCCAGTCTAGTCTCTCTCAAGAATTTGAGTACTGCGCCCGGATCTATGGATATTGGTTCTGTACTGGGCACTTGGTAGTGCTCCACATTGACCTAAAATATGTTCTGATGATTCATCATCATCATTACAAAACCAAAATATTGAGCTTTCCTCAACTCCTATTTTGCAAAGGTGTTCTCTGAACAGTGCCCAGTCAGAACACCAGCTACTAATATGCGCAATGCAGAATGCGTATCTACTCTTATTATAGTTAACTAAAAGCGCTTTAGATTGATTCAGTCCTGGATAATTGGTAAAGAGTTCTTTTATCTTGTTCCTCCCTTCCTGCCTGAGTAATTCACTGATTACGCTATCTCCTATTCCATAGCAGGGTTTAGATCCCACGAAAGTGGTCGCTGCCCTCTTTTTAGTGAGCTCGTCTGCATGTTCATTATCCTCTATTCCTACGTGCCTAGGAACCCAACATAGAGCGACTACAAGTAAAATTTCAGTTTCTTCTACTAAAACAAGCGGTGATATTAAAAAAAAACCCCATAATTTTTAATAAATCAACATATTTATATTTAGAAAAATAACTGTAACCCTGTTTACATACAACTGGTGATATCGAAATCACATCTGAAGCTTTAGTTTCAGATGCTCGAACATTCGTTGATATAAAGACGACAACTGAAGCTTTAATTTATGTGGCTATGCTGCAAAATTATTGTAAAATTGTACTACCAGTCTAAGAAAGCAATGTTATATGAAAGATGGACATGGAAAGCTCAACTTGATAAGAAAATTCTGAAAAGATTCAGGATAAACTTTTAAGAAAAATAATTGATGGGAAGAGAAATCAAGAAAGTGAAGAAAAGTGCAAGAAAATTTCATCGAAAGTATGCTTATTTATATAATACAAGAAACCATGAAATACCGAAGAGATGTCGATGGAAATATATGGTGGATGAAAAGTGTAAGAAAGTGAAAATAGAAAAGAAAAAAAAAGCAGTCATGGCATATCTTTTAATAAATTAGTTTTTGAGAAATTTTACAAAACAAAGACGTCCATACTTTGCATACCCTAAATAAATAAATTACTAACTAATTTCAAATACCAAAATAACGAAAAATAATAAAATAATATTTTTAAGATCATCTTCAGAAAATAAATAAAACTTTAATGCAAATATTTCCTTTAAAATAATTTTAACTTTTTTAATTTCCTTTAATACGAAACAAAACTTAAGAAAACTTTTTTTGTTGTTTATTTTAAATGACAGCTATGTCCCACACACACACACAACAACCCTAACTGATAGTCGAATTATACCCATACTTAAACATTACAGTAAAAAAAAGTTGATAATTGATGCGTATAAAAAAATGAATTATAAAAAATGAGTCGACAGCTGTGCATCCGGCATGTTGCATTAAATTTTCGCATTTTTGTGCTCTCTCAATTTCGTTTTCATTATTACTATTTGTATTATGAAACATTTATGCATATAAAATTGTAATTAGAAGAAAGAAAAAGAAAACTGAAAAGTTCTTCTATTATTTTTTCTTCAGTGCTTTTAAGTGTTTTGCATGACGTTTTTATTTAAATTTTCTTTTTTTCACTTAAGTACTGCTTTTGTATTTTTTTTATTTTTTTATTTTGGTGTTGCATCATGCTAGTTGCAATTGAAATTTATAATAATTTCAAGTACTGGAATTTGTGTTTTTGGTCATATATTTCACATGAAATTTATAATTAAAACTTCAAAGAAATACTGGAAAATTATTTTAAAAATAAATTCCTTTTCTTATACCAAATGAGAAAATTGCACATTGTAACGAAAACATTAACTGATTTACAAAAAAAAGAAAAAGTTCCCCTTAAAAAAAAATGAAGGTAAAACGAAAATCAACATAAATTATGCATTTCAACTGAATTCATAACAAAAAAAACTTATATGATATGCACATAAGTGTACATAAGTATGTAGTAAATGCGCAAATTCAACTCTACTCTATAAAATAAACTGACATATTAGTACGAAATTCGCATAATTTATAATTTGAATTTCAAGCTCGTCAAAATTTCTAAAATTGCATTTTCTCTTCCACCACATTCGCATGCATAATTAACAAATAAAATGTTTAGTTTATAGCCACGACTCTAGTGAGCTACTGAGCCACAAAGTTAATGCACTTCGTTTCGTATGAGTGATTTTTAATTTATAATTTAATTTTGTTGGCGTTACATTTCTATTGAAAATTTAATTTTGAAATGGTATGGAGGGATATACGAATGCATACAATTTTATTACCATAAAACTAATTTCCAACAACAACTAAAAGCAATCAAAAATGTCTTTGTATATGTACTGATGTAAATAGCTTTGACAAATTGCCAAATCAAAAAAAAACCAAATCCATAAATTTCATGTATTTCAGACAGCAAACTGTGGGGAATAATGACATTAATTTAAATTCAATATAGTCTCCGCCTATCACAAATATATTCCGTATTTTTCAAGCAAAGGTTGTATAGCTAAGAACTGATAAGAGATAAGAACTATAAAGAACAAAATTGCGAGCTTTAAGTAAAATATTGCCAAGGGTCGTTTCAACAATAAAAGTAGCCTTAAAGGAGACATTTTTTTCCATTTCCTTCGAAAAAATAACAGAACACACAAACTTAAAGTTAAAAGAAATAATAAAAGATTAACAGACTTGAGTTAAATGATATATTTCAGTTAATTGAATACCTTGGCAAAGAAACTCAAATGAAAACTTGTGTGTATCTAGCAAATAAAGCACCTCAGATGACTTAAGAAAATGAAAACATTGAACTTTTTTCCGTACTCGAAATATCTGTTCAGCTTATTAGTGATATAATATATATCTGTGGTCACAAGGCATAACAGTATAAGCCAGTTTTTGGAATTTTACAGGAGAGCATTTCAAAGATTCAAATGCTAATAGAAATCAATTTGAGTTGTGCTATTTTTCCTTTAATATCTCGTAAACCACTGAACCGATATTTTTAAAATTTCATTTATATGTATTATAATAATAACTCGAATTCGATGAAACTCGAGTTGTGTTGTTATGCATTGTGACCACAGATATTATCTTTACAAATTTCAATTACAGTTTAAAATATTACCCAGAAAGTAGAAAAAAATTTTGAACAAAAATTTGTATTTTATAAATTAAACGAATCTAAATTTTTTCACATTTGCTTTCCTTCCACATTTCCCTACTATTAATTTTAGTCACATGTTTGGATGCCTATCCCCTAGCAGCAACTATTTAATTGCTCTATATAAATTTTGTAGTCAACTCATGCACAAATTTGTAAACAAAATTTTCAGTTTAAAACACATCTCTAAAAAATGTGTGTCATGAACACTCATGCACCAAATGCCATAAGCATTACATTGCTATTAAACACACGTACATATTCCAAAGCAAATACACATAAACATATGCGTATGTATGTACGCATGTCTATTCCATTACAAATGGGTATGAAAAAGTATCCTATTGGGAAATAATTGCGGCGTATTGTTAAATCAGTCAACTCAGCGAGCTGTTAAGTGAGTGGTAAACTGGAGTCTCAGTTGCCTCAGGTTTGATACTCTGACGGAGATTAATAGACAAAGAATATAATCTCAGTAGAAAACTTAGGTATAATATTTATCTTATTAAGACAACAAACATATTAAACGACTAGGTTGAGTTTCTTTTCAATTACTAGCAAAAGGCAGATACTTCTTTCTGGGATTTAGTGGCAGCATATTTGCAAAATCATGGAGGAAATAACAACAGGGTCACATCCCTCGGCTTTACCAACAAAGAAGACAATACAAAAGTTGCATTCTATAGCGCATTCTTTCCCACTAGGATATAACGTGTGAATTTAAAATACTCAGTGCAATGTTTTATATTTGCTGAAATTAAGCACGACCAAAAAATGTTTGTATATTTTTGGAACAACAAATGCATACGCGCTTCATTGCTAATGAATGAGATTCTCAATTGCAAAATTGTGTTTATTTATATGCTACTAGTTTAGGATGAAAAATACACTGTTACTAGAGTACACGAAAATATGTTTGCATACTACAAAGTGTTACTAATACAATTTCATTTTTGATTGTTTGTATTTGGCCAAAAACAAATAAAGCAAAATCTCGGGGGGAGAAAATTGTCCAAATAAAACAAAAAGAGAAAAAAAAAATCAGCAACATTGATATGCAATTTATAAACAAATACATGCATATATGCATAAGAATATAAATATATATTTGTATATGCATTGTGTTTTCTATGTTGTTTCTGGAATATGGTTTTATTTTGTTAACACTGAAATGAAAAATGAAACCTTCTTTTTTTTTTGGAGATAGAGAGAGAGAGAGAGAGAAAGGGAAATGGTTTTTGTATGAACATATTCGTTGTATTGCAACACATGTAAATAAATACATCTACATGCACGCACATACACACTTTTAATAAAAATATAAATTTAATAGAAACATATGCACCTGCTGGCTTCTACTGTTTTGTGACTCTCTTTGTGGCTCTACACCGAAATATGTACGTGCTTCCTTCTATATGAATACAAAGTCTAGATATACATAAACATATGGAAGAATATGTATGAATTTAAAGGAAATTCTCTGTTTACTTATTTTAAATAATAAACCACAAAAAAGGAAATGAGTTTTAATATATTTTCGTAATAGAAGAAATATTGAGAAACAGTTTTGATGGTCCTCAAATTTTTCAAGGATCAACTGGTATCAAAAGAAAATATCTGTGTTCAAATTTATTTAATTTCGGTTTTGATTTGCAGTCTCCTCTGATCGCAAGAAGTTCTGGGTTGAGAACATTGGTTTTATCTGGATGTCAGAATGATTTGCATCAACCCTGCTGAGTTAGGACCTGCTTGTGTAAAACTCAATCTTGTAGCTTATTTTCAAGCGATTTCTTTTCAAGTCTCCTCATGTTGTTAAGAATCTATTGAAACTTCTGTTCAATTTAATTATTTGAAAACGTAATACGTAATAGAACTAAGTGGGCTAAACCTAACATAGTAGGTACTTTGTACATTTTTATATCCAAATCTAAACTAATTTTGATTTTAAGACTAAAAGAGTTTCATTGTTAATGGCAAATTCAGACATATGTATATAGAGACTCATTATATCAATCCTAGGATTTAAAACAGTGTAATACATCTGCAGTTTAACTTCATTACCATCCAACTTGATTGAATCACACACTCTTTAAATTGTTACTTAATCCATGAAATGCTTAAGCAGTAAAACATCATGGCGTATGAGTAATATTATATTTATTATCACTTACGCAAACCCACATTACTGGTATGAATGTAAAAATGGAAAAAATACATTAAGTTTCAATAAAAATTACTTAATTTACAATAAAAGAAAAGAGCAATGTTTTTATAACATCTATAGCAGAAATTAGCAGCAGCATTACTAAAACATTATTAACACATTCCCACATATAAATGAATTCTAATAATGCACACTCGGATATTACTATTTCATACCCTAGATGCTTCATTTAATTTCACATTACGTGCACATGTATATATGGTAAAGAAATATTTTGCAGCTTAATTGAAGCAGGTAAGAAAAACACCTGATTTTTTTTACTAAAATATGTGTGTATGTATGTAGATGCCAATGGGATTTTTGCTTTACTTTTACTTTTTCTATGGATGTTTCACATTTAGCATTATCTTAATTAATACTATAAGGAATATAATTACTGTTGAACATACAAAAACACACAACCACAGACAGATACCAAAGAGAGAGTTTATACATCCCCACACACACACACACAAACACACATGTGTTCAAGTACACTTATATGAAATTAAGTATGTATGAATGTTAGGTTAGTGGTGTGTGGATGTGGTTAATGTTGACTACTGCTGTTAATTGCCTTTTAAAAGTTTCTGGCAAGTAGTAAACGTTAAGATTTCAATAGCTTATTTTTACTGTTTTCTTTTTCTGGTACTTGCTTTTTTGCTTTTTGTCTTTGCTGCTGATGATACTGTCGTCGACAATGTTGATAAAAATAATAATACTAATGATTTTATGCGTCTTCTTACTAAAATAATTTATCTACAAAAAGTGCATACACACATTAATGTGTGAGAGGTGAATGTGTGTGTGTGAGTTTATCTCTGTCTGTTTTTGTGTGTGTTATTTGTTTTGTGTATGTTAAATTAATTAAGCCTTTAATCCAGTTGGATTGAGTATTTATTTTTATTTTTACTTTCGCTTATTATTATTTATTTATCTACTTAGTTTTTATAAACCAACATAGTTTTATTAATCACAAAATGCATTAGTGAGCTCTTTTGATATAAGAACATAATCATAATGCATACTTACACACATTTTTTTTGTGTTTTTGTATGTGTGCTGTTTTAATGCTGAACCAGAAGTGGATAGTGGTAGTGAAAAAGAGATTTATCGACTCGAATTCATCACCACACAAGGCAATTGTTTCAATTGTTGTTTCTTTAGTCGTGTAGAATATAAACTAGAGCAAGATCGTGAGATGAAAGAACATAGCCAATATCACTGACTGCAGATCGAAATTAAGCACTGATGAAAATAAATTCATGTTCATTTTGTTAACTGAACTGACTTACAGTATATTCTTAGTGAATATTTCAATCTTTGTTTAATTTTTGAAACTCTATCTTAAACCTATGACTCTAATATTATTTACAGTCTTGTTAGAAGAACAAATTTCAGAAAGTGGCTTTCCTTTCATTGTACCGTACTCAGTGATGCTAGTTTGAAATTAAATAGCTCATATTTCATAGCGAAACTTTATTATTTATATCAAAGATCGTGAATTTGATTGACTTTATAGGTAAGTGGCAAGTAAAATTAAATCAACCCTTTTAACTACATACTTTAAGTTGGTAGTAGAGGGCAGTATACTTGTATTTTCATAACATCTCTGAAGCTCTTTCGCTGATTATCATCTTAAATGAAACACCTTTTCTTCTATACATAAAAAATTTGACCATGTACGTATATTATACACAATCATTTCAAATCTTTTATTTCACTATCACATTTATTCTATTAAGAATGTGACACACAATCTTATTAAATATTTAATAAGTTTTTTTATAAACATAATAATTCTTTCTTAGGTTGCTTCTTTTAATGTATATAAATATATACACAAACACATAAGTATTTATGCTCACATATATACAGATGAAAACGTATGTATGTAATTCTCTTACTTTTCTTTTTTTTTTTTTTTGGCATATTCAATTTGCAATCAACTTTGTAACATTCCTCCGCTCTTTTTTTATATTTCTATAATAATTTTCAAGGCAATGAGTCAATAAAAAAATATATATAAATATATTAGGGCGTACCAATTTTTTTTTGTTTTAAAAGTACTCTGACAGAAAATTACATATATATATATACTATATTCGATTGAGATCAACTTTGCCGAAGAAAGTATGGCAAAAAAATTGATCCTACTCCCCCGTAAAATTCGAAGAAGTTTCAGTACTATGTACTGTAGTTGTTTGAATAAAAATCGATAGTTACGTTTAATATTACTTTAACTTAAGAAAGTAAAGTAATCAGAATAGAATATGGAACTCTTCTGTCGGAGTACTTTTCAAAAATAAAATTCATCCATACAAATTGGAACGCCCTAATATATATACATGTGCAGATACTTGCATACACACGTGTATGTACAGTATGTACTTATTTAGCCGAAATTTCTGTAATCCGTATCTATTTAGGAAGGCAGTTTAAATGGCTGTCTACATTTGTACTATGAAATATATTATTTAATATAAGAATGCCATATCCTCATTGTAGTTCGGCGCGGGTATAAATTTGTGTCTATCCACTTCATTAGGTTCAAGTATCAAAACAGTTTCTCTAATAAAATCTTTGAATTCCCATCGAGGTCATTTCGAACGGGTAAGTGTAAAAAGCAAAGGTTCACTCTAGCGAGAGCTAGATGCAAGCGGCAGATGGTTACTTATTACTAAGTATTTAATTTTTTCTGAACCGAAAGAGTTAAGTGTTTCGAAGTTAGTCTCTTTAGTTTCTTTAGTCACACAAAACCGTCTTGTTGAAAATATACTGTATAACTCCTCGAAGTAATAATAATCCAAAGTGTATTTTCATTGGTTGAATGGAATTAATTTCAGCCTTAAAGCTCTTAAAGCATAATTGCAAAAAGATTAATTTCATTGGCTAAAATATAAATGATAGACCCAAAGAAAGCAATCCAATTGGGCGATAGTAAGTTTACTTTAAAATTGCTTACTTTAACCTTTATTTTATTCTTAAAGCTTTATTAAATCATTTAAACTTCTCACTTAACTGCATAAGCAGACAAAAAAACATCTGAATTATCAAGCACCTACTGTATTATATATGTGTGTGTTTTTGCTTCTTGCCGTATGTGACTTGAAATGTTAAACGCTTATATATATGAAAACACATAGACAAGAAAATAATTTTTTGTAGTAAATTTTCAGTTCAAGCTTTTCGCCTTTTCAACTTGCTGACTGTTTACATAAATATTTTTTATGTTTTTTTTTTGCTGTTTTTGGTGTTTATATGTTTAGTTATGTAGTGTAAAATACCTAAAATATCAAGTCGACGAGTAGAGAATTCTTTGTATGCGGCATAAATTTCAATTTCTGTTTTGCTGCTACTTCTATTCCTACTAGAATTTCCATTACTACGACTACGATTTGTTTTTTTCATATTTTGATTATTTAGCTTCCATTTATGTATTTACAAGGTGATAGTTTGCTTTGAAGTGTAGGCAGGCAAAGGAAATCTTAAAGGAAAAATAAATGTTGGAAAAAATTTAATGATATCGTTGTCTGGGTTTTATTATAGTAAATAAATTGTAGTTTCTTGGCTACTTGGAGGCAAATGGTGACTTGTTACTAAGTATTTAATTTTTTCTAAACCGAAAGAGTTTAAGTATTCTGAAGGTAGTTTCTTGAGTTTCTTTAGTTATGTAATCTCTCAAGTTTCCTTACTCATCTAGAATATTACTTTAATGCTGCCTATCTGACGATCTTTAAAAATCTTCTGAACAACTCAAAGAAGTTATTATCTTAAAGGTTTCTTTAGTTATTTGAAATAACATACATCTCCTTTTTCATCTACCATCTACACCTAAAGCTTTCATCAAACTCTCCCTTTATATATATTTGACCTATATTATTTTATTTGCTATTTTGCCTATATTTTTATTTTTTACACAACAACCGCTTAGAAGAGTTTGGTTTCTGTTTTTAGCTTCTAGCATTTTCAGCAATCTTTTTTATTTATACATTATTTTTTTAATTTTTTTGACAAAATAAATGCCAGCAGGCATTCTAAAAAATTTAGAATTTTTATTGGGGAATGTTTGCTGCATTTAATTGAGGACACGTGCGGTGGTTCTAGTTTTTGAACGTTTAACAGATTTATTTATTTTCTTTTTATTTCTTTTCCTTTTTTATGTGAATTTGACAAGTTGAGTGTTAGTAGTTAAACGGTTATTAAATGACCTTGTAGCTAAAAATTTTTCTCAATTTTATATGCGAAAAAGAAATAATATTTGAAACAACTAAAAATGTAAATTTATTAGAAAAATATTTTTTCTTCGGCTTAATAATCAATATTATTGCATGAAGCTCTTAAAGTTTGGTGGTTTTCATATATTTAGATTTTTATTTTAATCGGAAGTCAAATTTCCTAATAATTATTCGGTTGTTTTGTGGTTTTCATATATTTAGATTTTTATTTTAATCGGAAGTCAAATTTCCTAATAATTATTCGGTTGTTTTGTGTTTTACACATAAATGCAGAAGAAAAAAAAAAATATTTTAAATATTTCCTAAAATATTCATAAATAAATTTCAAAGCAATATAGAAATATATAAGCTGCTTATAGAATTCCACTTTTTGCAGCATAGTTTTTTTGGAAAAGGCTCAACTATTTAAATTAATTGTAATGAAAAATCTGAATTCGAAAAGCGTCATACGAAGCGCTTTGCTGGAAAATAAAAATAAACATAAAAATGTAAATGCATTTGAATCAATTATTGAAAAATTTAGTTAGGTTTATTTGTTATGAATTCATTGAAGTAAAAAATTTCTTAAAATAATAAAAAAATTGTTATTAACTACAGCAATTACAAATCAAATATTGTAAGTAGCTTAGAACATTGCATGTAAAAAATGGAAGAAGATTTCAAACTCTGGAAGTTGTAAAAATTGCGAAGAAAAGCTTAAGATCTGGTGAAGAAAATCTTAAAAATCCAAAAAATGGAAAATTTAAAAAAACTCTGTAGAAAAGGTAGAGAAAACCTCACTTCGCTTTACCGAATGAGATCGGCTGCCATATTCTTGGTTAAATACATTGGATTAATATATAACTTCATACTTTGTGAGACTTAATGCAACATAAATCCAGAGACCACTATCGGGTAGGGGAATAGGGACTGGTGGATGAGTCTTGAGGTGTTCAAAGGAAACAAAGTACTTCTGATTCAAGAGAAAGTAGGACATATATAGAGGAAACGATTCATTGTTCACATGCAAATTAAATATTTGTAAAAATGCGGCGGCCAATATTGCTTTTTGACTTATGGTTTCTCAAGCAAATTTACTTAGAAACATACGTAATTTGTGTTGTTTACCTTACGCTTTGCGGACAAACCATTTTATCTCCTCCTTCCATATCTGTCTGGCCATATACTTTAAAAACCATATTTTAACCACTTTATTTAGTGTTTCAGTTTGCTATATTTAATTTGTTTTATTTACTGCGTGACTGTGCATAATAGCATTATGTAACTATGTAATTGAGAACTGTGGGTTGTTTTCCCGAACAACCTTTAGAAATATAAGCACACAAACAAATAATCTTTCGGTAGCTGAGAATCGCTTCTTTGACAGATATTAGTATTAAGGAGATAACTGAGAAACCATCAGAAATACAAGAACCTACACCAAAATGGTTCTAATCTATTTGGTACTACGCAACGTATGAGCAATATTAACTCAAATAAATTGTGTTTTCTTTGTATTATACATTTTACTTTGCCACTGTTTATACAAAACTTGTCTACCCATCATAAAAAGCATAAAAAATGCAAATTATTAAAAATATAAATTAAATATTTATTGATTTTTACTCCCAACCTTGACACCATCAACCAACTCCAATTCCAACTCCAAGTAATATACAAGTACATAATAAGATTTGCTTTGTAAGCGAACTTTATAGAAAATAAACTTTTCCTTCTTAATGATGGCAATTTCTTTTATGTAACTTAAGACTTTGAATAATATAGAAAATTATTGATTTTATTGAAAATCTGTTTTTCACTTTTTTCTTTGGCGCATATTTCAAAAAGTTTTGGTCATTTTGAGAGGGAGAGAAAGAATGAGATGGCAAGTGTACTCGCACCTGTGAGGTAAACATATTTTTTGCTGTCAAGATTTAGTCAATATATTCGTAATTGAAAAGAAATTGTAAGTTTGAAAAGAAAAAAGTTACATGAAAAAAAAAAACAAAAAAGAATAAATCAATGAAGTGTAAATAATTTTTTTATACATCCTTTTTTTTATATCAGAAAAGAAATTGATATTTTCTCACAGTTTTTTTTTTTTCTTGTCTGCATATAGTAGTTTTGATTTCCAATGATTTTGTGATTTAGTTTTGGAGAAGGTGCAGAAAACACAAGCTCGAGTCCCTCAATAGGGTTTTCTAGAAGTTAAGAGTAGGAAGAATAGTCAATTACGATGGTATGGGTTGGCTTCTTGTATGTGTATGTTAAATTGGAATGAAGTCTGTTCCTGAGAGTGATCATTCCTCACCGGAACAGGAGGCATAAAATAAAAAAAGCACAAGAATTTTTTCGAAGATCTTAACAATTTTTACACTACATCTCTCCTTTTTCTTCTCAATTTGTAGATGTAAAATATTTTTCGAGAAAATTAAAAAACTAATTTCAACTTACAAGTAATATACTTTTCATGTTATTAAAAGCTTAACTGCTAATTTCACTTAAGCCCTCACAACTGTTTGCTGACTTTTTTTGTAAGTTAACCTATGCACACTCCCACACAAATACATAATTACCTTGAACTAATATATATATGTTAGTGTGTGTATGTGACAGAAAAAACAAAATATTTAAAAATTAACCTGTTGACATAATCGTAATAAGACTTGTGAAAACTAATTACATAAACAAAATAATCTTAACTGAAAGGATAAACACACGTACAAATGCACATAAACACAAAGAAACTAAAACAAGCACACGCACGAATGCACACACACGATATACATATTTGCCAAGAAAGAAAATCTTTTGAAGGAAGTCATGAACTAAAATAACAACCGCAAATAACAAAAAAACAACAACTCATAGTTAAACCACGATAAAGAAAAAGTTTTGGTTAGGGCATATGTGAAAAAAACAAATAGTAGAAGAAAAAATAAAAAGAGAAAAGAAAATGAAAAACAGAGAGGGTAAAAGAAAATCAGAAAATTTCTAACAAACCTGTCAAAATAGCAAACTTTAAGTGATTAAGGAAGTTTTGACAGCCAACAAAATACTAAGTTGTAGGAAATGATGAGCGAAAAAAGAAAAAAGAACATGCGTGGAACAAAAAGAAGAAGAAAACCAAATAGAAAGGGATAGTAAACTTAAAAAATAGCAACTTGTCAACACATATACGCAGAAATGTGCACAGTAAAGCTAAAGTAATAGAGAGCAACTAAGTAATATGGGAGTTAAACCCATACATATTGAAGTTTCTATATCATTGCTTAATACGAAATTAAAAAAAAAAGCTGCTGCTGCACTAAAACACAGATTTGAATAAATTTTCAAGGAATCATACTTAGATAACTACAAATGCTTAACACATACACTCACACACCTACACAGAAACTTACATATGCACATATCACAAAATGACAGTGATTTTGTTATTGTTGCGTTAAAACTTTTTAATTACCACACATAAAATTTACATTTTAAATGAAGCGTTTTTATCTTCTTCTACAGTTTTTGTTGTTGTTGTGATTTTCTATTTGCTGCAAACACTTTAACACATGATATCACAGACACACAAGTATTCAACGGAGGTTGCCTGACATTTGTGTTTGTTTTTTATTCTCTATATGTGTATGCTTGAAATTTTACGATCTTTTCTTTTTACATATTTACTACTTCTACTACGACACATAAGATTTTCATGATATAATTTTGCCTCTCATGTCCTGCCTTTTCATTACTCACTCTTTCTCTCTCTCTCTCTGTTATTTATGACCTAAAAGTAATTGTATTTTTTATACCCTACGCTTGAAATATGCGGTATATAAAGTTTTTATGTACCTACTTTAATATATTTCTAGCATAAAAAAAGTTGAAGTGGGCACATGAAACTCAAAAAACTTACATGTGCATATTAAAAAAGTTTGTTTAAAATTTTTCAAGT
The DNA here is from genome assembly GCA_963691655.1 of Toxonevra muliebris. Taxonomy (NCBI): domain Eukaryota; kingdom Metazoa; phylum Arthropoda; class Insecta; order Diptera; family Pallopteridae; genus Toxonevra; species Toxonevra muliebris. The sequence continues at coordinate 86,244,724 of OY829328.1, read as the reverse complement.
ACTTTTTTTCAAGAAATTGACATTTTATTCTTCTAAAAAGTTTTTAAGTTCATGAATAGTATGATTTCAATTGATCAATTTGATTACATGGTTGATGACAAAGTCTGAAACAATATTACAGACACAAGTGATGATAAAGTTTATGACATTCCATTTAAATCAGTTAGTATTTTAAAAAGTAACTTCACAAAATCGTTTCAAAATAGGAATAATTCCAACAAGTTTCGACTAAACTTGTTTTATGCTTGGTTTTCACTATGTCATATTTGCCATCAAAGGGAGAAAAAGAGAGAATTCCCCATATGAAATTTGCCAACATGCTGGCAAATTCGATTGAATTCGACATAGTGAAATCCAGGCATTAGATAAACTGCGGTTTTTATGATTTTATTTTATGACTTAAGAACATGAAGTTTTTGTTTTTTATCTGTTGAGGATTGAGGAGAAAAAGTTAAAAAAAAGAAGAGATTTTAGAAGAAATTATCGTAACAACTAAAATATTTATCGGTTTTACTCACAAAATCTTCCTTTCTCTCAACTTCTATCTCATAGTATGGTGATTATATGATAAGTATAAAATAAAAGATCTGAAATAAAATTTTCAATCGAGTGTTTCCTCGAAGATTTTTTATTGAAATTTTTCAACTGTGGAAAGCTGTGGGTTTTTTGTTTTGAAAAATATGTCTGGGAAATTTACTTCTAGAAATTTTTTATGGTAGTTGTCTAGAAAGTTCCCACAGAGAGTTCGCTACTAGAATTGTTACATTGGAGACTTTCTCTTAGGAGTTTTTCTCAGGAAGTTTGCTTCTGTGGAGTTTTCTACTGTGATTCTCCCAGAGCTTCGAGTTCTTCATCTTCTTCAAGTTTTTTCTAGAGAATTTTCTACTGAGAACATGCTAAAAATGTAATATATGTTTTTTTTTCTTGGAGTTTTCAACTTCAATTTTACTTTTTAAAGTTTTCTACTGGGAGTTTTATATGGGAATTAAGCTTCTTGAAGTTTTCCACCAACCAGAAGTTTTCTAAAGAGCAGTTCTCTATTGATAGTTTATATTGATATTTCTTCCTTTTCTGCTGCGAGTTTTCTGCGGAAAGTTTTCTAGTGGGAGTTTTATATGGTAAGTTTTCTTCAGTTCTGTATGGAGATCTTTCTATTAATAGTTTTCCACTGGGAGTTTTCACTGGTACTTTTTTTGCTAAAACCTTTTTCTTAAGAGTTTTCGAGTATTCTACTCTGAGATATCTAATGTTTACTTTTTATGTCTTGTTAACTGAAACTTTTTCCCACTGGCAGATTATGCGAAGCAAAAATCAACTAAAAACCACTACCAATATTTATTTCTTGTATAGATTATTAACATTTCCAATAATGTTCTCCAACATTTTATGGTACCATAGTAAAAATCTATCATAAATGATAAAACATTCAGTTGAATTCACAAATGCATGCGATTACTAACAACAAGAAATGCATCATGGAAATGAAATGAACCTCAATTCAAATTAAATTCAAAAGCACTAAAAAGTTTACAAATTGAGTATATATGTAGCTCACTTTGAACTTCAGTCGACCTAAAACTAAATACAGAAATCAAATCTCTTGCTATTGGTATTCATGAGAGCCAAAAAGTCACTTTTGACTGTTGACTATGCTGGCGCAAAAGTTATTTCCCCTGCTTGTTGTTGGTTTTAGGTTGTGCTATTGTTAATTTATGTTTAAGTGTATGTGTAAACGAGTGATATACATAGAAGTGAAAGTGTATGCGATACACGGTATATGACAAAATGTATATGTATAAGTGTGAGGTACATACATATGTATTGTTGTGTGAATGCATGCATGACTGTGTTATTGCGTTAAGTTTTTAACTAGCTTTAATTATGTATAACCCTTTGACTTTTTTATACTTTTAGGCTTTTGCATTGTCGTTTTTTGTGTGCCGTGCTAAAATATTTTATGCAAATACTTTTTAAATGAAAATCACTTTTACTCTATCTATCTCTCGTCTTTATGTTTTCTGCCTAATTGATAATTATGATAATTAAAATGCTTTGAATCTTTGAAAGTTGATAAGAAATGTATGACTATGTAAAGCAAAAAAGAAAATAATTAAATAAAATATGTATATGTATTTAAATTAAGTGAATTATTTTTGAAATTCGTATATATGCGTGTGAACCATGTGATATGTGTATACATCGCATAAATTCTATTGAATGAAGTTAATGTTTTAATTGTTACGTATACGTCACGTTGTGTTGGGAATATTTACGTATGAATGCAATGGCATGAGTGAATTCCTTAGATAAGAGTTTAATTATTTTATATGAACATGAATACATTTAAGATTCAAGTGGTGGACAAATAAGTGGCAAGCTCACTAGGGGCTGTCGTTTATATAATTTTTGAGTATGAGTTTATAGTAAAATATAACTAATTTGAATAACATGACACCTTTCCCTTGATTATTTCGAACTAGTTCCGCTCCAAAAAATTCTGTTTGTAAGCAGGTTTCTATTCATTTCAATTAGCTTAAAAAACTAATATTATTATTTGTAGCTACTTATGTGTCCACACGCATACATATAAGTTAGAGATTATCTTTCATTCACAATTCGCCTGACTACTGATAAACAATTAATCTTCTTGCATATGTTCATTTCAATGTTGTCATTTTAATTATTTTATTAATTAATTTTCATTTTGCCTAATGGTCTAAATGTATACACAAATATATACTTGTACACGAGAGTATAATTGTATATCTACCTACTCGTTAAGCCTTGTTGCAAATCGTTGAGTATATTATTATTATAGTTTTCCATTGAATTGTTACACAAACACTCTCATTTTGGACCAGTATAAATGGACTGTTTTTTCGGAAGAGTATTTGTTGTTATTTGTATATGTACAGTGGAAAGCAAATATAGCGTTGTATTGTAGTAAAACATATTGATTAAAGGTAGGAATTCAGGAGCAAATTGTTGAAATAAATTGTAACATAAATGATTTTCAGTTAAGTATTTTAAAGAAGTTTATACCAACAACTACTGAAATGTGTGTGGTGAGCTGAGAATAGTTAACTGGTGGCCCCTGAATGTCGGAAGAAAATAATCCTAAATTGTGTTAATCTAAAAAAATGTAGAGACAGTGTGGAAATTCCGGTTTTCTGTGGAAGTCTGTATTCAGTTTTAATTTATTGACAGCTATTAAACTATGTATAAGAAGATAAATACAATACATGAATTAATTCGAGTGTAGAGACCTTACAGCTGGGTCAAGGTTAACTTAAGAATAATTTTTTGGCAAATCAAAACAATGGATCAAATTAATCGAAAAAGGTATTGACCTAGGAAAGGCGAGACGTATGTTTTCTAGAGCGATAGAAGAAAAACTAGTGAAACAATCACAACGTCAATAACGAAGCTAAATGATCGATGGTAATATTGAACTGAAAAAAGCAAGGTGAATGCCAACTGTAAGGAGATAAAGGAAGAGAACAGTTAGAAGAAAATGTGTAGGGTTTTAATTCCAAAACCCCTTTCCTCTGAAACACGCTAGAGTTTTCAACTATTAATATAGAACCTGTATTTTTTCCATTTTTTTTTTTTTTTTTGAATTGAATATACAATCGAAAGTGATATTGTTATGGAAAAGGTGAAATTTATGCCCACAGAAAGGAGAAGAGGGAGAGAAACGGTAGTGAGGGAAATTCAATATCAAAATGTTGATCTGATAAAAAGAAGTTTGTTAAAAGAAAGGCACCACAACATTTAATTCTGACTACAAATGCTCACCTTAATGTCTCCAAGCGATGGATGAAAATAACTGAAATTTTGATATTGATTTGGTAAAAGCTAAGAATTTAAAGCTACAAAATTATATAAAAGGGTAGAGAAAGGAGTATAACTAGTTCCTTATTACTAAACTACATAGGCCACCAAAAGATTAAGACAAATCTATGAAATTTTCTAATATTCTTAAAGAAATTTTAAAATTTAAATTTTTAATATAATTTTAATTACTGTTCAAAATTTTTTATAGCTTTAGTAGTTTCACGTTAGATTTCAATACAGTTCTCATTTAGGGGAAGCTTTTTTTTGAAGCTTTGATCTTAATATGAATTTTAAAGTATATTTTATTTAAAAATAGAAAAATCTGCCTCTGTTCGGAATCGGCGTTAAACTGTAGGTCCAACTATGTGGTATCATAATGGGCCGTCCAGGCCTAAGTGTATCTCTCGACATCCACTCCAATCTAACCTAACCCAGTAAAATTTGCTGAAATTTTCTATACATAACATAATATTTTTTTGCATGAACTTCTCGCCATATACTAAAAAACAACAAAATCACCACTTCAAAAGAATTTCAAAAATAAAATTAAAATCAATTAAAAGTGACCTTAAAGTAAAAGCATTTAAATGTCAACTAGTTAAGTACATGCTATACAGTTTTAACCCACACTGTATACATGTATGGACATATAAAGCTTAATTAAATCATTAAAAATGCGGCATGCACGGAAAGTTGTTTGCTTCTTTCTTTCTTTCTTACGCTGGATCGAACTGGTTTTGCTTCTTCCACGCTTTTCTAAGTTTTTATTAGCTTTTTGTATTTCGACTTGTTACTACTTTCTGACCATGTTCAATATGACCATACAAAGTATACGCCTTAAAGTATGCTATACAATATTTATAGCTAATTATATAAACAAAATGTTAATTGCCCTTATTACTAGAAAATTATATACATTTAAAGGTATAAATATAAACATAAACAAATAATAATAATAATATTTTATTTTTGGCAGGAAGTAATAGAAAATAACCTCTCAGATTATCTCCCTCATGACACTGAAATTAAAGCAATTAAATAGTTTATTAAAAGGTAGCAATTTATTGATGCGTTTTATTTCGTTGCATACGATATATTTGTAGATTATTTACAAGGTATTAATAATTGTATTTGTATTATTTGTGTATATTTCATAGAAATAAGATATCGATTAATTAGCAGATATATTATTATTGTTATTTTGGTGTGGGCAATTGCTTAAGAAAGCATAAGAAAAACTTCTTAGTAATTATTATTATTTTTTGTTTGCTTTTATGTAAAAGATATAATTAAAAAATCGGTTATTTATTTTGTAATTAATATTTGAAGGTTAATAGGGGCTTACTACTTATGTTGTAGTAAATATAATTCTTTAAGTGTGAATTTTAGCAGAGTTAGGACTAATACTATTGATATTATTTGAATATTTGGAAATTATTTGAGAGATTACTGGCCAAAAAAATTGATAAAAGTTTTACCATACGTCTTGAAATTTTTTTAAATTAAATTTTTTAACTAATAAGTACCCAACTAAGTAGTCTATCCCACAAATTTTTAAATTTTCTAGCTCGGATTATAATTTTAGTTAGATTTTTTTTCTTGAAAATTCTATATATTTCTATAAATTAACAATGAAGAGAAAACGAAAAATAAAGTGAACATTAAAAAGAGAAAATGAATTCATCTAAACATAAGCGGAAAGAAAATAAACATATAAATCATTTTAATATCTTCAATAAAGCAAACAACTGTGACACGTACATAGAAGAATAAAACAATAAAGGAAGAAAGCATCAGTATTTAGTAAAAACATATACATACATACACAAACATTCATATAGACGCACACAAATACACACGTATCAGAGTATAACAAAACATACTATATCAAAGTAAATACCGAGTAGCATTTATTAATACAAAAAAGACAAAATCAGCTTTTATATATAAAACGAATTTGTTACAATTTATAGCAACAAATTTTTGAAAAATGTTATACATGATGAAAAAAAAATATGTGAAAATAAAATATTAAATGTTGAAAATCGTGAAATAGCAAGAAACTAGGGACTTTTTCATTTCAATGTGGGTATAAATATTTATGCATTTGGCTTCACTCAATGGCATTTTGTGCCTATCGCATATACTGTATTTAAACTTGAATGCAGCAAGAAAATACATTTTTGGAATTCAAATGAATACCACTTTATATTGTTGTTAATTGTTGATACATTCGAAAAAATTGGTAATTAAGTACCATTCATTTTGACTACTAATTTTTGAAGTTAGCAAAGAAAGGTAAATGTTCGACATATAAAATATATTATTTTAATTAGTTGTTCAAAGGTTCAATACCACTGAATTAAGAGTAATAAGAAAATTTAAATTGAAAAAAATTTATAAAGTAATGAATACTTTTATTCAATTTTAATATTTTTACGAAAGTTCTGTTTGTTTTACTGAGAATAGCATTACTCGGTTAAATTATGGCATTCTAAACAGCACGAGCATATGCCAGACAAGTGCTTCATGTATATAAATTTCTTGAAGTCAAAACATTTGCACTTAGTTTTACGGTTTTATGGTTTGCTATTCATATAGCAAGCGACAACAACAACAGTAAGAATGAAAAAAAAGCATGAAGAGAAGCTGAAAACACTGAAATTATGACAAAATTTGTTTTTCAAACAATTAGTAGCATTTTGTTTAAAATTTGTTTAAATATTAAAATTTTTTACATTTTTGCACTGGAGCATTGATTTTGTAACAAATGATTTCAACAACGCAATAAGACGCGACTTGTATGAATTCAACAGTTGTACATGAATCTATGGTGCTACATTTTTTCTGCTCATCTCAAGCCTAAAAATTACTCAAAAATTTTCAATGTGGTCAGCATCTTCTCCTTTTTTCTTCTATTCACTTACTGCACAATTGACTTTGATGTTTAGAGTCCTACCCTCTTAAAGCATTCAATTTCGATTTCATTCCCTATCCCAAACCAGTTATTGGCAGAATATGAGAGTCTATTATGGTGTAAATGGATCATGTACTGGATATCCCAATTTCTTGTGAAGATGGTTATTCTGTCGAAGCTCTGTTTTGAAAAGCATCTTCAAACATGAGCTTTTTCTGGATGCTTAACTAATCTCAGAAGCATCTTACTGCCCTTTATGGACAAGTCACGTTTTATGGTGCCTTCCGTCAAAAAAAGATTCGTCTGTAAAGATCACATCGCTCCAATCATTATGCATATTGTCGACAGCCCATTCCTGCCATTGCTTGGTTTGTTTTGCCGTCAGTAAGGGTTTGATTATGGTAGCTCAGAATTCAATTTGGAATTCATTTAAACGACTTTGGATTACACTAAGGGATATATTAGTGACCTTCAGCGCCAGTTTTTGTTGAGTGTAATGGTAGAATTGGCTTCAAAAACTTATGCTATCACCGAATCCTACTGCTTTGCCGTTGCTCTAGAAGCAAAATGACTGGGTAAGTCGTCACCATTCTGGTGTCTTAAAAAAACCTGGTTCCATTTCTTTACGAATGTCTACAACTTCTTAAGATATTTGCAGCACCTTCCTAAGACATTTTGGTTTCCTTTCGGTGTGAGCAAATAATGACAGCTTAAAGAAGGAGCTCGCTTTGAAAAATTGCTTATACAACGAAATTGTAATTGCGATTGTTTGAAAGGTTATACAGCAATAAAATGTTAAATGTTGTAAATAAAGTCCAACTTGATACTTAAACTTGTTCGTACAATTAAGCCGAACACGCTCTTGTTAAAAAGACTGTAAGTACATATTTCTGGATTTTATAGTTTTGAATATCTTCTTTATATTTCACATATATCCTCCTTTGTTGTAGATTTCATTACTAATATAAACTATGCTATTACATAAATCGGAAATGAATCGGTATTTCTTAGATAGGATTAAAATTCTTTCAATATAATAAATTAAATTAATTTTGTTTTAAGCTAACACAAATTTTTGGAATTTTCATTTGCCTGAAAAGTAGATAACATTTTTTCATTCACTTGAAGTTGTCTTAAAATTAAAAATTTGCTTCGCTGAATTAACCTTTTTCGTACACTGTCTGTGCAGCTTTTCTAAATACTTCTTGTCTCAGCTAGTTAACTGCTTTCATTAAAATCAAATTATTATGACACTTGAGTATAAGTAAATTGCATTAATTTTGTTATTGCAACTAACTTTTTTACTGATTTACTTTTAAAGAGATATTTAATAAACACATTCAAGTATATGAAAAACAATAAGTACAACATAGAAAACCAATGCCACTGAAACTACTTCAACTTTATATTTGAAATGTAGTTGCCAGTGGTTGAATTAGTTATCACATACTAAAGAAAGTAAGATGTAGTTGAAATTTTTGGGAAGAAAAAAGTCCATTTCAGTTTATTTGTAGTTAAAATGCTCTAGGGTGTTTTAAATGTGAATATTTTAGTTTCTATCAATTCACCACTGGCTTGGTAACTAAGTACTATATTTTTTCTATAGTTTTCAGTAAGGAAGATGACACACATGCATATAAATACATGCTTATCTTTCTTCATAGTTTTCTTTTCCTGTTTTCTTTTTTTGGTTTCTATTTATTTGTCTTTTTTTGCCAGTATGCAAAAATGTTCACTTTGAAGTTTCTTTACATAAAATATACTCCAGGGATATTTTTACTTTCATATTATTTATGTATGTACGTGTTTTGTAGTTTCCACTCTGTTTATTTTTATGTATATTATAAAGACATACATTTGTATTATATACAAATATATGTTTACCACTTGGAACTAGTGTCGACAGTTCTATTTTTTGCTTAACATAAATAGCACCAAATGCTTATCTTGTTTTCTTCGTTACTTATTAGTTACTAACTTACAAATAACAACCAAAAAAAGAAAAACGACAAAATGCTGACAAATTTATACCCAAGCACTTGAGTTAGGTTTTAGTTGAATTGAGTTGAGAGTATATAGCATAAAGATGTTAAACGAAAATTTTCCATAGCATACACTTAGGAGGCGCTAACATGCTTCAAGTAATAGCTTAACACATTTAGAGGTTGTTTATTATTAAACGTGTGCCAAAAAATATTTATGTAGTATAGTTTTAGGCATCAATGTAAGATATAAGCATTCATTTTCTGCTTGTAAATTTATAAATTATTTTTAGATATTTTCGCATTAATTTATGCACACAACACTACGTTTATTTCTTCTTCTTTTTATGGCACAACAGCCCATAAAAGGCCTAGACCGAACTTTTCGCATCCGTTCATGATGTGTAAGTTATAATTGCACAAAACTTTTACACTTGGCATATATTTCTTAGGTTACTGCGTAAATATTTTAGTACATGCCTGGAAAATACAAAGGAGTATGAAATTTTCACTTTCACTTTTATTCAATTTTGTATAATTTTTCAATTGAACGCTGCCGCTGTCATTGTTGCTGTGACAACGTCTGAAATATAGATTTTTGTTATAATTTTGGAATATGTTTTCCCGCTACTTCTTCACTTTCTGTTGCTGCTTCTCCAACTCCTATCGACTGCTTCTCCCGTTTAAAAAACAAAAAGGCAATTAAGAATTTTTCCTTGTACATAAATTTTGAGAATTTTTCAACATCATTAATGTATGCAAAAATACTAAGGAATATATATGTTTTTTTGTTGTATAACACATGCACATGTGTTGGCTTTAATGACACTGTACATTATGTAATATATGCAAGTTATACACGCAAGTAAATATTCTGTTTAGGTTTTTTGTTTTTGTTTTAGATATTCATACGTAGGCGATTATTATGTTGTTTTTGTTTCTGTTATTTGTTTTGTTGTTGTGTAACGACACTTAACTGTTATTTTGACGGAAAATTCGAAAAATTTCTTCTGCTTCATCTTCTTGCTGATGTTTTGTTTTTGCTAATCTTAATTACGCAGTCATTTTTGGTGAACATGTATGTGTGTGTGTTTGAGTGTTGTAAATGTAAATTGTGTGGTTTTCATATACATAAATGCACAAACATACACTTAAGTGTTTGAACACATGTATTGTTTTCATGTTCTACAAATAAAGCATAATTTTAGGCATGACACAACAGAAAATTACGTTTATTTCGGTTTTCCAGATTTAATTTTAATCTCATATAAGTTAAAGCTATCAGATATTTTAGTATCGCGAGTGATTTTATAAAATTTAGAGGCATAATTTTAAGCTAATGAATATTTTGTATTATTTCAATAGTAAAAAATTTAAAATTGTAAAAGAGCAGGAACTGTGTAAATTATTTTCACAAACATATGCGATGTGTATATTAGACAAGTCCTTAGGTGAATTAAAAGTTTTTGTAGTATTTATTTTCGTTCATTTTAAAAATTATAAGTATAATTTTAAGCGCCCAAAGTAATGCAACTTTTTAGATTTAATCAATTTTCTAATTCAATAAGAACCAATACGAAATTAAATTAAAATTGTTCAGAAAATACATTTGAAAACTGTTAAAGCTATTCAAATGCGGAAATTAAATTTTATTTAAGCCAATAATTCAATCTTGGTGCTTCCATTTGTTTTTTTTTTTGCTTCCACATTTACTAGTAGGTTGCAAATTTAAGCTACCAAAATGTTTTGTGTCCTTTTCATGTTTGTTGTCTGTGAAAAAATTTTTAGATGGTTTAAGTGTACCTTCTGGCATAAAAAGATAATGTAACATTGTATCCAGCGGAAACTGTGTTCTAAATTTGTTCAACATTTTTTCATGTTAAAACTATTCAATGGCTGCACAGTATGTGTGTGTGTGTGACAATTTTTAACATTTGCATTCTATGTTCCATTATTTAAAAATTGTAAAAGCTCATGTTTTCTATACTTATAGTCTTCAGAACTAGCAGTTTAGTTGCACTTAAAAGTATGCTTCTCCAATTTTCTATTCTTTGCTTTTGAAAAATACTTAGCAAATCAAAGCCTCAAATGCATAGATCTTAAAAAAAATTTTTAAGAACCGTGAACAAAAATGTGTACCCTCATATGTTTTTATTTTTCTTTTTATTGAAGTAATTATAAATAATTACAAATACATAAAGCACATACTTTTAGGCATGCCACAAAATAATAAGTATTTTGTTTAACGGAAATAATTTAATAACCACATTACACACCTAACTTTCCAAACATAAAACACGCAACCACATTCAAATATTTTAAGGAAAATTTGCATACTCAAACCAAATTTCAGGGCATACCAAAATATTAACATGAGTTTAGGTTGCATTAGAAATTCCCTTATCTAAAACATACTAATCAATATGACTAAGATAAACAGGATTTTGTGTTAATATTGAAAAGTCATTCTAATGTATAAAATTAATAGCATATCATATTTACCGGTATAATATAAAATACACAGCTTTTGATGCTCAACGTAATAATGAAGTTTCTAAAAATAATACTTCTTAAGATTTTTGCATTAAAAATAAAAACCAATTATCTAAAATTCCCCAGTGACTAACATGTTTTTAGAAGTTTTGAAGCCTACACTTAGAGTTAACGAGCTAATGCTTAATTTAAAATGAAAGTTGGCATTTATTTGACAATACTTTTGCATAAATAAAACTTACAAATTATAACTCGACTGCTAGTTACTAATAACAACCGCTGTCAAGCGTTTCCCTTGTTGATTTTCCGTTTTGTGCCAAAAAGTATACTACAAATTATAAATTAATACTTAAATAAATATTGTTTTTGTTTAAGATTTCTATCATTGGTATTTGAGTGTTTTGTGTATGAATTTCTAAAAACAATTTGCATGCACAAAATAATATGACATACTTTTAGGCACACGTGACAACTTTAGTTTCATTATAAGCAATAAAAATACGTAATATTGTCATTTTATTTTTCTTTTGATGAACATATTGTTCAATAGCAAATTGTTTACTAGCAAATGATGTGTAAATAATCGTTGTAGCATGTGTAAACAAAACAAACTTGCTCATATAATATTTTGGCATGTGCCTAAATATATGCCATAAAAATTATAAAACTATATGATAAAAATAAATTGGCTACTGTGTAAGTGCAAATATATATAAATAATATCAAACTAGTTTTATTTTCCTTTTTAATTGACCTATTTAAGCCTAAAAGTATGCATGTGTACTTTCAAAATGAGTGGGCTATTTTGTTTTTATTTTGAAAAGTTTCTATGCAAAAAAGTGTATGCCTTTATAAGCTATATCTTATTTATTATGCACAGACATATTATACTTAATTTGTGTGCCATTATCTTCAGCTTTCGTCTAGAAATACGGTATAAAAGTAATGTATATCATTAGTACCTAGTTGTTTTTATAAGAATACATAGAAAATTACTACCAGGAAAAAAACAACATTGGAATTATTTTTTTAAGATTAATTTTCTTTAGTTTGCTCTTAAAAATATGCTTTAAAAATTATTATAAATTCATTTTCTCATTTAGCTGTTTTCTAAGTGTACAATACTTAGAATTCATTATTGGTGATTTGAGAACAACTATTTATGAACACTTTCTGCAAACTATCGTCAATTTCCTTTTAGCGCTTAAAATTATGCTGTAATTTTAAGAAAATAACTATAAGCTTTGAAATTTTAATTACCAAAAGTATTCTTTCACCAAATATATTTTCTACTAAATATTATTGGCTGGAACTTATAAATATGTAAGTCTGAAAGTTTTTTTTTGTCATGGTTTACCTTTTTTTAACCTTGTCATTTACATCATTAACTTTTTATGCTATTAACTGTAAATAAAGAATTTTCCCAGAAATTTCATAAATTTTTTATATCAAAATTTCGCACTTGAATTTTTCGTGGAATAAAGAATGCGCAAGATTTTTAATTACACCAAACTTTTTGAGAATGTATCTATATTTAGTATACCATAGCTTTGGTTTTCTGATTTTCATTGTATGTACGTAGATGTAAAGTTACTCAAGTTGATGATGCCTATAAATAGAAAATAACATTCGAAATTTTGCCTTCTGAACAACATTTTATGGGTTTTTAAATGATCTCTAAAATATTCCCAGAGTCGTGAACTAATTTCTGTGTTTGAATATACTTAGCAACATATTTGAAGTTCCAATACTTTGAAATAACAGGAAAAGATTTGAAATCTCTATAATTTAAAAATCTTTTTTGGGTTTTTTTCCTTCATGAATAAACTCAAATATCAACAACCTTCTCTTCCAACATAAGTTTTAAAATGGTTGATTTAATACAAAATTACGCTTGACCGAATTTATCCTAAATCTTAATCTTCTCCTTATGGGTACAGCAGCGATTTCAATCTCATTAATTGTATTTGTATACTAATTTTTTCTCTTACAAATAAAAAAGTTTTTTTTTTCAAATAAAGCCTCTAGGTACCCAGGAAAAATACGAAACGCTTCCGTTTCGTTTGACAAACAGAAACTTTTTTATGTTTTCAAAATACTGCCTAAAAGTAGGCTTAACTTTTATACAAGTATCTATGCCATTTATAACAAGTTATATGTATATATAAAGTTAATACTTTCATGTCTTGGTTTTATTTCCTCACAAAGGAAAAAAAAAAATCTTATTTACTTTCGTTTTCCTCGGAAATTTACGCATTTTAACACATTTATCATTTTTGCTTAGATACTTAACTAATTTACTTATTTAAAAGAATTTATAGTATATGAAAAAAGGCAAAAAGTTTAGGTTTTCCCACATTTTTTCATTAAGGTTATTTTTATATTTATATCTTTATATATACATATGTATATAAATGCGTGGATGTATGTGCAAGCACGTAGGTGTGTTTATGTGTTTGTATGCGTAGGTACCTAACAAAACTTTGTTTTTAATCTTTTTAACGAAAGTTTTTTTCTTGTTTTTTCGTTTGACGGACGTTCATTTGTTTGTTGTATTTTTGTTGTTTATAATTATATTGTTGTTGTTATTGTTACTTTTTTAAGTTACTTTCACTTAACTTTATACGTTTTCCGATAAAGAAAGTTAACATCAAGTTAAAAATTTCATTATTTTTAATGGATATTATGAGTGGTAAGTTTTTGGGTTTTTTCATAAATAATTTTTAAAGCGAAAATATTTATATGTATTTCTTTCTTCTTTCCTTCAGTTTTTGTGGAGCGTAAGGGCTCAAGTAGTATCTTTCATTGATTAAGGTGCCTTTAGTTATTGGTTTTATTTATATCACTTTATTTTGTAATAAATTATATTAAACTTAACTTCAAATAAAATTCAGAAACGGGCTCATAATTTTAGGTGCGTTATTATATTAAAAAATTGCTTAATAATTGCAATTTCTTGTAAAGTGTTAATCAAGAATCATTACCACATTGTTTTTAATAAATATTTGTTCAATTGAATCAAGTGAATTCTTACAATTATTATTTTTTTTTTTTAATTTTATTTGTAACATTTTTGAGTTCGGGGTTAAATCGTAGAAATTTGCAGAAATTAACGAATTCTTTCAAGTCATCACGTGATTATTTATGTGTAAATTTATGAATATCACAATATTTGAAACAAATATTAAAAAAAAAACAAAATCAGAGTGTAAGAATTTCAAATATTTTTAAAATATTTTATTTTTTGTTTGTTTTTAAAGGACAGATCAAAACAGCAGTATTCAAATATTCAAGTACGTTACAAAAACATTTTAAATTTCAAACATTTTTTCTTTGCAATTAAATATGCACATATAAATAAATTAATATAAATATATGTTTATTACATTTATATCAATTAAAATACTTAAGGTTCTGAAAAAACAAAAAAAAAATGTATGTAAACACTACCAACACTTTTCGAAAAACCGCGCTGCCCGTGCGGCTGCAAATCAATTTTAATTACAGTCAACACTAATAACAATAAAAAACACACACATAATTTATAGGAAGCACGCCCCGTTTTTGATTAAGATTTTTATTTCTCAATACCGTTAATATCGACTTTTATTGCGAAAGACCGGTTTGTAACTGATTCAAACAAATGTAAGCAAATTGGCAGTAAGCCCCAAAAATATAATAAAACAAATGGTTAATGGTCTAAATAAAAAACTGGTATAATCAGCTGTTGTTACAAAGAAGTATAAAATAATTTTTTAGTACTACAAATACGTTGAACAAAAATTATGCCAGTTGGAAAAAGGAGAAATTAAATACTCGCATATCACTGTAGCATTTGATAACAGTAACAATCGAAGGGGTAGTTTTATATACAATACTAGTTATACCAGTTAATGATAGCATTTGTTCTAAAGCTAAGGAAGTTGGGGAAATAAATAACTGTTCTATTATACCATGAACTCACAATGAACGTGAATGTGTAAATTTTTATGAATGGAATAAACACTTGTTAGCATGTAGTAGGAGAAATTTTACGTTTTTCAGTGTCACTTTCAACTATGTATGTGTGCGTGTTATAAACTACCCTTAATATGAAGCTGTAGTAGCAAATGTATTTAGATTATTGTTTTCATCATCCCTTGCTTTGCTATTTTCTATTTATAAGAAGATATAGGCACATAAATATATATGCTTTAAATGGGTTAGCAACAATATTACAGTTTCTTATATATTTAATTATATTTATCTACCATCAAATAATTAAATGAAAATAATATGTGGAATTTATTATTTCATTATTTAGTATTTCAACGTAAAAAATAAACGTCGGGAGAAGTATATGTGTCGATAAATAATATTCTTCGCACCAATTACCACAAAGTTAAACTTGACCAAGGATAAGTGGCTAAAATCACAAAAAAATTAAACTTCTATTAAAGCTATAAAATAATTAAGCAATCTTCAAGGCAAGGATAAGGTATAGAGTTTTCGGGAATGGATTTTCTTGATTTCTACAGTTAGTCCGATTTATCGGCAGTTAGTCCGAAAATTCTCCAAGGACACCTAAACTATAAAGGATGGGCTTAGTATGGACCTACATTACTTCAGTGTTCAGCGAGGAATTGGATTTAAAATGGCGTTAAAGCGTTTATTTTAGCCCACAGTAGGTTTGTTGTGGATCAGCCACTATAACCCACTATCAACCTTTCACAACTAGACAGTTATTTAAACGTAGTGAACTGGACGTTTCTAGGATAACAACAGCAATTTTTATTTACAAGTAAATGAAATATTGAGTTGTGCCAGATCCTAGAACCAAAATAGCATTTTCCTATGGAATTTTAAGGGCTAAGCAACAACAGATGGTTAAAAATGGCCAAAGTCAGAACTACAGTACTTGTTATATATAGTACATTTAAGTAAGCGTACTTTCCTCAAGAAGGCCTTAACTCAAGATAATATAATGAAAGCCAAGTTCAAGATAAGCCTAGATTAGAAAAAATATATTAATTTCAAGCAACTGTAGTAGAAAGAATTTATCTTTAAGGAATATGGTATACCTCAACATATGCAATGGTAATATTATTCATTATTTCATTAGAAAATCGGACAAAAATTTGAGCTACCAGCGGAACCAAAAAAGCAGTTTTGGGTATCTATCTTCCCCCTTCCTGACAAATATTGCAGTCATTATGTTTGCTGCTGTTGAACTAAAAGTGAAGAAACGATAATATCGAACTCCATTTTGTTATTGAGGAAATATCAGAATTGTAGTTTGGGCCCTAAAATAACAGGCACTCTGAAACTGTTACTGTAGTCGGTCACAGTGATTCTGCTTATTTTCTGCTGGAAGAAGGACACCGACCAGCCACCTTTTCTTTTACCAATGCAACTTTAGTTAATGTTAATCACTGTTAATTTAAAATTAAATGAAAAATAACAATAGTATCAAAGCAAAGGCAGAGAAGGTGATCCAACAAGTAAATAAAAAAATGTGGACCAAAGGTGATGGTCTTTAAGAACATTTTAAGTAAATTTTCACAAGTTTATTTTTATTGAAATTGTATTATTGTATTAGCATCAGCTTTTGTACTTTCCACTGAAGCATTAGGCCTCATTATTTCAAATATATTTAATTCGCACATACTGTCTAGATCTTAAGCTGTAGCTACTTAATTGTTTGAATAAAAAAGATCAAATGAAATAAAATTTAATAATATATTTTGCAACATTTAGTTATTTATTCTTTGCGCTTTCCAGAATTACACTTAATTTTACTGTGCTGAAATGCTAAAAAGTATGCACTGTTAATAATTTACACAGTTTTTAATGTTTTTAATAACAACAACAAAAAATAAGAAAAATAACAACAGAAACAGAATAACAACAACTTGAACATGAACACGATTAAAATCTTCTGCTTGTATACACATACATACATACAGTGGGTATATGTATGAATTCATTTGTATATTTGCATGTATGTATGTATGTATATTTCTACAATGAATGCGGTCAACAATAAAATCTTGGCTTGTGTGTTAAAATTTACAACTAGAACAAATCATAAAAGTCTGCAACAAAATACCACAAAACAACAACTACCACAAAAAGTAAAAAATAAAAAATAAAAAGAAAACAAAACATTTACGATTATAGTGGAAAAAAATACAACACCAATAACAGTATCAAGTAGAAATTGTAACATAAACAGAGAAACACTCAGAGAGAGAGAGAGAAAGAGAGTGTGAGAGAGAGAGAGACAAACATACAATTATACTAACACTATAATAAACATCACAAATGTTAAACGTTTGCTTGTTGTATTTCTATTATAGAAAGTATGCACTTGTAGTAGAAATAGTAGTAGAAAGGGTAGTAGAATTTTTTGGTGCAAAGATTTTTCAGCTTTTTTTTTTTGAAAACAAAATTTTCATAATTTATGCATTAGAAAACTTTTACTTTCACTTACATTCTATTCATAAAATCATGAATTCTAGCCTCTGCTCTTTTAGATGTGTGCGTGCTTTGTTGAATATAAAATATGCCGCTTGAAAACAAAGGCACTCTTTTGTAGTAGATTAGTGAAAGCATTTGCGGTTTAATAAATATGCTTTGCACAGCATATGCTTTAATTTAATTCTCCTCACAAGTAATAAAAAAAAAAGAAATCATTTTTATGTCTGGCTTGGCATTTGCTATAATTTTGTTAATGTTTTGACAAATTTTTGACATCATTTTTGTAAGTTTTTTGCCGCTTTAATTCAAATTGTAGACATGTTGTTTGCGAAAATGTACCTACACACAGATTTATTTATTTTATTTTTATTCTGCTTGTTTTGGAATTTGTTTTTGTGTGGTGCAAAAGTTGTGCACATAGTGAGAATAAAGAATTTTCATTGTGTGGCATTAGATTTAATAAAATGTAATGTTGGAAATTAAGAGAAAAAAAAAGTTTATAATCCTAGGTGAACATGAAATTTTGTTTAAGTTTTTAAATTGCCAATACTTTAGCCTTTGCAACTGAAGTAGACAAAGTAAACAATTGTTGTGATAATATAGTTAACTAAATAGACCACTTTTATAATGCTGTGACATTATAATGCTACAACCAAAACTTTCTGTTGAAGTAGATAATGTAAAAAAAACCCAGTGGATAATGACAAAAATGATCAATATTTTGACATTAATTATTAAGAAGATAAGTAGAAAATTTAGAAAACTTCTGTTGACTCTAATTAAAATACTTTTTCATACATGGTTAATAAAATATATACATATTTTTTACATTTTGGGTGTATAGAGTTGATAGCTATGTAGAAAATATCAACAATTTCATTGTACGCTGTTTAGATTATTTTATATACAGATTTAGTCAAATAATATTCAAATATAATTCCAAATACGGTTCATTTTGGCGATGAAAATTTTCAATTAAAGTAGAAAATAATAATTTTTTAGGAGAAAACTACATGGGATGCCTTTTTACATACTTATACTAATAATTTTAATAGAATAAATTTCCTAATATTTTATATTTTGAGGTAGAAAATTAGTATGTTAAGTTAAAAAATGTAGGCTCCTGAAGTGGACAACTTTTTTAAATTATTTTATATGCAAATTAAATCAAATTATATGTGCATGTATTTTATAATTTTTACTATTTGGCGTAAAAAAAACTAAAAACTTATTTAGATGCAAAGTTTTTTCCAAACATTTTAACTTTTTCTGTAAAGAATTGGAAAGTAATGTAGAAAACTTAGATAATTTCTCATCACTCTTTTTTAGACACTTTTCTATTAAAAACTAATCGAGTTCTGTACAAAAACGTTTCTAAATATTTTATATTTTGGCGTAAATTAAAGAGAAATTATGTAGAAAATGGGAACAGTTAGGTTAGGTTAGGTTGGAGTGGCTGTCGAAAAGACACACTTAGGCCTGAACGACCCATTGTGATACCACATAGTTGGACCTACAGTTTAACGCCGGTTCCGAATGGCGGTGTGGCAATTTTTTATAGAAAACGTAAAAATGATATTATCACAATTTTTTAAGCTCCTGTAGATTCTTTTATATGTAAATTTAATGTTATAAAATGCAAATATATTTCCAAATATGTAATATTTAGGAATAGGAAATTGGTAAGTTATGTAGAAAATGTAGACTTCTGCACTGGATGGGCTTTTATATATTTTTTTTTTAAAAAGATCTAATCAAATTATATGTCAATATATTTTACAAGTTCTCTAGATTTGGACTAAAACATTTGCAAATTTATTATTGTAAAAATTTGCAAAAGTTTAAATGCTTATTTTTGTGGTATCTACTTTTTTTATTCAGACAACAAATTCTCAAATACATTTGGCTATAGATTGAAATATATGTAGATATCAAATAGGCTCTTGCCAATTATATAATTAAATAAATCTGTACCTATATTTTTTAATAATTTTGCTTTTCAATATAGGTAGTTAACATTTAAAAAATTGTATTTTACCTTTTTCTCATTTATATGCCTTAATATTTTTTTGATAAAAAATATTGCAAAAATTTCAACTCACCTGAAAGAAAAGAGAATAAAAAATGTAAATAAGATTATTCCATTCAGCTTTTGTATAAGAATTATATGCATAATATTCGTATGAAAAAATAAATGTATACAATAAAAATATTAAATAAATTACCTTAAATTATGATATAAATATATTTTCCTCCCGAAAAACTCTCCACATTTAACTTTATATATTACTACATAAAATTGCTACATTTCTATTGAATTCTTCTAAAATAATTTGCTATTGTGAAAAACTGGAAAGTCTTCGTGATATCCTTTTACACAAAGGATACATTACAAAACCGAAAACAAAAAATTAAATACAACAATAACAACAAACAACAGCAACGGCAAATAAAAATCCCAGACGCAAAAAAAAACTTTATTTTATTCTCCAGAGCTATTAAATTTTTTTTATATAATTTTGTATATTTTTTTTTTAAGTGAAAACTCAGCGTAGTCATGGTAAACATCCTGTTTTTTCATTCATATATTCATTCGCTCTGGGTACAAGAGCAGCGCACAAGCAACAATACCAGCGGCAGCAGTTAAGCAGTGTGGCAACAACACAACAACAACAATAATACATTTTAACAAAGAATCGCAAATAATTGTGCAAAGTATCTTTCTTTTACTGTTATTGTTGACGAATAATAATAATAATACATAATGCCAAAAGTCAAACTTCTAAGGAATTTGAAATAAATCAAGTAAGTATTAAAGTGTAAAGTTGGGTAAATTAAAAAAATAGCTTTAAAATTTATTTACAATCGATGTGAATGCCCCAAAGGAATTGATTGAGGTATAGGCAAGTACGAGCATTTGTTTGAAAATTTGCAAAAAAACGCAGTGTTTTTGTACTTTCTACGTGTTTCAGTAGGCAAAAGGTAGAGAATAATATACATTAAAATATTTACTTTTATGATTTCTAATAAAATTTATTTTGAATTTTTGCTGATAATCTACATGTGTAGAAAACTTACACTGAGATGTAGATGAAGGCAAAATGTGTGTAAAAAAAGAATATTTGATATTATTAACATAAAAACAAAAAAATTGATACATTAAAGTATTGTCTACTTGTGTATGTAGACAATACGTAAAAAACATACTAACTCATTCATATGCATGTAGATAAAAGTGACATGAGATACTAATATGAAAAAACTGCTCATAACTCGCATTAAGAGTTTGCAATGTCTTTAAAAACTGCGAGAGAAAGAAATATGTGAAAAGTATTTTATCTAAGAAATTTTTTTTTTAAATTTACTTCAAACATTGAAAAAATACATTTTATATATTTAATGAAGTATAATTCTATTTTTATTAGTGCAGGACAATGTAATCTGCTATACTGAATAGCCTCTACTACTTTAACTAGCTACGTCCCTTTTGGATGTATTGATTTCTTATCGCATTTGGGTTTCTTTCTTTTTTTTATTGGTTGGTACTTATAATTTATTTATTTTTTTTTTATTTTTTTGTTGCTATTTCAAGTGCCTACATTAATTGCCTTTTTGTGTGTGGCCATTAATATTTGATTTACTGTTGCTGCTGCTGTAGCAGAATATGAGCCTGCAGCAACGAGCTGTTTTTTTTTTGTGCTCGTATTCCATTAGGTCACTTTAGGGAACAATTGCAAGATTTATTCGCGCAAGACATGCTCTTTTTAGAAACAAGTCCAAAAAAAAAAAAGGAAAAAAATAGATTTCATATTGCTCGTGCTACGAAAAACATATAAAGGAACATAAATATTTAATGAAAGTATTTTGTCTCATCTTCTTAATTTTAGTTTAGGAATCTTTGTTTCAATGTGAGCATAAAATCGTAATAATGCCGGGTGTAAAGAACAAAATGAAAATGCAAAATGTATAAAAATGGACATGTAGGTACATAAATAAATTTAACACTAATTAACTAAACAATACTTCAAAAGGATATTTATCTTAAACGAGGAGTAAAAACTTAAACAGCTTAGAAATTTTAATGAAATAATTGGTAAAAATTAATTTCCTACATACTGATGTAGATAAGTATAAAGACAACAAAGAGAACAAAATGGATATTAAAAAACTTAATTAATTGTATTAATCTGATTTAATTTGGTAATGTTGATTTCTAATTTCGTCTTTGAAACTCTATATTACAACCATAGAAAACATATTGTTGACGAAGATTATGTAGAAAATTTAAAAATCTTATAGAAAGGTAAATAAATAGCTGAAATTTGCTTGGATGCTATACAACAAAGTAGTTAGTTTCTAGCATGTTGTGGTTTTCTATATGGAAAATCATTTAAAAATGATGAACGCGGTATAGAAAAGGAAAAACTTCAGAAATTTTTAACTATTTTTGTGCACTAGAGGTGCTGACTCCTTTTTTTACATTACAGGAGATTTTCAGGTAAATTAGATAGCAGTGTGAAGGAATCAGAGATGGCAGCAATCAGTTAGAGGTATGCACATGTAACTGGGGACAGTCAGAAGGAATCGAAAGCGATCAATTACTATGAATAAGATTTACATAAGCTTGAAAATCATTGACAGTAAAAGAAAGTTATAAGCAGCACATCGCAACTAAATTCAACAAAAATTAGACACAATAAAAGTAAATGCAATGAAGACTCAAGAAATAAAGAGGCAAATGTGGAGTAACAAAAGGTAGTCGATAGAAATAAAAGGCAGTCACAGGAGAAGTCAGAAGCATACGGAGGTAATTAGAAACAGATTGAGATAATCTGAATTGCTCGAAGGTAGTCAGAGGCAATTAGAGGCACTTAAAAACTATGTGATATAAAGGAATAGGTAATTAGGGGAAGTCAGAATCAGTAGTTGGGAGCCAAAGGAAGACAGTTGCAATAATGGATCTCAAAACAGACAAAAGGAGGCAGTGGCAAGCAGTAAAAGACAGTCAAATACAATCAGATAAGTGGATTGACCCTTAATTAATAGGCATTCAAAAGCCAATCAGAGGATCCAAGAAACAATCAGGTACCAGAAGGAGCAACAATCAAAAGGTCTAAAGAGCAATATCAAACCTCCACCAGTCAGTGAAGAACAAACAGTCAGAAGCAAAAAGAAAAACGGATATACCATGTGACGTTAGAAATAATTTAACAATATAATAGAGGTAATCATAAACTATAATGAGTAATTAAGTGTTAATAAGGAGCAGTTAAAAGAAACGATAAGAAGCAATCAGAAGCAAAAAGCAATAGTCCGAGGTAGTAAATTTCACAGACGAAATCTTTTTCTCTCTCTTCCTTGTCGCTTTGCCTTCTAATGTACAAAAATCATAGTCACGTTACTTATGCATTAAAAGATACATAAACGACAAGGAATAAGTTACAAAGCTACAAAGGACAGTGAAAATAAAGAGAACCAGATGCAACCACAAATGTCATAATGCAATTGTTTACTAAAATGCTGCTTTCTAATTAACTTTGCAATGATATTTTTTATTTATTTACTTTTTTTTTTTAACTGTTTCAGTTTCATACTTAAACAAAAAAAAAGAAGAAAAATGCACAAAGAAATTTTTTTGTACTTAAAATTTTTGTAACACTTCTATTACCGCCTTTTAAACAACATTCTTCCGCTGTTTAACTACATATTTCCTTTTACTACTCATAGTTACTACACACTGGCATTTATGTATTTATGTAGCAATGGATGAAAAAAAAGAGGCAGAGAAGGAAAAGTAAAATGTATCCTTCGACACCTGCATTTATTCATTCATTCAGCACCTGTACACTTGGAAGCTATCATAAATATTTATTTCCATGGAATTTTTGCGCTTTTATACGCTTTTAATAGTGTGGAAAACAAGTTTCGTATTTTGTCTTTTGAATCGTTTCCGTTAATGCATTTTATAAAAGCGGAAGTGGTGCAAAGTGCAACTCCATAAAATTGCAATTTATGCTCTGGAAACTACAATGCCAATTGTATGTTAGTGTATGGGAGCCAGTATGTAGAATGCTTGAGTAATTGCTGTAGTATAATAATAGCATCAGTTCAATGATATATGCAGTACAATTTCATGCAATAAATTATTTAGAATTGTTTAAAAATTCTTTCAAATATTCTTAAATAATTATTTAATTTAAATGCAATGCGAATTCAAAAGCTTCGAAAATTCATTTTGAAACTGTTGTCATACATCTAAAATTCAACTGCTGTTCGTTTTTTTTTACATGATTTTTCCATTTGAAAATTCTAAATTCAAAATACGCGAAGTATTTCCTCTCACTTCAATTTCCGTTTCCTGTTACGCTTCTACACATATATACATACCTATTTCATATTTCAACAGTACAGTTTTATTTTTGTTTTTGTTGAACTGTTTGACAACACAATGCCCCTCGTCCCTAGCAATTGTATTTATTTGTGAAATTTTGCAAAATCTGCTTTGCGAAATGTTAAACAAGCTGCGTCCCATTTTGCCTTTTTTTTTGGAGAAGAAACTTTTTTTTTGGTTTTTCCTTTTCTGCGCGTACTTTATTGTTGTTGTTGTTTGTTTGCCTTTTTTGTTTATGTGTGCTTTTGTATTTGTGTGTATGCGGCATCAACCAGCAGTATCTAAAACTGTTTTATTGCTTTTATTTTGATTTTTAGTGTATGTATATTGTCAAATGTGGGACACGTGCAAAGTTCAGCTATAGCTGTAGAAAAATATACACCCCCGCAGACACCAACTCACACCCATGCACACACACATAAAAAATAATGAATTAAACTCTGACAAATTAGTATAAATTTTATTCATCATAAAATATTTTTTGTTTGTATTTTCTTTTAATTTACTCTTCAAGTGATGATTTTAGAAGGTGGCAGTTTAAAATGAGCCAATTAAATTTCAAGTTACACTAAAATACGATTTTAATTATATACTACATATGCATTACAAAAACTATATTTGAAAAGTTATAAAAGCATGTTTTAAACTACCTACATATCTCACTGAGCTTTCGTCGCGTTGTGATTAAAATTTGGGTGTTTGGACATAGCACTGCATTAAGGATAGTAAGGGGCATACAAGCGATGAATCCTTAGTGTTTGCTTTAATCATCTTCTTAATGAAGATGACTCACATTTTTTCCAGCAACATCTTTCGATAGTGGGTGGGGAAGTAAAACTATTTGTCCAATATCAAAAACGATGTATTTAGGTAGTACGCCATTCCACTAAAACCTTAGATGTTACGAATAGCGCCCTTGGAGTGCCCTACCGGTACTGGTGCTGAATGAATCAAAGAAGGAAACCTCAAATACTTTTTCTATAGATGCCTTTCTCTAACCACGGAAAGTTTTTAGTTTTTGTCTTTTTGGATATAACAGAAGAAGTCAGAGACACCCATTTAAAATCTTCATTTGCTTTGAAAAAGTTGAAAAATTAATCAATTATTACATTCTGGAAGTTTCCGTATTCCAAATGGGGGGTCGGAGGCTGGTCATGTGCCTGGGGACTCTAGTATTTTTTTACTTTTCCGTATGGTTATCAAAATGTGATGGTGATGGAAATGAGTCAAAGGAAAAGTTTCGTAGAGTGTGTTTAACAATTTTTTCCTCAGACACAAAAGACATCGGAGTCTGTCTTTGGCCTTAAGGAATGAAAATCTCCAAAAGTGGAGGTGTTTGGGGAAACGAACAACTGATTCGCATTTACGAAAAACTTTTTTTTAAAGTTGTTGATTAATACATGTAGTACTATACAAGGATCTGAAGAAACTAATATATTAATCCTAAAAGTATGCCACAAAACTTTCTCTACAAAAATATTGCCTTTTCGATTCACAAGAGCAGTAAGGCAAAAGTGATTATTATGAACAAAGTGGATCTTAAAGAAGATTAATTACTCCATGCCAATATAAGTTGGAAAGTATTTCGTCACGGTGGACAAAAGATTCTCTCCTTCAAAGTTTGAGTAATTCAAGTCAAAACTTCCGCTTTCCAAATTAGTTCAGAATCATTTGGATAGTCACCAAGAAATAAATCTTAGTAATCGAAAGGCTTTTCGTAAAAAGAAGAATTTTTTCCCACTTGAAATTCATTAATGCGAGTTTTCAAGGAAGCTGAGAAAACAGAATCAATTTGAAAAATTTTTTGTAGTAAAGTGCACCCGGGGGTCTTGGGTCTTACCAGCCGAACTAAGGTTAAATATGTAAATATTTTCAATTTCGAATAAGAAGGTCCTTTTCAAAAATTTAGCATTAAACTTTTGAAATATTCTCTCTGCTTGGGAATTTTCTCGAGTGTCTGCAGCCAGTGTTGTTACATTTATAATTTCAAATTACTGTTTAATAAAAATAAATTACTGTTTTTTTGGTTCAATTACTGTACGTTTGAAAAATTAAATATAAATACTAAGTATTTTTACCGAAAAACAAATCTATATTTGATATCAAAACAAAAAAAAGTAACAGCAATTCAATTACGAAAATAACATAAGAAGGAACTTTTAATTTTAACACAGTGTGTATAAAAGCGCTTATCTTTTTCCTTCACAGTCCCAGACAGTTTTTGATTTTTAGGAAAAAAGCTTTCAAATACTGTTATTAGGGGCTAAAGGTTGTAAAAATCACGAAAAAATTTTAATTTTAGGACTTTCAAGAAATATGGTGGTTAAAGTCGCTAGCCATCATGGCGGTAGTATACAAAAAAACAAGATTCAATTTTAAAATTTTATTAATCAAAATTAACACCTGTACATTTCTTTCAAAGAATATAATAAAAAGAAACTAGACACAAAATGAACGCATAATATAAATTTTAAGGTTTATTATGGTAACCTTAAAAGCAAGTTTTGACTTTTCGGAGTCAAAGGAGAATTTTACATGTTGTGTCTTGCCAAAAAGCCTGGTTCTTGAATTTTCCCATTAGAGCAATTAATAAGTGACAAATTTTGAGCTAAACTAGATAATACAGTCATGTGTTTATATAAATTATTCTTTTGTTTGTAATTTAAAATAGTTTTACCGAAAAAGTTCTGAGCATAGTAAAACTTAATATTTCGAAATTACTGTATTTTTTCACTAATTACTGTTGTACTGTACACGGGTCAAAATTACTCCATAATAATAATGTTGGTTTTTGCCTAAATGTAGGCAACGAAACTAAGTCGAAATCTAAGTCTTTTTTCACAGTGAAGGCTAAAATAACAAGGCGCACAAAAAATTCAAGGTCATTGAAAATTTTGAAAATTTTAACATCCCTGTTGAAAATTGACGGTACGTGTAACATCAGTGTCTGCAGCTAAAGTTTTTAACAGCCTCGTTTTGTTAAAACTGTCCCAAATATGTTCTTCAACATAAACATATCCTTTTAGCTTTTCAGCAAATACGCAAACCAAACCGAAAAGTTTTTTATAGGATGTGGAATCTATTTTTCTTTTAACAGCAAAAGTCCATGCTGTAACATTTAATCAACAAAGCTTTCGAACTTGAAATGTTAGTAAGAGTTTTAGAAGTAGAAGAAGCCATAATATTTTATGGATATACTATAATGTTATCAACAGAAATGTTAACATTGAAGACTGTTGCAAATTTGTATTTAACAGGGCGCTTTTAAGGATAACAGTTATTAACAGCTTTCTTTCATACTTAATTCTATGAAATATAGTCGTATTTAAAATATGAGTGCACGTGTAATTCTTGGCAGCACAAGCAGCAAAAAAAACGACAATTATCTGATAAAGCATGAAGTATGGCAAAGTATGTATACAAGTGTAATACTTAACAGCTCATTGAGAAAGAATTCAAACAAAATTGGTACGAATAATTTTGTGCACGAAATTAATTGCACTGATTTGTTAGAAAATATTGTAATATTACAAGTTAAGAAAAACTGAAAATATAAAAATTAATAAAGAATAACATTGTTTTAAGTCATTTCATATTAATTTTTTTGTTAAAAAATATGACGAATTCAAATGGAGATGTCCAAAAACAAATTGAATCTATCTCACTTAAATGTATGTGTATGTATAAAAAATACATGCAAATAAAATTTAGTTTTTTTTTGAATTTCAAATATCTCTCTGCTATTGCCATATATACATACAAACACGTGTACGTTTAAAAGCACACTAAACTAATATTTGAACAAGATAAAGCAGATAAAGTATTTTAAATATTTATTTGGATAATATAAATGCACACAAAAGTAATGAAATCTAAATAAATAAACGAGCAGTAGCTAAAGGGGAATACAATTTAGAAGAGAGTAAAGAGCAACTCAACTGCAAATAGTAGTCAGCAAGCACATGTATGTAGGATATGTGTTACTCAGAGTAAAAATAATAAAAAGTTTTAAATGTAATTGAACTATTTGCAAGCAAACGGTATTGTTCAATATTTGAAAAGTTTTCAAATACCTGTAGAAATAAAATCAAACTCAATTGATTTTACAAATAAATATATGCATGTTGGAAGAAAGAGATGCAATATGAAAGATAAGCAAGACGATTGAAGAAGAAGAGCAACAAAAGAATAAAGAAAGAGGAAGTTGTGTGTAGTCATATTTGAGTTCAAATACAAAGTATATATATTACAAATGCAAAGAAACAGAAAAACATTGGTATAAAATTTTTATATTTATATGCATATATGAGTATACAATGAAGGGCGGGGGAGGAGTGTAGGAGTGTGTAAAAATGTTGAAAAAATATTCAAGAGACAAAAAATTAAGCTCCCACCCCTCTTTAGAAAAACTCTGGATCCTTTAGTGTGTAGGTATATATTTGTTTGCTTGTTTTTTTGTCTCAATAAAATGTGTATTGATTGCATGCAAAAAATTTAATATAATGAATTGTTAGCTTGAGGAAAAACATTAAGCCATAAGGACAAAAAAGAATATACTTACAAACACAAAAAAAAAAAAAAAACAAAAAATACTGCAAATAAAAAGAAAGAAATTGTTCATATTGTACCATAAGAAAAGCTGGAAAAACTGCAAGCATGAAAAGTAACATCAATTTGTAAACAAATACAAAGGAAATACACATACACACGCTTGACTCTTATTAGCTTATTGATTTCAAATCATTGACGATAGAAATGTATTTGTGTATATGAGATTATAAACAATGAACGATAGAATATTAAAGATAGAGGCAATAAGAAGTTGATGTGAGGAGAAATGAACAAAAAAAATTTAAGTAAAAGAGCCTTATAGGAAAATTATTCTAATAATGACTAGCAAGGATAACCAAAATCAAGTGCATGCTGGAAATCTCCTCAAAATACGGTAGCTAACATCAATACGTTTACTTTTTCTCTACTTTTATCTAAGGGGGGGAATTTGAATATTACCCCACACTACAATCTGTGAATTCAATGCAAATTTGCAGTGCATATGACTTTAAAATTTTAATAGTGAAATCGATTTTTATATGCAATTCTGTATATAGCTAAATTTCAATTAAAACCTCGAACTCCAAAGAAGTGACAATAATCTAAGAAATATCCATATATTTTACTATGAAAATACTTTTCTATGGAAGCTTTGAAATATTTCCTACAATGACATACAATTGAAATACTTCGTAACAGTGAGTGCAGAGATAAACAACTAAATGCATGTGCATGCTAGTGGATCCAAGGGAATTAAATCTCTTTCACCAAGGAAGGTCTTATATATTTTGATCATTGATGATGAGGTAAAAAAATATTCAAAGAGAATCTCTGGATTAACTAGTACATACTATATGTAAGTATATAAAGCACTGTTCAATATTATAGCGCACATAGTGCTCACTATGTTCAAAGCTGAATAATTTTAACACAAATCCAGAGATAACCCTACTTTATACTAAAAACTAAATTTGATGCTCCTAATAAAATATTACTAATTAATTAGTTTAAGTGCGCTATAATTTTGGCACACAAAATTTGAAAGTCTTTCGAATAAAATTTGTTATTTTGGTTTTTTTGTATTATAGTGATCATTTTTATTTCTCAAACAAATATAGAATAAATTAGAGCAGTGGTTCTCAAGTGGGGGGAGGGGGGCGCCCCCCTGGGGGGGGGGGCGTAGACTGATTTGAAGGGAGGCGCGGAGATATATCAATAAACAAATATTTGAATACTCTGTAATGCAATAATCATAATATTTTGTATTTAACAAAATAATTTCTTTTTTATTTCATATTATATATTAAAACCTACAATATGCACCTTTTAGTTTCACACTTTCCATTTCTGACTTAAGGTACGCACACACAGTTGCGATTTTATCGGTGCGAATCCGCAACGTAAGAAATTACAACAATGCCACCCATTATGTCCTATGAGCGTGCACCCACATCTGCGATTTTGACTCATATTTTTTTTTTTGAACATTCACAGTTCCCCTCTTTTGTCATCCCGTAAATGCAAACTGCTGTGTTTTCATACCGACAAGTAACAAAATAAAGAAGAAGAGGAAGTGAAATGAAAAAAGTGAACAAAAAGAAACAAATTCAGCAATGTTTGATATTAGTTTGTATATTAATACATTTATTCCAATATTTATATTTAAATAGTTAATTGAACTGATAGAAATCTTAACTAAAAATCTCTTGTATGTGGCAGAAAAAAATGAAAATCAGCTGTTGCAATTTCAATGCGAAAAAATCGAATCGAATCGAAAAATACCATTTTCAAAGAACTTTAGTTCAAATAAATTTTAACAGTGTTTTTTTTGGCTTTGGTTAATTTCTCAACTACCTTTTACTATCAAAAACGTTAACATTAGGAATCACTTAAGATAATGCATGATGATAATGCATGACTCTATTTATTAATTATTTGGTTAGTTTAAGCTAGCGAATTTCCAACTAAAACGTCACTAAAACTTCACCATCCTAGTTTTTCTCACAAGGAACAATTCAACTACTAAATAAATTTACTAGCCTAGTTTATCTTTGACGCAAACTAACCAGAGCCTCATCCAGAATTTTATCAAGGCGGGTATGATTTAATTTAAAAAATAGTAAACCAGCATAAAAAATAGTTGTGTGAAAATCAAAGTAGGGGAGGCACGAATTTGCCACGAATTCGAAATGGGGGGGCGTAGGATGAGCACAGTTGAGAACCTCTGAATTAGAGTTTCACAATAAAAAAACCCGATAAATTTCTCTGGATTTATGCCAAAGTTATTCAGCGTTGATCATAGTGAGTACTAAGTGCGCTATAATATTGAACAGTACTGTATAGTTAAAAATATTATGGTAAAATTCTTACAAGCAAAAAATATTATTACAATTTTTAAAGCATAAAATGAATAAATAAGAAAACCAAAAACTAAACTAAAACAAAAAAGAAAAACAAATATTGAATAAAGAAAGCATAAAAATTCTGAAATTGAAATTGAAAAACTGAAACCAGGAGCTAAAGAATATACGCGCAGAGAAAAATTCAAATTAAAAATTCCTAGATTTGGAAATATTTATTGAACACAACGGTTTCACCTTGTAGATAGCATGTCAGTATAGATTGATGTACTTAAGTTAACATGCACGCAAATATCTGAAAAAGAAGCTGCGAACAGATAGAGTTATGAAATACCAAGAAAATGAAATAAAAAAAGAACCACACAAAAAGGAAGATAAATAAAAAGAAAACATTGAAAAAATGTTTAATTGAAGAATTGCCGTAAAATTCGATTTTTTGATTGTTTTT
This sequence comes from Toxonevra muliebris, assembly GCA_963691655.1. NCBI lineage: Eukaryota > Metazoa > Arthropoda > Insecta > Diptera > Pallopteridae > Toxonevra > Toxonevra muliebris. The sequence continues at coordinate 86,213,286 of OY829328.1, read as the reverse complement.
TTTATGGAAGAGTCCTCGCAAGGCTTAACGAGGAATTTTTCGAAAAAAAGAAAAGAAATTTGTCTTTTTCTATTTTCCTGGACACTGATGATACTGTTGCAAATGTACACAAAAATCAAAAAATCCAAAAGTCTGCAAACAGATAGAGTTATTAATTACCAAGTAAAAAGGAAATTGTTAAGCAAAATAGAAACAACAAACCACAGTAGAAAAAAAATTAGCAAATAAAAAGAAAAGGGAAGATTGAAAAAGCAATATTCTAATTGAAAATTGCATGTTAGATTTAAATTCAAATTCAATTTATTGAGCACCCTTTGAAAACCTAAAGGTTAATTTATTTATTTTTTCTAGTAATCCAAAATTGATTAAAAATGTTTGATATATTGGTTGAAAAACTATTAACTACACGTTAGTTGCCTTCAGCCAACGTCTACTATTAAAAAATTAAAATTAAAATAAAATGAGAGTTTGGGCTAGGGTAGCCAGACGTACTGATTTGATCAGTATATGTCCTGATTTTTTTTTTTTTTAAATACTGATTTTTTGAAATCTCGAAGTCAGTACGAAAATGTATTGGTTTTTGGATTATGTACTGATTTTGTACTGATTTTTTAACTGATTCTTAACCTTAATGGTCTTAAAATCATTTTTGCAGACAGTCTCATCCTGTTTGTTTCTTTTTCTGATTGTTCACAAATTAAAATATGTAAGCGTTGCTGCTATCGAGAGCAGAAAAGCAATATTTGCTCGAAGAAAAGTCGATTAACGTAAGTTTTTAAATGAGTAAAAGGAGTTTGTTATTAATTTAATTTGATTATTGTTGTCAGCTCTCACAATTCTCTAAGTATGAAAACTGATACGTAATCAATATTGTCTACTGATGAAGAAAAAATTTAAAATGAACACACAAAATCGGACAAAAAGTTTCAGGACGTTTATATCACTATATTACATTGAAATTACTAGGTAATAAAAGCATAAAAACTGTCCGGATTTGTATTGATTTTCACTGCTTTTCAACGTCTAATGTACTGATTTCGCGGTTATAAATTCTGGCTACCCTAGTTTGGGCACTCGTGGAGTGTCTTGAAGTGCAAACATCAGTGATGCTGTATAGCATAAAGAGAAAAAGAAAGAGAGAGACAGAGAAAGGGCAAGAAGCACATACATTTATATTTATCAATGATATTGCTTGCGTTCAGAAGATACACAAAATTTTAATCTGTTGCTTGTAAATTGCCAACAGTTGTTTTTAAACTGTTGTGTCTTCTGAACGCCATGATTCACCAGCTGCCCAATTCTTGGGAAACAACATTTAGACATGAAAGAGCGGAAAAATAATATGATGGAAAAAATGGCGTCCAAATGCCAATAGTTGGGCTCAAGGTCGTATTTAGGGGGGGGGCGGGTTTGGGGGTTCTGACCGCCCCCGCCCTCCCCTCGAAATGTGAAAACTTTATTCTAATTTTTGAGATTAATTGCCAATGAATGGAAAAAAGTAAAAATAAAATCTATTTAACGATATTTTTTACTTCCATCGGTTTTTTTTTCTAAAAAGTCAAATATAAAAAATATATTTTCTCCACACCTTCCCCAGGAAAACCCAAAGGAATAACGTTAAAACTTAAAAAAAAAAAAAAATATATTTGAAATCTTAGTTACACTATGAGATCAAATCCGATTTGTTTTCTTCGACATGAGGTTTGACTACTGATTCAAAAAGAGAAGGTGATACTGAGCACTCCTGTATTCATAGTTTTTCTGGGTCAGTAACTATTTTTGATTTAAGGTTTCGTCCTGAATCAGTTTGAAATGTTTAAAAATTACTAAAAATAGATCCTTGTAAAATAAGACTTGCTTGAACCCCATTTTTTTTTCCTAAAACGTAACGTGATGGGAAGTTTTTGACCTCAGATTGGTGTTCAACGTGAAAAGTTCTTTCGCAAAAACTCCATCTTATTAGCAAAACCCATCTTAAAATTAATGTTTTTTACGCATTATTGCTCAGAGCACTACGACTAGAAAGATCTCTTTCAATGCTGTGACTTCACGAATTTAGGGAATATAAGCCAACCTCATCCTCAAATTCCCAATGATGATCATTTGAAAAAAATGAGCCTCTACTATTTTTGGTGATTTTTTTGAGGTTGGGTACATCATCAGTAGTGGGAAGTCAATGAGTTAATGAAATTATGTTCCTCACGATAAAAAAAAAATGCACTAGAATGCACATTGAATACTATTTATTTGAAAAAATTTAATTTGATTATTCTGGGAATTTTTTGTCACTTTTGGCCATTTTTTTGAGGTTAAGATTAAAATTAAAAGATTAAAATAGGAAAATTTTTCCTAAAATTTTAACTTTACAGGTCCCATCAAATGTATCATTGATTTAATTTATTGTATTTAAAAATCAGTGTGATAAAAATTATTTATGAATATTTTCTTCGAATGAAAACTTCCCCCCGACAAAAAATTTCAGGCTACGGCCCTGGTTGGGCTAATCAATAACATACTTACAACTACGCGGTCAGAAGACACTCTCTCCTCTGTTGGCTAACAGCTGTGACTTTTGAACGCAACCATTGAAGCCATTAAGCAAAGAAAAAAACTTCAAACTTTAAAGTCAATTTCCTAAAAATTGATTTTCGGGATATACAGTATAACCAACAATGCAATTTGATGAATGCAATGAATAGCATAAATACAATCTCTATGAAATGTAAAAAGAGCACAACTAAGTTGTTCACAAGCTGTCGTATAGTTGTAAAGCCTTATAATTTTCTATGAAAAATGAGAGAATTTACGACAAATAATAGTATACAACACCAAATAAGACACCTTGTGAATTGTCAAAATTGTTTGTTATTGATTATAATTTTAAAATATTTCTTGAAGATTGAATCACTACATTTCATCAGATTACATAGTTAACTGGTTTCGTTTATTATAATTTAACTTTGCATGTTAAATTCCAATAATTTCTAAAAATCTTACAGTTTTTTCGACAATAATGGAAAATTTTGATTAATTTTTGATGATACTAGCTTAAAATTTTTCAATAGCATACATACTCGTCGCGTAATAAAAACAAACACACATTTAAAGGGAGGAATGAATGAATTTTCATGTAAAACAGCAGAATACTGAATAGTTAGAACATGCATGTGTAGATAGATGCATATGCATGTATGTGTATGCATGTGCTAAACAAAACACACAAATAATAACAAAACCAACACAACCGCCAGCAAGCAATATTGTACAAAGTACGTAGATACAAGCAAACGAGAACATATGCATACATACTATTAACCCTCTAGTGCCAAAGTGCTATAATAGTTTTTTGTTGCTTCATTTTATTACATCGTTTATGGGTTATAAAGAGTATTACAAATGTTAGCAAAAGTTTTTAACTTTGAAGAGCTTTGTGAAGAACAGGAAAATTAATTTTTTTTTTAAATATGTAAAAAAAAGAAAAAGAAATAAAATCTTCTCGTCATATCAGCTAGATGAAAAAAAAACTAGCTGTAAGTAGATAGGAATTCGAATTTTTTATACAAAATATTTAATTTCCGAAAAACTTTTTTCAACATCAAATACTTTTAGGCATTCAACCTTTTCGTCTTCATAACACCACGCCCATTAAATTTTTTAGGGTTTTGAGAACAGATTTATGCTTTGGGCGCACTAGAGGGTTAATAAACATACACGTACATATAGCCACGTTTGTTAGTATCTATATTCACAGAAAACAGCTGTTGTTATTTTCCGCTGAAACACACTCTCACATACACACTTACATCAGCGCAAATTCATACGTTCATTCAAAAAACAATGTCGTTTAACTAATGCCAACAATGTCTTTTACTCTTTTATAATATCCTCGCTATCTGCTAGGAATGTACGTATGTATTTGTCAATCTATCTGATCTCTCTCTTTATACCTTTAACTCTATTTTGCATGTTTGCATTTGCATAGCTCTATGTATGCTAGTGTGTCAGTACTACTATTGTGTGTTGAGAGTTCCATTGAAATAGTTTCAATATTTGCTACGAAAAAAAATATTATTGCATATATTTGCGCTATTTGCAAGCATCATACTAAATTGCGTGTGACACAAGTGCAGATTTTTATCGCTATTTTGCATTTGCTTTAATTTTTCGTTTTTTTTTAGCATTTTTATGTAGCATAATAATTTTGCACGCGTAACACTTTTTAATATTTTCGCCTAAAGTCGTAGGTAGTAGTTAAATATGTACACATAAAAATTTAATATTTCATTTCATAAATGTAAATTGTCCTAGAACTAAATATTTGCCTTAGTTAGTTTTTTGCATATTTTACTAATGCAAATGTAGAAGTGGATTTGTTGTTTAAGAAAGCGTTCTCGTTAAGAACCACAATAAAAAAGACTATCCTGATTATCTCGAAATACAGTTAAAGTGTTTACTTTCTTGAAGGTAAATTCAGAAACTTTTCTTGTTAAAGAAAATGAACGCCATTAAAGTGAATCTACACGATGTTAAAAATTTAGTTTGAGGTGTAAGTTTGCCAAAATTTTCCTAGAGTCAATTGAATATTTTTGCATAATTCAAAACTCAATTGAAATGTTGAAGAAGTGTAAGATTATTTTTACTTGGTATAAGTGCAGCGTGGAATCTTCTAGCAACTATAGGACGGCCTATATAAGATACTTAATATCTGAAATTGTAATGTAGTAATGAATAGATATGCTGAAAGAAACATGCTGAAAATAAATTTTTCACACATGACGTTTTACATGACCATGTCATCAGTAGAGTCATCGATGGCAAATTCTAGGAAAATTTTTAAATTTGTTGCAAAAAAAAAACATATATCCTACACATGACATTTTGCATGACCAAGTCATTCATAGTGTCATCGATGACAAAGTTAATGAAGGTGGGATTATTTTGTTTGTTGCTTTAAAATTTTGATTTTTTTAATCATGACCATTGCATAGCTTTCTTACTTGTCGCTCGCGTAGTTGCTTTTGCAATGTCAAGTCATCGAGATTGCCAGCGATGGCAAACTTTAAAGTATAAGCAAGGTAATGCTGGTTAAAATTGATAATTTTTCATAGTTTAGACTGAAAAAAGCCACCAATGACAAATTGTTAAACAACTTCACTGAAAATTCATCAAACAACATAACTTCGCTCAAAAAAACAAAAAAAACTGAGTATTTTAACAAACAGATTTTAAATATGACTGACATTGCCGACGATGTGTACAACTTTGAACTTGTTTTTGTGCAACAAACTAATATATAGATAGATAGTAAACTACAAAAAGCAAAAATAAGCATAAATCGTTAAGGAAGCCAGTCAGTGTCAGTCTGCCGTAGTTTTTGTTGTTGCTGCTGCTCTTTTTATTGCTGTTGTTTATGCCAGCGTCAGCGGCAACTATTCTCCTCATATAACATCATACATATGTTTGTGTCTACTTGTAAATCTGTTTGTATGTTCACATGTGTGAGTATGCTAGAATGTCAAATGGAGTCAGCTAAAGTGATATGAGCTTAAATGTTTTGTTTGTTTCTTTGCTGTTTTTAGTTTTTTTTTCTTTTTGTATTCATTTTTTTGTTACTGTCAACAACATACTAAAAAGCATTTTTTCAATTTATGTTTTTTGTCATACATATAACCTACATGATGTTGTTGAGCATTTGAACTATTTGATTTCAGCAGCTGAAATAACAGCGTGAGCATGACAACGAAATGGGTCCATGTGTCGTTGCAGTTGTTATACAAGTTTTGGTATTAATAGTAGAACTGATGGTAGTAGGTGGAGTAGAGTGGATATTTTTGTGGAGTGTGTTTTTCAATATTGAAAATTACATTCTATAAAGTTGTGTCAGTCAGAAATATAAAATACTTTCTGGTATTAATTCATTTTGGTCCACACTTGAAAATTTTCAAAAAACAATTTCCATATGCCTTCAATAAGAGATTTTATTGCTCAAAAAATTATTTAAAAATTTTTTTCTGAGTTTTAGACGAGAAAATAAGGTGACCAGGTGTAAAAAAAATATTTTTATGCCACATCATGAGCTATAAGCAGTCCAAAGAAAATGTTCCCATATGTTTTTTAAAAAAAAATTTGTCACCTGTAGTCTCTTAAAAATATATTAGGACCTGTGAACTAATAATTTCTTTACAAGTTTGTTCTTTTATTTAGATAAATTTCTCATTTGTAATGTAAAATATTTAAAAATAATTAAGTTAATCTCTAATTTTTTGGACAAATCAACGACCAATATAGCTCGAATAGATGAAAACACGCAAAATAATTAATTTTACTATTTTTTACTTTTGTTGATTTTCAAAACCACCTTCCAAAGAAGTATGTCTATTTATCTGGCTTTTAAGTCAGGTGAAATACTGGCTTTTAAATTATCTGAATGCAATTTTAGAGCCAGTACGTGTAGAAATGTTAAACAGTGAAAAAATTTATTAATGCATTTTTGATGAATTTTCAAAGCGGCTAGCCGATTAATCGACCAGCGGGCCAAAATTGGTTAAAGCACAATTTTAGACTTTTTCACTATTTTTTGGTTTTTGCATGCGTTTTAATTTGTATTTTTTCATTTTATATTTTCGCCTTTTTGATTGAAATTATTGCCATTTTTGGTTGCTCAAATTTTTTTTCAGCTTATCATTATGAAAGAAAAAAAAAAAACAAAAAAAAATATTTATTTAAAAAGTTTTCCATTTTTTTATTTTTTAAATGCTTGAAGCGTTTTTCGTTAACTCAATTAAATGAATAAATTTTTTGTTTACAACTTTAAAGCCTTCAATAAAAAATAGAAATAAATTGGTAAATTTTGCAAACTACACATGCCCAAGTGGCCAGCTTTTGTAGTAAATGAATGCGAATTGCAGTGGAAGTTTGTAGTAAAAATATTCAATATAAAATTTAATTTGAATATTTTGCTTTATTGTTTTTCTTGTGCATGCATTTTTTATGACGTTTGGTGCAGCTTTTCATTCGTTTGAACTTATTAAAATTTAAATTGAAAATGAATGACAAAGTAGTTTTCTCTACTATTTAAAAACTTAATTTAAAAGAATTAAATGAATACCATACCAGTCGAAAAAGAGCACGTACCATTCCTGGTAGTAGAATAGAGAAAGGAGAGCGAGAGAAAGCAACCTAAGAACAAATTTTATACGAAGATGTAGCTCTCCTAAATCCCAAATCAAACTTTCTTGATTTTTAATATACCAAATTTATGGAAGCAAAATTTTAAGGTTCCAAAGATTTTCAGAAATTTAGAATTGAAATGAAATCTAATGAGGCCAATTAGACATCGTAAAGACTTTGGAAAAGGTAGAAGTAAAGTGAAGGCGAAATCATAAAGACTTAAATTTAAGAATTTGGAGTCTTCCAGAAAACTAGAAGTGAGGAAAAGACAAAATTTTCAGACTGATGAAACTAATAAAGCTCGAATTGAAGTGGAATTAAAGCCATGAAGATCAAATTCTAAGATTTTGGCGAATAGAAAAAAGCTAGACGAAAAGAGAAGAATAATTTATTTTGAGATTCCGGAAAATTTAAAGAAGCTTAAAGTAAAAAAAGTAAGTTGTGTGTACTCAGTTCCTGATTACTTAATCCCTGCAGAAATTTGAGGTAAAGTGGGAACTTAATTTTTTTAGTAATGGAGAGTTAAAAAACGAAAAATAGATTACATTAAAGAAACTGTAGGGTAATTAGAAGTAAACTGAAATTTGAAAACTTAAAATTCTGGAGACTTTGGGAGTCTTAGAAGTAAAGTAAAGGTGAAAACAGTCAATTCTAAGCTTTTGCGATTATAGAGACTTTGAGAGAGCTTTTAGGAAGGTGAAGCCGAAATCATAAGAATATTGTGATTGCTTTGAGCAAACTACTTACTAGAGGAAAGAATATGAAAAGAATACAAAAAATATGTTCCTTAACATCCCATTCCCTTAAACACTACTTTTCAATTATTTATTTCAATAATATTATTATTATCTGCCGTTTTTTTTTATTATATGTTTCGATTTATATCACTAACATTGGTTTATTTGTTTAATAAAATTGCAATTACTTTTAGTTTGGCCCAAAGTATTTCTTTTTGATATTATATACATACACATATACATAACCTTAGGCTCATAATTCAAGAAAAAACTAAAAATAACAAACTTATTAATTTTTCATTATGTGTTTTTAAATGCCAAATATGTAAGTATATGTGCATAGACGAGTATGTAGTAAAGTTTCTAGCTTTCAATTAAATTGCATACATTGTAGCTACTTACTAATTTATAAAAAAACACAAATTATATTCCAAATAATATAACAATTTTCAATTGAATTTTAATGGAAAAAAACTCAAAACTCTAAATAATACTCTTAAGCTGGCATTATGCAGAATACTTTTAGTTGTTCGCCATTATTTTTATTAGCTGCACACATTCAGGATTAATTGTAACAAAATAATATAAATTATTTGCAATCCGATTAAGTGATACAGGGGCAATAAATAATATTGTATGATGAATTAGATTAGTATATAATAAGTATATTTCTATACAAATATATCTATGTATTTATTAAACCTATTTTTGGGTTTTCAATTGTTATGCATGGATTTCATAAATTACCATAAATTACGCAAAATTATCTGCTATTTAAAATAACAATAAAATGCAATACAACAAAGTAGTTATATAAATGAAATATTTTTCCTCAAAATTGTAATGAGAAATTAAATTCTAAAATCGCTAATATACCACCTAAATTTTATAGCATATTTTTAGGCACGTCATTATATATAATACTGAAATGGAATTTATTTCTTTTTTAAATTAATATTGCAAGAGCTTATATTTAATGCATACTTTTAGGATCAATCACATATTTTTGATACATACTTTTAGATTCTACAGTGCAATTCAATTACGACATTGAGCATAAATAAATATATAGAGCTAAGTAGTACTCAGAGCAAGTCTTCAAGGCATAGAATGATTTACATGAGCACATTTCATAACTCCAATTAAATTCATTCATTTAGGTTCTCAATTAATATGCATGCATTGAATTTATATCATAATTGCAGAAAATTATTTCGATTTTTTAAAATTTTGTTACTTATTATTAACTACTTAGTAGCAATTCTTCAGTTCTTCTTTATACAAACTTTGGGTTTTAAATCTGGCCTGAGTATTAACTAAATTTTGGGCATTATTATAGGCTTAAAATTTATTAACATTGCATCTGAGAGAGATCAATTTTAAAACATAACTGGAGCTAAACGGTTAGGATATCTGTTGCAGTCTTCATACAAACTTAAGGAAGGGATGGGAGGGACATTTATCCCCAAAGTTTCACTGGTGCACACATTAATATACATTTTGCTGTCTTAATTTGTTTAGGGCCTAACACGCATTTCTCAAATTTTACAGGAAAGGCAAAAAACATTTTGTTATTTGGAGTACTGTTTCGAGAATTTGTAATTTAAATTAAAAGGAAACATGGTTAATTTTTGGTGTAGGTTTCTAAAATTTTCGGTAAAGATGAAAGTGTACATGCTTTATCATAATCCATCAAAAACTCGATATTGAAAAATCTGATGTTAGGGCCTTAGCAAATTAAGGCAGCGATATGTAGTATATTTGTATGTGATATGCAAATAATTGTGTATTTAAAAAATTTTTATTTAAATCTGGCAGCTGTAAATTTTCGCTAAAATTAAGCTAAATATCAAGTTGAATGCCTATTGATGCATTTGTTTAATAAAGTCATGCGTGGACATTAAAGTGTATTACGAAAAAACCTTTAAAAATTGGTTTGGAAAAACATCTAAAAATTGGCTTTTGTTTAGGGAAGTTTTTCTATAGGTCAAGTAAAAGCTCATAAATAATTTGTTTTGTCATTATATGGGGCTGGATGCACCTTAATGTACTTATGTATAGATAAAAAATAGCGCTTAGTAAAATAACTAAAAATGGGTTTTAAAATAAATTATTCAATTAAATTCAATTTAAAAGTTTTTATTTTACACAAGTACCTTAAAGTATGCAAATGAAATGCAATTATTTATTTAGCTCAATAAATATTTGTTGTTGATTTAAATTTTATATGGGTTACTTGCATGCAGTGCTATATTTTATAAATTAGTTTTAAGTAATTTTAATAGAATATTAAATATTATACACTACAGTTTCACTAAAACTATTAGACTGTGGATGTGAGTGCATAGAATACCAACTGAAAAAAATAATTTTCCATAATTATTCATAGAATTTAAGTTATTGCTAACTAGTATGTGTCTCAAATTTTTAATTGCTCAATTACCGTCAATTTCCGAGTGTGGAATAATTAGAAGCGCAGGCGTTTAAATTTCATGTCCATTGATTTGAAATTCGGTTAGCAGAGATAAATGTGGTAAATGAAGTATGAAAACTCATGGTTTGTGATAAATTTTGGTATAGTTGTGGCAGTAAATATTAGCCATAATTCGGATGCTATGAAAGTGGCACGCAAATATGGATAAGCTTGCATTTAAATATATTCTGAAAATTAGTACTTAGTGGAAAATTTAATTCGATAAAAAGAATTTAATTATGCTTGACCACATGCAATACCGTATTTGTATAGATTAAACTAATATTTTTCGGTGGGAAAGTTTTGGAGGCTTTCTGTCTCTTAATAAAATTGTTGCTAGAAAACACAAAGGGGACTTTCTTGCTTAAACGTTCTAGTGGCATATATAAATGAATGTGTTGTACTAATTATTAAAAAACAGAAAACGATACTCAAGCATAATTAAGGTATTTCTGACAAAGAATTTTTATTTGTACAACTAACTGGTTGAAATTTGAATTTTTTTAGAGGAATTCATGTGGAACCTGCGTCCTAATTAATTTTTTTCATAAAGTCCACCGCAATACGAAAGTTTTTTGAGAAACTTATAAATACGGTGCATATTTTAGGTGTAAAAAAAAAATACATTTAAGTTTTGTTTTGTTATTTTTTGTTGTTGCTTTTAAAATTAGTATGGTAAATTTCAAGCGATAACATTTTGCGCTGTTAAATTTTCTAACAAATTGAAAAGCTTATAATTTTCGTGTGGTAAGTTTTGTAGAAAGATGCAATTGACAAACTTAGTTACTTATGAATTCAATGGTTAAAATAACAGATTCCTTACATTTGCAACAATAAATCAAACTGAAACGTATTCTGGCTAATTAAGTTACTTTAAAAATTATATAACTTACTACAAACTTGATAAGAGACCTCCTGCTTTACATACTTTTCTTTCCACATTCAAAACACACATTTACATAATCTTTGTGAAAGGATAAACTATATTAATCTTCATTCACTCATTTGATAAAAAATTTCTATGGAAATTCTAACTTTTTATAAACTTGATTTATTACAATTGAAAACTCTTTTAAAAGTTAGAAAAATCTGGGTTTCTGTGAAGTTAGCTATACCCACATAGCTTCAAGAGAAATAAGAAATATATGTATGCAGTAAGTAGAAAAAACCGAAATCTTTATCAAAATGTCTGGTTACAAATTTTTTATTATAAAAAAAGAAGTTTGAACTAAATATTACGTTAAAAAAATATAAGCAAAAAAAAGAAGAAAACGTAACATTTTTCTTCTGTTTTATTGCTTTAGTAGACTTGACATATATTTTCCACACTAAAAAGAAAATTTATTTCTTTATAAATTATTAAAATGGTTTCCTATATACTGAAATTTGTAAAGCATACTCCAAACATTCATACATATATACATACATTCATATGTAACTATGTATAACTATGTGAGCTTCTTAAAACATTATTTGCTGTATTTCGTGAGCTAAAGTTTTATTTCTTTCTGTTTTATTTGTGACTAGCCTGTTTTCGCTTTCTGTTTTGGTTTCATTTTGTGCTTTTTTTTTTTGTTTCCGTTTTGGATAATTTATAACGCATCACATGACTTTCAATGAGCTTAACCATAAATAAGTATATGTGCGCATAGACACACATATGCTATACCTGAGTTTATGTATCCGCAGGGAGAAAAAAGAGCTGACCATAGGGAGGACATCAAGCATACACATATGTATACACACACATACTTATAGTATAACCTTAGCTTGCTTGTCGGTTAAGAATTTATCGGAATGGCAACATAATCCTTCTTGTTATGTGGTCAAGTGTGAAAAGTTGAATTGCAGGTATAAAAAAAAACCATATAACTTAAAGAGGAAGGAAATTTAATTTAATTGTGATTTTACAAAATTTTTTTTTTTTTTTTTTGTGGTTCCCAGTTATAAAATACATATTTATATTGCTAAATATTATAGCTTAAATTTTCAAATATTCAGTCAAGCCAAGAACTAAAGCTTTTCCTAGTACTTTGTATTCCCACTCTCAGTTTAACTTCGCTTGTGCAAATTAATTCATTTCCATCACTGTGAAACTTTGGCAAACAAATATTTGCATTGTAAGTAAGTAGCTTTAAAAACACTCACCCTTAATAAAATCAACAGCCATCTCCAGTCCGTATGTATCCTTATCACAATCATCCAGTATGTGAGCGCCCAATGTAATATTTGGTAATAATTTTTGTTTATTCACTTGGTCCAATGTGTACAGCATTGCTTCAAGTGCTTGAATGCCACCTTGTGGCATAATGGGACCACAAGTAATGCTATCCTCACGTGAATGAACCATCATTAAGCCACCAAGTATAACATCACCTTCCATAACAGAAGCATGCTTTACTGGCCATGCCGAAGCGGCGGCAGCGGCAGCAGCTGCAGCTGCTGCAGAAGAGGACGTTGACAATAATGTTGTAGTAGTAGTAGTTTTAGTTGTTGCCGCCTTTTCCATTATGTTGCTGCTACTATTACTACTACTGTTATTATAATATAATGACATTAGCTTAGATATTGGTGTATAATGATAGAGGCTGATGTTGTTATTGTTGTTTAGAGCGGTCGTTGTTATTATTACAGGGGTGGTGGTGGTGGTGATATTGGATTGTACTACTACTGCTGTTCTTGTTAATACAGCTGTAGGTATTATATGAGTGCTAGTTGTTGTTATTGTTGTTGGGGAGGTGGTAACTATGTCTGCTGCATGTGTTTTTAAAGTGTGCTCTGTTGCTGCTACTCCATTTATTGCTGAGTGTACTGCTCTTGTTGTCATTGTTGTTTCTGCTTCTGTTGCTTGTGTTGTTGTTTCAAAATTTGTATTAAATTTCACTGAAGTCGAATTGTTTTTTTTAGTTTCATCATTGATATTTAAGTTATTTTCTTGCAAAATATTTTTGTTATTTTTATTACTTTCTGCATGTTTCTTTTCTGGTGTAGTCGTAAGCTGTTCTTTGTCTTCTCGCTGTTGTTGCTGACCTATTATTGTTGCTGCTGCTAGTACTTGTGTGTTTGACATTTTCGATGGTATGCTTTCATTGCTCTCACTATTGCTGTCACTTTTTATTATGATGTTTCTATTGTTGGTTACCATGAAAAGCTGCTGACTTTCGTTTCTGGCTGCAATCGATAAAAGTTGTGTTTGGTTATTATTGTTGTCATTTACTTTCAAGTCACGTGTTGCTATTGTTTTAGTTTTTTCCACTTTTACTCTTTTATTTTCGATTGATTTTTTATCTTCCAATGTCAAATTGGATGCGCTAGAATTCATATTTCCGTTATCAGTTTGCTGTGTTTCATTAAGTTTTTCTTTAAAATATTCATTGACATTTGTTGTTGTTATATTTGTAGGAGTTTCAACTTTCGCTTGCTGCTGGTTTGCTGTTTTTTCTTCACTTTGGGAATTTACTTTTAAAGTATCGCCAACATTATTTGCTTTAGTTTCGGCTGCACTTTGCGATTTATACTCTTCTGGTTGAAAATTGTTTGCATATTTTTCTGCATTCTGCATGTTCCCACTCATTCTCCTGACACCTTTATTTTTGACATAATTTACAGCTTTTTGAACTTCGTCTTCCTCATCACCACTAGTTCCAATAGTTTCTTCATCGTCCGCTTTAAAATAAATAGCATATTTTTGTGCGCTTGTTAAATCTTCATTAGCTGTGGGCGTCACAGTTCTGTTACTTCTAACAAGTGAATCACTGAAGCTGCTTTCTACAGCAACATGCCCAACATTTTGCTCAATTAAAGTTGCACTTGTTTGATTTCCCATCCCGGAATTGTTTGCATATTTTTGCGCATTTAAATGTTCTTTACCGATGTCTTTAGTTTCATTTTGGTTCATTTCTACAGCACTTAAATCATCTGTAGCCATTTGGTCACTTTTACTCTCAGCGCGTTTGATTTTCTTTTGTATTACATTATTCACAAATTTATCATTTCCGGTCTTTAAACTTTTAGCAAACATTTTGGTGCTTATTATTTCTTCATTCCGTTTTTCTTTTAACTCGCGCACTACAGTTTCTTTAGCATTAGCAACTGTCGTTTTATTTTCTGTTTTTAAATCTTTAACATTCTTTTGAGCGCTTGATACTTCTTCTCTCTTTTTATAAGCTGTTGATTTTAATTTTTTATCACCAATTAAATCTTTAAAGCCTTCTGATTTAACATTAATAGCCTCATGCTTCTCCTTGACACCTGCCTCAACTTTCAAAACTTTTCGATTTTCTGCTTTCGCATTCTTAGCATAGTTTTTGGCGCCTGTTAATTCATTTTCTTCATACACTTGAGATGTTTCACTGATTTTCATTGTGCGCATGAAACTATTATCCTCTTGTATGCCATTTTGCCTTGTTTTTGTTTCATTTAAATTATTTCCAGTTTCATTTTTGATTTTCTCATCTTCCGTTTTCATCTTTATTATTTCAAGAACTTTAAAATTTTCCAGCTTATTTAATATGTGGCTGCTAAGTTTCATTGTTGTAGTAGCAATTGTTGAAGTATTCTTAAGCTGCTCATTTTCAACATCATCTCCTGGCATAAGCTGTGAAATAGGATAGTTTACTACTGCTGCATTTGCTGCTGATTCCCATTGTCTTTTTGCTTGTCTAGTATTTATTGTTGATTTTTTGATGGTTTCATCTCCTTCCGCTTTTGCTTCTTTGGCTTTCATTTCATTAATAACAACATTTCCCTTCAATTTTAAATCATTTAATAATATTGCTGGTGGCTTAAGGTTTTTAGTCTCAAAGAATTGCTTGCCTATTGCTTCTTCTTCTTCAGCGCCAAAATCGTTTGCTGGAGTGAAAACAAAACTTTTTGGCTGCTTTGTTGTTGCTTTGATTGTGCTGTTGCTGTGTGTGATTTTGAGTTGCTCATTATTTTTGTTTATAGTTTCATGGAATTTTATATTTTTAACGATATCGCTCCGATTTTTGATTATATTTTGATGGTTTTCTTGATGCTGTGCGAGAAATTGTGTTTGTTTTTCTTGTAAAAGTAATTCATAATGTTGCTGTGTTTCATTTGATTCATGAAATTGTGCTTGAATTTTGCCTTTTGAATTTTGTTTTAGCGGACTTCGTTTTGCGTGAACTTGCAATTTTGGATTTTTCTGCCAGTCTTTCTGTTGTTGGTGTAGTTCATCTTTCTGTTGTTCAGTTCTTAGTATAGACTCTTGGTTATGTTGTTTCAGTTCTTTTGATTTTTCTTTCGACTGAGTTTGTTTTTGCTGCGACTGTTGCTGCCTTTTTTGGTACTGTTGTTGCTCTGCCAGTTGTTGATCAATCTTCGGCATGTTCTTAGAATGCATTCCCAATTTCTGTTGTTCTTTTCTTGACTTTTGTTTCAGTTGGAATTCTAGTTCTTCTTCCGGTAAACTTCGATCTGGGCTTTGCTCCACCTTTATTTTACTAGAAATAATAGCCACAATCTGTTTTTGTCCTTTTGATTTTACTGCCAACATACTTTCTTCTTTTTTCTGCTGTCTCTGCTTCTTTTGATGTTCTGGAGGGTTTTGCAGCTGTATTCCCACCTTTGACACATTTTCAGAATTACGAACTACCAACTTCATTTTCACATTATCATCGGCAATTATCACATTTCTCGTGTTACTTTCATTGCTGTTGACATTAATCATTGGCAACAATAATGCAATTTCCCGCTGCCTTGCGGTGTAAGCAATTTTCTTCTTTTTCTTCTGTGATTGCATTCCACTGTTGTTATAACTTTGTAATTGCATTACTTGCGAACTCGTAGTATGATTTTTGCTGCCATCAATTGCAATTGTTATTGCAGTAGCTGTTGTTGTTGGCAATTTTCCAAATATTATCTGTGATTTGTTTATAGTTTTCGGCAGCAATTTCGTTTCATCAAAAAACACAGCTGAGTTTTTTGCATTTTTCGTTTGTTGCTGCTGTTGAAATTGCTTTGAAAGTTCAAACTTTGTTTTTCGTTGTTCCTCATTTTGTTGTTTATTAAACTGTTTTTCTTCCCCTGCAACATTTCTTGTTAGAACTGCTAGCAGTAGCGTTGCTATTAATGCCAATAACAGCAATTTACAATAATTGCTCATAATTGCAACAAAAAGAAGGAGCACACAAATTGCAGTTACTTAGCAACTTTAAAAAAAATAATAATTTTTGTTTGTCAACAGTTTCTTTCCAATAACAACAACATTAGATTGAATTGCAAGGTTTTGTGCAATTTTATTTTCCTTTGTTTTAGCTCTTTCTCTCTCTCTCTCTCTTAATTTTCAAAGACCAATTTTTATTTTATTTTATGTGATTAGCAACGGATAAATAATTGCCATTTCAATGGAGTTCTTTGCTTTGCCTCGTTTTCGTATTTAAGTTTTCGATTTCAATTAGTTTTAGTGCTTTGATTAAGGAGTTTGCTTGAATTGCAAAACTTCTTGGTTCATTTCTCTTTATATATTTCCATACTATCACACAATCATCATAAAAAGCATATTTAAATTCCGTAAGGGTTTGTCCATTCTGAAGCTCAAGCAAGAGTTGATGGTTCTGAAAGATAATGAAAGAAAAGAAGACAAAATTAAATACATATTCAAAATACTTGCACAATTTTAATGAGTAATAAAAGAAATTAATAAAATTTTTATCATTTTATTAACGCATTTATTCACATTTATGAATGAGGGTGAAAAAATGGGATTTAAAGGGCATTGACGTCATCATTGAAAACATATTCATTCGTATGTAATAGTGAAATCTTAAAGCGGATATATGAATTTAATTGAAACAATAAGAAGAGAGAAAAAAGGAACTATTAAATGGCAAACCGTTAGAAAAACTTTATGACAAGCCGTAATAAAAGAGCAGATGGCAAGTAATGAAAAAATCAGTTGAGAAATCACAAAAAACAAAAGATAACACAACAATAAAAGTCATGTGACTGGTCATACAAAAATTAGAGAAAAACTCACAGAAAGAATCTAATGAATATTATTAAAGGAAAGTCATACAGTTATTGCCAAAACGCAAATGACAAGACATATTTAAAATTATATGACAATTCATAAAGTAAATCAGATAACATGTTGTGCAAAAAAAATTGATGAAAACTCATCCAAAAAATTAGATGAAAAATTTTAGAAAAATATGATGATAAAATGAACAAAATTCTGCTGACAAGTCGTACAAGAAGTTTAAAAATGATAAAAAATTAGATAGCTAGTCACACAGTTAGTCAGATGGTAATATAATATGATGTGATAAATCAGACAACAACTTTTACAAGTCGCTTGAACAGTCGGATGACAAGCACAAAAAATTATGTAATAGTTCTTAAAAAAATCAGAAGACGGATTACGCGAACAGTTATATAACAATTCACGAAAAAAAAAATGGATGACAGCTCATACAAGAAGTCAGGTGCAAACTACATAGATGTCAGGAAAAAAAATTGGATGAAAAGTCATATGGCAAATAAGTTATACACAAAATTATATAAAGAGCGCCGAAAAAAATTAGATGGCAGGTCATACAAAAAATGGCAGGTCATACAAAAAATTAAGCCATCTAAAAATATAGAAGATATGTCATACAAAAAATCAGATGACAGATTATACAAAATTTGATTAACCATTCATACAGCAAATCAGGTATTAGCCATACAAAACCATGATGATGATATGATGATAAGTAAAAATAAAATTAGCTGAGTACAAAAAATCAGTTAAAAATTGTACAACAAATCAGATGACAAATTATACAATAAATAAGAGAACATATCGTACATAAATCTATCTACAACTTGTGAATCAGATGACAAAACACACACAAATCTATGACCAGCCATATAAAAAAATAGTTCACAAGTAGCATATTAAATCAGATGACAAGGTTTTTTTTAAAAAAAAGTCAGATGACAAGTCATATGACAAAAAAATTATACATATTTTTGAAACTGCACAGGTTTGTAGCTAAATTTTAATTTCATATAAATTTCTTTAAAATATAATAAGATTAGGTTGTAGTTGTTGTCCTCTCATTGAAGCTGTGAACTCATGAGTAAACTTGTCTGAATCTCTAATCTTAGTAGATTCAATGTAAGCCTAATTATTCTCCTTCAACGAAGCAGGTCCTAACTAACTTAATAATATAAGTGGTAGATATATCAAAAAGCTAATAGAGGCTGTTTGGCTATAATATGAAAACATAAGTATCACTGGGTGATGTTGTGCTAAACTGTAGTAGTGTTTGAATATCCAGATATCTTTTAGAATTATACAGAACCTCTTGCTAAGGATTTCCTCTCCGCTCATTTGTATTTGGAGATCAAATACTTGAATTAGCAATGAAATTGCGTAGATGTTCGATAACCTGCAGAATCCAAGCATTCCAGCTTAAAAAACAAAAGCACAGATCCACAAAAAAGATATAGACATAATTTTATAAAACAATTTAAATCAAGAAGTCACATTTAAAGTATTGAATTACTACATCAGCTACTGTAAATTTCACTCTATAAGAGAGAAACTTTAAGGGAACAAATACATGCTGCATACTTCAAATAGTGATAACATAAAAAATATTGATGATTTGCAATTTCGTTCTGCAACTGCACTCGATAACAAATTGCTTTAAACATTTTCCAAAGCAATTTTTTCTCCTTTGAGATTTTTCTTATTATTTTGCAATTTTCCATGTCATTTTGTACATACTATAGAGACATTCTTTCAAGTTTCTTATTATGCTCATGCATTTTGACATTTATTATTATATTGAGTCCGGTGCTGACAATGCACTTACATAAAGTATACAAATATATTATTAGCATTTGAGTGTGTGTGTGTTAAGTTCAAAAATTGCATACTGTTGTTGTTTCACTTGTATGTATAAGTGCTGAAATGTCAATATAACAAATAAGCTCTGTGCAATATACATACAAGAGCAAGTAGACTGGATATGTATGTGGTAGTGAACAGATGAAGTTGATATTTGAACAATATACACATAAGCCATAAAAAGCGCTATTCATACAAGGATATCAATAACAACCACAGCAAGAACACACTGGAAGAGAAATGCTGCAAGTGGTTGTATTTCTATAATATAAATAAATTTAGTAAGTTTATTTGCTTCGAAATAGCAAAAACATATGCTACCTATTTATTTTGTTGTTACTTGATTCTAGGAAAATGTCGTTATGCATTAACATGTGTGTACTTAGGAAATATAGAAAAACCATAATTTTTTTTCTTATTTTTATGTTGATTTTATGAGCATGATTTTTTTTATGTATTACTATATAGTTGTTGCTATAAAAGAGAATAATTCACGCTTGTTATTAATTTTTGCAATTCAAATTTAACTTAATTTCACTGATTTATGTTGCTTTTTGGCAAATAAACATTTAAAAGGACAGATTTAGCTCTAACTTCAGTCTGAGATATTTGTTGAGAAGAGGAAGGAAGTTTGTGCTCCAACTCTTTCATCCCTTTGATTCGGTATTGGTTTATACTAAAATTGCGTTAGATCCATGTTTATTTGAGATATTTGTTAAAAACTAAAACTAAGCCTAATTGAAACCGCTGTGGTTTTTCACTGTTACTTAAATCAAGTGATCAAAATTTTGGACAGTTTTACATAGTGATTTTTGATGTGATTTAAAGCAGCACGACTTACACTAGAATCACCGTCATTTCAGTTTGTCTATTTTAAAAGTAACAGTGCCAAATAGTAAGAATAATTGAAAATGTTATTATCAGATTTTTTAATAGAAATCAGTGATTTATCATTTCAATTTTAATGTAATTACTGTACTGTAACGCTCCCTTTTTGAAAATCCTGAATTCCTAACAAAATCATTGGTCAAAGAGCTAAAATGTAATTAGTAGTGAATCTATTTTGATTTCACCGAATTTTACCAATCATTTAATGTTAAATTAAACTATAGATAATAAATTTTAACAAGACGATGATATTCTTATTACCCCGAAAGTATGCTATGGTGCCCAAAACTAATTACACATTGCACATACATATAAATCAATAAGCTTTGGTTTTTGCCCCATGCTGCCTTGATAAAAATTCTAATTGAGCTCATTTACCTGCTTAATACTTTTGCTGTCAGATATTTAATTAAAGTTTCACATAAACGTAAAAACAAATACACACTCACACACACACACAAGAAGAAAGAGAGAAAGAACAATTGCGCATCATTAAAATGCCAAAGTACAAGCAAATAAGACCAACAAGAGCATACAAACGAAAACCAAACTTTCCCCTTTCTAATTAGTAAAAAAATTATACAAAATGTTGCCTATCTGCCTCTAAAAGAAAAAGAGGAAAAAGTAGAAAACCCATTGAAACTTTTTTCTTTTTTTTTATCCAAACTAACCAAATTTTAACATGCCTGGTTGTTTAATCAAGCAATGAAGCATTTTGGTGGTATCAAAGTTCAATCGAGCGGCAGCAACACCAAACGGGAAATTGAAAGAAAATTACTACTAGCAATGAGAGAAAAACGACTACATAACTACATTTTTACAAACAACTACCAACACATGCTTGCATATACATCTACACACATTTACAAAGCAATAATTGAAAACAATTGAAATAAGTACATGGGAAGCAATTGAACGGGCTATATACCTACAAAAGGCAAACTGCTTTGAGTACTTTCTGTACTATACTATAATGTTAAAGCAATAGCAAAGTAAAAGTAAAGCATGCAAAAGAAGAAGAAAAAAAGTTTTTATATTTCGCCTAAAAGCAGGCATCTTAAATGTGTTCATTACAAGCACAAGTCTGTGTCGTACATGTAGCAACAAAAGCTACTTACTTGTATTTTTTGCTCTACTTTTTACTTTTGTGGGTAGATTAAATAAAATTGTTTTCAAGCTTTTTCTTATTTCCGTCATACACTTTTTGTTTTTTTTTTTTTTGAATTGTATTGTTTTTATTGTTTTTTGTGCGCTGGTTTTGTGGTGCTTTTTTATTTCAAAGAATACATTTTTCACAGCTCAAAGTCTTTTTTATAGAGTACATTTTATTTTCATTTTTGCTTTTCCTATTTTTATATGTATATTTTAAAAGTAATTGTAATTCAAAGGTCCTTTAAATTACTTTTTTTTATAACAATTTTTACCCTTTTGTTTATTTTGCGCACGTGGTTTCTCTACAACTGTTGCTTTTGACAATTACAATTAAATAATAAAAACTTTTTATTTTATTTGATTTTAATGTAGATAATTAAATTTGGTGTATTAGTGTATGGTAATTGTTTGTTGTAATTACTTTTAAATATGATTAGAAAAGTTTCAAGAGATTCAATTCTAATTAAGGCTAGTAATCAATTGACCTAGCATTCTAAAATAACAAATAACAATTTCAATTCAGAAAAAGCCAAGTTAAATACGTAATGAACCAGAATTACCAGAAACAAACGCAATTGAATCTGGAGAGAGTCAAATTGAGTTCCGAAAGAACTAAATTGAGCTTAGAAAAAGTTAAATTGAATTCAGAAAAAGTAATTTTGTGTAGTTGATTTTGAAGCTAAAAGAGTCAGAAATGACGTCAGAGGGAATCAAGTCGAAATCAGAGGGAATATAATTAAATTCAGAAGGAGTGATTTTGAATTGAGAAAGAATCAAATTGAATTAAGAAAGAGTTGAATTGAAAGCAGAAAGAGACAGATTTGAACTCAAGTTGAAATTAGATGGAACCAAGTTAAATACCGAAGGAACAAACATATATTCTTAAGTAGATAAAATTAATTTAGAAATACCCAAACAGAATTAAAAAAAAACAAATAGAATTAAGAGGGAACCGAATTGAGTTCAAAAAGAACCAAATAGAATTCATAAAGAGTCAAGTTGAATTCAGAAAGATTTAACATGAACTCAGAAAGTGTTGATTTGAAACCGGAAAGAAAATTGAATGGATATTGAAATCAAAAAGAATCCAATTGATTACAAAAGGAAGCAAATTTAAATCAAAAGTAATTAAATTGAATTTCGAAAAACTCAAATTGAATTCTTAAAGAACCAACTCGAATATATAAAGAATTCAGAAGACATAATTTGAATTCAGAGAAAGCTGATTTACAAGGGACAGAAATGAATTTAAAGAAAGTCAAGTTCAATGCAGGAAAACCCAATTGATTTCAGGAGGTACTTAAGTTGAATTCAGGAGGAGTCGAATTGAAACCCGAAAAAGTCAAAATTAAACTCCAGTTGGAATAAAAAGGAATCGAGTTGAATTAAGAAGGAATTAGAATAAAGTCTGGAAGTATCAGAATTGTATTCAGAAGGAACTTATGATATGTTGAATTCAGGAGGAGCCGAATTGAATTCAGGATGAGTACAATTAACGGCGGAAAAATTAACCACAAATTTAAATTTGAAGAAAAAAAGTCAATTTAGAAGGAATTAAATTGGAATCAGAAAATGCCAGAATTGAATGCAGAAGAAATTAAATGAGAAAGGGTAAGAAATATGAAATAAAAAACGCAATAGTTTGACTTCAATTCGCAAAGAACCAAATTGATTTCAAAACGAGCCAAAGTAGGTTCAAAAGAAAGATTCAAAATTTAATTTTAATTAAATTCAAAACAAATCAAATTCGATTCCAAAAAAAAAAATATTTAATTTAAAAGAATACAAGCTTAAATCAGAAAGAATCGGAATTGAAATGAAAAAAAAAAATTGATATTTTGGTTTCAATTCAGAAATGATTAAATTAAATTTGGAAATGATAAATTTAAATCATGTTGAATTTAATAAATGAAGAAATCAAAACCAAATGCAAGAGTTAAGTTCAATTCAGTTCAAATTGAATGCCGAATGTTTCAAAATGAAAGAGTAAAGTGAACTCAAAGTTCAGGTGTCAAAAAGAGTTTAAACTGCGTAATACAAAATTTAGAAAAATTCAGATGTTAATTTTGAATAAAAAAAGCTTGAATACAAAAAACATATACCTGATTGCTTGAGCGCAAAATTAAATCAAAAACAATATAAAACAAATATAAAAGTTTATGCAATTCAATGCAAAAGTTCACTTCTATATTGAAAAATATAATAACAACAAAAAAAGAAGCATTCATTTCTTTTCATCACAATTATTAGAAGCCCAATCAAATTTATAACCACGTATTTTTCTACAATTTTCCAGAAAAATTATTCCATTGTCATCATATATTTCCACATTAATATACTGTAGAACACTTCTGAACCTTCTTTTAAACTTTCTTGACTACAATTTCAATCCCCAATAGATTCTATCTAATGCTTCGTTTAGATTCACTTCTGTTAAAAGAAGCTCAAGAAAAAATTAATATTTTTAGTTGGGAAAAATTATGTCTTGTGTCAGAATGCTCCAGAGGGTTTTTTTTCAACCTCTTCTATATTCTTTAATATATATTCTAAATATTATTGATTGCTAAATACACTTAATACAGTTTACTCCCGCCTGCAATGACACCGCACACAAGCAAACAAGAAACAAGTGGGTGCGAAATATATTAAAGACAAAAAAAAAATAATAATTAAATAAACTTACGGCTAAATACACAGCGCTCACATTAATTCACTCACAAGTCTCTGAATTGTCTGACGTTGTCGTCGTGAAGTTATTCCAACAATTTTATAACGTCCTCATTTCCTGGTTCTCCTCCAGCCTCAGCATTTTTTAATAAATTCTTTTTGCGTTTTCCTTCCAATTTTATTTTCTTTTTTTCTGTTTTCGTTATCTTGTTATTAGAAAATTTGAACTTTGTTTAACAGTCTCTTATTCTTGTCATTTCCGGCTTTACTTATGCGTACATACATAGTATATACACTTTACACTTTGCGCTTCTTATACTTAAGTTTATTAGCAACACAACACCAATACCGCCACCAATACCACTCCACTACCTAGACCACATATTTATTTATGTACGTACAGTAATGCCTTTAAGTATGCTTTTCTTTTCCGATGCTAATAAACTTGATAATTTACACAAAGTATATTATATTTTCTCTATGCTGGCTTGTACTTGCTCTTTACTTCAGCTTTCTTCTTTTGTATATTTTTTCTCTTTTCACAACTGGTTTTCTTTTCTTTCTTTTATTTCTATCATAGCCTTTTGCTATTTTCCCAAAATAACATATAGCTCTATTTATTTGTGCGTGTGTGTGTTTATGTTTTGTGTGCGTGTATGTTATGCCAACAGCTGTCAATATAAATGAAGTAACAAAACTTATCGCATAATCAATGTCAATCGTTTTGGATTTTCTATAACTTTTTTCAATTGTTAAATCAATGAATGCATCAATTCAATTTAAATTTGTTTCGTTATATTTGTATTGGAATTTGTTGTACAATTTTTTATGTAAATAAAAGGGGGAAAAAGAAAGTGGGGAAAAGGCAAATGACATGATGTTATTTTAAAGAGCTTGTTAGGCAAATGCTGCGCGGGATTTAAACAAGTATTTGTGGTAGACCTAAAGAACCTATGATAATTTTACATTTTATAATACTACAAATACATATTACTTTGGTAGTATCATAAAAAAAACAAGAGGAGTATCCTTTTGAAGTAAATCCATAAACGATCTTTAGTATTTTTTTTTGCTGGGAGAAGTGTTAGCAAGAATAGTTTTAAGGCCTATGAAATCTATGGACAAGTGGCGAAAATTCAGCAAAAATTTCTATTTTATGCGGTTTAGGAATGAAGGCAGTTTTTAGAACATCAGTTTAACTTCAAAGTAGCTTAAAGCTTGATAAAACTAGTCTTGCCTAATGTGGTACCTTCTTAAAGATAAAAATAGATAGCAGCCAAAATTGCTATATCATTTTAAAACAGATAAACTGATGATGTATTCTCTTCCTCTGATTACAAAATAAAATGCAAACTGATTGTTGAAGTGTTCAAGACTTTCTTTCATGGCTTCCCAATAAATGCTAATTTTAATATCTTTCCCCATTCTAAATTTCTGGTTATTACTGAGCTTTCTTTCAAACTTACCTATCTACTATTTAAGCCTCATTAGCTTCCATCTATTGGTTTGTTTTTTGAATTCTGTGAGTTCGAATAAATACAAGTGAATAAAAGCGTCTGCCTTTTGTGCTCCTGCTTTATGAGCTCATTGATTAAGAATTTAAAACTTTGAAAACTGGCTTTTCCGAAGGATCATCAGTTTACCTCTTTACTGAGCTCAAATAGATCCTCTTTGTTCTCTTGAAACTGTTTATTTTTAAAAATTCAAAGTTTTCAAAGACTGCAATCTATCGACAATGGTATTTTCTATCGAGATTATGTACTTATTTGTTGATAGCAGAAGATTCTCTTGTGATTACTTTAACGTGAGATTTGCACTCATTCCTATAACACTTCAAATTCTTCTCTAATATTTGGGAGTCGTGTTTTCTATGAGAAATTTAATGCATTTGAAATATCACATTAACATTTATACCAATATTTAAATAATTAATAAAAATCTAAAAAAAACATTAAAGCTTATCTGAATGTATTTCATGATTTTTTCCTTTCCCCAAAAATAACAACTTTTTTTTTCATTTGTTTTATAATTTGTCATTAATCAAGATTTGAAAGCTGCCAAAGCTTCAAATTATATACATAAAAATCACTCAATACTTATACAATTAAATTATAAAAAAACAAACAAAAAGAAAAAATCATCAAAATTTAAAAACTGACACAATGATAAATCAAAGTAAAACACGAAAGAATCAGCAAGAGTGATTATAACAATCTTTCAAAAATATATTGCTGCAATCGTGATCGAAATCATGCTATTGTATAAATATTGAATTTTGAATTTCTTGTTTTTTTTTATTTCCATTTTGTTAAATGAATTGGAAATAAAAAACATGAACTGTATAAAAACAATAATTCCCTGTGTGATTTCATTGAAAATCAGCATCAATCATGGATTATGATGGAAAAAGTACACAGCACAGTAGCAGGAGCACACAGATTAAGTTGCATGTGGCATGCGACAGTTGTAAAGTTTTTTATGCTCTTTGTGGATTCATTTGGTTGTGTTTTTTGTTCGTCATCTCGTGTGAGATTACAAAAACTCATACAGAGAATAAAATTTTATGAAACTTATAAATTTGAAATAAAAAATTCAAAGAATTACCCTATCACTAGAATATGTTATAGAAGATATAGAGAAAGGAAAGAGAGAGAGAGAGAGAGAGAGAGCGATATAGAAAGGATAGCGTTAGTTTTATGAAAGTGCTCTACCTGCCAAAAATATTAATTATTTCTGAATGGCAGTTGTGCTGTGCTTGTTGTATTATGTTGGTTCAAAATTTGTTTAAATTCGGAAGTTATTAAAGTGTACTTACAAATAAATTTGAAATAATTACTTTTTAAACCAAAACAAATCTTATTTTCTACTTTTGCTTTATAAAAGACATCAAACATTGGAATTACACAAGAAGAGAATTTGTATATTGAAAAATTTTCGTACCGCAGATTTCGCAACAAAGTAAAAGGTAAACAGCTGTATCGATCTTCATGGTTTCTTTACATGGTTGATAAAAAATTTAGCTTACCAGAGGAAGACAAAGAGAGAGGAGGAGAAGGAAGTTAAAAAAGACGGCCAGGAGAGAGGATATATAGAAAGCGAAAGTAGAGAGGGGAAGCATAGAAGTGAAGGTTGAGTAACAGGAAAGGAGAGAGGAAAGCGAAAATTAAGTGAAAAACAGGCAAATGTGACAAAGGAGAGTTAAGAAAGGAGGAGGTAGAGAAAAAAAAGAAGGAAAGATGGAAGGAGAAGGAGAGAGAAAGGAGTGAAGGGGTAGGGGGGAAAGAGAGAGAGAGAAAATGGGAAAGAGAAAGAGGAGTTGAGTGCAAGAAGTTGAGAGAGAGGGGTGTGAAAAATACAGGGAGAGGAGTGGTAGGAAAGAAAGAGAGGGAGAGTGAGAGAAAAGATGAGACAGAGTAGAAATATGAAAAAGAGAAAGATATGAGATAAAGAGAAAAAGGGTGAAATGGGATATAAATAAATATTAGAGGAAAATACTAAGAGAGAGGAGAAAAGGAGAGAAAGGAGAAAGAGAGAGTGAAATGAGGGAAAGAGTAGGAAAAGTGGAGGATTAACAGGGGGGGAGGGGGGGGGGGTTAGAGACACGGAGGAGAAAGATAGGGTAGCAAAAAACGAGTAAAAGTAAGCTTGTGATATATTTATTCTACAATTATAAATATAACTGTGGCAACGTATTAAGGCAACTTAAGTCGAAATAAGTTGAACTTAAAATTTTGTTGTATCCTTATTTTTTATATTTTTTTATCTCTCTGCTGAATTATATTGAAATTACCTTTAATAAAAACGTACATACATTTTGTAAAATTTTGACCGTTTAACTATTTTTTGCTAAAACTTCTTCGAGCTTGTATTGTACATTTTTAGATAAATTATAGACTATACCAGGAATATAATTTTAGACATAAGCTACTGTAATATGTTGGCACAGATGTTAAGACACCGTTTATTCGCATCTATAGGCAGAAGCTTAATTGTCGCAAATGTGGCTTCTGGATCATATTCAATGCAGAGTAATAAAACCTTGTAGAAGAAAGTAGAATTTCCAGCTTCATTGACTCCTTATAAGCTTATCAAAAAATGACCTTAACATGCCTCATCTCTCGTTAGTTTCATATCAGATGTTCTGTGGATCTGCGCGATTAATTTAATGCCATCTATTCGTGTGCTCCCCAGTACTACGCTAACCAAATTCGGAATTCATTCATTCTACGTGAACACGATACTTCAGCGCCCTATACATTACAGAGATAGTTCGTTTCTCTGACGTCAAAAATTAGAATAAGTTCCCTGCAAATATTTTTCCTAAAAAATATTTCCTGGCCAATTCAGAGAAAATGTTCACCGCCTTCCTGTTAACTATCCTCGTTTTCAATCCACAAAAGGCTTCATGTATGCATGAATGTTATATTGGTACACGAATGAAAAGGAATTATATATAGTTTTATGCCGGGTTCAAACGGTGAAGTAAACTACTTTTCGAGACAATTTGAACTTGGTTGGTTTACTTTATCATCTCCGAAAACTTTTATATTCTATATTTTGGGTTTTCGTTTAAGCAGAATAACATGCTTTTCGCAATGCAAATTTACAAATTCAAACTTAAAATTACTGAGTTTGTTACTATGAAAATTAATTATTAAAATTCTATATAAAATTTAAGTTCGCAAAGTATTATTATTAGTTTGATTTTATTATTTCTTATTTAAAATTTAAACAAGAATTACAACCACAAAAGGCATCAAATTTGAATAAATTTATGCTACTGAGAAACCTTTTCAAATATGCTGAAAATATTTAAATATGATATATTCAACGTGACCACATTTAGAAATAAAATACTTATGTACATAAAACAATTTCAGAAAAATAGAAAAATGACAGTAATGATAAATTTCTAGCTCAAAACAACATAATAAATAATAGCAACAAAATTTCTATGAATATATTTTACAAAACATGAATAATGATGTCAGAGAAATTTTGTATGGCAAAAATAATGAAAAGTGAAGAATATACTGTGCTTTATTCATAAATTCATTATGAAATATTTTATAATAATATAATACAGTTTTTGCAAAATTTAAAATCTGTTGAATTTAAAGATTTAGTTACTTTATGGAAGTTTTATTTGTTGGATATTTTTTGCTATTGATTTTCAATATTTTTTTGTGGCTATCTATATCGCATATTTTCAATATTGAATGAATGAATTTTGAACCTTTTTTTGAGGAGGAAAACAAAGCACGTGAACATATAAAAGTATGCATACAAGCAAACCCACACAAATACTCTTGCTTATATTCATCCTTACTGAAGGATATTAGAGACAAAACAGACTCATTTATTTTCCTTTAGCGCTCTAGTTCTATTTTGTTTTCTCTTTTATTCTTTATATTTCGCGAACCATTTCATAATACAATATTTCATAATACTTTATGGTTATTTAAAATTATTATTATATTTTTACCAAGTCCGCGGTATAAGTTTGGGTGAATCCTTATTTTGTTTTGAATAAGTATGCAACCTTTTTCTGTTCGTTTTTCTCATGCTCTATTTTTATACATTTATTTCTAAACAGTGTAGTTAGTTATCTTTTTCCTGTTGGCATTATATAATTCCTGCCAAATGATTCACAATGATGTTGTTTTCGTGTGTTATTTTTACAATCAAATAATACTTTCTGGTAGAGCAACAACAGTAAAAAATAAAAAATAAATGAAAACAAGAAAATAATTAATATTTTTGTTTTTTCGGAAGGAAAGAATTCAATTTAAATTAGCATAATGAGCAGTTATTATTTTTATGATTATAATTTGTAATTATTAAAATTGGTTTGAAAAAAGCCAAAACAAATTGGAAAATTATTTTTAAACAATGTTCTTTTTTCTTTTTCATTTAGTTGCCTTGTTCATTTATGCCTTGGCCTAATTAACTTAATTGAAAAAGTAGGCTACATCATCAAGAAGTGTAAGAGGTATGTGTGAGAAAAAATAAAAGATTATGAATGTATGTATGCATAAAGAATCATAATGTTCACTTCCTTATGTAAAACAAATAAAATTTAATTAAAATTGCAAACAAATTTCAATTTGTTTCAGTTTATTCTTTCTTACTTCCTTTTTGTTTGTGTTCAGCATAAATGTCATGATTGTGTGCACAGCAGATATCTTCTACTAGTTCATATATATAGATTGAGCGATATATATGTGTACTTAATAGGATCAAGTGAAAAGTTTGAGGAAAGTTTGATAAAGGCAACTTTTCTGAGTCTTAATCAGAAAGCGTTATTTTTCGATGAGAATAATAACTTTCAAGAAATTCAAATAAAATCAAATCAAGTCTCACCTCTTGACAAACATTGAAGTGAGGCATCATTCTTTTCGACATATAAAAAGCAAACCGATTACATTGCAAGCCGATATGGTTAAAATCATGTATCTCTCAAGTAAAGAAAATTAATTTTATTTCAAATGCTGATTTCTAAAGGTTTCTTTATCGCACAACGAACTTTCATATAGTCAAAGATGATAAAAAAAATTTAAGGCATGTTGCCTTAAAAGTAAAAACCAACAAAACAACAGGAGAAAACACACGTTTTCATTTACAATATCCATACAAAAATGAAAAGGAGTACAATTGAAGCAGCAACAGACTGCAATAAGAACTTGCATTTCTGATGATATTTGTAAAAAATTTCAATTAAAATTAACAAAACCAAAACCGAATGTAGGAAGCGGCTGTATGTGTAAACAATAAAGCGATATCCACATACATATACTCATAAACATGTATTTGTATCAGCACATATTTGTTCGAAAAGCATGAAAATAATTAAAATTAATGTATGCAGTAGTGGGTGTATGGTTGAAATGTGCAACATGTTGTATGAGTAACATTTTCTACAAATACATGAGTGTACATTAGAGGAGCCCAAAAAGTTGAAGGTTTATTAAATTTTCGAGGGAAATATTTTTAGTGAGATTAAATAGATAAATTAAATAACTCCAAACTTTATATTTTGGAAGTTTTTAAGTGCTTTGGAAGTTTTTTTTCCTCAGCTCTCGAAAATCAAAATAAAAACATTATTTTTTGCCATATAATTGTGAGCACTTCTAGTGCATATAAGTAGGAGTTGAAATCTCAGAAAATGTCAATCTTGCTTGAAATTAAGTATATATATTCAGATATAGTGAATTTCTACGTACATGTACTTTAATTAATTAAGTTTCCATGAAATGTATTATTTGATATTTAGATGCACATAGACACAGTTTCATTGAAGTTATTAGTAACATTTATTAATATTTATTTGGAATTTTTTTCGTATATTATAATTTTGTCGGAATAAATATACTCTCATAAATTAATATTCATTTTGTGTGCTTTTCTTTTTTTTGTGTATGCATTTCCCAGATATTACCTTTGTTTATACGTACAGATGCTATTGAATTTTATTCTTTTGTATGTAACGATACACAAATTAATATTTTGAAAATATTCACAAGAGATGTAAATAAATATTGTACCAAAAATCAACCAAGTCAGAAAAATGGCACTAATTAAAATTTCGTTTAATATATGATGAATACAGAATGGTAATTAAAGATATGATATTTGAATATCAGTAGAGCAAAGAAAATATTGCTAAAAAAACATTTTTCTTCTACCTGTGTTAATGAGAAATTTATTTTATTTGTGATATCTCAAGTTTATTTCAGACACAATTTTATCAGTTTACTCTAAATCATTCAAATCAATTGAAATAATTTCAGTTTATTACAAAACATTTCAGATTATTTTTAAACCATTTCCAATCATTTTAAATCATTTCAGAATATTTATGACCACTTCAGAGAGTTTCGGATCATTTCAGACCAATTCAAAAAATTTTAAGTTACTTCAGATCATTTCAGATTAATTTCCGGAGATCACATCAAATCATTTAAAATCATTTTAAATCAATGCAGATCTATATTTTAAAACCACTTCAGACTACTTTGGGTTTGGGATTTCCCATGATTCCAGATAATTTTGAGATCAGTTTAGATCCTTTTGGGTTATTTGAGTTCCATTCAGATAATTTCAGATTATTGCAAATTATTTCAGATTATTTCATATTATTTTAGATCATTTCAGATCAGTTTAAATAATTTAAAATAATTTCTGATGATCTTAGATCATTTGATCAAACATTTCAGGTAATTTTGGACAATTTTAGCTCACTTCATATAATTTCAGATTATTTTAAACTCATTTTAAAGAGTTTCAAATTGTTTTTAATGAATTCAGATTTTAAATAAATGCATATCTAAGTATTTTAGATAATTTTTAAATCATTTTTAGACCATTTCAAATCATTTCTGATAGTTTCTAGCTGGTTTTTGTAAATTCAAAGGTATTACAGATCATTCAGATCTTTTAGATCACTCTGAACATCTATTTCATTATGATCATTCATCTCCTAGATATTACCATCATCACTACTCAGATTTTCTACTGGGGTAAACCCCAGTACTTCATTATACCCATGAATGTATAAGTATATGTAGTATGTGCAGCAATTCACTTAACATCATTAGTAACGCTTTCAAAGTTATTATTATAATTATGAAAGTTCTTCATGCCTTTTATGCATTATATTAATAATATGCTTTGAACACATACGCTATAAAAGAAACTTAAGAGTAAAGAAAACTATGTCTGAGAAAGTAAAAGAGTGGAGTAAAGAGAACGCAATGAAAAGAAATTCTTTGACTTGCGTAATTGTTGAATGGATTCTTAGAAAACACACAAAAATGCATAAAATTATTAAACTTAATTACAAAATAATGTTAAGAAAAAAACTTATACTACAAATTGGTAATAATTGAGTTAAAAAATGGATGCCAAATATGATTAAGTTTTTCCTATTGCAACTCTAACTGATATTTCAAACCAAGTATTTTTCAATATTTATTCCATCCAATAAAACAAGCACGCCTAAAAATATGCTACATAAGATTTCGTTTATGTGCACACAAGCAAATAAAAGAAAACGCGCTCGCTACCACTTCGTCTGCTAAATAATTTTCTAATAATATACAAAATTTCTAATAACACCTTCTAAAGAAATAGTAAATTTTTGAAGAAAAACTAAAAGCAAGACGACACCGAAATTTCTGAGTAAGCAATTTTTAAATATGCAAAATGTAGAAGAAAAATAAGAAAAATTGTATAACGTTTTTAGATCACATTATTTTGAAAGTATTTGTTTGGCAATGACAAGTTGATGAAATGTAAAGAAAGGGAAAAATTGTAAGTACCAACCGGTTTTCTATGGTTTGTTACAAAAACTTGCTAGTTGTTGATATTCATGATATCCATTTCATAAAATTAGAATAAAAATTAAAGGGAATGTTTAATTTTTAACTTTGCATATAAATTTCCATAATTATTAAGATAACTTTTATTATTACTTAGTTGTCTTAAGTTGTAAGTACTTTTAATTTTTTTTTTTTTTTTTTTTTTTGCGCAATCAAGTAGTTCTTTTGTTGAACGCTTATACGTAAACATAAAATTTAAATGGTTTTGTAAAAGTCATGAAAAAAAATTTCCTTTTACTAATAAAGTCAGTCCCATATACCAGTGGCAGCCCTAAGGAAAATTTGTGCCATGTAGCTATGAGTAAATTTTTTGTTCAGCTTTTAACACAACTTGCTGACTGATACATAAAAAAAGTGTGAAAACATGACTGAGTTACTTTTGAACTTTTTATACTTTTCAAAAGATTATTTCATATGTTTGTATCAAACTCAGATCAGATTAGATCTTTTCAGATCATGCTGCATTATTTCAGATGATCAAGAAATCATTTCAGACTGTTTCATATAACTTTAGACAATTTCATATCATTTTATATTATTCCGGACCATGCTGAATTATTTCAGATGATCAGAAGATCATTTCAGATAATTTCCGATCATGCCGAATCATATTGAATTATTTCAGATTATCAGAAAATCCTTGCCGATTATTTCAAACCTTTTCAAACCATAGGTTGTAAAGATTATTAAGTTTCTTCAGATCATATAAACCATTAGAATTACTGAGTCCATTCTATTTCTTCTGATTATTCAGCTTAGAGCAAATATCGATACGATATAAGAATGTGATATTTGAATCTATCTTGAGTCTTGACAAATTTTAAGGGCCGGGCCATTAGAAAAAATTTGGAAAAAAATATTTGAAGTGAAAAGAACAAGTCCAATGGTCAACTTTCACAGCTTTACTATTTTTCTGAAGAGTAATCAAGTCAGTGATAATAGCGAATCAAAAGCCAAAAAATCTCAGAGATCGTGAAAATAATTTGCGATTTATGAAAAGAAATGACCTTGGAATTTGGTGAATTAGGTGAACAGTATAAAAAAGTATACGAAAAAAAATACTAGAAAGACTGAAATTTGATATGTACCTATATTGCCCAAAAGATGTGAACATGACTACTTTTGGACTGTAAACACATACATATATCAGAAACAGAGAGGAGAGGAAGGTAAATTCAGCTATTTATAAATGTATTCATATCATGTATAAACACTCAGAAAAATTCTAGGAATTGAATCAAAATAAATGTATACCTTTTCCAAATGAAATTGAAAAGCAGTCAAAATGACTTCTTTGGGCAATTTAGTGTTAATCGAGAAAAAATTTCAATTTGATATCATTCAGTATACATACTATGAATACATACAACATGCATTTTTACCTACATACTTCATATACGGTTTTTAATAAAATTGTACATTAATCTAATAAATCGAGGTTTGATGAACGATATTCATCATATTTTGCAAGAAACTCGTCTATGTGTAAAACTGATTAATTATAGAATTTTCTCAATTAATGCCATTTCTGAACAGAGACAAAGCTTTACAGAGAAAGACAGCAGCTCTGATAGTTGCCTATAATTTCTTTCTTCTGACTTCTTATACCCTTTTTCCCAACAAATACCTCAACTAAAAATCTAATAAATATGTATATAAAAAAGTCGCACACAAAACAAGTCTCTGCCCAGCATGAATGCATCTACCTACTATTAATAGAACCATCTGAGAGCTAGCTACCTTTAATGTAATTACAAACTTCTAACCACAATGAATGAAACCCTAAATCTTAGATGCACGGAACAATATGCAAGATAAAAAAACACAAAAAATAAAATTAAAAAATATTCACACTCAATGTGACAAGTGATAAAAAGAAAACTCAAGGAAATTAAATTTTATATGAAAAAAAAAAAAAACTGGAATGGAAAAGTAGAAGAAAACGAGAGAGACAAAAATTTAAATTCGTAGTAACCCCCAAAAAATCAAGTAAAAGGAAGTTCAAGAAAAATAAAGGAAAATGAAATAAGTTTTTAACATGCAAAAAGACTCAGTCTCGCAAGCAAACAAAAGAAAATCAAAAGAAGACGACTTCAAGAATATAATACAATGACCAAGTTACCAAGTGTGTGCGTGTGTGTGTGTGTTTGAGTAGGTGGGTATGCGTTTTCCGTATAGTTAGTTAAAAGTGATGAAAAATAATGCTCAGTCATCATTGAAGCATTAGATTTTTGATGTCGTTGTTGCTATTATTACTAGAAGCAGAAAGCTCAACAAAACAAGAATCGCAAAGAAGCAAGCCAAAAGAAAAAACGCAGAAATATAATACGAACCAAGGGTCATTCTCGAAAAAATTTAACAAAAAAAAAAAAACAAACGTGCCTAAGTAAAAAACTTTTTCTTTTTTTTACTTCTGCAAGAGCGCACGTATACTAAAGCAGTTTTATATGTACTTACATACACATACTCACTAGTGGACTTAGACATTTCCCAAGGAGGGTAGCAGGGTTTTATTTTTTTTTTTGTCCCTTTAAAATGTTTGTTTGATTCATGACCAACAATCAAAATGTAAGAGATTTACATCGGGAAGGAAGAGTCCGATGAGAGGGTTTTATACTCAAAATTCCCCCCCTAGAACCCATTAGTGCATATAGTACATAAAAATGTCTGTCTGTCTGGCTGTAAGCTTGTGAGTGTGTGTATATGTGCTGCTTGTGTTGAAAATTCAATTTCTAAATTGAATATCATTGTTAAAATTCAATTTATTTAATAAACATGCATAAATAAGCTTATTACACGCATATTTGCATACCTTTTTTCTCTCATCGAAAACACCCCCCTTTTTCCCCCCCTAACGACTATGATGGAACGTGTATACAATATGTACGTACATATAGTGTTTACAATATACATTCATGTTTTTATGTTTTTTTTTTTTTTTTTGTGCTCATTCAATGTGTAAATTAGATATTATTTGCATTTATAACTTGTTAAAAATGTAAAATGTTTTGTGACATGATTTTTGGCTCATGCTTTTCTCTTTTTGTATTTGCTTTTTTTTCTATAGAACTTTTAATGTAATGAACATTTTTTATTGAGAAATATTGAAATTTAATAAAAATATGTAAATTAATAAATTTAAAATGGACCTGTTTTCGGCACATTTTCCATCCTAGTATTAAATATTAATACTTAATTATTTCAACTTATTAATATAACTTATATAGCATTTAAAATTACAAAGACTTTTTTGTGGGTTCTTCAGTGGTTTGTGACCATCGACCACTAACAATTTTTGATAATGCGTCAAGGTTTAAATTTCATTAACTCATAATTTATTTTGAACATGTTGAACATAAGTCAAATTTTTAAATCAGTTTTTTTTTTAAAACACTTACTGCCCAATCTAGACTGACACCCTCAAGGAAGTCGTGAAAGAGTCCATCGCTAGCTTCCTGAGATAAGACCGCCCTAAAAGAAATCGAAACTGAGGCAAGTCATGAAAAAATATAAAACTACTAGCCTCAAAGTAAAAAAAGCAAAAAGAAAGAAAAGGAAACAGAAAATGATTTATTGAGACCCTTTGCTTTTATGGAAGATTCAAAAATTACTGATAATAGTGACAATGATGCAAAATTTCATCAACAGATAAAGATTTACAGGCTTTGCTGCTCGTTTATCTACTCATTGGGTTTTTGAATAAATAAACGAGTTTGATTATCTAAAAAATTTTAATTTATGTTTTTTATTTGATTTCCTAGGAAAACAAGGCATAATAATCATATAAGCAGCACTAGTCAATAATTTTACGGGATATTTTTTTATATATTAGAATATAAGAATAATAAAAAAAATTAATAAAAATAAATTAAAAAGGAATACTAAACTCTAACAGTTTAACAATATTTTAATAAAAATTCATATTGCAATAAACAACCGAGAAAATA
Source organism: Toxonevra muliebris (assembly GCA_963691655.1). Taxonomy (NCBI): domain Eukaryota; kingdom Metazoa; phylum Arthropoda; class Insecta; order Diptera; family Pallopteridae; genus Toxonevra; species Toxonevra muliebris. The sequence continues at coordinate 86,176,009 of OY829328.1, read as the reverse complement.
TTTACATTTTTACATTCTTAAATTATTGCTCGTTCTTTTTTCATAAAAACTTTTCATGGGAGTTCTTCATCAAGCTTAACACGAGTAACTCTCGAAAATCTTCTTATGAGCTTGGCTGGTGGTAATTTCAATTACAAGCACTTTCTGAAACCAATATTTAAACTCATTATAGGGAAACAAACAGAATTCAGCATAGTAGCATGGCCTGAACTGCTCTTGACTGTAGGTTAGGTTAGGTTAAGTGGCTGCCCGTCAGGACACACTTAGACCATATACGACCCGTTGTGTTAACACGTGGGTGTTTTATACACCCTCTTTAGGGCATTTTTCCTATAGGGGCTGGGCACAATTATAAGTAGTGAGAAATGGATTCCTCCTCTTCTTCATCTTTACAGCTTCTGCAATTGACGTTTGAGGGCGCACCCAATCTCAAGGCGTGTACGCCTATAAGACAGTAACCACTATGGCCTGGAATCCATACAAGGTATACGTTGAGTTTATCGGCAACTTCATTGAGTAAATGCCGACCATCAAAAGCCATCTTGGATAACAGTGATATACTGGCTAAAGATTTGATAGCAGGTTGGCTGTCGCTGAAAATAGAAATATCATGGGCTGATACTTTATTACATTATAGCCATTTCGCCGTTACCTGTATAGCCATGACCTCAGCTTGGAAAACACTGCAAAGGTTAGGCAGACGAAACAAAAACCTTAACCCTACTTGTTCAGAGAAACTACTTGCATCCCCATCCCCCCTCCACCCCTACCCTTATATCCAGTTTGGATCCATCAATGTAAAAGTACTCCGCATTCTTCTGCTAGCATCGACTCTCGATCATATCCTTTCTCGAAGGAATGGAAGTGATAAAGTGATTGTCGAAGAAAGAAGTGGGGAGGGTGTAATCAAAGTTCTTGGATCTCTTGACAGTAAAGCTAAAGCTACTTTTGGAAGATTTGTCTGAGCTTCTTTGGAACGCACAACCACAACTCATTTCGGTATTTTCTACTTTTTTCACATTCTAATTAAAATTGCACATTAAAGTACTTTAAATTTAAAATTTTTGAATTTATAATATTCAATATACATATGTATGTGTGTACTTATAAGAAATTCCATCATTTGCTTAGGGGGTGTACAATGCTTTTCTTTTGTTCCGTTTTATGCCTTTTCACATCAGAAACGCTTTTAAACCTTTAACCTCTAAGTTTCCCGAGGGGGCAAATTATATGTTATAAAATACATATTAATTCAGAAATACTAAAACACTTTAACTTGAATAGGCATACAACATACAAATTTGTTATTTTATTTCGCGAATCTTTATATATAGGTATAGATAAACACGTAAAGATATCGCTTGATAAAAATATAAATAAATATTTATAACAATAAATTCTTTTTAGTCACAAGATTTATGCAAATGTATTTACATTTTCAATTTGGAATGTTTACAATTCAATTCCACGAGAATAAAAATTTATATGAACAAGCCAAAAAAAAATCTATGCACAGAAACATGTACACAAACACATGTACATACAATCTGCAATCGACACAACAAACATAAACAATTACAGATTACACCCACATAAACAAAATACAAATTTATAATCAACAACAAAAAATACCAAAGAGAATTAAATTGAAAGTATAGAATTTAAGAATGAATTTATTAAATTTTAGTTTTTAGGCCAGCGCGTGTGTGTGTAAAACCAATTAAATAATATAATAAATGTGCGCGTGTATATGTCTGTGTGTGTAAAGTTTTTGTTTTTATTCGTTCACAGTACAATAAACGTTGCACGTTCATGCCATGAATGTGCCATAATAATAACTATAACTTTTGATTTTTATAGATGCACGGGCAGGCAGCACTCATTCAAGAGTATAGTATTAAAATCGAAGTAGGTACCTACTACGCACTTCAGCATACATACAGTGAGCGAAAGTAACTATAATATTTATTTGAAATTTATATGTCAATATGTATAAAAGTCAATGTAATAATGTAATTTCAAAAACGACAAAGACATTAAAGTAATGCAAAGAATGAAGAGAAAGTACCCAGAAAATGCTATGGTGCAAATAATGCATAGCATACACTTAGGCGTTGAGAAAAATAAAAAAACAAAACCACAAAAACGCTAAATGGAAAAACCTCGAAAACCAAAAAAAAAAGGAAAAGAGAAAAAAAAAGAAGAAAAGCAAGCAATGAAGTCGTATTTTTAAGCTTTTGTGATAATGTTGTTATAGCAACACATATACAAGCATAGATATGTATTTTACATGCATACATAAAGATATGTACACTGTTATGTATAAATACTTGGTATATGGTTTGTATATTATTGCATACTTTTTGGCTTATGCGCCATTTTTATTATATTATAATATCAAAGATGCTCACTCGCCTACTCTATTACCGCTTCGCTCGTGTTGCAAGCAAGCGATTTTTATTAGCTTTTGTTAGTCATATTTTCTAGTACATACATATATGCGTATGTTTTTCTATATAAACACAAGTATGTATATGTGTGCATTTTAAGTGTGTATTGTTATCAATATTAAGAAAAGCCCTAAATGACATTTTTGTGTTTTACAGGCGAAAAAGAATTGGCATAATTTTGTACAAAATAAATAATGTTGAAATTTTATTTCAGAGTTGAATTTGTTGATGTATTTGTACCTAAACTGTATATAAAATAATATTTAAAATAATATATTTTTGGATTTAAGAAAGTTGTTTTCTTTTTTTGTAGTATAAAAAAAAACACGAAAGTGCTATTTAGAGCGTTTCTAAATAAAGATGACGATATGTTTGTGTTTTTGCCTGTATAGTGCAAACATTTTTCATTTATTTTATTTTGTGGTTAAACCATAAATACACACATACACTTATACACGCCAATGCCTATAAGTAAACAAACTGCGGTAGTGGTAAAAACAATTTCACAGCTAAACACACACATACATATACTTAAAATTCATACATAAAAGTGTGTAAATAGACTTACATATGTTTTTAGCTCATAATGCACATACATTCAGGCACATATCTCTTGTTCTGACTTTCATTTAGACAAATGCTTTAATTGAAATATTTAACATTCATTCTTGGAAGTATTTTAAGGAATTAACTGTAGATTGTAATGACTGTAAAGAAAAGGTATTAAAAACTAACTCATTTTGTAGGGACGTAATAAAATCGCTGACTTGACGCATTGGAGTTCAAATTACATTAGCATGAGCTTTCGAACTATTTAAATTTTGTAATGGAAAAAAGGATAAGCAAGTATATGATACTACTGGATCCAGATATTGCTAGGGCGGATCAAAATTTGTCGACTCTTTAACCCTTCGAAGACATTCATACCCAATGAGTTCAGATCCTTTATACATTTTTTGTTTGTAACAAAGCTAACAAAGCAAAAAAAAACATAAAAAGGGAGAAAAAAGTTTTTTTTTCACATTCAAAGAAAATATTTTCCAATATTTTTACGAGCTCAAGTAGTTTAACATATGCGAAAACTACTGCTAATAAAACAAAATATTTAACTTAATACTTACATGCAAATACATATATCGTCGTCGTTATGGCAGAATTCACTACGCCCATTTTTTTAATTTCTGAGACGAAGTTAGTTTATGAAGTGCATGGCGCCCTATGAACACTGACAAAACTTGTAAAGTTAACAAATTGGTACACACATTATTGTACGTTCTAACTGTATCATCAAAAACCGAATTTATTATGGATAATATAATATATTCATTCGAATTATAGAAGCTAACTAATACGGATCCATTCAAAAAAATGAATTTGGACTTAGTGATTTCTGCTTGAACGATGATGATATATTGGGTTTTGGACAGACCCATTGGGTATGAATGTAATATGCACATCACAACAATAATAATCCACCACAATAATCCCTCTATAGAACTTTTGTCTTGATACAGATCGATAGCCAATAAAATTTTATAAAGCTTCACGAAATTTCAAATCACTAGCGCAATTAGAAATATATTTGAATTGCAATTACAGTTGAAAGAGGCCCGGCTCGACTCTTTTGCCCAACGGAAGATTAACGTTTATTTCGAATCATCAAAAATGTAAGAGATTTTGATTTTTTATCCCCAAAACCTCCTTTAGAATCAGTTAGTACATGAGATCCAGTTTGAATGTGTATATCTTGTAGAGTAACTTTACCATAGCAACAAGTGTTTGACTCTCCTAGGACAACTCTTTGAATTCGACTTTAATATTTTTTTTTGCGTAAGAAATATGTCATAAAGAACAATATTTTTATTAGAATTTTAACATGTACTTACAAGCAAACCACAATAATTGCCATTTTATAAGAACAATGAAGGAAAATTAACCTTTTCAGACCATAAAATCGATAAAGAACAGAAATCTTTACAGAAACAGAAATAAATAGTATGACACAATCAATTGTGTTTTGAAAAAATACTTACTAATTTAGAATTTTGAAGCTATCAAAAAAAAAAAAAAAAAATGTTTAAAGGCCAAACCTTTTCAATTTATAAAGAAGTATCGACTTCATTTTTATATTCACAATGTTGTCAAAAAAATTCTGTAAAACAATAATTAATTCGCTTCAGTGGAGCATTGAATCGAGAAGCTTTTAATCAAGTGTATTGTCAGTTTTTTTAGCTAATTGTTAAATAATTATCTTTATAAAGGGATGAAATCACTACCGGGGTATGGTTAAGTGGTTAAATTCGTTCATCAAAATAATTTGCTTTCATTTATTTTTTTCAGCTTTAAATACAAAGATATGCACAGCTGTTGTTGAAATCACTAAACAAACAGATGCAGCGGACTCTAGAACTTATTACCTAGAAATCATAATATTATTCCATTTAAGTCTTATGCAAAACTAACGTCATCGATATAAAATTATATTGTATAGTTAAGTACATATATATATATATATTTATTTCCAATATCAAAAACTCATACAAAATTTATTTTTTATAACCGTAATGAAATTTAATCATCTTCATTTGATTTCTGTTAGATTTTTTTCAGTTATTTTTTCATGACATGTTATCTGCTTCCTGCACTTCTTCGTCTTGTTCTTTTTTTTATGCGTGCGAGTTACAAGTTTTGTGAAGGAAAATCAGTAGCAGTAGAAAGAAAAGTATACACTGTTTGTTTACATTGAATTTCCGTTTCCGTTTAGTTACACAAGTCACAAACGTTTCCTTACCACAAAAAAAAAAGAAAAAGCTTGGTTTGGCTTAAATGCGTAAGAATGTTTGCATTGATATATAACAGTAACAACAACAACAATAATAAAAGCGAAAAAACCGTAGCTGTAGCTTATATCTTGATTTTTCTCCCTCAACTTCAACTACTGCGAAAGTTGTAAAAAAAAGTACCAGAAAAAAAAATGATGGTTACACTCTTTTTTTACATTGTATTATATGTGTGCGTGTAGGTATATGTGTATGTATTTTTACCAACTTTTTCTGCTTCTTCCAATTTGAAATTGAATTTGTATGTAAAGCAATTTACTGTGTTGATTTGCGGAAGTCGCGGGTGTCGAATGATAGCGCATTAAGCTGACACCAAAAACATTTTAATAAAATCAAGTAAAAGCAGATGAAAAAAAAGAAGAAGAACAACAAATAAAGTATATATAAAAATACACATTAATATATACTTATATGTATGTATATGCGAAATATATGAAATGTCACTTAAAATCGATTGAATGAACTTACGCTCGTATATTTCATAAGCTTCTATATGAATGTATGCGCGAAAAATTTGTCACTATGGGCTTTTCTTTCTTTTATATATTGACAAATTATTGATTCATTTCGCTTCATGTTTTTTTTTTCCATCCACGGAAGTATATACTACTGTAATTCTATTTAAGAATTTCTGTTAACATGATATTTAAAGCAAATGCTTTTGTTATGTATCTAAAGTTTCATGCATACGTAGATATGAAATTTCGTGGATTTTTTCATTTCTTTTTTTTTTATTTCACTTAAAATGTTTTAACAAGATTTTTGATTGTGAGTTGGAGGCGCAATGATATTTATATCAGTTTCTAAACACAATTTCGGTAGTAGGAGATAGCCTTAAGATTAAGAGCTGAGCAGAGACGTATACAATAGATGATTACTTTCAGTAGAAGAAAGTAACAGAAAAGAATAAATACAGAACTACAGGGAGGTGGGTGCTGTTTTTACCCCATTAAACATTTTCTCTTTATTTATGGCCAGCAATCCAAATACTTACTTATATAAAATTTTCATCGGTTAGAGATAATGTTTTAACTCCAAATCATCCCTTTGGATCCGCTAGTGCTCTGGGTCACTGGTCGAAAAGAGAGGGAAGGGGAGCACAAATGACTGCATATTTCATAACCTAAATATTTTTAATGCATTAAAACCATGTATTTTCCAAATTCTGCTAACTTGTTCTGGGAATCACGATTCATGTGTTGAAAAACAGAGATGATTTTGTGTTAAAATCACAACTCTGGATCCGCCATTATTCTAGGTACGGGACGGCAAAATGAGTAATGCCATAAAAATGAGTAAAAGATCTGATGTCTGCCAACTGTATCTGGAATTACCCAGGTTAGCCCAGGTTTAGCAGCCAGGCGAATGTAATGGGAGGTATTTTCTTGCTGTTAACCAAAAGAAGTCGAGTTTTGGGATTTCTGCAGATATTAACCAAAAGAAGTCGAGTTTTGGGATTTCTGCAGATATTTACCAAAAGAAGTCGAGTTTTGGGATTTCTGCAGATATTTGTGACATGCGAATAAATAGTATAAAGATTTATTGAACCCCTTCTTTGTGACTAACCTCCATAGGAGCCATAGAACCCTTGACTGTGAACTGCTTTTAGAACCATCAATCAGAACGCCCTCAACTGAGGAACTTTAGACAGTAGAACTCACGTACGTAGATCATATCCTGAGCTATCTTCAATTATATCCCTGAATGTTGCATGTTCGATTTTCTGAAAATGAATTTCTGGGTTGTGGAGCTCTAGAAAGTTGAGCCTCCAACTGTAGACTCATTCGTCACGGCATTTTCTATTAAGGACTTTTAGGGTGTAGAGACCTTATATTTGGGTTCTCTTAGTGAATTTGAATGTGGTAATCTTGAATGTTAACAAAACAGCACTTTTTAACAAAACAGCACTTGAAATAAAACACAAACCGTATTTGAAAGATCTTAGTGTTTGCCCAACTTGTATTTAAATTATATCCTTTCCTAACTTGTTCATTAGCCTATTCGTATTCTCCTGCATTACTTTGTAATCTTAAAAAGAAATATGGTGAGAAAATGTATGTATCACAGCATTACCCGCAAAGGGGGCCTTTGAGTGGTACCCCCCTCTCCCCCTTCACATAGGGACTGGAATTTCATTATTATATTTCTAAATTTCTTGTATATATTTGTTTATTAAAAAAAAATTCTGCAGACGAGTCCTGATATAGTAGAATTATTCAAATAATTCTTCGGTATTTTTTTTTTTTTCATTCACAATTTTGGAAGGCATGAGTAATTTGCATTTATTTTATTAACATTTTAAATTGAGCTCAGTTTTTTTTTTTTTTTTTGTGTGTACCGTTGTGTTTGTCAAACAAAATATTCTTAACAGCATCATGTTTTCAAAACATGATTCGTTTTTTTAAGTACACAAGCAATATACATTATATACATACATATGTATAAATGTATGTGGCATAAAACGTTAAGCATTTTTAATATACAAATACAAAAAAAAGAAAGAAAGAAGAAAAAAATATTTAGAAAGAAAGAGAAACTCATAAGCATTTTTGCTGCTTCAATGGCAAAGATTAGGTGTATCGCATTTTTAATACTTATGCACGCATACATTCAAGTGAACATCACTTAAATGAAATGAAGTAAGTATGTGTGTATATGTGCAGGTACATTTACATCTTAAGATCTTAAGAGGCTTGTAAGCATTGGAATTATATACGTTAATGCTGTAAATAGCATATACTTTCCACCATTTTTTTTCGTTTGGTTTTTTTTGGCAATTTTTTTGAGCCGAACTGACGAGTGCCTATGTTAATTTTCTACCTACCTTCAGTTAATTTTTTTTCGTTTTTTTTAACGTCTTTTTATTTTTATTGTTGTGTTGTGGTGGTGAGGGCGGTAGATTTTGTTGTAAACCGCATATGTATTGCAAATTGCCATACAACATAATTTTTTTTGAATTGATTTTTTGATGGCACCCAAAAATACCATTCTTCTTCTTCTTTTTTATATATATATATACATTTGTACGTATGTTAAAATAAGTTCGCTTTTGTTTTTCGTTGATTTTTTTGTTTTTTTTTTTTTTTTCATGGAATTTTTAATACTTTTGTGAAATATTTTGCATTAACTTAATGAAGCTACCATACATATTTAATATCATTTGAAAAATTCATTAAAAAATACATTAAATTGCTGAAATGCAATAGTATCAGATTTAAAATGTAATTGTAAGAAGAATGAAATTGAGAAAATTTGTTTGAATGACAAAAGTCTTGTAAGACTTTATTAAAAATTTAACTTATTTATGTTTTTCCTTTTCTACTTTTTAATGAATTTTTCCTGTCTGTATTTTCGTTTTCTTTCAATTTTTTGTTTTCTGTTTGGGAAAAGTACATAAGTGCTGTAGAAAGTAAATGGTTCTATTGCCTACTTCCAGCTATCGAACTAATAGAAATTTATCAGCTAAAACTAACGCATCCCGAGGTAGTCTAGTGGATAGTGCACTAGGTTTTCATCCAGAAGGTGTGAGAATGTGTACAAGTACACACCTTGGTTAGTAATGGCATAACCACCGAGCTGATAAAAAATTGCCACAAAGCCGTTCGGAATCGGCGTTAAACTGTAGGTCCCACCATCGCCACTGTGGTCTAATGGCAGAGTGCCAGACTCTTGTTTCTGAAGACCCGAGTTCGATTCTCGGCTAGGGTATGTTTCTTATCTATCTTTCTCTCTTTCTTTCTTTCTTTCTTTCTTTCTTTCTTTCTTTCATAACTTGGGGCATTGGTACAATAGATCTTATAGGTCGCAGTGCCTGACTTTCGAGTCGTCCTTTCTTCAAATAATAATAATCCCTAGGTTGAGCAAGTGCTGCTGATCTGAGTTATTCTTAGATTTGCTGGTGCTTCCATGTAAATCAGTTGTAAAAAGAAAAGTGAGGGAATCTCTCTCTCTCTCTCGTTGACTCTCTGTGTAAAGATATCTCTCTCCTTTCATGATACTTTTTATATGATTTTAAAAACATTCTCCTAACAAAAGTCTCTAAATCTTTTATATGCAAATTTTGGCATTACAATTTTTAATTGATTTTATTTCAGCAAAAATTCACCAAAAAAGAAAAAAAAAAAACAACAACAAATCCAAAACCAAGAACCGTTCAAAACATCAAAGTCAATAAAGTGATTTGCATACAAATTGCTCGGATTGCAGGCAACAGCACAAACAACATTTTATGTAAACAAATTGAAAATAATACAAAACTAAAGTTGTCAGCAATATCATCAACTAGCAACCAACAACAAAAACATTTTACAATACCAGTATATTAGCCATAAAATTATAAAAAAACAACTTAAGCTTGTACTATGCTAAAACCTAATGCCACAAACATACAAAAAAAAAAAGAAGAAAAATGGAGAAGTGAAATCAAATTAAGTTTTTTTTTCCACAACTTAAGAGAATAATATTTAATTTTATTACCACATAAAATGTGGTCAGAACCCTCATTCATTCATTCAGTCACTCAGTCACTTGCTCATTCATCCACTCACTTACTCACTTACTCTCCCACAGTCAAGATGGTCAAGTACTTTTGCTGCCTGTGGCCTTTTTAGTATTATTTTCTTTCAGCATCACTCATTGTTACCACGCGACCAACGTTCATTCTATATAAATATATGCCTTCATTATATTTATTTATGCTGATTCAGCAGTTAATCATAGAAAATATTATGTTGCTTTACTTTATTATATGGTAGCAACATATTTTATTTAGTAGAATATAATTCTACTGCAATCATTTCGTATATTTCGTACAGTAATATAAAATCGCAGCTACTTACTTACATTTTATATTTAACTGTTGAAAGTTATTGAAAGTATGTGAATTAGGAGTGCGCTTTTTTGTGTAATATTGTAAATATAATATTTACTGACCTATATTTTAAGATGCTGCATTTAAGTTTTGTTAAGAAGTAGAATTATATAACATTAATATGTAAATTGAAGTGCTTTTAGGTTAGGTAGTTAATTTTGGTAATGGTATCGTATTGTTATATTGAAGTCTTCAAATTGAGAAGTATAAAAGCAAAGCACATCATTGTATTACATAAGTTGGTTCGAATAGAGTTTGAACAATGACCGAAATTAATTATATTGCAATTCTTCTAAAAGCTTTAAAACACCCGAAGATTTTTTAAATTTGTTAATCTCTGAAATTATGAATAGTTTCTCGATCTATAAAAATCTATTATGGGGTTATAGATCCATAAGGTAAAGTAGCTGCTTTAAACTTCAATATGAAGCAAAAGTTATGGTATAAAGCGAGAGTGAAATAAAACGAAACGATGTATGTAAAGAGGGAAGTTTTAATCTAGCTAGATATATTGACTCATAAAAACTGTTCCCATAAAGGTAAATTATTTTTAGAAATTTTTTTTTGAAATTTTTCTGCGGTGTTACTTTTCGATTTGACACCATTTTTGACTATTTATCTTGCCCCAAAAACTTTCCTTTATGCGAACAGTTTTCTGAGCCACTGCCTACTGATATACAAGAAATGTTGACGCACCAATCAGTGCCCTTTAAGAATTGCTGCTAGTTTTGAAATGTCTATTTGACTGGTCCTGATATGGTTAAATTTTGACCAAGTTTTTCTAATTTTGGGACTAGACAAAAAATTCAAGTAGTCGTAAAATATATACGCTTTAGACTTAGCCAAGGACATTTGCAAATAAAGGCGACTTAAGAATGTCTGAATTGGACCTATGTCTAAAATATCCATCCTATTTGTTATTTTTTCAATGTTGCTTGGTTTAGGACCCATATAAGAGTAATGTTCACCCTAAGACTTTTCGGAGCATATTATTGATGAGTTTAAGCGTTAATTAAAAATTTCATTGTTTGTAAAAAAAAAGCCATTCTTTGCCTCATCTGAACATCTCCCACCTAACATGCTTCGCTTGTTGCTTAATTTTCTGCATGAAATAAATCATTTTAAGTGCTTGACTAATATCTTTAACTTGTTCTAATTTTCCCACTTTTTCTGTTCAACTTGTATGTGGATGTATACTTTAGGCTTGTTCAAAAAAAAGTTAGATCCAAGAATTTTCTTTATAATGCCTTCACCTCTTGAATACCAAGAAGTGGAGGCATTAGAATTGAACTTGAGCTCAATATGATCCTTAAAGGGCTCAGGATGTTCATTGCAGGAAATGCAGTCTCACTTGTTTGGTTTAGCTACTTTTCTGGGTATTTCGTTAATTTTATGAGTAATATTTTATACTATTTTTGTTGCTGAGTTCAAATTTATAGACGGGTCTGAAATTGTAGTGATATTTTATTTTATATAGAGTTCGAAAAACTACCTGGCTATCAAACCGAAATGAAGATATTAGAGATATTTAAACAAGTATTGTCGAGCCCTAAAATCAGTATTCAAGAAAATTTATGTGATTCTGAACTAGCAAAAGGGGAAGAACGAAGAAATTTTCTATGCACGCACTTATCATTTTTACTGTGTTTAATAAAGGATCTTCTTTTTAGACGAATGACCAGATTTTGTGGAATTTAACAATGCGTAATTTTTAAAAACTGCCAGGAAAACAATTATCGGAAATTTATAACCGAAAACAACAACATCAGCTAAATTGAATTTTCCATAGGAATTTTTTTTTTTTTTTTAAAGTAGGCCGCTGTTTAGTTTTCCTACATCTAAGTTATGATTGACCTTGTTTTTTTTTTTTTTGGTTATTAAATGCAAGATAAAAATTCTGTACGCTCTAGACTCATCAAAATCAAACGTGACTACATGCACAGTCAAGCTTAAGCTAAAGTAGACAAATTTTCGACATATTACAAATATTTCAAATGATGTCAGAGTCGTAATACAGCGGCGCGGCACATCCAGATAAATTAGAAAACATACATGGAAGAAAATGTGTCTAGTTTTTATTTTTATGTATTTTTATGGTATAATTAACATAAGTTTCATGTAAATAAATGCAAACAAAAATAATTTCACGGTTGATTTGGTTTTTGCAAAAATAAAATAGAAGTAAATGAGAAAACATTGAAAGAAAAAAAATATATATATATACGAGTATTTAGACACACACGATAAATATGAGCGCGAGAAAATGAATTGCGATTAATTAACAACAAAAGCATCAAGAAAAGTTAATCCAGAAATGAACATGAAGATATATGCACAAATTTATTAAAATAAATATATGCGGGAATGTCCAGGCGTAAAAACAGCTAAACAGCACCAACCACACATACAAATGTAAAGAAATACAAACAAAAATGAATATCTATGCGCCTAAATAGCATAAAATCACAAAATTTTAGATATGTATGGGTGTGAGTAGCTATACTGGAAATTGCTTCAACTAATTAGTTAATTTAGGTTTGGGGCCAGAAAGCAACTAACACCATATATACAAAAGAAAACACATATACACATACAACTACATAAAGTTATTTGTATATTCTTAGTAAACTAACAACAAAGCGGATTAATTTGCTATACGAAATGAAAATTTAAGTCTATTAGAATTTTATATATCTAGCTTTCCCTATAGATGTGTGTGTTCTCTATAATTTTTGTAGTTGTATATGTGTCTTTGTAAAATGTATGAATGAGTGCGCAAAATAAATATAAGTATTTTTAAGCTGATTTAATTTTTCGTTTGCTAAGGCTTTTACAGGTTTTTCTTATTTTTCGTCCAGTTCTATTCAATTACATTACTGCCTTTGCCCTTTAAGGGTTAGTGGGCTTGCTGGTTGCTTGGGTGTCGCCTTTCAAATTTTCCACTTAAATTATGCGAAATTATTTTTTGCTCCCTCTTACTAGGTTTCGTTTATACTTTCTATTTAATTTTGCTATTATTAGTTTAAATTTTTATATAGATGCCCATTTAAAATGAGTTAAATTTCTAATTGAATGCCGTGACATCGGTAACCATGGCACTAAAGTCGTTTACGTTGGCGTGTATTATATCAAAAAAAGAAAAAAAAACTGTGATTGGTTTTTGGCAATTGTAAAATAAATTAATTTAATAATTTGATTTAACGAAAATATTAGATTACCTTAAAAAATAATTTCTTTATCGAACACGAAAGCGAATGTAATCATGAAATCAATTGAGAAAGAGAACTCAAATATAGAAAACTTTGCGATTGCAAAAGCGAATGCAAAATTGAAATCAAAAAGGAAAGTGAAGTGAACGACTATGAGGAAGTAAATGCGAAAAAAAATTCGAATGAGGAAATCTATACAACTGCAAAAGCGAATGCGAAATGGTTTTGGCAATGTGAGTGCAAATATAGAAATTTTTAGGACTTAGGAATATGGAAGCGAAAATGATTGAAATTGAAAGTAAATGTAAAAGTGAATGAAAATTCAATTTTAAAAGCCAAAAAAGGGAAAACCAGGGAAAAAACTAACCGAAAAAATTAATATATAAAATAAAGTAGAAATAAAAATATAAGCAAAAGATAATATCGAACAAGAAATATTGAAAAAGTAAATACAAAAAGGAATAGTGTTGCAAATGTGGAAGCGAATAAGAAAGCGATGCGAAAATGATGCAACAGCTATTTAGAAATGATGCGAAAGCGATGCAATTGTGAATGTTAATAGAGTATAAAATCTTAAGAACTATTCGAAACTAAAATCGAATGGGAATGCAAATTCAAAAGGGAATATGGAAATTTTTGCAATTTTGAAAGCGAATGTAAAAACTAAACCGAATTATAATTCCATTGCGAAATGGAATTCAAAAGCGAATAGTAATTTAAATTCTATAATTCTATAGCTAACTTTGACATGGCTTCATTTCTGCGCAAAAACTATGTGTGACTATTCTCCAAAGAAATTTCACATTTTGCAACCAGAAGTATATCTTGTATTTAAATATTACTCATACGCAGTGTGGTATGCATACCTCAATATATCGGTAATTTAAAATATTGCAAATTTCAACTTAAACTTAATAAAAATATGCACAAGTTTCTTAAACACATTCAAGATTACTGATAGTAATTTTTATTTGTTTTTGCTTAGCTATAAAAAAATAATAAAATAACTTAAAAATCAGCGAATTCGACACTTTATTGAATTACAAACACATATTTCAAACACATAACATATACACAAAGAAAAAAGAAAGTTAAATAATAATAATACTGCGGAAATACACTGAAGCTGTGTAGCTAACAAGAGTAACGAGTCGATTTAACCTTTTTTCTTCATGCCATCTCTTTGCTACTTTCACTACAATTTTCCTATTTATGCTCAATTTTTGGGGTTTCTTATACTACATATATACTAAGTACATAAGTTTATTTCGATGGCACATTTATAGCATTTACACAAAATCGGCTTAGATGCTGCTCAACAATATACCGCAATATCTTCTACATGAGCTAAGGTCTATTTGCCTGTACTAAACACAAAAAAGAAAAAAAGGGAAAACCAGAAAAACTAACCGAAAAAAATGAATATATAAAATAAAGTAGAAATAAAAATATAAGCAAAAGAATACATATGTTGAACATATATAAACATAGAACAGCAAAATTCAATGAGAAACAATATTTTGTTTCCTTTTTTGTACTTTCCTTACTCTTTAGCTACAAATATGTACGTACACTTGAATAATAAACAAAAAATAATGAAAAAGAAAGCAAGAAACTGAAATGATCCCAAAAAGGGAATAAGCAGCGTTAGAAATTTTCAAGCTCAGCAGATTTTTATTTGAGCTTTTGAATTTTTTATGCGTCTTGTGTGCTATGGCTCCAACTCAGCATCCTTGCATCCTTTTTTTTTTTTTATTTTTTGTTTTTTTGGTACTTTCTTTCTCTTTGTTTTTTCTATTTGCTGGGTTTACGCAAAACAAGCCACAAAAACAAAAAACACTAAAAATCATATATTCTTTATATATATATATATATATATATATATATATATATATAGGTATATGTGCACACATATTGTATATTGCTATCATCACAAAATTTATATGTGCATGTATCCTTGATGTTTAATGTGCCACATAATAATGTTTGCTAAAGGCAAATAACAAATAGTAAAAAAACAAAAATATATAAAATATTTAGTGTAAAAGGCATATCTTTTTTTTTCTCCCTTAGTTATATATACAGACATAGTTTTATTTAATAGTTTTGGTAATTTTGATATATTTAAATGCAACTTTACATGCATGTACTTACTTATATCATAATGAAGTGTGTGTGAACGATTCTTCAATATGAGCGAAGCACTAAACTGGGTTTACTTTAAAATTCTAATATATTAATTTCCCATTGACTCAAAAAACTAAAATAGAAACATGTCCTAAAGTAAAAAATGCTTTGATGAAGCTTAAAAATATGTAAGACCCTTTTCTGAATAAAATAGTTTCAAATATTTCTCCATAATGCCAATATTTTTATATGACACAGAGCCATACACAGAGATTACATTCGTAGTTTAACCCCAAAATTAATACTCAACCCAATTACATTGTTGGCGAAGATATACAATACAATTACCAGTAGATTTACATTCAATTTCGCTTGGTATTGAGAACACTTCGAATATATTAAATGTGATTTTTTTTGACAAAAGTTAAGACAGTTTCAACTCGTGTGATTGGAGTAGAACTATTGGAATAGAACTTTCCTCGAGTGGATATTTCGTTAGATATAAAGGGCGTCGTACACTTTGCGAGAACTGTAAAATATTTGCAATAAAGTTAAATGAAAATTTTAGATTGCCTCTTAGGAATATTTGAATGTGAAAACATTTTTAATAACCAAAAAAATTGAGTCAAAAAACAATGTATATAAAACAATAAAACAATGTATGGCACAAAAATATAAAAGATAGAACTTATTAATTATTGTGTGAAGAAAAAAAAAAAAAAAAAATAGAGAAATCATTTGACAATACCAATATATATTTATTTGTATATATAGTAGATACATACAATGCCCACACTCGTCTACGTATATTTTTCTACTGTAGGGTACTCATACGCAGCGTAGTACGCACACTTCTACTCTTCATTATGAAATCGATTGCACGAAGTGTTTCAGCAATACATATTGCTGTCTTCCTGCAATTTATATAATGTTTTTATTGATAGTGAATATTCTTTTAGTAGAAAATATATGAGATGGAGGGAAATGGTACTCCATTTGATTTAGAAGTCTTATCTCGAGCAAAAGTAACCCCAAAACATTGCAATAACTTAGAAATCCTAAGACCCAAGACCTAAAACTATTTGTCTATAGCCATATGACCTAGTAATATCTTCGTCTAACCCTCTCAGGGTTTTCGTACACAAACAGTACATATGTTGCAAAATTGAGCAAATGAAGGGACATTTTTGGGATATGAAAAATAGTCCAAAAATGGCGTCAAATTAAAAAATTACAGCATAGTTAAGTTTTTTCAGATCCAGATGAACAAAAGTGAAAACAAGTTTATGAAATCATATAACTCCTTCCGGTTCCAAAAGGGTCTTGAAAATACCGAAATTTCGACAATAAATTATGATTTTTCAAAATTTTTCGACCAAAGTTTTTTCAAATTTAACAACTCTTTTATTTTTTCTTGAGTATACAAATATAATGCAAAAAGAATTTTTGAATCGGATAATAATGATAGTCGAGTTTGCTGACTACTCTTTCACTCTACATAACTCCTGTGTAGATACAAGCAACTCCTTGAGTCTGCACCTTGTCCTCACTTTCGCCGAAGACACACACAAGACACACCAAATCGATTCAATGCATACAGCGATAACACAAAAAACACAAATCTTTAGTCTTTCATAATTTGAAGACTGTTATGCTGCTTTGTATAAAAAATATTTATACCATAAAATTTGTTTATGCTGAACAAGTTGTGTCTACGACATTCCATTATTTTCTTTTGTAATAAGATTTATAAAAAGTACTGAAACTTAGAATACTTAAGAATACTATCAAGGTTAATAATGTATTTATATATTTTTCCTAGTTCAAAAAGCTTCAGTACCAGACAGCAATTAACCCATTAATCATATACATAATCCAAACTGACATTATTAGTCTTTTCACAGAACATTTGCTTTTTTATTTATTGTATTAAAATCATTGAAATATAGTGACATCTAGCGAACGAGTATACAAATTTACTTAAAAAGAAACTAAATAAAAATAGACTACAAAGAAGAGAAAATTTTACGAATATTTTTAAATGAATATTTGTAACATGCAGAGCTAAATCATATAAATGATGGATAAATTAAACTATACGCAGCTCTAAAAACAAAGAAACAGAGTGACACAAGCAGACAGACAAATAGATAGACTAGCACAAGATAGAGATGGATGGAAAGAAAGTTTAACAAACTTGTGTGTTGTGCTGTTTGGTGATACGTAAAGAGAATATATAAATATTTTTAACAGCTAACGCTTGTGTTGTTTATTGCAAATGATTGGCATGTTACTTAAATAAATCTAAAGCTGATATAGTATATGTATGTACATATGAATGAATGCACATAAATTTGGAGGAGAAAGCTTTTAGTTAAAGTTCAAGGACATTTTGGGTCACAAATACATACATATATACATATTTATGCGAAAAGTAATAAATTTTTCTAATGTATAGCCAGAGGTTGCGGGGGGTGGTGAAGGGGAAGGAGAGGGGAGAAATTTGTTTTTGGTTCTTACAATTTTTTATTTTATATATTTATTTTAGAACTAGCGACTACCCCTGGTACTATATATTAAAGCTTAATGAGAGTTATATCCCAAAATCCTCTTTTAGATCCGCCATTGCTTAAATGGTTTTGATGATAATTTGTCTGCACTTTAAATTTGTTAGTAAAATATTTTAGGAAGGTTGAAAACTTGCAAGATTAATAATTCAGCTACTTAAATTTCTCAAATTTATTGTATTGATTGTATTATTAAAGTAAAGTTATTCATTGCAAAAATATTAAAAAACATTAATATGTAGGTATGCGAGTTCACTGGAAGAAATTGCAAGGAATCGTAACACAAATATAAAATATTCTATTCTTATTTTAATTATTTTGTTTGTAAACTATAAACTAAACATTTTGAAATAGTTATTATATCCTTTAAATAAAAGTGAAAACAAAGAACATTTAAATTTTTACCATAATATTTCCATATTCCAAGTTGACAGCAAAAAAATACGTACGCTTTTCAAGTGCCACATGAAATGGAATCAAAACAAAAAGTCAAGGAATACAAAGAAAATAACCCAGAGTTTTCAACACACACAAACAGAAAATAGAGAAAAAAAATACAACAATAACAAATAACATTTTCCCTTGAGTACACTAGAAAAGATATAAAAATGAGGTATACCATTGGGTAAAAAAAAATAAGTGCATAATATTTGCTTTAATTTTTTTTTCTTTGTTTTGTTTACCTTTTTCTATCTTTTTATTATTAAAATCAAAAAGCTCGAAAAAATATTTTTGCATGCAATTTTATCACATGCATGCATACTTTATTTTTGTTTTATGTTGCCTCCACATAACGTTGAATTGCATTAGTTCAAGTACATATATAAAAAGAATTTTTAAATTCAGTCAATCGCGAATGTGAGACAATGTAGTTATATAATTTCTATACATAATTCTTATAATATGTAATATTACTTTAAATAAGCTTTAGGTTAAGTTAGCGAATGGTTTTGAATTTACCCAGTTAAAAATTTAATCTTACACGGAGAAATCATTATAAACGGGCATACTGGTTTCACTATAGCTAAAACTTTTGTACTCTTTTTTAGCAGAGTAAGTAAATTATTCTGGAATCTTATAAGAAAAATTGAAGACCACTCACTCATCATTTATTTAACTGGTTTCTCTTCTCTTTCCAGGGTTGGGGAACAAAACGATAAAGGCTATACAATCAACGTTCGATAATGTGAACATTCACTAACGTGAACAAATTTTTTCTCCATTGACTATTCTAAAACGTGAACAAAAGTCTGAAAGCTCTAAAACGTGAATAAAATTTCTTAGAAATTATGTGTCAATTTTCATGATTTTAATAGTTTCGGGAATCGTCTAGATATGTTTACTACAAGAACTTAAGAGAAAACGTAATATTTAAGGTAAGATCAAAAAGTTTCCGTTATTCTTTAAACAATCGCTAACGTAAACAATCTCTTAAACGTAAACACCCTTGGTTTTTATTAGTTCGCAATTTCGAGTGTTGACTGTTTATCCAAAAGAGACGCTCCAGTTAGAATAACAAAAATATGTTCCGGTTGAAACTTGTTCTTTGTTTTTTAGTCTCATTTCACAATAAGCAAAAATTACTGATTACTGATGCTCCTTTGGCTTGCATCGTGTTCAAATTATTTTATGACGAAATTCAAGAAATTCAAATATGTTACAGTAGAAGCTTAAAAGAAAATCTCCAGGAGTTACATGTACTAGGAATTACTTCTCTTTTCGCCTTTCTTTGCTATGCTTTGAGGTCAATGTCTTATGCTGCATTTAGGTCGCTCGAACGAAAGAAACAATCTTCATCCGTTCCTGTGGTCTAACTGTGGTCATTCTAACGCTAGATATTAGCCTGAGTTTGTTGGTATTAGGATTAAATATTGAAAATATATAAATAAAGAGGGGAAAAAGTTTGTTGCTTAGAAAGATATCAATAAACTAAATAATTTAAACGAAAAACTTTTTAAGAATTCTATTTTGGAATAAAAAATTAAGTAAAATCTAAATTATTTCATGTTAGGATATAAAAGCTTGAAAAGCTAGGGCTTGGCCCTCCATGGGCTTTTGTGCCATAATAATAGTAGTAGAATGTAAATTTTAGAAACTGAATTTCCCTGGAATAACTCCAAACTTATTCAACTAATAACCTAAAATTTATATGCAAACTTCATACATTTTTCACTACGTTTTAGTTTATTTTTACATGCAAAAATAATGCTTATTTATTGTTATTACTTATTAAGCCATGGTAGCTAGTGCTTTGGCAATTTATTATAATAATTTTAATACTGTAATAAATGTTTAATTAATAATAATAAATAATGAAAATGTTTATTGTTATCGTTTTATTATTCTGAGTTGAGTGTTATGAATAGTTGTTGGTATAATATTTCTCAGTCTTATCTTTTCTCTTGGTCTGGAAAAGTTTTCTCATGGTTTCGAATAAATACAACAAGAACACACATAGAAGTCAGAGATTATCAGGTGACTGCATTATGCCTCGCTGGAAACATTATAAAAAAGTAGTAAGCAGAAAAAAATAATGGCAACAACAAAAGACAAACAAATGAAATCAGTTTAAAATGCATGATTTATGAACTCACTCTGATTTGATCAGAGTAAGTATAACCTATAAAAAAAACATTTAATACCATATTTAAAAGTTCTCCTAATCTCGACTTAAACAAGAAGCGGCTTTATTTATCATAATACTAGTAATTTTTAACGAATTAACTAAAAATTCTTACCAAATATAGGGTATAAAAATAAAAATTATTTTAAAATTCTATGCAAAAATATTGCAACAAAGTTTTACTTTTCCAAATAAGAAAAAGAGAGTGAAAGTTGAATGTCGTTTTTAAGTTTGTGCTACTCGTTTCCTCTTTGAGAGAAATAGTTGAACTAAAATTGACTAATTTTGCTTCTTTTAATTAAATTTGTACATTTTTGCATGCAACTTTCTTAAAAATTCTTACTATAACATTTCAATTTTTTCAAAGGAAATTAAAACAAAATATGCAGGCAGAGTTAAAAGGTTTTTTTTCTTTGGGTGGCGCGGAGTAAAATAGTTACTGCCTACAAAGATATTTTTCTCTTGGCAAACTAAGTTTGCTAAATAGGAAAAAATATTTCAGGTTTTTTTTCAGGAAACTTTTGCAAAAAGAATTTTTTTGCATATATTTTTACTTGAAGGCATATATTTTAATTAACACCATGTCACTTAAAGATAATTGTTTGAGAAATATTCTCAATTTGTTTTCAACAATATAGAATAATAATTAAATTTATGATATCGAGAATAATACAAGTGTCTTAGTTTCATAAATATAAATTTCATAAAATTATATTTATTATGATACATATTTTAAATAACACTAATTAATTCTTGAATAACGAAATATATTCATTGATATATTATATCTTGCTATTTAACTACAAGACATCAATATATCAACTCAATTGTATTGCTATTTGACCAATTTTCTTATTGTGAGTTTTCATTAGAAATATACAAACTATTCAAATAGTTATGGGTTGGTTACTTTTATACGAGGGTGATTTATTTATGCATCAAGTATGTAATAAATTTTCAATGAAAATATCTAAAAACTATAAAGCTGTCAACATTAAACGTTAACCTGTTAAGACACAAATTCACATACAAAGATGATATTTTCACACAAAATCAAGAAATGAAAATTCGAATTGATTTACTTATAATACTAAATGTATTGGTATTGGAAATGTGGGCGATTTAGGTAAAATTGTTGCAAATTTAATATATTTTCACTGAAATTTTCTGTAGCTTCACATATTTCGAATATAAGATTTGCCTTGATATGAATGTTAAGCTATGCAAGTTAAGATATGCAAATACAGTGGATGCTTAAAATTCTTTTAAAAATTTGTTGTAAGACGTTGCAGGTTTGTAATTAAGTTTTGTTCGATTGTTCTTCTCGTTTTTACTTAATAAAATGATATTGAGTACAATAATGTATATCTAAAATATTTTACGACTATAATTATTTAAAACGAATACGAAGCTAAAAAAAAAATAATTAATAAATGCAACGGCTATGTAGCATTGTAATAAAAAGGTGTTTTTCTTGAAAAAAAACGTTGATTTTAAAAACCGTCCAAAAATCTTAAGAATTCGGAATTCTTAAGTAGTTTGTTCTTAGGCTACTTAAGAATTCCGAGCGTCCACTGTACTCAAATATAAGTACGAACTTCACTTTTCATAGTTTAGTAAGAACATTTTGCCTTAATGAAATTTCAAGTATTATATATGCATTTATTTATATATCATACCCGTTTTTCTTACTGCCTGCTACTTTATCAACACTGCATTACCGACAATGAAACGTAAATTGAGAGCGAAAATACTGGTTCTCTTCTCGATTTTTTTTATGTCTTTCTAACCAGCATAGTGCTTTCAAACTGATATTCTTTACCAAAGATAAAATGATTTCTAATTTAGTTAAGATTAACTTCAAACAAGCTTTAATTTAATTTGGTTTTCTTAAATTAACTCCCTTGGTTTAGATGCACAAGTTTTTGTTCTAAATAATCTTGATGAGAGTATTGCCATTTTATTCTTATCTGTTCTGTTTTATGTCGCTCTTCCTTTATGTTTTCAATAACTCTCAAATTGTTGAAATGTGATCGAGAGTCATTTTTAATTAGAAATGTACATAGGAAAAAATCCACTGGCTAATTATTTTACAAACAAATTATAAAATATGTGGTAAAAAGCATGGTCTCAATTTTAAATATGCGGGTGTATTAAGTTTATGTACTTAGTTTAATGCAAGTTGCATTAAGTCTATCATATAATGAGAGAGTGAAATCTTAAAGATTTATAAATGCATTCTTCTCAGTCTTTGTCTAATAGAATAGAACAATTCAAACTGTTGTTTTTTCCTTGTTCATAATTTCAGATTTAAAATCAGTAAGTGACCAGGCACTTTCTGATTTTAAATTTAAATTAAAGTCAGACCAAAATTAGTTAAATTCGCAAAAATAGAAGATAAAATGATAATTATTCGTTTGTAATTTTATTTCAAAACCAACCTTTAGCATATAAATCCAACGTTTTCTTATAATTTTATAAGCATTTATAAACGTACAGAACTGAACGCATTGAAATAAGCTTGCCAATAATTAAGTACTTGCTATAAATCAAAAACAGAATTCAAAATGAAATACTTATTTTAAATAATACACACATATGCATTTAAAAGAATATTAAAAAATAAACCTAATTTATTTACAACTCTTTTTATTATTTCATTTTTTATGCTAAATTGTGGCAAATTTTGCCAAAAAGAAAGCTTTAATAGAGACATTACGCCCGTATTACTGCTGCAAAGCACATATGATTTATTGGTATTAAACGAGGCGCAAATGCCTGCTTGCAAATGTGGTGACCTAAAAATAAAAGAAAAGCCAACAGCAGAAGAAAAACCAAAACGAAAAAATTCACACACAAGAAAATGTGAAACACAAATGGAATACAAATACAAATAATAAGTATGTCCGTCTGGCTGTGTGTCTGTTTCGATTGGAATATGAAACAATTTCAAAACGGAATTTTCAAGTGTTTATGCTGGCAAAATTTCATATACTATACACAACTTCCACTGCATAGTGTAAATGAAAATGTGTCTTATTTAATGCATAATTTTTGTAGCATACTTAGTAGCGGCTTTGTGTGTGTGTGTGCGGGCGTGGATACATATGCGTGAGAGTGTGGGTGTACTATAGCGACTGCGTGTCTATGAGATTTTCACACAAATTGTCTTGGGCACATTCATACATACACATATAAATAAAAAGTGTGTGTATGCATGTGTGAGAGATTATGCTAATATAAAAAGGGATATGAGTATTCGGGGTTAGGTTAACTCTGTATGTATGTGTTGGTGTGTGCGAATTGCTTATCGTCAAAGCAGCTGTTAACACCAAAGTCACTGTAATGGGCTTTGCGCTGCATGCTTCTTTGTATGTGTATTGAATTGGTAATGTGTCTGTACGTTTGCGACTTGACGCTGTTCTGTTGACGCTTCTTTTTTTTTGTTTTTTTTTTATGCGTGATTTATTTCTTATGTCATAAAACAAAAAGAGATAGAAATTGAACACTTTAAAACAAATGTTTATGATACATAAAGTAATAAAAGACAATTATTTATTTTAGAGTTTTTTTTTCGATTTTTTTCTATTATTTTATTACTTATGCAAAAATATAATTTGCTACATTATTTTATATTTATTTAATTTGATTATTTGCACATGTATGCATGTAAATAAAAATAGGTATTTACATTTTAAAATTCCATAAAATTTTCTTAATTGCAAATAATTTATTGCCTTTATTTATGCATGTAAGTATTCTATTTGTACAAGTTTTACAGCTTTACACAAATTACGTACATATAAATGTATTTTTAATATAGTAGAGCTACCAAATTTCGTCTAGACCCTTCATTGCGTTCCTGAGTCCAGTAACAAATACAAAAAGGTGGCAAAAATAAAACAACCAAAGGAGACGAGAAAAAGAGTAAGAACCCACTCTACTTCTTTATGTTTGTCAAATTTTCTTCCAGTAGTTAATTACAGTTTTCTAAATACTGTACAACTTTACTCTGTAATTGTAATCGTTAAAAAAAAAACAGAAAAGAAGAAGAATATCATCACTTAAATGATCCTCCCTTTTCACGTTGTTATTTTGAAAATTACTATTTTGACCTTAAACATAGCATACACAAGCACATACATAAATAAGTACATAAACATACGAATGTATAACTGTCAGACGCAGGCATAAAACACACACAAAACCAACACTTAACATTTACATACATGTATATACGGGTCTTTATTATAGTTGTTTGTATATATATACTTATGTATGTGGGCTTATTTACATGCATGCATATAGACCCTTATAATGTTCCTCTTCTAAGAAAACTTTATTAATACCTACACATTCGTTCTTTTGTAAATCTTATATGTGTATAAAAAACATATTTGCATGTATGTTTGTATATAAGTATATTGCAACTTTTCCCACATATTGCATACAAACAAAAAACAACTACAACCAAACCAATTTGATAAATTTATTTAAGCCAAAGTTCATTGTCAGAAATACCGAAAATCTTAACCACAATTTAATATAATTTAACACAAATTTAAGTATTAAACTGTTGACATACGATTGTGTGTTTATTTATTTATTTACACATACATTTCTACAATGTATGAATGTATTTATTACACATGTGTGTGTGTGCTTTTATATGCCCTTAAGTTTGGTATGTAAACATCATGTTCTTTCATTTCAAGTGTGTGTTTAGTAGTGTGTAATTAAGTATTTCAGTTCAATTTTAGTTTGCCAAAATTGCTAAACTTTTTTTGTTTTTCTTTTTTTTATGTAGTTAGTTTTAAAGAAAGTTTTGCTAAATAACTATACCCTAAGAAAAACAAAATTAAAACTTGAATGAGATTTTTGTGCAAATACTTTAATGAAATTATTTTTGTTGTTTGTCGGCTTTTGTTGTTTCAAAAGGTGTTAAATTATTTATTTATAACATTAAAACTTAAGAACTTTTAAGCACCCAAACTGTTGCAAGGTTTTTATAATAGTGTAAGTACATCGTTTCAGTTTTACTTTTTTGGGTATTTACAAAACAAGCTTAGGGTGATGATGATGATATTTTGAGCCAATGTGACGCCAATGTAATATGTAAAAAAAAATACTTAAACTTCTTAATGCTATTAGGAGGGTATATTTTTACCTTATTTTGATAGGAAATAGTTTGAAAATATTCTATGAAAACCTTCCATGTCCATAATATTAAATAAATAAATTAAATATGCCGATAGTTTTTAGAATATATAAAATATTCATTTAACCACATTAAAGAGTTGAGATGTATTTTATGCACTACTTAGTAACCCACAGTCAAATTCATCCCTTGTTTATGAATATTAAAAAAAAGATAAGTTCACGAGCTTTGTCGCAGAAGGGCAACTCTCAATTAACCAAATTAAATGTTGCTAGCTCTGTAAACTTTAAAGATATTACAATAGAATTTGATACAGAAATTGATCTTAGCATGATTTTCAAACCTAAGCTATTTAATTATTAAAACTTTTACAGTTTTATTTTCACTGTGGCTTAGGGGAGAAAAATCGTGTTTTTTAAGTTTATTTTTCAATATTTTTTATACAATTATTTTTCAGCAATTATTTAAAACTTGGTTGACACTAACACGTATTTAGAGGAGGAGTATAAATGTAACGTCACTTTTTTTGAAATTTTTTTGAGGAAGACATGTCTTAGTCTTCAAATATTATTAGACTTAGAAGAAATTCCACGTTAAGTTTAGCAAGAATTATTAATCTGAAATAGGAATCTTTCTGTAAGGTATACAAATATTTGGTCAAACTCAGTCAAGTTGAAACTTATTACAAACTTAATATACTGCTTAACCTTCCGATAACAGATAAGATCCCTAGGGACCTATGACGATGTTTCAATACGGTTAAACCGAACAGCCCCAGCCTACGTGACTTCTATAAATGTGATGTTTGGAAACGATCAAAATCGGCTTCAGCACGATTTTATGGAATTTTTCATCACCGACAAGGTCCACATTAAACTTGTATGAATTTCCATGTACTTTTTTCTAGTTGCGAAGTGGCATATAAGACTTGTTGTGCTCACTCATGGACATATAGTATTTCCATAAGTCCAGCCTCTGATAAAAGTTTTAGTCTTGATCCTTTTTTAATGGAGTTAAGATTAACTTCTTTATTTGATGATAAGCTAGATCTCTTTTACGACTATGGAAAAGTACGGGACACTTTTCAAGACACATTTTCTGTCTTCTTTATAAAACCAAAATATGTCATTACAAGTAATTTTTCTGTTTTCGTAGATGTTAGTTTAACCTATAATACTCTGTTGAAATTCCTGTATTGATTCTTAAACAATCCTTTGATAAAATCATACATTTCTTAACGCTTTTAAAATTATGTGTTTCTAAAAGGATCTATTTTCTAATATAGCTCCACTTTCCTAACTAAAGGTTGCTTTTCCCATTCCAAACAAATTGATGCTCTTTTATTTGCTGGTACTTCAGCACTTTCATTCCCTGTAATCTCAATTATATAAACTGAGTATCTTTAGTTTTCTCGAACAAACGCAATTTAAGTAAGCAATAACAATTTTGTTAGCTATGCATATTTCATTCTATTCGATTTAACACATCAAATTCTAACTAAAAATAAATATAACTCACACACCTAGCTACTTTCTTTCCACATAAACTTACTTTGCTTTCAACTAGTTTCAACAAAAACTTAATCTAAAAAACAAATAAAAGAAAATATTTATGTAAATAAGAATCCAGTTGAGTTCAAACTCATGACAAATTCAACTCAATTCAAACTTTATTTTGCATGTATATGCATGAGTAACTAGAACGTTTTAACACATAGAAAACTTTTTAACAACAAAAATAAACCACCAACAACAAGTAATATTGTAACTACAACATATTGAAAGCAAAAGTTTTTCCACATATATACGCTCTCGTATACTTGTGAAAGTTTTTCTAAAAAGTTTGAAATATGTTGTAATAAGGAATCATTAAAAAATTTAAAAAGCAATTGTTCATAAATTGTTTGGCTCTTATAAATGTTAAGCGAAATTTTCATTTTCATACACAGAAATATACACACATTCACAAACATACAGATATATATGTGTATATATACTATATATATTCATGCATAAATAAGAAATCATGTTAAAAGTTTTATCAACTTCTTTTCCTCTCTGTATGTGGTAGTAGAAAATAAATTCTTTTGAATATATTGTCGTCATTAATGATTGGGAAAAATGCTGATAAATATTTAGTACATTAGCTTAACTTATTGTTCAAGTTTCGGCATATATGAAACATACTTAAGACGATTATATTTTGATTGGTTAGATGTGCGTAAGTAAGGAGAAAGTATATAACAGAAATATCAACTTGGGGTTTTGCTTTAAGAATGTTGTTTATAAAGAGCAACGATTTCACTAGTGTTTAACAAGACAATTTTAAAAGGGGAACTAGAGGAAGAAGGTTTTCAACAGGAGAGTTGAAAACTCCTCTTCAGATATATATTTGCCTCGCTCTTCTTTAGCTTTCAGCGAGACTCGTGAAATCTTCACAGCCCTCAGAGCAAAAAGTTCAAGAATATCTAATCTAAAATATATTAAATATGAACCTAGCTGGTCTGGTGTTAATTTCAAATATTACCAAATTAAAATAAAGCACAATTCTCACTCTTAGTATATGCATATATGGTATATATAAAAAGTTCCTTAGAGAGCTTTTTGTATGAGAACATTCGTCTCGAATCATAGGTAGTAGATTTCTGTTTCTGACCATATTTATTTAAATATTTTTCATTGCTATCTGCATATCTGGTTTTCCTATAAAGCACAGAGACACAGAGAGAGATAAAACAATTGTATTAAAACCTGATTCCTCATTTTATTGCCAGAGCCTTATTGCCTGCAATTTATAAAAACACTTTATTTTTGTTATTTCTCAGTATTTACATAGATAAAATTATTTTATTTATTTTCTTTGAATATCATTTTTGATAATGTCTTTTTTCTTTTCCATATTCCAGTCGCTTTCTGTAATGTCACTGACATTTAAAAGTGAAAAATATACGATATTTCTATTACACACATACATATTACATATTTCCGCTTTTATTTGAGTTTCTACTCTGCTTTACTTGTTTTGTGTTTCTTTACTTTAATCGCTCGTCTCTTTTGGTGTTGCTGTTGTTGGCTAAGAAATTTGGGATAATCGTTAAATTTTATTATGCATAATGTAAAATTTTGATAAACAATATCATTGTTGTTGTTTTGTTTTTGTGTACGTATTTTTGTTTTTTATTTTTTATTTTTCATTTCAGTGTTGTTGTTTTTGTTTTGTTTCTTGGTTATTGTCGTTAGCTTTAATATAAAATTGTAGCGTATGAGTGATTTTTATTTAAATTCTTTTGGGTATAATAAAAACGAAGTAAGCATTTGGGACATATGAGTGTATATTAAAATTGAAAGAATATGCTAATTTAATGAGAGAAAAATATTTTTAATTCTAAAGGAAATATATTTTAGGTGCCCAATATTTAATAATTTCAAATCGGTTCCTGAGAAATTTTGTCTAATATTTTGAAATAATTATGTTATATGCGACAACAAGCTAATTTTAATATTTTATGTTATTATTTTTTATTAAAATTGTGTGTAAATATGTTTGATTGTTTTTTTTGCATTATTATTTGAAGATAAATTAAAAAATTAATAATATTTATTTTATAAATCTATTTTATTTAAATGCATTTATATAAAAACTTCCAAACATTTTTGTGTATGAAAAAATACATATGGTATATTTACACTATATTTATGGCAGACATGACGTATGAGTAATCAAATATGTACATAGTATTTATGGTATGTATGTCTGATTGGCAAATAAAATGATATATTTACGATTGATGATAAAATTTAATTGAAATTTTTGACATTTCATTTATGTTTTTGATATCTAGATATACAGATATGTAAATATTAGGATCTAAAAGATTTTTCCAATAAAAAAACTTCATGCCAAAAAATTGATGAATTTTAAGTACATAAAAATTACACAAAATGACAATAAATTGGCTAATCATTGAGGAAATTGAACAATAATCTATATCAGCGGATTTTAACTATCTTTTCGATTTCGTGGCAAACCAGCGCTACTACTGGTTTACTATTCTTTAAATTAAATTATTCCTGCCTGAAAAAATCTTATTTTTGTCTAGTTTTAGTTGGGAAATTGTTAAGAAAAACTAACCAAATAATTAATAAAGTTTGTATTGGTAAAAAGTACACGAGAAACCCACCAAAGGCTTAAAAAGACTCTGTAGAAAAAGAAGGAGACAGGAGACAGGGTCAGCATGCCACATTATATTTTTAAGTGCTTAGGTGAAAAAATATTACTGTCACTTTTTCATTTCAAATTTCAATCTCGTTAAAGTATTTTCATTTTAAAAATAAAATTCAATCTTCAATTTTTATTCTCGAGCAAGAAAATTAAATAATTTTTATTCCTGAGCAAAAACATGAAACCCAATCAATCTCGAGGAAAAAAATCGTTAGTTAATTTTTTCAAGTTGAACGAAAACATAAAAATCAAGCAATGACTTCTATATCAGATAGAAAGAAAAATATCAAGCGATATAGTGTATTTATTTCAAAATTTATATAAATGAAACAGCAATCATTTTGTAAAGAATGCTATTTATAATCATTACATGGTCCACGGTAAATGTAAATATGATATCAAATCTAAGAGTTGAAAAGTTTTTAAAGCTATTCTCGCATGCAGCAGGTTTGATGAATGGGTATAATATGTAAATTTAATTGATATTTAATTTAAATGCAGATTTAATATTTAATTTGATTTTAAATTCCATTTACTTAAATGCTAAATTAAAATGTGCCATAACTATAATTTAAAAAAGTTCTTCGAAGCTCATTATATGCATATGTACGTAAAAGTTTTTAATGGAAACAGTTAATAATATTTCGCTTTAGTCTTTCTTCAATGAGTGCAGTGGTTACTACTGTGTTGTCTGCCGTTGTGTGAATAAATATATTTTAAAACTTACATTATCTACTTAAAGGGATTTCCAAAAACTTTTTGAAATGCTTCAACACATACAAAAATTCAAGTTTTCTTCATTATTATTTTTGCTTCTAACTTTTCGAATAGCTAAAAGTTTTAGCAATCCAAATCGAACTAGTATTACAGAATTCTTAAAAAAACTAGAACTGGAACACCATTATGAGACGCTCGTTGTATTCATGAGTGGTAGTCAAATGTGTTTAGAAGAACTTAAAATAAAAAAAGAATTTTTTGAAGCACCAGTAATATTATTGGATACCATAACGCTCAACATTTATAAAGACTACAGTAGAAATAATGACTTTAATGACGAATTACTTGTTGTTTATTGCATTGATGGAAATTTCCAGACACGCATGCTTCAAAAACTGCTAAGTTTCTTGGGTTATAAAAGAAACGCTCGCATAGTTTTTTATTGGAATAAATCATATGAGATTGGAAGTCAAGAAGCTCAACTGCAAAAATGTTTCGAATACTGTAAGCAGTATTTTCTACTAAACACCGTTGCCATATTTAAGGATTTTGTGACTAGTCAACATTTCTATACCTATGCGCAATTCCCGATATTCGGTATAGAAAGGAAACAGCTACATGAGGACATCTTTCCTAATCGTTTGTCGGATATGAAAGGTGGCGCGATACACACAATGCCCTTTCATGGTGAACCACGCACTTTAGTACATAGAGACGAAAACGGTAAACTTCATGTTAAGGGCTATTTGGTTAAGATTATAGAAGCTTTCGTTAGGAAACACAATGCAATATTAGTGTATCCAACTCATATAAAAAAAGAATCTAATAATTTGTCCCTTGAATTCAACAATATGATAATGAATGGAACAATTGAGATGACGATAAATATGTGGGAGTTTATGAATTCACAGAGCAGACATGAATTTTCGGCTCTATTGGAGCAGGGATCAATTTGCCCAATGCTACCATTTGCACCGCCTTTAACTGTGACAGAGGTTTTTCCGTACATATTTAATACATTATACACAATAATCATTATGCTGCTATTGCTAATCTTTTCCACTTTGCTCACACTTGAAAAAGTATATGTCCAGCATCAAGAGAGTAGAATTCTTCCCACTTTCTCATATATGATAACAGCAATAACACTTCGTGGCATATTAGGGCAAACCATGCATTTTCAGCTATTGAAACTCACAAGTTTCAAAAAGTTTATTTATACATTAATATTTATTATTGGAATTTTTGTGAGCACCACATACACCGCATATTTGAAAACATATTTAACAAGTTCTCCACCTGTTAAACCTATTGAAACATTGGAGCAGCTACTCAAATCGTCAGTAAAAATATATGTACATCCACAACAATATCAGTTTATGGAAGAAGATCCCAACATTCAACAGGGCATAAAAGACAAATTTATTATTGCAAATAATCTAAGTGAATATCATCAGCGGTTCAATTCAATGAATACAAAATATGGTTACTTTACTACGTCCTTGACGTGGTTGGTAGTATCAAGGCAACAACAAATTTTACCGCGTGCACTTTTTTATTTGGAGGAAAAAATTAACATTCGCTCTTACTATTTAGCACTCCGGCTGCATCCGCATTCCATTTATCGTAGTGCACTTAATATCTTGATATCACAATTGCAGGAATCTGGTTTAATGGTTTTATGGAAGCAAATGTCATATGATGAAATGAAAGCAGCTGGTTTGATTAAGGATAACGCATTACAGAATGTTGATAATGTAAAACCGTTAAAGGTGCTTGACCTTTATTGGATATGGTGGATATACAGTGTAATTGTGACAGTTGCTATTGTTGTATTTATTACGGAATATATCTACTTTAGATGGAATAGTGGTAGCAAGTGATTTTGTAAATAATTAAAAGTATAAGTACCTACTTAAACCAGAACTGGAGGTCAGATTTCCAAATTTATAAACTGGTATTTCAAATTATCACGGGCTAGAACTTAAAAGTTTATAAAAACAATATTTTAGTAATCATAACTCACACTTTTAATACATTATAAAAATATTTTAATTAACTTATAGAGTTATTAATACTTATGATATTTATGTAATGTTATGAATTCGACATTTAATTTTTTATGATAAATGCTCATACTAATATTTATTTTATCACAATATTTTAATACAAAAAATTAGATCAATTTTATTACATTTAGGTTCTTAAAAAGTATTTAAGTTCAGAAACCATGAATCATCATCCCACCGTAAAACTTAAGTTGAAACACTTAGGAACAGAGCAGAAGCAACCGATTTTACCTATATGCACCCTTGGATCTACAATGGCTCAGAAGGTATTCAGAAGAAGCAAATTATATAGAGTATATCAAGTTTCTCCATGTAAAGGGTTTCACGCAAAGTTTTATATTGCATTTGAGTTTAAAGTCACGTTCACCGTCTGCTGTATCATAACCACTTATGTCAAAAAGATTTAAAAAAAGACAAATTAAAAGTTCTTCTCATAACAAAATATTTCATATAAAAAGTCATACAACAAAGGTTTTTTCTTTTAAAGGAAACTCAAATTCCGCATATATATTAAAATTATTTTGTATTTGAGAAAATATTGTTTTGATTATTTAATTATGGTTTTTATAATTGGGTTTTGGATGTTTTTTCACGAAAACTAAATTAATATGAATTATATTTAAAAGAAACAAATACATAAATGCTTAAATGAGTCATACATTAGAAATGTTTACATACATAAATTTGTATTCTTTTCCTGCAAGTGGCATTCATTAAGTGTTGACATTAATGATAACATCATATTGCATTAAAAAATTAAAATAAAAAATTATAATAATTAATTTTACTATTATTAGAGATAATTAATTCCAAAAAGGGTTGAGTTGTTATAAATACATGCTTATATATAAATTCATATACACACAAGAAAGTAAACAAACGATTACAAACGAATGCACACAAAATTAAAGAATTTAAATTCATCTATGTATATTCAAAATATTTTGACTAAGTTTTAGTTACAAAGACAACAATTATATTAAATTGCAGTAACTTTGTATTGTATTGAAGACTACAACGGAATAGCGGCAAGGCTGAAATTAGAGCCCAATAAACCCGGACGCACTATCCGATCGAAACCAAGTTTAAAAACAACTTCAAAACTCATTCCAAAATGAGACCAAAAATCTCAAAAAATTAGGCAAAACTTAGCACAAAATCTAGAGAAAAAATCCGAATAAATTCCGACTTAAATTCAAACCAGAATTGAGACCCAACTCGTAGACAAAACACAAACCAAAACCCTGGCCAAAATTCAGACTTAACTCAGACAAAGATTCATACTAAAATTCATACTAAAATGAGATGAAAATTGAGATCAAATACTGACTAAAATTCAGATTTTGAATAAAATCAGATCAAAAGCGTACAAAAACTTAGACACAAATTCAGACCAAAATTAAGACAAAAATTAAAGCCAGACCAAAATTCTAATTAAATTCAAAGTCAAATTCAGACGAAAGGTAAACCAAGGCTCAGATCAAATCCAGACTAGGATTCCAATCAAATTCAACCAAAAAGCAAGCCTATGCTCAGGTTAAATTCAGACCGAAATTCTGATCAACTTCAGACCCAAATTCAAACGAAAAAAAACCTAGGCTCAGGCCAAATTCAGACCCAAATTCAGATTTGAAATTTGAACAAAAGGCTCGGATCAAAATTTGGAGCAAAAATTTATTAAATTCAGACCAAAGCTCAGACTAAAATTCAGACCAAATTCAAACAAAAGCTCCAGCCAAAATTCGAAATAAAATTCAGATGAAAAATCAGATGAAAAAAAAGTCAAACGTCAGATAAAGAGCATAGCCGGGTTTCCATGTTAAAAATGTCCTCAAACCAAATCAAATGACCTATATCTCAACATGTAAAACCAATTTAACGTTTTCTATACTGATGTAAAATATTTAAAACTATTTTAGATTCGTACTAGCGTCTTTTGATTTGAAAACGATAATAAATGTGATAAACCATGACTTCGGTGACGAAACAATTTTTTTTTCAATTCTCGGAACAAAAAATTCTGCAAAAATAGCAGATAGTTGATAGCTGTAATTGATTTTTTCTTGAATCTTATGGTGTTACAAGTAAATACCTTTCATTTCAGTTTTTGATTTTTTGATTTAAGGTTGTAACCACTCACAGATTTTTTAGGCTTTATTTAACCCAGATATGTCCAACTTCCTTTATGTAGTACTCTTCAGAAACGCTTAAATTTAACTACATAAACGAGAATATATTCGATCAAAATCTAAACTTTCTTAACGGTACTACATATAGGTCATTGGGAATTTCTGGAGTAACTTGCTTCAACTGAATTGAGAACATTCTACACTCACTCAAACTCAATATAAGAAAATGGCTATAATTGGCTTCTGGTAGGCTTGTGGTTATTGATGCCTCATTTTGTTCAGCAAACTTTATAAATTTAGATTATCGAATAAATGCGTGGGCAACTGTTATCTAGTGCGAACTTCTGACCAGCTTCTTTCAGACTTAACCCATGCTTATGGTCGCCTTCTATAAAGACTATAGCAGGCTTGCGGCAGTTTATTGCTATTATATTTATAGTTTCTATCAATGTTTTATTCTTTAGAAGGTTACAGCTATTTTTGAAACGTATAGAAAAATGAAGCTATTGTTTTGTTTTTTGACACATTTTCGAATTCTGGTTTATGACTAGTATCTGGTTGTACCTCTTACAAAATAGTTTAAATTCATTTTTCAACTAAAAATTTGTGTCTTGAATCTACTTTGGAAACATGAACCTCTCTCGTTACTCTAAATATCTCTAAATGTAAATGTATCAATTGATTGTTACAACAGCCCCTGGAGGGCCAACGCCGAGCTTTTCGCATCCATTCATATTGTGTGAGCTATATTTATTTATACACGAATGGAAAGGACCTAGAGTTTTATGCCGAATACGAACGGCGAAGTGAAAAGCTTTTCAAATGAACAATTTTTATTTTTCAATTTTTTGATTTTTGAGCGTGCCGAGATAATAAACCGAGCACCTCTGCGTAGCAGTCCAACACACTAACCACTAGGCTACGGCGACCAATGACAACGATGTTCAAAATATAGAGCTCGTTTCAAAGCTAATCACTTGAGACTACTTATTCTCTTTTTATATTTCTAGAGATTTTAAAGTTTTGCTATGAATATTGTATATAAAAACAATATATCATAAATGTATTTCGTTTTTTGTGCAGTCATTTCTTATGCACACGATTGTCGACGTTTTTACGCTTCGTCAACTAAATCATGCATGGCACTTTTCTGCTTAAATGGCAACATTAGTTTTGTATAAATTTGGTTGTAGGTGTGTGTGTGTGAGTTTGCAAGTGTTTATTTGCCTGTCTTTTTTATACTTTATATTTTTTTCTTTCATTTGTTCTGTGTACATATATATGTATTTCTATAGCACATGCTGTCATTGTGGTTCTTGTCCAACACATTCATACATACATGTGCAAGTTTTTTGTTTTTGCTATATGCATTCAAATTTATTTACACAATTTAGTAGCTTCTTCTTTTCCAATTGAAGTTAGATTTCTGCGACCACTAGCTGCTTGGCACCGCTTTTACTTATTCCAGCTATTGGATTTACTATTATGCTATACATTTGTTTTTTATTTGCATTGGAAGCGTTTGTGTCTGTTTGTGTGTATTAGTGTGACTAAAACTGTTTTCAACCAACCCTTTTTTTCTTTCGCTTCTTAAGTGATTTTCACACTTGACTGCATTTAAATGCCAAGCCGCGTTTCATGAATGGACAGCGATTTTTTTTTTTGTAGTCCATAAAGGTTACGGTGCTTTCTAGATACTGTTTTCTCTTCTGTCAATTTTTTGTTTTGTGTTTATAGCAGCAGAGATGATTTAGAAAATGGTTGGAATAAAAAAAAAGCACAAGAAAAAATCACCACTGAATTTTCCATAGATGAATTGTTCCTTTTCCACCCTCAAAAAAAAAAAAAAAAAAACCAAAAAAAGAGATAAAAAATTTTGTTGCTGCTGCTTTTCTCCTTTGCATTGATTGCCCTTAAATCATTTTGTGTGCGCGCAGCGAAACCTGTGAAATATCTTTAAAGAAAATATATGATATCTCGAAAGTGTTTATTAGCATTGTATTTACATTTAGTTTTTCTATAAACGAGTATATTTTTAACACATAAAAAGTTTACTGTTCATTGAGTTTTGTTTCTGTTTGGCTGCGATATTGTTGCTTACATGTTTGTTTATATGCTTTGACAATGAATTGCGACGCTGCTGATTTAAATGCAATTTTAAATTAAATATTACTACATTAAAAATTATTACGTGCACAGTGGCAAAAACTGATATATGTATATGCCAAAAAGCTTGACAGTTCATGAAATACCAAAGTGTTATTAACATGCAAAAAGAAATAATAGAATAGATTTAAGTTTTAAAGGAAGTTATTATAGCCCTCCTATGCTTCGGATTCACCTCTCACCTATTGACTAAATGTCCGAACAAGCATCATAAAGGCTGAGGTAGTTATCGGAAAAAGCGTTGGGAAAAGTTTTCGTCTCCAAAATGTCCTTACTTTCTTATCGCTATGACTTGAATTAAATAGAATATGTATATCAGAAGCAACGGAGAAGCAGAAAGAGACTAAAGCCTATAAATCGCTTGAAAGTAAGACCAAAACCAATCAGTTTACCTGTACATGGCCTTTAAAATGTAGATTAGGTCGTATTCTTCTGCGCGTTTCATTGAACGGCTCGAATATAATTCCTTCGAATTCGAATAGCCAGAGCGTTTTTTTCCATGTGGTCAACATGATCAAGCCAGCGAACACGCTTTATTTTTATACACTTAATGCCACGCAAATTAGACCATAGCTTACTCTCGAAAGATCCCTACTGCTATTCAACTTTGGTCGTCATCGTACTCGTCATATGAGAGACTAATAGATCATTTCCTTCACCCGTCGAGAGAAGGGTCCGTTACTTAGTTGTCTTACGCGCCTGTAGTAGTACCTGTTGGCGGAACAGCAACTGTTTCGTTGCAAGTAGCATGACCCTCTTGTAAAAGATAGTGCGGTGATGCTGATCTTTGCAGCAAGAATTATTTTCTACAGCATAAAATTGAAAAATTGGCATGATTTTAAATTCCCTTGTCCGAGACCTCGTTTGGTATTAAATGATGAGGAAAGGTCAGTTCTTATTTTCACTGCGCTGTCGGTCACTGTCAATTTACAAAGTCTAGCAAGCTTTGTAGGAATATCAAAATCAGACATTGCGGTTTACAAATGATCAAGTGATCCCTAATCGTGATGCCCTAACCTTATCACACCTTAGATATTTAACACCAAATTTTTATCTTAATCCTAACTACAGAAAGAGGGTTCGGTCTTCAAATCATCAGTTAGGCGTTTTATTTTTCAGATTAATTTTCGGAACTTTTCGGAACATTTCGTTATCATCGCACTCACGTTGTTCTGACGCTCTTTTCTTTCGCCTGAAAAAACGCGTCTCTTTTTTTTACTCAACTCTTGGTATCAATTGACTCTGCTGACAATTATAACTCATATGACTATGTTGACTTAACCGATTCAACTGGCTGTACAGACTTTGCTGACTCGACTGATTTAAAAAAGCTCAAAAAAATGAAGATAGAGTGTTACAAGGTAGAACATATTTGACTCTTCACTAGAATTGAAATTAATAAGACTAGAAATCATAAAAAGTAATAAAAATTTGGCTTGTAAAATTAAAACCAAATTAGTCTACTTCGTTTGGTTTTAAAAATAAAAAACTTTCACACTTTCATTTTAGTTTTCTTATGCTTACATTTCAGCTTTCATAAAATGTAACAAAAATTTTCAGTTCATGCGACTTAGGGTAGGAATTCCTTGTAAAATTACAAAAGTTTTTTGTATGTGTAGATTTTCATGAATTGTAGTCAAAAGTAAGTAAACAAAAGATGTGTTATATAATTCAGAGAAAATAGTCTTAACATTATTCACAAATACAATACGAAAGTTTACCTAACTAAGTAAATTTTGAAATGCTTAAAAATATATTTGTATAATAATTTTAAATTGAAATAATGAATACTCACACTCAGTGCGCCGTAAGCTTTATACACCGCAGTCACTCAGCTGTGAAAAATATCTGAAATAGTAAAAAACAAATACATAAAGACAAATTTATACTTGATGAGATAAAAGTAAACTTTAACTATATAAGAAAAACTGTTCTTTCATTTGTAAATATGTAATTAAGTATGTAATTTGGATACAAATCAATGAGCTATAACTTCATTTTATTCACCATTTAAAAAATTTCCTTTATTGATATAAAACTTTCACTCAATAAATCTTCAAACAGAAAAATATAATAATAAAAAAAAAAAAAATGCTGGAGAAGATACTAAAGTTTCCTTTCAATTATGTATTAAAAAAAAAAGATACAGAAATATTTGCGTATATTTATTTTAATTTAATTTTCATGCAACAATGAATTGGTTTTTTATCGCACACACACAGCCACAATAATTTTGTGCAAAATGCGCACAAATTATAAATACAACACTTAATATAATATTCACTTGAAGGACGCTCGAAGGCAACATTTGATACCCTTTTTAATTTTCGTTCATTCGTTCGTTTATATTAGTGATAATTTGCGTAATAATGTTTTCTATATATACTGTGAAACATATACGTACATATCGTATAATTTAGGGTTGTAACGAATTTATTGTTTCGCATATGCTTAAACGAAATATTCGCTCCAAATCTTAATTTAAGATACAGATTTGAGTATTGCACATTATAATTTTTTTGCTTTGCGTTCGGTTTCTATTTCGTTTTTGTTATCGATTTTTGTAAGTATTTTTTTGCGAATTGAATTCAAATCCTTTATATTTTTTTAAGACTTTGAATTGCAAAAAGATTTAGATTAAAAGATTTTAAAAGATTTTCTGTTTTTCATTTATTGCATGTAATTTGTTGAAAAGTGAAATCAAAATTTAGAATATTTTTAATAAAAAATTAACAATTTTTTCGTCTTTATTCACTTTCGTATTTTGTATTAATTTTTTCTTGACCCTAGAAAAGAATATTTTATCCACTAAAAGAAATGTATCCATATTCGCTTTCGTTTATGCATTTCGGTTTTGGTTTCACTGAAAAAAATCTTGCCTGTTTGACTTAGGTTTTGCTTTCATTTCTGTTTCGGTTACCTACATTTTCACATCGATTTATTTCTTTGTTTTAGTTTAGTTAAAAACCATTTTTGTATACATTTTTGATATGCTTGGGTTTCATTCAAAAAGTTTCTATATGTGTTTTGGGTTTTGTTTTTGTTGTCGATTTTTGAAAACAGATATTTCTATATTCGCTTTTTGCTTTAACTTTGAGTTTCGACCTCGTTGAACGATATTCCTATATTCACTTTTAGTATCGATTTCGTTAAAAACATATTTCTATATGTAGATTATTGTTTCCATACACTTTCGGTTTCGATTTCGCCAAACAAATATTTCTATAATTTCTTTAGTTTTCTCACGGTTTGAATAAAGAATATTTCTCTTTTCGCTTTGAAGTTCGATTTAGATTTGCATAACTATTTTCGTTACAGCTCTAATATACATATATATACATATATATATATATATATATATATATATATATATATACATGAAAAAGCAAAACAGTGAAATGATATACAAATATACATTTGTTTACATTAGTAAAATGGTTGCAGTAAGGGAAAGAAAAAGTGAAAAGTTAAGCCAATT
Organism: Toxonevra muliebris; assembly: GCA_963691655.1. NCBI lineage: Eukaryota > Metazoa > Arthropoda > Insecta > Diptera > Pallopteridae > Toxonevra > Toxonevra muliebris. The sequence goes on along the minus strand of OY829328.1, from coordinate 86,135,385 downwards.
AGTATTTAATGCTCGATTTCTTAAACACTAAGTAAATAATAGGAGGATACTGGACGAATTTACATTAATAAAGGGAGATATTAAAAATAAATGCGAAGGTAATGTGGTAGAATAACAATTTATTTATATTTATAGAAAGTGGAAAAGCTATGATTACCTTAAACATCCTGATAACATATTCATAGTTCAATTTGACTCTTCTAAACCTGTCACTTTACTACTTCCACGTCTCATAAAAAATATTTTCAAAATTATGAAAAATAAAATATTTTGAAATTATTATTATTTACTTTGGAGATTTGATTCTATACCTGAAAAAAATATATAAAACTAAAACCTGAATTAAAAAATAAGTGAGTACAAAATTTAATAACAATACACGCTAATAAAAAAAAAACACAATTGCTTTACTTATTTACTAACTTTATTTTTTAATATACAAATAAAAAGATTCCTGTTTTTTTTTTGGTTTATTTTGCTTTCAATTATCCTATTAAAAAGTTTATATCCAACTGCTCACAAACAAAAGTGCATAAAATTAAATTTTTTCAACTGTGGTATAACGAAACTAAAGAACAAAGAGAGAGAGAGAGAGAAAGAGAAGAGAGAAAATAAAAAGATAATCATAAACTTTATTTGTGTAGATATAAATACAAAACAACAAGTACAAGTTTGAGTCGAGCAAACGAACGAGCCCTTGAAGGTAAACCAATTTTGACAAGACTGTAATAATCTTACCTGAGTGAATACGTATCTAACTTTGGTAGAATACAAATACATAAACAAATTCAGGAGTAAATGTACAGCTATATCTATATACATATACATTGCAAAAGAAATATCCTGTATTTATAAGTTTTTTAATAGTCTGGTGTGGATAGAGAAATGCGAAAAATAGTTGGACAATTTAGCTAAATATGTAGACAATTTAAATAATCATGTGGACAGTTCAGAAGACAACCATAACGAAAATGACAATATAGACAAGGAAGTCGGTAATCTACACAACCATGTCGGCAATATAGACAATAGCATAGACAGATATGCCAATAACACAGGTCAACATTATTCAAATCCTTAGACGGGACTATACTTTTCCTTAGGTTTTTAGCACACTGAATTCAAATCCGACCTCAAAATTGCACCATGATAATAAGTAAACAAAGATTCTAATAAAATGATGATTTATTCGAGAGGAAATAAGAAGAAAAATTTATAATTTAGAAAAAATAAATCATTTAAGTTGCCTTAACGATTTTTTTGGAGAAAAATTTTATTCTACAAAGCGATTTAATTTTTTTTTTATAATCTCGAATATAGCAAAAATTTAGTTTTTTTGGTTTTTAGGTTGGGATATCTCAAAACAAAGCAAATTTGAGATCGGGCTCTAATTCTGGGATCATTGCTTCTTTCGGAGTATATTCTGAATTGAAATAGTTTTCTGATCCAAAAAACGCTAGCGCGCAAAACTTCAAAACAATCGCTTAGTCCATAGATGGCATTCCAGTGCAATCCTGAATTAAAGTACTAGAGCGCCATCTATGGACCAGCTGATTTGGTTGAAATTTTGTGCACCAGGATTAACAGGTCAAAAAATCAATTTTTGGATTCTATTTTGAACTAAAAATATTCATACGGGGGCTCCGAAATAAAAGTTAATAAAAATATTAAGAAACAAAACACGCGAAGAGAGGGTGGGGGAGGAAGGGGGTACTCAAAAATAATAGAAGTGAGTCCAACATCTTTTATTCATTTACATTTTCTTCTCAAAAAACGCTGTAATGATATGGGTAACACAATATATATTCTCTCTAACAATCATGTCAACAATTTAGTCAGCCATGTTGACAACCTAGAACCCACGTCGGCAATTTAGGTAATCGTATTGATTCTGTAGACAACCATTACATAAAAACGGGCAATCATGTTGACAACGTAAACAACTTCATCAACAATATGGAAAACCATGTCGAAACTATAGATGATCATGTCGAAAAGGTATATGAAGATGTCGACAGTGTGTAAACCCAAACTAACAATCCGGGTCAAAAATGAAGCAACTATATCATGATGTAGATAACATATCCCCAGCACTAGCGCCAACGTATACATACTGTCAAAATCGTTATGATCTTGGAAAGAAAATAGAAAGCAATGCAAAACAAGAAAACGAAAATGATAAAAATAAAATTTGTTTATAAAAGATTGGATTTCAGTTTACATTGTCAAAAAAATAAAATAAAAAAAGAGAAAACTAATCGCACGAATACACGAAAACATACCAATACATATAAACACACAAAATCATGTGCATGTAAATGTATTCACGTACGTGTATTCCGCATTGATGTACATGTACAAAAAACCTGCCACTCTGACACAATGTTTTCTTCGTCTCTATTTTCTTACTTTTCCTGAAATCTACTGATTTAATTTTGAATTTTTTCTAAAAATATTTCACACAAGCACAATTCAAACAAAAACTTAATATTTTTTATTCATTTATGCATAGCACGTGTACCTTGTCAATCAGTCACTACGTAATTGTTGCGTTGTCTTTAAGATAATTTGTCGCTTTGCCAAAAAGAAGCGATAAATCCATTTGGTGCTTATGTGTCTATGTATCATATGAGTACAACTACATACAAATATATAATAAGATTGAAATGCTATCAGTACAACTACAAAACTAATATAATAAGATTGAAATGCTATACTATATTCTGGGTCATACAGAAAGTAAGTAGTAAAATTATCCAAAAAAAAACAAAAATTTATAATACTCTCACATTTTGCAAGTAGTAAATAATTCTTTACAAACACATATACATATATATAAAATATAGTTAGTCTTAGTACATATCTTTATTTATTTTTTTATTTTGTTTATCATCCTCTTTTATTTTCTTTTTTTGTATAATTTCCAGTGCTTTAAAGTATCAGTTGCAGTAAGCATTTAATACTAGTTGTATATAGAAATATAAATATTACTTTCTTTTTACGTGAATCTTATGGAATTTCTTCAGGATTATGTTTATTTGCATTTAAAAACAATATACAAAAAAACTTTCGTATATATATACAGCGTCTAGGAGAATAACTAAACTATGTGTATTCTTTGCGAGTCCCCCAGTAAGAAACCCAATAGGAAAAGTTTGAAAGTTTGTTGTAATGCATGATGAATATGTATGTGGTTTATATGAAAATTCATACTCGATCGAAGGTAAGTTATTGTATTTCATACTAACTGATATTTTTGATGAGATTACTTACTTAGTCCTAGAATTAGAAATCTACCACAGCTCAAACCTAGACATCATTGAATAAACTTCGTACAAAGACTTTTAAATCAAAATAAAAACACATTCAAACTGTATACACCAAATAAATATGTCATATACTTATATATGCATGTGTCTCTTTGTATATTTACACGAACATAAAACTTAAACACATAGTGAAGGAAAATATTAAATTTTTCATCAGAAGAAAACTTTATTTTGTTACAATTCAAAGAAATTGTGCTCAAAAGTATTTTTAAGTAATTACATTTTTAAGCAAGTCAAATTTTTCTGCGCGTTGATTTACAAAACAAATGAAACCATGAAATAAAAGAAATTAAATTTACCAGGAAATCTGTTGTGCGTTAATTTTCATAAAAACAGATAGATAAAAAGGAGAACTGAAAGACATTTATATATATTTACAATTTTAAAGTTTTGCAACAGGATATTGAAATGTCAACTCGATGAAAAACAACAAGAAAATATTTGAAATAAAATTATTTGGAAAACAAATATGACCTATGTTAGGAAAAAATCTTGATGAAGTAGCAGGATATAAATATATTATAAAATAATTTCGTTAATAAATATTACGTATAAAATTAAAGAAAACAAAAATCGGAGATGAATTTCATGAATGAATTTCAAAGAGCAATTTTAAAATCAAATAGCTTAAAATTGAAAAAAATAATGCAAAACGAATATAAAATAGAAGTTTCAATGGAAAATATCGTAAAGAAGTTTGGGGAAAAAATATCATCGGGAATTAAAAAAAAAAGATTAAAGAAAAAATTTCATGGAAAAAATTCAATAATCAAATAGAAAAACTTCCAGCAAATACAACATTAGAAAATTTCGGGGAAACTGTCAAAAAACATTTTCAAGAAAAATTTTCAAGGGATGATTTAAAGACAAACTTTTAAGTAAGAACATTTTTATAAAGAAAATTCTAATAAAAAATTTCAAGAAAAACTGTCAAGAAATAATTACAAAAAAGTTGGTATTAATTTACGTATCAAATTTTTCAAAACCATTGATATTGAAATTACATTAGCATAAAAATTTCCAAAGTTCTTGAAATAAAACTAAAAATCTGAATAACGAATTACAAATCATAATGAAGTTGTTCTTGTATTTGCACTAAATATTCAATAATATATAATGCATTAGCATTCAATAAAAGCATTAGCATTCCAATAACAAAATACTTTGAACTTACATTGAAACTAAAATTTCTAATGATAATGGAAGTGAACTTGCATTTGTCTTAAATCTTTTGATGGCAATGAAATTAAAAAATAATCAATAATAATGAAATTAGACTTGAATTAGTATTAAAATTGGTATTTAAATGAATTGATATTGGCATTAAAATTTTAAATGAAATCATTTGTTGTAGCATTCAAATTTACAATGATAATAAAATTGGATTTGTATTACAGTCAACGTTCGATAATGTGAACATCCACTAACGTGAACAAATTTTTTCTTCCATTGACTATTGTAAAATGTTAACAAAGTTTGAAAGCTCTAAAACGTGAACAAAATTTATTAGAAATTGTGTATCAATTTTGATTTTTTTAATAGTTTCAAGAATCCTCTAAATATGTTTACTACTAGAAGTTAAGAGAAAGGGCAATATTTAAGGTGAAGATCATTTTGTGGTAAGATATTAAAGTTTCAGTTATTTTTTTCGACAATCGCAAACGTGAACACCCTTGGTTTTTATAAGTTCACGATTTTGAGCGTTGACTGTGTATAGCATTAAAACTTCCAAATATATTGTCATTACAATTTAAATTATAAGCGATGATAAAATTGGACAAGCATTAGTATTCAAATTTTCAATATTGCTGAAATTAAATTTACTTGCATTTCGATGAAAGTTTCCAATGCCAACTATTTACAGCTACCTTATGGTAATCAAACGCAGTCATTAGTACCCAATAGTAGCCTGAGTTACTTTAGGCAATCAGGGGTAGCTAGTAGTAATCAAGTGGTGACAAAGTTTTCAGATAGTAGCTTGGCAATCTAATGTAAACAGAAATAGAATTTGAAAAAATTTTCCTCTCTGATTGGAATAATATTTATAATTTGCTAAACATTTCAAAACAATCCCTAGGATGTTTAAATTTCAATTCTAAAGTAAAATATTTAAATTCCAATGAGTTTTTGTGTTCAGATATTTTTCAATTTGTTTGTTCTTTAACTGAATCTAATATTTTAATAAACGATATTTGGGAGATAATGTTACATTTAAAACTTTTGTCGCGCAGCAATCCTTTTTTTTTTGCGCTGCGTCTGTAAAGTTCCATTTGGTAATTTTCTGTTTCAAATTTCATTCCACTCCCTTGTTTTAAATTATTTGTGAACTATATGAAATAATAAACTAATAAACACCATTAATGTTAATGGGTTTCCAATTTCAACAATTAAGTAAACTTTTTATTTGTTTCTTAATAAATTTCAATAGGTATTTTAAAAGGAAGTTTATTACACAAAAAAAGGGAAAAACTTTCAAACAGTCGTAAAAACAGAATTGCTCTTATTTGCGACTGTATTCACACTCACATACTTATATACAAAGGTCCCACCATATACCTAAAGGTGCCATAAAATAGAGCGACAAAAAATGTTAAAATGTTTATACCTTTTAACTAAAAATAATAAAACAACGACGTAAGAATACGCAAAAAATATGCAAATTTTTTTTTTAAAATACCATAACATAAGTGCAAAAAGAAAACACATAAAATTTAACGAAGCTCATAACTTGCACAGCAAACCAAGCCAATTCCAAAGCATTTACCAACAATTTTCTCACCTTTTTGATGTTGAAAGTGTGCATCTTTACCTTTTTACTATTTACTGATAGAGAAAGATGACTCACTTATTGTTTTGTTCAAAATTTAATCTCATGAGATAGTAAACAAACGCATAGCTTTTAAACCATTGGTATTTAAAGAAATTTAAAAAAAAAAACGTAAAAAGAGAAAGAAAACATAAACGAATTGCATTTTTGTGGTGTTAACATAATACATAGCATAAAAGACTCAAACTGGCATAGCCCTATATACTCCTCTTCTCCCTCGTAAACTGACACTAGCTCAAACGTTCATATGCACATTCATTCATACATAGATCACTGCCAAAACACACAACAACAGTAAAGCAGCAAGGACAAATTATGGACATATTATGGTACGGTTTAGTACGTGCATGTGAATGTTAAAAGAAAAAATGTAACATTAAACCATACACACACAAGCAAGCACACCACAGCTCACAAACCAACTTACTTCCATCCTTCAACCATCTAATGGTATATGGATGTACAGTCGAAGAGCTAATAAAAACATTTTGATGATAAAGTTGTTTGATATTGTTTTGCTTTTACTTCTACTTCGTCTTGGTATTTCGAGCATTTAACAATGTTTTCCTTTTCTCCTGTTTTCAGTTTCATTTTCCCATTCTTTTCTTTTTTATTGTCTGTTTGAGGAAAATCATATATAAACCAGACGTCACACATAATTTATCTTTTTATTCTTTTTTTCTATTCTTCTTGGTAATTCTGTTCTATTTGTTAAAAAGGTCGAAAACAAAACCGTTAAACAATAATAAAGTTTACAAAGTCACACAATAAAAAACAGCACACCGTATAGAATAGAAAGAGAAAGTGTCAAATAAAAATGATGAAAATATCAAAAAGATGTTAATTTTTTTTTTTTGTGTGGTATTTGCACAAAACAAATTTGGTCAATAAATGATTTGGCTTTGTTATTTATTGTCACAATAATAAAAATAGAACGAAAAAAAAAATTGTATAAAGTAAGTAATTTTATGGTGAATTGAATTGAAGACAGTGTAAGAGTAAAAAAAAAACATTGGTATACGGAGCGTATGAGCAATATTAATTTTCATAATGGAAATGAGGGTTCAATTTATCTGTAATCGATTATAGTAAAAAAGAATGAAATATTAGTGATCGTTAGAGTTGCAAAATTGAATTTCTTGTAATATTTTTCATTTAGTGTTGCTGGAAATGAAAATTTGCTAATGCTAGTAATAGAAAATTTGAATTCCAAAATTAATTTAAAAAAAATGGTTTGCATAATCTCATTAGCAATGATAAATTTAATGCGAACGGTAACATAATTTCTTTCCATTTCCATTATAATTGAAAATTTTAATACTAATGCAATTTAAATTTCATTATCACTGAAATGTTTAATGCTAAAGCAGATTCAAGTTCATTAACATAACAATTTTAAGCACTAATGCAAGTTAATTTTCATTGACATTTTTAATACCAGTTCAATTTCATTATCATTGGACATTTTTATACTAATGCAAATTCAACTCCATTATCATTACAAATTTTAAATGCTAATACAAGGTCAATTTCAATGTCAGTAAATATTTTAATGCTAATGCAACTTATTTTCACTATCGTTTGGAATTTGAATAATAATGCAAATTCAGTTTCATTGTAATTCAAATATCAATTGAAATTTAAGTGCAAATCTAATATCATTGCTATTGTCAATTTTAATGCAAATAATAGATCAATTTCATTAGCATTGAATATTTTAATACATGGAGCAAAATATTTTCTTTATCTATGAATAATAAATTGATAATGTCTACTGAAGGAATTGTTCAACTCGTTTTCTTCGACAATTTAGTTAGGAAGAACTGATTCAATGAACTGGCATTAATATTAAAAATTGAATTATAATTAAAGTTATTAGCATTCGCAATCATATTTTCATTGATAATGAATTGCCTTGTTGAAACCGACCATTTAAATTACGTAGGCTACTACCGCTACTAATTTTAATCCCTTTCATTTTTTATCTGACCATTCATATAAAAACTTTCACTGTCTGTTTTTTATCCATGCGGTTTAATTTAAAATCATACATTATTTTCTTTGCATTAAAAGTTTTTAATGCACTTGTATTTATGCAGATAAACTACGTAACTTTAATCTTTATGCAGTAATATTTTGCATTGCTTAAATATAAGCGTAATATTATGGCGTTTAAGGTGAAATATGTTAAAAATTAGTAAAGTAAATTTTATTTTTGTTTTTTTTTTTTTTTGCAATGCATACCGAGTCATGGAGTTAGAACTATTTGGCCACATTTTATTTAATCTGCTTTAATTACCTAAATCTATTCAAAACTTAAATTTAATTGCATAAAACATTTTTAAGGTTATGGTGGGTATGAAAACTTATTATAAATTAAATGCATGCAAGAATTATGTTTTAATATTTAAACTACATAGAAAACGAATGGATTAAAACTTTATGAAAGTTCATAATAAAATTAAAATAAATAATTTTAATCAAAAACTATCAAAAATGACTTAACTTAATATAGTGATGAGATTAGCTCTTTTGACAAATGCAGATCAGTCATTGTGGTATTCACAGGTAAACGCGCTTCCATGTGTAGGGCGAAAGTATTCGGTCGATCAAACTTCTAATTTAGTTTTCTTTTTAACTTTTTCAAAAAAAAATTATTTTTTTATTCACAAAGTGAAGTTTATATTTCCAAACACGGTCGACTAGCGCATGCTAACGTGTGTTGGACATTAAAAAATTGTTTTCTCTAAAAACGAAGAAGACACGACGATCTAGTTCCATAAAACCTACATTTCGATTTCTCCAAAAGCAAAGCACTTCACCACACACAAAGTGTAGTAAGATTAGTATGCAGATGCCGACATAGACTAATTACCAAATAAAATGGCAGTAAATATTTAGTTACATATATCAATATTCCATTACCAAAAATATTTACCAAAATGTTAAGCTAATATTTATGTATAAAGTTTTTTTAGAAATATTAATCCTTCTAATAATAAGAAAAGCTTTAATTGAATGAATAAAAGCCGCAAATTATGCTATAAATAATATGGAAAAACAAAATTATTTCTTCGCCCTGAAAATGTAAAAACATAAAAAATGACAAAAGAAATAAAACAAAAATTTAACATACTTAAAGCAATAAAATAAACTTCCAGCATATAAACAAACAAATCATGCTATTAATATCCGCCTAAAAGTTGGCTAATATAATAATTCCCATGCAGCACATTTGTAAACAATTGCAACGCAAATAAGTCAAAAGAAAACCGAAAAAGAAAGAAAGAGAGAGAGAGAGAGAGAACAAGAAGCGGAGGAAATAAAAGAAAGAAAGGAAAAAATGTCTAACCAAAATATATGTAATAAAAATACATAATATTTCTTGTTTTATTGCTGCTGTTTCTCCTGATGCTGCTGCTACTGCTAGTGATGTGTTAAATTATTTCTTTACTCTTCTGTCCGTTTGGCTCAGCTGATTTTTAACATGCATATAAATTCGAAATGAAATTGTGTACAAATTCCTATGCATGTACACAAACGTGCAAATACACTCATACATACATACGAATTCATATTTACTCTGACAAATAACTGTTGTTTAACTTCCGCCAACACAAAACACACACAAAATGGGATGAATTTTTTATTTTTCTTCCTCACTCTCTCTCGCTCTCTAGCTTTGCCCTTACTTTTTGCTCTAACACAGTAATTCGTCTTAGCCACTGACGAATTGGATTATGAGAAAGAGGGAAATAAAGAGAGTTCGCGTTTAGAAGGCAATGATGACGTATTTTTTCTTTTATAAAACTCAATCAGAGTTTGAATGAAAATTTCAATGGTGAGTACAAATAAAAATACATATCTCTCGTTTGCTGCAAGAATGTCATAATCCAAAAAAAAAAATCGACCTAAGTATGAAGAACTAAATGAAGAAAATGTTTTGTTATTGGTTTCTACCGAGTTGTAGTTCATTGAAATCTTTAAATGTGATTTTCTGGAATATTTGTTTTTTGACTTATGACAGTCTTGCAGCAAACGTACGATTTATTAATTGAAAGAAGTGGGAAAATAGCAATGGGAGAATGAGTTGGGAGAGAAAAAAAAAATAATGACAGAAGAGCAACATATCCAAATACACGCTATGAAAAATTGCAATCGTTTTAATCTCAGCAAAAATTATATCACCAAAAAATTGTAGTAATAACATATAACATTTATTGTTGTTGCTGCTGTTTTCTCTTATGTTATTGTGTTGGAAATGTAAATCAATTTAATTTTATTTGTAATATAAATATGTAGTGTTTTTATTTATTGCAATCACAGTGAAATTCAAATCTATATTGAATTTTGTGGTTTTAAATTTATTTATGTTTTTTTTTTCAATATTTTATACTTGTAAAATTTTTGCAAAAATATTTTATGAAAATTGCAAAATTAGCACCTAATAATTAGTTACTAGCTTTTTGTTTATTTTACATTTATTTTTATTACAACTATTTATTAATTATTGTTACTAATTAAAATTTTAATTTACGCATAATTGAAAATTAAATATAATACAATTTAATGGTTTTATTTATTTCAAATACTTAAACCTGTTGAAATTTTTTGTACTGTATCATTAATGTTACCTGTTCAAATTACATTATTATTTTATTTAATTTATTTAAATGTGGAATTCAATTATATTTAAATTATTTTTTGTGTTGCCTTTGATAACCCAATAAGTCTCGCCGCATTGGTTCAGAAGCTATGTAAGTGATTTGTATAGCAATATTTATTTACTCTTAGAATGCTGTTACTGGTGCAGAAACTGCAGAACTGTGGTGTCGATCGCTTTTAAAATGCTCACTAGTAAATTTGATAACCGGGCAGGTCGTAGATGCTCTTCGAAATGTTTGGGACAATTAGATGTCGCACCTCCAATACAAAAGGAACTTTTAAATTGGCATATCTGGAGAGTCATTGCAAAGAAGGCAATGAAAGGAAGGAAGGAAGGATTCGAATGATGGTCATTTGGACAGAGCTTGATCAATTTTGGATAAATGTGATAAATGTGATCCAAAATATTTTGTATTTTTTCTATATGTACTTATCGATATAGATATAGACATTTTTATAGCCCCTGCCATGAAAGCTTTTTTTTTAATCCTAATGCTTTGCCTTTTTAGTATTATGTTTTATGAAATGTTTATTAACTCTTCTCTGCAGCTCCTTTTGGGATATTGCTCCAATACAATGAAAAATTTAGTTTTCCCCAATTTTTCTAACTTTTCCAGGGCTCTGGATAAGTTTTTTTTTAAATCAAAAAAGACACCAACTGGATTTCATGGTGCAAAATTCAACTGGTATATTAAATTCAACACCGGATGAGCTGTCATTGCACTATGGGCCCAATGACGGGGTTTTGAGGAAAAAAGTCCATATTTGAATTAAACTGTTTTTAAAAAGTAAAAGTAAAGTGTGTACCTAACATATTTAAATATACAAAAATAAAAAATTGGAGCCAAGTGGCAACTCATGATTTAAAGCCAAACTGTCGAAGTTATAATTCTTTGTTTTGCTTAATTTTCTGATATTTGACGCCAGCGTAATAAGGAACTTTTAAGCTTAAAAAAATTTTGTAAACTGAAAAATACTCATACAGGTGTGTAAATTAAGATGTCATTAACCAAATTCATAAAAATTGTGATTTAGTACATAATTGGTGGTGTTAAAGTGTGTAGTGTTTTACACGCAGTTCTGGTTATCGTCCCTGTATTTGTTAGAGCAGTACTTTGTTTATTCGGGCGTATCCGTTCAACAGTTTATATATATTTATTCCTATTAATCTATTAAGGAGCAAAGGGGCGTTACAATATTATTTCAATCTACTCTATCATTCGCGCGTCTTTTGATCTCATTCCAAGTTAACTGGGTGTTTTCTAGCTCCGTTTCAATCTGCCTTCTCCAAGTGTGTGCAGGGCGACCTCTGCGTCTGCTGCCTTGAGGGTTCCACATTATGGCTCGTTTGGCAATGTCCAATCCAGCTCCATTTACGTTTTAAGATTTCCTGTTTGATAGGAAGTTGTACAGCCAAAGACCATAGCCGGGCGTTTGTAATCGTGTTTGGCCAGAATATTTTAAGAATTTGGCGAAGGCATTTGTTAATGAAGACCTGCACTGCTTGTATGTCTTTCGTGGCCGCATTCCAGGTCTCGCAACCGTAAAGCGATGCCGATTTTACGTTCGAGTTGAACATTTTTAGTTTGGTGCGATGGGAAATGACATTCGACCTCCACACTGGGAACAAAACGTCAAAAGCTTGCTTACCTTTAGCTAGTCGGTTTGTGACGTCTGCAGACGACCCGCTATTTTTGTCAAGCATGCAGCCCAGGTAACAGAAGCGGTCCACGTTCTCGAGTGGATTGTTGTAAATGAAGAAATCCTGGTTGCACTCAGTATTAATACGAAAGACTGTGGTTTTACCAACTTTTATTCTTAGACCAGCTTTGATTGCGTTTTCAGCAACTAGTTCGATTTTCTTCTTACTGTCTGTATGGGTGTTGCTTAAAAGACAGATGTCATAAGCATAGTCTAAGTCTTCGAGTCTCTCCGTTAAACCCCATGGAATGCCTCTTTTTTCCTTTGTGGCCTTCGTGAGTACAACGTCCAGAACGGTGTTAAAGAGTAATGGAGTTAGGATGCAGCCTTGCCTCACCCCAGATTTTACCATTATCTTATCGCCAAGCTGTTCCTCATGATGAACGCGGCACGTTGCTTGAGCATAAAGCGCTTTAACAAGATTAATCAATTTCTTTGGTATACCTTTGCATTCAAGCGCCTTCCAAATGGCCTCATGTGCTGAAGTGTCGAAAGCTTTTTCGAAATCTACAAACACCATGTATAGGGGAGATCTCCACTCGACGGATTGTTCCACGATTATACGTAAGCTGTTTACATGATCTACACAAGATTTATGAGGGCGAAACCCAGCTTGTTCTTTCCTCATATTAGGCAGAATTGCTTCGGCTAACTGCTTGTTTATAATATGGGTTATGATTCAACAATTTGCATGTGGAGAAATGTTACGTTGTATGCTTTTGTGTGTTGTGACGACCTCGATAGTCGAAGATAGTCGATTCCTGTCTTTTATTCATTTTCGATATGAAGTGGATGAAAATTATAAGAATGTGTAAAAGTACACACCTTGTTTAGTAATAGCAAAACCACCGAACTGTAGGTCCTACCATCGCCAATGTGGTCTAGTGGCAGAGTGCCATACTCTTGTCTCTGGAGACCCGCGTTCAATTCTCGGCTTGGGTATGTTTCTTATCTATCTTTCTTTCTTTCTTGGGGCTATGGTACAATAGATCTTATAGGTCGCAGGGTCTGACTATCGAGTCGTCCTTTTTTCAAAAAATAATAATAAATGTGTTGATAAATTGAATTGCAGGAAACTGCCATAATCTATAGTTTTTCCGATTATGAAATGCTAAATTGTATACAATTTAATCAAATTTTGTCTTTTTAGTTGAAATAAATCTTGATGGTGTTGTCAGCAAAGACTATTTTTGTAAGCCGTACTAAGCACTGGTCGCGATGTTTAACAATAGATACAGAAAATAAAAATTTGTCATGAACTATACTATAAATAAAAAAGTTATGCAGTTTTTACTTTTTTCTACCAGTGTAAATTGTTGTAAATCAAAAATGTGTGTTTACATCTACAACGATCAAAAGATTATATGAAATTAAAGAGAAAGGAAATTAAAACTCGAAATAAATAGTTAGAAGCACATTACTCATGATAACGGAATCAGAGAAGCTGTATGCAATTTATTTGTGACATGATAAATTTAATGAACAACACACACACACACACAAATACGTTTATAAATAAATGCAAATGTTGCTATGAGTACTTTTAAAAAGACAAATTTTATAACTACATATAGAGTAACAAATATTTATTTAATTTCCTTTTATTTTAACAAAATATTGTGATCAAAAGCATACAAGCAAAGCAAATGACACTCAATCTAATTCATGCTAACAATACATACACATATAAATACAAAGAAAATATATACTCACACACATGCATATATGTAGAAACTTATGACATATTTAATGCAATTTATATTTGTTCTTTTGTCTGTTACTTGCATTTTGTTATGTTTAATTCTCTAGTACCAAGAAGCATTCTTCTTTCTAGCTGCTATTGTGTCTTATTTATTGTATAATGCTCTTAAGTTAAGCACTAACATACAAATGTCATAAACAATTGCATATATATGTAGATGTAAGTATATATTCTTATATGTGTGTGTGTGTGCATATGTGAATATGAAATTATTTATGTGCATTTGCTTTGTTTTCTCATTCTGGAGAGTTAGAGTAGTGTTGATTTTAATCTACTTAAACAAATTTGATTAGGAGAATCATAGATACACACATACAGACATAAACTCTGGTATATAAATAATACAATATTATATAATGTTAGATGTTGTTAGAAAGGAAATTCAATTAAGATGGCGACTATGCTAAGGGAATAATATGTACAGGAAATTAAAAATGAGTAATTAAAAAATTATAAACATATTTTTAATTATTTTTGGTCAGCAAGAAACTAAAGCTAGTCTAAAACCATTAGGGTAACCATGCTGGATCATAGCTCGGGCAAAAAATATGAAAACTAGATCCTTCTGTGATATAGCCAAGGGGCATCTCCTGATTTGGTTTATCACTGGTATATAACAACGTAATACCTGAACAACTATAGAGGCACTAATTTAAGTACTTAAAATATATTTTTGTTTAAGCTTAGATTTCAATTTTATTCAACCAAATTTCAACCGCTGACAAACAATCTTTCCTCAGTTACAGCACTGAGATTTCCTGCCGAAATTTTAAATTAAAATTTTAAAAGTACAACATACATATTTGTATATTTAGGTCAGTTAAACATTGAATACCGTATATATTTTTAAGAGGCCCATGTCGATTGAGTGCAGAAAATGCGATGTTCGCAGTATTTTTATTGAAATGTAAAGGTTAGTAGTATTTTAATTTCGATTGCTCAAATATAACCATACGTTGATTTAAATTGCTCTAAACTATCCCAACGGCAAAGTAGACAATGCTCTACAAAATTAATCGAAAAAATTAAGTCAGCCAAAGTAGATTTTCGAATGCTATTGATTGTCTACTGATAACAGAATGAATTATTTTTAACACGGCAATGCCATAGGAAAGTAATGCATAAAACTTGTACTGTTTATTTATTTGATTACTTTTGTAATGCATTGTCTACTTTCCCATAGGGTTGGAATATAAACGCTAACGTCCATTCATTTATGTGTATGTATATTTGTTTACATGTATGTGCGTATTTAATTGAATTGAGCTTTGAAGACCTTGCTGCTGGCATATGCAGCAATACGAAACAATACAAGCAGAATAAAAAAAATGCAAATGGAAAATTGCATTTCACTGAGACATATGTACATTGTACAAATTATACAAATGTATACTGTCATACAGATGCATACGAGTAGTAGTGGATTCGGAAATTTCTGAAGAAGGAAAGGAGTTTTATGATAGTGGTACATAATCGGTGGAAAACTAAAATTAAGAAACCGGGTACTGTCATCAATATAAAGTAAACCTCGCTACGAAGAAATCCTTCGCAAGCCATATTCAAAAGAATTCACGATTTTCCATCGATCACTATATTTGTAAAGCATCAATAAATTACATAGTTGAACCAACTGGAATACCAGCAAATTTAGGTCTTGAAAATTGACTAGTAGCAATGGAAATACCCAAAGAGAAGAGGAAATAAAATTTGGGAAGAAAATGAACAGTCAGCAGTTCTTGGTTAACCAAAATTTTAACTGATACTCGTACTAATACTTAGAATTTTGGTACTGGTACTTGAAAAAACTTAATTATGATTTTAGAAAATAAATATTCTTAAAAATATTTAAAATTCTTGAAATCACCTAAAAAAACATGGAAATTTTTAAGGTTAATTAAAAATACCATACTTGAAATAATTGAAATGCTTAAAAATAATTAAAATAATTAAAAACGCTTGAAAATAGTTGCAAATTCTTAAAAATAATTTAAATACTTGAAAGTATTTGAGAATAGTGAAAATAATTGCAATGGTTAAAAATGCTTCAAAATGCCGGAAAATTTTGAGGGATACTAAAAAATTTTGAAAATACTTGAAAATATGTAATTGAACTAATATTATACAAAAACTACAAATAGCTGAAAAATACTGAAAGACGATTGACAAGACTTAAATATACTTGAAAACATAATTAAAATTAATAAAAATGCTTAAAATACTTGAAATTACTTGAAAAGAGTTGAAGTGCTTAAAAACACTTCAAAATTCTTGGAAGTATTTAAAAAAATACTTCGGAATACTTCAAAATAGTTGAAAATACTTGAAAACAATTGAAAATATTCTAAGATGCTTGAGAATTCATGAAAGTGCTGAAAAATACTTTAAAATTTATCAAAATACCTGAAAATTCTTTCTACTTGACAGTGTGACTCGAAGTGACTCGAAGTGACTTCAAAGCAGTCATGATTTTGGAGTCATAAGATTTGCAATCTCATGATTTGAAAAAGAAAATTGCATTCCCTTGACTCTAACAAAGACTTTTCTAAATGAATAACCAATCGGCGACTCCAAAAAAGACTTCCAACTGCCTTTTTTATTCTAGCGTCAAATAAGTTATTCAGTAACTGCAATCATGAATTGTCGGTTATTAACTATGACTTCAAGCTATTGCAATTAGATTGATTGCATTCTTTTACAGCTCTGTCATAAATACTGAAAAAAAAATTTAAAAACTAGAATATATACATATTTGAAAAAAAAAACAAATGAATTAAAATACTTAAATATAGTTCAAAATTCTGAAAATACTTGAAAGTAATTGAATTAATGAAAACATTTTCAGATGTATGAAAATTTCTGAAAATAAATACTTGAAAAAAACATTTATTTTTGAAAACCCTTAAAAATACATGAAAGTTTTTTAAAAATAATTAAAATACCAGAATATACACAAGAATACCAGAAAACACTTAGAAATTGAAACTTGAAACTACGTGGAAATACCTGGAAATCCTTAAAAATACTTGAAAGTACTTGAAATTAATTGAAAACACTATACAATTCATGAGAATTGACGAAAATGCTTAAAAATGCTTTACAATATTTGATAAAGTTTGAGAATACTTGAAATACTTAAAAATACTTGGAAGATTTTGAAAATACTTTGAAACACTTAACAATAGTTTGCAATAATATACTAATTACGGATACTGAAAGAGCACTATATACAAAAGATTCGTCCTATCTAAGACAGATTGCTCAAAGTTTTTTGATTACATGGAAATCAACTAGTCACAGTTTCTTTTTTATCAAATTTTCATATTATTATGAAGAAAATGAAAATCTGCCCTGAGCTAGAATTTTTATGCCTTTGAAGTACTTAAATAAAAACAAATAAAATAATGATATAATTTTTAAAATAGTACTTCATTGACATCATTTAGTGCCTATTGTCCCTTTAGCTTCATTTACTTGCACTTTGGCTTCAAAATTAAAATATATTAATGCAAAAAGAGAGAATGGAACAAAAAAAATTATATCTGCTACACAAAAAAGAAAACCCACGAACACACACAGCTACAAGCAAACATAGGCATACATAAATAAACGTATGTTTGTATATATAAATTTGTATGTCACTAATGAAAATCCACAATTTCATCTGAAATTGTGTGAAATAAATAGCGGAGGAACACAAGGAAGGATCACAGCGAAAGCAGAGCATAAAAAATGTGCGTGTGCCAGGTTTCCCAGTAGGAGCAAGATATATGCAGTAAAAGGTAGTGGTAAGAATGCGCTTGTTGGCTTGTATGCAGAAGTAATGGTTGGGCAAGGCAGCCTCACATAGGCCACTGTTGGTGTATAGTGATACCACGACTCTCCCTTGTGTCTTATTTGTTTAAGATGGCAGATTTTCTGTGTGCTTTTTATCAAAGTCGAAACTACTAATTTTTCACGTGAAAATTTTCAGTTGTTCTAAGAAAGGCTTGGCTGTAGTAATAGACAGCAAAAAAAAACTATTGATGTTGCCTAGTTCGACTAAAAATTCGAGGTGGAAAGCAAAAAAGTAGCACGGAAGTTCAACTGAGTTTATGCTATAATTACAGTGAGAGCAATGCAATAAATGCTGAAGCCTTCCTGAATCGCTTTCATACCCGCTGGTTTTTTGTTTAGCCACTTGGTATTTTATGTTGAGTCACCTAAATTACTAAGTCAGGCGGCAGCAGCTGAAACATGAGAAGAAGCAACAGTAAGTAAAGTGAAGAGAAGCAACAGCAGCGCTAGTTCCAGCAAAAACAACAACATCAGCAGCAAGTGTGTCAGCCATAGGGAATAATAATGAACATCATTACGAAATGCGGCGGCGGCAATATATATATATAAAATAAATTTAAATAAAAAAAATAAATAAATTAATGGTCGTCGCGGTATGAAGAAGAGAAAGAAGTAAAAGCACAGAGGGTGGTGCGATAAAAGTGAGAGTCAACCAGCTTGTATACATTGGAGGCAAAGAACATTGAAAAGTAACAAACCAGAAGTGTACAAAAAAAAAAAAAAAACTCTGGCATAGAAAGTGGAAGTAAAAATTTTCCATGGTACAAAAAAAAAATAAATATAAAGTTAAATTAGGTTAAATTAATTGTATTCTAAATGTGCAAAGTATATTAATTTTATAATATCAAAAAAGAAAAAGAAAGAAAAACATAATGAAAAGCACGCAGACCAAAACAACATTAGATATCGTACTTACTTGCTTACTTAGAAGTAATCAATTTGAAATGGCTTAGAAACAAATATAAACGGGAACAAGAGAAAGAGAGAGACTAATTGATTGTATAATATAATTTCATGAAAAATGTGGATTGAATTCATTATAAAAACGTTGAAAAAGGAAAAGAAATTAAAACACCTAACAGTATGCTATAAAAAAATAAGCTCCCAGCACTTTAGCTCAAAAAGTTAAGGGGGTGAGAGCAAAAGCGTACCGCAATTAAAGTCAGTAAAAACCTAAAAAAAAAAAAAACAAAAGGAATAAATGTTATATTTCACCATTAAATTGAAATTTACAACAATTGAAGTATGGCATCTCATATGCTATCCCAAAAGGTATGCAATTAAATGCATGAATTTCTTTTAATCTTGAATAAAATTTGTAATGAAATTTTTATGTAAAAAAGAGGGAAAAAGAGAGAGTGTAAAAGAGGAGTAAAGTATACAATGTATAATCTGAAAGCAATAGTGAATCCAAATGTGGAGGGGGGCGGTGGGAGTGGCTTGGAAATAAAACTTAACCTTCACGATAAATATTTCAATAGTTAAGATTTTCGTTTCTTCCCAAAATCTTATAGGAACAATGATCATAAGTCCTTGAAGTAAATGAGTTTAAGAAGAAAAGAATAACCTGAAACCCTACGCCTTCTTTCAAAATTTCTGTATCCTGGCTGAAAGTAATAAAATTTTATCATTAAAAGCAATAAATTGCACAATGGCTTAAAGTCACAGACTTATTTATTAACAAGCATTTAGACAATTGATTGCATAGTTGCCTAAAAGTATGCAAACATTTATTTAAATTGTCCTCAAATTATACCGCACAATTATAAGGTATGTACTATGTGTTGGTGGTGGTTGGGGCGCAGTGAGTGGGATGTGGTTCGTAGTTGTTGTACTTCTGTACTACAGTGGATGCTGTGAACCGCAAAGTAACAAGGTAACACGTAATTTAAGGTGGCCATTCATTTAAAGTTGTGGTTTAAAATTGAAAGCAAACAGAAGTGGCCGCTTTTTTCTATTTTCTATTTTTTTTCTCCTATCAAAAGCCATAAAATAAAAATAGCACACAGTTTGTTGGTACATACTTTTTTTTTATCGTTTTCGCTGGTAGACACATTTAATTGCATTGGCGCCTAAAAATATGCACATGTTTACATATGTAAATGGCTTTAGACTGTGTATGAGGATTTTTTCACATTTTATTTTGTGCTTGATCTCCTTTTTTTCCTCTTTTTTTTGTTCCTTTAGCGTGGGGTTAAGATTTTTCATTATTTTAAAAGAGTTGACAGATTCTTTTTATTTGTTTATCATTTCATTATGTCATCATGTTTTTTATTTTTCATTTTAGAAATGATATACTCTTTTGTTCAATTGTCTGTTTTAAATTATTGAGTTCAAAATCAAATGAGCTTTCTTCTTTAGAACAATCACTGCTCCTGTTAACAGATTTGTTGCAAATTTGCATTTAAATAAGCATGAAGTTTATAGCAAATTTATTGGAAATAAATGTCATCCTGACTCAGCTGGCAATTTGAAAATAAGCTGACTAAAAAATTTATACACTTTCAGGTGTTTTTTTATCGTTATTTTTCTGCTAGAAATAAAGCGAAAGTATCAGCTCAAAGTAGTGGAAGTTTATATAACTAAACTAATTTTTTTTTTAAATTCAAGTCGCTCTTCATATTAGTCAGAGTTACAAAATTAATTCAAAAAGAGAATTACGCTCTTGCCAGAAATGCCACACAGCACAAAATCACGTTTACATTTTCTTTAACTCTCGTCACGTTTTCTCCTACAAAATGAATTGTTTTTTCTCTAAAGAAAAAGCTGCTACTTATATGCAGCTAACAAGTCTTTATTTTTATTACACTTGAAGAACTTATACTTTTGCTTCAAGTCTTACAACAACAATAACCTACATGATACAGGATTCTCTTTTTATTTCAAGCTCTCTTTACCTACGTGGAAATGCACGAGTTGGGAATACTGTGAAAAAGACATCAAAATGCTATAAAACTAAAAATGCAACGCACATTTTTATATTGTTGACGGTGGTTGCTGCTGCTACCTACGATCTTCATGTAATGTACTACTTCATCTTCATCTGTGAGCGTACTTAAATTCCTATATACAAAAGAAATGTAGAAATATAAGAAACTAATAGGAAAATCAAGGACAATCAATAAAGAAAACGGAAAGAAGATATAAAAGATTTTCTTTAATATTGTCTCCAATATTTATTTATTTTTTTATTGCTGAATTTCAAAATCTGAAATGAGAAGATATGGCAAGCAGATAGTGCATTATGAATATAGTATTAGAAGCTGAACGGTAGTACGGAATTTTTCTGTCTGACCCTTAAAGGAAAAATTGTACACTTTAAAACGGAGTAGGGAACCACAAGCATTCCATTATTCGGTCAGACTAATGAAAAAAGGTGAGCCTACGAGTTTTAATCTTCTTGTAGCTAAAAATGGGCGTTAACACATGAAGGCTTCTCCAAAGCCACAACAGAAGTCATTGAATGATATTAAACCTGTCATTCTTGCAGCATGTCCCTCCATTAAGCTGTGTACTATGAACACCGAAATCGTTGTGCTGATGGAGCTACGGCTGAAGCTGAATAGATGTCTAGTACATATTTTGTCTATGGTT
Source organism: Toxonevra muliebris (assembly GCA_963691655.1). Classification (NCBI taxonomy): domain Eukaryota; kingdom Metazoa; phylum Arthropoda; class Insecta; order Diptera; family Pallopteridae; genus Toxonevra; species Toxonevra muliebris. The sequence continues at coordinate 86,113,673 of OY829328.1, read as the reverse complement.
GTCTATACCACAATTATGCTCTGGCACCTAGGATATTTTGCTTCTCCAGATGGTTTTGCTTGTTGGACAATTTAACAGGTGTGAAGGAAACCCCAACGGTACCAGAGGGTGTTTGGCTAAAACATCAGCCTAACACTTACCTGAGAAACAGTATAAGTGAACCCTCGAATGACTCGGCAAAAAGTTTATTGAAGATCGGCACTCAAAAAAAAACTTTGTTGTAGTGAAAACACCAGCAAGAGATCTGATTGCTGTTTGACTGTCAGTGAAATCGTTGCAAATAAGTCATTAAGTTTGAGATCTAACTTGCTGGAGAAAATCCCGAAACTATGTTTGAATAATCTGTGTAGATGCCAGTAGAATTTTCAGTGGCATTTTTGTCTTTGACTCATGCCTCACTACTGGAGATGTGGATAGAAACTTGTACTTTAAATTAGGAGTAGAGCTGTCAGTAGTCTATCTGTCGGTACATTGTTACATTGTTAAATCATTAGCAATGATTAGAATGGCTCTATGAAATATAGCCCCAAAATCAAAAGTGAAATATCACCCCAAAAATGGGTCCATTTTTCAATATTAACCCAACATACAAATTGAAATATGGCCCCAAACTGAAATGAAAAAAGTCCCCAATATTTTTTTTCTCAAACTTTATTTAAATGCTTCCATAAATGTAGCAAAAACATTAATTGTATCATCTATCTTATATTTACAAAAACGACAACTTATTATTTGCGACAACCATATTATTTGCAAGTGAAGTGGCCTAGAATTTAAAGACGAAAGAGGTAAAAATATTCATAAGGAAATTATGAACAAAAAACTCTTACAGCCAAACATTTTTTCTAGAAAACAAAAGTCGCGAGGGAAAATTTATTTAGGAAAAAATCGCGCGATTTATTTAGGAAAAAATCGCGCGATTCATTTGGGAAATAATCGCGCGATTTTTTCCTAAATAAATTTTCCGTCGCGATTTTTTTTAGTGAATAAAGTTTATTATTATCTTCATCATTTTCTCATTTTTAATTCAAAAATATTCATAAGGAAATTATGAACAAAAAACCCTTGCAGCCAAATATTTTTTCCAGAAAAGGGAAAGTTTATTTAGGAAAAAATCACCCGAAACAAAAAAAGGAAAAATGGCCCCTAAACGATTGGAACTATGGCCCCAAATTTTCGTGTTGTTGTAAATAATAGAATATTTTTAGGTGATTTTTCACTTTTGATTTTGGGTCATTTTTCCTGGGGCCATATTTCATAGAGCCGATTAGAATAGCTGAGATATTTATCAAGAAAGTGGAGTTATCTTTCACCAGAGGGGCTAATGGAAAAGAGATAAAAATCTCAAGTAATTCTTGCGTCTTTGCGTTTTTAAGGCTACTTTCTCCCTCCTCCCCTGCCCCCTCTTCTTCTAAATACAAAATTTTTTTTATGTTCGTCTTAATCTCCAGGTAAATTTTAAATTCATAACAACTTTTGAAAAATATTTGTAATATTTTATGATTCCAACATTTTTATCATGATATCGAAAATTTTTGTAATATACCTAAAAAAAAAAAAAACAAAAAGAATTGTATTTGTACACAGTAATTTTTTTTTTTTTGATTTTTTTGGAACAGACTTGAATAGCTTGAGCACTGACTGGGATATCGAAAAACAGTTCTATCAAAGTTTAAACTGTTTGCGTGTTAACAAAATGATAAAATTTATTTGATTGTGCACTTGCAAGTAAAGTGCTTCAATAACTCTTATACTTTCAATATGAAAAACTATAAAACTTTTAAATATAAAATAAAAGTATCAGTAATACATACAATATATTTTCAATACACTGGCAAAAAAAAAAAGAAATGGTGTTTGAGTGTCTAACATAAATCAGGGAAATGGAATCGAAATAAAAAAGAGAAGGATACTGCTGCTACTGCTGATGCACTAGAATACTACACATTACATACCACAGAAAATGATGGCACAATCACGCTCGCTGTTTCAAATTGTATGTAAAAAGTATAGGCCCAGCAAAAAAAAAAGCAAAAAAGTTAATAATTTTTAAAGAATTTCAAAATAAATTCGAATATGACGATGTTAACCATAAAATACTAATGTTCGCCTTTGAGGCGCCACGAATTCAATTTCTCAAACAGAAAATATACAAAGTGCTCCTTTTTAAAGTGAATTATTTCTGTTAAAATTAAAAATATGAATTGAATTTAATTTATTTTTTTATTCTACAAACATATGAAATTTTAAAAAGGCAAATTTGATTTTTTTACAAAAGTGCCTCACAGGCGAATGTAAGTATTAAACAGCAATAAATTTACTTTAGTATTCTAGGGTTAAGCATATTGTGATAGAAAAGCAGTTTACAAAAATAATTTATAAACTAGATTTAAAACAGTGACGGTCATTGTACATAAATAATACAATGCATTTGAATTTAAGAAGCTTTTACTTTCAAAAAGCATAAGCGAAAAAAGATGCAGTCATAACTGCACAGCTTAAAGTTTATTTTTGCATCAAAGCTTACATTTGCCCGTCACTGTTTTAGTATTAACCCTTAGAAAGTCATCAACTTTTGGCATGATTTTTAAAACCATTAGGTACTCAATTTATTTGCTGGGTTTTTGAATGCATGCACATACTTGAAGAAAGGAACAAACTCGAAAGGGATATGAAAGTTTTAAAAGTGATATAACTACATACGAGTAGATGGCATTAGATTCCCATAGAGCATGAACATATTACAACCACAGGAATGTGATATTCTCTAGTATAGAAAGAGCAAAAAGGTATCACGATGTTAATGGAAAGTGCTTGTGAAGTGTCGAAAAAATTTTCCCCTTGTGTCGTGTAAAAACTAAAACACAAATATTTTACGCGTCTAGATTTATTTTGTGCACACTTTGCACATTGTGTAAGATTTAGAAAAGTTTGTCTTTCATATTTCAGGCATGAATGCATATTTCATATTCAAACTTTTGCTTTAAAATTTGTAAATCTTTGTGGAAAATCGCTGTGAAATAAATTCCCAAAAACTTTTTTTTTTTAGCGCAAGCTACAAAATTTCAAACTGTCTCTTTTTTTTTTTTGTTATTTTCTTCAGAAATTTGTTAGCATATTTAAAACGCTGTACACTTATGATTACATATTTAAAATCTGTAATGTTGTAATGGCATTTTAAATGATGCGCTAGCTGTACTTAACATTATCTACGCTTAAATGCTTTAGTAATTACTTATGTAATTAAAAAAAGAAGAAGCTGGAGAGAAAATCTAATCAAAATGTCGCCAAATTAAGGGAAAACCGAAAAATGAAACGCGAAAAAGTTAATAATTTAATAAAGCACTTTATCATTATCGTTAATGTTAATGTTTTAATGTTAATTAAATTAGCTAACTATGTACATTTTAGATGTGTTGGTGATGGTGCTGTTGATGTTGCTAGTGGGCGCGTTCAAAAGTTAATTAATACAATTAATGTTGCGCACAAAAAAAACACATAATAATAATTGTTCAATTAGTGCTCGGAGCTGCCATTCGTTGTGTCAAATGGAAACTTTAGGTATACTGCATAATGTGACAAAAACTAATTTACCAGGTCAGGCTTAACCTGAAGATTATCGCTACAGGGCTCCTGAACCAGGGCAAAGGAAATACTCTTATCTCTACTCTATGGTCCTGAAAAGTGCTTCAGCTCAATGGAGATTTATTTGACTACCCCCCTTTGTGTATTTTCAAGTATTTCCCCCGCGATCCCTTATCTGTGATCCAGAGAGAAGAGAGGCTCGCGGGTTACATTTTTTTCTTTAACAGGTTAAAATAAATTACTGATATGATGACATCTTTACTCGAGGCTGAAGGAAAATTTATAGTGTAGTGAATTGATAGAAATAAAAATTAAATGTCACGTCGGTGTCATGTGAGGTTTCATAGTATTTGTGTGTGTATAAATAAATGTAGTGGTGGTTATGTTAAACTTTTCGTACCGCTAAATAAAAGGTGGTGAATTGCATCCCGAAAGTCTTGTTATTAGAATAAACTGATTAAGATAAGTGATTTTTTAATATTAACAATAAGACCCTAAAAGTATATCGCACTTTTATTATTTGTTTGTAAATATTGTAGTTGCTTTCGTTTTTTTTTTTTGGAACAGCAAAAGAAATATTAAAGAGCTCCGGTTTTCGTCTCCCAACACTCCTGTGCCAAATATGCTTACTCTGATCTGACAGATCAAAGGGTGGTTAATCGTACCACAAAAGTATACTATTTTGTTATTAGTATAAACAGATTGAGAAAGGTAAATTTTTAGTAGTAAAAATAGGACACAGCAAGCCCAAAAGTATGCAACAAATAATTTATATATAAAAAAATGATTGTAGAATATACTTATATATCAATAGAATTAGTGGAATATATCAAAAATTGTTTTAATTTTTTATATATTTCATTGTATAGTTTATTTAAGTTTATAGTTTATTCTTTCTTAATTAGAATTGTAAAATAATATCAACATTAAGAGATGTAGACGTGCAAAAAGCGAAGAAAGTGCGTTGAAAATAGAAAATGGAAACTCAAAGAAACACTTGGGCTTTGCCCTTTTTTGGAATATAAAAACGAAAACTTTTATAATGAAGTAAACAGCAATACGTAAAGTACTAATATTATTACATCATGTGACGAGTGCAGAAGAGACTAATTTTAGTTCTATATTGATGAACAAATCCGTAGAAAATTCTTACGTATGAATTTAATTGAGAGGGTAAATAAAATTAACAATAAAACTAAAAAAAAAAATATCTTAAATTTCAGATAACTTTTTAAATATTCATGAATTTTTCAAAGCATGTGTCTATAACAAAAATAAAGCATCAGGTGTCATAGCTGCTTAAGTAAGTAAATCTGCACATAAACACATATGTTTATACACGTTATCTAGACATAAGTATCCTTGTACTTATATAAATTTTTTCCTACACAACAATAGCAAACAAAAAAAAAATCCAAAAAATTCATACGCTCAATTGTCGTAATCATTATTCTTGACATCATCTTCAAACTTAAACATAACTCAAGTTAAGATATACACAAGTACGACGAGTGTGACTACGAGTATATATTTCTATGTTCACTCTACTGTAAAGTGTCATCATGTATGTGCCACAATAGCGTTTTCAGACTTTTGTGTGCAAAAGTGTGACGAAAAGACAATAGAATATTTAAAGAATGTAAAAACGGAAATCTTTGACGAAGCTACCTACTCAAATCCTTGCAACGCGACTGTACTGAGTATAAAACGCGCATATGTGCTGTGATAAACGTTCAACAGAAAATAATCTATGTGCAATGATCATGTGTTAAATAAAGTGAGAGAGTAGGGAAACGAGTGGAGAGAAGGAAGGCAAAGAAAGGGAAAGAAGAGTGGAGTAGTAAGGGGGAAAATGGGAGGTAATAATAATGAAAGTGTCTGTAAAAACGAAAATAGGAAAATCTTTGTACTTAGCAAAAGTGTATGCTGCTTAAATTAATATTTTCACAAGATTAAAGTCAACGAGTAGAGCGAATGTAGCGTAGTGAAAAATATCGCTTTAATTTATTTAGAAAATTACAGGAAATTATCTGTTGATGAAATTTTGGGAGGTAATTTAAATTTCTTGTTTTTCGCTAAGAAAATGACATTGAGTTACATGTTAATTAATTAATATAAATGTTATCATACATACAAAAAAAAAGGAAATCAAAATTTCATTATCAGTTGCGAAAAATTAATTACAATCTTATGCTTATGAAATGTTGAAATGTGGGCGGAAATCTTAACTAAAAGTTTGTTTTGGAAAACTTTTAAAATTCTTGGCAAATATAGTATTTGTTAGCCTGAATTTGATGCTTCATTAAAATAAACTTCATGATATAAAAGAAATTTCATGTGTGTCTTGTGTGGGAAATTTAAAATCATTTTCTAAGAGCTACTGATTAAATCTTATAATCTCTTTAGTTACAAAACATATGTAATTTTTTATACCGTATAAGCAACTACTCATTAAAATCCATTTAAGCTCATAAAATGTTGAAAACTCAAAAATATTAACTGGCACCTGTTGTTTGCTTACAGCACATACTTATGCACACATAAAAGAATAAAAACAAAAAAAATCTCCTAAGTATCTGACGCATATGTTGCATTAAAGTTAACAATTTTAAATCATATTGCATGCCTGCATGTAGACAAACCACACCCACATGACTACTTGAAACTCCTACTTACATATCTATTTATGCAACATTATAAGGCAAGGCTAAATCATGAGGGAATTTCGAGTAGGTGGTGTAATAAACGTGATACACAAGTGAGTGGACTCAGTGTAATGGTAGTAGCAGTTAATAGTAGTAGTAGTAATAGTGATAGTAATAGCCTTCCAGGTATGCAAGTTTTTTTATAATTCTACTTTAGGATAATAAACGTCATATATTTCAAAGGTGTTAAGCTAATGAAAGTAAGCCCAAAGAACAAGGAAAGAGAAGATTTTTTAATACAAATATCTATCTATACGCAGGTATACATTGAATTTTTCTTACAACAAAGAATTTTAAAAATATGCTCAATTTTTTTATGACTAAAACTATTAGAAAAATATACATACTTGAAAAACCATCCTAAAAATATGCTCTGCTTTTTGATGACTAAAGCAATTAGAAATAAATACTTAAAAAACCATCCTAAAAATATGCTTTGGTTTTTGATGGTAAACAAGTTACTGGCACTCCCGTTTCGTAAATTTTCAATTCACAACCAAAAACTAATAAAATTATAGGCAAAAAAAATTTTACCCAGTTTATTATTAAAGAAAATATGAGCACCACCTACAACATATTGAAATTAGTCATCCATTTTTGAAACTATTAAAAACTTTTGTTGTAAAATACCTCAGTATTTTGTAATGAACATTTAAAGCATTTTCTGCTTATACCAAATTCTACGATTTTATAAAAATATTTTAAATTTTTGGTTAAAAAATTTCTTAAACTTCCAACTTAACAAAAAATTTCTCGGCATTATACTTAACTGTGTAAAGTTTTTTTGTTATCTTTACATTGCATTCTTCTTAACACAGATGTTTTTTTTCTAACGCAAAGGCAAAACAAGACATAAACTAGAAAAAAAATCAAAAAAGATTACAGGTAGCTCCATGCAAAAATGTAAATCAGCAATATTTTTATTTTTTCTCCCCTACTGAGAATTTGTTGTACAACTAATATCTACATACTGCATAGTAGCAGTAGTGAAAAGCCAACAAGTAAACTACGTAAATAATAGCGCAAGAGTAAATCCCTGAAGGTACAATTTACGTGTTTTGCGCATAATTTTATGGTTTAGGATAATCTATAAATACGAAGTTATACGAATTCAGAGAATACAAAAATAAAAAAAAAACAAGTAAAGCTAGTTATATTAAATAAAAATGTAATAATTCATTTTTGTTTAAAGCAAATTATTTATCCAATTACTATTGGTATTGATTGCAGAAAACTTTTAATTGAACTTTCAGATAGAAAACTAATTATGTTTATAAATATAAAATGTAGTCAAGTTGAATAATTGAATAAAAATTCACATGAAAGGTTTAATTTCAATGGAAATCTGAATCAAAACTATTATATTATTAATAATAATGTTTCCCATATGCAATGTAGAGCATTAGGAAAAGTTTACGGCTGCATATAAGTGGAAAAACTAAAGGAGAATAGCAAACGCATTTGACTACTATTTATATGTACAAGGTAACACATATAGATGCTTAGAACTCAGTATAAGTTTTTATTATAATATTAACAAAGTATGCGTATCCGCTCTGTATACTTTACAACACATTTACCACTTAATTATCGCTGCTGGTATGGCAAAGAAAGTTAGCAGAAAGCAGAAACAACAACAACTGCATATGAAGCTTACAAATACGAGCAGGCTCGCTTACAGGATTTTCGAATGGGATGGAGGTTGAATAAAAAATATTTAATATAATTATATGTAAATATATAAGCTTCCAATCTCAATGGGGAGGTTTGACAACCAAAACCCACTCCTCCCTGTCTACGAGTAACTTCAGCTCTAGTTGACCTTATTTTTATTTTTTTTTTTCATTATTTGTTTTTACTTTTTAGTTGTTGTTCTTATTTATTCTAGGGGCAGTGAAACATGCGTTTGTTGTTTTTTTTTTCACTAGAAAGAATTTTCAAATACCTATGTATTTCAATAGAAAACTTTGCAAAAAAAAAAGAAGACATTCGAGAAAAAAAACAGTTATAACTTCTACGCTTGAATAAAATTTCCATTTTGCATTCATTTTATAAAACAAAAACTAAAACAAAAACTGCAAGTTGGAAAAATACAAAGGAAAAATGGTTAAGGCTTGACTACAAAAACATACACATTCGCATTACACTTAAGCTCAAATACGCACACGTGCACAAACATCTACACGCATAAACTATTATACACAGATGCTGACCTTAAAAGTGCATTCGTTTCGCTAATCACACCTAACGCTATCGAGATGCGTATCGAAATGGCATCATCTGTTGCGCATCTGTGGAAGGCTTGATGTGCATCTATTTAAACGTTGAATTCCAAAGTATTATTTCCTTTTATAACAATAAGGGAGAAGGGTGGGGGGAGGAGGGCCATTGTGCATTGACAGCTTAAGCGAAAAATGCAATAAAGATTTAATGACAAGGCGGCAATTAAAGCACTAAGTAAAAAATCCAAGAAGGTGATAATGGCAGGGGTGGCAATGGCAATTTTGCTATATCTCAAAAACTTTCCCATAGAAAGAAAAATAGTGTGATTTTCATGCTCACCAACCTCGAATTAGTTTAGAAAATATACTTTGATTCATATTTAAACTGTAACCCAGTTTAATCAGTACAATTGCGTACTAATTTAAGGATTCGGAATAGTCTGTACATTTTTCAAAAATCAGTACATGAACTGATGAAATTAGTTCATCTGGCAGCCTTAATGAAACCTCAAGACCAATGAGAAATATATTTAAATTACAATTGAAATCGAAAAAGGTCTGTACAGACTCATTTACCCAGCTAAGGTTAAAAAGGATTTACTTTATTGTACTTAATCTGACTATCGATAGGTAAAGGCAAGGGAGATTCATATGAACTCAAGTCTTTAGGCTTAACTATCTAACGCCGACTGATAAAGAACTGTCTGCTGCATGCAGGTATATACCAAAAGAAACGAGAGTAAATTCCGTGCACTCGTATATAGTGAACTCAAACTGCTTCCAGTCTACTTTCAAAAGAAACGCACTATACATTTAAACAAATTAAAATCACATAACATAAAAGTTCCTTTAAAGCACATATTGGCATGAAAATATAAGTTTATCGCTTATGCTTGACTTTATGCCGTTTTATAAATATTACAAGAGTATAAAAGAAAGGAAGTAAAGTATGAAGGAGGAAAGTATTATCGGTGCAAAGAAAATGCCAGGAGGAGAGGAAGAAATGCAACAACTTTTACTATAGCAAAAGAAATTGCATGTGTGTGGAAGAGAAACTAAAAGAAGAAAGATAACGAAAGCAAACGAAAGGCTAAAGGCTCTTTGCTGCTAAAGCAAAAAAGCAAAAAAAAAAACATGTGTGGAGTGAAGGGGATACGCATCCTGTTTACTTTCAAAAGAGAAGAGAGAAAAATGTTTGCAATTTAGTCTTAATTAAGTGTATTAAAGAGATGGTTAAGGGGATATGCAAAGGGGTGGGAGTTTGGTAAAATTATAAATTAAGTTTGTTCTCAACTTTTTTTTTTTTTGCATGAATTATGAGTAAATAAATTGAATTTAATTAACTGAGAGAAACCACTTTAAATATAAACGTTTTTAATGCATAAATGCCATTATAAATTTTGCAAGAGAATAGGTTAAATGCAACCATATTCTACAGACCATTATGCATCCCATCATGTCTGCTTTTTATGAAATAAATGAGTTTAGTATTAAAAATATTAATAATAAATTACATAAATAAATTTAGTTTTTCATAAAATAACTTCAATTAAGTATTTATATTGAATAATTACATTTTATATATAATAATGTTGAAAGTTCTGCAACTGTCGTATTTAAAAAGTTTTCTTAATTACTGAAGTTTTTGTCAGTACAAAAACAGGAGCATAACAAATTAAATTTTTCGCTTTATGCAAATTTTGAAATTTGTCAATTTTTTTTTTTTGTTACATAAAATATCATAAAAAATTTGTTTTCATAAAAATAAATCTCTCACTATTTGTGAAATTTTTTTTACGTACTGTTTCTGTATACTTTTTCCGCTGATACTCAAAGGTATTGTTTTTTGTATTTAATTTATTAGCTTTGCAACTTGCATGTACAAATTGTATGATGTTCTTGTGCGAAATGAAACCAAAAGTTGTTATTACATGCTATAAATTCATATGCAATAAAAAAGAAAATTAAAAATAATTGTTAAGCGACATAAATAAATTAATTCAAAGTGGACACTTATGAAATGAAAGCATGTGAAGATAAAAATTTATTATCAATTAATTTAATTTTTTTTTATGCATTATTACAGCTGAGGTTTTTGAGGTTTTTTTTTTGTATATCATTTAATTGACTTAAATTAATTGCAATTTAAGCAATAAAAAATTAAGTATTAAATTGATGATGAATTTTCAATAATTTTTCTGAATTTTTTATTACACATTGCAGGAAGTTTTCCTTACGATATTGACATATTTACAAATTTTGGTGTAAAATTTTACTCATTTAACCCTAGAAAGGTAATCTTTGACGATTCGATACACACCTTATACACATTTTTTCAAATTTCTATTTGCTGTTCCTCGAATATGATTAAGAAAGTAAGTTATAGGTTCCAGAAATTAGAATTAAATATGACTTCCCTCTATTCGACGAAGATTACCTACAACGTATGCAAAAAAATATGATTAGCTTTCTAGGGTTAAAGATATAATTTTTTAATTTTGTTTTTCTAAATACGTTCTTAAATGTTTGACGTGACGCTACAGGAGTGGTACAGAGAAAGTTGACGTCTCTGCTTGTATTATATGTAGTCGATCTTAATGCGTTTCTATATAAAAAAAAATCAATCTCTTCTCATGTTCTCTATGCTACCTACATAGAACAGCAGTGCTGGAAAGTGCAAGGCGAGACAGTAATGCAAATTCAAGGGAAACTTTCCTCGCCGAATTTTCTGCTTCTATTTTGGGAAAAAAGTATTTTTTTTTTTGTAATTTTTTATTGCACCAATTTATGTATTGTTGACGAGATTATAATGACAGGGTTTTTGGTTGAAATTTTCATACGCAAATAGATAACTATTTCATACTTTTTCCCAAGATTTCGGCGCAAACTTTAGGCCTTCTTCAAGGGATTTTTATTTATTTATCTATTTTTTGAGAAAATTTACATATTTAAAAAAAAAAATATATAGCTTTGAACTCGTACATGAAACCCACAGCATCAGGACGAATAATAAACTATTTTTCAACACAACCAATCACACAAAAAATCAACAGAGCAGATAATTTAATAGCAAAGGTACTATCTTTAAGCGATAAACAGTTTCACAAGGTCAACGTAAACAAAATTAAAACAATACTCAAAATTAATGAATACCCATACAAATAATAAATACGTTAATAAGAAATAACGTATTTAAACTTAACACAAAAATCCCCAAACAATTGACAAATCACTTAAATCTGGCAGCACAAAAAAATATTTTGGAATTCCATACATACCAACACTAACGGAAAGCAAAATACTGCACTCAATAATAAAGCAACAACAAACCACAACATTCGCTCACAGACCAAATCACACGCTCAGCACAATTTTCACGAACACTAAAACTCCAACAACAAAAGAGCAGCAATGCAATGTTGTTTACGAGATCGGCTGTAATGGGAACGAGAGCGAGAAATGTGATCTTGTATACATAGGCACAACAAAAAGACTTTTGGGAACCACAATAGCGGAACATCAGACAGACATAAAGAGGGAAAAAACAACAACAGCACTAGCACAACATATGTTAGAAAAACACCACACTGCAAATTTTAAACAAGTACAAATACTGGACAGAGAAAAAAGAGAGAGCAAAAGATACACACTAGAGAGCCTACATATACAGAAAAAACTTAGAAAAACGATGAACACCAAAGAAGACAAAAACAATATAAGCTGCAGCTACAGTGTGGTAATCCATAATATTCGGCGTTGAAAAATTTTACGTGTTTTGTAAAGTTTTTTTTGTGTTTTTTTGTCTTTTGTTAATTAAGGACTATATTTTATTTAATTTAATTACTTGACTGAATGTTTTACAAATAGTATTTACTGTAAGTGTTAAAATGTTATGATATCTTTGTAATAATTATAGTTTTTTTAAAAATATGTTTTTTTTTTTTTTGTTGCTCATAAATTCAAATTTCCTTGAAATATTGGAAAGTTAATAAATAAAAAAAAATTGAAAAATTTTTTTTTGTAAAAATGGATGTTTTGATGAAAAAAAATATAAACTGCATTTTTAATTTTTTTTTTTCTTTCAATTTTAAAAATTTGTATGTCAATAAAAAAATTGTGACGTAGGAGAGCAAAACGGACCGCGGATTCGGACTCAGCGAGCTCCCATTACCCTAACTACACTTGTCCCATTTCTGCTCATTTTTGGCTGTTGAACAGTGTAATCAACACAATTTGCAGAATAGGGAATTAGTTTGAAGACAAACATTTATTTTGTTTTGATTTTTAAAATTAGAGCATTTTCGTCTTCATAACACAAAAATGTTCGAGAACAGAGTATGCTTGTTGAATAGCGGAAGTGATCCAGCGTACTGTGGTGAAGTCCGATTTAGACTTCAACGTCACATTCTTTCATGCTGATCTATTAGTGAGCCCCCTAATGGCTTTTATAAATAAACTACAATCAATAAAAACAAATTAACTTAAACTCAGTTTCCTAGATTCAATGATTACGATGAATAAAGAACAACATTTTGTATTAACTCAATATTTAATAACTTAACCAAGCTCATCTACATTAATTCATATAAAATTAATGCGCTCCAAATTATGCAAAAAAAAAAAATATTTAATAACTTGCAATAACAATGAATTGGTTTCAAAAAATTAAAAATACAAATATAAAGCTACTCAATATACGTAATAAAAATGAAAATAGTAATTGTAATTATAATTAAGAATATAGCATTTTTATGCACCCAAAAGTATGCAATTATTTTCAGTATTATTTTTGCAATCCTTTCTCCCATTAGTTTTTTCTTCACTACCATACAACTAATTGCTTGAAATGTTTAATTAAGTTTCGATTTCAAAAGCAGCCATAATGTTCAATATTGTATCTAGTGGGTAAACCAACAATTTTTTTTTGCATTTTTACATTGCACTTAAAAGTATGCAATCATATTGTTTGATTTTGTAGCAAGCAGCAGTGCAGTATATATATTTTTTTATATCACTTTCAAATTATCACGAATTGTTTGTATTATTTTACAGTGGTATGCTACTTATGTATATTGTAACTTATAATTGTAGTATTATTTTTTCAATGAGTGCGAAAGAAAGAGAGAGTGAAAAGGAAGATATTGATGATGATGAGTCTGAAGGGGTTGTTGTTAGTGTTAACATTGGCGTTGATGGAATTTTATAAAATGTTGTTGATTGTTTTAGCAATTAAGTATTTGGGTTAAGTGCAACTTAAGTATGATTGTTTATTAAAGGGACTTATTGAATTTAGGTTATCTACTTACTTAGTTTTTAGGTGATTGGAAAGTACAGTAAATATTTGCGCAAATTCTTAGCAGAAACTTAGGAAAGAGTAAGCTAAATATTGCATGTTAGAAATAAGAAATTTTTTCAAAAATTTTCACTCGAATTTACTAAAGGCACAAACAGAAATTTGTATTACATTTGATCTTTTAAAATTAGCGAAAAAAAATGTTCGTCAGGTTTTATATTAATTGCACAATTAAATGGTCTACCTGTTGGCATATTTCGTTTAGTATGTCTGTCTTTTTAGATTGCTCATGACCCTAAAAAGAAGATAAATGTGACACACTTTTTCATCAACATATTTATCATTTGTAGTTAATTTTAAATTACAGTATTTCCAACTCCCTCACTTGTGTACCTAGGTGCATTTGAATTTATTATTTACTCTATTTTAGGACGAACATTATTTCCTTTACTATTTTAAGCAAATTTACGCATTTATCTCATTTAAGCACATCTTAATTAGCAATTTAATATTTCTTCTTTTTTTATCTTTCTTTTTTTCAGTAGCTTTCTCTTCCTTAGTTTTTATCTTACTTTTTTTCACGCAACAAAACACAAATGAATGTTTTGCAGAAATGAGAAAATATATCAAGCAACAAGCACAAAAAGGACAAGCAAGTAATAGTATCAAGGATAATATTATTTATAATATACACAACAGTACAGCATGGTAGGGTAGACTATAGACAACAGAGTACAGTGGTGTGGAAAGCATGAAATTAAATTATGAAAATTTAGAAAAAGATAAAAACGGCATGAAGAATGTTAAATGATGGAAGGAAGTGAAATTATATTATTTTGTACTCCAGATTCGTATTGTTAGAAAAGAATAAGTTAAATTTACCTTACTATCTAGTCTAATTAGTTTAATCAACCCTTTGAAATTCCTAATAAAAGTTCCTAGTAAAGCCGTGCAGAACCAATAGTTTAGAGGTATTAAAAGCTAAAATAGTGGTCAAAAAAGAAATTATTCTAGAGATTGATATTGTTTTTCCTTAAGGGGAAAAAAGGTTAAGGACTTAGTTTTTTTTAGTGATTTGCATTTTTTTTTTGCGAGAAAGGAATGTATATATTTTATTCCAACTTTGAGAATATTTTATACATATATTCAAATAAATATTGTCTTTTTTTGTTAAATATTTCCTTGCAAAGTATGGAAGCTGATATTTTCATCAGAGTTTACCATTAGACGTAGCTGTTTGAGGGCCACAGTTTTCATTTGGAATCAATATGGTCAAACATTTACTTTAAGGAAATGTCTTTCTTCCACCTGAATCTGACTAACCGCTAAAAATTCGAGTAGGAAATTTTTTGTGGAGGTTAAATAAAAGAGCATAATTTTTTAATCATATTTTTTTAAATCTTTATGCAATAAGAAAAATATTTTAGACAGTGATAGTGCTCCAAATTTTATTTCATATAGAACGTAATTATATAAAAAACTAACTATCAATGATTTTTTAAAAACTATTTTGAGTTATAGCGAATACAAATTCAAAAACAAAGTCGTTTCGAGAAAAACGCTGAAAAATTTAAATAAATTTTGGGAACAATTTGTGGAATATAGTAGAAAAAATTAAATTTTTTGAGTCAAAAAAACTTATTTTCCCTCCCCTCTTAAGTAATCAGCGATATAAAAAATATATTCATTCTTTGTGATACTCTATTCTCCACTATTGAGAGAAGACTTTGCAATAAAACTTACTTGCTAATGACGCTTGGCTAACACATCATGTCAGAACTCACTATGACATAATACACGTCTGCAACGAGACGTTTATTTTATTATTATTATTAGTTCGAGGATTAGCCGAATCAGACCCAGGTGGGTTCCATTTCCTCCCCTAGCGCCTGATGCCTCTACTCTAAGCACTCGTAAATGAGCATGTTCCAAGTATCGGCATCCTGCGTCAACGCTAGCATATCCTTATGGGCCAGGTGGCCAATCTCAGATTCATCAACGTATCGATGACCCAAGATTGCCAACCTTTTACTCGCCAACGCTGGGCATTGGCAAAGTATGTGCGCCGCCGTTTCCTGCTCCTCCAGACACAACCAACAGGTATCATCCTCAACAAGTTTCATCTTCTTGAGGTGTTAACTGAAGGGACCGTGACCTGTAGTCAGCGCTGTTAGCCAGCTCAAAGACTTCCGGTTTAGTCCGACGGCTGACTCACTGCACGACCACTTCACGGCCGTCTTTGCCTGCAGTCAGTGCCACCTTTTCATCTTTTACAATATTCAGATTTAATCCACTGTCTTACCAGGCCTTCCACCAATCCATCACCAATGGCGATGCATGGTTCTGGTCCACAAAATTCGTCTACTGAACCTTTTTTAGCCAAAAGATCAGCAGTTTCATTTTGCTCTATGCCTGAATGTTCTCTCACCCACATCAAAGTAAGCTCATTTACACGAGCGCACTCGTTGAGTTTTTGGACGCACTCCAAGGCCAACCTAGAGGTTATATCTGTCCGTTGCATGCACTTAATCACCGACTGATTATCAAGGGCAATGACAATTCTCTCGCCATTGACCTGATTCTCAATAAGGTGGTCCAGTGCGTACACTAAACCCAGCATCTCTGCCTGATAGACGGACACATATTTTCCCAACCGTAGAACACAGGATAAATTTAACTCAAATGAGACGTTTAACTATGACTATGAAAATTTACCAAACTTCAACACCTTCTGTATTTTCTTTTTCTACACTCTCTATCTTTCTTTTATCTTTTTAATTCTGCTTATCTTCCCCCTTCCCCTGCGGGGTACAAGTCCTCAACCAAATTCCTCTATTCTGTTCAGTTGGGAGCCATCGTGTTCAGTTCTCTCCAACATTTCTTCGATTCACTTATTTATTAAGTACATTAAACGATTCCAGATCTTATTGGTGCGTCCAAGTTTCTTGCTTTCTTACCGGTGGCAAATTTGGCATAAATTTCAAACTGCTTGATCGAAAACAGGCAGATCTAGTTGGCGGAGTCAAGATTTTCGAGTTGCTCGTCGAAGTACCAAGAAAAGGGGCACTTTTTTGAAAGCATTCCCTCTAGCCGCATGGTGTAAAATTTCAAAATAGTTTATGCATAATTCTCTAATTTGGATCGGCACAAAATTTCTAGTTTTGAATTTTTCTACATCCCACTATAATTTTATGAGGAGAATAACCTGACGTTTTTTACAAACTAAAACGAAGTTCTACAGAAACTAAAAACAAATACTACAAACTCCTAATGATTCAAAGAGGATACCAGAAAATAGAATGCTTGAACTCTAAATAAATCTAAAAATTCAGACCGAAAATTTGAAAATGTTTACGATTGGAACTTTGAAAACTTCCACACTTGTGATTTTTTTAAATGAGAGTTTTTTTAAAAGCAAGTTTATGGTTCCTTCAAAAAAGAAATTCTAACATGTTTTTTATGCCTGGTGCTATTGCACAGCTCACAGCTCTTTGAAGCTTTCAAAAAGTATTTACAGCATTTAAAGTTATCAAATTGGGTTCCGCTAATCAGCTTGGGAAGTGTGCTGTGTTTGTTCAGCTCATTACAGAAACATTGGCGATCAATATTCTAGAAGGGGGATAGCTAGTCAATGGGAGTTATTACTCTGCTCGACGATTATACTCAAGCTGTTCATTTCCTCTTCCAATATCTGGGTTAGTAATAGTTCCTTTAAGTTTTATTTCGCTTGCTATTACTGATCCCTCATTAAAACTTATAACAATTGAAAAAAAATCAAAAAAAAAAAAAACAACAACATTGTTACTTTCAATACTAACCCTTCGAAGCACACTGTAATATACTGCTATTAAATTATACTAGTTCGAGAAGTGTTTTTCCAGTTGTTCGCCACTGTATAGTGTATACTTATTTCGTGACACCTTTTCACTTCACTTTTTCACTTTTATCTATTTATTTACCAAGTATGTACGAGAATGTATTTGTGTCCCATGAAAATTTATTATCCAATTTGAGTGTATAGCAAATAGCAAGGCATAAATATAAGGGTGTATCAAAAAAACAATTTTTTTAAAGTTCAAAATTTCACATACATCACAAAAAACTAAATTGTGTATAAAAGAACACAAGGCAGAAGGGAAACTTCTTTTTTGGCTTGTGTTGTTTAATTTCATTTGCTTGTGTTTCGTTTAGTTCACAAGAAGTTCACTTCTGCCTTGTGTTCGATTAATACTTAATACACAACCAATTTAATGCTAGAACAAAAGTTGCAACTCTGTACCGGTAATGTCGATGACAATTGTAGCGAACTCTTTTTGTGTGCGACATCTTCATGTAATTCCTTGGACATTTGCGCCATCTGTATGTGAAATGTATAACTGTCATAAACTTTAAGATCGCGACGCTACACATTGTTCTTTCTGTCATTGGCGTGTGTGTGTGTGTGTAATTAATACGTTATATTGAACTAAAACTATTTATGAATCGTTTATTATATAGTTTGCTCGTGAATTCAGTTACGGAATATTGATATTTAGCCCCTCATAGACGACCTCGATAGCCTAGTGGATAGTGCACTAGACTTTCATCTGGGAGGTTCGGGTTCGATTCCCGTCTTCGTCTGGTGGTTAATTTTCATTACTTTCTTATATTTACTATCAATATGGAGTGTATGAGAATAATAAGATAGTGTACAAGTACACACATTGGTTGGTAATGGCAAAACCACCAAGCCGATAAAAAATTGCCACACCGCCGTTCGGAATCGGCGTTAAACTGTAGGTCCAACTATGTGGTATCACAATGGGCCGTTCAGGCCTAAGTGTGTCTTTCGACAGCCACTCCAACCTAACCTAACCTAGCCCCTCATGCACATTGCTCGACAAAATTATGTCGCATTGCAAACTTACGCGCGACGTCACATCCGGTTGGTTTTACTCTAGGACAAGAGAAAAGAAGTTTCACTTCAAAAATTTGATCCAATTGAAAAACATTTAGGTCTCCTACAGGGGTCCTAAAGTGTATAATTTGCTTAAGAAATTTAAATTTCCCATATTTTTTTTTTTTAAGAAGAATGAATGCAATTAATTTATAATAAAACTAAAACGTAAATAGCTTAAATTAGGAAAATACATAATTGTTCCAAAAATTCTTTAAGTTTACATAAAATGAGAGACCTAAATATTCCATTAGAGTATTATTTATTTTACATTTTATTGCTAATATTTTTCAACTTGGAGAAAAAAAAATGAAAAATTTTATTTTCTTAAAAAGAATATGAACTTTAGGGCGCTTGCGGGAGACCTAAATGTTTCTCAATTAGACCAAATTTAATATTTTTATGATATTTTTTATCGTCTGGAAATTTTGAGTTTCCAAAACACAAAAGGTTTTTTTTTTGATGCACGCTAATAAGTATGCAGAATAAATTCTGCTCTGAATATTTTGTTCTCTATTGGGCAAAGCGCAGCAGTAACATCGGTGAAAGTTAGAAAGAAACCAATTCGAAAAAGCATAGCAACTTAAAAAACCACACACACACACATATATACACAATGAATTGTAATTCCTCAAAAAAGGAAGGAGCCCAATAAAAATGTTTCAACTTGCCACGTACAGTTAGTAATTTATTAGATATTATGTGTATGTATGAATGTATGTATGTAGATAGATAAATTCAACATAGATATATTTTTGTACGGGTAAATGCCCAGTTGGAAAATATCTATATGTATGTCTAAGATACGGCCATAGTTTTGAATTATTTCCACTTGTATTTCATTTTATAATATTAATACGGTTATTAATGATATTCTGAAAGTTTGCAATTACCATTTACAACGACTGGTACTCGTTCATGTATTTTCAGTACCAGTCTGGCTTTTTATTTCATTTGATTCTGGTACGATTTCGGTTATTGGAGACGTTTGTGTGAGTATTGTCATGGTTTTATTTTAATAATTCATAGGAAACTGGCTCTTAAATTAAGAGACTTCTTGAAGGCACAGAAAGATCTGAGTCCGCAGACTAAGGATCAACAGAAGTAAATAAAAGTAATAAAAATTTTCAAAATTTACTTTGATTTTTATATGAGCAAGAAGTATTCAGTCATTGCCTTTTTAGTCAATGAATATTTTTCGACGGCACTTTCGGAGGTCCCCGATCCCCGGTGAAATCTAAATTGAGTTGTAATAAATATCAGTGAAGAATGGTAATAGTTATGGATCAGACCTGTCAAAGAATTCGTTCAATTTAATTTCAATATCTTGAAGTCAATGGTAATAAACGACAATTCAATTATTGAATAACATATTTGAGTCTAGCAAAGAAAAAGGTGCAATTAGAACTCTTTTTTGTAGTCACCGATTGGTTAATCATTTAGAAAAGTCTCTCTTAGAGTCAGGATAATGCAATCTTTTTTTTTTGAAGTCATGTGAATTCAAATCTTATGACTTCAAAATCATGATCTCCTTGAAGAAATTTAGAGTCAACTAGAATCACTTGGAATTACTTAAATACTTAAATACACTTGGAGTCACTTGGAGTTAATTAGAATTTGAAGACTATTGGGATTTTGAAGTCAATTAGAGCTACTTGAAATCAACTGGAGTCAAATAGAATGTAAAGTCAAAACTTCAATTTCATTTACTACAATTTGCCTTAACTTTAATGTATAATAACGTATAAAAGCCAGTCAACAATCCATCATTAATTTCGTTTTCCTTCACTTTGAAGGACAGGAATCAACAAAAGTAATTGTATCAACAATTTACTCAATAAATCTTTGTAGCTACTGACATTTTTTAGGGTAGTTCATGAATTAATACCACATACATTCATAAGTGAGAAAGAAATGGGGATGTTTGTATGCCAGAATACTTCAATTCTTATTCCAAAGGTTCTATACCCATTTCCTTGCATGTGATAAATCGATAAATGTTTCTACTGGGTATGCATATTTTTTACTTCTACCTACACACATACATGACAACATTTTTCCTAATATATATATGTATATTAGTTTTGCATATGTACATACAATTTGCATTAAAATTTAGTTTTCTGTCTTTTCATCTCTTTATAGCAAAATCAAATTCATTTAAAAATTTTTTAATATTTTTCAAAATTTTTGCGAAATTTTTCATACAATAGTTTTTCATAAACCAAAATAAGAGAAATACATTCATATTTGTAACACAATTTGTTGCTAAAATCTTTTTGTTTTCTTTCTAGTAATGATACTTTATTGCTTCTAATTTCACAATTGGACAAGGAAAATATAAAGCAATATAAATCAGAAACGTACTAGAAGAAATTTCTGTAGAGAAAAAAAGGTGGTCACAAAAATAATTAAGTGCTAAAAGCAATTGCCATCATTCTCACTGTATAATTTGGGCCACTGTTGCCTCCTACTTTGTTGGCAGCATTGCTGGCATGTTGCCAACAGGTTCTGAAAGCAATTTCTGTTTTTTGTTGTTATCTTATTTTGCTTTCATAACAAATGCTTAAGTGTGCTATATATATGTATTTGCACCTTTTTTTGGCTGGCATTCAAAACCATCATAACTACATACATACATAGAGCTAAGACAACGGCCGGCAATCCGGCAAACTTCAACCCTCATAAATAAGAATATTATTATATTTTATAGCATTATTAGTCAAATTAGTTTTTACTTATGTATTTCCGCAAGAAAGCAAAACCTTTTTTTTATTTCAACAAAACACAAGCGCATAAATATGAAAATAAAAAAAAAACTTGTCAACGTAAATTTTAAAGTCGGGCATAAGTAAATCAACAAAATTTAAGGAGTTTATATTTCTGTATTATTGCAAAGAAAAGAAACGAAATTAATCGGATACAAATTAAGTATGCTTTGTTAAGCTAAATCTATAGCTTTAAATTTATTGCCACCGGCGCACAGTGATTCGTCCGATAGACAAAATTCAAAAAATTCATAATGTCAAATCCAACTATGTAAACTCCGAAAAATGTTGGCGAAAAAATAATTAGAGTAGGTGCAAGAGCCGCTTAAGGTCGCCAAATTTTTCACAAAATGTTGGATCGTTCGGTTTTAGTTTTTTAATCCGTTGAATCCAAAAATAACTAAAACTTAAGCTTTTAATGATATTCTGCTGAAGAATCCAGTTTTGCATCAGCAATTTATAAAGAAAATTTATTAAATTAATATTTGAAAAGCTACATTGTTTCTAAAGTTAAGTATTTTTGAAAATACGAAAACTGAAAACTGACGAAATTTGGTAAAGAAAATCTGTAAAATATGTGAAAATATCCTTGTCCTTGGATATCCTTTATCAGAATATGCAAAAATATTCTCCACAATCTTCCGCTTTCAGGGTATAATTCAATTTTAAAATAAATCTGAACACGATTTTTTCGACAAAAATTGTAAATAAACTTTTTTTGTTAACCCTAAAAGTATGCAATCATGTTAAAAAATGAATAAAATTATAAAATGTCAAATGTTAATATAACTTTTATTCCAACATTGAAAGATTAAAAAAGAAAGCAAGTTAGTCCCCCTTGGGTCCGCTGATGGGACACTGGTGGGTCTAAGTGAGCTAAGTAATTAGCCATTCTATGTTTGAGGGATAACCAGAGTGATTAATTTTAAATATAAGTTCATATTTAAATAAAAAACTTTGACAGCATATTGCAAAATTGCATTTGAAAATTTTGTAATTATTATGCATTTGCAATTCCACGTACAATTACAAATGAAAAAAATTTAAATTACACAATGAGACATTTTTCATTAAATGTCATGAGATTCAGTAAATTCAGTAAGCAGCAAAACTTGCAGCAGATGTTAAAAAAAAAATAAAAAATAAAAAAATTAAACTTAAATGTAAATCACTTGGATCTTAGCCAACATAAAAATACAAAAAGATAGAGCAGTAGCTGTAATAAAAACCATGAAGAAACTTAAGTACACTGCGCTGCATACCGTGGTTATGCTAACAAAAAGGAGAGGTGAAGGTAGGGAGAGGAATAGAGTAAAATTTTTGAGAGAAATTTGTGCACAAAAACTCGAAACACAAATAATAGATGATCATATCCATGAAAGGATAACACTATTTTATTAATTTTTTAATACTACTAGGCTATGATTCAATCACATCTATGTTTCTATATATATAGGTATAAACGATTTTCTTTAATTTCTCTTGTTTGCTTAGCTTTAATATGTAGAATTTATTCTATGAGAAAATAAGCTCATGCGCAAAACAGCAACCAAACAAATTTATTTGATCATCAGTTTGTTAGCATAACCATGGCATAAGTGACACATTACTTAAGACATAAAATAGCCTTAAAGATTTCAAGATAAAGAACATAATGTGAGGGTTTGCATACATGCATACGTACACTTGAAGGCAGACATAAATTATTAGGGCATATCAAAAGTGAATGAGCATATGTCAATAAGGATGTTTAAGCAAAATTGGTATTAAATTGTTAAGAAAGAAATAATATGATTAAGTTTTGGGTAAAAACGAAAAAGTAAAATAATATACTTGAGTAAAAATTTTGGTTTATCATGATTTTAAATTAATGTATAATACCCAGGAATTCAACAAACTCAAGAATTCAGAAAAATTCAAAGCCGCAAAATTAAAAAAAAAATGAAATTTGTTGTGAGAGAATATAGGTTGAGATGTGATTAACCACTGAAGGTTATCATGGCCTCAATAAATCCACAATTGAGGTCTATAGAAATGTAGATAAATATTTATAATTTATTTAGCAAATATGGAAATAAGATAAATAAAAGGTGGAGAGGAAAAAGATTTGACTTAGATGAAGAGACTCAGCAAATGATCTAAGTAATCTAAGAGGTTCAAGTATATACAAAAAAGATCAAGGAAATATAATAGAACCATTATTGGAAGAAAAGAGTACAGGGTCAAAATAAATAATTTTTATGAACCGAATGATTAGAAAAAATAAAAAAATTAGGTAGAAACTTTAAAACCTTTTTAATGAAACTTTAAACTGAATAAAGCTTGAATTGGTCAACTCAGTTATTAGAGAAAATCTATGAATTCAAAAATTTTAAAGGAAAAAAAATAGGGAAAAAAGTTAGACTGACATGATGGGACTCAGAAACTTAGAGAAATTTCTGAGACACAAGCTCAGTTATTGAGAGTTCTGTCAACTTCTTTAGATGCTCTGATTGGGCTTTTTTGGTCGCGTACACGCTTCTTTAGAATGTTCTCCACTCTTTCCGTTGGCTTAAGCTATGCGAGTTTAGTCGATTTTCAGCGTTCGAAAGTATTTTTTGGCGATTCTGATAGAAAAAAGTATGCTGATTGGTAATCAGATATCAGTTTTTCAAAATTCAAAATAGCGGATTCAATTTGGCGAAAGATTTTTTAAAAATTGATCCGATTCACTTGAAATCCGTTGCTCGGATTTTAAAAATTTTAAATGGTGAATCCAATATGGCAGAAGATTTTTTTAAAAATTGATCCGATTCACTTGAAATCCATTGCACGGATTTAAAAAATTTAAAATGGTGGATCCAATATGAGGGAAAAATTTTAAAATATTGATCGGATTCGCTAGAAACTCGTTACTAGGGAATTTTTTGAGTCACTGATTACGAATTTAATTTAGATTTGCAATCAGCGACCCTGAAAACCTCCAAGTAATGAGTTTCAAGCGAATCCTATTAATTTTTAAAAAATTTTCCACCATATTGGATCCGCCATTTTGAATTTTGAAAATCTTATGTCAGATTCTTAATCAGCGACCCAGAAGACTCCTGGATAACGATTTTGAAACTGTTTTCTCAAAAACTTGTTTTTGGACGTTAGGTCTATTTTTTAGTACACCAAGACACAATTACATGTTATTTTCATAAATATTTTAGAAGAGTATTCTTGAAACTATAAGAAACCCAAAAATCAAATAGAAAAAAAATCGACGTTCTTCAAATTTTAAACTGGAATCTCCCTTAAAAAAATAAACAAGTTACGATTAAAAAAAAAATACACTAGTGTAAACACATTTTGCCCTGTATTATTACGCAAGGTTTAAGCAATCTCCACAATTTGTTCAATTGATAAATTTTACTAGAAAGAATTGTGTTTTTTTTTTAGTTGTACATGTACAATACAATATGAACTCGATGAAAATCTTGGTTGTTTACCTTTGCCCAGTTTAAACCTTTCTTAGGGTTAGAAAATTTTTCTTGTGAGTTCTTAGTTGATTGCAAGATTTATTTAGAAAACTTTATTTTCACTGAACTGTCAATTCTTTATTTATGTATGCATTCATTTTGAACTTACCCAAAAGTCGAACGAACTAAGAAACTCCACCTAACTACAGTTTGAAGATTCTGCAAGAGGTTGCATTAACTCCAAAATATTCATTAAAATTTTAAAGCTGTTCTTAAAAAACATAGACGCACTTTAAAATTTAAAATCCGCTGCCACTCAATTACAAATACAGAAATTAAAATTTTGAGAAGTTTCTATGTATATCAAAATTTTCTCTTTAATTTGTTTAGATTATTTTATTATTTTTTAATTTCTGTATATAATTTTGGGTATTTTTATTTTTTACATTTATTTATTATTTTTTATGTATTTAGCCTAGCTTTTTTTTAATTGAATTGAATTTCGTTTATTTTATTTTAAAACTTAAATGAGATTCATGTAGATTTATGTTGTGTATTTTTACAATTGATTTATTTCAGCAATAAATTTTCAAATTTCACTGTAATATTTTAGCTTCTTCAGCAATTGAAAAATTTAATTACACATTAGATTTTCACAAAAATTAATTTCCATAAATCCACACAGAAGTTCAGAGAACGCACACACATACACATGCTCATGAATGCAACACTTAATCAAATCAGTTGTTGTTGCCCTATTATTGTTGATTTTGTTGGTTTGTTGCTTTGGTTTTATTGCTGCTAGTTGTCGTCGTTGATGTTGTTGAGTCTTTATTTCAAAACGTGATTTTCTAACCAATCGTAATTGCAGAAGAACTGAGATAAGAGACTAAGAAGAAAATGCCAAAAATCAAAACACAAAATATCACTAAAATGCATCTGAATGAATTTAACGAGCACAAATAATGGTTAAATGAGAAATAAACAAGTGAATGAGGAAAAGTAGTAAATGAATAAATGATCGATTTAGAAATTGAATGCGAAATTTTGCATACAGCAGACAAATTGCATTATGAAATATTTGAATTGTTCTCTTGCTATATTCGAAATTAATGAGGAAATTTGTCACAATGGCATGAAGATGCATGGACACATCTTAAAACAAACACACGCACACATTCACTCATAAAATCACGCACAAATACACGCACGTATATATACGCAAAAATACACAAACACATCTTTACAATCACAGAGAACGTAATGGTGCTGCACAATATGCTTAAATGAAATGCAAATAAGCAGCTTTCCGAAATGCAACTGATGATTTCGATGATGCTGATAAGGCATACCACTTACGTTTCATGTGGTTAGAATTAACGTGTGCAATGAGTTTCTTATTTAAAATAGAGATGATGATAAACGCAAGTACAACACACGCATATGCACACATACAACGAGAAATTAATGTAGGTAAACAAAATGAGCGCGGTTTTTTTGATGGAGCTTTAAATTTGTTTTAAATGATGATACCTTTAACTCCGTATTATCAGACAAACACACACATATGCGTATGTTTGCTACTCTCACAAAATCGTTTTAAAGATCACAAACAATCACTAACGTTACGCACACACACACACACGCACATAGATGCGAGTATCATACAGATGAGAGTGTGGCACTACGATTATCTACTTAGCTACCAATGAACGTGTAAACGAGTATGCGTGTCTTTTAACATTTTATCCGTTTAACGCGTCGTAATGCTTTGAAAACACGATAAGAACTGAAGCTGACTTTTATGATTTGACATAGGACATAGAAGTAGAAGTCACCGTGACTGAGATGAGTGTATGTGCAAGTGTAATAGTAGACACGAAATATCTTAATGTCAAATGATTTGGGATATTTTTGTTCTGTTCGGTTTATGATATCACATGAAAACTGATGCTACTGTACGAAGCATCCTTTAACAGTATACGCAGTTAACAGAGAGAACGAGAAAAAGAGAGCAGTAGTTAAAAGTGAATTGCACTTAACAGTGGCTATTTAACAGAAATTTATTACTTTACAGCAGCACAATTTTTTCACTAACAGTTTTTGTAGTTAACAGAGTAGCGATGAGCAAGTAATATTTAACATTGGCTGCTAACAACAACATGAAATAGCATCCAGTTAACAGAAAAAGATAAGGCAGTAATTCACAACGAGTAGCACTTAACAGTGACTGCCATCATCACTATACAATAACAAAATCATTCAATAGTGTTTGCAATTAACAGAGTTGTTAATAGTTAACAGTGGATAATACTAAACAGTAACAATTGAGCATAACATAATTTTGCATACGTGAGAGCAAGCAATATGTGTGACTGTATGTTCAAATAAAAATTGCTGCTGGCAAATGTTATTAACACCACACGTGCAATGTTAAACTCAAAGTAAAAGTAGTACGTATGAAACTTATGATTTATATATAATAAAATAAAATTTCATTTTTTTTGCTTTTCATAAATAATTTCTTAACATTAACATCTAGAATTAACATTCTGTTTAACATAAAAGAGCATAATTATCTTCATTGCTAACACAACGGATAAAAGCTTCTTATTTGCATCCTTATTATTCTAATTCAAATTTCTAAGTAATATTGGATGAAAACGTTGCTTAAAAAGTGCACGCTTTTCAAGCATACTTTATTTTCCCTTTTTTAGTTTTCCTTACTTGCTAGTTTAACTTCATTTTTTTGCGTTCGCTTTAGAAACTTTTGATATTTAAGATTAAATTCAAAATCCAATCTGAATTGTAATGAATTTCTAAGTAAAATCAGTCTGAGGCAGCAATTAAGATATTCTACTTTTATGGATATTTAACTTGTGTGAAAAAGAGTTTTCTTTTTTTTTGTAAAAAAATATATTTTTAAATTTTGTCAGAAACGTTCGTTTCTTATTTCAGGTACCTTGATATACTATGTTTGAAAAAATACAAATGCAAGAAACAGAAAGTAATAAGGCGCCAAATTTTTAAAATGTTTTCATTACCAAAGAAACTGCGAAAGTGCTGGAACGTAGTGGAAGTTGCAGCATTGAAGGGCGAAAATTATACAGTATTTTAATGAAAAGGTGCAATCGGTGCAAAAAAGTTGTTGTTTTCTACGAATGCATACCATACCGAATGCCTTTTGTAATTAAAGTTTGCAAAAATAATGAAGCATGAAGAAATGAATGTAGTAATTTTTTGGCTTTATATTTTTTCAACATTTACATGGTGGAAATTAAAAAAAAAAAAGAATATTTAAATTTAAGTTGTAAGTTCATCATGCAAGATGAAATTCTAATCAATTAAAGTCATATCTAAATGAATTGAAGAAAAATATTTCAGAAAAAGTCAACTATTTTGAAATCAAGCTAGATGAAGGAAGTCAAAAGTGACATCAATTAAATTAAGTTAAAATAAAATCACATCAAAATCAAATCATGATTGAATTAAATTGAGATGAAATCAAAATTAATTTGATTTTAAAGATTGAGATGTAATTTAATTATTCAAACTAAATGGAGTTAAATTGAGGTGAAACCGAATCAAATCAAGATTGACCTAGGACCAAAATGGGCTGTTGTACTATAACAGAAGTGGTAGGAATTGAGTCACTTATCAAGTCAAGTGATATCAAATCAGATAAAGACCAGTCAATGAAGTCAAAACCAAAAAAAAGTATTAAATTAGAAATCAAATCAGATCAAATGAAGTCAATGAAGATACATCTCTTTAGAGATCAAGTAAAATTACATTAATATTTGATACAAATAATTTAAATTTAGATGAAATCAAGTGAAATAAAATCGAATTAAATTACGTCAATTTAGGTTAAATTAAAGCAGTCGAAAAAGTCACTAACCTTATGAAAATTATGATACTTCTCTTTACTGACTTTTGGAGCGTAGATTTCGGAAATTCAAGGTATTTATATTTCTGTTTTCTTTTCTTTTTCAGAAATTAACAAAGTTTACCACTTAGACAACTTTTCCACCTTACACACACACACACACACTTTTACAAACAGGAAATTTACACCCACATATAAATACCGATTCAATTTGTTCACAACTTTTATGCCAACCACAATTCTAGACATAAAAATGAAGGATACAAGAAACCTATTTAAAATGATTTTGAGAATATCTAGAAAAAAAAAAACATATAAAAGAACGCAGTTTAGTATGAGCGTAAAATATCTCATATCATTTTTCATAGTTAACAAATGACATTATTATTATATGTCACATTGAAATATATATAAACACACACACAAGCATATATGAATATATTAATATATATGCAAAAATATAAACCTATGTGTGTGTAATCGTATATGCAAGAAGATCAAGTTCGTTACGTTTGGTATTTCATAGCGAAAATGAAAGAAGCCACAGGTGTGACAGTGTAAAATAATGATACAAAAGCTTAATGTCAAAGTTTGAGTATGCGAGAAAGTGAGCAAGAAGTAGGAAGGATAAATGAGCATGAAAGGATGATGCTGGCAAAATACAATAAAAATATGAAAAAAAAAAAAATGAAAATAATAACAATAAAGTAGATAGTAGAAGATGAAAGTGCTGGAAATATTGTGAATGGCTTAAAGTTATTGAGGTATTAAAAACAAAAAAAGAGGTGGATAATATAAATAATAAGTTTATTTTCATAAGTATACACTTACATATATACAAACACTCTGAAATACACAATAACACCCCCTCACACTCATAAAAGCATTCCCTCATTTGCATTTCACATTTCATACTGTACAACATAGCGTATACGCAATAATAACTTTTAATACTACGCATTAAAAATTCTTAACTTTGCGCTCTACTGTTCGGTTGATTTCTTATAATTACTTGAAACTTTGTTGATGAAAAAATATTGTACATTTCTTTAGCATACACAGTCTTATCTTTACAGCTCATTTCTATGCACTTTTGCCACTGCTTCATTGCATAATGAAAACATTCAACGCATTCAGAAAACTTTTACTGACTGCATTTTCATTTCTTTTGCATATTCTTGTTCATGTTTGCTACTGCCTTATGGTAACCTCATATTTTTAGTATATAGTTTCTTTTTGTCTTTATTTTACTTTTAGTTTTTGTTTGTGTTTTTGTTCTTCCAGTAAATGGTAGTGAAATAAATTGTAGCAATTTTTTAGTTGGTAGACATATGGAAGAAAAGAGTGTAAGAGTTTTAAGTTTTCTCAAATTCATAGTCCCAGTTGGCGGCGCAATGAAGATGAAAGAATTTTTAACTCTTAGCCAAGTGAGTTTTCTACATAAATACTTATTTCGGAGGTGGAGTAACATTTACCTGGTGTGACTGCGTTGCAGCTGTTGGTGCATTTGATATCTGGTAAATACACCTTAAAAGCAAACTATTAAATTAAAAACCTAGATTTAATATTAAAGAAAATTTAATAAAAAAAAAGCAAACTAAAAGAAAAACTTAAAAGCAAAGTCAAAGAAAATCTATTGCAGGGCCTTAGAAAATTTAAAGCAGAATCAAACCAGATTAGAAATAGGATGACAGTTTAAGGCAGAACAAAAGTAAACTAAAAAAAAGAATTCAACACAAATTGAAAGCAAGTGCAAAGCAAATTCAAAGCAACTGCAAAGTAAAATCAGACCCAATACAAAGTGAAACTAAAGCAAATTCACAGAAGAATCAAAGTAAATTCAAAGTCGATTCAAAGTAAACACAAAACTTACTAGAAATAAAGCAGATTCAGAGCAAACCTAAAGCAAAGTCAAAACAAAACTAAAGCAGACTCAAAGTAAGCCCAAAGAAAATCCAAACCAAAACCAGACAATTACAAAGTGAAACTAAATCAGATTCAATGCAAAAACAAAGCAAATTCAATACAGAAAAAGAACCAAATCAGATTGAAAACAAAACCAAAGCAAATTTTAATGCAAAATCAGAACCAAAACAAAAGCAATGAAAATTCGATGCAAGACGAAATCAGCTGCAAACTAAACCCACAGCAAACCCAAAATAAAATCCATCATATCCGGTTTTGCCTTTTAGCTCCTGGAGCGGCATAACTGTTCAACAAAAGTTCTGCATCGTGATCGACCGTTGGTTATCGACTTTTGTTCTCTTTAATATTTCACCAATCTGAGGACTTCTAGATGCACTGAGCAATTTCAGATTAGTCTTACGAGGTCCGTTAAGGTTTCCACTTCATTTGGGGTAAATTTTATTGAGAGGCTTACACTAAATGTGGTTGACATTGGTGACATTTTCACTTGCGCGTTGCTTGATCTGGATGGCGATCGTTTCCTGCAGGCAATGAGTTAGAAAGTCAGTATTCACCAGGTTTCATAACCCTATAGCATTATGTTAGAATCATAAAACTTAAACTCGTTGGTACTGACAGAAATGAAGGCCAGATTTTATCCTATTATGCAAAAGAACCTTTCTGCTTGATGATCCAGTTGAGGCATTCGTTTTAAAGCCGCCTTGATTTCGCTACCCAAATATATAAATTGAAAAACACTTGGTTAGAAAAACATATACTTACTTTTTTGATGTTAATTTTAAGGCCACCCACTTCCCTTTCGAAACTCTTTGTAGTCAAAACCAAACACATGATCATGGATATTTGAATTTTCTACTGGGCTCCATGGTTCTTGAACATTTTCAACTTATAACAACCATCAGAAAGCTTAAAATATTTATATTTCGCCATTTGTTGCCATTCCTTTGAAATCTTTTACACAAGCTTTTAACTTCTTGTAGTTGCAAAAAACAGTTACAAACAACTTGTGCTATTTAGTTTTTACAAGAATATTTCGAAAAAGCCTTACTTATGCCAGACAAGAAACTTTTAGCATCTTTTGCATGCACAAGTTAGACTCACATATAAGTGAAGAAAAAAACTTTAATTTGAGGTATTTCTTTTAGTAGTTACTTAAGGTTTTTTTTAGAATTTGCTATTGGTACTTGATTCAGGTGCTCAAAATAATGGGCAATCCAAAGTATTTTGAGTTTTTAAGAGCCTGCTGTTTTTTTATTTTATGTAGTGCATAGATAAGGATATTACTGACTACTGAAAGCATAAAAGGTTTGACTATAACTGCAATATAAACAAGTCATTTTTGAAGACATTTATTTGAGCTAATTTATATGCTGGCAATGATTTTGGAGTTCAATGACAAAAGCTAGTGAACTAGAATAACTGTCTGACTAACCACCAATATTTTATTAATGTATTTGCCATTTAAGCCTTAAATTATATTACAAAAATATATGTTATCATCTAATATTTTAAACCTAATCTAAAGTAGTTTCAATGACTTTAGGTAAACTCTCTTTCAAAAATCATTTATAAAACTTATATACATATTTCACACAACAACAACTTTCGACATAAGTTTTTTTACTCCAACAATTTTCAACTTTTTTTGCAGTTCAGAAATTTTACTTCAACCTCAAATACAAGTTCTTTGCTCTTATACTTGAGTGTATGCACTTCAAGCTTCATAAGTTGAAAAAAAAATATTATGAAAGCAACAAAAGTATATAGATACATACATACATATGTACAGAGGGTTTATTTATATTCTATAACATGCTCACGTTTCAAAATTCTTTTTACAGCATTTTGACACATATTCTGATTTTCATGCGTATTCTCTTGCGCGTTGTTTGCATTTAAAATGAAAATTGACACAATCGTTGCATTACAACCAAACAAATACAAAACCAAAAAAAAAGATATAAAAAATAATATAAAATAAACACAAGGCCAGACTAATAAATAGACAGGCAGAGAAGAGACAGACGAAGAGGTAGCAAGAGAGTTGAATTTTTAATAAAGAAGTTTTCGCTTTTTTTATTCTAAAGTTGGCATATTTGCGTATGCCATATGAGCACAGATATATATATCACTCATACGACGTGTGTGTACGACGAAATTAAATTCTATGCAGTAAAAAACTTATTAAAATATATTAAATATATAAACACATATTTTTCTTTCTTTGCTAAACTCTTCATCGACTCAAAGGCTATTTGAACAATTTAAGTACTTTTGAGTGTTAAAAGTGCTCAATTAACACATGAAATATATCAGCAACCTGTTGCTGGCTATAACCGAATAGAATACAAAACATCTTAGTTCTAAAGTTTTCCTACACTCTACATCATTTATAGAATATAAGAGATAGATATTTGAGAGAGTATTTGTTTTCAATTGCACACAATTCTCCATCATTCTAAATAAGTATAGAAGTATAGTGGAAATCAACAATGTATATCTAATCATATGATACTAAAATTTCTATGATAATGGAGGAAGGAGGAGAAATTTTGCATTGATTTAATGCCATTATCGTAATTGCAATTACCATAACACAAATGTGTCATGGCAGATTTTAATTAGCAAGCACACAAATGCATTCATACAATGTATTGGTAGTAAAATGCACTATAGAATTCAATGAATCGTAATTGTAGCTATTGTTTTAATGTTGGTTGCCTGCTTATTCAAGAAGAATGAGTTAACGAGCATGAAAGTAAACTGAAAGTTGATGATAACTTAAAAGATACTTTGAATGCAGTAAGCTTAGTGATTTTTAAATGGATTTAGATTACAAAATTAGAGACAAAGTATATGCATTTCAAAATCACATTTTGTGTTCAGTTTATTGTCACATACTTTGAAAATCTCATAATAACTACATGGAAATGCTGATGTGAGTTGCAAATAATTCGAATAATGAAGGATAATTTTTGGTCAAATATACATTCTGTCAAATAAGTACCCGGAAATTCTCATTTTAAATTTTCCCTCTGAGAATATTTCAAAAATTTTTTTTTCCCAGGTTGGCACAACTGTCAACCACTATTCTGTGAATTTTTATTGCTATGTGTCATTTAGTTTGGTTACGGCGTCATTAAGAACAAGTCAACCTTTTGTGTGCGTTGCGATTTCGTTTTCGGCTCATTTTTTTTAAATATTCTCAGAGGGAAAATTTAAAATGAGAATTTCCGGGTACTTATTTGACAGAATGTATTATAGAGTATCTTCTACCGCATCAGTTCGAAAGATTTTAAAACTGATGCAAAATTAGAAGGTGAAGCAATGAAAAAAAAGGAAGAAGTGTATTTTCACAAACAATTCAATTATTAGTTCAATTGTTTATCAAAGCAAAAGTCGCTAACAGTCTCTCACAGACACACAGAGATGCAGACAGACAAACATAAAACAGTGGCTATAAAAAAGGGAACCGCAAAAAGCAGAAAAACGTGGAAAGTGAATTTGATTCCTATTGCGAAACTCGAGCCAGCTAGGCACCATTTTCCGATATTTCAAAGCTGCAAAGTTCAGACTAAGGACAACTTTCCAAAGAAATGTGAAAGTGGTACTGAGAAACAGGTTTCAGAATATTAAGTGAGTCACTTGTGCGTAGTCCGCTAATACAATGGACATTTAAAAAAAGGTTAGGCTAAGTTAAGTGGAAGTAATTCGAAACGTAAGTGAAGGCTATAATGAGAGAGAGAGTGAGAGATATATGTGATGATTGTTACTTAGTATGTTAGAAATAGCCCATAATATTTGAATAAGAAAGAAGGTTATTTCTCTCAGTGCTTCTGCCCCTGTTTATCCTTCGCAGAACAGTAGGTAATTCTATTTTTACTTATTACTAGGGTAATACTACAACCACCTACATATCAAACTTGGAATCTCCAAGAATGCATAGCAAAGTCTGAATAGCTTGATACTTGAGGGAGATAGTTTCATAAAGTCATAAGTAATACGATTATTAACTCAGTAAACGTTTTAATAATTCAATAAATCTGTGACTAAGCTTAAAAGCATTTATACTATTTACTATTGCTACAAAAATATTAATATTGCTTACTATTGTATTAATAGCAAAAACTATTAATTTACATGATATATATTTCTGTGAGTGTATATATACATATGCACATATATATATTCCAAATATGGCAAAGATAAAATAAATTTCGGTTATAATATTTGTATGGTAATAAGAAAATATTTGCTGCTAAAAACTTAATTATGAAAAATGGTTTGCATAAAATTGTAATAAATTGTTTGCAAATGAAATGAACGAATAAAAAAAAAAACATATACCAAACTCAAGCATGCATTGGAGTATTATCTGCATATTGCTGCAATAATATTAGCAACCCTCAGGTCCTTTTACATCTTGTCGCTCCAGCTAACCACAATCCACACTCCACACGCATAATATTTTTATTTAATTTTCTAACGATATTTCTGTGCATGCCAATTTTTGGTGGCCTTCAAATCGAATCAACTTATTGCACACATATAGACAGTTACCCCTGGTTAAATGACACTCGCTTGATTGCATTCCCATTTAACTATGCCAGAACTTTTACGTTTTTAGTTCACAATGTACTCAAACTCTAGAATCGAAAAATGTTCATCAACACACATCAAACAGGGATTACTGTATACGCATATAATACATATCTGCATTAATAAACATAGCTTTGTGTCTGAATATATCGCATGAATATCAAATGCTAGTGATTTTTTTTTATATTTTCTCCTCACAATTAGTAGCAAATAGGTAGTAGTTTTTCTATATATAGTCACACATACTCATACTCATATTTAATTGTGCATGCATGGATGCATGTGAAATGAGTATAAATGTGCGTAGTTGAGCATCTGTAACACGTTTTTGCGCATTCATAAAATATATACATTCATAAGCGCATAAATTTATTGTTGCATAATTTATGGGGCTATTATATATTTTAATGTAGAAAACGTGTATTACTAAATCTAAAATGAGGTGAAACAACAGTGAGTTTATATTCAATAAAAATAACAGTTAAAATATTGATTAAACTTAAGCGGATAAGGAAATAAATAAAACTGAATCACAAATTGAATCACTTCAATCTTTTACGTTTCAATTAGCAATTTAATTCAACATGTTATCACTTATTTAGTAGAAAAATAACGACATATGATATTGGTATTAACGCTTATATAAACAGGAGATTACAGAAGCCGCATGGGTGCAGATTTTGAAATCCTTGAACTTACTTAATATATGTTGAGGAAACCTCAACGATATCAAATCATTCGTTAGGAAATCTTTGATGTACTTAAACTGGTTGTGAAATAGTAGTAGATCCATCTTGGTCTTAGTGCTGTTTAACGTCAACCCAAATTTACATAGATGATTTTAGAATTTATTATTAAACTCAAACAAGTAAGAAAGCGCAAAAAAAAATCTATCGACACAAACAGTCAAAAAGGAAATGAAAGCTAGCAAAACTTTATCTTTCAGATATCAGAGAGAGAATTTTTGCAGAGGAAGTTTTCAATTTGTAGAAGGAACTTTTTCCTTTCTTCCCTCACCACTTATTTCTTTTTACAACTTACTTACAAGTGCAGCAAAATGCAAGCACATGTGATTTTTTCATTATGTATAAGTTTGCGTTTATTTTTGTGTCACACGCTGTCTCTGTGTGTGTGTTCATGATTGTCCCACAATTACATGACATTACAAATACGAAAAATACAAACTACAATACATGTATCAATACCCAATAGGGAAAACGCCCTTAGAATCACTCTCAAGTCAAC
Source organism: Toxonevra muliebris (assembly GCA_963691655.1). Lineage (NCBI taxonomy): Eukaryota > Metazoa > Arthropoda > Insecta > Diptera > Pallopteridae > Toxonevra > Toxonevra muliebris. Next base: position 86,077,065 of record OY829328.1, on the reverse strand, counting down.
TATAAGCGCTACTCTTACGGACATCATTACATTTTCATCACAGAGTTTCATTGGGAAAAAACGAACCATGTCACTCCTGCTTTTGCAGGAAGATAAGTGATGCTTAAGTCTTTTAAAAACATAATCGCATACTAAATTGTCTTTATTCTCGTTTTTATTCCTTGAGTTTTCTTTTCAGTTACTAAATAAAAGAAAAAAAATAGATTATATTTTCAAGAAAAAATATTAAAATACTTAGTACCTACCTTAAAAAAAATTCTAAATAAAACAAAAACTAAACAATAAAATACGGTTTCCTTTTCACTTGTTTCACAGTCGAATGCTATTCGATAATTGCTGATCTGTTGCTCCTAATGCGAGCTATTGAAAAACCGACCCCTCTGGATATGGACATTTATTTATTTTCTTCTAGTCGGTGCAAACACATACACACACATAAACACAAAACCATTCTCTTTGTCAAAGTAACACATCTCTCTTGAATTATTTACGAGCTTGTAATTGTAAATTGATTTTAAATTTTTTTCTTGTGACAAGTTTTCCTTTGAAATGCTGTTGCTGTTGTTGTTGCAGTTTAGTTTGTGTGAAAAGTTTGACACATTTCATTTTTGGTTTTTGTTTTTGGAGGCATGTTGTTTACAGTATTTTTATTAGAAGTATATTAAATCTAATTTATCATGAATTCTTACAAGAAAAAATAAAAATTATATAAATTTTATTTTTAAAACGAGGAAATAATTTATGATCTGAAATTTAGGTACTTTGAACTAACTTGAGCAAGGGTTAAGATTTTCCATTCAGAAAAATAATATTGTTGGCATAAAATCACCAAATAAACATTTCTTGGATAAATAATTGTGTTTTGTGACAAAAATTATGAAAAGAGGGAGGTAAAAATCTCATCTACTTTATCCTGAAAGATTTTGTCGTAGAGCAGTAGTGATAAGGTATAAAGGTGTTAATAGGGTATAAAGGTGGCTAGAGGAGATAAGGTGCTAAGCAGTGGATATCGGAACAATGTTGACTTCTGACTGCTCGTGAACTAGGTTTATTTGAGTTACATTAGGTTAGTATAACGGGGTAGAATGTTTGTCCACCTTCTCTCTGAATGTTCCTTTCTTCGATTATATTATATATTTGCAAGAATGTCCACTTAGCTGCTTCACAGTTTGCTATTTAGCTATTTCACTTAAAGGATTCTCTAATTTTAATGATACCTACAATTATTTGTAATAATTTCTTAGAACAATGTCTATATGAATGCATGCACCTACAAGATTCTTTAAAAATGAATGTTCTTCATATGTACTTAAGTTGATTGTTGCCCAACAAATATTGTACGTGCATTTTGAAGTACACCCACGCAAATGCAATTCATCCTAAATGTTTTTAAACTGACTTATTTCACTACAAATTACAAAGTTCTTCTGTTGATGAGGCTATGTGCATGCATAAATAACTAAACACTTCAGGTTGGCATGTAAACACATACATCTACAAATACGAGCGGCGAGTAAATTACCTACGCAAAATGTTATGCGTAAATTTTACACACATAAGCTACTACGTACGTAAATTACATAAACAAGTCTAAATAGATACAAATTTATATAATTACGTAAGTAGACACTACCTTACCAAGTCTATGAAGAATAAACCACAATTACTATCAGTTCATACATATATGTATGTACATATGTACATACATACATCAATATATATGGGTATATACCCGCATGCATATGTTATTGCAAGTGAAAACAATTTGTTAACTAAACCACAAGAGCATTATAATTAAAATATATCCATACGTACTACGTAAACATGTGCTTTGTGGGTGAACATATACAAAAACCTAATGGAATTAAACTATAACAATGAACTGTTGCCATTTCACAATTTAATTCAATTAGGGTTTGACCCGCAAAATTTTTAATATGAGATTTAGTGAAAAGTAGTAGAGCTTAGGGTAAAGGGCTAATGACTAACCTGGGACTAAGTATAAAGGGCCAATTGCAAACCGTACACATAAAATGTTTCTAATCCAGTCCAAAAATTCAAACCAAAAATCGGACTGGACACCAGACTAAAACCCAGACCGAAATTTTGACCAAAAATTAAATTAAGCATCAGATTAAATACCAAACCAGAAAAAAACCCATACCAAAAATCAGAACAGATTAAAAATCCAACAGACCAGAAAAAAAATAAATCAAGGACAAAACCAACCAAAAAAATACCAAACATCAGAACAGAATAAAACACAGACCAAAAATCAAACCCAAAAAAAAAAAAAAAAAAATCAAATCAATATCTAAGACAGCAGTCTAAACCAAAAACCAGAGAGAACAAAATCTATACCAAAAATCAAACCAACCGAATACAGATTAAAAACAGGACCAAACAGAATATAAATCAATCAGAAAAACCAAGCAAAAATCCGACCAAAACCAGATCAACCAAAACTCAAGACAATCGCAACCAAAATTCAGTCTAACATTCATTCACATCATCCACACAAAGAATCAGTTATAATTATTAATGCCATACCACGTACAAAGTGTAGACGGAGTAAAAAATGTGAACCAAGTGCAAAAGATCCAGGTTCAAAAGGGGACCAAGTGTAAGTCACACCATTATACAAAGATGTTAAATATTTTTTGGTGGTCGCTGTAGCCTAGTGGTAAGTGTGTTGGACTGCTACGCAGAGGGGTTACCTTTTGGCTGGCAATGGCAAACCTCCAAGAGTAAAAAAATGCCTATGAAAAGCTTTTCACTTTGCCGTTCGGATTCGGCATAAAACTGTAGGTCCCTTCCATCCGTGTATAAATATAACTCACACAACATGAATGGATGCGAAAAGCTCGGCCTTGGCCCTCCATGGGCTGTTGTGCCATAATAGTAGTAGTAGTAGTTAAATATTTTTGAGGTTGCTTTGGAAAACCAAAGCAATGAATGAGTGCAAGTTACATACGGAATTTTGATGTGTAAATAATCAATCCAACTGAATGCCACATACACAAACTCACACATGTATAGGCATACATGGAGATATATCAACTGACGGAGGCAGCCAAACGTCTGTGTTTACGTCAGCATTTAACACATTACTGATAGAGCGTATGCAGCGGCGTCTTTGCTTATATATACACGCTTAACAGCAACAAATAATAATAAATACATACGTATTATGTTTCGGTTTGTGTATATGGCATATATGTGTGAGTTAGTTGAAGGAAACATACCGAGTGTTCTCTCCAAGGAATCTCTCCGAGGGCTCTCTTTGAGTTCTCTCATATACATACAACCTCTACTCGTATATTAATTTGCACCCCTCTCTTCTCTAAGTTGTTTGAAGTAGCACTTTCAAACCACACAGCAGGTTAAGCAAGAGCAATAATTAACATGACTATTGTTTGAATTATTCTCAAGGTAAAAATTCTATAATATTTTTACTTTAGTCAAAATTGGTTTCCAGAGAGATAAAAAATAAAAATACTCACTTAATAACTATGACAATTATAAGTAGGTACTTAATTAAGAAAGAATACCAATGTATTGATTACACATAAATAGGAACGTAGTAATCTTTTAACACTCACTGTAAGATACAAGTAAAATAGACATCTTAACAGCCTAACAATAAAGCAACAACAATTAGCACAAATATATGTAAATATATATTTTCATACACTTATTGACCCAAAGATAATATTGAAATATACGTTAAGATGAATCCTTATAGATAATTTGAGGAAATTCAAATTATTTCCGAATAGTTGTGATTTGCTGCTTACAATTTAATTTCCATATTCATAGATGATGACATATGCACTTTCAGGCAAAATCAAATTGTCTATTATTAATATGCTTATGTATGTATGCGTATGTATAGTATATATATATAAATTAAGATTATCCTTTATGTCTTGAAAGGACGCATATTAATGTTGCCATATACTCGTACTATCGTGAAAGAAAGGGCAATTGCACAGCATAAGAAAAAACTGACAGATAAAGAATGTATTGTATATACACGCACACGTATAAATACCAAAACCACCCACACACACATACTTTATACTGCTTGCATAACTACATTCATACTTGTACACATTCATATTTCATTTATACATGAGTATGTATACTGAATTTAATTTCTGAATCGAAAAGTATCCATAAAAAAATAATTTTCTTTAATAAATTTAATATGGTTTCGTTTTTCTTTTCTACGTACTTTCTTTATTATTGGCCATAAAGCTATCATGTCGGTACAAAAGGACATAACAGGATAATATGTCACAGAATGACACTCACGCACAAACATTGAAACACCACACTTTTTCTGTGTGGCAGCAACTAGTGTCTGTGTATGTATGTGTGTGTGTGTTAATATATTGGAGCATACTTTATATGAAGTAAAATATGTGGAATTTTCGACCTTTTTTGTTCTCTTTTGTAATGCTGCAGTATCAATTGAAACAATCAATCATTATGACAATGAAATTGCTGCTACTTTTACTCATGGTTAAACAGTGGCTGACGTCAAAATTGGTACAATTTACACACACATGATGTGTGTTGAACTGAAAGTATTTTATAAAGTATAATTCGGTTCAAGTCTTTTTTTAATGTTTTCGACAAAATATGTTAGTTAGTGATAAGATATTTTAAATTTTCCTGCACTCATGACAACTTCCTGTTATTTTTGAATTAGAGCCTCATCGTTGTTTTCTAAGACCGCTGTTTTTCCCCCCTCTTTGCTTATTTGCAACCAACTTCAATTCTAAAGCTCTATCAAAATTGGAAATCAAATCAAATTGGCATCAAATGCGATGCTCTTTTTTTATCTATATCATAAGTGCATTGTTTCAATGTCCTCTACTGTATCTACGCACACACACACACACATACACTTTCTTTTGTGCGTGTATGGTAGTATGTGGGTGTATATATACGTGATTGAATGAAAAAAATTGCAAATTAATGAGTAGAAAATTGAAAAGGGTTCAATGGAAATGAGCGTAATTCATTAAACCAAACGCGCCACCCCTTCTCTCTCAATTGCCGTTTCTATCAATTAAAAAATTGCAAGCAAAAAAATTCGTTTCCTAGTAAAATCCTCTCGTATAGTTTTGTTAGTAATTAAAAAACTAAATGGAATGCCTGCACAATGTTCATACTTGAATTGTATATACAACGAGTATTAGCAGTTTGCATAAGTAAAATACCTAAACACATTCTTTGTTTGCAATTTTTGTTTTTTACTTACCCAAAATGCAACATCGTGAATTGAAGAATGTAATATTTTTTAATGAAAATATACGTAAACAACACCTACACAAAAGTTTGTACATTTTACAGATGTGAAAAGTTTTGAGGAAAAAAAATGCACTGCACAATTTGGTTTAATATTTCACAAAACAAAAACACATAAATAAATTAACAAAGCTGAATTTACCAATAAAATAATTTTCAATTTTTTAGAAGATAATAAGCCGTGATTAGTCCGAATATATTCACTAGACTGCTTTGGGTCTGTCTTTTTACTTATCCAGTTATGTTTTGCTTTCAATGCTCTCTTTGAATTTTAAGACAAATATGTAACTGTGCTTCTCATTCTTTTCAGATCATTTACTGTAAAAACAAATAACTAGAGAGGAAAATGTTAAATTCCTGTAACTCCACAGCAAACTAATTTTAGCTCCTCTCTTCTACATTCGGATACAAATTTTATAGAATTTCCATGATTTGCGCTGAATGTATGCAATAATTGCGAGAGCAACCATTATGCAAATCATCAGTTGCTTCTCTTTTATGCTCTTTTATGTTATATTGTTGTTGCATTGAGTAATATCAATATTAAAAATATTCTGCTTTTACAGTACTAAATAATTAAAAAAGAATACAATTTTTAATATAATTACCATACAAAAAAGTACATTAAAGTATTTCTAGCAAGTTCTTAAAAGCATCAGCTAATGAAATAATTTTCTAAGTAACCAATTTCGTAAATGTTTCTTTCTTAAACGATCTAATATATAATAATATTTCATTTTATTGTATTTTCATTTACAATGACATTGCATATTATTAATACCATGGATTGAATGAATGCTCTCTTATGTATTTTATGCTATTATAAAAAATAATGGCTGTCATCCATTTATTATGTTATTCTTATGCTTAAAGATATCGAGATATATATATATATATATTTTTCCTTTTTTTTTGGTAATCATTTTCAATCATTTCCAGCTAGTGTGTCTTGCACACATTCATCAAGTAAATTGCTTTCTATTCATTGACAATAAACATATTTTTATCAGATGATTATTAAATTTCTTTTAGTTTTTCCCAAATATTTAGTATTTGATAGCTAAAATCCAATACAACTCATTTTCGCACAATTTGCGAACAAAAGTAATGCAGCCTTTTAAGACGTTCCCCAAAATGGATTCCAAGAATTTTATGATTCTTTTATGAGTTTATTCATGAAAAATAATTTTTTGTACTTGACAAATATTTATTGGGAATCAGCTGAAGATAATTAGAATTATTCAGAAATATATTTACGTGAGCAAAAATTCAAAGTATAATTTACTTTTTATTTATTTTATTTATTGGATTGGCACTAATTCAAAAAGGGGGGCGCAGGACGAAAACAGTTGAGAACCACTGCGTTAGATAATTATGAGAAATGCCGTTACTCATGTCTTCTCTCTCTCTCTCATTTTCTACTTACTCCCGCTTAAGCAATAATTATTACAACGACGAATGCAATGTTTTGTTCAATGAGTGAATTTTAAAGAACTTCCGACGCTAATATTTTGGGAATTGGCTAGACTGATTTTTAATCTGATAATTTTTGGCTGACCTACTCGTCAAGCTCTTCAAATTGATATATAATGTGTATAATACTGTAGCACTTCTGGATATTTTGCAATGAAATTGTAGTTTCTCTAATAAATGTATAGATGATTTCAGTTTCGTTTTTGTTTCGAAAAATTTTGCTCAGAGAGCGCGAGAGAGAGAAATAAAGAACAAAATATAAGCAAATATAAACCCAACAAACAAAATTTATGGACATTTCCCAGTTCAGCTGAACAGGTTAGAGTTCAGAGTTCGATTCCGTTGAGATTGAGACGGCTCATTTTTCATACACGTAACCAAGGAGACACGTAAAGGAGAAAAAAGAATAAACAAAATCGTGACGACTTATCGCCGAGATGGCGTGCTCTCTTTTTCCTTTTAGTTTAATTTTGGCATGCCATATGTTTGTAAAATTTGTCAAAAGCTGCCAAGTTTTGCGCAAAACAAAGCAATCGTTTATCAACATTGCTTTGATTGTGTGCCCTAATTGCATTCCAACATTAAGAACTATTTGCTTTACTAACAAAAATTATTGAGAGCACAAATCAAATTACGCTCACTTATGTTGTAATTCTCTCACTACTCACTGAATTAAATAATAGGATTTTACATATTCATGATCTTTTAAATTTTTAGTTTTTTTTAAATGTTCGTTGCTTTTCTTTTACCACATTTTAAAGTTTCTGATTTTTTTCCTCTTAATATTCTACAGATTTTTTTCCTTTCCTATTTGTCTCTAGAATCCAGCAAAACTAGTATTTTAATTTTCATATAATTTTATATTCATATAATTTTATATTTTAATTTCGCCCACATGAAAATTTTTAGCCGACATCAACAGCAAGAGCAATGGCATCTCAACATTCAATATATAACTAAACAGAAATGAAAATAAGTCACGTACACTTCGCTAGAGCGCAACCCTAATCCTTTTATAAATGCGTAGCGTTGACATTATTTAACTAAAAAACATAAAAGAGCTCCAAAAAAAAAAGACTTCAAATAATTCCAAAAATATATATTGAAATGAACACCAATGCTGTCCAAAACAAAAAACAAAACAAAAAACCAAAACATTAAGGGAGGAAATAAAATCTATAAAATATTTGCACTTACAATCAAAACAACAAAATGTTGACTGATTAATGGGATTATTAACACAAAAACAAAACAGTGGGCAATTGCCAGCGAGCCACCCAGTCAGACAGCCAATACAGCAAGTCATTCAGTATGGCGGAGAAAGGATAACAACTTAAAATCACAAAGCATTTTATATTTAATGGAATTTTACAACAACAACAACAACGAGCGCTCTGCTGCTTTCATGTTAAAATTGTAACTTAATCCAAATGACTGCCTGAAATACAAAAAGCAGTCAAGCAGGAGAGTGAAAGGATGATGGGAGAATTTAGTAAGCGAAGTGATTAAGTGATAACGGCGCACAGCACCAAAGGTTAAGAATAAACAAAGTGGAAAATTAGTTTTGTTAAAAATGATACGAAAGCGAAAAATGTTTTCATTTGTATTTCTAATGTAAAACAATGTTGTAAATGAGCAGGACACTAATGTAAATTGGGTTGAATTTTTAATGAAGCAGACACAAATGTACAAAAATATTTTGAAACTAAAGAGCATATATAGTCTTTTGAAATTACCCTGGAAATGATATTAGTTAAACGGAAAATGTAGGAAAATAATTCGGGAATTGGTGTTTGCAGATATAATTCATAGGAAAATGTTTGATCTCTTCTCTCTTTCTCTATATCTGTCTTATTGAATACAACATAGTGAAAACCATGCATGAATTCAATTTTTATACTTGAACGTACATATATGAAACAACAACAATACGAACAAGAATATATCTGTGCTTTTTCTCTTTCTTTTCTTTTTGGTCTAAGCCATATGCTGACCCGGAAATGATAGAACAAAAGATAATTTCATTAGATTGACCGTAGATTGCCTTTCTCTGGCAATTACGTCAAATCAACATTTAATAAATGAGAGAGAGTAAGAGAGAGAGAGAGAGCGAAAGTGCAGAATTGATACATTTTGTCCGTGAAAATTTAAACAGTTTCAAGTTTTTTTTTTTAAAGAGAAAATAACTCAAAAATAAGTTTACACCATGTCCATGGTTAGGAAATATAGTATTATTGTTTTCAGATAATAACAACAAAGTATTTTCATTTCATTTTCCATTTTAGAATTTCAAAACTTTTATATTTAGTTGTTTACGCGATGAAAATATACAACACAAAAAAAAAACACAAAAAATAAAAACACCAAAACAAAAGCTGCACAACTTTTCATATGAAAGCTTGAAAAACAAAAGCAACACAATAACAAAACCAAAACTAAAATGAATAAATGCACTCAACGAAATGAACGTTTGGAAAACTCATTTATTAAAACCAGAACAAAAAAACTGAGCAAAAATTATAATTGCTGAAAATTTGAAGTGCTAATTTTGTGTTGAAAAGTTTTGCCACTTTCGAAAATCACAGTAAAAATTACAAACAGATATTTTGAAAATTGCCAAAAATAATAAAACGAATTTTTGAACTAAGTGAAAAGTGAAAACAAAGTATAGAAATGAATATTAGAATAATACATTTCATACTTGTTTAGTTCAATTTTTCGCACATATTCAATAATACTTAGGGCATTTGAAGCAAAATTAGTGCGTGCTACTTCTTTTTGACATACTTACCTTTATAACTATCTTATTTTTTTAACTTTTTATTTTATTTTATTGTTTCTACATTTGGCCCTAATAATTTTTGAATCAGAACTTCCCTGCTAGCATTTGATTTTTTATTTATTTTTCTTTATACAGACGTGGGCAAGAAAATTTTTTTAGTTGCAAATAATATAGAGTTGAAATGTTTTAAAAAATATAAAGCGAGAAGAGGATGCAAATCATATAAAGAGCATTTTTGTATAAAGTCTGCTTTAACAAACATCGTTTTGTGCCCGTTTCATCTCACCGATTTTCTATTTGTTGGCGAGGGAGGGGAGACGAAAGTGAACCAGTCAAAATCCGCAGTACCAAAGATTTTACAACGACGTTTGACATTTGCCTTTCTCGTCTTTGTTCCCCTCTTGTAAAAAGAGTGAGTGAAATTCAGAATCGGTCGGTTGAAATCGTTGTTTATAAAAGCTCTCGATGATGGAACCAAAGAACAGATCAGAATATGTAAAAATCGTTGAGGAAAACCGGTCAAAAATCGATATGGGTAAAAGCGGACAAAGTGATGAGCTGCACCCAATTACATTACTTTGTTTTTCTGACTATTACTCTCGCATTCTTTTGTTCTCATTGTGACTCTCTCTCTCTCTCTGGCAGTGCAATCTGATACATAGGATTGAAATGTTTCCTCCATGACAGAAATACACTAGGTGGTAGCAGCATTACAACATTACAACAACAGCACAAAATCAATAAACTAACGAAGTAAAATCATTATCGAGAGTATTTATATCGTATTTGTTGACTTTATTACGTCTTTCTCTTTCCACATAATTTTCGTCTGCAAAGTGTTAGTAAAAAGATTTCTCTTTTGTTTTGTAAAAATGCAAGTTCTCTATGGTTTATATTGGTTCAATTCAAAATTCGGTAAATTTTAGACTCGTATCATAAGATCTGTCAAATTCTTATATTTTTCATGGAAAATTTTACAATATCCTAATGCTTGGTTTTCACTATATGACATTCCCTGTCAAAGATTTAACAATATGCTTGCAAATTTGATTGAATTCTACATAATGAAAACCAGGCATAAGTTACGGTATAATTTCAATCAACTGTGAATTAAACTATTATTTTATAGTAATATTTCAGCGTTAAAAAGGCTATTCACAAGGTTTCTTATTTTGCGTCGCATCCTCTCATTTGTTATAAATACTCTTATTTTTTTCACTTAAAATGATAAAACATAAATTTTTGCACCATGTCAATCATTTGTGGAATACATTTTTCAAAATTCTTTCCCCTTTTACCATAATAAGCTTAACGTTTGAGTGATGAAATCTTACTCAAATCCTTCTACTGTTTATCATGAATTTATGGAAGATCACTGCAATTAAGTATCCTCAACTGTAGTACTACTCACCTGCACTTGATGTTGTTATTGCTGTCTCTCTAGCGGTATTACAATGTTGCTGTCGCTGTGATATTGTTCGTTTGTTGTACTCATTGTTGTTGTTGCTCATGATGTTTTACAACTTTTGTGCCACACTACTTGAAGTATGCTTTTTGGATTTCGTACAAGACCAACCCTTCATGCGCTATACTGTATCAACATTCAACCACAACTTGTACTATTCTACTTGCTGTACACATGTTTTTTGCCGTTTTGTGTGGCAGTTGTTTTTCTTATTTTTTTTCATTTTTTGGTTGTAGCTGTTGCTCTCTAATTTAAGTAACCGTTTCAATTTAAGTTTTAGATTACATTTACAACAAACAAAAACAGCAATACATTTTATATAGCAAAAATAGAAAAAAAAAACAGGACGAAACCCTATAACAATTTGTTGTTGCTTTTAAAAAACTGCATCTGCAGCTTTCCTGCACACAGGAAAATTGTTCTTCAATGTAATACAATGACGGTAGTAGAGAAACTTCCGGTGTTGAAAATTATTTTAACAACAAAGAAAATGTTTTTTGTAACACAAACTGAACAAAAGCCGAAAGAGTTTTAGATTACATTGTTTATGTGTGCATGACTTTCATGTAGTACCTTGATTCAAATTATTTAAATTTACAACATTTTCAATTACAACAATCAAACAAATAAAATGTATAAATAGTAATATTTCTTACTGGCCAGAGAAAATATTTGAGTATCAATATGATGAATACAGTGCGCTCATCATTGATTGCATTCTTCTGTTTCTTTAATTCCCCACTGGGTTACTCATGTCAAAAACTTGACTTTGCTACTTGGTTTAAATATTTATATTATATTTGAAAGGTACAATTATTATTTCGATTTATTTTACAAAAGAAACTTCTGTTCATGTTCTTCGGTACACCCAGACGTATGAGTGTTTTTCAATTTATTATCAAAAGAATTTCAGACGTAAGCTGCATTAAATTGAATGGTACAAATCCCATAAAAACACATACTTATATAAGTATGCAAGCAAGTACACATGTACAAAAACATTTTCAATAAACTAAACACGATGTTCATATCAAATTATTTATGTATCAAGCCAGTCATAGTATTGCAAAATGTTCGATTGGATATGAAAGGTGTTGGATTGAATTGAAGAGGATATGTATGTGGATTAAATCATGTTCTATGTGTATGTATGTATGCATGTGTGTAATTTTATGTGGCAAAATAAAAGTTTCATATACCATAAAAATGCAAGCTGCATATAAATCCATACAAACATACTTAATTTCACATAAGCGCACTTTGACAACTGGTGCATGCTATAATACTGATTGTGGCATTCATTTTACACGCACAAATACACAAACATTTTCACACATAGGAATAATAAATTTTGTTAGTTGTTGTTTCAATGAATAAAAAAATTTAGAGCGCTGTATATCATAAGAAAATATGTGTTTAAAGTTAGTACGTGGGTGAGTGATATTAGAAAAACTAAAAACTTTTTTATTAGTCATACGCTTATGGATTAAACGAAAGCAGCTTTATCCATTTGGCATTCATGTGACATTTTGAAGTGTTTTTTTTTTATAAGTGTGAAAAACCGTGAGCAGAATTTTATTAGCAAACGGATGTTTTAAATATGTGCAAATTTTAATTGAATTTTAAAAATAAATTAGTTTTTATATGGATTTGAACTAAACATTTTCATTGATCAATCGTGAAGTTAGTAAATAGATACTAGCAAAATGTGAGAGAGAGAGGGAGAAAGAGAAATCAGTTCTTGTTGTCTTTAAACCTTTTCTGCTAACAATGACAGAGGGAGAGAAGCAGAAAAATGTATGTACATAAACGATGCTAAAAAGTTAGAAATATAAATCCTGACTACTTTATCTGTCATTTTGAAAGTTGGAAATTTTATTTCAGCTTATGCTGTTTAAAACCACATATATTTTTTAATAGCGGTATTCACGGTGTGATATAATTGTGATACATCTTTACTAAAACTGGTGTGCAAAAGCTTTGTACACCAGATCGTAACTGCGCTTTGATATAAATTTTTAAATTAACAAAATTCTCAGTAAACAAGAGAGAAGAATAATTAAGCACATGAGATGAAACTAAGAGAGCCGACGTTGACGTCTCCGTCGTTTGTATGTAGGATATCTACTCTCACAATCTTCTATTAAGCTCAACAGTATTTGTAATAATTATACAATAGTTTTCTATTCAGCTACATTTGATAAGAAACAAACTATTAAATTCAGCTTACACACAATTTCACTTTGTTGAAATAACAATCTATTCTGCTAGTTCCAAGAAAATGCATTTAACTTCTATCTAATTTGCATTCCGCTTCAAATTTCATTTGCATATGAAGTGAAAAACTGGTAAAATTTTCTAGCTCTCGATTTACATTCATATTGCAAAAAAGCTAATCAGCACTCTTGAATATATAAAAGAATTAAATAATCATATTTTCTGCTCATACGTCAAACTTTCTAAGCGAAAATCCAAAGAAAATTACCAGCAAGTAGTGGGAGACGGAAGGAAGAATTTAAACACAACCAAATTAATATTCAATGCTAAAAGTTTTATGTGCGCGTAGAAACGTGAAGTTTCATTTTTGTGCGCTATAGTGAAAGACACAAAAACTTAAACAATGATAAACTTAATTCCTCTCTAGGTTTCAAAAATCAAAAATAAACGAACGAGGCAAGCAGCAGCAGTTACAAAGGATAAAAGCAAAAATAAACTGAGCGCACAAGTTCAAAAAAGAAAGAAATAAATGAAGTGAAAATTATGAAAACCACAAGCGTGTGTATGTACGGGTTTGTGTATGTTCGCGGAACAATTGAAAGGGAACGAAAAAACGTTCCGTTTTCTAAAACACCATAAAATGGCAGCAGTTATACTAAAAAAAATAGCAACTAGCTATAAAATGTGAAAGACATAACCGAATCACAAGTACTTGAACACAATATTGATACAAGGATGTCGAGAAGAAGAGGTAGTAAAGACTTATTCAAATGCAAAGTGAAAAGTTGCACAAGAATCTTACACGCAATTGTTAGTTTTGTTGCAGAATTTCAATTTAATCCCCAGCGCTCCTTAACGAATTAAATGCTTGACTACGTGCCTGACTATGAGTTTAGAATAAAAGGATCAACACAACATTTACGCTTTCAAGTTTCATGCGGCGACAGACACACACATACACACACGAGCCCACTCAAAATCACTCATACAATTTATAAACTGTTTTTACTTTTTTATTACTTATTTATACAACAAGGCAATGAAGCAAGGCAAGTCAATTGATTGGTTGCTTTTTCCTAGGCATGACTGCATATGCTTGAGGATGCCCTTGATGTGTTATCGCTTACGCACACACATATACACGCATGTCGTATTTTTTTCACTCACTCACTCATAATACAAAAATCAATGTATATAATTCTCAAGCGGACACTAGCATTCTCTCAGCTTTAAAGTTCTTCTTCATTTTATAGTCTTAAACAGCCAATACAAAAAAAAAGTTTAATGCTCTTCTAATCGCTTACTAAATACGCCGACAAAAATACATACAACAAATAACAACAGCAAAATGGCATAAATTTTATGTTTTAATTTTCTGTTTTGGTTTATTACTTTATAACTGATTTGCGTGCTATGAATTATTTATAGTCGAGCAGCAAGCGGCAGTGCGAGTATCATAAATATTGATACTATCCTAATTTTAATAGAAGAAACTAGAGAAAAAAGCAACAAAACATGGAGAAAAATAAATGGAATTTTATAGATTAAGCTTGCAAATAGCCAAATCAAAGCTTATCTTAGTATCATGTAGTACATAAATAGAAATGTTATGAGGGAATGAGTCGGAAAATTTTTTTATAGTAATGGAAATAATGAATAAAATCTGATTACAGCTATAAAGTAATGTAATGATGGGATTATGAGGAGAACGAGAGAGAGAAAGAAAAAAGAGAGGGGAGAGAAGGGAAAAGAAGTGAAGCGAAAAATAAAACAAAAAAACAGTTGCTGTTAAAGGTTTAGTCTTTGAGGACATTTAGCGATTCAGTTCTTCTTTATGGTTTCCACGTTAAATCTCCTTCATTCCTGTGTAGAGAGTCCATATTAAATAATATTTTTTTAAGACTAATAGGCATTGATCTTGGAGGAATCACTAAGAAACACGAAAGACTATATACTGCTCTCAAATCTCTACTACCGCTTATGGTTCAAGTTCCATAAGAACATTGTCTGATTTTTTAGATAAAATAAAATATCAATTAAAAAAATCAACTATAGAGACAAAGAAAGCGAAACTATGATAGTAGGAACAAGCTCATTATTGTTGAATCTTGGGAGCAACGTGCAATTTAAGCATGATGGAAGCACTGGGATCTATCAAATGTTTGGAAGAAGTTTTGGTTGCGATTTTTTAAAATACTAACAAATTTCATTATAAATTTTGTTTAATATTTAAAAAATTAAAAATAATACCAACTCATTTAAAATTTCCAATTTTCATTAAAAAAAAACCTTCAATAATTTATTTTGAATTTAATTGAGATATTTTTCCTATTCATTTTTCTTTCATTTTTAATTTGAAAAAAATAAAAATCTTGCAATTAAAATCAAATAAAAAAGAAATTTTCATTTAATTCTCTTGCGGTAAATTAATCTCACTCATTCATTATTTGTAGAACCAAAAAAATACAGCAAAAAAACGAAAACATAAAATTTATGACGGAATTTGTTTTTTCTTTCTGGTTACTACTCGGCAACCAAACAAATATCAGTGCAATTTCAATTTATTATGCATATTTTTAGGCGTGCTAGCAAAAAAATGAATGTATAAAAAAGCGTTTCTTTTTTGTTTTTGGAGTTATTTATTTTGAAATTTTAAACATGTTGAAGCGCTTTTGGCGCTATTGGTTTAAATGCTTTATCTTTATTCGTTTTTTTTTTTTCATATTTTGCTGCATAATTTTTTCCTCGAATTGAGAAAACTCGTTGTCGTTGATTTGATTTTGTTAAAATAAGTAAATTGTATTTTTTGTTTTATTTTTAGCCTAATTTTTTACGTCTATTATTCTTAACTGCAGTTTTGAAATTTTTGTTTTTTATGCGCTTATATTATCATGGAAGCGGAAGTTCTTTTTTATTTTTTGTAAATTTAATGCATAATAATTTGTCATCATTTTTACTTATATTGAAATTTATGTAAAATTATTGCACAAGTTGTTCGTGTTTATTTATTGGATTAGCTTTTGTGATGTTCAAATTAATGTTTACCAAAGTTATTACATTAATTTCTTTAGAAAACTTTTGGAATGTTGATATTTGTTCAAAATTATTTTTAATAAATAATTGCTTTACTTTGTTTTTTAAAATAATATTTTATCGCTTTGGCATTACACATGGCAAAATTGAATAAAAAATACGTAAATACGTTTCACTTGTTTATTGTGTAGCGGCTGCATGTTTTAGCTAAAAAAAAAAACACAAAATTCAACCAGTACCGATTCGTAACAAAGTTCTATGTTAACTCTAAGCCCGGAAATACCACATTTTATTTTAAGATATAAATTTTCATTAATTAATCACTTTTATATTTTACTAATATTTCACATCGCCACACGCCAAATCAGAAATACACCTCATCTGTTGTTTATTTCCCCACCATAATACCGTTTAACCAAAAAAAAGAGAGCTGAAAGAAATCGTCGTTGCGTATTCGTGAACGCAGTCGAATGGCCAAAAAAAAAATGCATTTATACTTACATGAGAGAGAATTAGTTGAAACGAAAGAGTTCAAGAGAACAAAAAAGTCAAAGAGCAAGTTTGTTTTCATTGATGTTGTTCTCCCAATTGTGTTTTTTGCACCAAGAAGAGGAGATTAAAGCCTTTTGCAAGTTTTGCATCAGTGTTTCACTCATGTAAAATAAATGACAACGAAGTATATAGAAATACAAAATCGGTAGGTTGAAATCGTTGTGTAGAACAAAAGAGTATATCGATGGTCATACGTTGACCCGTCGTAAGTACTTTTTCACCACTCCACGCAATAAAATTCTATGAGCAATATATAAAAATAAAATCAAAATAAAAAAAAAATAATTCCAAAAATATTTTTTTCTTATTTAAAAAATTCCAATTTTACATATTCTTTAGGTACATTTAATGCTTTTTTGTCGTCTCTTCCAAAAGTGGTAAAAAATCACATACGAGGGGTCAACGTATGACCACCGATATGTATTAATCGTTGTGAAAAATGGGCTAAAAATTGATGTGTGTAAAATCGGACATGGAAAGTTCTGTTTGTTTTTCCCTTTGACATGGGATATGATCTAATGAAAGCAAGGCATAAATAGTTAATAGCTTTTCTCTTTCAAAGAAGCTATTAGTATGTTTAAAGCTTTTCTCTAACGAACATACGATTCTCATCAGTGCAATGACTTCTGAGTGAAATAACGTTCGACGAGATGATATTTGATGAATTGATGTTGGCCAGACTATGTTTGGTGAAATAAATTTGACGGGATGATTTTCTTTGAAATAACGTTCGATGAAATTATTTTGGCAAGTTGATCAAATGATATTTGTTAGGATTATGTTCGAAGGGGTGATGTTCAACGAGATGATGTTTGGTGATATGATGTTCCTCAAAATAAAGATTAGCAAAATAATGTTCATCGAGTTGATATTTGGCAGAACAATGTTAATCAGACAGCTTATACTTACCGTACCCATTATTATCAAGTTTACAGCGATTTCTACTTTACACTGATACTTAAATGTGATTATGAGTGAGTAGACTTAAAGCAATTTTTCTCTCGAAAGCACACCGATTTGAGTGAGACAGACTCACTTTTATCTGTGCTACTTATCAACCGTATTACTTTCGACTTATTCAACTTACAATCGCTCACTCAACATGCTCAGTGCACTCATAGATTAAATATTAATCAAAAGTATAAGTATTGTAAAATTTCATTCTTATCCGACACACACACGCACGCACATTCCAAATAAGACAAAGCAAAAACAAAAATGATAACTTCACCCTACACTCGCCCTTAGTAAAAGAGAAAAAAAGACACAAAAATTAAATTCACCATGATTTATTACCTTAAAGAAGATGTTAGAGGTCAACTGTATTTGATATATTCCATTTTAAAATTCTTGACACAAAGGCAAAGCATCTACAGCAAACTGTCAGCAAATAATGGCCACCAGTAGAGGGAACAAACAGCTGATGAAAAAAAAGAAGAAGAAGAGTAAATAGAACATGGCGCAATATGACGAGATAAACAGCAACAAAACAAACATGAAATAAAAACCAAATATTACAAACTTGAAAGATGAAACCGAACAAAATAGGCGTGTTCTAGCTGGGCGTTTGTGTTTGCGGTGCTTGATGAAAGTGAAGTTTACAAATTTTTTTTGTTTTTTTTCTATTTTTGTAACTTTACCCATGGGAATCACCCCACCACCACCTCATCGTGGTCGTTATTTTAAAAGTTAAAATGTAAGGGTTTATACATGTAAGTAAGTAAGTACATAAGTAGATATATAGTAAGAAAAATAAAAAACAAAATTGAAATTGTCTGCTGCAAAATACAAAAAACAAATACAAAAAAGTGTTGCTTTTTACTTAATAATATAAAAAATGTTTGTTCTATTTTTCTTAAAATAAGAATATAACTTGATATCTTCCTCTTTATATCATTTTCAAGTCTCTCCTTTTATTATTTTCTACTTCAAGGCTCTTCAACAGTAGAAATGAAACAAATGCTTTAATATATTTTTATTTAAAAGTATACACTTAATTCTATTAGTGTCTGATTTTTAGAACAACTCAGTTTAACTGGAACTATGACACAGACATAAAAAAAGTATTAATTGAAATTTCAATTGCTTGTCAAATTTTTTGTTGTTTGTGGCAGTTTGATTTCTTTTGATTTTATTTTGTGGTAAAAAACAACCACAACAAAATATTTTAATTAAAAATTGTATTAATTTTTAATTGAAGTAATAAAATTTATGCTTCGTTTATAGTATTTTGCGAATTAATAGCGACATTTACATTTTCTTTAAGCTCTGCACGCACGTATAAGATTTGGATTAACTGCTGTTCACTGGATTTCCCATGACATTTGATATAATATTTTATAATCTTGAATAAAATTCGCAAAAGAAAAATACAAACGAGTCTCCGAAATGAAATTCATTTTGGAAATATCTCAACGACTGCTTCACTAGTCTCTTTGTTGTAGTTGTAAGTCAACAGTTTCAGTTAGTATATGGCACAAAATCCATTGAGTCTAATTTAAAAAGATTATTGATATTAAGCAATCAAAATGTTTGATGTTTATCAGCAATAAAAGTGATTCGTCTTTATTTTAAGGTCGACTTTGTTTTCATAAAGCTTTGTAGAATTACTTTACTCTGACAAAAAAATTTAAAAAAAATTACACAGCTATAATTTTGATTTTAATATATTTTTCATATTGAATTCCTTCTCCAGCTTCTCCAACGCATTATTTCGTTTGCTAATTTTTGAAATTTTTTGATTATAGATGTACGCAAGTGGTAACATTACTTAGCAGATTGCACAAAATATTGTCGTTTTAAAGTGTCTGTATTTTTTAATTTTCTTACTTTCAAAATTAGCTTTACTCTTTAATATGCACAAAGATCAGTATCAGCAAAAAAAAAGTTTCATTCGGTATATTTTATTATAACCTTAATTCCGCCACTTAAATCTCATGACATTTTCAAAATGTTGAGCATACACGTACATATATATGCTTATTTGTACATGTGTGTACTGCATATTCCCAGTGGTCGGAACATGCGCGTAAGCAGTAATTTTCATGTCTATCTAAGGAAGCATTAAATCATATCCTTTTATAGATCGAAGTGCTTTATTTTATTTTTATTCATGGCTTGTTCATTCTTCATTCTTCATTCTTCATTCTTCATTCTTCATTCTTCATTCTTCATTCTTCATTCTTCATTCTTCATTCTTCATTCTTCATTCTTCATTCTTCATTCTTCATTCTTCATTCTTCATTCTTCATTCTTCATTCTTCATTCTTCATTCTTCATTCTTCATTCTTCATTCTTCATTCTTCATTCTTCATTCTTCATTCTTCATTCTTCATTCTTCATTCTTCATTCTTCATTCTTCATTCTTCATTCTTCATTCTTCATTCTTCATTCTTCATTCTTCATTCTTCATTCTTCATTCTTCATTCTTCATTCTTCATTCTTCATTCTTCATTCTTCATTCTTCATTCTTCATTCTTCATTCTTCATTCTTCATTCTTCATTCTTCATTCTTCATTCTTCATTCTTCATTCTTCATTCTTCATTCTTCATTCTTCATTCTTCATTCTTCATTCTTCATTCTTCATTCTTCATTCTTCATTCTTCATTCTTCATTCTTCATTCTTCATTCTTCATTCTTCATTCTTCATTCTTCATTCTTCATTCTTCATTCTTCATTCTTCATTCTTCATTCTTCATTCTTCATTCTTCATTCTTCATTCTTCATTCTTCATTCTTCATTCTTCATTCTTCATTCTTCATTCTTCATTCTTCATTCTTCATTCTTCATTCTTCATTCTTCATTCTTCATTCTTCATTCTTCATTCTTCATTCTTCATTCTTCATTCTTCATTCTTCATTCTTCATTCTTCATTCTTCATTCTTCATTCTTCATTCTTCATTCTTCATTCTTCATTCTTCATTCTTCATTCTTCATTCTTCATTCTTCATTCTTCATTCTTCATTCTTCATTCTTCATTCTTCATTCTTCATTCTTCATTCTTCATTCTTCATTCTTCATTCTTCATTCTTCATTCTTCATTCTTCATTCTTCATTCTTCATTCTTCATTCTTCATTCTTCATTCTTCATTCTTCATTCTTCATTCTTCATTCTTCATTCTTCATTCTTCATTCTTCATTCTTCATTCTTCATTCTTCATTCTTCATTCTTCATTCTTCATTCTTCATTCTTCATTCTTCATTCTTCATTCTTCATTCTTCATTCTTCATTCTTCATTCTTCATTCTTCATTCTTCATTCTTCATTCTTCATTCTTCATTCTTCATTCTTCATTCTTCATTCTTCATTCTTCATTCTTCATTCTTCATTCTTCATTCTTCATTCTTCATTCTTCATTCTTCATTCTTCATTCTTCATTCTTCATTCTTCATTCTTCATTCTTCATTCTTCATTCTTCATTCTTCATTCTTCATTCTTCATTCTTCATTCTTCATTCTTCATTCTTCATTCTTCATTCTTCATTCTTCATTCTTCATTCTTCATTCTTCATTCTTCATTCTTCATTCTTCATTCTTCATTCTTCATTCTTCATTCTTCATTCTTCATTCTTCATTCTTCATTCTTCATTCTTCATTCTTCATTCTTCATTCTTCATTCTTCATTCTTCATTCTTCATTCTTCATTCTTCATTCTTCATTCTTCATTCTTCATTCTTCATTCTTCATTCTTCATTCTTCATTCTTCATTCTTCATTCTTCATTCTTCATTCTTCATTCTTCATTCTTCATTCTTCATTCTTCATTCTTCATTCTTCATTCTTCATTCTTCATTCTTCATTCTTCATTCTTCATTCTTCATTCTTCATTCTTCATTCTTCATTCTTCATTCTTCATTCTTCATTCTTCATTCTTCATTCTTCATTCTTCATTCTTCATTCTTCATTCTTCATTCTTCATTCTTCATTCTTCATTCTTCATTCTTCATTCTTCATTCTTCATTCTTCATTCTTCATTCTTCATTCTTCATTCTTCATTCTTCATTCTTCATTCTTCATTCTTCATTCGTCATTGTTCCATTCTTGTAGTCCAACCAGTAAGCAAATATCATCAGCTTAGTAGTCCCTTATTTGCGTTGCTTTTTCGTGCTCATGTGTTTATCAAATTAACAAAACTGGATTGTTTTACTTTTAGTCGTTTACTGTAAATTCAAACTGCTTCCAGAGAACTGCCAAATGATGCGCACTTCAAATGCGCACCAAAGTGAAAGCGGTTTAATTTTTACCCAGAATATATTCATATATGTATATAATCTGCTGTGTGTTGTTCTTCTCACCATATTGTCTTTACAGTCTGTTGGTTTTTTGTGGCAACATACTGCTCTCCTGACACCGCTCCTCCCTTCATGTGTTTCCGTTTATACCACCAAATGTTGTTTCTGGTTTCTGTTTTTACTTATGTATTTTATTTTGTATTTTCCTTTTGCTCAATATCTTTCTGCACAGATTTTCTTTAGGGAAATCCTTGTTGTGGTTATTGTTTGTTGTTATTTGTTGTTATTGTTGCTACAGCTAAAGTGTAACTTCTCTCATGAGAAGCGAAGAAAACTTAATCGTTTTTTATTTATTTATGTTTTTGCACATTAAATGATGCGAAAGTGCGTGTTCAATGTTCAATTTATTATTTTGTGGTATTGAAAATCCAAAATAAGAAACAGAGCAAACATGTCATTTTGTTATTGTGGTTGTTGTGATGTAATAAAGCTATACAAATACCTTAGTGGTTTTTTATTGTTGGTATGCGGGATTTATATTTCCTTTTTTTTAACATTTGTATATTTATTTGTAAATAATTCGTTTACAGAATAATTGAGATTTCGTTTTAAATTTTGGAAGCAGTATAGAATTTTAGTTTGCATTAATACTAAAAAAAGGAAAAGAAATGCTTCAACTAGACCAGATAAAGGAGCTAAAAGGCACACTTGTTAACTCTAACGATTTTTTTAACATTTCTTTATATATTCCTAAGTACAACAGATTTACTTTCACGACACGATTTTTTGTAATATAAATCAACTGATAAGTTATGAAAGGGAAATAAAAGCTTAAAAAATAAAATTTAGTAAATTACACAGGCCAAAAAAATATGACGAACGCTCTTACCTAGAAACCAGACTATAATTTTCCGAAGGATTTTGACGCGCTTTTGAGTTTGCTCAAATATCTTCTTTTTTTTCGCTGAGATATCGCATTTTGAAATTTTCATGAACGTGGATTTTTCTACGTTTGAGAAATACATACACATTATATAGTCTATTGATCTCGTTGCAAGTAAATACAATACTTTTCTGAAAATGCAATATCTCAGCGAAAAAGAAGATATTTGAGCAAACTCAACGTTATTTTGAAGAGGAAGACAAATACTTTAAGATGCTATCAATAATTTTTGAAAGAAAATAGGATCGGCCGTGCTACATAACCTTAAAAATGAGCAAAAACGTTATTTTTTGCACTTCTAGGTTAGGATATCTCGAAATCCTGATGTGATAGACAGATTCGAATTCAGCGCGTCAAAATCCTTTGGGTAAGTATAGTCTGGTTTATGGGTAAAAATTCTGTCGGCCTGTGTTATTTTTAGCTTTTTCCTATTTTTTTCCATTTAATTTCTCCTTCACATCTGCCATTATAATTTTTGTTGATATTGATGTTACGTTTATGCGTGCATTTTTAAAGGGTGCGGCTGATAGACACCTGCTACTGCTGCTGATTACTGTTGCTTCGTGTGCTACTAGCTATTGCTTGCCAAAGTGAAAAAAGAAAACAAAAACACATTATTACGTGTCAAAAGTATAATTTTTATTTACTTTCAGGCTGCTGGTGTTCATAAATATATTGGTGTGGTTTTTCACTTCCTTTATACTAATGTTGGCAGTTAATATTTAGAATGATGATGAGAGTGTTGGTGAAAGAGCTGATGAAGGTTAATGCCAATGATGATGGTGTTGATGTTATAATAACATGACATGCTACTACCAGCACCTATACTTATTAACTAAATGTAAAGAACATGTACATAACCATCTAACCATGTAGGTATATTAGTCAATTAATGTCAAAAATGTTTTTCTGTTTGAGCATTTATGTATGAATTTGAGTGTGAGTTATGCGTGTGTGTGTGTGTGTATGTATGTACAATTTTTAAGGTAGCCACCAAACAACAACAACAAATAAATCAAAAAGCATGATGACCTAACATTTCGTTGATTCATATACAACAAATGAATACATCATCTCATCAGCATAAGTAAAAGGCAGGCAGGCAGGCAGCAACTGTAGCTGAAGCAGCAACATGATGAGCAAGAAATTCAGGCACACATACTTATTTTGCTGATGCTACCATATACACATCACATTCTAACAGAATACTTACTTACATATGTATGTACCTATATGTTTGTGAATGTACAAATTTTTGCACGCATCACGCTATTCATCAACATTTGACATGGTTTTTTAGTCTTCTCCTGCCCACTGTTCCCAAAATTTATGCTGTTCTTGTTACATTTTGAATACAGTGTCCCAGTAGAAAAAAGCATATGAACTCTAAAAGCAATTATCCAGGACTTACCTGAAGATATTGATGGTTTTTTCATTCAACTGGCCAAATTTTCAGTATATTTCAAATATTTAGACATTACCCATCTATTATGAATATCATGGTGTAAAAGCACTAAATCGATATAACATTAAAATTTGTTGTGATGCATAAAGTGATGGGGAATGAAACGACGAGAACAGTCGAATTCTTATGTTATGTTATGTAAATAAACAAAAGAGCGAACAACAAACGAAGTCAACTCTTGCATGAACAACACCCTCACTCTCTCATATTCATGTAAATGTACTAAAAAAATTTCTTGCAAAAACAACACGACTAGCAATAACAATAAATCTCTCGATGTGAGAGAGCCGACGCCTCTGCTTGTATTGCAAATATAAAAAAATTATTCATATGAAAAAAGTTGGATCACGATGTCGGCTCTCTTACTCGCTGTTCATGTACTCTTTGATACTCTGTTTTTCTCATATTTAAATACTACTAAAAGAATTTTATGAAAGTTCATCCAAGCGAGAAAAGCAACAACAATAGATGCGGTATTTATCAGACGTCTACAGAAAATTGTATCAGAATTAGGTATTTATTTAAATTTTTAGCTGTCGTCCATGACAAATTTATTTTTTTTTATTTCAGAAAACAATGGGAAATTCAACGGTAATTAAAGAGAGCTCTAAAAATGTATTCGATTTCTGGCATCCATTGAATAAGGCTTATATATTTTTCTGCTGGGGGGCATGTGCATAAACACGTACTCGCACGCGCACATATATATACACATATCTATTTTCACACATACATACGTGTGTTTAATATTTGTATGCTTACGTGCACAACGTGCTCAATATATTTGCTATACGCTTACGTTACTATATTTATTTGGTCAAAGTCTTACGTGTTGCGGAAATTATATTATTTTACACTTTTTTTTTTGGTTGTTGGCTTTCACATTTTCCTGTATTGTGTTCTGTTTTTTCTCATTTATTTTTCGTTTATCATTGTTAATAATTTTTAAGGATTTTGTTCCCTCAATTTTCTCCTATTATTTGCTGCGTAATTAGTATGTACTTTAAGTATTAAGTAGCAAGGATATTGTTGATTGGAGAGTTGTTGTTCGTACACGTTTTATCACTTTTTAGTCAAAAAGGAGTTTCGCATGTGTTTAAGTAATTGAAAATTTAGCTCAATATATCTACATAAATGAAAATGAAGAAATGTTAAAGTTTAAGTATTAATATGATAACGTTAAATCCTTTCCGATTCTTACACATTAATAAATATTCAAGGAATATAATTTATAGATTTAATTTTTCATATTTTTCTAAAAAATCGTTCAAGGTTATTTGTCATAAAAGTATTTTGTTAACAGACTTAATTAGCAAAATAAATAAATGCAAAAAGCAATTATTTTCATACAAACAAAAATAAATAAAATAAGGACTTTACTTTGGCAAAAACAAAAATGTTGTCATAGCAATAAAGGTATTAATTTTATCATACTTATTACACTATAATGAATAAAGAACAAACATTTTTAATTAAGGCTATTCATTCTAGGAAGTTAAATCTTAAAAAACACCAATGAACGCTTCAGGGTAAGGAATGATTTATCATTCTCAAAGGAAACTAAAATTAAAAAAAAAACAAAAACAAAAAACTAATAATAAACAGGCATCAGTTGCTTTCTTTATAAGCATTAATTGGCTTAAATTCGTTTATATCAAGACAAAGTGTGATCAAGTTTTCTCACAGCAAGTAGTTTTTATACCTTTATCTTCTACACTACCCAAGGAAATTCGATCGAAATGTGAGAGCTTGTATAAACCATCAGTAAATGCCTTTCACCTAAGAGCAAAAAAAAAAAATTCCATTAAAAATTTGCTTATATCTTTAAAGCTCATTTTCAACAAATAAACCTATTCCTATAAAATCTGTAAATAATAAAAATAAATTTAAAACTTAAATCCTTAATAATAAACTTAACAATAGCCAAGTCCACATTGCGTATGAGTAACTTTTCATAATGGATATCAAAATTTAGGACGAAAGAAAAATGAAAAATAAGCAAAATTTAATTCGTGCATTTTGCAAAAATAAATGATACTCATATACAAAAGCAGAAATTATACGCTTCAAATGTGCACGTATTTAAAATTAACCTTACTTTGAATTCTTTTTATTTCGGGAAAATTTCGAATATAAAGGAGCAGCGCTGTCCAAGCTGTTCAAGCTGTTGGCGGGCCATAATGATTTTTGGTGCTACTAATAAAATTGATAAGTTTCTATAAAACCAATATAAAAATAGTATATTTTTTTCATTTACTCAAGATATTGACAAATTTTTGGTATATTTTTAGTATAATCATGAAATTCACTACTCTTTATAAATCAAAATTCATAAAAATTGATTTCTTTCTATCTATTAACGTAATTTTTTATAAACCAAGCTTAAATGGTCACAACTAATCTCTCCCCATTTCGCAACTTTTAGATCAGTCAGTATACTGAAATCAGCTCTAGTATACTGAAAGTCAATAAAGAATAAGGGATTTGACGAACTCCCTAGGAATGACTCAAGCCTTAATCGGCAGTTTTTATTGTGACGAACTCCCTTGGAATGACTCAAGCTTTGATCGGCAATTTTTATTGTCTAGCCTTCCCATAAAGAGGTTTTGGGGATGAAATCTCTGCTGATCAATATCTCAGCCAGACTGACTGCAAACTGTGTATAAAACAAACTTTTTCTGTAGTACACCTGTTGTGCCATTGGGCTTCTTGCATTCAATGTTTTTTCAAAAAACCAAATGCAAAAACTTTTGTACTAAAATATTTGATGTTTCCTGTACGCGCGTCCTGATCCAGAATACTCAATGCATGAACACTGTTCAAAAATACTCATGCTCTTCATTCATGTTGTGAAAGGCTGATGCTGTTGAACATTAATGGTCTTGAATACTTACGTTTTTAAGCACTTTTATTCTTCTACACTTATGCCCTTGAATACTCATGGTCTTGAATACTTATGTTCTTGGACATTTGTGTTCTTGAACAGGTTTGTTCATAAATACTTATGTACTTGTACACTTTTTGTGTTGTACACTTGTATTCTTAAGCACTCATGCTCCTTAGTACATATGTTGTTGAACACTTTTGCTTTTGAACACTTTTTTGAATACTTTTGTTCTTGAGCACTTATGTTTGTCACTACTTGTTGTCTTGGACTCTCATGTGAATATCCATGAGTGGAAATAAATTAAGAATGCTTAATACATGAACATTAAAATATGAACATTTATGTTCTGAACATTCTGTAGACACACAATATACATGAGAGATTCGACCAAACGAGTATGAACCTGTACATGGGAAATGTGCGGCAACCACTAGCGGGTCTTTGAAATTTTTTTTGATTAAAGACCAACAATCATCGGTTAGGAAGGGGGCTAGTGGCGACAATTGTATGTTCATGAACATGTATTTGATTTATGAACATGACCTAATTTTATCTGTTCCATGTTCAAACAAATATAGCTAAAATAAATGCTAAAGAATAAAACTGTAAGTATACACAAAATTTGCCCATACTCATATGCGGCACGCGAGCTTTCTTTGAGGTTGCACAGTTCCGAAAAAAACCTAGATGTCCACAGCCCCCCAAAAAAACAGAAACCAGAAACTATGAACCCAAACAAAAACCAAATCCCGAAAAAGAAAACGAAACTGTGGAAAATGTGACACTATCATGCATCAAAATTACATAAATTTGTATGTATTTGAATGTAGGTGGAAGTCCATTTTAGCATTAAAAAGGATGTTACGTGTATCCTTTTATTTTATGTGTGTGTATTTGAATTTTTACGCTGTTAAATGTATGTCATACACAAAACAGTTGTGTTGTCATGTGTTCAGCCTTAAAGTATCCTTTTTTTTTTGCAGATTTTTTGTTTTCTTTTGAAACACAAATGAGGGAGGATACGTATCCTCAAATACCATTAGTTAGATACCTATGTGACTACATCCATACACCCATTAACTATTTCCTGCTGTTACAAAGCCAATTTTTTGAAATAAACAAACTATCAATCTTAAACAAGAGTTAATGTATTTGTTAATGTTACATATACAAACATACTAAGTATGTAAATAGAAGTAAAAAAAAAAAAACAAACACATACACACAAATATAAATACCAAGCTTAAATGGTCTGGAAAAGAGGGCAAGCTAACATTGTGCAAATTTTCACAAAACAAAAAGCACCAGCAAAAAATACTAATATATAGAAATATGCCGGAAATACCAAGAAAGTAGAAAGTAAAGTAATTAACGTTTTATTTCACACATTTCCACATTATAATAGTAGCTATTAACCTCTTTTGTTTTTGCTCCAGCATTTACCTATATATAGATGAGTGTGAGTACATACGTTTAGTATAGTACCTAGAAAGCTACCTTCATACTTGTCAAAATCATCCTTCTATTTTACTTCTATGATACGATTACAATTTCATAGTCTCCCTAACTATTTAATATTTCACGAAATGGTTTTCCCTTCCATTTTGTATGCTGTAAATCAATTTTTCCTGCTGAAGGAACAAAAGATTTATTTCATGAATAGTGAATATATTCATCGTAACTTAGAAACTTAGAAAGGCTGCTCTGCTTCTGCTCTTTCTGCTCTGCATGTGTGTGTAAACATGTCCTTCATTTGTGTGCAGACACTAAAATTATATAGAGCGCAACGGTTTAAGTGAAAGTGTTTGCCAAACTTTTCAATTGTGGTTTCAGTATGAAGTCGGTTTCATCTCCTCTTTCAGTCTGTCCTTGCTATCACTTTTGTAGCTCTAAAGCAAATGACCACCCAAAACGCGTATGTGTGCACACAGAATGTATTCATATGTGGTTTTCACTGTACTGAGTATTTCTAAATACTTTATATTTCTATTCATGGTATTTTTTTTGCATTAGTAAACATTAGATGAAAACCAAAACTTTTCTCTTTTTAACATTTTGTTTTTTGTTTTTGATATTGCTGCAAAAATTAAAGAGTGATTTTGTTGCAGATTTATTTTGCTTAATTTTTGTAGCTAATTTTTATATAATTAGAAAAAAATAAAGTTTTTGTTGGAGTTAACGTCATTTTCTCAGCCTTCAGATATTGAATTTTGTACATTTTAAGCATATATATTCCAAGGAAGCAGGCGTGAAAATAACATCAATACCAACGACAATTGCGAAGAACAACCCTTTCTGGTGTTATCACAGATCCGGTAGATCATTTAAATCCTGTCTAGATGCACTATAATAATACTCCTTAAGTCTCTGATCATTCCTGTTCTAATGTTCGACGCTGAGGCATTGGCATATAATGATAAATTATAAGCGGTTATTGCTACCATTTCAAAGAAATATATTTTTCGAAGATCTATAGTGTAATGACATACGAATGGATTTCGGAATCTTGACCGAAATTGCGGAATGGAAGGCAATTATTTTTTTTTTGCCAATTTTAAGAAAGAAGTCCATTTAAGTCCAGTTAAACAATATGAAAGGACATTTTTGGCATCGGGCCATTTCCCCATTTTGTGGTTTTATTTATCCTCTTTTGATATTCAAGTCATTTAGAGATTGATTTCAGCAATCGTAAAAATTACAAGTTGTACTTGACGAACCTAAATAAGACGAATCATGAAATTAAATAAATTTAATCTTTCAATTGAAATTCTGCTGGCAATATACTTCTCAGCGTATGGATTTGCAATCGTGTCTTCTCCTCGGTCCAAAGCTTTTTGATTAGCGAGAATACTCTCTCAACGATCGCTGAAGCTAAATGCCTCGCAAATAGAAAACAAAGCTAATATTGCGCAGTAAATTATTGAAAGGAATTTACTTTTTGGAGAAATGCTTGAAGATTTCTACCCAACGTTGATCCGCTACAATACAATTCTCTTGCCAACTTTGAATCTTAGCAACTGTGACATATTTTTTTAAGCAACTAAATTGATCAAATAGAATCACTGTCACTTGAATACAATTCGAATCTATTTTTGTCTGCCATATACTTTGCGGAGGCTTCAACATACTCCCATTCTGGGACTACGTCAAATGATGTGATCCAATTACGCTATCCATTTAGATATTTGGTGGTATTTGAAGGCAGTCTTTGAAAATAAAAATAAATCTATATTCGAAAAAAGTAAAGGGATTTAGAGTTATTTACCGTAAAAAACTTTGACTCAATCATTTATTTGAGTACAAAGAACTGAAGAACATTTAAAAATTTCAGTATATTTCGGAATGGAGTAATAATTTTGGGATTTCGTGGCTTCACCTCCCGGGACTCACCTTCAAATTTCGGAAGATACATTTTTTCGGTATGATTTGCCAATATAGTCAAGGTCATAAAAAATCTGAGAATTCGTTTGCTAGATCATGATGTCTTACGAATGACAGACCTACTGGATATCAATCCACTTACTCGTGTGAGCAGAGTGCGTACAGAGTAAAATATAGCAACCGCAGCCGCCAGTATTGATGAAGACCATGATTTGTCCAACTGTTAGTCTTAGGGAAACTTGTGCGACGAAGCTCATTTCTGGTTGAATGGGTTTGTTTATGACGAGCAGGGAGCGAATTATGAGGAATTCTCCTTCTTTTACTACTAAATCCTATATGATGACTAATTAAGTCTATACGCGCTTCAAGCCCTCTTGATTCCAAATATATAAATTGTTTGCTTTTTTCAATGGTTAGGAGATTTTTTAGAATTTTTGTTGCATTTTTTTCTTTGGATCATCTAACTGTTTCATTTTTTCATTTCAAAAATCAAAATCTTTTGCACAGATGGAAGTAGTTTGTTTTGCACTGCAAAAGTATGTTACAAACAAAAAAGATAGAAATATGTCGCGTGCTGCAAGACTTAAACCGAGAGAATCATTTTAAGGCGGTAAATATAAAAAAGAAGACACTATTGACAACTTCTCATGTTGAAGGCAAAAACAAAATGAATTTTACAGCGACCTAGCAAAAATGATGATGACGTGTGACACATACCGTTGACAAAGCTTCACAGCTCAAAATTGAAAAGCTATTTTGAGAAATACATAGAGAAGAAAGTTTCGTAGAGAAGAAAAAAAATTGGTGAAAAACTTATTTTCTTTTCTATTGATGAAACGACCGACAAAGCTGAACGTCATGCTACCAATGTCAATGTTGGCCGGCCCATTTTTTTGCTTTTTGTAACTTACCAAATTTTTTTTCGTTAAAAAATTCAAATCTTTTTAACCTTTTTCTATACAAAATAAAATTTTCTTTAAATATGTAAGTACAAAATACTTGAAATATAAATTTCTATATATTGATAGAGTTAAAGCATTGTTTTAAAATTCATTTTAACTTAGATATGCCCATTGTCCTATATGTAAGTCACTTCAGAAATATTTGATTTTGATTAAATGAGAATATATTCAATCAAAAGAAAAACTTTCGGAAGTGTACTAGAAATAAGCCATTGGGCATATCTGGGTAATGCATTTCTTTTTTTTGTTTTGAATAAAGTTAACAATTTTTTTGTGCCTCCGCAATCATTGATTAATCGACTAAAATATAAACTTCATACTTTTTTGTGTGTGTGTGTGTTTTGTTTTAGTTTAAAACCAATCGCTTAACTGATCTTTCTTCATTTGAATCATGGTAATGAAACGACCAGAAAAGGACGACTTATTCTCCTTTTGATGATACAAAAGTAACAGGGGAACCCAAATACACGTAGCCTCACCAACTGGCACCAGCAATTGGGGACCCTAAAATCTGGTAATGCAAATTAACAGAACACGAATGAAGCTAAGAGGCATTGCTTTCTGTATTCCTTTACCTCCTTCTCTCTCTTCTTTTTCTCTCTGTTCCTTCCTTCTCTTACTTCCCTCTCTCTCTCTCTCTGCCGTTCGCTATCCACCACTCTCCCAATCTGTATTCTTTCTCTCTTTTTCCCTCTTTTATACGCTTTCACCCATCACCTCCACCAGCCCCTCTCCACCTCCCACAACAGTACTATATTAAACTTCTTTTCTCGTCTCTATATTTCCATATCTCCATCCCCTCAATTCACTGCCTTTCCTCTATCTGTAATCCCTCCCCCTCTCTCACATTATCCCTCGCTAAAATCAACATTTTTTTTTCCTTTTTCTCCCTCTCCCATTCTTGACCCTCTGTTCAATTTCCTCTTTCCTCCTCCCTTTTTTATCCTTCCTTCTATACTACTTTATTCTCTCCATATTCCCATATTTTGCTCATCCTCCTCTCTCCTTCCCATTCTACTCCATGGTATTAAAACAAAAATTTTCTTTGAAATCGTATTGTATGTAAAGAGGATTAGGAGCAGCTCAGGAATGCTACGAATCTAAGCCAAACCTTGCCAAATTAAAAATAATAAACGTAAGCCATTCCAGGAGGGCTATATCCTTCATTGATGCTCAGGTAATACTGTGATGCTGGATCCAAAGCTTTAATTGGCATAATTTTTTAATAATCTTAATCAGTCTTCTCCCAATGATATTTTAAATCATAATCTGTTAACGTTCTTTCACCCTTTCACTGCTTTAGGTTGATCAAACAAAAAGCAAACGCGATCCATGTCGATTTCCACATTCAACTGTTTTTAAACTGGCGTTCAAAAGCGATTACCCCAAGAAAATGATTTGATTGCACCATTTAAATATTATTAAATAATTCAGAATTCTTTACCTTTGGTATTTCATTCATTTTTTTAAGTTATCTTTAGACATATTTGCTTGTTTTTCTCTTTAATTTCATTATCTTTTTGTGATTTTTACACGCGTTTGGCTCGGAATAATTTAAAACCCTTCATCAAACTGGTAAATGCTCATGTAGAATATGAGATAATTTATGGTCAGACATTTAATTCTCTTGTTACAATATTTTTAAAAGAATATATTGTATTCTTTTCATTGTTGGAAAAAAAATAACAGAAACAATATTGTTATCACTTGTATCCTTAAGCTAGACATGAAATTCTCAAATGTGTAAATTACCCACAAGATACAACAAACATATTGTTAAAAAAACAACAAAAAAGAATTTACAATATCTACTGTGTCCATTTATAAACCCACACATACATATACACATACGCAACACTTTAGTTATTGTTATCAAAATTAATGGTTTTTTAAACTAGCCCACATAGCCCACACAACGTGTGTGTGTGTGTGTTTTGAGAAAACAAAAAGGAATACAACAACTTTATATATTTTAAATAAGTTGACTAACACTTTCATTCGCCCAGCGAGTAACTGAACTGAACCCTGCAGCGCAGACAAATGAACAAGCCAGCAACTGCAAAACTTTATACACTAAACAAGAGTTTAAAAATTTCTTCAATTTCCAATGTGAGTATTGAAGCTAGCAAAAGTTCAACTAAACACGCACACACACACACATATGGTATGAACATTCCCCGTATGTGAGGTAAGTGGTTAATGGTGTTTGCGATTGCTAGTTGTACAAACTTTATAACAAATTATGGATGCAATTTATTTGTCATAGTATATGTTTGTAGGAAAACCAGAAAACCGAGACCGCAAAACCAAACACTCCCACACACACTCACTCTCCTTTTGGTTTTTTTTTTTTTTTTGCTTGCAAACATTATGAAGAAAAAAAACGTGTAGTATTTTGTTGTTTGCATTTATAACATAAAAAGAGAAAGGCTTAACTTTTTAAATATAAATATTTAAATTTTAATTCAAGTGAAAAAAAAAATTTGTGTGTAAATTAATCAAGCATCAAACAGCAGAATCAAGGAACAGATTTAAAACAAAATTTCAAGCAACATTCTCAAGCAGAAGTACGAAACAGAGGTATCAAGCAACGGTATCAAGCAAAACCACGAAGCAGCACAATCAAACAGCGGAATCCAACAGCAGCATAAAGCTCCACTATCCAGCTGAAGCATGACTATATCCTCAAAACTGTCATCAAAAAGTTAAACTAACAAGAGTCCCTTCTGCACTCGTGCAAAGTGTACAATTTTTTTAACACTATAAATATATTCCGCAACCATTTTTTATATATAATTTATGTGTTGCATACTTTTGAGCTTAAAGTAAATTGAAAAATAAAGTGGTTTGCAAAGAAGAAAACGAAAAGTGTGACCTAGCACCAGTGATGTGAAAAACAAACGTAAAAAACACTAAAATGCATTAAAAATAAGGACTGAGTGAAAAGCAATGTCACGACAAATCGTTCCACATACCTTGCAGCATGTAGCAGTCACTAAAAAAAAATCTCGACTTTTAAAAACTTAAAGTGTGTAACAACTTGAGTTGACAATTACCATATTAAAATGTAGGCTCAATAGAATTTCTCTAAATCCAAGCGAATGATAGCATTAAAAACAGAACACTGGACGATTGGATTACATGTTGCAAAACTATGTGTTCCGTATAATGATTTCTGCCGCAGTTGCCAGGACATCAAAAAGATAGAAACTCTCTTAGACTTCCTGTAGGGTTGCCCGGTTTTAGCAGGATATAGACTCAAAACCTTTGGCAAACCACTCCTCGATGGAATAGAGGAAACCACTACTACTACTACTATTATGACATAACAGTGCATGGAGAGCGTAGATCGAGCTTTTCGCAACCATTCATATTATATGAGTTATATTTATTAACGAATGAGAGGGACCTATAGTTTTATACTGAATACGAATGGAGAAATTAAAAGCTTTTCTTTGGTCATTTTTAATCCTAGAGGTATATAGGGAAAAAAGTTTGAACTATATTCGAAAAAGTTAGTTGGAAACCAATCTGGTTTTAATCTTACAAAAAATCTGAGTAATATAATAAAAAAAGGAAATCATTATCTACTGCTTTTGCAGTTTTAAAATATGAATAAAATTATTTAAAATTAATACAATTGCAGTGCGACCAAAGATTTTTTTTCAGTTTTGCGTCATAGTTGGAAAATGGGAGGGAAAACAT
Source organism: Toxonevra muliebris (assembly GCA_963691655.1). NCBI lineage: Eukaryota > Metazoa > Arthropoda > Insecta > Diptera > Pallopteridae > Toxonevra > Toxonevra muliebris. Next base: position 86,041,651 of record OY829328.1, on the reverse strand, counting down.
GAAAATAAAAAACGAGATTGGAAAAATCGGTTAAAGTTTAGAGTTGAAGGTGGGCTGGACTAAGCCAAAGCACTCAGCTTAAAAGACCATTGTACTATACTCAAGATGGAGCCAGTAGAAGAAAGTAAAAATACGGGAAAGATATGTGAGGAGATAAATGGGAAGAAGAAGAAAGGTCTAAGGTTCCTCAACCTCGAACTTCTTTTCGTACTTTTTTCATACTCATGACAGCCTTAATCCGATTCTCGCGAACGCCGGACAGCTACAAAGATAATTGTCCATAGTATCGTCATCCTCAACACACAATTGGCAGGTTGAATCGGTGATGACGCCCATGTTGGTCATGTGCTGACCACATGTGTTATGACCGGTGTTGATGACCACCAGTATTCTTAGGTCCTTTTTTTCAGTTTTAGAAAAAAATTCTGCTGATTTCCTGTTAGGTTGTTTCACGAAACACTTTGCGGTTCTGCAGGAGTCAAGCTCGGACCATCTTTCACTATGGATAGAACCCACGAAATCATTGATCTAACACATGACCTCCCCAGAGCTTACGCTAAGAAAAGGTTCCGGACCCAATTGTAAAACCTTCATTAACTAGTTCATCAGTTAGTTCATTTCCTGCAATACCACAGTGTCTGGGAACCCATATAAGGCACAAATTGTTGTGTTTTGATACACTATTAAATTTTGCCTTACACTTGCTGACAAATTTTGAAAAGCTAACAGGGTTAGCCAGGTCCTTCAGTGCAGATGCTTATGCACTTCCCATGCCACCTCCTCTCAATTATCCAATCCGCCACGTCTAGGATAGCGAAAACCTCCATTAGGAAGACTGTTGCCATCTGTTCAGTGGAAAAAGAGTACTTGGTCGCATCGTCCAAATACCAAACGGATACAGTACCGTTTGCGGTTTTGGATCCGTTGGTATGGAAGATATGACGAAGACCCCGGAGTACGACCTCTGGACTTAACCATTGATCATGTTCCGGTAACCTTACATCATATCTTCTTCCGATGCAAGGCATATGATTGTCCACGGGCATCAAGAACAGTGGGTAAAATAAAAAAGCACTAAATTTAACTTTTTTATAAAGCATTTTTAGCAACAGAGAAAAAGCGTAGCAGATCACAAAAATGAACTAAATGTAGTGCAAAAGGCACTAATATGACAACCCTGCCTGGAACGTATTACATGGAACATATTAATTGGAAGGCTGTAATGGATTTTTTGTGATCTGTAGTGAAATCTGAAATATTCGTAATATCAACGCTTTTCTATCTTCTATTGTGACTAATCTTATTTTGGATTAATTTCCACAGAGCTTTATACTCAAAAAACACGCTATTCTATTTGCGAGGGATGGAAACGCCATTCAATCGGTCTTCTTCTTCAGCTCAGATCACCTCGATTGGGAAGGTCTCTTTCAATCTTGTGCCTGCTTTAACTTTGGGTATGCATGCCAACCTCAACCGGATTCCTCACTACTTTTGGATATTATGATTTTGGCCTTGGAGCGATTTTAAATCAAAATATGGGAGAAAAAGAAACCGATCTCCACATTTGGGATTTTTTTTCCTAAACAAAACTAGGGACAAAAGTAAATAAATGACTTGAAATTTTAGGAAAAATTTGTTATTTGATATTAACCTCAAAAAAATGGTCGAAAATGACAAAAAGTTCACGACTATTTTAATTCTTTCAAATAAATATTATTCAATATGGATTCCAATGCATTTTTTTATCGTCAAGGGCATAATTTTGATAGCTCATTGACTCAGACGCCTTGCATTCAGTCATATGTAGGTCAAGCCGGAGGTATTATCGTACAAGCAAGCGCTAACTTTTGTGAGATTTTTCGTGTATTATTACATGAATATTTTTTTTGTCTACATATACATAATATTTTGAGCAAGAGCATAGACCTGGAACCGCCAACATACACGCACTCTCTAATTATCCCTGCTCTAGAGAATGGCGCTTAATATGAGGCTGTGACGTAGTATATCACAAACCCAAATTCCAATTTTTTTTCTTTATCAATCAAAAATTTGGGAGCTAGAGGTTTAAGTATGACTAAATTTGTAACAAAAAAGCTGTGAAAAAAAAATCGTATTTTATTCTAAAAAAATGTCTATACATTAATGGAACTGTTTGCAATTATCTAAGTAGGTAATACTTATTGGAAAACTTTTACGACATTTTGAAAAATTCCTCCCCTGTGAAGCAAAATCCTCCGATCGAAAGGAAAAATTCCTCCCCTTAAAATTTTCAAAACGACAGCACTGATTGCAAGAGCGTAAGAATGCGTGTGATGAGCGTACTGCTCGTTTAAGTAAGGAAATGCCGACCACTGCATTAGATGGAACGTGTGCTTTGGATAGTTATGAAATGCCCCTCAGCAAAGATGTTATCACATCAAAAATTGTTTTATTTGCTATATTTCAGCATCTTTTCCGAAAATGTTCTGGTATTTTTCCTTAGAAAATTCCAAAAACATACAAATATTTTTATACATACCTAAGTCATTAACTCGAATATTTAGCACATCGTAATTTGTCATATACATACATACACACATACATGTATAAACGTACACATTCAAGTAACTACCATATTCTCATTGATTACATATTTAAACAGGGGATTCATATACATATACATACATGCCTTGGAGATACCCTCATTATTATCTACAAGAACTTCCCCCTTCTATCTTCATGTGTAAATGTTCATATATTTATCTTTTAATAATATCCAACAAAACAACAACAAAAAAAGCATTTAATTAACTACAAATTGACACATTAATTATCACACCATATAGTTAAGCAATTTACTCTTTTTTGAGAGAGTAATGTAAAAAGACAAGCACGCTGCTAACTAAATGAAAGGGGTGGAAAAACTCCAAGAACAGGTAATGAAAATATAATCAAAAGCAATGAAAATATGATTATAATTAAATGGAAATTAAATAAGAAGAATGTTTTCAATTGTTCTGCATGAGTAGCGTTTGTGAAAGTGTATCAAAATGAAACTTTATTGCATGCTAATAAATAACTACATGTTGCTAAAGTAGTTGAGATATTACCAAGCAACGAATTCATAATTTTATTTCTAATTTGTTAGACATGTCTTTATGGCAATTAAAACATGTTTTAATTACAAATGTTGTTTCTCAAAAACTAATTTATATTCCGAGTTATGAAGTTTCCTTAAAATGTAATTAAGACATATATTTATGAAAATTAGTTTGAATTACTATTCAATATGTTTATGAGTCGTGTCACTTCAGTTCACTTTACAATTACTTATATAAGAAATATCTATAAAAAAAGGCCATGAGTAAAATTTATCCTAAATAAACAAAACCCGCAACGCTTTAAAATCAACAATTTAGTGACCACATACAAATAATACAAGTAAAGGATCAAACTTCCTAGAGGGTAGCTAAATAAGCAAAACGATAAAATGTTATATTCATTGTTTGTTCAATGATGTTCAATTCAATCCAATTTTGCACTTTACTTGATTTGAGTTAAGCTAAGCTGAATTGAATTGAGTTGAGTTGAGTTGATTTGAATTGAGTTGAGTGCCCCTTGCGGCAATATCTCATGGGTAATACCACGTGGTATGCATTTCATAAATGATTTCAGCCATGCCACATATATGTACATACCACGTGTTTCATGAGTTTTTCTGTGGTATTTACTTTTGCGTGCATAAAACATTGAAAGATTAATGCTTCTGCGTATGTGTGTCTGTCTGTGCATTTTGAATATATTTTTCCCCTATCAATAAAATCAAATAATTTTTCCTTTTTTTTCTACCACTTGCATATATCATTGACTTTCACAAAATGTAATTCCACAAAAGAATAAAAACAAGATTGTTTATTTGTTCTGTTCGACTTACCCTCAAGAGGCTGTGTAAGCAGCCAATGAAAAAAGACTTATTTATTTTTAATGCAAATTTATTTTGCTTTCAGCGAATTTCTTAAAATCGCGTTAGAATTTTATATCCTTTTTTTTTATACAATTTTTTTAACCCTTTTGACTTGATGCAGCAAGCAGCAGTCAGTTGGCGCTCTTCAGCAATTTCATACGATTTATCGGCAAGCTTCTGTTGGTATACAGTATGAAAATTATATATGGTCACAATTACTTTAAATTCAGTTAAGCTGAAATCCAAGTACTTTTCAAAGCTCCACCGATTTGGAAAAGTGAACTCAAATGGAATTTTATCTCTCTTTTCATTTTGCAGCCATACACAATTGTCACACTATGCAAAATAAGAAAGAAAAAAAATAGGATTTATGTATATTTTGCCGCTGGAATTCCATCAATTTACTTTTCATTACTTTTCAACGAATTTGTGTGATTTTTTCACTTTTACTTGCTTACTAGAAACCTGATGCTTTAGTTTGAGTTTTCACTGTGTGCCTGTGTGTGTGTGTTTGTTTTTACTCTCACTTTCTCTCTGCCTTAGGTATGTGTGTGTGTAGGCGTCATGCACCTAAATAGTTAAGCTTGTCACGAAATTTATCAATTTATATACTTCATCGAATATTTAAACAAAAAGCAAAAAACAAGAAGAAGAAAAAAAAACGAAACGGAAATGAAGGATTTATTTGCAGGAAACACAAAAATAAGAAACGGAAAAACGAAACAAAAAAAGGTGTCAGTATATGCAAAATAGTATGAAAGTGTTAAAATGAGTGAAATCAAATATAAGCATAAAAAAATTCAATTGATTAATGGAAAGTAATGATTTAGAAAGATTTCTGTATTTTTTTTTTTTTTTTTTTTTTTTTTTATCCAGCGTTGCCGCCTTTGAGCATATGCTGTTATTGTAAATGAATGAGAAAAAGTGTTGAGGAATCAACCTCTTTGCTGAAATGATACTTGATACTTTAGTAAATTGAATTTACCAATAATTTTATTTATTTTCCGTGAGCCCACAGAACATATGCAAAACATTTTTTCCGCAAAAAAAAAAAAAACACAAAGCTTTTTCAATATGGAAAATTTCAAATGACTCATTTTTAAGCATTCTTTAATTTAAAAATGCAATTCCAAAATCATTGCTCATGGATTTAAGATATTTCTGGATACCACGAGCACCAACTTTTTCACCCAGATAGGGATTCATGAAGTGTTTTAAGTGAATTCCATAATTTTGTTCAATAATCTTGTGGGTCGTACACTAGACTTTCACCCGGGTTCGATGCCCGTCTCTGTCTGGTGGTTAATTCACATAATCTTCCTATATTCACTATCGATATGAAGTGTATGAAAATTATAAGAAAGTGTACATCCCGTTTTCAAACTCCCCGCCCACCTTTCGCTACCCCTTTTCTAATTTTGGGAATTTTTAGTAGACATTTTTCCGGAATGAATCAATAGAACCAATGTTTTAAATTCCGTGTGGAAATAAATTTAAATGGAATAAAGATCCATAATCGATTTTCCTAGATTTAAACCGGATCCAACAATTGAAATCAGACTTGGCCCAACAATAAAATGTTACGCAATGTTATGTAAGGGAAATGTTGATCTCCTAACTTGAGCCAAGGTGGGCATTATATCGAGCCTCATGATTTAACATTATTGGTGTTGTTTTAAGGATCGATGCTTAATTCATTGTAATCGGTTTGTGTTGGGAAACCCTGTGTAAAGGTAGGGTCTTTATAATAGATTAACTTTCCAAGGTTCATTTCCACTCGTGACGTTCTTTGCAAAGAAAATTTCTTATGAAACCTAGCAGAGTTATAAAATATGTCATAATAAGATTTGTTTCTTGTAGTGCTAGATTTTGAAATAATAAAAGAAATAAATAAAATAAATAAAGAACAGAACCACACCCCCACTCAGCGTGAAATTTTCCATAAAATTCCTCCAAACCTGAAAACCGGGTTTTTGGTCGTTAACCTCCTTTATTTTACTTTACTTTTGTGAAAGATTCTTGTTAGGTCGTTACGCTCTCTATGTTTTATGAACTGTTTATGAACACTAAAGATTTCTCAAAAGTTTTTCAGATGTTATCAAATATATTCCAAAGAATAACCATATTTATTTTTCTTTTTTTAAATATTTTTAAGTACCTACAAATTATAGATTTTTTATTTACTTTTTTTTAGTTTGCTTTCTTCACCATTTATTATTATTTTTTTTTTTTTACCAGACAGATTTTTTATTTGCATGTACGCATTTAAATGCTGTACATGAGCCACGTTATCACTATTTTCGTCATATTTAAACTTATATGGTATGATATAATCAAGTATGCACACTTTAGTGTTAATGTTTTTTTTCTATCATGGCGACACTGGTCGTTAGCGTTCAATGACATTACTTGGCATAAAACTAGAAACATTTATAGGATTTTTTATTATTATAAATAAATATAAAGGAAAATAGTCAAAATAAATACTTATATACTTGAGATAGAGCTAGCAGTAACTGTGAATTAAAAAATAACGCCTATTTGTAGCATACATGTAAAAACTTACACACACGCACACACACAGTTCGACATGTATCTACAGGGTAAAGTGGGGTTACATGGCAGACTCTTTTTAAAGAGCAATAGCCCTATTTACGATTTGGTGCAAATGGTTGATTTAAATAACTCGCAACTTGAGAATTTTTTCCTCTCTCCCCCTCATCCAATTAGAATTTGTGGGAGCAAATTGTTCATTTGTTCTTCTGACGTCACATTTCTGGTTAAGAATTTAATATTGTTTTAGCTCTTGCGTTGTATGATGATATAATTTCACGAACCATAAAAAGGGCAATTTAGAATAACCGAATTTGTTAAAAAAAGATTCAAAATGTATGCAGGCATGCTAAACAAAATCTCTAAAATAATTAGAAGGATACGATTTCTGTAAATTCTGATGCAGTAAAAATTACTAAGCTTACACGCAGCTTTCTTAGTTTTAGTTAGTTTAGTAAAATTAATGTTTATTAATATTTCAAAGTTAAAATCTTTGAAATTTTAAAAAAAAACTTACTGCCTGATTGCCCTATTCACCCCTAGTTCCTTGAAACATAAATGACTCGTTTTTTGTAAATTTTTTCGTATTCAACTATTCCAGCAATATTTATTGTAACTTTGAATGACACTTTTAAGTGTTAGAAAAATTATTTATGTATGAATAGAATGTACAGTTTTATCTTATACAAGGTGATTCAGAACTGGGCACAGATTTTTCGATCATACATTACTTAGTTCAAAGATTCAGCTGTTATTGGGGATAAACCCTTTTTTACTCTTATCAACGCAATTATTAAGCTGTGTCAATAATAGATTTATTTTTTTTATTTTTCTGCGAATTTCTGTTTTGAATCCATTAGTAAAATTCAAAAGCATTCCAATACTCATTTTTTACTCCTCTTGAGCTGAAAAAAATGCTGTAAAAAAAATCCGTGAGCAGCTCTGAATCACTCTATATAGCTCCTTCGGTGCAAAACAGTTATAACACAAAAAACAATTTTTGCTGTCCAAAGTTTGTGCAAAAAAAATGATAACTTACTAGATACATCAGCATCAAAAATTTGTATTTCATTGAAATGGCAGTAATGAAAAACTTTAAAATTGAATTTTCTCGGAATGATGTGGTTTTGAGTTATGACTGTTTTGCTCTACGAATTGGCTATTATTTTATTTTTATTAGAAAAACTATGCAGAAATTTAGAATATATTTTATTTCAACTTTATTTCGCTGTATACAAAAATTTTTCTAGTTCTCTTTAAAATTAAATTTAATAGCTCTAAAGTTCTACAACATACCGCATAAAATAATACCACATTCCAAAAGAATTATGTAAAAACAATTTTAATAATTAAATTTTGTAATTTAAACTCTTACCGAATACTTAAACTGAAAATTCCCCAACTTATGTTTAAAAATATATTGTCAGTGACATTTTACTTTGGCGGCCATATCAAATTTTAAGATACCTTGTATAAGTGTGTACAAGTGCTAATAGTATCCCAGTGGGAAGAAAGTGGAAGCATATACATATATACAAAGAATATATAAAATACAGAGAATGTGTATCATTTACAATATTTATCTGACGCTAAAACCGTTTTCTACTCAAAACCGGTTTTAATTCATATAAGTGATTATGCGAAAAATGTTAAAACATTTCTTTCAAGCTTATAATCGTTTTGCGTTTTCAATTCGGTTTAATAATCGTTTTCCGCAAAACGAATTATGAATTGGTATATGCTATCATTTTATGAAAGTCAAAACCGTTTTAAGCGTCGGATAAACATGGTATTAGAGAAGAAACCAAACATTTCCCTCATCAAAGTTTGGGTATGAGAACTAAGAGCTAAAGTATTGGAAACAAGAGAGTCACAAACCTGTTAGGCTGGGTTTACATATGGAATAAAAAACTAGTTGTAATTTTTCACAGCAAAATTGAAGATGAATACAAATTAATATTTTCTATGAGAGGGAATGAATGCATTACTTAAAATTTGAATGAAGCGAAATTGGGAAAAATCGAAACATCAAACAAGTTTGCGAGTACATAAACCTAAGGCATAAAAGAATTTGTTAATTCAGGAACAACGATGAAAATGGCTGAACTTTTTATAAACAAAATATTAATGCGATTAAAGTTTAATTTCTTAAAATCGCCTCTTCTGTTCATAGATGGTCTGGTGCTGATTTGTGTGTTTTTGTTTTCCTTTGGTCTTCGTTCAATGACTCATTCTATGCTACGGTGCTGAACATGCACTACTGCATAGATTCATTTTCCACTGGGAGCATTTGCTCTTAGCATTTTCAACTTTATGCGCACAATTTCCTCCTCATTTTTTCTCCGGTTTTTTTTTTTATAATATTATATTAAGTATTTACTTTAAGGTATTAACCAGAGAATGAATGACCACCGTAACTTTTTCGCTGGTAATGCTTTGATGGTATTAAAATGTGTCAGCTGCAAAAGTCATAAAGTTGTAGGTATGTGGTAAGTAAATGTATGCAAAACTAAAATAAAACTAGGTCATTTCCGAGTACAAAAGTTAAACACACTCAAGACTTTTACAGGATATTACTTACTACTGACTGCTAGTCATGAACCATGGGAATGTTGAAGCGAAATTAAAATGAAAAACAATGTGTTGGGATGGAAAATTAAATCCCAATGCGCATCCTTATTTTTTGATGGTCGCAAGATTGAAGGGTAAAAAACTGAAAGCTGATATTCAAAAAAAGAAAATGAAAAAAAGAGTTTCGGCTTAAATTTATTTCATCATCATGTTAAAATTGTTTTGCCATCATGTATACGTATGTATGTGCATGCATATGTATGCATGATTGTATATATTTTTTCGTTTCGTGTTATTGTGGTAAGTAGCGCTCATCTTCAACGTGTTGGTTTTTTTTTTATTATTTTGTTAAGCCTCGAGTATTTAATTTAATGAAAAATAAAGTTAAATAATAGTTTTTATTGTATACTGTGTGGTTTGAATGAAATTTCTCTTGTGGTTTGTTGGGCATGGCATTCAAAATATTTACAAAGAAAAAACATTTTCGATTTTTAATAAAAAAAATTATGCATGACGGAGCTCTGGCAATTGAAACCATATCCATGATGAGAACCAAAGCGATTTTAACGAAAAATAGGTAACTGAAAAATTATAAAGCCGGTCAGCGAGAGAAGAGTTCTGCCGCTATTACTTTAACTAATTGTCATAGACAATAGCTGCGTTTTTTCTTACTTGATTTGATTGAATTTGATTGAATTTGGTTTGACAAAAACGCACTTGGTTCATATATAATATCAGCGGTGTGGTATGCAGAACTCTTTAGGACAGGCGCGCGAGCAAACCGTATATCCGAGAGACTCTAGGAATTCTACTGTCCAGCATGTCCTAGCGAGTGGTGGTGCGCGTATAATATTATTTATTTTTAAAAATTATTCTTTCTTTTCTAATTATTTATCCAGCAATTATGTTATCAATAAGCCGTGGGATCAGATTAAACAAACTTTTTGTTTTAATTTTCGAAATGGCTTAAAACTAGCGTATGTTGGCCAAATAAACAGATTTTGCTGCACATAAACTTTTTTGTCGTCATGTAGCTGCCGCGTTCATTGTGTTTAGGGCATTAATTAACAACAATTGTGCTCTTTTCGTGAGATATTCTCTCTTTCGCTTGTTATGCTCATGCTTCCAAATACTCTCTTGCAAGCTGATAGCAGCGTCAACTCTCTATTCCTCTTCTTTAATTTTTTTATATGAAGATACTCAGAAATGTCAAAACCTTTGTTTTTGTTTTGTCTATTCCCCAAGCATTTGTTTTTGTATTTTTGGTATTTCTGGTTCTTTATAGCAACAAAGCAATAGGTTGTTATTGTATTGAAGAGAAAATGGTGCTACCACCTGATGTAATTTCTTTTTTACTGCCATTCATATATTTACTGAGAGATTTTTTAATGTTTATCTGCTCTGTAAAATTAAATACTGATCATAAATATGAAACTACAATTCAAACTCTACACAATTATAAACGTCATTTATGATTATTTTAGCAATTAATTTGAAATTAAAATTTAGTTTAAAAGTGCACGGACTTAAGTTAATAAAATAAAATACAAATAGGTACTATTTTCTGAATAAAAGTTTTTTCAAACAGTATTATTAAATATAAAATTTTAGTAATATATGTCTATATAAATTTTGTGTGTGCAACACTAGTCAACATATTAAATCGGATAAGAAACGCTCATATCAGTTATGATTGCATACTTTTTGAATCAAACTAGCCAATTAGGAAAAGTGAAAAAAATCTCGCAGAAAGCTTAAAAATTCTCAAATGCACTTTAGAATATTTCGTTTACATTTCGAGAAAACACAAAATGATTTTCAGAAAATTCCAGATATACTTTTGAAAATTTAAAATGTACTTAAGAAAATTCGAAAGGTTTTTATAAAACCTTCAAAAATACTTCATAAAATTGCAAATGAAATTAATAATATTTTCTGAAATACATTTGGAATATTTTGAAATATAAATTAAATATTCTAAAATACATTTGAGTCATTCCATATAAAAACGTCTAATCGGCAAAGCCAGGTCACCTCGGATCTTGCGCTTGGATAAAAAAAGAAAGCATTAAAATTACACTTTTCAAATCTTTTAATTCGCGCTGTCGCGAAGTGGAGCATGAGAAAACTTTATGACGTCGGATTTCCTTCTTTGGAACCCTAAAGAAGATTCTCACAAAGTTTAAGCAGGATCTAAGATAGAGCAGCAACGACATCTTTATTTTTCGGACGATTTCATATGGAATGACTCATTTGGAATAATTTGAAATCAATTTGGAATAAACTGAAACTGAATTTGAGCACATTTTTCAATTTGTACGAATAAATGGAATATTTTAAAATAAATTTAAAAATCGAATTGGAGCTTTCTTTCTGTTGAAATGGGTGTTAGTAGTAAATATGCATAATATTGTTTTGTATGTCAACAGATCTTAAAACAATTACAATTACTGAAATCGTAAGCGCTTTTTTGACGGATCTTTCAGCGTTTCTTTTTACTGGATAATTAAGTTATTGTATCGCTTTAGTATTCTCTCGAAAGTGAGAGATTCCTATAAATAACAAAAAAAAAAGACAATTAGTAACAAATTCACATACTTCTAATTACGGCATATTTACATACATAGCGGTCGTTATCCCACATTACTGGAATTATAAAAGTACCAGCACATCTACTTCTATACGCAACTATGCAATGTTTGGGATGAACTGCGATTCTATCGATCTAAAAAGAAAATCATTATTAATTCTTATCAACTTGTGGCATTAGTTTCACGTTTTTACTCACTCTATCGCAAAGAAAATCAAAGTTTAATAGCGCTTCAGTCTTTTTCTCCCAAATATACATATTATTATACTTTAAACTGTTATATCCGCCATGTGTTGTTACAACATATTGGGAATGTGAGCCCATGAAACTTGAAGAAAGCCTGTAAATTTAACAACTTATACGTAAATAGTTCGCAAACACTGATATGAATTTTATTGAACTTACCAATCATGTCCTCGAAAACGATGAAGATATTTCCCAGGAGTATCGCTAGCTTGATTTGCATAAACATCAGCAATTCGATGGGTGTAGTTAATCAAAATCTCTGTTCCCGAGTAGTTATAGTTACAAGTAAGCGCAGTAAAATCAAGCTAGAAGCAGTGAAACAAAGTTAAATGTTAGTGATGCAGCCACTTAAAGGTAGCTTTTATGTGTAAATCACGTGAGAGCATAAAGCGAAACGGAGCGAGATAGCGAGAGATAAAGTAGAGTAGTATTCACATGCTGACGTCATACTTTACACTATCAACAACTTCCTCCGATTAACTCAAGCTGCCCAATGTTTTTGATCGTTCGCTTTTAAATGTTTGCAGTTGAATGAAGCTCAACTTACGAAGGACACATTGCCTGGGCCCAGTTTGTGTACAGCTCTCTGCATATTGCGTTTATCATAGACATCTGTATAATTGCTATCTCCGCATACGCTGATTTCGGGTTGAGAGGGATGATGCGCCACATACCACATGCTCATCTTATCTTTTGAATTTTTATTGATATTGTGACACCTATAATCACGTGTATCTATAAGATGTATCTCTTCATTACTACCAACAGTAATTATCTCATTTTCTGTTTGTGGATTAACTATTATATGCAACACTTTATTAAAATTATCATACGAATGCATTCGTTTAGCAACTCCAGTTGGCAGCAATTTGATAAGTAATAGCTCTTTATCTGTGATCACTGCCATATCCGTATAGTCGGAGTATTTCAAAAACTGTACAGCTCCTATTAATACTCCGGTTAAGGTTATCTTCAAATTCATGGTTAAATTTGGCCATCCTTGAAGTATTATTTCATTAGGTTTCTCTGAAAGGCCGTACAGCAAATTGCCTTTCCGATTAAAATGTAAATATTCAAAATTATATAGAAGTTTCAAACCCGGAAAACGAATATTTTCAACACGTTGCCGTGCTGAAAATTTAATGTTCTTTACTAAACCATGTTCACGCTTAATGATGTCATTAATGGAAAATAAATATGGAGATTTTGGTCGATTAAATAACTCTTTCAATTCATCGATATAGCTTTGGGGGTAAACCGCATATTGAGCTGTAGAAGGGATTGGAGCTGTATCTAATATTGGAGTTGGTAAGAATCGTTCGCCATCTATAAGACCTTCGACATTTCTCAACTCCTGGGACCCTCTATACAGTTGCTCCTCAGTCAACTCCTCATCGCTCGACTCCTCATCGCTCGACTCCTCATCGTCTGTCACTTCTTCATCGATCAACTCCTCAGTATTTGTCAGTTCTTCATCGGTCCACTCCTCATCCATAATCTCTTCATGGCATATAAGTTTCTCATAGGTTAACACTTCATAATCTGCCAGTTCTTCATCGCTCAACATAGCATCACTGTTATCCATAGCTATATTGCGTGTATCTTGTTTAATTTGAAGAAATTTCTACAATATATCTATTTTTCCATATAAAAGTATATTTCTTAAATTGATTTTAGTTTGCTGCTATTTAGAACTGAGACATTTCGTAAAATACTGTTTCTTATTTTCAATAACAAAATTAAACAGTTAACAATTGCAATAGCCTGAATATTCACAGTAGTAGTTTGTACTACATAAATGATGAATTGTGTTTTTTGGAGTCTTCATATTTGTAGAGTTACCAACCGTACTTCTTTGAAGAGAACATATTCTCTTTTAAGTACACTCTCATTTTTTACTTCTGGTGTCAAATATTTACTAAAACATATATATTGTTTTTGCAAAAAAACATGAATCACTGATCTTTTAACTAAGCTGAAAGAACTTGGGTTCATTGCCGCTGAAAAATTTGACCATTCGACCATTTCACCAGAGGTTATGAAACCAGCTTAAATTCGTGTATTACCGACAGCTTAATGCGGATTTAAACCACAACACAACACTCTTTTTTCTTCTCTTTCATTCTTTTGCAAAGAAAATGTACCAGTTTTGGTAGAATTGTACCAAAGTGGCAACCGTGGTTACCAGTAACTCATTTTTCTTCTTTCTTCGTGGACAATATCATAGGATGTCAAAATCATTGATTACTTTTGATTGTTTGCTTACATTTTTCTCCATTTTGACATTCTCTGCATGCCGCCATTATAGCCGCAACAACAAAGATACGTTATTATTGTCTTGTTGTAAGGCTGATTTTTACATTTTATGGTTTCCGACGCAACAACTAAGATATGTTGGTTTTGTTAAGGCGAAATTTTGTCTAAATTTTTGGTCAGAGTTCAAGTCTGGCGTTTGCCCTGATTTTTGATTTGGTATTTGGTCTTAATTTTGATCCAAACTTTCGTTTGAAATTTGGTTCAAGTTTTGGTCATAATTTTAATCTGAACTTAAGCCAGTTTTTTTTCCTTTTTTGTTCTAAGTTCGGTCTGATTTCTGCTCTGAATTTGGGTCTGAATTTCTGTCTAAATTTTGGTTTGGCTTTTACTTTAAATATTGGTATCCTTTCGGTCTGAGTTTTGATCTCAATTTTTAATCTGTTTTAATCCGATTTTTGGTAATAATTTTGAGTATTAATTTAGATTTTTTGTTTCAGTCTGGTCTGACTTTTGGTCTGAATGTGATCTTAATTTTAGTCTTATTTTTGGTCAGAATTTGGTAAGGTTTTTGATCAGAGTTTGTGTTTGATTTTTAGTTAGAGTTTGATATGACTTTCAATCTTATTATTGGTCGAAGTTTTTTTTAGATTTTTCAGTAGTAACTGCTGCAGGAGTAACTGCTAGAGTTTTGTCCTCAATCATCACTCAATTCCTTATCTATTAAATCCTCTTCAGTTGAAACTTTATGTTCCCTTGAGTTTTCATTAGTTAGATCCTCATCACTTACATCCTCATAACTTTTATTCATGCTTGTATATGAAGACCTTATGTTCCACCAAGAATAAATACTACGTTTCTTCAAGCGGGACTTCAGCTCCAACTTGATAAAAAACCATCCGGTTATGAGTTATTTTATAAAAAATTATAAGGAATTTCAATCTATTACATTGGGAATACAGTATGAACGGTAAATATATGTCGATTTCAAATTGCTATTCTACAGCACAATTGTTTACACTGTGCGACACAGTTTTAGGTTGTGAAAGAGGAAGTGCTAATGGTAAATGCTGCATTCCCAGTTTTTCAACGTTACTAAAGTTAAGGATTCGATTTGATATTTTATTCCTAGAACGGAGTTTACAAATACTAAAAATTAATCAAAAATAAAAATTTTAATCAGATCTTTGAAAATTTAAACTTAAGCTTGAATTTCTCAATCACAACATAATACATCAGAAGCGGTTAAATTTCTGTGGTCACAAGGCATAATAGCGTAAGTCAGTTTTTTAAATTTTACAGGAGAGCACTTCAAAGATTGAAATGCTAATAGAAATCAATTTGAGTTGTGCTATTTTTCCTTTAATATCTTGTAAACCACTGAACCGATATTCATAAAATTTTGACACAATATGAAATCAGTTATGATGATCTCAATTATAATAATAACTCGAATTCGACAAAACTCGAGTTGTGTTGTTATGCCTTGTGACCACCGATTTGCTGCAGTTAAATTTACTAAGGAAAAAGGAGAGATTGAATTGAATTGAAAATGGGACGATCCGAAAGTCTGGCGCTGTATCCATTGAGATATTTTGTACCAAAGCCCCAAATTATGAAAAGAAAAAAGGAAGACAGATAGATAAGAAATAGATAGTACCCAAGCCGAGAAACGAACCCGCAGTTTCACTAGACCACCGAGGCGGTAGTTGGATCTACAGTTCAACATTGGTTCCGAACAAGAGACAAAAATACATGGTGGCAATTTACTTTATTCTTACTTTCAATATTTTCAAAAAACAACTGCACCGCAGTACAAAAATTTGATATCAAAATAAAATTCTTAGTCCTAACTAAAACATTTCAGAAAGTCAAAAATCATGGAAAAGAAAACAAGTTAAATTTTGTCGCACAGTGTTATTACTTATGAAGGCCTATACATAATAAGAAAAGTAACACAAATTCTTAGTGCACAATTCGGTAATGTCTAAGTCTCGCAAACCATCAAAAAGCCACACGCCGCAATGTCCGATGAGGATTTAACTGACGACGAGTTCAGCGAAGATCCAAAGTTTATTGATGACGAATCATTTTCAGAAATTCAAGATTCCAAACAATATATCGCAGAATTGCAAGCATCATTTAATAAACCGAAATCTCCATATGTGTTTTCTGTGAATGAAATTATTAATCATGAAAATGGCCTTAAAACTACATACACTGTATTCGCGCAAAACTTAGTTGAAAGCATACGTTGTCTAGGTTTTGGATTTTTACATAAAATGCAAACTCTGCATTTCAATCGGAAAGGTGATCTTCTCTGTGGCAGCTCTGCGATAGAAGACGCCCTTATATTACAGTGTTGGCCAAATTTAAAATGGAATTTTGAAATAAATCTAACGGGCAAAAATGTATCGGATGCATATTTTTTGAAATACTCTGGTTACTCGGATATGGTAGTAAAGACTTCAGATGATAAGATATTGCATGCCAATATATTGCCCATGGGCGGCGTAATATTGCAACAAGAATATAAACACAAATTAATAGGACATTTAGTAGTTAATCCGCAAACAGAGAATGAGATTATCAGTGTGGGTTGGAAAAAAAATATATATCTAAAAGATATACGTGAATCTGGCACTCACTTTATCAATAAAAATTCACTGCATAAGATCAGTATGTTGCATGTGGCACATCATCCCCTTCGACCTGAAATAAGCGTATGTGGAGAAAATAATTATGCATATATCTTTGATAAACGCAACATGCGGAGAGCTAAGCGTAAATTGGGTCCGAACAATGTAACCTGTGTAAGTCATTACTTCACTCAACCAACTATTCAACTGCTAGTAGTTTAAAATTATATCCAGGTGGATATTATTATTAATGTATTAATTTTCTATTTAATAACTATAGGAAAATTTTTGGGCAAATACTTGTGAATATAACTATTTAGGAAATGAAATTTTAATTAGCTACAGCCACCGAATTGCGGATGT
Organism: Toxonevra muliebris; assembly: GCA_963691655.1. Lineage (NCBI taxonomy): Eukaryota > Metazoa > Arthropoda > Insecta > Diptera > Pallopteridae > Toxonevra > Toxonevra muliebris. Next base: position 86,024,490 of record OY829328.1, on the reverse strand, counting down.
TTATCAAAATGAACGTAGTAGCATTCCTGGAAAATATCTTTATCGGTATAGAGGGCATGGTTGGTAAGTATGAATTCGATCTCAGTTAAGATTATGTTGTAAATTCCCCATACATTCCATTTAGGAATTCTGCAAATTTCATGGGCTTATGCTCGGAATACGTTGTAACAACGCATGGCGGATTCAATTCCAAATATAATGATATTCATTTCTGGGATAAAAAGACAGAGGCGCTAGTTAATTTTGACTTTTGTCCTAGTGTAAGTGAAAAGTTAAAATCCAAAGAAAATGACAAATCTTTACAAAAATCACTAAAAAAAATATATTTGATTTCTAGATTCACCAAGTGGCAGTTCATCCCAAAGAGTACGTTGTTGCCTATGTGGATGAGGACTCCCGATCTACACTTTTATTTTGTGATATAGCATTTAAAGTATGTCATAAGACCCTTTTTTTTTGTATTAATTTTAATTGTTTTTTTTTTTACAGAAGCCTCTCACTTTTGAGCGTATGCTAAATCGTTATGGTCCCCACCATTTTATGGAATAGCCAATAAAAATAGCAAATCCCACGCCCCCACATGACCCATTTTCTATTTTTTTTCTTTTTTTTTGTTACTAATTTTTTTTAGCCAATTTTAACCCACCATCTGGTGGGGAAAAGAATCAACTTCTTTTTTCTTTACAAAAGTTAGTTTACAGTTGATCATTTTTTGAAAATTCATAAATTGAGCAAAAATGGAAAAAATACACTAGCGTGCATATTTAAAAAAAATAGCCTGGCCTGGTATTTCTCAGTCATTTCTTATGTGACTGTTCACTCGAGCGCAAGCATGAGCGCTTGTCTGAAAGAGGGAGGTAGCAAAAATAGGCAGTTAAAAAAGACAGGCGAGTTTCTACTTCTTTCTTACTACCTATTTTTTCTAGTAGCTTTTTCTTTCCGACAGACGTTCATGCTTGCGCCCGTGTGAACAGCCACTATGTCAAATGGAGCGCTGAACCTGAAAATTAATTCAAAAAATAAGGTAGATTAATAGGTAATAGGTTTTAAAAAATTTCCATATTTTTCATTCTGAAATAAAGTGTGTTTACTTAATTGCCAATATCTCCGCATTTTGTTAAATGATTTTTAAAAATTTTATATCATATGAAAGTTAATTAAATTTCCTATTAACTCTTTATACAATACTTTCCAATCAGGTTTTCAGTTTAGACACAATTTATTTATAAATGATTTTGCGCAATTTTTGGCAAAAATTTCAGAAAAAAAGTTCTATATTTTCCAAGCAAATTTTTTCCAAAATTTTGCAAAAAGTGATTCAAAATCATCGATAAATAAAAAATAGTACGTAAACCAACAAGCCGATTAGAAAGTATTGTATAAAGAGTTGATAGCAAATTCTCTTATCTTTCATTTAATATAAGGCTTTTAAAATATATTAATAAGAACCGAAGATATTGATATTTTCAGAATGAAAAATATAGAAATTTAGCAAAATCTTGAAAACTATTCTACTTAATTTATTTATTTTTTTAACTCATTTTCGGATTCAGCACCAAACTTTATATAAGAAATGATTGACAAATACTATAAGCCAGACAATTTTTTTTAGTTTGAAAAGTAGTGTAATTTTTTCTTTTTAAGCTTCGTCTCAGAAAGAAAGTTTAAAAAAAAAATAATAATTCCATAACTAAAAATTCTAGAAAACTGTGAATGCAGAATCCAAAGTTAAAACTCATGTCAAAAAAATCTATCGCACAGTGTAATTATAGCTATATATATAAATATAACTTTTCATGTTTTTCATTTTATTTTTTTCGATTTTTTTATTCATTTACTTATTAGTCTAATGAAATTGGCTTACAGACTAATATACATAAATTAGATTTAACCATTAATTAAATATAGTACGTAAATAAATTTAACTTAACACTACATTCACTAACACTAAAATTAATAATATGTGCAAAATTGTTGCAAATGTTCATAAGTTCAATTGCAATCGTGCTTAAGGGGTTATATCACTCGGCAAATTTTTTTTAGATTTTTTTTATTGGCCTTAAACATATCGTCGTCTGAGAATTGATTTGGCGTATATGTGTACGTTTTCGTATACCTATACGCCAAATCAATTCTTAGGCGACGATACATAATTTATCTAAAATATAAAGTGGAAACAAATTTTCAAAATTTTTACAACTTATTGTATTCTAAAACAGAATGAAAAATATTTTTTTTTATACTTTTAAACTCTATTTTTTTGCTTGTGATATAACACCTTAATTTTGTTTAAAAATTACACCTTTGTATTGATATTGTACATACTTTAAGCCTTTTCAATTTTATTACTATTGTAACTAATCTAAAAATAATAATTTTAATAACTAAATAATTTGGCAATCATTTTTTATTTGCCACAAAAAAAAAAACTGTAATTTCGTTGATTTTCTACTACTCGAAACTTTGTTGATGATACACGAGAAGACTATAAAATCGACAAGCTAAAGTGAAAACGATAATTAGTGAAAATGTAAAGTATGACGTCAGCGACAAATTGAATACAAACTACAACAAAAAAATGTATTTGAGCTATTTCTCTCTTTATTCTTTTCAACTTAATTTCGTTTATTTCGGTGCATGCTAGGAAAACAGGTGTAACACTATATGGTCTTACTAATTGATCGCTCAAAAAATAATAAAAAAACACAAAAAAATGCCTCGTATTTATTAAGATTGGCTGAACCTTTAGTTAGTCCGTGCATCTACTCATTTCCGGGACTAATTTCAATAAAACTCTCTCTTTCTACTGTTCCATCAACTTCATGGTTGCACTTACAAAATGGCAGTAAAAATATCAGAAATCGAAAATAATGATTATTTTAAAAAATTTAATGAAAAAAATTCTTTGTTCCAAATGTTGGAGAACATAGTTGAGTACACCAAAGTTAGACTCGTTGCTTGCTTTATAATTTATAGATTTTAATTTTTTTGATCTATTATAAAAATCATTTTTAGATTTTTATGTTTTTGCTTAACTAAAAAAATTATTTTTCGATTTTTATTTTTTTTTTCTTAAGAATAAAAATTAATTTTTGAGTTTTATTTTCCTGTGCAGGAATAAAAATTAATGTTTGAGTTTTATTATTATTTTTTTTTTTTTTCAAAACAAAAAACTCGAAACGTGTAAGCACGATGATATTTTTCCCGTTACACTGTCGTTGTCAATGAGTTGTTGTTGGTATGTAATTACATTGCTTTCGCATGCAGTCCAGCACTATAAGTGGTACCGTTATTAAATCAATGACCCAACTGTAGAGCGCAAATTAATGGAGGGAAACCAATCACATCTCAGAAAGTGTTTTCTCTCCCAATTCCAAAGCTCAACTTCCTTACTTGGCGGTCTTTTAAATTCAATTCGGAGAGCCTTCCATTAACTCCGAAATAAAGAAAATTTATTTATCTTCGTGGTCACAATAAAAACAAAACTGTATGACGCTTTGAGTTTTTTTTTCGAAAAAAAAAATAAATCTCAATCAATTTTTGGAATTAATTTTGAAATGTAATTTTGACGAATTTTCAAAATTACCGTTTCTTTAAAGAAACAAGTTTAAGAAATGGGTAAACTTCCTATGGATGAATATTAAATCAAATGGCATTATTTTTTCAACAAAGAAAATTTTTGTGTGAATCTACAGATAATCTAATCGTTTACTTAAAAACTTTAAATTTTAATTTGTGCCCCTTTTGTACACAGTTAGTGTGCAATAAAATTTGCAGTCAACGTAGTCTATATATTCCGCAATCCACATTTAATCTATTCTTGTATATGAGATTTTCTCGTCGGGAATTTTTAAAAATCAATCTAAAAATCTAAATTAATCGGAACACTGGCTACAAAAAAATAAAATAAATTAAACAATTAACAGCACTGCCTTACTGTAAAATAATAAAAAAGTTCAATCTATTACGTTTGAAGTACAGTATAAACAGTAAATTTCCACAAATTTATAATTATCATTCTATAGCATAATTGATAATTTTTTAGAGTGAAAAAATAGCACTAACTCTTGAGGCTCAATTCGGTCTAAAGTTTAAGCCTTGAGCACACTCAAAAAGACACATACAAATACACATTGCTATGGGCAAGAGGAATAAAAAATTGCCTATTAAAAGGCAAACTGCTTTAAAGCCGCCTGCTAAAAAACCAATCGTATCAATCGAACCTATCGTATCAATCGAACCAATCGTTTCAATTGAACCAATCGTATCAATCGAACCAATCGAAGCTAAAGAGAAATCGTTTGCCAATGAATCCACTGATGAGGAATCGACAGATGAGGAGTCATGTGATTTTGAGCCATTTGATTATAAATCGACTGAAGAGGAATCATTTGATTATGAGTCGTCTAGTGAGGATTCAGACGATATGGACTCGCCCAAAAATGACTCAGCCGATAATATCTCATCGTGGTTACCATTTATTGGGCCACAAACTCTATATACTCCATACCCCCTACGTTATGTCGGAGGTTTGGTAGATGCATTCAATAAACCAAAATCTAAATCCATATTTTCCGTCAACGAAATTATTGATCATGAAAATGGCTTAGCGAAGTCTCATACAATTTACTCGCAATATCTTATAGAAAACATTCGTTTTCTAGGTTATAAATTTACTCATAAAATGTCCAATTTACACTTTAATGGGAAAGGGAATTACCTCTGTGGCAGTTCAACAAATGGTGATAAGATTGTATTGCATTGTTGGCCGAATTTAAAATGGAGTATGGTATTTCACTTTTCCGGCATATGTGTAACAGATGCGTACTTTTTGAAATACTCTGATTACTCAGATGTAATAGTTCTGACCGATACTGGGGAGTTAATGTATTGTATTGTATTGCCAACTGGTAACTTAAAGCTAAAACATAAATACGAAAATGATTGCTTAGATCATTTAGTAGTTAATCCTCAAAAGGAAAATGAAATAATTAGTGTTAATTGGGAGAAAGGAATCTACCTAACAGATACACGTAACTACAAGAGTTATGCTATCAATAAACATTCAAAAGATAAGATTGGAATGTTGCATGTGGCACATCATCCCTCGAAGCCCGAAATATGCGTATGCGGAGAAAATAATTTCGCTTATGTCTATGATAAGCGTAACATGAAGAAAGCTGTTCATAAAATGGGTCCACTCAATATATCCATCGTAAGTGGGGAAAAATGTACCGTTAATTAAACTGTAATTTTTAAATTGTTTTGTTTTTGATCTTTTCTTTCAACTATAGGGAGCTTTTAATGCAAATACTTGTGAGTACAATAAATCGGGAACTGAGATTTTGGTTAACTACTCTAAGCGAATTGCTCATGTCTATGAAAACAAAGCTAGTGATACCCCCAGAAAATACCTTCATCGCTTCACAGGTAACGATAATTGGTAAGTACTAAACTTATTTGATAAATATAACATAGTAAATAGTAAATATGAATGCATATAAATTCTCCATCTTCCTCATGTTTAAAGGAATTCTGCAAATTTCATGGGCTTAAATTCGGAATACATTGTAACAACTCATGGCGGACTTGGTGGGAAATACAATCATATATATTATTGGGATAAAAAGACAGAAGCGCTGGTAAACTTTCACTATTTTCATAAAGTGAGTGGAAAACCAAAATTCAAAACCCAATAACAGAAATTGACAAAAACTTTTTTATATGTTTAGGTTGTGGAAGTCGCAGTTCATCCAACAGAGTACGTCGTTGTATTCACAAATGATTATGACGAAGCTGAACTTCTATTTCCTAGCTTTATAAATGATGTAAGTATGTTATGGTTTTGTAATAGTTGGGTAATTTCCCTTTCCATTACGTCTGTGTTTTGTTTTTCTAGAAACCTCTTACTCTTGACACTTTGCTAAATCGTTATGGTCCCTCAGTTATATATGATGAAATAAATTTTGACTATTATCCATTCAACTGCTGATTTGGACGCTTTTTGGCATTCACTTTCTTTAAATGTGTGATATTTCCAGCTAAATTATCGTTAAGATTCTAACAAAAAAATTATTATATACATATTATTATTTATTAAGGTACCTACTATTATGATATTTTAATTATTTTAAAGGAAAAATTATCAAACAAATATCTTCAAGACCTTATGAGCCACGGGACAAAATACCGTGAACACCACGGGAAAAACATATACGTTCTAAATTCTAATACATGTGATTTTTTTCTGATTTTGTTTCGTTTATCCTAAAAGTTATATATTAATATTTTCTTTATGTGAAAAATTACTTAAAGATTAAGTAAGATTAATTACAGCAATGTGTACTTTTGCATTTTGAATTCATGTGTCAATAATTTTTATGTTTATGATTTGATTTGTGCTATGTTTTAACTAAAAATTACATCTTTTTACTCGTGTTTTCAATTTTATTTTTTAAGTAATATAATTATGGTAATTTTGATAATTAAGCAACAAAAACTGCAGTTGTTTTATTTTCCATTCTCTTTTAACCCTAGGATGGGCACCTCTCTGGGAAGCGGTAACATAACCTCCTGGGCCTAATTAGGCCCACGTGAATAAAACGATAGTTATGGCCTATTACAGCATGTTATTGTACTGGCAGGTATGCGCTTAGTATGGTGCATGGTCTCCTACATTTGGTATGTGTTTCTAGCATGTATATGTGTACAGGTAGGGCTTTGAAAATACGTACATAACGTAAGCGGTCGATGTATATAAGTCGGATCAATTTTGTTTTGTTAATAACTTTTTTTTGGTATTATTTTAATTATTTCCTTTTTACGAGACGAACGAGAATTATTTTCCCTTTCTTATAACAATTATTTCATATTAATCAGTAATGAGTAAAAGCACAAAAAGTGAAAGTATACAAAGCCTTAGCAAATGAAATAAAAAAACCACAAATTTTATAGCAATTAAAAATTTTGTGTTGGTAAGTATATTTATATAATTTATATAGAATTTTGTTCACTAAATATTCTGCTATAGAAAGCATGCTAAGATAAAAGTGAACTTTTAAAATCGATCCGAATTACCAACATGCATTTTCCTACTTGGATCGATGATCCGAATTACAAGCAAATGAAGTGTTTTCATAATTACAAAATTTAGGAAAACTGTATAGTTATAATTAATGAAAGTTTTTTGGTTGTGATTTAAATATAATAGGTGATGTTTGGAGGTAATTTGGATCGACCCTTTGTTTAGAGAGTTTTTGTGGAATTTGAGTTCAAAATTTAAATAAACTTGAAAATTTTTTTTAATTTTAGTTTAAAATTTTGCATTTTAAAATCCAAAAAATCCATTTTTTTTATTGAAATATTAATTGAAATTAATAGCGTTTCTTATTTGGAACTAACCAGCTATTTTTAGTTAAATTCAATATGAAATATATTTTTAAGAACCAGTTTGTGTTAAGTGACTTGATTATATCTACATACTTATTAATTTTTAGATATTGCTTAGAATGATTCGAATAAATTATTTTTTATATATTTCATTGTTGATCAGTTCATGGCCACCAAATTTAATTACTTTAGTTTGATATGATATTCGATGAAATTGGATTTTTGCAAAAATGCCACGCCCACTTTGAGATAGGGTCACATTTTATTGCCCACACCTTGACATACATACAAGTGCATCTCTACGCCAAATTCGACTACGATCAGACAAACGGTTTATGATTACATAAGGAAAACACATAAATTTGCCAATAATTTGCATGTATTTACGCATACATACATACATTTTTTTAGATATATTTTCCTTAAACACCAAAATTACCTTTTGCGTCTAAAAAAACCTCCAATTCAAAATAATTTGCTTCAAAATTTGCAACACACTAAAATAAACACCTGAGCACCTGGTTACTTTCGATGCTGAGACAATAAAAAAAAATTTGTTCTATCAACTTATTCTGATTGAAATAAATTTTATTTTTTTGTACTGTGTCATAAAGCATTCGCTCAAGAAGTCATGGAGTTTCAGATCGACCCATCAAGAAACAAAAAAGAGCAACGAACAAACCGGCGTCGAAAGAAATCGCGGCAAATATAGACTACCTAGTTTAAAATTCACTACTACTAAAGCTACCCTATTTTAGTGTCCACAACTGTATATACTTAGTTATGACTGAAATTAGTTTAAAATAGAGAGATTAGAGAGAGCGTTGCTGCATACTCTCTCCGAGAGTCATGTGTTTTGTTGTTCAGCAATGAGAGAGAATATAATTGGTGAAAAACTACTTACGAGGGGTCAACGTATGCCCATCGAATTGTTGTTCTGCATCAGCAACTCCAAGGTGAATTTATTCAAGGTGAAGTTCACTAGGGTGGAGTTACTAGCAACTCTCTCCTCTTCTTCCCTTGTGGTGAAAAGCAGTAAGTTGTCAAAATCATGTTGTTGTTGTTGATTTTGCGATTTTTATACTACCAACACACTAACAACAACAACTATGCAATCACCTTCTACATAAATTCACCTTGAGCAATTTTGAATCAGAGAGAGAGAGATAGAAGCAGTGAGATCGAGTCACAAATAATTGTAAAACTTAAGTTTACCTTGTAACACAACAAATAAAGCAATAGGGGTGCAATTAAATTTAAACTGAAGTAATTATTTACAAATAAACATTTATAATTATTTAGTATAATTAAAATTTCTTTTTCAATTTTATGTACAACATTTTGATAAGCTTCAAAAAACTTAAGATTTATTAATAGACGTAGAATTTTTTTTATTTGTTATCTAACAGTAGCGCTCAAATTATTCAAATCAGTGGACGATAAATTTAAAAATAAATAAAAAGCTTTAGATTGTGAAAATTCAAAATATACTAAATATTTAATACTTAACATTCATAAAACATAATATCCTTGAAACGTATGTATGCAGATATAAAAAGAAGAAGTTTATTGGTTTGACAAAAAATATAAACAACAAAATGCTTTTTCTAGCAACAGTAGATCCACAAAGATTTTGAGCAAATACAAAGCAGTGAGTCAAAAAGCCTTCCGTAAGTAATAAAAACTTAAGGCTATAATGACAAAAACACGGTTAATTTGCCTTCTACTTTTAGATACGTTCAACATTCAAATAAATCCCCTTATCAGTGGTTAGTAAGAATTTTTTCTTGCTTAGTACGGCAGGGTCATCGGTAAGTTTTGATTTACTAAATTTGTAGTTCTTCACTAGGGAAATGATGCCAATTGTAGTTTGCATCTTGCCGAAACGCATGCCAATACAATTGCGAGGTCCATCACCAAAAGGCAAGTAAGCGCATGGATGGCGTTTCTTAATAGCTTCTGGTTCAAAGCGTGCAGGATCGAATTTCTCCGGATCAGGATATACTTCTGGATCATGTTGAATAACGTGTGCCGGTATAAGTATTGTAGTGCCAGCCTCAATGGTATATTTGGAATTGGGCACAGGATAATCATTTTTCGTTTTACGCACCAAATGCGGAACGACCGGGTATTTGCGAAGGGTCTCTGAAAAGCGCAAGTAAATTTAATTTCGAAAATTTTCACTATACATGTTTCCACAACTCACCTGCTATAATTTGCTCCAAGTAGATCATTTCTTTCATCGCCTCATAAGTTAGCTCGCCGTTATGTTTAGCCAACACCGCCAAAATCTCTGCACGTAGTTTATCTTGCAACTCTGTATCCAGTGCAAGCTCATACAAACAAAACGACATCGTGGTAGATGAGGTATCAAATCCCGCCACGAAGAAAACAAACGCCTGTGCTGCTACCTGCAGTAGGGTTAAACCTTTCGATAAATCAATAGATTCAACCTTCGAATCCACGCCTTGATCTTTCGCCATCATTTCAATCAACATATCCATAAAATCGTTACGTTTAATATTATTTTTAATACGATATTCCACTGTACGGCTTACAGCATCAATGAAAAATTGAGTAACAGATTCCGGAAAAAATTTCATATGAAGTTTACGCGCCAAATCACCATTAGATATAATCATACTAAGCACAAGTTGGCTATGTTGTGGCTTTTCAAAGATATTACGACCCTGCTGCCGAAATTCAGCTTTCGGGTCTTCTAAACTATTACATTCAATGCCAAAGGCACTGGTACCTATGACATCTGTGGTAAAGCGGGCGCTTAACTCTTTCACTTCGACCATATGATCATTATTCTCTAGCATTTGAATACCACAGGCTCGTGCTAAGTTCTCCCCCACTGCCACAACCGTTGGAAACATAAACTTCATTTTGCCTGAAGTAAAGACCGGTGTCAACTTACTACGCATTGAACGCCATTCTTCACCATCGATCGCAAATAGATGTCCCGTCAGCGGATCGTCTTTTACATTATGATAAACGCCGCGATCATGGAAATTGCTAAAGTCTTTTATTAAAATATTTTTTATCAAATCCAAATCCATAGGCATCACCACTTTCGCTAGGAACCAGTAGAGACCAGCGAATGGCGCGCTACCCTTGAAGCGTTTATAGACACGTTCTTCTATATCGCGGAAATGCACTGTCTTGCCGAAACCTTTCATGTTTCCAAAGAACAATACGGGCTTCTCATAGGGTATGCCACGCTTCTCCCAATAGCTGTAACGATTGTGGAGAAAGCCGAAAATCAATGCGATAATCGCAACAAATAATGTTAGCAACACAAACATGTTTGTTACGTTTGTTCTTTTCAATATCAACAAGTTTTTATTAGCTTTGTTTAGAATTTTTTTTTACGGTTTACGATACACGTTAGAACGACTCTCACACTTTACTGAGCAAACTTCAGCACTACCGCATAGTTTTATAGATGGCGCGCAGAGTAAGTAAACGCAATTGTTTGGTGTTTTTGATGATGTAAAAACTGAGTCATATGTCTAAAACTTTCGTAGCTGTTCTCTGACACAGCGAAATTCTAAGCTGATAACAATACGGGTTCGTTATTTACTGTATGGTATCTGTGTTGCTTATGGACATAGCTAGATAACTACATGTAGTATTTAGTTGTATGCTTATTTTTATATTTTTTAAACTTGTTGTCCTATGAGTTTGTTGATCGATTTATAATAATTGTTATAATTGATTCAACTTTAGTATCTATCTTTTAATTTGTTGATATCAATAACAGAAAAAAGTCATCGTTATTCCTAGTATTTTATGATACAACAGCCCTTGGAGTGGCTTACGTGAGTTATATTTTTACATGAATCGAAGAGGCCTACAGTTTTATGCCGAAGCCGAACGGAGAATTGTTATTATTGAAGTTTTGTAATTCTGTATTTTTGATTTTTGACCATGTCGAACGTCGAACCCGGGCACCCTCATTAAACAACGAGAATAACAACGGTTATATTTACTTAAGAGGGGGCCAGTCTAAAACTAAACTAAACTAAAAACAGATGAACATACTAAGTAAAATGGGGGTCAGTCATATGTAAGTACTACGATAGATAAAAACACATGGTTAACCCTTAAATGCCTATGTTAGATAATGAAAATTTAGTGACCAGATATGATCCGAAACGATAAGCGAAGACTCAAGCGACATTTGTCGTCAATCGCTCTCGACACTTAGAAACTTCAAGGAAGAAGGCAAATTCTAATTTAAAAAGAATGAATTCATTGAAATTGCATTTGTTTTCGCTGCAGTATGAAATAAAAAAGGAAACACATAACAATGGTTTGTGAGGTAATCAAAATTTCATCAACTAGGTTTAAAGTTTCTAGTTGATGAAACATTAAAAATATAATAGTGGTCCTTATGAAAGCTCGTAAGAATTTGGTTGAAAATTTTATTTCTAAATGATTTTATGCAAAAACGCGACAGTTTCCAAGAATTCTGCCATTTTGTTTTTGGCTTGAAAAATTCCCTAAAACAAATTATGTACCCTCATTCAAAAAGTTTTGTCGGAGCCTTATTGTGTCTGCCACACGGTAGCGCTCCACCAAAAGTTTTTTTTTACGCAAACTAAGCACATAAAACCAGATAAATTGTGAAAATATGTCAATTTCTTATTACGCATCAGAAAACACTTCACTTTTTTCAAAATCACTTCGATTTTTTAAGAATTTCATTTAACAAAAAAATCTCAAAACGACAGACCTGCTGCAGAGTGTACTCATGAAACGGTGTATACAAATTTACGCATATATAAGTATGCAAGTTTGCGAGCTTTCATGAGGACCACTAATAAAATATTTACATACAGGTAAACGACGCTGGTACTTAAATTAAGGTATGGCTATAAGTAAACTCTCTTTATGCTTTATGCTCCAAAGAAAACATTTCTCTTTATTTTACTTTATAATTTATAATACCACAGAAGTGCCTCTTTTTTTCTAAAGTACTTGCGAATTTACCGCAAGAGAAAATAGCAAATGAGAAGACACTGAGAGAGCCGACGCCAAGTCTCTGCTCATTCATTTATATGTATGCGCCCGACCCCCATACCTGCATATGAAAGAAAAACTCGACGTGGGGTCTCTCACTGTGTGCTCATGTACTCATCATCAGCAAGGCGTACGTCTTGTGTATCACTAATTGACAGTGTGGCCAACTCAGTGCTTTTCTCGCTGATTTTAGTGCTTTTTGAAAATTAAAACGCGGAAAAAAATGTGATTAAGCGCTCAGCGCGTTTTTTTAATTTCAAATATCTTAGAAATTTTCATTGACTAGAAGTATCAGATGTGTGTCTGTGTTAGTGAAAAAGTTTAAATGTATTGAGTTTTCTTGCACTTTTATAAAGAAAAAAATTTAACGCTTTATTTATAAGAAAATTTGCGTTTTATTCTTAATTTTAGCGGATTTTGAAAAACACTGCTAATTGAGTCTGATATGATAGCAATGAATTGAGAGAGGCAGACAACAAAGCAAGTTCTTGCAGCAAAACTAATTGAGCTATGAATGGCAGTGTTGATATTTTAGGTGCAATTGTACTTTTTTTGACTTATTTAGTGTTCAAGATGCTTTATGCACTACCAAAGCATTTTAGGTACAATGAAGAATTTTCCGTTCTTGGAAGTCCACAGTATATGAATTATAACACGAAATTTGTGGGCTGTCGTAGCAGAAACTAGGGTTCTAATCAAAAATCGAAATGGTGGAAATTTCTATGTATCCTAATGAACGATTTTAATTCACCAAACAAAGACTTGGAAGATAATTCTATAGTTTTTGTTTTTTAACAGTTAACTTCATGGTAAGATGGGAAAATTGTAAGTACAAAAAAATTCGATTTCAAGCTTTTGAATTCCAAAAAAAGCAACAAAAAAAAACAAAAACAGCTAACTCTAAAAGGCACAAAAAACAAGAATTTCGGTTATTAGAGCTGAAATATTTGGTGTTCATCATAGAATAAACAGAGGTTCATTTTTAGAGAGAAAATGGGCAAATACCATTCAGCTTAGAATATTTGAATTATGTTGAAAAATATACCAAACCACTTTTATGTACAATCGGATACAAATAGGTATAACTTTCGCATAATTTAGGTACTTTGATAAATCTTCAAATATCAACACTGATGTGTGTTATCTCTGTCAGAGAACTAAAATCAAAAACAAACAAACTGAGTAAACTATAAACCGGTTCGCTTTGCAGTGATTCTCTATTTAAGTCATTTAGTTTCAAATCCAGACAAGTCACCTTTTCGCTGAAAACATTTTATGTAAATTTTTGTTTTGAAGACTTAGTTGGGTTTGCATAAACAGGATATTGTTTACATTTATTCTACATATGCATAGAGTGCCATTTTTAACAACTTGTTGGGCATACTATATCACTCAAGCGACATATATTTTTTCTGACTGTTATACTTATGTATGTATAGAGCAAATAAAATTCATCGGTATTTGTATTTGCCAGTTAAAAAAGTCTAATGATTTAATTTTGGACATAGAATTAAATATCATAAAATCAGGTAATGGCAATTGACTTAAAATTTTTTACTTGCTAAAACCAATAAATTACAAGGTCGTATGCACAAAATTAAAATTCATTTCAGCAATCATATTTTTATTATTTTATTTGTGAACAATAGATGACTATAAAAACTTTAATTCCTTGTTGAAAGGTGGGTACAAATAGTTCGCTTCAACAAAGTTCATATTTATTTCTACTGCTCATGCATAAAAGGAGAATAAAATTCTCTCATTGTAAACCAACGATTATAATAGGGCAATTAAAGCCTTGTGTGGAATAATTTCTCTCTGAGTAATCTAATAAATAAATATTAATTATTTTGAAAGAAACTGCATACACATCCATAGGTATTATTTATTCACACTTTCTCCACCTTCAGGTAAATACCCGCTTCTGAACCGATCAAGAATTTCTTCTTATCATATTTCATGGGTATTTGTGTTTGTGGGCAAACAGAGAACTTGAAATTCTTCAACAATAAAGCCAAACCCACACGAGTCTGCATCAAACCAAAACGCATGCCAATACAGTTGCGAGGACCATCACCGAATGGCAGCCATAAAACGCTATCGCGTTCCTTAACCTTTGCTGGTGAAAAATTATCCGGATTGAATTCATTCGGACATGGATAATAACGTTCATCGCGATGTATAGCACCAGCGGGTATTATCACGGGCATACCCTTCTTAATGACATACTTTGGGTGGCCAGGGACAACATAGTCCTCCAATGACATACGATTTATGGTCGGTACCACGGTATAGAGACGCAAAATTTCTGTAGATAAAATAGATGTATGTATTTATAAAGTATTTACGTTAAAATATTCTTGATTATCTGACCTGATATCACCTGTTCCAAATACTGCATCTTTTTCATGCACTCGTACGTGAATTCCTGATTGTGTTGCTCTAATACATCAGTTACTTCCTCACGCGTACGCTGCTGTATATCCTCATGTTGCGCTAACTCATATAATGCGAAACCCATGGTGGTCGAAGAAGTCTCAAATCCTGCTACCAAAAATACAAACGCTTGTGCTGCCAACTCCTCGAACGTGATATTGGTCATTTCTTCACCATCTTCTGATTTCATCATTTTATTATTTTTCAAATCAATCAGCATATCCATGAAATCATTACGCTTGATATGATTTCTTTCACGGTAAGTCACCGTTTCGCGTACGATGCGCAAAAAGAAGTCCTCAGTATGTTGTGCCGTCTGCTTCATGTGCAATTTACGAGCTACATTTGGAAAACTGCTAAGAAAAATAATGCCTAATTTACCATAACGCGTATCGACTAAAGCTTTTCTACCCATTTCCAAAAATTCAGTATTTGGATCTTTCAAGCTATTGCAATCGATGCCAAAGGCGCAAGTGCCAATTACATCCATTGTGAAACGTGCCAATATATCTACAACTTCAATGACTGCATTTTCCTTAACCTTCTCATCGTAAACCTGTATTAATTCAGTACCGATACTTGTCACTATAGGAAACATTAGTTTCATTTTGCCCGAAGTAAACGTAGGCGATAACTTAGTGCGCATATTCTTCCATTTATGACCGTCGAGTAGAAATAATTGTCCCGTCAGCGGATCATCTCGTTCGTTTGAAAAGAAACCACGATCGGTGAATTTATTGAAGTCTTTAATCAATATTTGCTTGATTAGTGAAGGCTCGAGCACGAAAACAGCAGCACTTTGAAACCAATAGAAACCGGCAAAGGGTCCAGTGCCTTTAAATTTGTTATAGTAACTTTGCCATATCTCAGTAAATGCACGTGTGGTTTGTAAGCCAGTTACATTTCCAATTAAGAGTTTAGGTTCCTCGCATGCAATACCAAGTTCTTGCCAGTAATTAAGACTACGTTTAATTTTCCATATTAGATAAGTAATTAAACCGATGAACGCAGCAAAAAGTAGCAAAGATGATGGCATTCTTCTTTTGATCAGCGCAGCGAAACATGCGCGAAATGTCTATTCACCAAAATATCAATTAAATTACTAAGCAAATTTCAAAAAAAAAGTTTTGCGTTTACCTAATCTAAGCATACTTGATATGCGTAGTAAACTCACAAAGAAAGCTTTCGAGAGCGTATAAAGTGGCGTTTTTGAGATATGAAGTTCTCTGTTGAGCTTGATTGAGTGAGCTGAAATGGGAAGATATAAATTTAAAATAGTTTATATTATTTAATTGCAAATTATGTATGTAAATAGATACATAAATAGTTTGTGGTATGTCCACTATTTCACAAGGTCTACCATTTTAACCTTCAACTTGAAAGAGATTACTTCAGAGAAAAACTTGCTATGCACGAAAAATTCCATGTTACATTATAGTATGATATGAATAGAATTTAAAAATAATCCGACCCGACCCATTGACCTATTTTTCAGAAATGTTTAAAATAAAAACATTTTTTACCTCTTGAATTGTATTATTTTCTGACATTGTGAAACTCCGAGCTCCAGATGCGTTGAATGTTAAGTGACTCTTCTTTCGATCCGGGTGAATAGCATCAATGAAAACAGACTTGCTCTTTGATTTTCTTGTTTTCTTAATCTCTAACTTACACACTCTTTTCGGATTTATTACATATTGTTACTCTCCTTTCTTTTCCATTTATCTCTCTCTTTCGCTCTTCTACGCAATTCAATGTAAAAAGTATTCACTTCCGCTGTGTGTAATGGCATTCCTAAAATTTGTAGCATTAATGAATTAACACCACTAAACGATTTGCTTTTCTAGATTGATTTGTGTATTTTTTCTTTCGGAATATTTCAACCTCAGCTTGACCTGAATCTTATCAGTGTGACCAACTAAAAAAACAACACAATTTATTGTCTTTATTTAACATTTTCATTTATGAACCGCGCCAAAAAACAAAAAAAAACAAAACAAAAATTAAAGAAGCTTTTAAACTAAAGAGCATTTAATTAAAAGCTTTAGTGCCGGCAAATTTTTTGTTTACTACACACTCAAAAATATTAAGAACAAAATTAAATTTTTTCAGCACGTAAACGAATTCCACCCAATGCAGCCAAAAATATGCTAGTCGGATCGAATTCCATAGGAATTTTAGTTTCTTCACACACCGAAAACTTAAAGTTCTTGATCAGTAATGCCACACCAATACGTGACTGCATTTTACCGAAACGCATGCCAATACAATTGCGTGGACCATCACCGAACGCCAACCATTCAACAGACTCACGCTGAGCAATCATTTCGGGTGTAAAACGTTCAGGTTTATATAAATAAGGCTCCGGATATATTTCAGGATCATGATGATAAGCAACAGCAGGTATTAATACACGCATGCCCTTTTCGATGACATAATTTGGATGACCGGGTATAGCGTAATCGTTGAGTGCCTCACGTGATAGATTTGGAATGACAGTATACAAGCGTAAAGTTTCTGCACAGGATAGTTTAATGATTTTTATTTTAAGGCATTCAATTCTAATTGATCTGAGACTTACCCGATAACACTTGATCCATATAATGTAGCTCCTGCACGCATTCGTATGTGAATCGTTGATTATGTTTGGCCAATACTTCTTGCACTTCGTTACGTAGCTTTTGCTGTATTTCCTGATGTTGCGCTAGCTCGTATAAAGTGAACGCCATCGTTGTCGATGAGCTCTCGAAACCAGCCAAAAAGAAAACAAATGCCTGTGCAGCAACCTCTTCCACAGTTAACCCCGTGAGCAGTTCACCATCTTCCGTTTTAATGGACTTGGAATTTTTCAATTTTATTAATAAATCCATAAAATCATTGCGATTAATATTATTCTGTTCCCGATATTCCACTGTCTCACGAACAATACGCATAAAAAATTGATGCACATCCTCGTGTATCTGACGCATTCGTAAACGCCTCGCCAAATTCGGAAAACTAAACATGAAACCCGTTAGAATATTACCATGCCGTAACTTACGAAATATCATATTGCCCATCAGACGAAATTCAGCATTAGGATCACGCAGACTATTGCATTCAATGCCGAAGGCGCATGTGCCAATTACGTCGGTGGTGAAACGTGCCAGTAGCTCACGCACTTCAATCGGCCTTTGCTGCTCTACGATCTCACCGAAAACTTCTATGAACTGCTCTGCCACCTCCACCACAGTGGGAAACATAAACCGCATTTTTCCTGATGTAAATGTAGGCGTTAGCTTCTGACGCAGCTGCTTCCATTTGATGCCATCCAATGCAAATAAATGTCCCGTCAGCGGGTCATCACGTTCATTATGATAAAATCCACGATCAGTAAAGTTTGTAAAATCTTTTATGAGTATATTCTTGGCCAGTTGTGTATCCAAAACAAATACTGTGGGGCGTTGAAAAAAGTATATACCACAAAATGGCCCAGTGCCTTTATATTTTGCATACAGTTCTGCATAGATATCTTGAAGTAAACGCGTTTTACGAAAACCTTTCACATTTCCATATATCAAATGAGGTGCATCATGTGGTATGCCGCGATCCTTCCAGTAATTTAAATTTCGACGTATATAATAGATTAACAAAGTAACAGCTGTTATCAGTAAGTAGAAAAACAAAGATATTACAGCCATTGTATGTTGTTGTTGTGTTTAAGCACAGCGCCGCTACTAAACTAAATACCCGCACTCTATCACGTTCATACACCACTGGCAAATGAGTAAAATGCACTGGAATTGTTGTATATGAAAGAGAGCGAGCAAACTGTTGCTTGTGGTTTTACGAGCATGAGTCAGCAGTTCTTAGAAAATCAATGAGTATTTATGCACTGCCGTAAAGTAATGTATAAAAAAATGAGTAACAGAAGCATTAAATCAAGAAGAGTTTAAGAAAAGAGTTGGAGAGAATGTAGAGAACAAAAATTGGAGCTAGTGCATAGAGAGCAATAATTGAGAGCACACCATAAATGAGTCGTTCACAGGCCAAAGTGAGTAACTCGATTTTTCGAAATATTTTTCATTTGAGAGACAAAACTTTATTTTTTTTATAATACAAAAAATTATGTTGGATAATTAGATAGTTTTTGAACAAGCAAACACCTAAAAATAGAACACGTTTATACATTAAGTGTATGAGAATGCTATGAATTCAATGCTAATTTCTTCTTTTCTTTCGAAAGTTGCTCACTTTTGCAAAGGAACAGTTCAAATATGACAAAACTGATTTTCCTTAGCATTAATAATGTAAATAAATCGAGAAATGTTTCACCATTTGAATATTTCCTGCTTCACAATAGTTACTTCTGTTTCACCTAAAACCAAAGCAATTAAAATTTTCCGTCAGCATATTAGTAATATAAAATTTTGCTAGTCATCCATTGCAATATAATTTAGTGTTTAGTGCAAACAAACTCGTTTTTTGGAGTTCGCAATTTTTTTTTTTGGATTCTAGAAGTGCATAATTAGCATTAAAAATATTAAAAAAAAAAAACACTGTAAATACATTATGCTTATTATTATATGGTAAATGCTTTAGTTCCAAACAACCAAGTACAAATATCTTCGTTTTATTTTACATATTGGGAGTATGAATGTATAAACTCGTAATTGTGACTAACTTCATATCTATCATATGCGCCATTTTTTTGACATTGACAGCTATTCTATCTCGAAGAGCGCCAAAAATACTATAAGAATTGATCTGTCAAATAATTTTCATAATTTTACAAAAGTGTTTTACTATATCTGAAAATGTCGAATTTCATGCCAACAAAACAAAATTTGCGGAAAGTTTTAATTTGCTTCTTCCATTTAAAGAAAAACGCAACTGAAGCACATCGTTTACTCACTGAAGCTTATCCTGACTGTGCTATAGACGTTAGAATGTGTCAGGTGTGGTATGCCCGTTTGAAGACAGGGAATGTTCAGGCGGCCCGAAAAAGTTCGAAGATGAAGAATTGAAGGCATTACTCGGAGAAGATTCATGTCAAACGCAACAAGAACTTGCGGAATCTTTAGAAGTTGATCAATCAACCATTTCTAAATGATTAAAAGCAGTGGGAATGATTCAAAAGCAAGGAAAGTGGGTGCCGTACGAATTGAAGCCGAGAGACGTCGAACGACGATTTTTCACATGTGAACTGCTGATGGAACGACAGAAAAGAAAGGATTTTCTGCATCGTATTGTAACTGGAGATGAAAAGTGGATACATTACAATAACCTAAAGCGTAAAAAATCATGGGGACCGCCCGGACATGCATCAACATCAACGGCAAAGCCGAACATCCGTGGATCCAAGCTCATGCTGTGTATTTGGTGGGATATGAGCTGTTAAAACCGAATGAAACGATCACTGGCGACCGCTACCGACTACAATTGATGCGTTTTGAGCCGAGCATTAAAGGATAAGAGGCCAGAATATGAGAATAGACACGACGAAGTTATTCTCCAGCACGACAATGCTCGGCCGCATGTTGCAAGGCAAGTAAAAACATACTTGGAAACGCTGAAATGGGAAGTACTACCCCACCCGCCGTATTCTCCAGACATTGCTCCCTTGATTACCACGTGTTCCGATCGATGACACATGGCCTGGCTGAACAGCACTTCCGTTCTTTCGAAGAACTCAAAAAATGGGTCGATTCGGGGATAGCCTCACAAGATGAGGAGTTCTTTCGACGCGGAATCCGTATTCTACCAGAAAGATGGGAAAGGGTTGTGGCTAACGATGGACAATACTTTAAAGAATAAATTTATAATCACTTTTTCACAATAAATGTCCAAATAACGAAAAAAATACGAGTTTATACATTCAAACTCCCAATACATTTACACTTTTTCCACCTTCAAATGAATTCCTGATTCTGGGCACATTAAAAAGTTCTCCTTGTCATATTTTAAGGGTATTTGCGTTTCTGGGCAAACAGAGAACTTAAAATTCTTCAAGAGCAAAGCTAAACCAACACGTGCTTGCATTTGGCCAAAACGCATGCCAATACAATTGCGAGGGCCATCACCAAATGGCAGCCACAAGACACTATCGCGCTGTTTAACTTTTTCCGGTGAAAAATGATCAGGATTGAATTCATTCGGATTTGGATAATAACGTTCATCACGATGTAAAGCCCCTGCTGGTATTAAAACAGTCATTCCCTTCTTAATAACATATTTTGGGTGACCGGGGACGACATAATCCTCAGAGCAAACACGCGTTAGCAAAGGAAATACAGTATAAAGACGTAGAGTTTCTGTGAGAAAAATAACGAAAGTTTTATTACATTTACTTTGTATTACAATTTCTAAATTATAGATGTTACCTGATATTACTTGATCCAAATACCTCATTTCTTTCATACATTCGTACGTAAACTCCTGATTGTGTTGCTCCAGCACTGAAACAACTTCTTCACGTACACGCTCTTGTATATCCTCATGTAGGGCCATCTCATACAAAGCAAATCCCATAGTCGTTGATGAAGTCTCAAATCCTGCTATCAAAAATACGAACGCTTGTGCTGCCAATTCCTCGAACGTGATGTTGGTCATTTCTTCACCATTTTCCGATTTCATCATTTTATTATTCTTTAAATCAATCAACATATCCATAAAATCATTACGCCTCACTTTTGATTGCTCGCGATATGCCACTGTTTCACGTATGATGCCCATGAAGTAATCTTCGATGTCCTGCGGTGTTTGCTTCATATGTAATTTACGCGCTAAGTCAGGAAAAGTGGTGCGAAAAATAAGACCCGGCTGGCCATTCCGAAATTCCGTTATGGAGCGTTTGCCCATTTTTATGAATTCCGAATTTGGATCTGCCAAACTATTGCTATTGATGCCAAAAGCACAAGTACCAATGACATCACTGGTAAAACATGCCATCATATTTCTTACTTCCATTACTGAACTATCCTTTAATTTCTCATTACAGACTTTCACAAATTCTTCCCCAACATGCGTAATAATCGGAAACATTAATTTCGTTTTGCCAGAGGTAAATGTAGGAGATAATTTCGTACGCATGCTCTTCCATTTATAGCCGTCCAACAAGAAAACTGTCCCCGTGAGTGGATCATCTTTTTCATTGTGAAAAAAACCACGGTCGGTGAATTTATTGAAATCTTTAATTAAAATCAGCTTGAGGAGAGAAGGCTCCAAAATAAATACAGCTGGTGTTTGCAGCCAATAGAAACCAGCAAATGGGCCAGTTCCTTTAAATTTATCATAATAACTTAGCCATATCTCGAAAAGGCAACGTGTCGTTTTCCATCCTGTAATATTTCCGAATATAAGTTTGGGCTCCTCACATGCAATGCCCAACGATTGCCAATAATTAAGTCGATTTCGTAATTTGACAGCCAAATATGCCCCCAAAGCGATGAGCGCACAGAAGAGAAACACTAAAAGCGACATTTAGTTTATTTTTATTATTGTGTCCTATCGGCATAAGTTTTAATGAAATACTAAACAATTATTAAATAATATTTAATTTTCGGCGTACAGAACTGAAAGCTTTTTGTTACTTTAATGCGTGTTAACTATGAGCCACTAATAAATGAGAACTGAAGCTAGTGAGAGAGCACAATCTGTGGTTGTCAATCAATAAAAGAGACTAAAGAAATAATATATAAAGCAGTAAGAGTGAGAAATTTATTAACTAAGAACTGAGAGTAAAAAATTTAAAAGACATTGAGAGTAAGAGCTTTTTAACTGCAAATTAAATTATATAACCATGACTATGAAAATTGTTCTCTCGTAAAATAACAAATAAATGATGCAAGAGCAGGTTTTTATGCGCAAATCTATAAAATACATTGAGACCGGAATTATTTCATAAATTACATTATCTCTTTTCAGTTAAATTTGTTCGGTAATTCTCCAGTCAGACTCTTAATGCCTCTTATTGAACGAGTTGATTGCAAAATGAGAGGAGAACCGTGAATACAAACTGGCTTGAGTTGGTATAGATTATTTGTATAGTACATACATAGATTCAAACAAGAATCATTTATCTTTTAGAATTAAAGAGACAAAAGTTTTAGTTTCATGAGAATTAGTTTTATTTGGGTAATTTGAGGTAGTTGTAGTTAGGGTTTCTTGATTAGTTTGTGATTGATTAGATGAAGTTTGGTTTCAATTTGATCCACCTTTTAACAGATCAGAGAGTGACGAAAAACTCTGTAAACGAAGACGTGTAGAGCAAAATTCGCACAGTTCCAGCTCTCACTTTCTTCCGACGGAATATTTGGCAGTGGACCCAATGGCTTTCAATGATTTACTGGTGGTTAAAAATTCAACACCCTTAAGGACCAAAGGGAGAGGAAGTTTTACTTTCACTGAAGTCAGCCTGACATTTTTGTGGCTCAGGTTAAAACTTATGAAACTTCTGTACTTTTGCAATTGATGAGCCTTATTCATTTAGGCTTTACTAGACCTCCTTATACTAGTTTCTCCTCACAAAATTTGGCACCTGAGGCTAACTGCCCCTGTCAATTGTACAATCTTTGCAATGCCTCTGCTTGAAGAATAGTAGTACTAAATTATACAACTAACATTAAGTTTAAATTTATGTTAGATTAGATTGGTTTAAATTTGGCAAAATTTAAGTACATGCGTTAACAAAAACAGAGGCTATAAATAAACCAACATTATCGTAATAATTAGTTCAAGAATGCCCGGTATTGCCCGCTTTACACGGGCAAATTTTTATGATTAAAAAAAGTTCAACAAAAAATATGAGAATAATCAGAAAAAATAGCATTTCACATAAATTTCGAAACAACCATCATTGTTAACTCTATAGTATGCAGGACCGTCTCCAGACGAGCAACCGCTTGATACAATTTAAAATACGTTTACAATTTTTGTGTATGTATTCATTCCGCTTAGCAGATAGATGAATACCGGAGCTACACGTTTCGTAGCTTCAGTACTCTGTGCTTTGTTTCGTTTTTTATTGCCAGTTGAAGATCAGATTTTGAGTAATTAGGAAAAAAAATTATTTTGGGTGATATTAAAATTATTTGATATAATTTGAATTATTAATAAAAAATATTTATAGTTGCTTGTTGGAGTTGAAAAAGTATTAGGAAGTAGGGAATTGATTATATTTTACATTTATATAATTTTAATGCATAAAAATTTTTTACTTTTCCATTTATCGGGACTACAAGCTTCTTAATAGACCACCTATTTTCTTACCTCATGCAAAAATAAAGACTGTAATTCAATTTTCGACTTCATTTCTTGGTTTTTACATTGAAATCAACCAATCCTCATATTTTTTATTTGCTGAAAAAATTGACCTACTAGAGGGTTAGGCGAATTTATTTGCTGGAAATAAAAGCGAGAGATTGCCGATAGCAATAAACAAAATTCTTAATTTATAAGTGAAAAATCGAAAAAAAAAAATCACAGGTTTCCTCATATAACTCCATCTAGCAACTCTGGATCGTTTCCGCGTCTATCAAACGTCATCGGATCGACATCAAACTTTACATTTTGTAGTTTTATGCCTGAAAGACCGATAGCGATCATATTGCGAAACAACTCGAAGTGGAAAACGCTAAGCTACAAGAGATCGAAAAAGTGACTGTGGATGAACCTACTTTCCGCTGGATGCTCAATGATGATGAATGAAGGCAGCGCTCTTTGAAAATTTTCACCTACAAATAAGAACACTCTCTGCAATCAAAATATTTTTTATTGCCATAATCTGATAATGCCTGATATATATTTTGTTTTATTGTTGCAATAAACAAATTTATCAAATTTAAGTACACATATTGAGTTCACATCCTCTCCACTTTCAAATAAATTCCTGACTCTGCACTGATCAAAAAACCTTTCTTATCATATTTTATTGGAATTTGAGTTTCCGCACAAACAGAAAACTTAAAATTCTTCAGCAATAAACCTAATCCAACACGGGTTTGCATAAAGCCAAAACGCATACCAATACAATTGCGAGGACCATCACCGAATGGCAGCCACTCGACGCTATCGCGTTGCTTAATCATTTCTGGTGAGAAATTATCAGGATTGAATTCATTTGGCTTAGCATAAAAACGCTCGTCACGATGTATAGCATTTGCAGGTATTATAATGGGCATGCCTTTCTTCATGGTATATTTTGGATAACCGGGAACGACGTAGTCCTCTAAGCATACACGATTTATTACTGGGAGTACGGTGTAGAGACGCAAGGTTTCTGTGAAAAGAATGGAGACCATTATAATAAGGAATTCACATAAAAATATTTCTGATCTTCTTACCCGATATCACTTGATCCAAATACCGCATTTCTTTCATACATTCATACGTAAACTCCTGATTGTGTTGCTCCAGCACTGCAGTAACCTCTTCACGAACACGCTGCTGTATATCCTCATGTTGCGCTAGCTCATACAATGCAAAACCCATAGTAGTCGAAGAAGTCTCAAATCCTGCTACCAAAAATACAAACGCTTGTGCTGCCAACTCTTCGAAAGTGATGTTCGTCATTTCTTCACCATTTTCCGATTTCATCATTTTATTATTTTTCAAATCAATCAGCATATCCATAAAATCGTTTTTTCTCACATTAGATTTCTCACGGTGCATAACAGTTTCGCGTGCGATGCCCAGAAAATAATCTTCAATATGCTGTGGCGTCGATTTCATGCGTAATTTACGCGCTAAAAGTGGAAAGCTGCTCCGGAAACTAGCACCTAGCGTACCATAGCGAAATTCTGTCACTGATTTTCTGCCCATTTTCAAAAACCTTGAATCTGATTCTTTCAAACTATTGCAGTCGATGCCGAAAGCGCAAGTTCCAATAACATCACAAGTAAAACGCGCCATCATATCTCGCACTTCCAGCACAGAATTCAGCTGTTGCATCTCATTGCAGACCTTCACGAATTCCTCACCAAAACGTGTCACAGCGGGAAACATTATTTTCATTTTTCCCGAGGTAAATGTAGGCGATAGCTTCGTGCGCATATTTCTCCATTTATGGCCGTCCAACAAGAAAACATGACCAGTTAGAGGATCATCTTTTTCATTCGAAAAGAAACCACGATCGGTGAATTTATTAAAATCTTTAATCAATATTTGCTTGACGAGAAAAGGCTCTAAGACGAACACCGCAGGACTTTGAAACCAATAGAAACCGGCAAAGGGTCCTGTACCCTTAAATTTATTATAATAACTTATCCAGAGCTCATTAAAAGAACGTTTTGTTTGTATGCCTGTAACATTGCCTAGTATGAGTTGTGGTTCCTCACAAGCGATACCCAAAGATTGCCAGTAAGTGAGTTGTTTTCTTAATTTCAATATCAGATACACTGCCAGACCGATGATCGCGTAGAAGAGAAACGCTGACATAGACATTTTTTTTTTGGTTTTGTTGAAGAATTATTATTTCCGTCCACTAAAAGTTTTATTGAAATACTGTGTAAAATATTTAGCAGCAGTCAATTGGAATACTTTATAAATGCGTTTGTGAAATTTACTGCAAACTTCTAATATCTTTGAAATTGGCTAGAGAGAGTGAGCTAATCAGTTCAAATTCAATAAAAATAATTGGGCAATTCACAAGCTGTCTTATTCGGTGTCGTAACCTCTCATTTATCATAATTTCTCTCACTTTTCATACAAAATTATACGACAGTATATGCCAGCTTGTGAATCGGCCAAATAAATGATTTTTCCATTTATGTTAGGTTATATCATGCGTAACCAATACCATCAATCATGTAAAGCCAAAAAATTGCTTTCACATAAAATAAAAGTATTCAAATTGATCATGAAATCATACTCTTTTTTTTATTTGCAACTTGAGAGAATCTATGACAAATGAGAAAACGTTTTTAACCCTATTCATCCCACGCAGCGACTTTGAGTCACTATTGAAATTAAATTCGTTATATTTTTCAGATTTCTTATTTTTTCAAGGGAAGGGCCGGTTATCTTCATAAAAATGGATTTTTTGCTTTGTTTTGTTTTTCTTTATTAGTCAAAAATCATTAAATAAACAAAAAACTGCAGATGCAAGATGCAGATGGCATTGTCGATTATGGAGAGTTTTGTGATACTTTATATGACAATTTGATGTTCCGTGCTTGTATGTCAAGACATAGATTTACCGATTTATCGCGTTATTTGGCATTTGATGATAGGACCATGATATCGGTACGTAGATCGCATCTTAAATTTACTTCGATAGGAAATCTTTGGCACTTAATAAATTAAGACGGCTACACAAATATGGTATGAACATTTGGTGGACTTGCGATAGTGGATATTTTACTGTGAGATACTGTATGTGTTTAAGGAAGGCAGCGCTAAGAGTTAAATCTTAGCACAGCATGGAGTGGAATCGCTCTGTAAGCCATATGAACGGCCAAAGAGAAATATAACTTCCGAAAAACACATTACAAGTTTAGAACTGTCGTAAATCCTGTTGTCAAAACAATTAACTTGTGCTAGTACGATGCAAAAAATAAAAAGTGCATTTCAAATGATTTTCTTCCTAACAAGAAAAGAGAAGTAGAAAGCAGCATTTTTTCAGTAATAAAACAGCATCGTTAATAAGTTATGGCAAAAAAAAAAAGCTATTATACAAGGTGATTTTTTTGTGGTACCCGATGTTGAACTGGAACAATGACATCAGCTATCAAATCGTCATCTCACAGCTCATGAAATAAACTCTAGTCCAGTACAAATTTTCTAAATTTATTTTCAAAATCAATCGTCTGTTACGTTAACGCAACGTTCGCACAAACCACGTACTTTGAAAAAGTACTAACATCGAAGTCACCATTCCTGACTTTTTCTTGTGGGGATACTTCATAAGTCAAGTTTATGCCTATATACCAGAGTCTCTTGAACAACTTAAGGCCAAGATAGTCAACGAAATCGCTGAAATTTCACATGAAACACTTCAAAAAGCGAAAAATGCTAAGGAGCAGGGGTGAAAGGCCGGAAAGGGTGGAGAGGGAAAATGGAAGAGCTTCAAAGTAATTCTGTAAAATTTGCGATAAAAAGTTTTTGCTCCACTACTTGCGTTCAAAGTAAATACAGATTATATTTATATTTTTCCAAATTATATTATTCTTGTTGGTTATTTATCAGATTTTAAAAAATTTTAGCAAAAAAATTGAACGAAATGAGAATAGCTGAGTTAATTCTATATAGTGACTCTAAGTCACTACGTGGGACTTTACGTTATAAAATAACGTGGGATGAATGGGGTTAAGACCAAGTATGGTGAGCTATGAACACCCTTATTACATTTGTACACTTTAACGAGACGGTAGGTCTCGGTCAATTAAACTTATAATTTATTCTAACTCTCATACACATATACATATTTATTACTATTTTGTATATATATATTTTTATATTATTATATTACCAAATTTATTTATTTTCAGAAAATAAACTTTGCACTCTCAACATTATCACGCGTGTATTTCGTTGTTTATTTTTTTTTTTTTTTGCTATCCCATGGGTACACGCTACACTTATCGAATGAATAGTTCAAACATGTGCAGACTACATTACAGAATTTGATTTTTCGCTATGAAAAGAAAGTTATCTTTTGTATTTATAGTAATATCCCGTCCCCTCTTGAGGGTTTTTGGGTCTGGGGTAGATTCTAATATACTTGCGGCTTCCTTACTTTCATTAAAAAAAATTTTTCGTTATTTCAAACAATTTACCTATTTTGAACATTTTAAAAACAATTTTACCAAGAATTCCGGAAAAGAAAAAACTAGATGGCCCAAGATGTATGGAGACATTTTTAATTTCTTCCAGGAGAGGAGCAAAAGAAAAAGATTTTTGATCTTGTAAGAGATGGAAAGGGGAGCGACAGTAGAAATATTTATACAAACGTGTGTAGCGGCTTTTTTTTTTTTTAATTTAATTAATTTCTAATAAAATTCTAATGAAAAACATTCATATTTAAATTTTTATTATTTGTCTTCCTTTTAAGTTAAAAAATTTAACTTTTCATTCATAATATATGCCACAAATGTAGCGATCACGGTGTTTCATAATACGCAGTAATATAAATCCAAAGAATTAAATAATATAAAACATAGAAAAGATAACAAATAACATTTTTGTTATAATATTTTGAATCAGGTCTGATAAATAATAATAGAAAAAATTAATGTTAATACAACCGAGACGATTTTGCAATTTTCGACGCTCGCACTACCAGATACTTTGCATAATTAGGATATCCTTAGTGTGAAATTTAATGAGGGGTCGATGAAGAGTAAGGCATTTACTTTTGGATTCAAACTGATATTCGATTTTTTAATTTTGGCCAACTAAATTTTTCAGCGGCCTCACAATGCACTGTTTATATGTAAATGGAAATAAAGAAATTGACAATCTACGTCACAGACACAAAAGCTTTCGCTCAATTTTGTGAGAACTTAATAACGGAGATGCGCGTGGCGTAATCTTGTATTCTATCATTATTGGTGGTTGTGTACTCGTGAACGCAGCCGAGTAGCCTAAAGCACATAATTTATTATAAACAAAGTCTAATTGCACTTAAATGAGAGAGTATTAGTTGAAAGGGGAAAAAGAGAGTCAAAGAGCAAGTTTGTTTTATTTGATGTTGTTCTCTCGATAGTGTGTTTGTACGAAGGACCGATAGTGGAACAACGTCAGTTAACGCCAGGGATGCTTCTTTCACCGCCAGAATTTCGAAATTTCTTATTACAATAGTTACATATGTATCCAGTTGCAAAAGTTTTTATTTAATTTCACATTGTCTGCACATTAAATTATTATTTTTCATATGTTCATATCGCTACCTCTATTCTTTAACCACGTATCTCCACTTTGGGTGTAATTGCGTTTTATTATTTACATTGTATAAAATCCTCCACGAATCCAGATAGATCCAAGTCCTCAGCGAGATCGTATGAAAAAGTTCTTCAACCTCGTATCTCCATTTGAACACGAAAGTTGATTTTCAAATCTTTAGTTTTTTCCGTTTGAAGACATGTGGTTGAAGAATAGGGGTGACGATATGTCTGCTTAGTAGTTCAGTAAATAAATTTACAGCTTTTCAATCTTCAAACAAATTCCCGTCTCTGCACTAACCAAAAAGTTCATCTTATCGTATTTAATTGGTATTTGTGTTTTCGAGCAAACGGAAAACTTGAAATTCTTCAACAATAAAGCCAAACCCACACGAGTCTGCATCAAACCAAAACGCATGCCAATACAGTTACGAGGACCATCCCCAAACGGCAGCCATAAAACGCTATCGCGTTCCTTAACCTTTTCCGGTGAAAAATGATCCGGATTGAATTCATTCGGATTCGGATAATAACGTTCATCGCGATGTATAGCACCAGCGGGTATTATCACGGGCATATCCTTCTTGATGACATACTTTGGGTGGCCAGGGACAGCATAATCTTCTAGGGCATAACGATTGATTACCGGTAGCACAGTGTAGAGACGCAAAGTTTCTATGGGGTGTAGAATATAAAGAGTGTTAAAAAATTCACTTTCAAATATTTTTGGTGATCTTACCTGATATCACTTGATCCAAATACTGCATTTCTTTCATACATTCATATGTCATTTCTTGATTGTTTTGCTCCAACACTGCAACAACTTCTTCACGCGCACGCTGTTGAACATCCTCATGTTGTGCCAGCTCATACAAGGCAAATCCCATAGTCGTTGAGGAAGTCTCAAATCCTGCTATTAAAAATACAAACGCTTGTGCTGCCAACTCTCCAAAAGTAATATTAGTCATTTCTTCGCCATTTTCCGATTTCATCATTTTATTATTCTTCAAATCAATCAACATATCCATAAAATCGTTACGTCTCACTTTTGATTTCTCACGGTATGTCACAGTGTCGCGTATGATTCCCAAAAAGTAATCTTCAATATGTTGGGGTGTTGTTTTCATTCGTAGCTTACGCGCTAATTCCGGAAAACTTGTACGGAAACTTGCTCCGAATTTTCCCAATCGATGCTCCACCACAGATCGCCTGCCCATGCTTAAGAATTTTGAATTTGGTTCTTTCAAACTATTGCACTCGATACCGAAAGCGCAAGTCCCAATAACATCGCTCGTGAAACGCGCCATCAAATCTCTGACTTCCAATATTGAACTCTTCTGAACCATTTCATCTGTGACCTTCACGAATTCCGCACCAATACGCGTGATAGTGGGAAACATTATCTTCATTTTCCCTGAGGTAAACGTAGGCGAAAGCTTTGTACGCATATTCCTCCACTTGTGGCCGTCCAGTAAGAAAAGTTGGCCAGTTAGAGGGTCATCCTTTTCATTTGAATACATACCACGATCGGTGAATTTATTGAAATCCTTAATCAAGACCAGCTTGATGAGAGACGGTTCCAAAAGAAACGCTGCTGGTCTTTGAAACCAATAGAAACCGACAAATGGTCCAGTGCCTTTATATTTGTTGTAGTAACTTAGCCATACCTCGGAAAATGAACGTTTTGTTTGTATGCCAGTAATATTTCCGAGTAACAGTTGTGGTTCATCGCAAGGGATACCGATTGATTGCCAGTAGTTGAGACGTTTACGTAATTTTAAGATAACATAGACGACCAAGCCGATGAGCGCATAGAAAAGAAGCGCAAAAATCGACATTATTATTTAGTGAAGCGTAACTGCGTTCGCGATGTAAAACCTGATCCGATTAGCGTTTGTTTTCTGAAAATACTAAATTCAAGAATACTAAACAACATTTAATTTGCGAATTATATATACACTTAAAAGCTTTTTACTCACTTTAAAAACATAAGTGGATATCACTTAAATAGAAACACAGAAATTAACACATTCCGCACTGATCGAGAACTGACTTGTTTGGAAAAAAAGCTCTTAATTTATAACTATTTCTTTTCCACTCACTATTCAGACATACATAATAAGTACTCACTTCATTATTTGGTAAATTATCATGCTTACAGGTTAATTAAAAGTAAAATCATTCCTTTTCGTTATCAACTTTTATAAGTTCAAGATATTCTAATCGCAAAAATACATTTGGTTATCAAATTGTGATTGGTCATGCTTTTTTATCAAGTGATATGAAATAATATGAATAAAGTTCTTCCAAAGCTAAAAGTGTGGATCATTTGCCACCTGTTGCTTTGAGATAACTCCTTAGTTAGATTCATTATTCTACGCCATAAAAATAATTACGGTTTCCTTGTATATTTCTGACGCGAATAACAACAATCTGCTCAATTGCTCCAGCAAAGCGGAGACAATTAGTCTTCGATTATAAACAAATCTAGTGGCAACTATTTGTTAGATGCAACCAATGATTGTACTCAAATTTTTTAAGTATCTTACTCATAGTTTAGCTAAAAGTTGGAATTAGAAAGCTTACAGCGGTCTAAAGATAACCTTAGTTAGAAAAATTGATAAGTAAAAAATGGTAGTGTAATTCTACTCCATCTCATACAAATTTTTAAATACATAATAGTTTATTAACAAATCATCATCAAAATTGTAGCTAGGTACAAAGATTTATCGCAAACAGAAGTCTTTGAGCTCAGCAACCCTCAATGTCTCCAAAACGTGGCTGTTGCTTCTCTCGGGTTAACTCCTATGAAACTCTTTTAGTTCCTTTGAAATATGAGAGCAACAGAGTATCATAGAGTACAGGAACAGGCACTCAGAGAGCCGACATCGTGATCGGATGAGAAATTCCCCGATTTTAGATCGAATTCCCTGCATCGATATAATTTCATATTATAACAGCGCAACACGCACTTTCTATAGAAACATTTTACAAAAACGAAAAACTACCTAAAATTGACCTCGGTACAAAGTTGAACTACTACTACGACTGGTAGATTAATAGAAATGTACATTCTGACTTTGGAATTGTTTCGGCATATGGGAGATTTCACTTCAAGGCAACTCACTCTCAAAATCGATCTGGCTCAAGCTTGCACTAAGTTGAAATGGGGTGTTTCGAGTTACTAGACGTTCATTTTGATAGATAAACAAGCCTCAGCCTTATTTTAAGAAAAACGGATTCAAAGTTTTGAGGATCGGTTTTTAACATATAAAATATATTTCATCTTCTTAATGATGGCTAATCGTAATTTGTAAGTTTGCAGATTAGTCAGCAAGGATTAAGAGTTATTAATCAGAAGGTGCTGGACTAAGCCAAAGCTTTCTGAACTGTTTTGGCCTGACTGACACTCGTCCCTATATTCGTCTATATCTACGAAAGCACTCCGCGTCTCCCTCTGAAAATTTCCACAAAATACTTTCGAAATATAATACTTTCAAATAGTACTCTTTTTTAAAAATCGATTTCTCCAAACCAATAAGTCGCAGGGCCCACTTGATAAAGCACGGAGATTTTAAGACCTAAAATATGAAATATTGCGTAAGTTAAATGTTTTACATTACATAAAATTTTACAAAAAATATTCTACAGACTTTGGTGACTAAAAGCTGAACGACTTCAAATTCCCCGCAAAAAACGGTTCATTCCCCGATTCCCCGCACCCAGTAAAACTCCCCGCAAATCGGGAAATTACTCGCAAGTTGGCATCGCTGAATGTAATACAAGCACAGACGTCGGCTCTCTCAATGTCATCTCAAATTAGAGAGTGATTGACTTCAGATGATTTTACTATTATTAACAGGCGCGTTGTTTTTGCAAGAAATTATTTTAGTGCGAATACATAAAAATTTAGAGAGAGAGAAAGATAATATTGTTTGTGTTGTTCTTGCAAGTGTGGGCTTTGTTTGTTTGCATATGCACATCCAAAAGTAAAATTCGCCAGTTCCCATCGTTTCACTCTCATCCACTCTATGAATTTCAACGTTACATCGATTCTATGCTTTTACATACATACCTGACGCACCTATAAAAGTTTCACTTTTAAATGTAAACCCTCTGTTAATGTAAACGTGGTAAAATTGGAAATTACGAGTTTTTGAAAATGGCACTTTGGCACTTGTTTTAAAACTTTGATGAACCATGAGCCATAACAATTTTTTTTCCATATTCCTAAGTAATGTGATAATTCATTCAATTGTTATATTCATATAAATTAACATTTAAAAATTAAATAAATAAAAAAAAATTATTTTGTGTTTTTAGTTTGGATTACCCAAATTAACGAACACAAGGCAGAAGTGAAACTTCTTGTGAACTAAACGAAACACAAGCATGAAGCATAAAGCGTTAAATTTGTTTCCTTATAAAAGTGCCAGAAAACTCAATACATTTAAACTTTTTCACTAATACAGGCACACATCTGATATTTCTAGTCAATGAAAATTACTTCGTTTTTTCGAAGTTATTTTAAATTAAAAAATAAAAGAGCGCTAAATCACTTTTTTATCGCGTTTTAATTTTCAGAAAGCACTAAAATCAGCGGGAAAAGCGCTGAGTTGGCCACACTGTCGATGACAATTACAGACGAACTCTTTTTGTGTGCGACATCTTCATGTAATTCCTTGGACATTTGCGCCATCTGTATGTGAAATGTATAACTGTCATAAACTTTAAGATGGCGACGCTTCACATTGTTCTTTCTGCCATAGGCGAGTGTGTGTGTGTGTAGTTAAAATGTTATATTGAATTAAAACTATTTATGAATGGTTTTTATATAGTTTGATCGTGAATTACAGTCTACTCTGTCTCTGACAATAATTGGACGTGCCAACCAAATATGCTCCAAACACTCCTTTAAAAATTAAATTGAAGAAAACCTACTTACCAATTCGTGCCAAAAAAAAATCAGTATAATTGAAAATATTGTCTTTTAAAGTCGTTAACGCTGGGCTAAGAGAGTTATGTTGTTTGAGGATCCATCGCAATTTACCTCACGCTTTACTTTTATCAACAGTTTATTCTATAGGGCATGTTTCGGAAAATTTATAAAAAATACCAAAATGAAGTGAAAGGTCACTAGTGAGGTTGATGGTGCAGTTTAAAGATTTTCACAATTACGTAACAAATAAGTTTCTCTCAGACATTATCATTATTTTAAGATAATTTCATTCCCCGATATAAGTGCACAACTTTGCAGAAGGACAAGCTCGTCGGTATGACGACTAAATACATACTCCCAAATAGTTCAAAAAATCGGCAATTGTTTTTTAAATCTGTGCACTTAAACCTTGTATCGAAAGACCACGTCAACGATGGCGATCAAGTATTCGAAAATAGTTAGATAAAAAGTATACGCTGACTTCAGACCTAAATACAGACAGCCTCCGTTCATTCAATTCATAAAGCAAACGGTTTACTAACCTATGCAAACTCGTTGACTTTATTGTGGCAGAAAACTTTCAATGATTTTGCAAATTTGAATTTCAACTAGAAGCAAACTATACAAATACAAATAATAAATATAATATTTAATTATAGGTATACACTATTTGAACTTCAGGCGATTGCGCTCATCAGAGCATTAAAAATTAGAAACTCAAATCTGCTATCTAATATTTACTACCAAACGCTACATTTATAAAGCAAAACATTTTAATTAATAAGCAGTTTATTTAACAATTTACTATGAGTATTACATAAAAGTAACTAAATCTTAGTTACTTTCAAGTGAATGCCACCTTTAGCTGCGAGCAGAAAACTTTCTACATTGTACTCAATTGGAATTACAGTCTGGTCGCTCGGTGCAAACTTGAAATTCTTCACCAGTAGGGCGAGACCAACACGTGCTTGCATTTTACCAAAACGCATACCAATACAATTACGTGGACCATCACCGAAGGGTAACCATTCAACGGAATCACGATTGGCAACCATTTCCGGAGAGAAACGTTCCGGTTTGAAAGCTTCGGGGTCAGGATAATATTCAGGATCACGATGATAGGAAGAAGCGGGTATTAAAACACTTATGCCTTTTTCAATGACATATTTTGGATTACCAGGCACAACATAATCGTTAATTGCTTGGCGTGTGAGATGAGGGACAATCGTATATTTACGTAGGGTTTCTGTAAAAGTAAAAACAGAAAAATATTAGCGTGTACAGTTATAAAAGTAAATTTTGATTAACTTACCCGATATAACTTGATCAACATAACCCAACTCTTTCATGCATTCATATGTCAATTCTTGATTATGTTTGTTAAGCACCGCATTCACTTGATCGCGCATCTTCTGCTGCACATCTTGATTCATTGCCAACTCGTATAACGCGAATCCCATCGTGGTCGATGAGGTCTCAAAGCCCGCCAAAAAGAAAACAAATGCCTGAGCAGCGACTTCTTCTACAGTCAAACCGGTCAAGAGCTCACCATCTTCCAACTTTATAGATTTGGTATTTTTCAATTCAACCAACAAGTCCATAAAATCATTTCGTTTAATTTTATTTTGCTCTCGAAAAGCGACAGTCTCGCGAACAATGCGCATAAAAAATTGATGCACATCTTCGTGCACTTGACGCATTCTCAGCTTACGCGCCAATTCCGGAAAGCTGAACATGAAACCCATCAATATACTACCGTGACGAGTTTTATCAAATGCCATTTTCCCCATTACACGAAATTCAGCATTTGGATCCCGCAAACTATTGCATTCAATGCCAAAGGCACAGGTGCCAATTACATCGGTCGTAAAACGCGCCATCAACTCTTTGATCTCCACTACATTACTTTTCTGCACCATCTCACCGAAAACCTCTAAGAATTCATCAGCTACACGCACAACTGTGGGGAACATAAACTTCATCTTGCCCGATGTGAATGTGGGTGACAATTTCTGACGCAATTGCTTCCATTTATTGCCATCCAATGCAAATAAATGTCCGGTCAATGGATCATCACGTTCATTGTAAAATTGTCCACGATCGGCAAAATTTGTGAAATCTTTTATGAGAATATTTTTGGCAAGTTTTGTATCCAAAATAAATGCTGTGGGACGTTGAAAGAAATAAAAACCACAGAATGGTCCAGTTCCTTTGTATTTCTTATAAACATCGTGGAAAATGTCCTGCAATATTCGAGTCTTACGAAATCCATTCATGTTACCATAGAAAATGCTGGGCTCATCATGAGCTATGCCTCTATCCTTCCAATAATTCAAATTCCTGCGTATATAATAAATGACCGCTGACAGCACGCCTATCAATATATACAACAATACATATGATACTTGCATGATTTTGAGTTTGATGTAAATTTATCGCGATATTTTTCCCAAAACAACTGTTCACTTCAGAGTTTGTTTAAGAACTAATCTTGTTAGAGAGTGAACAGCAAAAGCTACGCAGTTGAAATTGGAAAAATTGCTTAGTTACTCACTGATGACGGCACTTGAAAAGCAAAACTCATTATACAATAGTCGCTCAATGCGGTATCAACTTTTGATCGGCTTCGATTGAGGCAAAAAAATAATTGGTATACAATACATACCTGAACTTTTCGGCAGTCATGGCCAACGTAAGGTAATCACCACCTGCTTAATCATTTTATAGCTGCCACAATTCGTGCATGTGTAAATTGATAAAGATAAGAGAAAGTCATGCTAAAAGTTAGTATAAATAATCTTAAAATATTTAACTGATTAGCAAAATTAAGTAATTTTACATTTTTTATAAACAAAACTAAAAAAAGCAAATCAGGTAAAATGAGGTTAGATTGAGTTTAAGCTAAGTTTTGTTAAAGTAGGTCAGGCTAGGTTATGAGTTAGATTAATTTATGTTTAGCTTGCGAAGAATTGAATGTGATCACTCAGCAACTGATAAGATAATTATATATATATAATTATATTTAGGCCTGTAAAATTTCAAGCAACGTCAGTACCAGTTAGGAATGACAAATGAATTTGGTACAAAATCGTGCCAAATAAAAAAAAAAACTTATGCGTGCGTATTTTACAAACACAATTTTTTTCTGCCAATATTCTTGACAATTATCAACACTTGTTTTTGGCATAATTGAACAAAAATTTTCCATTTGAAAGTCACCAATAAAGAGATTGAGAAATAAATACCGAAAATAATGAATAATTAAAAGTTTACGGATAATGTAAGTTGTGAGGTTATGCACGTGCTGCATAGACTTCGTTTCTTATTAATTCTAAATGAGTGCAATGAAAACGCTCAGCATAGGCCCATGCTTTAGGCTAGGCCGAGCTTTTTGAAAAAGTCAAAATTTTTTTACTTATCATTGGAACATCTCGTAAGCTGCAAGAAGTCAGATAGCGTTCAAATATTTTGAATAAAAATTTTCAGTGGATTCAAAAAAAAATTTATTAAAAGTGATCACAACTATCCAAAATTTTCAAATGAAAATATTTCAAAAATCTTGCCTGATAGCGAAAAATGAAAAGTATAGATTCATAATCACCATAAAAACATCTGCTGCCTTATTACGTCGAAAATTGTGCCGATATTTGTAAACCTGTATACAATTCAGTGAATATTGTTGTAGTGCCAATGTACTTTTTACTTTAAAATTGTACCAAAAAAGCTTGATTGTATCAAAAATATCATCACTAGGACCAGTGCCAGAACTTCTACTGGTAATCACAGATGAAGAAAAAGACTTTTTTATGACTGCTGATAAACTTCTTCAAAACAGTTTAGATATTGGTCTCAATCAAAACTTAAATCTTCACTCAAACTTGGGGGAAAAATATAGATAAGATAAACCTATTCAAGGAAACCTCAAAATAATCTAGTTTAACTTCAAGTACTATATTTTTTTTCATAGTAAATGTTTTGTTTTGTAGCCTTTTCAAGGTCTAATGTATCGGTTTTCCCCCCCCAAGGCCTGTACACACCCATTAAGCCCATAAACCTCTCTTATTTTTTTTTTTTTTTTTTGTACCTTTTTTTATTTAAATTTATCAGGAACAAAAGAAAAAGTATTTTACGAGTGCAGAACTCCACCACCCCCTAAATTAAAACCAAGCATTACTATCACCTCAGCAAATACTATTTTGTCAAGAATTTCTTGAATATATTTTAATCGCAAATGATCAAACGTTAGTAAAAATATGAGCAAGCGAAAAGCAAGAATGCATTAGTATCTAAAAAAGCTTTAAGACAAACAGTTGTTTATACTCAAATAATACGTTAAATTGACATCAAAGACAAAATCATGGATATAACTTATATATTGTTGTATATATTAATTGGCGTGCTGTCCACGGCTATTTATTATATTCGCAAGAACTTCAATTACTGGAAAGATCACGGCATACCACATGACGAACCAAATTTTCTTACTGGTAATTTGCAAGCATTCCGTAAAACTGAAATACTACAGGATATATTAGATAAAACTTATAAGAAATACAAAGGAACTGGACCATTCTGTGGTTTTTATTTCTTCCAACGTCCAGCAGCATTTATTTTGGATACAAAACTTGCCAAAAATATTCTCATAAAAGATTTCGCAAATTTTTCCGATCGTGGACAATTCCACAATGAACGGGATGATCCGTTGACAGGACATTTATTTTCATTGGATGGAAATAAATGGAAGCAATTGCGTCAGAAATTGTCACCCACATTCACATCGGGCAGGATGAAGTT
Source organism: Toxonevra muliebris (assembly GCA_963691655.1). Lineage (NCBI taxonomy): Eukaryota > Metazoa > Arthropoda > Insecta > Diptera > Pallopteridae > Toxonevra > Toxonevra muliebris. The sequence continues at coordinate 85,985,043 of OY829328.1, read as the reverse complement.
TATGTTCCCCACAGTTGTGCGTGTAGCTGATGAATTCTTAGAGGTTTTCGGTGAGATGGTGCAGAAAAGTAATGTAGTGGAGATCAAAGAGTTGATGGCGCGTTTTACGACCGATGTAATTGGCACCTGTGCCTTTGGCATTGAATGCAATAGTTTGCGTGATCCAAATGCTGAATTTCGTTTTATGGGGAAAAACGCTTTTAATAAAACTCGTCATGGGAATATTTTGATGGGTTTCATGTTTATATTCCCAAATTGGCGCGTAGGCTGAGAATGCGTCATCTGCCCGAAGACGTGCATCAATTTTTTATGCGAAAGTGATCGATCTTGCGAAATTCTGAGATATTTTTTTCTTCAGACATTTTTTGAAAAATCTATATTAAAAAATAATTGAAAATGTTGTCCTTTGGAGTCATTAACCCCAAAATGGCGGGGCTAAGGTACTTATGTTGCTTGACTGTCCCGAGCAATTTTTAATCTCTTGCTTATCTTAAAGCTAACTATGATTTTGCAAAATTGAATTTCAATTAATAACAAACAATACAAATATACATTTAATTAAAAGTATTCACTACTTGGACTTCAGCCTTTTACGCTCATTGGAGCGTAATAACATTGGTAGCGTAAATCTGCTGCTGCTACATTTATAAAGCAAAACAATTTAATCAATAACCAGTTTATTTATTAATTTACTACGAATACTACATCAAAGTAACTAAATCTTAGTTACTTTCAAGTGAATGCCACCTTTTGAAGCGAGCAGAAAACTCTCTACTTCGTATTCAATTGGAATTGCAGTCTGGTCGCTCGGTGTAAACTTGAAATTCTTCACCAGTAAGGCGAGACCAATACGTGCCTGCATTTGGCCAAAACGCATACCAATACAATTACGTGGACCATCACCGAAGGGTAACCATTCAACGGAATCACGATTGGCAACCATTTCCGGAGAGAAACGTTCCGGTTTGAAAGCTTCCGGGTCAGGATAATATTCAGGATCGCGATGGTAGGAAGCAGCGGGTATTAAAACACTTGTCCCTTTTTCAATGACGTACTTGGGATGACCGGGCACAACATAGTCATTGATCGCCTGGCGTGTTAAATTGGAAACAATCGTATATTTTCGAAGAGTTTCTGTAACATTAACGAAATATTAGGATATGCAATTAATTATCTAAATTTAGTTCTACTAACCCGAAATAACTTGATCAACATAACCCAGCTCCTTCATGCATTCATATGTCAATTGTTGATTATGTTTGTTAAGCACAGCATTCACTTCATCGCGCATCTTTTGCTGCACATCTTGACTTATTGCCAACTCGTATAACGCGAATCCCATTGTGGTCGATGAGGTCTCAAAGCCCGCCAAAAAGAAAACAAATGCCTGAGCAGCGACTTCTTCTACAGTCAAACCGGTCAAGAGCTCACCATCTTCCAACTTTATAGATTTGGTATTCTTCAATTCAACCAACAAATCCATAAAATCATTTCGTTTAATTTTACTTTGCTCTCGAAAAGCGACAGTCTCGCGTACAATTCGCATAAAAAATTGATGCACATCTTCGTGCACTTGACGCATTCTCAGCTTACGCGCCAATTCCGGAAAGCTGAACATGAAACCCAACAATGTATTACCGTGACGAAATTTATTGAATGCCATTTTTCCCATTATACGAAATTCAGCATTTGGATCCCGCAAACTATTGCATTCAATGCCAAAGGCACAGGTGCCAATTACATCGGTCGTAAAACGCGCCATCAACTCTTTGATCTCCACTACATTACTTTTCTGCACCATCTCACCGAAAACCTCTAAGAATTCATCAGCTACACGCACAACAGTGGGGAACATAAACTTCATCTTGCCCGATGTGAATGTGGGTGACAATTTCTGACGCAATTGCTTCCATTTCTTGCCATCCAATGCAAATAAATGTCCGGTCAATGGATCATCACGTTCATTGTGGAATTGTCCGCGATCGGCAAAGTTTGTGAAATCTTTTATGAGAATATTTTTGGCAAGTTTTGTATCCAAAATAAATGCTGAGGGACGTTGAAAGAAATAAAAACCACAGAACGGTCCAGTTCCTTTGTATTTCTTATAAACATCGTGGAAAATGTCCTGCATTATTCGAGTTTTACGAAATCCATCCATGTTACCATAGAAAATGCTGGGCTCATCATGAGCTATGCCTCTATCCTTCCAATAATTCAAATTCCTGCGTATATAATAAATGACCGCTGACAGAACGCCAATTAATATATACAACAATATATATGTCACTTCCATGTTTTTGAGTTTGATAACAATTTAGTGCGCTATTTTTCTATAAACAACTGTTCGCTTCAAAGTTTGTTTAGCTACTATACTTATCTTGTTAAGAAATGAATTGCAAAAGCTAAGCAGTTAAGCTAAACAAAACAAACTTGCTTACTGTTGGTGATATTTGATTTTTCGGTTTCTTCGTCCATTACTCATCGTTCAGAAGAAACTTCTAAGATATTAGACTATAGTCCCACAACGCTTTTGATCGGTTGTGATTGAGGCAAATCTATTTCGTATACAGTTTATAACCATGAACCTGGAATTTTCGGGAAGGTTTAGAAAGGCATGGTAATGGTTACCTGGCACAAAAATTTTTAGCTTTAAGATTTCATATCTGAGGCAACTCGTGCATGTATAAATTGATAAAAATAAGTAAAATTCATGGTGAAAGATTGGCCTATCTGAACGGTTATGAGTAAGCAACTATGCAGGGGGTAATCCATGCCAGCAAACCATAAAATCAACATTCTCATTTCCGATTTAACTGAAACTTGGATATCTTTATATATTCTGTAAGAAACACCCACCTGATTTGAAATTTTTTTTTGTAAAGCAGTTCATGAGATATGGATTTTTGAAAATTCTAAATGTAGTTTTTGATAGTCCCTAATGCTCATAATTTTTTGAAATACACTACTGACACTTTTTCTGGGGTATGAAAACATCGATAAAACTTGATATCTTTACAACAAAAATTAAAAAATATCAATTCTAAACTTTATTTAAATACGCTCTATTTTCAAATTGATACCACCTTTTGTACTTAGCACAATAGAAGGAGTACTCATTTCTGGTGGTATTTCTGTTTGTTCACATGTGGAGAATATGAACCTCTTCAGCAAATACGATAGACCAACACGCATTTGCATTTGACCAAAGCGTGCACCAATGCAATTGCGTGGCCCATCACCGAATGGCAACCAAGTAACCGACTCACGCTGCTTGACCAGTTCTGGTGCAAAACGATCAGGATCAAAATCTTCAGGATTTGGATAGATTTCAGGATCGTGGTGCAAACCAATAACGGGTATTATAACAGGCATGCCTTTACGAATAACATATTTAGGAAAACCGGGCACTACATAATCGGCGAGTGCCTGACGATTTAGCAGCGGAATAATGGGATATTTACGTAAAGTTTCTAAGGAAAATAAAAAAAAGAAGCATTTTTAAGACTAAATATTTTGTCCATATTAAAGTTTACACTACCTGCTATTACTTGTTCCATATAATGCATTTCTTGCATACATTCATACGTGAATTCATCGTCATGGTTTTTTATGGCTTCATTAATTTCATCACGTAATCTCTGTTGAACTTCCTCATGCTGTGCCAGCTCATACAGCGTAAATCCCATTGCAGATGATGATGTCTCAAAACCTGCTGCAAAGAATACGAATACCTGCGCTGCTAACTCCTCAATCGTTAAACCTTGCAGCTGATCTAGCTTGCCATTTTTCAATTCCAACAGAATATTCATGAAATCATTACGTTGTATCTTATTCTTCTCACGATATTCGACTGTATCGCGTACAATCCTCATAAAGAAATTATGTACATCATCGCGTGTAACACGCATGCCCAGTTTACGTCCAAGATTTGGAAAACCTTCCATTAGACCCAATATAATAGGATGATGACGTGTATCCATAAAAATTTTCCTACCCATTATGCGAAATTCCGTATTAGGATCTTTAAGGCTATTACAATCTATACCGAAAGCACATTTCCCAATTATATCGGTAGTGAATCTGGCCAGTAATTCCTTAATCTCAATAACATTATCGCTGTCCAACATTTCATCGAAAACATTCACAAATTGTTCGGCAACATCAATAATTGTGGGGAATATAAATTTAATTTTACCTTTGGTAAATGCAGGAGACAACTTATTACGCATATTTCGCCATTTCTGACCGTCCAAAAAGATTAAATTTCCGGATAGCGGATCATCTTTATCATTATTGTACATACCACGATCAGTGAAATTTGAGAAATCTTTAATCAAAACATTTTTTATTGTGGTTATATCGAGCAGCATAACCCCGGGACGTTGAAAGAAATAAAAGCCACAAAATGGTCCGCTCCCTTTAAATTTATTATAAATATTTTGAACGATATCGCCAAAACTATACTCCGTCATGACTCCATTTAAATTGCCCGCCAGTAATGTGGGCTCCTGATGTGGTATTCCTTGACGTTTCCAATAGTTGAGACGACGTTTAATGAAAAAAATTACCGCTGATGTTAAAATAATTATTACATAGACCAGAAAAGTTGTCACCAACATTTTGAGAACGGACTGCAACTACGACAACGAAGACTAAAATACGTGAGCGACTGGTTTTGGACTATATCTGGAACTTTGCTAGCTGTGGATTGATTCTTTTGTTATACATTTTTTTGCAGGAAAACAAAAGCTTACACAGTTGTTACTTTTGTCTGGCGGGATTTCGAAATACATACTTACCTAATACATATAATGCAATGAATTCAAATTGATTGGCAAACATATCTACATATTTATACTTATTATCTACACACACATACTCTTATATCTAGAGATAGGAAGGGTACTGGTGATTAAAATTTATTACAATATATCCAAGAAAAAATACTTATAAAAATAAGTATCTGATTGTGACAAGCACTGATGTTTAAAGTCATTCAACTTTGACATCTGTTTCAAGGTTATGCGTTATGAAAATATAATTATTTAAGTAATTCGGTTTTCAACAATCACTCCTACCCCTCTTTGACCCTTTCTTCTGTTCGAGAGATTTAGGTGCAAATCTATACATTAATACGCTAAAAAAAAACGAGTTACCTGTTTTTATATCTATATTAACGTCATCATAACAAAACTCAACTCTTGTGAATATATGACGATTCGATATCGTTATATTAATATTACATACATAAATGTTGTTGTATGTTATATGTACCCTCCAAGCAATTCGGTAGTCGACTACAAAAATAGCACAGTTCTAGTTAACTTTTATGACCTAACTATAAGCTAACTACAATGTAATGCAGAGCTTCCCCAAAATCAAACCGTGCATATTCTGAGCAGTGGATTTGTTGTTTTTGACATATTTTCTCATCTCTGTTTAAAGAGCATTTAACTGTTGTTTCATTTTTTCCTTTTGTGCATTGTGAAATCAAAATCAGTACTCAATCTGTGCGTGCACCTAAATTAGATAAGATTAAATATTAAGAAAGCTTTTTAAAAAGGAAAAAGATCCATATTCAAATAAACTAATTTCATATAATGAAAAGTTTTTTATTGAATTTCAAACATTTTAATACTTATATAGGAATTAATTATAAATTGTAATTAATAAAGCATACTATAAGCTAATAGTTAGCTGCATGCAATAAGTTTATAGCTAACTTTAAATTAGATAACTTTTAGCTAACTTCCAAGCAACTAACTTTAAGTTGGTTGAAAAATCATGCAGAGTCGGACAATTGACTACTGCTTAAGACATCGCAATGTTAAAATAGTCAGTTGGCTCCATTAAAAATAATCCAAGTATCAACCACCTCTAGTTGAGAAATAGTTTGATTAAAGTGCATCAAAAGTTAGCTGAGTTGCCGGCAGGGTATCTACATGTTCTACTTTCACTACATTTATGCTTTATATTATATGTTGCTTGAATAAAATATTTTTATCTAAGTCAGCTTTTACACACACCGACTTTTGCCCGATTTCTCTCATCGAGTCAACGATTTTACACCGATTTTTGACTTTAGCACGTTTTGCATCTCTGTTCCATTCCTGTAAACCGAATAACAAAGAAGCAATACAAATATAAAATCGGTCGGTTGAAATCGTTTTGTATAAGAGCTCCCGATGATGGAACAAGATAACATAAGAGAATATGTAAAAATCAGTGAGAAAAAACAGGCACAAATTGGTGTGTGTAAAAGCAGACTAACAAGATAAACTACTCCGCTTTCGTCTCCCCTCGTACGTGTAAAAACACAATCCGGAGAACAATATCAGAGAAAACAAATTTACTATTGATCTCTTCCTTTTCAACCAATACTCTCTCATTTAAGTGTAATGGCACTTTATTTGTAATAAATAAATTAAGCGCTTTTGGCTACTCAGCTGTATTTACAAGTACGCAAGGACGATTACTCTCAGCTCTTTTTTTTTTTTTGGTTCAACGGTGTTGTAGAGGGGAAACAAAAAACAGATGAGGTGTATTACGTATTGTATTTTGGGTTTTACATATCGATGTGTAATATTAGTAAAATAAAATAAAAATGAAAACTCATATCTGGAAATATAGCTGACGATCGTATCACGAATCCGAATTTAAGTAACGATATGTCTGCGTTTAAATTTAACATTTAAACTATTTATGAATGCCGTTACTGTTATGAATTTCGTGTTTAAGTGAATCTGTGGTTTACTGAAATTAATCTGAAATTTTTGCCGGGGTTTTCAATGTTTGTTTTTCATTGTCCAGGCTCAACCATTTCTTAAGCAAACATTTTCTTTCAAAATCATAAACGGCAGAAATGATCATATAACTAAAGGTAATACAATCATTAACGCAAGGAATCTTGATAATATAGAAACTAAACCATTTTCTATCGTATTTTAGTTATCATAATCCTGTTATCTATTATTTTTATAGCCGAATTGCAAGAAAATATTGAACTGGAATTATATTATGTACATATTATTATGAATACATATATATCAATTTTCAATATTATCACTCCACATCCCATAAAACCGAAATTACACATTATTCCGAAACTTCTGAAAACATCGCCACTTATCGGCAAAACATAAAAATTAATAAATCTGAGTACAAAACTTTATTTAAACACGCTCTACTTTCAAATAGATACCACCTTGTGTGCTCATCACAAATGGCTTTGTATTCATTACTAGTGGAATTTCTGTTTGTTCACAAGTGGAGAACTTGAACCTCTTCAGCAAATACGACAGACCAACACGCATTTGCATTTGACCGAATCGCATACCAATACAATTGCGCGGCCCATCACCGAATGGCAACCAAGTAACCGAATCGCGTTGCTTGACAAGCTCTGGTGCAAAACGATCAGGATCAAAAGTTTCGGGATTTGGATAGATATCAGGATCATGTTGTATGCCCAAAACGGGTATTATAACTGGCATATTCTTGCGTATTACATATTTAGGATTGCCGGGCACAACATAATCGGCGACTGCCTGACGATTTAGCAGCGGAACAATGGGATATTTACGTAAAGTTTCTATAAGGAAATAAGAAAAAGAAACATATTTGAAAATGGGATATTTTGTCTTAACTACAGTTTCCACTACCTGCTATCACTTGCTCCATATAATGCATTTCTTGCATACACTCATACGTTAATACATCGTCATATTTATTTAAGTTTTCATTAATTTCATCACGCAGTATCTGTTGCACGTCCTCATTCTGTGCCAGCTCATACAGCGCAAATCCCATGGTAGATGATGATGTCTCAAAACCTGCTGCAAAGAATACGAATACCTGTGCTGCTAGTTCCTCAATTGTTAAACCTTGCAGCTGATCATGTACACCGTCTGCCTTACTATTTTTCAACTCCAGCAGAATGTTCATGAAATCATTACGTTGTATCTTATTCTTCTCACGATATTCGACTGTATCCCGTACAATTCCCATAAAGAAATTATGTATATCATCGGGTGTCACACGCATACCCAGTTTACGTCCAAGATTTGGAAAACCTTCCATTAGACCCAATATAATAGGATGATGACGTGTGTCCAAAAACATTTTTCTACCCATATTCCGAAATTCGGTATTAGGATCTTTCAGGCTATTACAATCTAAACCGAAAGCACATTTCCCAATTACATCGGTAGTGAATCTTGCAAGCAATTCTTTAATCTCGATAACATTATCACGCTCCAACATTTCATCGAAAACATTCACAAATTGTTCGGCAACATCAATAATTGTGGGAAACATAAATTTCATTTTTCCCGAAGTGAATGTGGGAGACAATTTATTGCGCATACTTCGCCATTTCTGTCCATCCAAGAAGAATAAATGACCCGTCAGCGGATCATCTTTATCATTATAGTACATTCCACGATCGGTGAAATTTGAGAAATCTTTAATCAAAACATTTTTTATGGTGGGTATATCGAGCAGCATAACCCCGGGACGTTGAAAGAAATAAAAGCCACAAAATGGTCCGCTCCCTTTAAATTTATCATAAGTATTTTTGACGATATCGCCAAAGCTAAATTCTTTCATGACGCCATTTAAATTACCCGCCAGTAAGGTGGGCTCCTGATGTGGTATTCCTTGACGTTTCCAATAGTTAAGACTACGTTTAATGAAATAAATTACCGTCGATGTTAGAATAAGTATTACATAAACTAGAAAAGTTGTCACCAACATTTTGACAACGAACAACAACTACGACGACCGCAGCGACAACACAACAACCGTAATTGATAATAATGTGCGAACGACTGATTTTAACCAAAACTAGAATTATGCTTGCTAGACTTTTTTTTTTGTTATAAATTAGCTTCAGCAAAATTAAAAGCTACAACTTTTTGCGATTGTTGTATAATGAATTCATATAGATTGTGTAGATACTATATAATAAATATAATAATAGCGATTGTGTTCAAATACTCGTATATCTAGCGCACTAGCGGATGCGGCCATTTCCGAAAAGGGATTTTAATTTTTTCGTTCCATTAAAATTTATTTTTGATTTATTTCTGATGTATGAGATTTTTTCCGGTATGGATCGGGTTTACTCCCAAAATACCCCCCTAAGATCCGCTAGTAATGCAGATGCATGGGGGCATATATACGTGATTGAACTTTAATGTCTACTTGTTTGTAAGAAGTTTACATTTATGCGTTATAAAAAAAAGCTTACAGTCTTCCGTTTGCAATTTCAATTTGCACAGTGGGATTAAGCTAATACTCGGAAAGAAAAATCGTTCAACTTTTGAACGGCAATCGACAGGTAACTTATTTATATGCCATTAATTAAGTGCAACTGTGGCATATGTAAATATTTATAACTAATTATAATTAGGTAGGTTTTTCTTTCTTTTAAAAGTACTTTAAATTCAACAGCAACAATCGTAATAGCTTAGTAATTAAGCAGTATAAGCTCCCGTCTAGAAGTGATTCGGTACAGGAAAGAGTTAGTTAGGAAAAAATAGTTTCGCTGAACGTAATTACTTTTCAAATTTTCAGCTATTTATTTATATATACTAATATCACATATAATTTCTCAATTTGTTGTTATTGTAGCATGAATTTAATAAATATCTTTATACTACAATAATATAATATTATAACATAACAACAAAATAAATTAATTAATATTCAGTAGAGAAATATATAATGACTACAAAAGCAAATAACAACAATAAAAGCAAATTGTATTCATAATTTTAAATACAAAAACAAAAGTAAAAATAAAACAAAAAACTGTTCCAAAATATGATAAGAATTTAAAATTTTTTCGAATGACTAAACAAAATATTTTAATTTATTGACGCATTAAATTTTGTTTTCTTTATCAACAATTTTTGGCTGTTATCAAAATATTAACAGCTTTTACTTTATCTGCATGCAAACTTAAAGTTTTTGGTAAGTACTTAGGATAATGCGCGATTGTAGCTGTGATAAATAAATGTTTGTTTAATATTTATTTATATCACTGATATAGTAAATATGTATACTCATGCACTATTTTTCCAAAAGTGTATTTGCCTTTTATTTACATTTATTTATTTTTTTTGTTTATATCTATTTTGTTTATAATTCTCTTCAGAATTTAAATTTATTTTCTGGTTGAGCTACTTAGTTTTAATACATAATAAATGACATACGTTTTCATTTGCAAAACATATAATGTGCGATGTTAGACTTGTATGACCATTATATTCAATTTTTAACGATAATGGGAGTGAAGAAATAAAACTTGAAATTTATCAAGAACTGATAAGGAATAAGTATTTTTTAATAATTTTTTTGTTTTTTCAAAACTAAAAACCTTACAATGAAATATTAGTAAAAAATAATTAAAAATTTTAATAAAAAAATAAAAATGTAGTACAATTTAGAACAAAAGTTATGCCACAGCAAACATTTCCATTTTCTTTTGTTATAGCAAGTGTAAAGCAACAAAAAGATTATTTAATAAAACGTCAAACGTTTGGCACATTCTTTTGGACACAAATTTAATTTAAATTGTACCGTTTGGTACGGCTCTATATTACATAATTTTCTGACACTATTTCACAAAATTACCAAAATTTTTGTTGTTGTCAAACATTGTGTCAAACACTTCACCAAATGGCTTGACTAAGCATTGGTGTCAAATGCTGTTTGGCACATTAAATTTGACGATTACTTTATTTGACAGAATTTGAAGTTTTAACAAATAATTTAATTATGGCTTTAGTAGTCTGGAAGCTACGCCCTCTTTATATTTATTTACTTACTATTCAGTAGACTATTTTTTTTTTTGGAAATTTCCTTCGATATTTTTGATAACTTTATAGAACAAAAATGTTTATATTTCTTCTTTTTTTCAAAGTAAGTGTTGAAGTAAACGAATTTGTTCGTTATTTTTAAAGGTCATAAAAGTAAAAAAGCTTTTTTTTATGGAAGAGGAATGTGGTGAATATTTTTTTGTAATAATTTCAAATAATATGAGCATATTTTCCCCTCTTTTTCATTTAATATCTACTTCCCCTTAAGCAATGCTTTTTACAACGATAAATGTAATGATACTCTCAACGAGAGAATTTCAAAAAAACTTCCGACGTCATATTATAAAATTGACTTCAACAATTTTAAATTTTGTGCAAACATGCTCGCCAATCTATTTCTAATAGAAATGTTGGTACATTTTGCTGTACGAAGGCAGAAGGTTAGGTTAGGTTGGAGTGGCTGTCGAGAGACACACTTAGGCCTGAACGGCCCATTGTGATACCACATAGTTGGACCTACAGTTTATTGATAGTGAATATGTGAAAATTAACCACCAGACGAAGACGGGAATCGAACCCGAACCTCCCAGATGAAAGTCTAGTGCACTATCCACTAGGCTATCGAGGTCGTACGAAGGCAGAAAAACAATTGAAAAAACAAACAACAAAAGTGAACCAAACTACTCATTGGTTTTTGTTTTGTTGTGTATGAAGATAGTTCATTAGATAATGCTGAGAGATACAGTTACTTATGTCATCTCTCCCTCTCATTTGTTATAGGTTAAAGTTCAATTTGGCTTTAGAGGTGGGATATAAATTTTCATAAAAGTAAATTGAGCTTTAAATATGAAGTTTGAACTTTTGAAAGGACGCAAAAGTTAAAAAAAAAAAACGTTCAAGTTAAACTAAACTGATCTGTAATTCAAAATATATAAATTTTGGAATCCCTTGGAACTTATCGTTGGGAAATTTCCAACTTAGTGGTAAAACGAGATTGAGCTGAATATTTGTATACTAACATATTTTTGAGTGTACAGCTGGCTGATCCAAAATGTAAACATGTTTTTGATACGAGAAATTATGCAAAGTCATTCAGAGCTCTTTAATAATTTATTCGTTATCAAGCCAAATTTTATACTCAGAATTATACACACTAGCGGATCTTAGGGGGTACGGGATTTTAAGCATTACCCACCTCCGCGCTCCCTCTTCAAGACCTTTACTAATAAAAATCTAATAATACATTGTAATGGTTGGTCATGAATCAAAAAAAAAAAAAAAAAAATTTAAAGGAGTGGAAATTTTAAAACCCCCTCTTTGCACACATATGTTATAAAATTTGTATGTATGTCATGATAATCACAAACCCAATCCAACTATTAACTGATCATCATGCTTACTCATAACAATAGACAGAACTGAAAATAAACAACAAGAAAAATAAGATAAAGCATTAGAAGAAAGTGAAAACCTATAAAAATCTTGACATTTCTGTCTACTGAGCATAGTTAAAGTTCAATTTGAAGTGCGAGCAGCAGAACTCGTCAAGTGTCTGAGAAAAAAATAAAGTGTCGAATCACATAATAATGGATTTTAGTACAATTCTACTTACAATCACAATAGCTTTGTGTACTCTTGCTATTTACCTAATACGCAAACGTTTAAATTATTGGAAGGAACGTGGTATACCGCACGATGAACCGCATTTGTTACGCGGCAATTTTCAAGAACTCAAGAAGTCGAAACATTTTCAAGATATCTATCGCTCGTACTATGAGAAATATAAAAGCACTGGACCATTTGCCGGTTTCTATTTCTTTCAAACGCCCGCAGCATTCATACTTGATTTGGAATTAGTAAAACATATATTAATTAAAGATTTTGCCAATTTCACTGATCGTCCAGTGTACTACAATGAAAAATCAGATCCACTTTCAGCGCATCTATTCGCGCTTGACGGTCTCAAATGGAAGAATCTACGTCACAAGCTGTCACCTACGTTTACATCAGGTAAAATGAAATTTATGTTTCCCACTGTAGTGAAAGTCGGTCGTGAGTTTGTCAATGTACTCGATGGTATGCTGGGTGAATCATCGACGGTAGAGGTGAAAGAACTTTTCGCACGTTTCACCACTGACGTAATAGGCACGTGCGCCTTCGGCATTGAATGTAATAGTCTGAAAGATCCCAATGCAGAATTTCGTGTGATGGGTCGACGATCATTTACCGATCGTAGAAATCCTGATTTAATTCTGGGACTTGCACAAAGCTATCCGAAATTAGCAAGATGGCTAGGTATTGGTATATTTCGTAGAGATATTAGCGCATTCTTTATGAATGCTGTACGTGATACCATCGCTATGCGTGAGAAGAATAATATTAAACGTAACGATTTCATGGATTTATTGATTGAGCTGAAACAAGATTCAAAAGAGAGTGGACTAACATTCGAAGAAATTTGCGCACAGTCGTTTGTATTCTTTTTGGCCGGTTTTGAGACATCATCAACGACGGGCAGCTTTGCGCTATACGAACTGGCGACACATCAAGATGTGCAAGATAAATTACGTAAAGAAATCAATGAAGTGCTGGCAAAACATAATAATGAATTTACATATGAAAGCATTAAGGATATGAAATATTTAGATCAAATTATATCAGGTAAATTAAAAAAAAAAAAAAACTAAACAATTATTCCAACTTCTCTAACTTTTCTCTTTTTAACCTATATAGAAACACTGCGTCTGTATACTATTGTACCTGCCTTACTACGCCGTTGTCAAAATGCCTATACCGTGCCCGGCTATCCAAAATATACTCTCGAAAAAGGTTTAACTTGTGTTATACCCGCTTCGGCTATTCATCGTGACCCCACACTGTATCCAAATCCTGATGAGTTCAATCCAGATAACTTCTCCCCTGAGAATGTACAAGCACGCGATAATGTCGCTTGGCTGCCATTCGGTGATGGTCCACGCAATTGTATTGGCATGCGTTTTGGCCAGATGCAATCACGTATTGGTTTAGCTTTGCTATTACAACGCTTCAAGTTTACCGCCGCTCCTGAAACTGTCGTCCCAATTGAAATTGATATTAAGAATTCTTTGTGCGGATCTAAGGGTGGCATTTACCTGAAGGCGGTACCAATTTAAGTAGTGATGTGCGTGTTTATGTTGTGCAAAATTTATACGATAATAAAGGATCTAAGCATCAAAAATATATATTTTAACGTTGGACTGATAAATTGCAAGTATTGTTCTGAACTTAAGCTAAGTTAATATAAATTTAAACATACCTATTCAATAAATAAAAATAAATATTAAAAGAAATGTTCAAGTTTGGATTTGAAATCGTCCCTTACCATACAGCTTTCACCTTTTCTCAACTATGCGACTGGCTCTCTTCTTTTCCTTTTCGTAGATACTTATTATTAGAATATCTTCTTCAATAAATTAAAGAAATAAAACCATTTTATTTGATTTTTTGGAGAGCAAAACAGCATTCATGAATAGAATTATTTAGCCAGAATAGGGAGAGTGCAATAGAGAAAAATAGCCGGAGCGGTTGAGCAAAATCTGTTGTATATGTATTATTTTGATAGAGGTACTGCATTCTTTAGTAAGCCGAAAATTTTAAATGACATATTCATATTTGTTTAGCAAAAAGTAGGAGCGTATTTTTCCTTTCTCATTAATTAATTATCTAAGCCCGCTTAAGAAATGGTTTTTACAACGATGAAGGGCTCAATGAAAAAATTTCAAAAGGCTTCCGACACTAATTTTTTAGAATCAAACTCTTTAAATTAGAAATGTTGGTAAATTTTAATGTACGAAGGCAAAAAAAAAAAAAAACAATTGAAAAGCAAACAACAAAAGAGAAAGAGAACTACGCGTTGATTTTTGTTTTGTTATTTGTGTAAGCAGATCAGGGATGCCAACTCATGTTTTCTGTCTCCCCGATAGCCCTCGAGAAATTTTTAAGCGGCCCTGCACACATCAGTGATTTAATCTCAAGGAAACCCACTCTCAAAATCGATTGGGCTCAAACTTGTTCAAAGTTTAGGCCCATTTAGAGTTACTAGACGTTGATTTTTATAGATAAATAAGCCTCAGCCCACTTTTGGACATCAAAGTTCTCAAAAGAAAAGGCATGGACTTTCTTTTGGCTCAAATAAAAAATGGCAAAACCTTGTTTTGAGAAAAATTGGTTCAAAGTTTTTACTATCGGTTTTTAACATTCAAAATATACTTCATCTTCTTTATGATGGCTGACCGTAGTTTATAGCAAGGATTAAGAGTTATAAATCAGGAGGTGGTGGACCATGGCATAGCTAAGCCTTTCTGAACGGCTCAAAGGGAAGGCGACTGTTTTGCGTTATAATCGTCTATATCTACGAAAGCACTCTGAGTTTCTCTCTAAAATGTTTTCAAAATACTTTTGAAATGAAAGACTTTCAAATTACACACGTTTTTAAAAATCGATTTCTTCAAACCAAGAAAGTACAGGTCTCACTTAAGAAAAGATGAAAATTTGAAGACCTAAATTATGAAATATTGCAAAAGCTAATCGATTTACATTACATAAAATTTGACAAAAAATATTCTACTGACTTTAATAACTAAAAGCTGAACGGTTTCGAATTCCCCGCAAAAAAACAGCTCATTCCCCGATTCCCCGTACTATGTAAAATTACCCGCAAACCGGGGAATTCCCCGCAAGTTGGCATCGCTGAAGTAAATATTTCATTAGATAATGACGTTACTTATGTCTTCTCTCTCTCTCTCATTTATTATTTACTAACGCTTGAGCAATGATTTTGGAGAGGTGGGTTATAAATTGTGTGTGGTTGTTTAGGGTGCTCATAGTTTTTGTTATTATGTCATAGAATGACGTCACTTTCGATTCAAACTTATTATTGTTGTTGTTTTTAATTGTTTATAAAATAGCTTGGGTATTCTGTTGATATCGCTATATGGTATACAAGGGTGTATTTGTTGTTTGTTTTTCCACGCGTGTACTTTTATCAGCTAATCAAGCCATATGATTGATGTGTTTTACTCTATCTCGTTCGCTTTGAGTTTCAGTAAAAAAAAAATTAAAGATAAAAATGATAAAAACCATTCAAGCATATATATATATATACACACTTCTCTACAGGGACATACACATAGGAATAGGTATAGTTATCTTTAAAAACAAAAAATAATGAAACTCACATTGACTCTTTATTTTATTTATAAGCATTTAAGTAGTATATAAAATTAAATGCATTTGCTTTAATAACTTTAACAATTTTCATGTTATTTTTTCAACTAACATCTACCAAGTAAAGCAACTTTAAATAACAGTCTCAAACCCGTTCCACTTTCAAAAAGATTCCGCCTTCAGAATTTTGTAAAAAAAATTTTTTGTCTATTTTCACAGGAATTTCTGTTTGCGCACATGTAGAGAACTTGAAATTTTTCAGCAAAAATGTCAAAGCTACACGCATTTGCATTTGACCAAAACGCAAACCAATACAATTTCTGGGACCTTCTCCGAAGGGCAACCAAGTGACAGATTCACGCTCCTTCACTTTCTCAGGTGTGAAACGTTCAGGATCGAATATCTCAGGCTGTGGATAAAATTCAGGATCATGTTGTATACCCACAACTGGTATAAGTATGGGCATGCCTTTCCGTATAACATAACGGGGATGGCCAGGCACTACATAATCATTCAAAGCCTGACGATTCAATTGTGGTAGTATGGGATATTTACGAAGAGTTTCTGTAAGGTTAAAAATTTGTGAGAAATCTAAATGTTCTATTTTATGTAATAATAATTACCTGCTATAACTTGGGCCATATATGGCATTTCATTAATACACTCGTACACAAATTCGTTATCATGTTTCTTTTGAGTCTCAAATATTTCCGCACGCAAACGCTCCTGTATTTCCGTATGTTGCGCTAATTCATATAATGCGAAACCAAGCGTTGATGATGAAGTCTCAAACCCAGCAATGAAAAATACAAATGATTGTGCTGCTATCTCTTCCACTGTCAATCCTTTAAACTCTTCATTTTTGCCATTTTTCAGCTCCATCAGTAAATTCATAAAGTCATTTCTTTCAATATTGTTACGCTCACGATAATCGATCGTTTCGCGTACAATACGCATAAAAAATTGATGTACATCTTCATTTGTTAAACGCATACGCAATTTACGCGCTAGATCGGGAAACCCATGTATGAATGCTCCAACAAGGTGTGAGTGGCGTTGATCGGTCAAAGAACGCCGACCCATGATGCGAAACTCTGCGTTGGGATCTTTTAAACTATTGCAGTCTATGCCGAAAGCACATGTACCTATTACATCGGTGGTGAATCGTGCCAGCAATTCTTTTATCTCTACAGTATGATCTTTCTCCAACATCCCACCGAAAACTTCAATAAATTGTTCGGCAACTTTAACCACAGTGGGAAACATAAATTTCATTTTTCCTGAAGTGAATGTAGGTGTTAATTTATTGCGCATAGTGCGCCATTTTTCACCATCCAAAAGAAATAAGTGCCCAGTTAATGGATCGTTCATTGTGAAACATACCACGATCGGTGAAATTGGAAAAATCTTTTATCAAAACATTTTTAATTAAGTCAATATCGAGCAGCAACACGCCAGGACGTTGGAAGAGGTAAAAGCCACAAAATGGGCCAGTCCCTTTAAATTTGCGGTACGCATTTGCGATGATATCTGCAACAGTATACTTTTTGCCGATACCTTGGAAGTTTCCGAGTAATAGATTGGGCTTATCATGAGGTATTCCTTGTTCCTTCCAATAGTTGAAACGACGACATATGTAGTAAACTATCAATGATATTAAAGTTATTATTGCGTATAGCAATACAGAAGTCACTGACATTATTTATGATTTTTTGTTTCTGTACGAAATGGCGACGCGCGTATATTGGGAGTGTACTGGCAATGCCCGTAATTGTTGTATGACTGAATCGTTCTCTTTTTTCATTGTCTTGTTATTTTTAGAAAAAGAAAAATTGAATAAACTGAAAAGCTTAATTTAATTTGCTATAGCTGCGGCGCACTCACGCCTTTATTGCTTACGCTTAACTAAAAAGAGAGCGTAAAAGAGAGAAATACCAATTGCGTGAGCAAACTGCATGAATTCTGCTTGATAAAATTGTAAAAAAAGAAGATTTATTCAAAAGACGTAATTATCTTGTATATATCTAGTATAAGCAAATATGTATCCATAGAAATAGCTGGAACTCTTTCAAAAACACGAACCAAAACTACACATACATTTTCAACACGAGCCCCGCGCGTGTCGTCAAAAGTTACTGCGAGTGCACAAACTTAAGCTAGAACTATGTAATAGAAATTTCGAAAAAGCTAATAGATTTTCGTTTGGTGGTTTCATAATCTCTTCTATTGTCCATGTATTAATATAAATATCTAAACTATAAAAAATTAGAAACGACGAGTTTTTAGAAATTGGAAACGGCCAGAACCAAAAAGAAAAAAGAATGACCAGCTTGTGGTTGTTTTTTATAAGAGTTTGTTTTATATTCTTTAATAATTTTAATATTTTTCATGTTATTTTTTCAAATATCATTTAAACAAATTTAACCCAGATATGCCGAGTGATCTATAAGTACTATATGTATGAAGTACACTTCAGAAATATTTAATTTAAAGTAAATGAAAATAGATACACCCGAAATCAAAACTTTCCAAAGTGTACTGCATATAGAATATTCGGCATATCTGGATTAAATTACAATCTCAAACTCGTTCCACTTTCAAAAAGATTCCACCTTCAGAATTTTGCAAAAATGATTTTTTGTTCATTTTCAGAGGAATTTCTGTTTGCGCACACGTAGAAAACTTGAAATTCTTCAGCAGTAAAGTCAAAGCTACACGCATTTGCATTTGACCAAATCGCAAACCAATACAATTTCTGGGACCATCTCCGAAGGGCAACCAAGTGACAGATTCACGCTCCTTCACATTCTCAGGTGTGAAACGTTCAGGATCGAATATCTCAGGCTGTGGATAAAATTCCGGATCATGTTGTATACCCACAATTGATATAAGTATGGGCATGCCTTTTCGTATAACATAACGTGGATGCCCAGGTACCACATAATCATTCAAAGCCTGACGATTCAATTGCGGCACTATGGAATACTTACGTAGAGTTTCTGTAAGGTTAAAAATTTGTGAGAAATCTAAATGTTCTATTTTATGTAATAATAATTACCTGCTATAACTTGCGTCATATATGGCATTTCATTAATACACTCGTACACAAATTCATTATCATGTTTCTTTTGAGTCTCAAATATTTCCGCACGCAAACGCTCCTGTATATCTGCATGTTGCGCTAATTCATATAATGCGAAACCCAGCGTCGATGATGAAGTCTCAAACCCAGCAATGAAAAATACAAATGATTGTGCTGCAACCTCTTCCACTGTCAACCCTTTAAACTCTTCACTTTTGCCATTTTTCAGCTCCATCAGTAAATTCATAAAGTCATTTCGTTCAATATTTTTACGCTCACGATAATCGATCGTTTCGCGTACAATACGCATAAAAAACTGATGTACATCTTCGGTTATCACACGCAAACGTAATTTACGAGCAAGATCGGGAAATCCCTGTATGAGTGCCATAATAATGCGTGGCTGACGATGATCGGTCAAAGAACGCCGACCCATGATGCGGAATTCTGCGTTGGGATCTTTTAAACTATTGCAGTCTATGCCGAAAGCACATGTGCCTATTACATCGGTGGTGAATCGTGCCAGCAATTCTTTTATCTCTACAGTATGATCTTTCTCCAACATCCCACCGAAAACTTCAATAAATTGTTCGGCAACTTTAACCACAGTGGGAAACATAAATTTCATTTTTCCTGAAGTGAATGTAGGTGTTAATTTATTGCGCATAGTGCGCCATTTTTCACCATCCAAAAGAAATAAATGCCCAGTTAATGGATCGTCACGTTCATTGTGAAACATACCACGGTTGGTGAAATTGGAAAAGTCTTTTATCAAAACATTTTTTATTAAGTCAATATCGAGTAGCAATACACCGGGACGTTGGAAGATGTAGAAGCCACAAAATGGGCCAGTGCCTTTAAATTTACGGTATGCATTTGCGGTGATATCTGCAAAAGTATACTTTTGGACAACACCTTGAAAGTTCCCGCGTAATAGGCTAGGCTCATCATGCGGTATACCCTGCTCCTTCCAATAATTCAAACGCCGACGTGTATAATAAACGATCAATGACGTTAAAGTTAATATTGCGTATAGCAATAAAGTAGTCACTGACATTATTAACGGGAGAAGCGCGTATATTAGAAGTGTACCTACAATGCGTGTAATTGCTGTGTGACTGATTCGTTCTCTTTTTTCATAGTTTTACTAATTATTTTAGAAAATGAAACATTGCATAAACAGGGAAATTTAAACTTAAATTTAATAAAAACGAAAGCGTAAAAGAGAAAAATACAAATTGTGTGAGCAAAATGCATGAATTTAGCTTGATAAAATATTAAAGAAAAAGTAAGTAAGTAAACAAATAGATATCTATAGAAAGTTTTGCATTACAACTAGAGCGTTCGTTTTTGAACATAAAAGCTGGTACTCTGCGTAATTTTTAGGAGGAGCCAGATCCATTTTCATTTTTTAAAATGAATATTTCATGTCTCGAAGACCGCAGATCGTCTCACGATAAATCCCATCGTGTGAACGGAAAAAAAACAGCGGTCTTCGAGACATGCTCTACTGTGTCTACGTATGTCGGTCCGACCTCAGACATTTCAATGCAAATGGTCTTGGGGCAAAATAGAAAAAATTTTGAGAGAATTTTGTGAAGTTTATAAAGCATTGCAATTGCTATTACAAAAACTAAGGAATATAGAATAGGAAATTTTATTTATTGCAACTGCTGCAGCCCGCGCCATTGTATGTTGCTTCTTTTGCGGGTAGAGAATTATGACGGTCTCACAACAATCTCTACAGTGTGAACAAAAAGCTCATTTTTTCACTGTACATGCCTTCAAGCGCCATCTTCGACCATGCTGTTAATCGACCCTGCTTTTGTCTTCCCTCCTCCATGCAAAAACATAATCTGGAAGAGCAATATCATAGAATCCAAACTCGCTCTTTGTCTTTCTTGTTCTCTTGAAATCTTCCTTTGCAACTATTACTCTCTTATTTAAGTGAAATAGCACTTTGTTTGTAATAAATTACGTACCTTCGGCTACTCGGCTACTCGGCTGCGTTTACGAGTACACAACGACGATTTCTCTCTGCTTTTTTTTTTTTGGTTGTTGTGAGGTGATTTACACCTTTTTTTAAATGAACTTCTGTCGTTCAAATATTGATATTTCGCAATGGCAAACCCCAATATACGAATGTTGTGTCTTATGCCGGATCGGAATGGCAAAGCGATAAGGTTTTCTTAAGTTATTAAGGGGAATTAAATGGTTCAGCATCTAAGCTACTAAAATTCAGATAACATTAACTTCTTAACAATAAGTAATAATGAAGGACAAGCTCGATTAAATGACCATAATCAAATTTGACTTTGAAAATTATGATTCTTTGATATGAAAAGAGCCAGAAACCACAAAATGAGCGGAATATTTTAGATAGCAAAGGTAATTTACACGAATTTTGCGATAAGAAATTTTAATAAATGATTAGAAATTTTTTTTATTTGTTTTATAATCAATATAGTAGTTATTGCGAAGTGATTATGATCAAAAAAATTTTTGAATCTGTGGCAACTCTGTATTGTTTATTTTATTATTTGATAAGATAATAAATTGGTTAATTGACATTTAGTCATTTTTCAAAAGCTATGGTGTTATGCTTTTTCGTATATGTATAAATAGTTCAGTAAATATTTTAATACACTTAACAAAAATTCTAACTAACTAAGAAATAACAGAAATTAGATTCTTGTCATAATAAACTCATGACTATAATTCGTAGAGTGGTGAGTTGTTACTTTCTGATTTGCACTATGTCAATTCCTTTATGAAATTTGCCAACATATTGGCCAATTTAATTGAATTTGGCACTGAGAAAACCAAGCATAGCATTATAAACTTCACGCTGAAATGTGGCATTGCAAATTAACATATCCTTTCACATTTTTCTCCGTGTATTTATATATACATATTCATGACGCTTTAACATATTCACCTGCCAATTCCAAACGCAAGTAAACCCAAAAAAAAAAACAAAATTGAATAACAACATACAAATTGATAACGAAATTGATAAACGTAGGTACTACAACAACAACCAGCAAAACATGTTGGTAAAATTAAAAGCTTTAGAACTTTTAAAACTACAAAAAAAAATAAAAAATTCTTTAGTAATAAAAGTTTTTCGTATGAAGTGTGCGCAGAGTGTGAAACACTCGATAGAAATTTGTACAGATGTAGTCACTAAAACAATATATATCAAAACTTATATAAAGAAATAATAAAAAATAAAACGTTAAGAACGGCGGGGTCTTAAGAATTTAGAAACGCCCGGAACCTAAAAAAAAGCCAAATAATAAAAATGGCCAACCTTTGGTTTTTGTGGTTAATATTTGCACTGATACTTTTCATCGTTTTAATAGTGCTGCCCATAGTCTACATAAAGTACAAACATGAGTATTGGAGATTCTTGGGAGTGCCGCATGAGACACCGGAAAAGCTGGTCGACATAGTGAAAGTATTATTGGGATATAACGGTACCGATGGTACGCATGATTATGAGGTGCAACATTATAGCGATCTGTATCGCCGTTTCAAAAACACCGGACCGTTTTGTGGATTCTATAATCATTTGCGACCACGAGCGCTCGTACTCGACCGTGAATTTGTAAAGCAAATATTGATTAAAGATTTTTCCAACTTCAATGATCGCGGCGTATATCACAACAGTAAATATGATCCATTATCGGCAGATCTATATACGATACAGGGTAATAGATGGCAAGAAATGCGTCAGAAGCTGGAATCGACATTCGGTGACGAACAAATGCGTTCGATATATGCGAGTATATATGAAGAGAGCGATAAATTATTGCTTGATTTTGAGGTAGCTATAGCCAATGAAAAACTGCAGCAACCACCGAATGCGAATGATGGCTGCATTGAGGTACGCAGCATAATGCGACGTTACGTTCTGGCCACCATTGCTAATTGTGTATTTGGCTTGGACGCTACAATGCAACAGCAAAAGTATCCATTCCATGAATTTGATGATATGGCACAATTGGCGCTGACCACACGACGTCATGGCGCATTTCTAACAGCGATTCTTACACGCTACCCCTCAGTGGGACGTCATATGCGTTTTCGTATTACTGCACGTAAAGTGAACGATTATTTTCTGGCGCTCATACGCAACGTAGTTGAGGCACGCGAACGTTTCGGTAACAATCGTGCATCCGTCGATTATTTTCAGCTATTAATCAATATCAAGACACAAGAGTTCAGCACTCATGAAAGTGAAGATAAAAGTGCCAAGGAGTTGAAGGAACATTTGACAAATGAACTGGCAGCGCATGCATTCGGTGTCTTGAAGACAGGTCTCAAGCCGACGGCACATACACTGGCATATGTGCTATATGAATTGGCTTTGAATGACAGCATACAGCAGCGGGTCCGACAGGAGGTGCAAGATGCCATGCTACAGCATAATAACGAGCTGAACTATGATTGCATACAGCAGATGAAATTTATGCAGCAGGTGGTGTTAGGTAGATTTTCTTCACAGAGATTAGATTCCTCAATTTATTTATTTACTTCTTTTATTATTTTTTTTCAGAAACCTTACGCCTTCATCCTGTTACTCCATATCTGATACGCCGCGCCCTCACCAATTATCCTCTGCCGGATCATTCCAAATATGTCATTAGTAAAAATATGTTTGTTATTATTCCTGTTCATGCTATGCATAACGATCCCGACAATTATCCCGAGCCGTATCTCTTCAAACCGGAACGTTTTACACCAGAAGCAATGAAATTACGTGAACCCTGCACCTGGCTTGGTTTCGGTGAGGGACCACGCAGCTGCATTGGCATACAATTTGCAATGCTACAAATTCGTATCGCTCTCGCTAGATTATTATTGAAATATAAATTTAGCGTTGATATGAAAAAACTCATGATAAAATTTAAAAATGGCGTCACTTTGCATGTGGACCCGATTGATATTGAACCCATGGGTGATACTGAAGAGCCTAGTAGAGAAAGCATGCTTTTGTGATACTCATTTAAAAACAGAAAAAGAATTTGGTAGTTTTCTTAACGACATTAGCTTGGAAATTTATATACTGTAATAGGAATTTTTTTGTTATATAAGATAAAATTATGTAGATGGAAAGTAAGTAAGTATTTGATATAAAATGTATTTATTATGTAATTTATTTTTATAACCGACACTAAAAAGAAGATTTGTTTCATTATGATATTTTCTATATTGAATCAGACTTCAAATAAAGATTTTTAAAATATTTTTGTTCACTTTTTTATTAAAGAAGTTGTGTATCTAAAATAAAATAAATTTATTTTGAAAATTCCTTCGAAAATTTCTTCAACTGAAGCATTCTAGAAACATTTCAAGCGCTTCCAATTAAGCGCAGTTCTTTTGATTCTTTTCCCCTTTTAAAAAACATTTCGCTCCATATTGCAATGCTGAATATCTTAAACAAAGAAATTGAGTTCAATAACCGCTGATAATTTTATGAATACAAAAAGAAAAGAAAAAGCATTTAATGTAAGTAATAATCATTTACCGAAATGAAGAAGCAACCAAATCAAAACAAAAATTATATGAAAATAAAGCTAAAAATAATATTTACTTTTATGAAGATCAGCGAAATTGTGCAACGTAAAATTTAAGTAAAATCTTTAAAATAAGTATATCTACATTTTTTATAAACCAAAAATATCATTGAGTTGTGGAGTTGAGGAACAAATTATTATATTTAAGTTACCAACTTAACTAAGTTACGGCAGAGACCAATGATTCACGTTAAACATGGATCAGGTCTAGAGTGATGAAACCGTGCTTCAAACACCAACTTCTTAAACAAATTTCAATAGTAATGCAACTTTCTAAAGCATATTCTCATAAGGATCACACCCCAAAAAAATTATTAGTGCAAAGTTTAGCAATGTGTCTCATGAAATTTTTTTTCTGAATTTCTCAAAATCCAGTCGTGTCTTGAAAATATTTAAAAAACTGTAGTGCTCTTGATACCGATCAGGCAATAGCCGCACTCACGGGATTACTCGATGAACAAGTCCTCAAAAATTGCTCGGGTACCCGAAAACTTCACGGGGAATACCTGAAATCGGGAACCCGAAATTTTCAGATAATACCTGAAAACGTGTACCCGAGAATCACTTGGCTTAATATTTCAATTGATTCAGTTCAGCCGTTTACTCGGTAAAAATGCACAATAAATATATAAATAGTAGATTTTTTATAATCTCTTAATTTTACAATTTATTTTCAATCAGTTTACCAACAGACGGGTACCCAAAGATTCGCAGATATCTGAAAAGTGTACAACCCGGGTAAAGGAGTGGGTATCAAAAGCACTATCCTACAGGGTTATAAAACCAATAAGAATACACTTCAGAAAAGGTGCAACATCAGTGCTAAGGACAAGAGATTTTATGAGCAAGAAAAAAAGAAGTATTCGGTTTGATTTCGGAGTCGACCTGGAATTCGCATTACAACTAAAATTGATTAGATAGTGTTCGATTTTTCACGGCGAGAAGCATACCATTCCAGCTTCCTCATTAGTAAGCTTTTCCGGTTTCTGGGTTGCTAATTCCCTCTTTTACAATATGTTGTTTGCCATTTTAAAATTGGAACTCGCTACAGAAAACCGTATGCCAATAAAAGTACAAAATATCCGAAATTACAGTTTCGAAATTATAGAGTTTCTGGTTTTGGATTTCTTTAAAAAAAAAAATCTTTTAATTATAAGAAAACGATCATCATGGTTGAAATATTTTGTTGGGCCCGCTAATAACTTAATGGCTTCAGAAAGCACCAGGTACGAAGTGTTCGGGTGCTTTCAGCTCCTACAACTTCCAAAATTTCGGCACTGCTACCAAAATTGAATTTTAATCATCAATATAATTTCCTGGTGTAAGATTTTTTTTCACTGTCACTTTTATTCGCGTACCGCAAAAAGTCTTTAAAAAGCATGAAACCCATAAAAATCCTCAGTCTCTTCTCAATCTCTCGTCACAACGTTACGCTTATATTTTTCTTCACGCTTGTAAACTACAAAATTTGTTTGTATCAAAAAATGTCAGTGACCGCACTTTTGTTTTACATCATCATCGCGCTAATAACGTTGCTACTTTACATCGTGCATCGGCGTATGAACTATTGGAAATATCTTGGCATACCACACGATAAGCCCAGTTGGCTGCTGGGAAATTTTCAAGGTGTTATGGAAACGTGCAGCTTTGCTGATGTTAGCAAACGTACATATTTAAAATATAAAGGCACTGGCCCATTTTGTGGCTTCTATTTCTTTCAACGGCCCTCTGTAATATTACTCGATCAAACGCTAATAAAAAATATTCTAATTAAAGATTTTACAAATTTCACCGATCGTGGTATGTTCAATAATTTACGCGATGACCCTCTGACAGGGCATTTATTTCTCTTAGACGGACAACATTGGCGTAGTTTACGGAATAAGCTGTCGCCAACATTTTCATCGGGTAAAATGAAACTTATGTATCCGACGATTATTAAAGTGGCAACGCAATTTGTTGAAGTATTCAGAGAAACAGCCGAACAAAATAGCACAGTTGAGCTGAAGGATTTGCTGGCACGGTTCACCACTGATGTGATTGGTACCTGCGCGTTTGGCATTGATTGTAATAGTCTGAAAGATCCGAATGCCGAGTTTCGTATAATGGGCCGTCGTTCGTTTAGTGAGCTACGGCATGGACGTGTTGTGGGTGGATTTCTACAAGGTTTTCCAGAGCTGGCGCGAAAGCTACGAATGCGTATGATACACGATGACATTCATAATTTCTTTTTGCGAATTGTGCGTGAAACTGTAGAATACCGTGAACTTAATGATATCAAACGGAATGATTTTATGAGTATATTAATTGAGCTGCGAAATAATAAAAAAGTGGCAGCAGGTGAAAAAACAAATGAGCTGAAGAGTTTAACAATTGAAGAGATGGCAGCGCAGACATTTGTGTTTTTTATCGCTGGTTTCGAGACATCATCGACAACTGTATCGTATGCGGTGTATGAATTGGCGCAGCAGCCAGATTTGCAGGAGCGTTTGCGCAAAGAGGTCCTTGAGACGATTGAGCGACATAAGGGCGAGTATACGTATGAGTGTATGCAAGATATGCCATATTTGGATCAAGTAATATCAGGTAAATATGCGCACATATATTAAAATTTACTGATAGCACTTAATTTTTCTCCATTTCATAGAAACACAACGAAAATACACAGTTGTTCCACATCTTAATCGTCAGGCGCTCATTGATTATGTTGTCCCGGGATTTCCGAAATATGTTATACGCAAAGGGATGCCCATTATTATACCCGCCATTGGTATACATCATGATCCCGACATCTATCCAAATCCAGATCACTTTGATCCGGAACGTTTCTCACCTGCGCAAGTACTGAAACGCGATTCAGCCGCTTGGTTACCTTTCGGTGATGGTCCACGTAGCTGCATCGGCATACGTTTTGGCCTAATGCAAGTACGAATTGGTCTTACGTTTCTGTTGCGGAATTTCAAGTTTTCCGTATGTGAAAAAACTGAGATTCCGTTGAAAATGGATTTGGCAGCATTCTTAGTGAATTCAAAAAATGGTATTTATTTGAAGGTTGAACCATTGTAATAAAAGATAAATTGAAATTAGTATAATTTGATTGGATTTTATTTTTAAGAATCTGTGATGATTAAAAATTTGTGATCAGACCACCAGTAAAGGATGTAGAGTAGGATTAGAGTCTGGAAGTGGACTCTATACTTAACCAAATGAGAGAAAGCTTATTGGGGATGAAATTTTGTTAGTTTTGATTTGTCATTTTAACCACTCAGGCATCCAAAGTCACCCCCTTTTACAAATAAACTCCGCACTGTCAGTCCAAATATTATTTTCATACATTTTACATAAATATCAACTATATTGGAGTCGATATATCTGCTCCAGGTGTGAATTTTATGGCTCTAGCTGTGTTTTGGGAACTTGAACGCCATTTGTTGGGAATTGAAAGTGGTTGTAAATTGACTATTATCCGAAGAAAGTTAAACTTTCATCTTCCACAATATCTGAAAAGTCATACACAATAAATTTACTGAACCTAAGCCCGAAATTGCTACATCACTACTATAAAAACTTCCACAGTTCCCAGAAACCACTAGAAAAGCTTCGATATTCATGAATATTCGGGAAAAAAGTTTCTGAAAGCTCAGATGCAAGGTGCAAAAATAAAGTCTAAATGTTGGGTTCTAAGTTTCGCAACAATAAAGCAGAATTTTCCATTAAAGCAGAAGATTCTTAATTTTGTACATTGTGAAATGCATGATGAGTAGCTAAAGGTAACTCGAGATCAATATTGGTACTCATTTTGAAGCATAAGATTTAGGTTCCACTTTGAGCTTTTCTAGTTTAAGTCACGTTTTCAAGAAGAAGGAAAAAATAAATAAGCCTAGAACATTTTTGAACACACCTTTTCCGAAACTGGTACGGTATTTCAATTTAAAATTTTGACTTAGCGAAATTGCCTATTCGGACTGAAGACTGTGTAAAAAATGATAGAGTTTTGGAGGACTAGCGCCTCTAAGCTTTGGGGATAAATATCTCAACTACTATGACCGTTTCTCCTGTTCTAAAAAACTTTTTGATAGAATTAGACCTTCCAGCCTTTTGTAATTTTTTGATCCACTTCATTTTTAAGATAATGAGTCTTCAAAACTTGTGCTATGAGCTACCAATAAGAAATTAAATATCTTATTGAAGCAGATGTTTTAGTTCGTGATATCTACACAAGGGTTAATGTAAAATTAGATTGAATACAATTTTATATGTCTTTTCCAATAATTAATTATGCAATTTATAACAATAAGAACTTTGCGTATTTAATCCAGAAATGCCCAATGACTTACTTATATGTAGTACGCTTTTAAATGTTTTGATTGAATATATTTTCATTTAATCAAAATCAAACATTTCCGAAGTGCATAACAGGGTTAAATGGTAGGTATAAGCAGTGGCGGGTACACGATTTTTATCTGAGAAAGAAAGATCTGGCTACTGAAAAACGTGGAGAATCATAAATCAAAACGAGTTTACAGCATCTTGAATGTCGTGGTAAAATATTATTAAATTCAGTGCAAATTAGCTCACAGCTGAAGAAAAATTAAATATCATTATCATTGGTTTGCAAAATAAAACTTTGTAAAATTGGTACATAGAATTTTGGCTTCGTCTTTGACTAAGAACTTATTAACTAAAAACAGAACAAACAAGAACCGGTATACTATATTTAGTATTTTAATGGTTTAATATTTATAAGGCATAATATTTTTATAAATTAAAAGAAGAAATTGGAAGAGTTTTTTTCCTTGCTTTACTTGCGAACAATAACATTAGCTTATACTCTAAGGTGTGCCTGTGCCACATTATCAACCATTTATATGTTAATAGTATCATAACTAAAAACCTGGAAACCTCCAAGCCTAAAATAAAAGTTGAACCAGTTTCATCAGCTTAAGAATCGTTTTTATTACAATAATAAATTAGGCTCGCTCCACTTTCAAGTGAATACCATTTTCAGCGCTTAGCAGATAATTTGTTTTTACCAACTTATAAGGAACTTGTGTCTCTTGGGACAAGCTAAATTTGAAATTGTGCAGCAAATAAATGAGACCGATACTAGACTGCAATTTACCAAATCGTAAACCGATACAATTCCGTGGACCCTCACCGAATGGCAACCAAGTGCAAGAGGGACGTTTCTTGATCTCTTCAGGAGCGAAACGCTCTGGTATAAATTTTTCAGGCTCAGCATAATATACTGGATCGTGATGTATAGCTATAGTTGGTATAACGCACATAGTATTTTTCTCGATATAGTATTTGGAATCGCTGGTTTCATAGCGAGCGAGTGCTTTACGCATCAGGAACGGAACCACGGGATGTATTCGTAGCGTTTCTATTGCAAAAATAAAAAAGGCGAAATGTATTAATAAGTTTAAAATGATGTGAAAAGACTTACCGTTAATAACTTGTTCTAAATATGGCATTTTCTTTAAGTACTCGTAAGGCAAATCATCTTCATAGTACGCCATAACATCAGTGATTTCCTCGCGCAGCTTTTGCTGTATATCTGGATGTCGAGCCAGCTCGTACAGCACGAACCCCATCATGGTAGATGATGTCTCAAAGCCTGCTGCAAAGAAAACGAAGGCATGAGCTGCAACCTCTTCACAACTCAATCCCTCGTTTTGTTTTTTCATTTCGATTAACAGATCCATGAAATCATTACGCTTGAATTGAGTGCGTTCACGAAATTCAATCGTTTCACGTACAAGACGTAGATAAAAATTATTCACTGATTCATTTACGATACGCATCCCCAGACGACGTGCGATATTTGGAAAACTGAAAATTAGACCCTCTACAAATTTATTGTGCCGCCGCACTGCAAAGAAATTACGCGGCATTGCAACGTACTCGGAGTTGGGATCACGTAAGCTGTTACACTCCAGCCCAAAAGCACATGATCCAATGACATCTGCCGTATAGCGACCTGCAAAATCTAGAATCTCGAGTACTTTCTCGCCGTTGTCAGACAATTCATCGCCAATGACCGCAGCCAGCTCTCGACCCACTTTGATGACCATTGGAAACATTGTTTTCATTTTGCCTGATGTAAATGTCGGTGAGAGTCTAGTTCGTAAACGTTTCGCCTTTTCGCCATCCAAAAAGAAAATGTTACCCGTAAGCGGATCATCGCGTTCATTGTGATACAGACCACGATCTGGGAAATTATTGAAATCTTTGATTAAAATATTTTTCACTAACTCCAAGTCTAAAATTAGCACGCAATTCATGATGAGGAAATATATGCCCGCAAATGGACCACTGCCTTTGAATTGTCTATAGACATCGGTGAGGATGGCACTGATATGTTTCGGACTAATGGAGGCCACAAGCGTCGGTTTATTATGCGGTATGCCACGTCTACTCCAATAACTTTGACAACGTTTAAGCCAAAATATGAAAAGTGCTATGCAGCCAAGAAGCAATGCGACAAATACTTCCATTGTGCTGTAATGCGCGCGTCTTTGTGCAAACGCGAATGCGTTGTTGCTGTCCTTTTAAATGTGTAGCTTAACAATGCCCGCATAGCGTAACCAAAAGCTTTTGTTTATGCAGAGAGTGCGTATGCATTGCGAAGATGATCTTGAAAACGCATATATTAATACTGTGCAGCATAACTGAATTTAACTAAATCTTATATATATTTGCTTTCCAGGGCAACCTCAAAGAAAGACCATGTGTGTGTGTATATACGATCTCTCCTTTTCTCCTCAATGCTTCATTTATAAAACATACTTTTAGGCAGCTAAGAAAAACAACACTAATGTGAGTATCCCAGTGAACAAATTATGAGTATCCCAGTGAACAAATTATTGATATTACTTTATGTAAAGTTACCAAATATTTTGTTCACAAAAATAGTATTTTGTATAAAGGGAAAATTAAAAGTTGCAAAAAACTAAACAGTTTTTAAGAAAATATAGTAAAGAAGATTATTTAATAATTTCAATAATTACTTCACTAAAGATTATTCCGGTTTTCCACAGTTTTCTACTAATATACTACATATTTTATTTAATTTCAACAGTAATATGGCACATATGGCAGCTCTACCTGAATCAACATCGCTTCTTACTTTACAGTTTTTTTTAAAAATTTTTCAAATTCACTACCGAGACGAGAGTTCGTCTCACTTCATTGTACAATGTACATACACACATTAAAATACATCGAATGAAAATTGGTTGACAAGACATTCTAAGCAAAGATAGCAACCCATAATGAACTATAATGGCGAATCCAAAGGGAAACCAGCCACCCTTAATAATTTAATGCTTAATAAAAATGTCAAAAATTTATTTTATAAAATGTAATCAAATATTTTTATCTCGTTTTAATGATTTGACTTTATATGACCTTCCACAATTTACACTTTCTCAACTTGCAAATATATTCCACCAGTTGCAGATAAAAAAAGATTTGTCTTATTGAAATCCACTGTACTTTGAGTGCGTTCACATGGTGAGAATTTGAAGCTCTGAATTAAATACGACAGTCCAATTGCAACTTGCATTCTGCCAAAACGTAAACCAATACAATTTCGCGGTCCATCACCGAATGGCAGCCAAGAGCAAGCAGGTCGTTTCTTTATTTCCGCATCGGTAAAACGATCAGGATCAAATTTATGTGGGTCAGGATAAATCTCAGGATCGTAATGTATTGCATGTACAGGTATAATCACATTCGTACCCTTATCGATATAATATTTTGGATCTGAAGTTTCATAGTGTGCATTGGATTTGCGTACCAGATTGGGTAGTACAGGATATTTACGTAGAGTTTCTGAAATTAAAAAAAAATGGATTCATCCTATTTGAAATGAAATATTTAATGTCTCTCCGCTGTACCTGATATAACTTGCTGCAAGTAATGCATATCCTGCGTTGATTCGTAAGTGAATTCGTTATTGTATCGCTTGAATACTTCATTGATTTCCTTCCGTAGTTTATCTTGAACATCCTGGTTTCTGGCCAATTCATATAGCGCAAATCCCATGGTAAGCGATGATGTCTCAAAACCAGCGAAAAAGAATACAAACGCTTGTGCGACCACTTCATTGAATGTTAACTTGTTTTCGCTCGAATTTTTCAACTCAATCAACATATTCATAAAATCATTTGATTTCACATTATTCTTTTCACGAAACTCAATTGTATCACGCACAACCCTCGCATAGAAGTCATTTATTTCGCGCGGAAATTGCGATAAACCAAATTTACGTGCCATATCCGGAAAACTTTCAATAAAAGTATCAATTATTTTATTATATCTACGTTCGTTGAGTACACGTTTTCCCATTACAACAAATTCAGCATCGGGATTACGTAGACTATTACATTCCAATCCAAAGGCACATAAACCGATGACATCCGACGAGAATCGTGCCAATAAATTAGTTAATTCTAGTACACCGCCCTCAGCAGAAGCAACAACGTTCACCTTCTCCGCAAAAACCTTAGCAAATTCAGCGCCTTTTTTTACAACGATGGGAAACATAAATTTCATTTTGCCCGATGTAAATGTAGGCGATAACTTTTGTCGCAATGGACGCCACTGTGAACCACTCAAAGCAAACAAATTTCCTGTAAGTGGATCATCACGTTCGTTATGAAAAATACCACGATCATCGAAATTATTGAAATCTTTTATAAGCACATTTTTTATAAAGTTTAAATCTATGGCAATCACCACCGGTGACACCATAAAGTAAGCGCCTGCATATGGACCAGTACCTTTGAACTGCTCATATATCGGTGCTAATACATCAATCATATGTTTTGTTTGTCGCCAACCATTTAAACTGCCGTACGGGAATTGTGGTCGATCGTATGGTATGCCACGCCTATGCCAATAGCTTTGCAAATATTTCACATAAATTACAATTAATGCCAGGATAACGCCCAGCAATGCAATGTAGATCTCCATAGTGTGTGTGTGTGGAATAGTAAAATTTTTTACTGTGTTCCGTTCTATTCAGTGTTACAAATTGTTATGAAGCTGTTACAATGTACTTATAAAAGTGAGCTCTTTGTTTTTTTTTTTGCAATGATAAATGAATTAAGTTTTATCTTTATTAAAGTTACATTAAGTCACACAATAATATTTGTTAGTTAAGCCTATCATAATTCAGACACTGTTAGTTTTTTGATGAAACAAAAAAAAAACAACAAAACCTGTTCGGTGGCATAGTGGCAGAAGTTTCAGGGGCATGGTTTGTTACTTATCTACCTTCAGTAATCTTATTTATTAACTTTAAAAACAAATCAGTATTTGTCATTGAAATTCATTTTCATAGTCTTTAAAAGATAAAACGTAATTAGTTGTTATAGAAATTAATTATTTTATTTATTTAATATGTTATTTAAATAGAAAACGAAGTGAATTGAGTATACCAAAAAGGAAAATGGAAATGCGAGGAAACAAATTGTGAAATTATTTGCGGTTTCACCAGTGTGTAAAGGAGAAAATAGTACAGAACATTATTTACTCGAAAACTTCGCACATTTGCTTTGATATTTGAATCGAAACACGTTTTCAGCTTATGGGCAAAGCTTATTATGAGGCTATAAGTAATGTTTGATATCAGTTTGTGAAAAATATTGAACTTTTTATTGCACACCTTGATAATAACAATTAATATTACATTGAGAGCAATATAAAATCAAGTGTGAATGTTTATTGGGTTTTAATCATTGTAATATTAATACAGCATACTTTTAGGCAAAAATCTTATCATGAGAATAAAGTTATATAACTTGAAATTCCAATAAAGGTTTTCAGTTTTTAATCATTAAAAAGTATTGTGGTCTAAAAAGTATTGTTGTTAAAAATATTTTTGGATTTTTCTTTATTGAATATATAGAATATTAATTATTTTAAAAAATCGAAGATTTTATTGAATTTATTCTAGTTTAAATCATAACAAGTTCTCCCTTAAACATTTAAAAATAAAAAGCCAAATAAAGGGATAGAGATTTATCACTCATTATTTAGAATAAGGTTCAGGGTTTATACCATATATCAGCTTATCCTTTTTTTGAATCTATTATAGAGCTGAATAGTTTTGGACCTTTTTGTGAAATTAAGAAATAAATTGAATATTTATTTATAGCAATTAAAATTAAAAATGTTTAACATTAGTTAGTTAGAAGAATCTCAAGCTTTTCGAATTTCTTTTGGGCAACTCCAGTTTTATTTATATTGGCAAATACTCAATGATTTCACCACACTCACCTCATTAAACTTGTTCCAAAAACTTTATCTCCTTCATGCACTCGTAACTAACTAAATATTTATATATGTTATTGAACCTCGTTAATCTCATTCCTTAATTTCATTTTCATATCGTAATTTTTTGTCAATTCACTGTCGTTGCTAATTTAACAAAATCGACAACATAAAACTTAAATGGTTGTGGTGATATTTGCTCTATTGTTAATCTTCCACCGCCATTCTTTCCTTCTGGTACAAGGTGAATTTTAGTGTATAAGGTAGAGCTATTTTTTATATGGCGCCATTTTTTTCGTGGTGAGGAAAGCTGGTTGTCAAAAGTTTGTTTACATTTAATTTTATTTGTTTACTTTTATTTCGCCCGCCATAATGGCCACAAGAACAAAGATGTATTGTCATTTCCCTGTTGTACTACTGCTTTCGTCAGCTGATTTTGACATTCAGAATACTCCGCCATTATGGCCGCAACAACAAAGCTCTGTAGTTGTTGCCATGGTGAATTTGTTGTACTGCTACTATCACCTAAATAAACAAGGTGAATACCTTTTTCTGGTGGCCGCTCATTTTTTAACTTAACATATTAATAAAAACCAAAAATTTTAAATTTAGAAACCTTCAATAGTAATTTATTATGTAAAGAGATACGCACTTATTTCCGTTTTTTGACTGAATGTATTTCCAAATGATTTTATTAAATTTTTGTTATTTATTTTTAATAAATCGTTTTGAAAAAAGTTTAACTCAATATTTTCAAAATCCAGCGGCAGTCAAATATTTGAACCTGAACCTTCTTTAAAAATACATACGATTATGTAAAAAACCCTTCAAAAGCCAAATGTGACCATTGTTAAAAAACAGTTTTAAAGATTCTATACAAACTTGTTCTCTTCATAGTTTACTCAACTTCATGAACTCCAGCCTAACACTTATTCGCCTGGCTACTGAGGAGTTCCAGTTGCCTCAGGTTCGTTTCCGGTAGATAATTGCTTTGCAAAGTTCGATTTTAAATAATTATTATTTTTAAAAAAAATCTATAAAAATCTGATTATTCCAAGCACACAATAACATCATTACACAAAAACAAGTATTTATATCTGAGTATCTCAAAATAATTATTATTTCTTAACAATATCAATTTAGTTTCTATCATTTACTACTTATAATTTCTCTACGTGTAAGTATATGCCGTCAATTGCAGATAATAACAAGTTTACCTTACTAAAATCTACTTTAGCTTGAGTACGCTCGCATGGCGTGAATTTAAAACTTTGAATTAAGTAGGCCAGTCCAATAGCTGCTTGCATTTTGCCAAAACGTAAACCAATACAATTTCGCGGGCCATCACCAAATGGTAGCCAAGAACATGCGGGACGTTTTTTAATTTCCGCATCGGTAAAACGATCAGGATCAAATTTATGCGGATCAGGATAGATCTCGGGATCGTAATGTATTGCTTGTATAGGTATAATCACAGTCGTATCCTTATCAATATAATATTTTGGATCTGAAGTTTCATAACGTGCGTTGGATTTGCGCATCAGATTGGGAACCACCGGATATTTACGTAGAGTCTCTGAAATTAAAAAAAAAACAAATTGTTTTCGTCCTATTTGAAATGAAATATTTAAACTCTCTCCGCTTTACCTGATATAATTTGTTGCAAGTAATGCATATCCTGCGTTGATTCGTAAGTGAATTCGTTATCGTACCTCTTAAATACTTCATTGATTTCCTGTCGCAGTTTATCTTGAACATCTTGATTTTTGGCCAACTCATACAGTGCAAATCCCATTGTGGTTGATGAAGTATCATAGCCAGCAAAAAAGAATATAAACGCTTGTGCGGCTACCTCATTAAGTGTTAAGCTATTTTCGCCTGAATTTTTCAACTCAATCAACATGTTCATAAAATCATTACGTATAACTTGATGTTTTTCACGATATTCAACTGTATCCTTCACTACGCCCATATAAAATTCATGTACATCCTGTGGAGTCATACGCAAACGTAACTTACTTGCAATAATGGGAAAGGTTTGAACAAATGTATCAAGCATGTTACCATACCTTGGAACAGTTAGTACTCGCTTTCCCATCGCAACGAATTTATCATGAGGATTGCGTAAGCTATTGCAATCCAAGCCGAAAGCACACGAACCAATAACATCCGATGTGAAGCGGCCCATTAAATCGGTCAATTCTAGTGTCCCACCCTCAGTAGCTGTAGTAGCGTCTACCCTTTCCGTAAAGACTTTCACAAGTTCAGCGGCTACTTTTACTACGGTGGGATACATAATTTTCATTTTACCTGATGTAAATGTAGGCGTCAATTTTTGGCGCAATGGACGCCATTTCGCAGCATTTAATGAAAACAGATTTCCAGTAAGTGGATCATCACGTTCATTATGGAAGACACCACGATCATCGAATTTATTGAAATCTGTTATGAGCACTTTCTTAACAAAATCCAAATCTGTGGCCAACACTAATGGTGATACCATAAAGTAAACACCTGCAAATGGACCAACGCCCTTGTACTTCTCATATATCGGTGCTAAGATATCGATCAGATGTTTCGTTCGTCGCCAACCATCTAAATTACCCATAGGAAAACTTGGTGGTTCGTGTGGTATGCCATGCCTACGCCAATAGCTCATCAAATATTTCACATAGATTGCGATTAGCGATAGGATAATGACCAGCAGCGCAATATAGATCTCCATAGTGCGCATTTTGAATAGATTACTTTCGTTCTTTTCTGTTCAATGTTAAAAATTATACTAAAATCATATAAATGAGTTCTGTGATATATATACCACAACATTGTATTTGATAATGAAATTTTGCTGAATCACTATTAGATTCACCTTATTTTGAATTTTTTGGTTTGATATGGCTGATAGCCACACATGTATTATTATATCAAAGAATGGCTAAATTCAATAACAAACAAATTTTTGAACGCTCAAACGAAAAAAATATGCATGTTCATCATATTTCTCTTAATAGCTAACATAAAAGAGAACTTACTCTTTAAACTAGGAATATGAGAGTTTTAATTAGAATGTCAAAATCAACAGCAACATGATATTGGCAGCTTACTGTTGTTCACCATAAAGGAAGAAGAACGAGTTTCTAGTAACTCAACCTTAGTAAATTCACTTTGGTTTAACTTTTCTATAGCTCAATAAGAGAAGTATATTTGACTTAATGTAGCAAAGCAACACATAGCAAAACTTAGTGGTATTGTATAAACACAACCAAAGCAGCCGACCTCAAGCCGCCAACTTTTTCTGAGAGAATAAACACCACAAAAGCAATTGGATTTGATTTTTGCTTTTACAACTCATTTTGTTTTTTATTTAAGTATGTTGTCAATTGTCAAAAAAACAAAAAAAGGAAGAATTCGCACTGTCGCAAGTATGAACGCCTGTCTGAAAGGGAGAGGTAGAGAAAATAGGTAGTTAGAAAAAGACAGGGGCGTTTCTATTTCTTTCTTACTTCCAATTTTTTTTTCTACCAGTCTCTTTCAGAGAGACGTTCATGCTTACGCCCGTGTAAACAGCCACTAATGTCGTATAATTTTGTATGAAAAATGAGAGAATTTATGACAAATGAGAAGATACGACGCCAAGACAGCTTGTGAGTTGACCATATAATTATATAAGTGTGCCACATATAAAGCATATTAACATTTTCTTATTGTATATATATGTATATATCAAGAATATTTTCACAAAACTTCAGATCAATCCGAGTAGAGTTTTAAGCATGTGCATTCACACTAAGCAAAACGAAATGTATTTCCAAATGATTTTATTAAATTTTTGTTATTTATTTTTAATAAATCGTTTTGAAAAAATTCATATGATTAAGTGAAAAATCCTTGAAAAGTCAAATGTGACCCCTGTCAAAAAAACCGCTTTGTAGTTTTTATACAAACTTGTTCTCTTCATAGTTTTTTGAACTTCATGAACTCTAGCCTAACACTTATTCGCCTAGCCACTGAAGAGTTCCAGGTGCCTCAGGTTCGTTTCCGGTGGATAATTGCTTTGCACAGTTTGATTTTGAATATTTAATGTTTAAAAAAATCAATAACAATAGCATCATTATACGAAAACTAGTTTTTATGTCTGAATATCTCAAAATAATTATTATTTCTTTACAATATCAATTTTTTAATTTCTACTATTCACTAGTTATAATTTCGCTACGTGTAAGTATATGCCGTCAATAGCAGATAATAAAATGTTGGCCTTATTGAAATCTACTTTGACTTGAGTACGCTAGCATGTCGTGAATTTAAAGCTTTGAATTAAGTAGGCCAGTCCAATAGCTGCTTGCATTCTGCCAAAACGTAAACCAATACAATTTCGCGGGCCATCACCGAATGGCAGCCAAGAGCAAGCAGGTCGTTTCTTTATTTCCGCATCGGTAAAACGATCAGGATCAAATTTATGAGGATCAGGATAGAACTCTGGATCGTAATGTATTGCTTGTACAGGTATAATCACATTCGTATCCTTATCAATATAATATTTTGGATCTGAAGTTTCATAGCGTGCGTTGGATTTGCGTACCAGATGTGGAAGTACAGGATATTTACGTAGAGTTTCTGAAATAAAAAAAAAATGTTTTCATCCTGTTTGAAATGAAATATTTAATCTCTCTCCACTGTACCTGATATAACTTGCTGCAAGTAATGCATATCCTGCGTTGATTCGTAAATGAATTCGTTATCGTATCGCTTGAATACTTCATTGATTTCCTGTCGCAGTTTGTCTTGAATATCTTGATTTTTGGCCAACTCATACAGTGCAAATCCCATTGTAGTTGATGAAGTATCAAAGCCAGCGAAAAAGAATATAAACGCTTGTGCGGCTACCTCATTAAGTGTTAAGCTATTTTCGCCTGAATTTTTCAACTCAATCAACATGTTCATAAAATCATTACGTATAATTTGATGTTTCTCACGATATTCAACTGTATCCTTTACCACGCCCATATAAAATTCATGTACATCCTGTGGAACTATACGTAAACGTAACTTACTCGCCATAGCGGGAAAGCTTTGCATAAACGTATCGATTATTTTACCATGTCTTTGAACGGTTAGTACACGCTTTCCTATCGCAACGAATTTGTCATGAGGATTGCGTAGGCTATTGCAATCCAAGCCGAAAGCACACGAACCAATAACATCCGATGTGAAGCGGCCCATTAAATCGGTCACCTCTAGAACACCCTCAGTAGACGTAGTAGCGTCTACCCTTTCCGTAAAGACTTGAACAAGATCAGCGGCTACTTTTGCTACGATGGGATACATAATTTTCATTTTACCTGATGTAAATGTGGGTGTCAATTTTTGGCGCAATGGACGCCATTTCGCAGCATTCAACGAAAGTAGATGTCCAGTAAGTGGATCATCACGTTCATTGTGGAACATATTACGATCATCGAAATTATTGAAATCTTTTATAAGCACATTTTTTATAAAATTTAAATCTGTGGCAATCACCACCGGTGACACCATAAAGTAAACACCTGCAAATGGACCAACGCCCTTGTACTTCTCATATATCGGTGCTAAGATATCGATCAGATGTTTCGTTCGTCGCCAACCATCTAAATTACCCATAGGAAAACTTGGTGGTTCGTGTGGTATGCCATGCCTACGCCAATAGCTCATCAAATATTTCACATAGATTACGATTAGCGATAGGATAATGACCAGCAGCGCAATATAGATCTCCATAGTGCGCGTGTTGAATAGATTGCTTTCGTTCTTTTCTGTTCAATGTTAAAAATTATACTAAAATCTTATAAATGAGTTCTGTGATATATATACCACAACATTGTGCTTAACCCTTTATTGCATGAAATATCATATATGATATGCTTATTTCATTTCATGATAATTTCGTTTTGTGAAAATAATTTCTACTTCTTTCTTCTATTTCGTGTACATTTTCTATTTTGGTTTACATTTTTTGCATTCAACTGTCAGATATCCCATTACATTGATATTTACAATTGAAAGTTTGCAAAACATCGCGTATACTAGTTTTCATAACCCTGTGAACGTTTGAGTGTTTTGTGAAAATTTAATTATAAAAACATGTTAAATACATTATTTGGATTAATTTAGCTCGGCTTTATTACAATTTAATGAATAATTTTACATTGCAATCTTAAGAACAATATATTGATTTAAAAACTTTATTCGAAATTGATAGAAATTTCTCGATAGCTAGCAAACAGGTAAATAATTTCAAAAATTCTTATCATTATACATATAAAATACTTTTTGTTTCTTAAAAAGAAAAAATCATGCATTAAAGGGTTAATGAAGAAATTTTGCTGGTTCACTATTACATTCACCTTATTTTGAATTTTCGGGTTTGTTATTGCTGATATTGTTGTCATTCTGGTAGAATACGCTAAGTCCATTTTTTTCATTTCTGAGATGAAGTTAGTTTATGCAGTCCATGGTGCGCTACGAGCACTGGCAAAACTTAAAAAGCTAACAGATTGATACACACGTAAGTATACGTATTAACTACATCATCAAAAATTGAATTTATAAGGCTTTCGAGTTGTAGAAGCTAATTAATACGGATCCAACTAAAAAAATTAATTTGGACTTAGTGATTTCTGCTTGAACGACGACGATATCATAGAAAGGTTAAATTGGAAAACAAATTTTTGAACTCTCAAACGAAAAAATATGCATGCTCATCATATTTCTCTTAATAGCTAACATAAAAGAGAACTTACTCTTTAAACTAGGAATATGAGAGTTTTAATTATAATGTCAAAATCAACAACAACATGATATTGGCAGCTTACTGTTGTTCACCATAAAGGAAGAAGAACGAGTTTCTAGTAACTCCACCTTAGTAAATTCACTTTAGTTTCACTTTTCTATAGCTCAATAAGAGAAGTATATTTGACTTAATGTAGCAAAGCAACACATAGCAAAACTTAGTGGTATTGTATAAACACAACCAAAGCAGCCGACCTCAAGCCGCCAACTTTTTCTGAGAGAATAAACACCACAAAAGCAATTGGATTTGATTTTTGCTTTTACAACTCATTTTGTTTTTTATTTAAGTATGTTGTCAATTGTCAAAAAAACAAAAAAAGGAAGAATTCGCACTGTCGCAAGTATGAACGCCTGTCTGAAAGGGAGAGGTAGAGAAAATAGGTAGTTAGAAAAAGACAGGGGCGTTTCTATTTCTTTCTTACTTCCAATTTTTTTTTCTACCAGTCTCTTTCAGAGAGACGTTCATGCTTACGCCCGTGTAAACAGCCACTAATGTCGTATAATTTTGTATGAAAAATAAGAGAATTTATGACAAATGAGAAGATACGACGCCAAGACAGCTTGTGAGTTGACCATATAATTATATAAGTGTGCCACATATAAAGCATATTAACATTTTCTTATTCTACATATCACGAATATTTTCACAAAACTTCAGATCAAGATCAAAGATTTTTTTTTATTAATAAAGTTCAGAAAATCAAAATTATTGAAAATAACTTGTTCGAAAACTAGTTTGCAAAAGAAGTTCACAAATTTAATCAGTGAACAGTTTTGGAGATATATTTTTTATTATAAGGCATGTCTAAAAATGCGCATTTCTATAAAAAAAAAACTTTAAATACCATAATTTCACCATGCCAGCTAAATTTTTAATGTCAATTCATGTTTTAAAAAATTCTTACACTTGTTTTACAGAAAACTCATTTTATTTATAAATCAAACTAGCTTTGTTTAGTGAAATAAATATTCCCAAAATCAGCAAACAAGAAATAAATGTTTCAAGCTTTTTACCAAACCAACCTGTTTTCAATTTTGAAGGTGAATTTTTTTTCTAAAATGGGAACTTAGTTGGGAACTCAAAGTCTGCAGTTATTAAATTTGTTGCCAGCTCCATACTGAAATTTGTGTATTTCTTCGATACACCTTTTTTTACTAAACACACATCAACCTCGTCATAATCGTAAAAGACTCGTGGAAAAATGATATAATCTAAGTTTTGTTCAATACATACCTACGTCTGCTAATTTTTGTATAATTAAACATTATCTTTTACTTTTTTGGCACCATCTAAATATTAAAAATATATGTAACAACTTGTTTATTGTTTAAATTTAGATAAACGAAAAAGTAAAACCGCAAAGGTTTTCGATTTTTTTCACTTTTTTATTGACTTAGTTAATCTAACCATTCGCCGTACATAGTCCCAACTTATGTGGTATTTTCACTTTTAACAATTCAAACATACATACCGAAATATGAAGCACTGTCTGTTTGTATAGTTACTATGAAGATTTTGTTTCTTTCCAATTTTCCTCCATGTCTAAGATATAAGAGGGGATTGCTTAAAATACTGGCCTCAAAAATAAGAGAGACAGCGATTCAGTTTATTGAAAGAAATTTAACAAGAGAAGTAAATGTTTTATCTTTATTACACATTAAACTTTGGGCATAGCTATTTTCTTTATCAGAATAAGATTTTCTACAACTATTTACCAAATAAAACCAAAATTTTATTTGCACCACAATAGATCTCGGGGTTATAGGGAATTGCATGTTCAGTTTTTTTCAGCCCAAAAACCAAACCAAACTCATACTAAAAACACACCAGAGCATAAAATTACACTAAAAACAAATCAAAAAACCAGATTAAATCCCAAAAATAGAACATTAATAAATTGACCCTGAAATTTCAGATTTAAAGCAGACCAAGTGTATAAAATAAGCAGTTACGCTTACAGCAGAGCCAGAAATTGCGGAACTAGGGCGTTTTTATTTGTAAATCAATTAAATCGTTGACAATCAAAACCTGTAAGATATTTATCGGAAGGGGAGCGAGCGGTTATTCTAAATTTTATCCACCCTCTTATGGATATGCTAGTGTTTGGCAGTAGAACAATTTTTAAAGTTTATAAGTATTCACATTTTTGGGAGAACATCTGATTATGTCCTTAATCGACTCCGAGTACTTTTTGAAAGAATCGATGTAATGTTAAAATTAAGGTAACGTATAGAGTGGAGAGAGAGTGAAACGACGGTAGCCGAGGAATTTTCTTTTGGATGTATGCACATCGATTTATGCACTTGTATCGATGGTTATATGTTGACACCTCGTCAGTACTTTTCCACCACTTTTTGAAACAAAGTCAACTCTTGCAAAAACAACGAGAACAGCACTCTCTGTCTTTCTCATATTTATGCATTTGCATTAAAAGAATTTCATGTAAAAGTAACACGAGTATTAATAACAGTAAATTCTTCTGAAGTCAATCACTCTCTAATTTGAGACGACATTGACAGAGTCAACGTCTCTCCTTGTATTGGATGGGAACGATCACCATATAAAAAATGCATTCATATAAAAAACTCATACAAGAAAAGCACTCTCTCTCTCTCTCTCATAATTGTGTATTTGGATAATTTACTCTTCATAATTGCACTTTTACAGTGTGTCCCATGAACCAATTATTTTTTGCTAACAATCAATGCTATGGTCGCCGTAGCCTAGTGGTGAGTAGGCTGGGCTGCTTCGTAGAATGCCCGAGTTTAATGCTCGGTTTGGTTTTGACCTTTAATGATTCCAGCTTATTATCTATGGAAACCAATTTTTTTTTTAAGTACTATGGTAAGTTTCGCTACCGTTTAGCAAGTATGATCATATCTAGGTACTAGCAACTTTAGTCTTAAACAAGGAAATTAATTACTAGCACAATACTAGAATTTGGGTATTTTTTCGATACACCCTATTCATTATACATACAAACATGTATTAAGCATCTTAGGTTAGGTTGGAGTGTCAGCGTTCTGTTTGAAATCACACTTAAGCACAATTAATGGTTCGTTG
This sequence comes from Toxonevra muliebris, assembly GCA_963691655.1. NCBI lineage: Eukaryota > Metazoa > Arthropoda > Insecta > Diptera > Pallopteridae > Toxonevra > Toxonevra muliebris. The sequence goes on along the minus strand of OY829328.1, from coordinate 85,940,175 downwards.
TTGCGTCGTTACAATCGAGAAAAACTAGTAAAAAATTGCTTTCATTTAAAATCTACGCTAAACACACTTAAGTCTACTACTGATAAAAGATCATATATATATCGCTCATTTACTAAAAGACTGTCATAACTCAAAAAACCTGATTTTGCAGAAAACGCGTTTAAAGTTTTCAATTGACTCCCACTTGGCAGAAAAAAGAAGAAATCTTATAATTCTCACGTGCAGCGTATAAAAGATATTAATATGAAATTTTTACACAGTATGAAGCGTGATATAATGAATAATTCTGCATCATTAACTCAAAAATCTTGATTTTGACTTATGACAGTCTTTTAGTAAATGAGCGATATTGTTTCTAACTTTTTGATCACCTATGTGTTATTGAATATATAACCTGTTTATGGCGCTTAGAGGTATGTAAGTATTTCATAATTAAGTGTAATTAAAGTGAGAGAGAGAGAGAGAGAGAGCTGTAGAATTGCTAAGTTCTCTAAAATTTTGTTAAGCTTTCAATGCAATCTCAACTTGAAAGATATTTTAGTTTCTAATGAAATTTATCGAAACACAAAGCTCTGTTTGTTTGTCAAAAATACAAATTTATTTTCGGAAATATTCTTATGTAGACCACCACTTAATAAACTGGAATTTCTGGGATTATAAAGGTGGTTTTCTATTTGTATGGTTTCCGAACTCAAGGGTGCAGAATATTTATAAAACATTTCGTCAGTGTTCTGCTCTGAATGGAAAGAAAAATGAGGTTTTTTGATCTATTTGAAGAGAAAACTTTTTATTTCGAACTTTTACTAAGCAAAAAATTACACCTCTTGGCATGATTATTTTCATCTGCAAGCCCATAAGGAAATTTGCAGGTATTTTTGTTTGTATGGAAGAAAGATTGTATTTCTTCTTTTGCTTCCTACAAAATTATTAAAAGACCTTTTCAATCGGAGATTTCCCTTTTTCACTCTGGCTGGAACATACCTTGTATCCTTCAGAATTCCTGAAAATGTTGGCCTCTAAAAAGATTTCCAAAAAATTCAATATCCATGTTAAAAAAAAGAATTCAAGGGAAGAAGAATTTATTAATAACCAAATAAAAAAATTTTTAATTAAGTTTTTCCTTCAAATTAAGGTTTTTCTTCAACTGTTTATACTTTTTCAACGCGGACACTTATGCCACCTTCGGAAGATAATAAAACACTAGATTTTACGAAATCCACTTCGGATGGTGTTGCTTTGCATGGGAAGAATTTAAAACTCTTAACTAAGAATGCCAGACCAATGGCAGCTTGCATTTTACCGAAACGTAAACCAATACAATTACGTGGACCATCTCCAAATGGCAGCCAAGAGCATGAGGGACGTTTTTGTATTTCTTCTTCCGTAAAACGATCGGGATCAAATTTACTCGGATCTGGATAGATATCGGGATCATAATGTATTGCATGTACAGGTATAATGACTTTGGTGCCCTTCTCAAGATAATACTTTGGATCCGAGGTCTCATACCGTTCATTTGCAACTCTCATCAACTGTGGAAGTATAGGATATTTGCGTAGTGTTTCTAAAATTTTAAAATTTAATAGTTAAAGTTATGCTTTGAAAATGGGTATCGAAAATTTTTGCGGATTTACCTGATATAACTTGTTGCAAGTAGTGCATATCATGCATACATTCATATGTGAATTGATTGTTGTGACGCTTGAATACCTGATGGACTTCCTCTCGTAGCTTATCCTGTACCTTTTGATCTTTGGCTAGCTCATACAGCGCAAATCCCATTGTCGTCGATGATGTTTCAAAACCAGCCACAAAGAATATAAACGCTTGTGCAAGCACTTCATTGAATGATAACTTGTTATCTCCAGAATTTTTCAAGTCAATTAACATACTCATAAAATCGTTTGATTTAACGTTATTCTTTTCACGATAATCAATTGTTTGACGCACTACGCCAGAATAGAAATCAGTAAATTCCTGTGGGACTTGTGCTAAGTTAAGTTTACGCGCTAAACCCGGAAAGCTTTCAATGAAAGTATCAATTATTTTATTATGCCTCCGCTCAGTGAGTAAACGTTTTCCATTTGTAACAAACTCAGCATCGGGATTATGCAGACTATTGCATTCCAAGCCGAAAGCGCACGAACCAATAACATCAGCCGTGAAGCGTGCCAGCAAATCGGTTATTTCCATTACGCCGTCCTCAGTAGCAGCCACAGCGTTCACCTTCTCCGCGAAGACTTTAGCAAATTCAACGCCTACTTTGACGACAGTGGGAAACATAAATTTCATTTTTCCCGATGTAAAGGTGGGCGATAATTTCTGTCTCAGCTGACGCCATTTATTGCCATCCAATGAAAATAGATTCGCTGTGAGTGGATCGGTATCTTCATTGTGGAAGACGCCACGACTATCGAAATTATTGAAATCTTTAATGAGTACATTCTTTACGAACTCCAAATCAATAGCGACAACGACCGGCGATAACAAAAAATAAAATCCTGCAAATGGGCCAGTTCCTTTGTATTTATTGTAGACCGGCGTAAAAAGATCAATCAAATGTTTTGTTTTACGCCAATCTTTAAAGTTGCCCATAGGAAAGTGGGGTTCATCGTGTGGTATGCCACGCCTACTCCAATAAGTTTGTAAATATTTCAAAAATAATATTAACAGCGTCAAGCTGATAACAAGCAAAGCAATAAACATTTGCATTTTAATACAAAAATTAAATGACGCCGAACAATGCCGAAGAAGAAATTGCGTGCTAACACTTAAGTATACGAATTTCAACTGCTCACACTTATGTGAACAAATTTAAAATTTATATTCAAAAAATTTTTGTAAAATCATTCAAGCTTAAACAAGTTCTAAAACAACAAAATATATACATATAGAAATTTTAGCAAACATTTGCTAGCTACAAATAAGCGTGTATGTAGGTTGTATGATTACCGCTACGTAATATTATGAAATTTTTTTGCACCCAGACTTGCTCGGGAAGATTAATGTTACCCGTGGTGATGTCGCTTTCAAGGGAAAACGATTAATGTGGGATATAAATGAGAAATCTTTAATACCTACCTATAAAATTATCATTAACTTTTAATTTTCACTGGTTTTTTAAATTACTTCCAAATATAGCAAAAAAAAAATCAAATTTCGAAAAATTTTATTCATTGAAGAATATAAAAAGATCCTTCAATATTAGATTGAAGAAGTTACTGCTTGTTAAACTTAACTTCGATGAATTAAATTAATTATAGTAGTTAAATAAAAGTATATTTTTATCAAAACTTTCTCCTTCACAATCAGTTAGTAGGTGTGGTGACTTTTTATTATATTTAGAAACAAAAATTATAATAAAAATTATTTGTGGCTTTTATTTATATTCTTCAAAAATAAAAATCTTGGGTGAATTTGTTTATTACAATAAAATATTAAAAAAATTTCATAAATTTTTTTTACTCACAAATAATAATTATTTTTGATTTATAAAACAAAATCCTATCTGGAATATTCCGAATCTATATATATTCAACAATATCAAAATATATTTACTTCAGAATATTATGAATTGATTCATATTCCAAAAGTTGTGCTGAGTTACTAAACACGCTTCTTTAGAAGTGTCCAGTAGTAATTTTTAAAGCTGACAAACAAACAATGAATATTATTTCAGCTTTTGCAAAAATCTATCTGTAGATAGGTAGATAGATAGATAGATAAAAGTTCTTTTTATTTTCAGTTTAAATTGTACAAAATTTCATAAGCTAATATACATATGTATGTGTTTTTATTGAAAAGAACTGCCTTTAGCCGTCCACCTGTATCTGTATTTGTGTATTATTAAAGATTTTTGATAAATATGTATATAACTATTATCATTTCACCAAGATTCTAGCAATGATAAAACCAATGATATTGAGTTATTTCATAATATTATGTTATTGATTAATTATTATTATGTCAAACTTAATATTTTTTATTCTGTTTCCAAGTAATGAGTAAAGAAAAAATGGGCGGGACCCAAAACATTTTCTCAAGGTTCTTCATTGTTAATTAGACATTACAGCAGTCAGTATCGGATGATATGGGAAAATGAACGAATTAATTTATACAGGACCTCTGCATATATTAAGGCGTAACACTCAACTTTGTTTTGTGTGTGTGGTGAAATGCCTCACCTTTAACCCGTAGATGCTTCTTGTTTTTAGTGACCCCTAGTGAAATTTTTTGCAAAATATTTTTGTGGAATTTTTTAACCCTTCAACAACGTTTGAAAGGAGACTTTTATGGAATTTTTCAAAGAAGGAATATTTTGAGGAAAGATTCCTTGTAAAATTTCAGCATAGGTTTCTGAAGACAAGGTTCACCTTAAATGTAGATTTAAACATAATTTTTCATATCATTTGACAATTATGCAAAATACAATTTCCTGAAAATGGTTGCGTTGAGCTCGATGCAGAGTTGCATTTTGCCCAAATGTTTAATACCATTTTGTATGTAATACTTTTTTGTAAAATAGAACATTTCCATATTAAAAACTCGATGAGCTCGGTGTGTAATACAGCCAGTGTATTGTGTAAGGTGTTCAGTCCGACAACCGTTTTATGGTAGTATCGAATTTTTCAGGTTCTGGATGCAAGTCAGGATCGTAGTGTATTGAGTGAACAGGTATAGTAACCGAGGTGCCCGCCTCCATAAAATATTTTGAATCATTAGTTACATAGCGTTCTCTAGCTTTGCGTACGAGTTATGGTAGAAACGGATATTTGCGTAGTGCTTCTATATAACATTTAATGCATTAAATTTTGATTAAATATTTTAAAAGGATGAAAAGCACTTACCTAATATAACCCGCTCTAAATAGCACATATCCTGCATACATTCATAATTGAATTCATTGTTGTGTCGTTGACTTCTTTGCGCAGCTTATCTTGTATCTCCTGATGTTGTGCCAATTTGTATAGCACATAGGAAATGGTAGTCGCTGATGTCTCAAAACCAGAAAATAAAAATATAAACGCTTGTGCTATAAACTCCTCAAGTGACAGTTTCCCTCTTGTGACTTTCCATCGTCACTTTTCATTGCGATTACCAAATCCATAAAATCATTACGTTTAATTTGATGCTTTTCACGAGACTCGATTGTTCAACGCACTAAACGCATATAGAATTCCTCAAAAACGCATTCTTAGCTTACATGCTACATCAGGAAAAGTAGGGATTAATGCGTCAACGATTTTACTATGTGCTGTTTCGCTACGCGAACGTTTTCCTATTATAATAAATTCAGCATTTGAATTGCGCAGACTATTACACTCTAAGCCAAAAGCGCAATTACCAATAACGTCCAAGTATATCTATTATTTCCAACTCATCGCCTACAACTACTGCAGCTGACTCCTCTGCGAAAACGTTACGAAACTCAGTGCCCGATGAAAATGTAAGCGTTTATTTATACCTCAGTTGACGCCATTTGTCACATTCTATGAATACTAGAGCACCAGTTAGGGAATCATCACGTTCGTTATCAAAAACACCTTGACTATCGAAATTATTAAAATCTTTAATAAGCACATTCTTAATGAATTCTAAATCCAATGCCATCACTGTTGGTGCGACGAAGAAACAGAAACCAACGAAAGCACCGGTTCCTATTTATTTCTGGTATATTGGCGAAAAGATATCAGTGAAATGTTTCGTTACGCGGAATCCCTTCAGGTTACCCATGGGGAAATGCGAACTCTCATGGGGTATACCTAACGATCGTATTTATACAGTTTTCGTTGGTAGTATACTATTTTTTATATTCCAAAACCGCATACCGCCTTTTTTTTACCGAAATTCCTCGTTTATACTAAGATCAAAATATAAAATTTAATTTGCCAACGCTACGAAATTCAAATTTATTAATCGCAATGCAATACATCTGAAAGAACAACGAGTATACTTTTGATAGAAATGGAAACATTGGAGGCGGTTCTGATCGTCAAATGTAACTTAAGACATCCATGCTTTGTTTCCGGAATCACTTCGTCAAATTCCTTCAAAGAACAAATTCAATACAACTACAGAAGGTGATATTAAAATTGAGAACGATGATGGATATAAAAAGTTGATACCGCGAAATATACAGTTTTTTAAAATCGATTTACTGTTTTTTTTTAAATTTTTGGTAGAAATATACCGGAAAAAAAGATTCGAGCGTTAGGTATACCGAGTCGTCGCCAATAAGTTTGTAAATGTTTGTATGCTGATTATGAATAGTGCTATAAAAATCGGCATTTCTCCGGCTATTGTATGCTCACGCTTCAATATGTTATGACTTACTGAAAATATTTAACTGCCAGCACCGACTATTTATTTTTTGATTGATAAATTAAAAAAATCTAATTTGATTATACTTACATATTGCAGACATGCAAGTTTATTACCATAATTAATTAACTGATAAATAAGTACACCATCATAATCAATGTTTTCTGTCCGATATTTTAAAAATAGCTTAAGTATTCTTAAAAATACTTTCCAAGTGCACGGTTAAATATAGACAAATTTCACAATTAATCTCAATGTTATCAAACATTTTTATGTAAAAGAAAATTTGTCAACTCATAATGACTACTATTTTTAACAACTGATATTACTTACGACTATACATTTTTTGACAATAATTTTTAATAATCGTTATAAAACTTGCATAGGTAACATTAACCCTTAAACGCCCAATACGTCAGAGATAGTATTTGTGATTCCGAACAACGTTTGTTCTACGTGTTTTCAAATAAATTAGTTTAAGGTACAGTTATTTTAATTTACATGGTTGACCTCTGTAGTAACCTTTGGCGATTATCTGGAGAATAAATTAAAATACATTCGCAATAATTTTTAAAAACAGTTATTTGGTGTTATCCCATACCGTCTGACACAAATTTGTCCACACGGCAATATATTTATTACACAAAATTCGAAAATAAAAACACCTTTTTTTCAGTTAGTTGTTTAAAATTTTTGCAAAACATGCTTTTCGAGCTAAAAATAACTGTAACTGTACGATAGTTGTCATTTTTCCATTCTTATTTATACGTATCGATAAAGAAAACTTTAGACAGTAAGATCAGATGTTTTTTTTAAATAGCGAACGTAAAATGGCGGCACAGACAGCCGCGGAAGTGGTTGGTCACTGTAGTGACCAGTGGGTATTTAAGGGTTAATATCAAGGTATATATTTTCAACATTGATAGATAAGATTTAAATTAATTAATTAAGAAAACATTTCATTTAATGTAGCTTGAATTGACTTAGGTCAAGTAATGATTTTAGGTGCTAAAACATTGATTTTCAGAGACTAAAAACTGAGAGAGACTAAAGAATTCAAGTGCCTAAACTCTAGGGTATTGGCAAGAAGCAAAAAGGTATTAAATGGTAACTTATTGCTGAAAGATGAAAAATTTAGTTGAAGTTGTAAAAATTGGCTTTCCGGTTGAAAAAAGAAAACTAACAGAAATATTTTTGTCCTAATAATTTTTCGTTTTACGGCCAACGAACAAAATGCATGAAATTTTTATTGGCAATGAGGAGGAGGATGGGGGGAGGTGTTGGAGAGGGTTGAGGTTAATTACTTTGGGTTAAGCGGACGCCATTTTAACACTTTCTGATTGATGTTTCTATGTCAAATATATGCTTGGGAAAGTTTGCAAGGAGCTTCATTTTATGCGGCTTCAGACTTTCCTGACTTGTCCCCACGATGACCGTTTCCAACAGTTGTGCGTTCGTGAATACAACCGACCACAGTTTTTCTTTCTTACCAATACACATAAAGAAACATGCAGCAATCAATTTTTTTGACAGTTGTGACGTTGTTAAATCAAAGAAAAAAGAGTAAATTTTGGAGCGAATTTTTCGATCGTTCTTCTGTATTTCTGTGTTTTTAATTTCATCATTTCAGAATTTTTTTTTCTTAAATCTTTTTCACAACTAAATTTATACCTCCCTTGGGCGACAACATTAAATTGTCATTATTAAGTTCAACTTTGGTTTGGCGTTCACTCGGCATAAATTGAAAATCTTTTATTAAATAAGCGAGACCAATACAAACTTGCATCTTGCCGAATCGCATGCCAATGCAATTACGTGGACCATCACCGAAAGGCAGATAGGCGCACGTATGACGTTTCCGTATTTCCTCTTCTGTGAAACGATCAGGATTGAACTTTTCAGGTTCTGGATAGAGTTCAGGATCGTAATGTATAGCATGCACGGGTATTGCAACTATTGTATCCGCCTCAATGACATATTTGGGATCACTGGTCATATAGCGTTCTTTGGATTTACGTACGAGTTGTGGTAGTACAGGATACTTTCGTAGTGTTTCTATAAAGAAAAAAAAACCAAAGCATTTTATTGAGTCAATTATTCATAATTATTATTTAAAAATCACTGATTTTTACCCAATATAACCATCTCCAAATAACGCAACTCTTGCATTAACTCATACGTGAATTCATTGTTATGACGCTTGAAAGCTTCATTTACTTCTTGTCTTGCTTTATCTTGTACATCTGGATTTCTTGCCAATTCATATAGTGCAAACGCCATTGTCGTCGATGATGTCTCAAATCCAGCGAATAAAAATATAAACGCCTGTGCTGCCAGCTCTTCAAATGATAATTTACCCTCCTGTGGTTTTCCATCGGCACTTTTCATTTCTATTAACATATCCATAAAATCATGACGTTTGATTTGATGCTTTTCACGATATGTCACCGTTTCACGTACTATCCTCATATAGAAATCTTCTAAATCTTTAGGGGTAGAACGCATTCTCAGTTTAAGCGCTAAACCGGGAAAAGTGTGTATGAAAATCTCCTGAATATTACCATACGCTTTTTCATTGAGCGCTCGTCTTCCCATTTTAACGAATTCCGAATCGGTATCACGCAGGCAATTACACTCCAAACCGAAAGCGCAAGTTCCAATAACATCAGCGGTATAGCGTCCAAGTAAATTTGTTAACTCCAATTCGCCCTTATCAGCTGCAGCTACCCGCTCAGCCACAACGTTACGAAACTCAGCGCCCACTTTCACTACCGTCGAAAACATATACTTCATTTTGCCCGAAGTGAATGTGGGGGTTAATTTTTGTCTCAGAAGCCGCCATTTAGGCCCATCAATAAACACCAGATTACCGGTTAGAGGATCATCCCGTACGTTGTGAAAAAGTCCACGAGTATCGAAATTATTGAAATCTCTGACCAACACATTCTTAATGAAATCAAGATCCAGTGCCACAATTGATGGCGAAACAGTGAAATAGAAGCCCGCATATGGACCGGTTCCTTTGAATTTCTCATATATTGGATTGAAAAATTCAACCAAATGTTTCGTTTTGCCAAATCCTTTCAGGTTGCCCATGGGGAAATGCGGTTTCTCGTGCGGTATACCGCGTCGCCGCCAATAAGTTTGCATATATTTTAAATATAATATTAGCAACGTTATGCTGATAACAATTAGTGCAATGAAAAGAACCATTTCTGTTGTTGCTTCTAAGGTAATATTGTGTGCTCACACCTCAATATGTAGATCTTCACTGAAGAATTCTAATGCTCAAATGTGACTTTTTTTAGTTATTGATAAGCTAATATGAATGCTTTTTTCAATTAATTTATTAGTTTTTTACAACTGAAATTAGATTATGTCAAGTACTGTACTTCAGGGCAATAGAAAGTATAGATTAATATTATTATTTGAAGGATGGGGGGACCTGAAAGTCAGGCGCAGCGGCCCATAAGATCTATTGTACCAAAGCCTCAAGTAATGAAAGACAGAAAGATAAATAAGAAACCAAGGCTAGGGTAGCCTACAGTTTAGTTGGACCTACAGTTTAACGCCTGTTCCGAACGGCGGTAGAGACTGAAAAGCTAGTGAGAACATTTTTTTAAAGTCCGAGTCTTTGAATGTTAACCTTTACAGATTTAATGCGATAACATTTGATTGAAAGGAGAAGTCGCAATGTTGGCTAGGTCAATCAAAAAATCGATACAAGATCGACGTTGGATGCTAGCATATTGCTATCATAACTCATACGTCTGGATGCGGAACGCTGAAAACCAACCCCGAAGTTAGTTCTGGAGCAAACGGAAAATTTCACATAACCAATTTCACAATTTCCACATGTAATGGTTAATCTGTAGAGCCTTGATGAAAATTCGAATTGCCAAGTCATGACAATGAACTCCTTAATACCCCAACATACACTCAAGAAAAACCAATTCTCATTGTGGCTGGCGTAATTGAATTATTTATTTATTTGATTTGCAAACATTATCCATAAATTGTGAAATTTATTTTGAACCATGTCACCATGGGGCAAAAATGACTCGCTCATATCAAAAATCGTGTAACTTTGGTGTTTTTTGAGATAAAGCGATAAAATTTGGTAGTTAAAATGTTCAATCTTTGGGCTTTCTTATGATTTGTATTGTTGATAATAGAGGAGGTCATTTTATTTCCTTTTTTATAAATTTCAATATCTTGGCAACCCATAATTCACTAGAGAATTAAATAATGCCAACGTTATAGCATAATTTCTTTTGTCAATCTTAATTAATATTTATTGTAATCGTAATCAATATTAACCATTAGCAATTTGATTTTTAACCATTCAAAATTTATACGATCATCCTTGTAATCCGGACCGACCACAGTTTCTCTAAAGTAACCAAATGTTTTAAATAAATTTTGAGTTTATATTCTATTACTTTACATTAATTTCTAACGTTTATCTTGAAAGAATTGTTTTAGTTATATAAAAAATTAATAAGCAAAAAGCCTTGAGAAAATAAAATGAAGAAAACTCTGAGTGTGGCATTACACATGGCGGGAATGAATATGAAATACAAATAAAATGCTTAAAAAATTAGCTTTTCAAAATGGTATTACACTTGCATAAAATTGTTATAATAGCATCTGAAGGCAAATTCAAAAGTTGCTTTTTCTAATTCGCCATTGGTATTGGTATTCAATTGGTATTCAATCGTAAAACCTCAATGTATTAGCTATTGTTACATATTTAGTTTTTTTTAGACATCTTTTGGGCTGTCCCACTGTGCATCTGCCTGAGAAATCTTAACGCACAAGGAATAACAGCATAAGTGAATTTTTTGTCGAGCGAGTTTGAGTAGAAATATTCAAGCAGCGATGGTAATATTTTGGAAAATCTTCGATTAAAGACCGGACTTGTAGTTCGAAGAAGTATTTAAAAATTCGCAACAGTTTGCTGTGGTATTGATAATCCAATAAACCATGAATTTTATTTTCCAACCCAACTCAAGTTATGCTGTTTTTCCTTTTTCCCCCATTGAGATATCTAAAAATAACTAAGTCACATTCACTGATTATAATAATTATTTAAATGTGTATGGGTATGCGTATGCGTTTGTATCTTCTTTTCAATAATAAATAGCCATAGCTACAAGCTAATAATTTTCAGTTACAAACTGAGTGTTGAACTGTTAGCATTACAATCAATTAGCGAAGTAGCAGAAATGGCGTTGTTTATAGCACTACTCGTTATCAGCATAACGCTGTTCATATTTTATTTTAAATATTTACAAACTTATTGGCAAAGACGTGGCATAGCGCATGATAAGCCGGATTTCCCCATGGGCAACCTGAAAGGATTCCGCAAAACGAAACATTTCATCGATATCTTCTCACCAATATATCATAAATACAAGGGCACCGGCCCTTATGCCGGTTTTTATTTCTTCGTCGTACCAACAATAATAGCAATAGATTTGGAATTCATTAAGAACGTGTTAGTACGGGATTTTAATACCTTTGATACACGCGGAATTTATCACAACGTACGTGACGATCCTCTAACCTGTAGTCTAGTATTCATAGATGGACAAAAATGGCGCCATCTAAGGCAAAAATTAACACCCACATTCACTTCGGGCAAAATGAAACATATGTTCTCAACGGTAGTGAATGTGGGCACTGAGTTGCGAAAAGTTTTCGCCGAGCAGGTAGCCGCAGCAAACAATGGCGAATTAGAGATACTCAATATAGTTGGACGCTATACCGCTGATGTTATTGGTACATGCGCATTCGGCTTGGAGTGCAATTGCCTACGCGATCCCGATTCGGAGTTCATTAAAATGGGAAAACGTGCACTAACCGATACGGCGAATAGCAAGCTCGTTGACACGCTAATACACACCTTTCCCGGATTAGCATTGAAACTGAGAATGCGTACCACTCCTAAAGATGTTGAGGATTTCTATATGGGTATCGTGCGTGAAACGGTCGCATATCGCGAAAAGAATCATATCAAACGTCATGATTTTATGGATATGTTAATAGAAATGAAAAGTGCCGATGGAAAACCAGAGGAAGGTAAATTATCACTTGAAGAGCTGGCAGCGCAGGCGTTTATATTTCTTTTCGCTGGATTTGAGACATCATCGACTACAATGGGGTTTGCACTATTTGAATTGGCGAGAAATCCAGATGTGCAAGATAAAGCAAGACAAGAAATAACTGAAGCTTTCAAGCGTCATAACAATGAGTTCTCGTATGAGTTAATGCAAGAGTTGCGTTATTTGGAGCAGGTCATATTGGGTAAAAATCAGTGATTTTTAAACAATAATTATGAACAATTGACTAAATAAAATGCTTTGGTTTTTTTTTCTTTATAGAAACACTACGAAAGTATCCTGTACTACCACAACTCGTACGTAAATGCACAGAGCGTTATGTGACTGAGGATCCAAAATACAGTATTGATGCGGGCACTGTAGTCACAATACCAGTGCATGCTATACACTACGATCCTGAATTATATCCAGATCCAGAAAAGTTCAATCCTGATCGTTTCACAGAAGAGGAAATACGAAAGCGCCATACATGCGCCTATTTGCCCTTCGGTGATGGCCCACGTAATTGCATTGGCATGCGATTTGGCAAGATGCAAGTTTGTATTGGTCTTGCGTACTTAATTAAGGATTTCAAATTTATTCCAAGTGAAAGTCATCCCAACGTTGAGTTGAATGTTGAAAATTTCCTGTTAACTCCTAAAAACATATATGTGGTGGCGAAAAAGATTTAAAAAAAGAATTTGTAAAATGAAAAGAACTTAAAGTAAAGGTGCAGTGAAAAGTGTAAAAGTTGCCGTGATCGAGAAACTAAATAGAATAAATAATGAAAATTAATCAAGTGTAGTGAAGTTAAGCCAAAAACATTTTGTTCGCCGATATTTAAACAATAGCAGATGCGTTCGATTTACAACTCTATACTCGCTTAATTGACAGCTTGTGTGCTATATCGTTGTGAAATCGAACTCTTCAATTTCGTACAGTTTAAAAAGATTTCATCATATGAATATACTCTCTAAATAACTTTTACACTTTTCACTTACTCTTTGTTAAGTTTACCGCAGAATTTCTGCACATAATCAAAATACAGTATATTAACGAGCATAAACTGATTTATTTGTTTATAAATTTGAGTGTTTATTTGTAACTTTAAGCCTTGATTCCTATATTTAATTTATATTTTAAGAACACAAATTTTCTGCTATGTAGAAATTATTATAAACATAAGAAAAGTGATTTTCTGTCGAAAGAAAGTTGTAGGTGCATATGCTTTATGCCACGCCTATTTTTGTAAACCTACATTTTTCATACATGTGTGATTGTATGTAAAGAAACAGAACAGAAACAAGAAGCAAAACAAGCTTTTAATAATTATAATTGTAATTTATAATGTAAAACTGAAATTGTTATCCAATATCTCCAGAGATATACAAAAAGCAGTTCAAAAATAATGGGCATATCACGTCTATTTTCTGTAAAATAATAATTGAACACATGGGTGCAACACGCCCATTTTCCCTAAAATAATTGTACACACCGATAACTTATAATTAAGAAACGATTTGTTGAACAAATTTCTCTTCTAAGAAATAAATTTCTTAATTTATCATACAAACTTTTTCAATTTATGAATGTCAATAGTTTCCTCCGGTGAAAAAAAAACTCCAGTATTCTGACTCAGTACTGAGACATGAGGCTGTCAATTCCCTTTCAGTGCTGTACGAATAGAAATTGGTAATCATCTCAGTATACGATATGCTGCGAAATCCGAAGTCGGCTATCTAACTTACATCAATACAGGACCAATATTGGTTGGAATTATTATTTCGGCTTGCGGCCAACAGAGGGATACTGACAGCTAACTGCGGCCCGATTCCGAGGCGATAGCAAATTTATGTTAGTGTTTTCTTCCAATATAAATAAAAAACGAAAATACTTCACTTCAAACTGACGAATAATACATATCTCTAGAATATTATAAACACGCTCAGAATTAATTACTAGGTATCAATCGGCATTGATTTCAAGGAAGAGCAAGTTCAAGACTGAGTCCTAAGGGGCGAGTTCTTCACATTATAGCTCCACAGAAAATTTGTTAGATTGAAGAACTTTTTATTTCTTCCGCATCTAAGGAAAGTTTGTGGTGGTTGAACCGTCCATTATTTCAGTTGCTTCTATGGTATATTAAAAAAATTCTAAAAGACAGAAAATACCTAATATCCACCCCTTGAACCCTCTCATTAAACAACCTCTCGATCAACTACTGAAAATAACATGTGTGACTACATAAAATAGTTGACATCGAACCAGAGCTTACTTTTATCTAATCAATCGTGAAATATATTAATAAACTTGTTAGAGATAACATTTAAATAAATTTTGTTTAGGTTTGATAACAAATTTGATTAAACTCTTATCTAATAAATTTAAGTTTGATTAACGCTCATATTTTTACTTTCGACATTGTTGTTTTTTTTTTTAATGTTATAATTGTCAAATTTGTTAGTTATGTGCTCCTGTACTTTGGGGAAATATTAACCCTGAAATACTAACCTTGATTCATTAATATTTTTTAGTAACCAAGCCAACCGAATTAACCGGTAATTTTTTTTTTAATATTTTGTATAAACATAGAAAGTCGCTTATTGTCGATTGTTGAATTAAAAATAGTTTCTAAGCCGCTAGAGTTCAGGATCGGGCCAAAATGCAAATAATGCATAAATGGCGTCAAAACTAAAACTGCTTAGGGCATCAATACCTCTAAATCCGGCCCTGGTTATGTAAAAATGCCTATATTCTATATTCTTGCAGAAAATAATTTCATTTCATTTTTATTAAGACTGAATAAATTTTACACTCAATCTAAAGTTAGATTAAAGATTCTTTTTTCATTTATAACCAGCGGCTCTTTAACTCAAAAAACTTTTGCAGAGACGAAATCACTACCCCCTCTACCCCCTCCCCCCACTTCGTAATCTCTTGATCCGCTAGTGATTTACCTTTTTCATAACTTCTATACAGAAATATAAAATTAATTTTTGTATACTCCTTTTTATTTATAAAATAAATATCATTTGTTTCGAGACATTAGAGAGGGAGCGAGAATTTCCAACTATGCACTCTCACTAACTGTAAAATCCTCTCAATATCAACTCAGTTGAAACGGAACGCAGATATCGAAATTGCTCACCGGATTCTCTCAACACGCAAATATATATCATCTTCGGCGGCTAGCATAATGTTAGGTAACTTATATTTCATTGTTGCTGGAGTGCGATCGCATGGAGTAAATTTGAAGTTTTTTATTAGATAAGCGAGACCAATGCAAACTTGCATCTTGCCGAAACGTATACCAATGCAATTGCGGGGACCATCGCCGAAGGGCAAATAAGCGCACGATGGACGTTTGTTAATTTCCTCTTCCGTAAAGCGTTCAGGATCGAATTTCTCCGGCTCTGGATACAATTCAGGATCGAAATGCAATGCATATGCTGATATCACCACAACAGTACCCTTTTCAATATAATACTTTGGATCTGAGCACTCATAGCGTGCATTTGATTTGCGTAGCAATTGTGGTAGAATAGGATGCATGCGTAATGTCTCTGAAATTCAAGAAATCAATAAAAAAAAATCATGGATTAATTCTTGATCTTTACCTGCTATAACTTTTTGCATATAATGCATATCCTTTATACATTCATATGAAAATTCGTTGTTGTTACGCTTGAAAACATCATTGATCTCCTGCCTCAATTTATCCTGTATGTCTTGATGTTTTGCCAATTGATAGAGCGCAAAACCCATTGTAGTCGATGATGTCTCGAAGCCAGCCAAAAAGAATATAAATCCTTGTGCGGCAATTTCATTTAAACTTATTTCACCTGCATTTTTCATTTCGATCAATAAATTCATGAAATCATTACGTTTAATTTGATGCTTCTGCCGATATTCGACGGTATCACGCGTTACGCCCATATAAAAATCATGAATTTCTTGTGGTATTTGTCGCAAGTGTAGTTTGCGCCCCAAATCTGGAAAAACTTGCATGAAAGAATCGACTAACATATTATGTCTTCGCTCGGTGAGTATGCGTTTCCCCATTGTAACAAACTCAGCATCGGGATTCGTTAAACTATTACAATCCAAGCCAAAAGCGCATGAGCCAATAACATCAGCGGTGAAGCGTGACAAAATATTGGTCAATTCTAGCACACCGTTCTCGGCAGCATTTACCTGCTCTGTTAAGACCTTGATGAGCTCAGCGCCCTCTTTCACCACCGTTGGAAACATAAATTTCATTTTTCCCGAAGTAAATGTAGGCGTCAGTTTTTGTCTCAATACCCGCCATTCAGGTCCATCCAGTTGAAATAGATTTCCGGTAAGGGGATCATCTTTTTCATTATGATAAAACCCACGACTATCGAATTTATTGAAATCTTTTATGAGCACATCTTTGATTAAATCCAAATCTAAAGCCACCACAAATGGACGCACCATAAAATAGATGCCACAAAATGGACCGGTACCCTTGTATTTCCGATATGCTTCGATGAAAAAATCCATAAAATTTTTCGTTTTACGAAAACCTTTCAAATTACCCAGAGGGAATTGAGGCTTATCATGCAGTATGCCACGCCTTCGCCAATATGTTTGTAAATACTTCATGTAGAGTATCAGCAGCCATATGCTTATGAGCACAAGCGCAATGAAAATCATCATGGTGTTTTCGCTTATGAGTAATTAACTATGTAAAAATATTAATTTTAGTTAAACGTCAAAATCGCGTGTGTATACATCGATATAAATTGATTCACTGAAATTTCGTACTTCTAGTATAAGCCATTTATGAACAATAAATACATTCAAAGATATCTGCATACATACATAAATGTGCACATATGATTTAACAAACAATTTGGTTTTTTTGCTAGAAATTTTTATAATTTTTCGATTTTGATAATTAAATTTCGCAATGAATTGTAGGGATTGCAAGACTGCCCAGCTGACGAATATACTTTCTTATGTACATACAGTATCAAAAAACATAAAATAATAAAAATTTTGGTGTGTTCTTTATTAGAAAGAAAGATAAAGAGAGAAACCAAACATGAGTACGAAAAAAAAAAAACTTTTCTCTCTCCATGTCAAGAAATATAAAATAGAATTGAGCGCTTTTTGCAGCAAGTAATAACAAACTAAACAAGCAAAAAGCTCCAAAAAAAATAAAAAAATTTGTTTACTGCTTGTTAAAATAATAAAATAAAACCTGTTCAACTCGATATTCCATGCCTCCAAATTTTTGATTGTTGTTCATTCTCTTTATTTTTGTTTTCATTAAATCTTTATATTTTTTATAATGGTTCAGCTAAAAGTGATAATGGTCGCATTCCGAAACAAAAGAATATATAGGCTACCAGCCACCGTCTAAAAGTCACCAAACTGCCGCTAAATAAAAATAGTCTTTTGAGGCAACATGTTGGCCTGAAAGAGCAGAAAAGTAATATGATGGAAAAAATGGCTTCGAAATGCCAACAGTTTTGCGGAGCAGGAATTCACAACTACCCATTCAGAAGACACACACGCCACAGTTGCGCAGCAGCTGTATCTTCTGAATGCGACCAATCATGGTAGAATAGATTTAAAATATATTGATTCATAATGATAGTGCAAAATCTAATAATTGATAGTCTTTTTATGGATAAACAATTCAAAATTCAGCAACATTAGTAATTTCAGTTCTACTTTTGATGTCAAACTGAACGCAAGTGTTCTTCTCTATATGAATCATGGAGATCTTTATTGGACTGGCAATTATTATCCTAACACTAATAGTAGGATATTGGAAATATTTACAAAGTTATTGGCGTAGGCGTGGCATACCACATGAACCACCAAGTTTCCCAATGGGAAACTTAAGTGACTGGCGTAAATCAAAACATCTGATTGATATTATAACGCCGATTTATAATAAATACAAGGGCACTGGTCCATTTGTTGGCTGCTACTTTGTAGCATCGCCAGTAGCGATAGCCACAGATTTGGATTTTGTTAAAAATGTGCTTATAAAAGATTTCAATAATTTCGATGATCGTGGTGTCTTCCACAATGAACGTGATGATCCACTGACAGCAAATCTATTTGCATTGGATGCAAAAAAATGGCGTGCACTCAGGCACAAATTATCGCCTACATTCACATCGGGCAAAATGAAATTTATGTTCCCCACTATCGTCAAAGTAGCCGAGGAACTGGCGGAAGTCTTTAGAGAGAAGACAATGGCAGCTGAGAGAGGAGAGCTAGAAATAAACGATATCGTTGGGCGTTTCACCGCAGATGTTATTGGTTCGTGTGCTTTCGGTTTGGAATGCAACAGTCTACGAAACCCGGATGCTGAATTTGTCAAAGTGGGAAAGTCGGTGGTTATAGAGCGGAGACACAATAAATTAATTGATAATTTCATTGAAAGTTTTCCCGAGTTGGCCCGCAAGCTACGCATGCGGCAATTGCATCAAAAAGTACACGATTTTTATATGGGCATAACGAAGAATACAGTCGAGTATCGTGAGAAAAATAATATTAAACGGAATGATTTTATGAATATGTTAATCGATTTGAAGAATAAGAATGCCGACGACACAAATGGTTTAACATTTAACGAGATAGCAGCACAGGCATTTGTATTCTTTTTTGCTGGTTTCGAGACTTCATCGACGACAATGTCATTTGCATTGTATGAATTGTCTCAAAATCAAGTAATTCAGGATAAACTGAGACAAGAGGTCACGGAGATGTTCAAGAGCCACCATAACGAGTTCACTTATGAATGTTTGCAGGAAATGCGCTATTTGGAACAAGTTATATCAGGTAAAAAGTTAACTTTAACTTAAGCCTTGTATAGATTAAAATTTACATTACAATTTCAGAAACCTTACGAAAATACCCTGTGGTTCCACAGCTTCAGCGAAAGACAAATGCACGTTATGAGACCTCAAATCCAAAATATTATCTTGAAGCAGGTACTACCGTAATTATACCAGTACATTCAATACATTTCGATCCCGAAATTTATCCTGAACCTGAAAAATTCATTCCCGATCGTTTTTCCGAAGCTGAAGTAAAGAAACGTCCCACGTGCTCTTGGTTGCCCTTCGGCGATGGTCCACGAAATTGTATTGGCTTACGTTTTGGCCGCATGCAAGCTGCCATTGGCCTGGCATACTTAATTAAGGATTTCAAATTTTATACTTGTGACCGCACACAATCGAAATTGAAATTTAATATCGAAAATATTTTATTATCTGCTGAAACTGATATTTGCTTACGGGCTGAAAAAGTCCAATGAATTGGGATTTTTTCAAAAAACTTTTAAAGTTAAATAGTTCTGAGTACTAAATATAAGAGTATACAATATGAGCATTTATTTTGTTTTGTTAGAGAAATTTCTCTGAGATTATACCCACTTATTCTACAGCTTTACTTCGGGTGCAATTCAAAAGTTTTTCATTAATGGAAAATGCAACTTCAAAATTTGTTGTTCCATATAGATCTTCACTTCTCCGAATATTGTATTCACTAAAACAAATGTTAGCTTAATTTTTTTCAAAACTTTCATTGGCAATTTATTGAAAAACAGTAAGTATACCCAAAGTCTCAGGTTTTCACATTTATGTGAATTTAACAATTTCCCATCCATTTCTCCTCCAGCCATCTCTTCTGTCTATCACAGGGTTATTTAGTTATTAATCCTTTCAACTCCTAAATAGATTCCACTTTTTGGTACTAAAAATGGGCATTGCAAGTAATATTCCAATTTTACCGGCGTTTCTTTAACAACTGTAAATTTGTAATTCCTGAGCAATGAGACTAACCCAATACGCATTTGCATTTTACCCATTGCCATACCGATGCAATTACGAGGTCCGTCACCAAATGGCAACCAAGCTAATGGATGTCGTTGCTTTATGTTTTCGGCGTTGAAACGTTCAGGCAGAAATTTTTCTGGTTGTGGGTAGATATCAGGATCATGATGTATCGCTTCAATTGGAATGAGCACTAGGGTACCTTTGGATATATAGTATTTTGAATCTTCCATATTATAATCCTGTAGTGCTTTACGTTGAAGTTGGGGTACGATGGTGTGTTTGCGAAGAGTCTCTGGAAAATATATAAAAAAAAACAACTTACAACAAATATCATTTCAATATTCAAAAAGATTAGTGTACCCAAATTCTCATCCACTTGGTCTCAGATCCAGTAGACAAGAAGTATTTGTTAATGCAGCCAAAATTCATTGTTCTTTTTCCAAATAAAATAATACGGAAAAAGGTGAATTTATATAGAAGGTGAATTTATATAGAAGGTGAATTTACCACGGCAACAACAAGAGAGTTTTGTTGTTGCATCCATAATGGCGGGCGAAAAAAAGTAAACGAGCAATCAAAAGTAAACAATATTTTGACAACTACCATTGCTTACCACAAAAAAAAATTGAATGAATTGCTGGTAAAATTCACTTAGATACGGAACTTATCGATTCTCCCCTAGCTATTAGTTGAGCTCCCATTTAAGTTAAGAAAGTAAAGAAATTAAATATCTGAAAGAGTAAATTTCACTCAAGAATTTTGAAATCTAGAAAATATTGAGAACATGGAGGGATAAGTAACCACCATTTTGTATTCTTTAATAAAGGTGGAACAAAAATTATTCAATTCCAGGCTATTGCCTCCGCCCTTGTCCGCAGTTTATACTCACCACATATAACTTGATCCAAATAAGTAAGTGACTGCGAACATTCATAAGTGAATTCTCCATTAAACTCTTTCAACTTTTCGAAAATTTCTGCTCTCACACGCTCTTGACACTCTGGATTCTGTGCCAATTCATATAATGCCATTGTCATGGTGGTCGACGATGTCTCAAATCCAGCAAAAAAAAATAAAAACCCTTGTGCGACGATCTCATTCAAATTCAAAGCTCCACTCTGCTTCAACTCAAGCAACATATTTATCAAATCATTTCGCTTCACATTATTGCGCTCTCTATATGCAATAGTTTCGCACACAATTTTAAAATAAAAATCACTAGTACTATCAGGAATTTGCTTCAAACGTAGGAAACGTGCCAATTTCGGAAATGCATAGAGCAAACCATCAACAGCGCGATGATTGCGTGGATTGTCGAATAAGTTTTGATTCATAGCACGAAATTCAGTGGTGGGATCAGCTAGCGAATTACACTCCAAGCCAAAAATACAAGAACCAATAACATCAGTAGTGAAACGATCATATAAATCTTTCATTTCTAAGGTGACGACCGCTCTACAATGCTCTCCTTCAATGTTTGCTTTAACAATTTCATTGAAACGCTCTCCAATCTCATGCACAATTGGAAACATAAGCCGCAGTTTGCCGCTCGTAAGTGCCGGTGTTAATTTTGCTCTCAACCGGCGCCATTCAGCGGTGGGCAATGAGAAAAGATGCGCTGACAATGGATCATCGCGTTCGTTATAGAAGAAACCACGCTCGGAGAAATATTGAAAATCTTTTATAAGTATATTTTTTGCTAAATCTAAATTCAAGATGACTGCTGCGGCATCGAAGAGCATATAAAATCCGGCGAAGGGTCCTGTGCCTTTGAAATTTTCATATGCTTCACGAAATATATCCGCGAAATGTTTATATTCCATTACACCCTTCAAATTGCCATAGAAGAAATCGGGACGTTTGTGTGGAATGCCGCGGCGTTGCCAATATGATATTTGATATGTTATTAACAAGTAAAGCAGCGATAAAATCGTTAATAGAATTGTGATTAATATTACGATTAGTTGCAGCATGCTGATGCGTTTATTATTGGCTCTCTTTGTGTTGACGCTTTGGAGTGCAGCCGTAAACTGGTTGAGAAAAATTATTGTGTAATAAAATTAGCACAATACTCTTGTATTTATACAGCGTTTAAAAGCTTTTGTTAGTTAATGCATACTTGTGCGGTAAATATTTAAATTCAATCCAAAACCGGATCAAACCAAAAAAAAAAATTGGGGCCTAAATGAGTATGAGTTTTTGTAAGAAACTTTATTTCCATTTAAAAGTTAACAATTAAAAAAAGCAGACAAACATAACAAAATAAAAAAACGCTGCGCGTTATATAATTATTGTTATTTATTCTCATTGAGATCAATGTTTTCTTAATATTCCTTAAAATAAAGACATTATTTTAATATTGCAGCAGTTGGTTTCTTAACATCTAACGAGTCTTTAGATTAAATTGCAATTAAATTGTTGTCTTTGGTATAAGTTGTCATTCATCGATAAGCTTTTCATACACGAATTGTATTCTCTCAGTGATTTCTTTCTAGTTAATAAGAATAAAAAAAATAAAATAAAAAGCTTTCAAGTTTGTGTGGCGCAATTTAAACTCAGTCTAACATATCAGTTCAGTATTCCATTAAAAGATCAAATGATTGGACATATATAATTTAAAAACGCAAAGTTTTGGACTACCCAAAGTAAATCAGGAACATGTCGGTTTTAGCGTTTTTATTCTATGCGCTCATCGCTTTAGTGACGTATTTGGGTCTGAAATTACGAAAACGACTCAGTTATTGGAAATCAGTGGGCATCGCATGTGAAGAGCCCAAGCTCTTTTTCGGAAATATGACAGGAATCAGGACGGAACGTTCATTTTCTGAGATATCTCGAACTTATTATAACAAATTTAAAGGCACTGGTCCATTTGCTGGTTTCTATTGGATGCAAAATCCTACTGTATTCGTTTTGGAGCCTTCTCTCATTAAGCTGATTTTAATAAAAGAGTTCAATAAATTCAGTGGCCATGGTTTATTTAACAATGAAAAAGACGATCCACTCACGGGATCTCTTTTCTTACTGGACGGCCATAAATGGAAGAATTTGCGTACTAAGTTATCACCCGCATTTTCCTCAGTAAAAACGAAATTAGTCTTTCCCATTGTTACGAGTATCGGAGAGGAATTCGTGAAGATCTGTAATGCGAAGCTAAAGCAGAGTTCTGTAATGGAAATAAGCGATATGATGGCATGTTTCACCAGTGATGTCATTGGTACGTGCGCTTTTGGAATCAATTGCAATAGTTTAGCAGATCCAAATTCGGAATTCTTAAAAATGAGTAGACGTTCGCTAAAGGAATATCGACATGGTTTGCTGGGTTTTGTTTTCCGAAACACTTTTCTTGATTTAGCGCGTAAATTACACATGAAGCAAACACCGCAAGATATCGAAGATTACTTCATGACCATTATACGTGAAACGGTGGCACATCGTGAACAATCAAAAGTGAGACGTAATGATTTTATGGACACGTTGATTGATATGAAAAATAATAAAATAATAAAATCGGAAAATGGTGAAGAAATGACAAACATCACTTTCGGAGAGTTAGCAGCACAAGCGTTTTTATTTTTAACAGCAGGATTTGAATCTTCCTCAGCGACTTTGAGTTTTGCTCTATACGAGTTGGCGCAACATGAGGATATACAGCAACGTGTGCGCGAAGAAGTTGTTGCAGTGCTGGAGCAACACGATCAAGAGTTTACGTATAAATGCATGAAAGAGATGCAGTTTTTGTATCAAGTGATTTCAGGTAACATTTACAGTCTGAAATGTGTCGGTATTAAATATAACAAATCATTCTTTATTTTACCCACAGAAACTCTACGTCTTTATACAGTATTTCCTTTGTTAATGCGTGTATGCATGGAGGATTATGTCGTCCCCGGTCACCCGAAATACGCCATTAAGAAGGGAATGCAAATTTTAATACCCGCTGGTGCTATACACCGTGATGAACGTTATTATCCCAATCCAAATGAATTCAATCCGGATCATTTTTCACCGGAAAAGGTTAAGGAACGTGATAGCGTCGAATATCTGCCATTCGGCGATGGTCCTCGCAACTGTATTGGCATGCGTTTTGGTTTGATGCAGATTCGTGTGGGTTTAGCTTTATTATTAAAGAATTTTAAGTTTTCCGTTTGCCCACAAACACAAATTCCACTGAAATTGGATAAGGAAAATTTCATGATGTGCCCAAAATCAGGAATTCATTTAAAGGTGGAGAAAATATGAAATTGATTTGTATTTCTATTATTTTAATTTTCTCGAACTAAAGAATTTGGGAAAAAAATCATATATTTATATAACTTCTTTTTTTTTTGGCAATTGTTATCAATTTCATTTAAGTTATTATAACAATAAATGAGTGATAGAAGTTGATATAGCAAATGTACTGATAGCAAGCAAAGTCTAGCTATAAATAAGTTATTGCGATTGCCCTCAGTCGAAAATAATACTGCAAGAAATATTCAAATGAATTTATTTAGGTATATTATGTAATAAATCTATCATATAGTTTCCCTAATTGTGCTCAAATTTCTAACTCACTTTTGTCATATTTGAGCTGTTCCGAATTTTGACGAATTGCTCTTTAAATTTATTTAATGGAGAGCATAAAGAAGCCGGTAAGGACTGCATAAATAATGTGTTTTTGTACTTTTTTGTAGTTTTGTTTTGATCAGCATCATTCATAATATAAACGAACAAACAAGTTGAAGTTTGTTGTTTGCGGTGTAACTGAACTTGGACCTACTCAAAAGAATAACAAAAACAAATATGCTAACAATATATTAAAAAAGCTTTATATGAACTATAGATAAAAATGTTCTATACTTACGAAACTTTGTGCTTTTATTTTGGTACAGATACAAATAAAGAGAGTTATATCAGAGAGAGAGCAACAAACAAAGAGAATCACAAAACGAAACAATTAAGTGCTATACTGGGTGATTTAGTCCCGCTGGTCGTTACGAAAGAAAGTGGTAGAACAAGTCGAGACAAGTAAAAAAATCGTGGTAAGCGCAATTCTTCTTCTTCAATTGAGAATTGAAGATTAACAATAAAACTGTACCCAATGGGTACATGGACCAAAGTTTTTCTGGCCGAAATATACAAAATGAAAACCATTAAGGACGAGCGGGAACCAATGTAGATAGATCAAGAAAGTAACTTGGGAAAAAAATTGTTTTTGAACCTGGCTCAGGAACGGCTCAGCGACAAACATTTTTGCTCAAGTAATACGCAACGAAAAAAAATCGTAGTAGTTTAAAATTTTATGAAAAACGTATTAAATTTCCCCCCTGTATAAATTGAAAATTTCCTAACTTACGTTATACGAAAGAGGCAATTCATTAGTTAACTCAGTATTTTATTATGTTAAATGTGAGATGGCAGAAAAAAAGAGAGTCTAAGTTATCATATTGTTTTAAATAAGCTTTTACACAAATATTTGAATAAATTATATGTAAACAAATTAAAAATATCAAGTATTTATTGCGTACTGGACAAAAAAAGAATTGTGTCCATGCATGTTTACATTCAATAATAGATAACTACAAATATGATATATTTTTATTACGTAAATATTGGCGAGGGGGCGGGGGAATACATGCTTTTTGTGGACATTAAGTAAACACTTACTTTTATAAGTAAATCTGAAACTTTTTCCCATATTTTCATTACAGTTTTTCTATACTTAAATGTATACCATTTTCAGCACCAACTATAAAACTTTTCTTTGCATAACGCATTGGAATTTCGGTATTCTCATTAATATTAAATCTAAATTGTTTTAGTAAAAATATAACGCCAATTTGTGCTTGCAATTTGCCAAAACGCATGCCAATGCAATTGCGTGGACCTTCACCAAATGGCAAATAAGCAAATGGATGCCGTTTTGCTATTTCCTCGGGCGTGAAACGTTCTGGTTCGAATTTCTCGGGTTCAGGATATAAATCCGGATCATGATGTATTGAATCGATTGGTATGATAATACGTATACCCTTTTCAAATATCACATCACTATTTGGTACTTTATAGTCATTAACAGTTTGACGTACAAGGTGCGGTATGACAGAATATTTGCGTAGAGTTTCTGAAAGAATAAATTAAATATTTTATTAATAGGTATAGATTATACTAAGTTAAATAGGCTGCAATATAATTTATTTTATTTCATGCAATATTTTCCAAGCAACTTACCCGATATTACTTTCTCCAAGTAAGTCATCTCTTTGATGCTCTCATAGGTCAGTTCACAATTATGTTTATCTAAAACTTCCAGAATCTGAGCACGTAACGTCTCTTGTACTTCAATATTTAAAGCTAATTCATACAAACAAAATGACATGGTCGTCGATGACGTCTCAAATCCAGCTAAAAAGAATAGTAAAGCTTGTGCTGCTACCTGCTCCAACGTCAAACCATTGGATAGATCATCAATGCCATCAGCACTCACCAGTCCACCAACTTTATCTCTTAGCGCTTTTAATTCAATAAGTATATCCATAAAATCATTACGTTTAATATTATTTTTCTCACGATATTCCACAGTATCACGTACGACTTTCATATAGAAATCACTCACTTCATCTTTAAAGTTTTTCATGCGTAACTTACGCGCCAATTCCGGGTCATTAAACATAAATCCCTGTACTGCTAGCGAATGGCGTGGCTGCTCAGCTATGCTACGTCCCATTTGTAGAAATTTGGCGTCGGGGTCGTTTAAGCTATTGCACTCAATACCGAAACCACAACGGCCAATAACATCGATCGTATAACGTGCGCAAAGTTCTTTCGCCTCAAATTCATCGTTTTGCTGTTCCGCCATTGCCTTACAAGCTTCCGATAAATGTTCCCCAATCGAGACCATCGTTGGAAACATATAACGTATTTTACCAGTTGTAAAAACTGGCGATAATTTATGTCGCAACACGCGCCATTGTTCGCCATCAAGAAAGAGTAAATTACCAGTCAATGGATCATCGCGTACATTATGAAAGAGCCCACGATTTGAAAAGTCATTGAAATCTTTAATCAATATTTGTTTTATCAAATCTAAATCGAGTATAAATGCGGCACGGGTCATAAAGGTGTACACGCCCACAAATCGTGTTTTGCCCTTGAAATTTTTATATAAACGTTGATTGATTTCTTTCCAATGATATTTTCTGCCGATCCCCTTCATATTGCCCAGCAAGAAGATGGGCTTCTCATGCGGAACATTTCGCAATGCCCAATAGGAGTAATGTTTCTTCAGATAGAGATAAACAGCACCCACAACCGCCAAAACGAGAGTTAATGGCACAATTAACATTTTGATGGTAAATAGTATTTGATTTTGGATTAATACTTTATGATTTTTCCACAGTAATGTGCTCAGCTTCCGAATATTTGAAGTGTAACTGAGCCAGTTGCAATTTCTATTCATGTATTTATGCAATTTGGTTTTCAATTGCATTTGCAAAGCAATATATTTATTCATATTCATTCCAGAGCGAGCTTTAAATGCACTCAGTCATTTGAAGAGATTGTAGATTGCAGAGAACCGCATATTACTACTATCTTCTTCTCTCTCTCTCTCTCTCTCTCTCAGTAACAAAACTGCAAATATTCAATTAATTAGTTTATGTATTTTAAAATGAACTTTTGAAAATGTGTGAATGAGAAAAAGCATGCAACTTGCAGTTGAAATTTCTTGCTAGAAGGGATTACCAACCGCTGGTTGGATTCTTTATCGGCCACTATTCCTGTTCTAAACATTTGAAAATGGTTGACTTTTAAACTTTCTGTATAAAAAAGAAAGATGGAATTACAAACCAGATTTAATGTTTGTAGAGACCCCCCGTACAAACCCTCTTTTAGAATACTTTTATACTGCAAGCAGGACCGGATTTAGCATAGGGTCAGCGGGGCATCCACTAGTTAAGGGCATCCACCAATGCAATGTTGCTTTTCAAATAAAACGAAATCAGAAAAAATTTTGAAACAGTTGAAACGTGCTTTAAACAAGCCAAATGAAGTTGAAATTGCCATTATTGCTCGCCTATGCTATTTTATGCACGGAACAGGAAGAAACTGCGAACGGAAAATGGCTACGGCCGGGGCTGCGTTGATCTGTATTTACCCGCCAGCATATATGTCTTGAATATCAACTTTGGCATGATATACTCGAAAGATTTAATTCTACTAGCCAGAATTTACAAAGTTTCGACAAGTGTAGAGTTGTGAATAATTGTACCGCAAGCGTGTTTCCACAATCGATGGGTTCAAGTTATGCATTGAGATATCGAACATGTATACGCTAATACCCTTGGTCATTAGACAATTCCTTTCCTGTGGCTTCAAATAAATCAAATCCGTCTCTTCTTTTTCTTTTTCAAAACAATAGTTCATGAAAAACAGACTGCGATAGAGTATGAAACAAGATCGATTGACCAATCTGAGGTTGGTTAGATGGAGAGTTATATTTTTTGTGTTTGATATCATGACTACTTTTGCAAATAAAAAAACGCGTAAAGCTCCTCTAAATAAGAAATTCAGAGCGCTTAGAAATAAATACAATTATAAAAACGTACAAGAATTACAATGCAGTTTTATTTTTTCAAGATTGAAAAAATTTTAGAAATTTTTAGGGGCCTCCAAAACCCCAGGGCCACAAAATTTTTAATCCGGCCCTGACTCGTGTTAGCTATTTATTTCCATTTCCATTTAAAGACGTTGCCCAACTAAGGAACAATTTTTTTTTATAAAGTTCAATTTTTATTAAACCGTTTATCTTTATGAAGTAGTCAATTGCAAAAATTCATAAAAAAATGCTAAATAAATTTAATATTCAAATGGAATTCCCACTCTAATCTTGCCTTACTTTAACAAACTTTTCTTTTTAATTTTAAATACGTTCGACATGCAAATAGATGCCGCCTTCCGGTGTTATTAGCATTATACGCTCTTCTAAACCGATTGGGACAACTGTACGCTTCGACATGGTAAATTTATAGGTTTTTAATAAATTAATCAAACCAAAATCAAACCGTTCAGAAAAAATGACACCTAGAATCATTTTCTCACACACACACACACTCTCCCATGTACTAGACTTTCAAATAACGAACTGTTATGCAGACTAGCTACGATGGGAAAAAAACAACAACATAAGTGTATAGAACGGTAGTGGTAGTTTCTTTCAATATCTCTATTCAGTGAAGATATTTGGAATCAAATCCATAATTCTGGGTTATGATTTCAAATATTAGTAGCTTATATAGGATATTGAAAGATTAAGAACTACCACTAAGATCACTGATGAGGAATTGTGGCGGATTCCGAAACGGCCGTCTGATTTGCCCGTCTCTGTACACATTGTTGTTGTGATGACTACATTTGTTCATTAACCTGTTTATATATAACTTCAAATAACGAAATTTACATGAACTTAAGTCATGACTTTGAAAATTAACCTCTAGATTTAATTTTCATAGTCTCCTAAAAAACTATCATGAACTGATCGAATGGGGACCGTTCAGAAAAAATGACACCTAGAATCATTTTCTCACACACACACACACTCTCCCATGTACTAGACTTTCAAATAACGAACTGTTATGCAGACTAGCTACGATGGGAAAAAAACAACAACATAAGTGTATAGAACGGTAGTGGTAGTTTCTTTCAATATCTCTATTCAGTGAAGATATTTGGAATCAAATCCATAATTCTGGGTTATGATTTCAAATATTAGTAGCTTATATAGGATATTGAAAGATTAAGAACTACCACTAAGATCACTGATGAGGAATTGTGGCGGATTCCGAAACGGCCGTCTGATTTGCCCGTCTCTGTACACATTGTTGTTGTGATGACTACATTTGTTCATTAACCTGTTTATATATAACTTCAAAAAACCAATTTTAGCCTGCATCTTGCCGAAACGCATGCCAATGCAATTGCGTGGTCCATCACCGAAAGGCAAGTAAGCGCATGGATGGCGCTGCTTGACTGCCTCCGGCTCGAAGCGTGTAGGATCGAATTTCTTCGGTTTGGGATAAATTTCAGGATCATGTTGTATGGCATGAACGGGTATAATAATGGATACATTCTTTTCTAATATGTGCGGTGTATTCGGTACAGCATAATTCTCTTTCGTCTTGCGTACTAAATGTGGTACTACTGGGTATTTGCGGAGAGTTTCTGGAAAAGGAAGAAAATAATTTTATACATTCGAAAATATTTTTTTATATTCTAAGCATTTTCTGTTTAAAAACTCACCTGCCAGCACTTGATCTAAATATTGCATTTCAGCGATCGCTTCATAGGTCAACTCCTCATTGTGTTTAGCTAAAACGCTTACGATTTCCTCTCGCAGCTGTTTTTGTATTTCCTCATTAAGCGCCAATTCGTATAGGCAAAATGACATCGTAGTCGATGACGTATCGAAGCCAGCAACAAAGAAAACAAACGCCTGTGCCACCATCTGCATCAATGTCAAACCATTTGATAGATCCACATCTTTGCCGCTCTCAGCCAACTTCTCATCTTTAGCTTTCATTTCGATTAGCAAATCCATGAAATCATTACGCTTAATGCCATTCTTAATGCGATAATCCACAGTGCGACGCACCACATCTACATAAAAGTCTATAGTGGTGTCAGGGAAGAATTTCATACGCAGTTTACGCGCTAGATCCGGATTCGTTAGCATAAACGCTTGCACGATTTGTGAATGACGGGGCAACTCGAAAACTGAACGTCCACGTCGACGAAACTCAGCGTTGGGATCTTGTAAGCTATTACAATCAATGCCAAAGGCACAGGTACCTATGACATCGGTGGTAAAACGTGCACATAAATCTTTAATTTCTATAACACCATCTTCGCTTTTTTGCATTAGCACATCACATGCTTTCGTTAGATTTTCTGCCACGCTTATCACTGTAGTAAACATATATTTCATTTTACCCGATGTAAACACTGGCGATAATTTCGTACGCATTGCACGCCATGGTTCTCCTTCTAAGCGAAAAAGATGCGCCGTCAACGGATCATCGCGCGCATTATGAAATACACCACGATCTTGAAAATTGGAAAAATCGCGTATTAATATTGCTTTAATTAAATCCAAATCCATAACAATCGCTGCTTTGGTAAAGAAGAAATATATGCCCGCAAAGGGCACCACGCCCTTGTAACGCTGATAGATACGTTCGTTGAGCTGCTGAAAGCGTACAACGCCCGATGTGCTGCCCACATTGCCGAATATGAATTTGGGTTCCTCTTGCGGTACACCGCGTCGTGGCCAATATGTATAGTAATGACGTAGGCAGACCCAAATTAAAGCAGCTATGATTAGCAGCGTTGTAAAGACAAACATTTCGGTTTTTGATTTGATGGTAGTCTGTGATTTGTATACGTGTTTTTAATTTAAATTATTACGCGGGAAAAACAATAAATTCGTTTGCAGTTTACTTTCTCAGGTACGATCACGTTCTTGTTGTGGTCGCCATGAATGTTTATATTGTACTGAAGTCAAAGCAGTGAATTTCTTTAATATTTATAAAAAGCATTTGTTCACTTGTCCACAAATATATTCATATCAATGTCTACTACA
The DNA here is from genome assembly GCA_963691655.1 of Toxonevra muliebris. Lineage (NCBI taxonomy): Eukaryota > Metazoa > Arthropoda > Insecta > Diptera > Pallopteridae > Toxonevra > Toxonevra muliebris. Next base: position 85,908,313 of record OY829328.1, on the reverse strand, counting down.
TGATATGCTTAGGGAATACATTCACGATTAGCTGAGTGGGTACGTACGATGAATAATTACTAGATTTTATGATTGATATCAGAATTTTTCATCAATAATTTCTAATACAGATAGTGGAAATTTTATTTCATTTATCTTGTCTCTGAATTTCACAATGTTTAGCAATTTCCAAAAAGTGAGTTACTGAGTAGAAGTTCTCTCTTTGAATGCCTGTGTTTTCATGTACTTACCTCACTGATTGATAGTGAAATTTTTTTTCTGCTTCAGGTTTATAGCAAATATCACGCACTCTACAATTATATTTTAGCTCACTAAATTCTCAAAGTAACCGCAGGCGGCAAATCTGGTGACGACCTTGTTAGGCGAATCAGGAAAACCAGATCAGCCTTTGGTCTAATGTATCCTATATGCAAACTGAGAACCTCCTGTTCAGGTCTAACTTACTCTAAATAATACTTTACAGCTGCTGTGCCTAGAAAAGTAGCTGAGCCTAAATTAGGTGACTTCAGGTCTTCATCTATCAGTATCTAAGGAATACATCCCAAATCTTCTGGTCTAACACGTATTCTCACTATACCAATAAATATTAAGAAATTGAAGGAATCTCGAATTTCGGTTATGTTTTTTAAAAAGGGTTTGTCGAATACACTAAGCCAGGTCTTGAAAGAAACTCGCATTTTCTTCCAAGTTCTGACTTCTGCAATGCCCGTTGTATGGAATGAGTTATCTGATCGTTTGTCCCTATCCTATGCATTCTCTTGTGAGTGCTGTCGTCAGTCTGGCGAAATTAGTGATCAGGTATGCATCTGGTTCTTTTACGATCATTGCGATATAGGTAAAAAGGATTTGCCATGTACGTTCTGCAAGAAACAGAAAATGAGAGACTATATTCAATATTAATTTGCTAGAGATGAATCCCGCCTTGCTAATTCATCATTACAATTAGAACCCAGATTACATCAATGTCTATCCTAAAATTTATACGACAAATCAATATTCATTCAATAGTCAACTATAGTGGTTAGAAACACTAATATATCTTATTAATTTATGTGTAACGCACCAGCTAGAAAAAAAATTGAAGTTTTTCAATGCTCTCACTTGATAACACTAACCAAATCTTCACTAAGAGATAATAACACATTAAACATGTAATATAGAGTGATATGCATACACTGAGAGAAAAAATCAACACAAAATTAGTTTAGAAAGTTATAAAAATTATTTATTCAAAATTACATAGACATATCTTGGATAACTTCTAGAGAAAGAGATCAAGGTTTCCCTTATTTTGTGGTAGCCTAAAAACTTCAAACTCAGAATAATTAATCAAGGTGCCTGAAAAAATTATGAATTAGCAAAAAACCCCAAATTCTGGGAGGACAAGCTACGTTATTGGTCTGTTCGGCTCCTGTGCCCTTCTGGCAATTTCAGCATACACAAATTAAAAAAGGAAGGTCACTTTTAAGAGCTTTACTAAATCCAATAACGCTTTTCATAAATTCTTTTTTAAGCTTAATTACCCAGAATATTAAGAAGTGTTAATTTCCTAACACCCAAACCCAACTATAGCCGGGAAAAGCCACCAAAGATTGTTCAAATGAAATTTTTTTGTGAACTACTTTAGAATAGAGATGGGCGCGTGAGTACTTTTTGACTCCCGCTCACGCATGATCATGGCTTTGAAAATACTACTCACGGGTTTTCACGCACGCGGGCATTTTTCAAAAAAAAAAAAAAAAATTCACGCATTTTGAAATTTTTTCAAAAAAATTCACGCATATTGACGCACGCACTTTTTTTATTGTTATATTTTTACTTATGTAAAGCTCATGCATGCTTACGTGAAAACTACGTGCGTGCGTGTTTAAAATTCATGTCATACGCCTATCTCTACTTTAGAAAGAAATATATTATATCATATTGCACCATCAGGAATGGTCACATCCATTGTCTAACGTTATTCTCTCTCTCAGTCCCTAAGGCACTTTCGAACGTTTCCTGTTGAAGGGGCACCATAAAAATTTGAGTACCAAAATCAAGTTCAACAAAAATTCTTGGCTAAATTAATTGAAAAATTTGAGAATTTATGAATATCGTTTATTATTCCTGAGATATTTTGTATTTTGAGTATCTGGTTAAAGAGTTCTAAGGAATAGCACAGGCATATAATTTTTACAATTATAATAATTTTTTCTAATATAGTTAGTCCACACTTAGTTGCATTAAATATTACGAAAAATTTACAAAAATGAAAAATAATACATATTAGTTTAGCCCTTCTTGCTTTCTCACAAGACATTCAAGATGCAATCTAAGGCCATGTTCAGCAGTTAAAATGAAATTTTTCTTTGACAACTTAATCGGCACTTGAGTATCTGGAGCTTTGGTAAATTTATAAAAATATAACAAAGAGATCAAACCGATTTTGGCTTGCATTTTACCAAAGCGCATGCCAATACAATGGCGGGGGCCATCACCAAATGGTAGCCAAGCGTGCGTGTGCCGCTTTTCTGCCACTTCGTCATCAAACCGTGAGGGATCAAATTTTTCAGGCTCTGGAAAGAGATCTGGGTCGTGATGTATTGCATGTGTTGGTATAATAATCGTAGTGCCCGCTTCAATAATATGCTTAGTATTGGGAACATGATAATCGGTAATGGCTTTGCGTATCAAATGTGGTAGTACCGGATATTTGCGGAGAGTTTCTGTTTGTGAGATGAGAGTTAAAACGTTTTTCTAGAATTTTATTACTTAAGTACATACCTGATAGAACCTGTTCCAAATAATGCATTTCATTCATTGCCTCATATGTCAAGACCCCATCATGTTTCTTCAAACCCTCTTCTATTTCGCGTCTTAAGCGATTTTGTATGTCTTCATTAAGCGCCAACTCGTACAGACAAAATGCCATTGTCGTTGACGAGGTGTCAAACCCAGCGACAAAGAAAACAAACGCTTGCGCTGTCATCTGTAGGAGCGTTAATCCTTGCGATAAGTCAATACCATCACCCTTTGCCGCTGCTTCCTGATCTTTGGCCATCATTTCAATTAACATATCCATAAAATCATTACGTTTAATATTATACTTAACGCGGGCTGCCACTGTTTGCTTGACAACTTGTATGAAAAACGCGCTTACTTTATTTGAAAAGAATTTCAAATGTAATTTCCGCGCCAACTCTGGATTTGTTAACATGAATGCCTGAACAATTTGCGAATGCCTTGGGTTGCCAAAAATGGAACGTCCACGCTCACGAAATTCTGCATTGGGATCTTCTAAGCTATTGCATTTAATACCGAAAGCACAAGTTCCTATGACATCGGTGGTATAGCGTGCGCACATCTCTTTCATTTCCACTACACCGCCGGAAATACCGCCGCGTTCATTGCAGCAAGCGCGTCGTAAATTTGACGCTACTGCCACAACGGTGGGAAACATAAATTTCATTTTACCTGACGTAAAGACCGGCGTTAGCTTATGACGCATTGCACGCCACTGTTCACCTTCGAGCGTTAGCAGATGACCCGTCAGCGGATCATCTTTAACATTATGAAATATTCCGCGATCATGAAATGTAGCGAAATCTTTTACCAAAATTTGTTTCACTAAATCCAAGTCGATAATAAGCGCCGCTTTCTTCAGAAAGAAATACATGCCGCAAAAAGGTGTGCTGCCCTTGAAACGCTCATAGATTCGCTGATTTATATCGCGAAAATGTACGCTCTGTCCGATGCCCTTTGCATTGCCTACCAGAAAAAGAGGCTGCTCGTGCGGCACATTTTGACGAGCCCAATATGTGTAGTGATAACGTAGATAATGCAGAAGTAATGCAAGAAATATAAATATTAAAGCTAGCACTATATAGTAAGACATGTTTCTTCTTTTCTTTTTGTTTTTGTTGATTAAATTTTTCTATTATTTTTGTTTATCACAATACTTAAGTTTTGTTTTATATGTATACAAATAAAAAAAAAAGCAAAATTAACTTCTGCCACTTGCTTTCACCGCTGGTAGTGTACTGAAAAAAAGTTTAGGAAGTACACAGAGCTTTAATACACAAACATATGGTTGGTGGTGTGAAAAGCTTTTGAATTTCAGTGTGTATTTTAAATGAGCATAGTATGGAGTGCGAAAATTACGCGCTACACGAAAATCATAGTTCATATTCACTTTTTACTCGCTTTGGCACACTGACATTATTAAACTAGCTTAACAAAGCTTTTGAGCTTTTGATTTTATGTCCAAAGCAAATGCATCATGGGACACATAGTAAAAGTGAAACAATGTAATGTAAATATATTAACTTATTTTTATTTCTAAAGGCAGCCCAAAATATACTAAATTTGAATTCGTACATACTTATATTTAAAAAAAAAATGAAATAGTTACTCAGTTTTCTATAGATGTCTGGCGTAATCAATTGACCAGATTCAATGAACGTGTGAATTTGTAAAGTGAAACACCATCCACGAATAACGAAAACAGCATCAACAGCTGTTTTTGGTAAATATTCGGTTTCAGACAGTATTATGAAACCCCATCTTTATATAACCATTATACCAATCGTTTCCGAATATAGCTAAGGGTCCATTTTTCATAATATACGTAAAAACAATGATTCAGAAATTCTTCGTTTCTGGAAAGTTTGTTGTTCGTTAAACTCATATTCAGACTACCGATGTGTTTAAAATTATGTATATATAGAAAGGGCAAACACTTTTGCTGATCCGCGTGTTGTTTGAAACGTATCGCTAAACATTTCGATAATAAATTTTCGCCGCCTTGGTGAGACGACGAAACTTTTATTTGAAAACTGCACACATTTTTGACTTATCCATGGTTTCACAAAAACTGCTCAACAGAAAACTTTTGCAAAGAAAAAACCAACCTTAACTTGCATAGGGAATATGACCAACAACTGTTAATAGAAAATATAGAAATATTTATTGCGAAATTAAGAACATGAGCAGAACTTCTTTCTGAAACTTGCGCTGACAACTTAGATCTCTTGCGGCCATGCCCAAATAAAACATACACATTGCACATTTTCATTTACTTTATTTTCTTCACTCTCAAGTGCATGCCACCCTGTGGCGCTACAATTAAACGTCTAACATTATATGTTTTTGGTTCTGCCGTTTCCGGAACTACTTCAAAACTATAACGACGTATAAGTAAAACTAAAGCGATACGCATTTGCATTTGAGCAAAACGTAAACCAATACATTGTCGTGGACCAGCGGCAAATGGCAGCCAAGTGATGGGATCACGTGTTTTCAACATTTCTGCAGAGAAACGTTCAGGATCGAATTCCTTAGGTTTGGGATATATTTCAGGATCCATATGTATACCAGTGTGTGAAATGAAAACAGTCATATTCTTTTCGATGACATATTTCGGATGGCCGGGCACAATGTAATCCTTCTCCGAACGGCGTATGAGTATGGGGGTGATGCTGTACATGCGGAAGGTTTCTAAGAGGCGAAACAAAATTATTTTAAAAATTTCATAAAAACGAGTACTAAGTAACTTCTACCTGCTATGACCTGTTCCAAATACTGCATTTCCAGCATACCCTCATATGTAAACTCTCCATTATTCTTCTCAAACAAAGCATTCACTTCTGCTCTCACCTTCTGCTGTATCTCCGCATTACGTGCTATTTGATACAGAGCCCATGTCATGGTGGCTGAAGCATTTTCAAAGCCCGCTTTAAAAAACGAAAACGATTGTGTGACCATTTGTGCGAATGTTATGCCGTCAGTATCGCGATTTTTCAATTCGATTAGTAGATTTATAAAATCATTACGTTGTATCTGATGCTTTTCTCTGTAGGCGACTGTCTCACCCACAATACGCATAAAGAAATCCTCGACGTCTTTTGTATTCCAACGCATACCCAATTTGCGTGCGATATTTTGAAAACTCATTTGAAATCCAAAAATTACGCCTGTATGTCTCAGTTGATTCACAGCTTTCAAACCCATTTCCCGAAATTCTGAATCACGATTCTGCAGACTATTACATTCAATGCCAAAAGCGGTTAGACCTATTAGATCCATGGTGTAGCGCGTAAAATAGTCTTCCATATCAATAATATCCGTAGCCAATAGTTTTGCATCGATAGCAGAAATTAAGCTTTCTCCCACCTTCAACGCCGTGGGAAACATAAATTTCATTTTGCCCGAAGTAAATGTGGGTGTCACCTTTTGCCTTAAATTACGCCACTTATCATCTTGCAACACCAGCAATGTGGCCGAGAGTGGATCAACTTCTTCGTTGAAGTAAATATTGCGATTTGTAAAGTTCGCGAAATCGGTAATTAATATTCTCTTTGCTAGTTCAATATCGAGCACTAACACCGCTGGTTTTTGAAACATAAAAAATCCACAAAATGGTCCAGTGCCTTTGAATTTTTTATAATATTTTTCAAATATCTCAATAACATGTTGTGTCTTTTGAAATCCGCGTAGGTTGCCCAGTAGCAGATGTGGTGATTCGTATGGTATTCCACGAGACTTCCAATAATTCAAATGTCGTTGTATCAGATGATAGATTAAGCTGCACAGCAAAACAACAATAGCGCTCAGTAACACCCACTGCATGTCCATTTTCTTTGTTTACTTTAAACCAACTTCATGTGGGGTTCTTCACTTAATACGTATTTATAACTTTTTTTGGGTTCCAAGACGCTTATGTTAATAACTGCTTTTGAACTTGATACGGTAATGGATTTTCAGTAATTTTTTGTTATCTTTAAATTTCATTTTAGGTCATAAAGATTTGGCCAATAATTTCATTTATTTTTAGGTATTTTAATCGGGTTCGGTATTATCTATGAGAAATTATGGTATGGGCAAACTTCCAAGTTGGGACAAAAAATACTTAACACACTTTTCTACAAGATTCATCTATCCATCTAGTTATTTATTAGTAATAAATATATTTAGTAATATTTCATTTCATTATCTTGAAACATAATTCATTAATTAATTCAAATTAGCTCCTGAGCTATAGTTAAATATTTATTTCATCTAATAATTTAAATTAAAAAAAAAACAGTTGCAACTTTTTACAGTATAGTATATGCTGAGGAATCTTGGTAATTTTGGTTTTCGTTAATACGTTGCCTAGAAGATGACTTCTATCGATTAATTTTAAAATTATATTACTTTGTTTCACTTAGAAAGAGTCAAATTGGGATTTATCGATACCATTAAAAAGAACAAGGAAAGGTTAGCAACTTTTTAGCGGTGAAAATTTTAAGAAAACAGGAAAAGTATACTAATCTTTTGTGATATTTTCCGACAACTTTTTTAAAATCCAAACACGCCGAAAATTTATCAACTGATTTATTTTTAATTTCATTTATATCCTCCTAACACAGGTTCAAACAGAAAAAACTTCATCCAAATCGGAGAAAGAGTTTTCGAGTTGAAAGAGGTAAAGTGAAGGATATTTACACATGCTTAATATTTTTTTGTTAAAAAAATTAATCACAAACAAAAATTATTTTAAATTGCTGGGTATTGATGTAGAGTGCTCGCTATCACTATCGTTTTTCAAAATCCGCTAAAATGAGGAATAAACGCGTATTTTCTTTAAAAAAAAAAGGGTTAAATTTGTTTCCTTATAAAAGTGCGAGAAAACTCAATGCATTTAAACTTTTTCACTACTACAGGCACACATCTGATACTTCTAGTCAAGAAAATTTCTCCGTTTTTTTGAAGATATTTTAAATTGAAAAAAAACGTGTTTTCTTTTTTCCGCGTTTTAATTTTCAAAAAGCACTAAAATCAGCTGGAAAAGCGCTGAATTGGCCACACTACATGCTACCAACAACTGCTGAGCAGGAAAGTGCAGGACTCAGAGTGTAAAATAAAAGACGGACAAAGAGAGCATTTCGGATTCTCTTCGGTAGCTAGCGACTTATATGCTGATCAGTGATGCCAGTTCGAAGGAAATTTCCCTTTTTGAAGTAATTTCTGCTTCCATTTTGAGCAAAAAGGAAAAAAGGTATTTTTTTACTGCTCCGAAGAAAAAAAGGGAATTGCTGTGTCATAAAATCAAATTTCCTTGCTATACTGGAAATTGATTAACAACGATGACAATTATTTATGGAATTATGTTTTGACATTGCCATACTCGAATCCCAAGTCCGAGCGCATCTTGTCTCTCATTATAGCGAAGTAGATTAGGTAACGACATAGTCAACAGTAGTAGCAGAAATATTATTTGTAGAATAAGAAGTTTGTTTTCAGCTAAAAATTCAACTTGTTTTAATTTTTTTTTTTTCATAACACAAAAAAGCTGTATTTAAAAAATTAATAATAACAATAAATTGAGGGTGAAAAAATGTGATTGGGATCAGAGTATGCTTGTTGGATAGCGGAAGTGATCCAGAGTACTGCGGTTAACTCCAGTTTGGGCACAATGTGAAATTTTTTTTTACGCGGTTCTAAAGTTTCTCCTAAAACATATGACTAAGAACTGCTAAAAGAAGATAGCAGAAATATTTATTATGAAATGAAGAATTTGAAAATTTGAAGTCTTGCACTTAGTACTTGTGCTAACCACTGAGACCTTCTGCGACCACGCTCAAATAAAAAAAAAAAACATTCTACATTATATATTCATTCATTTTATTTTCTGAACTCTCAGGTACATACCACCTTGTGGCGTTACAGTCAAACGTCTAACATTATATGTTTTTGGTTCTGCCGTTTCCGGAACTACTTCAAAACTATATCTACGTATAAGTAAAACTAATGCGATACGCATTTGCATTTGAGCAAAACGTAAACCAATACATTGTCGTGGACCAGCGGCAAATGGCAGCCAAGTGATGGGATCACGTGTTTTCAACATTTCTGCAGAGAAACGTTCAGGATCGAATTCCTTAGGTTTGGGATATATTTCAGGATCCATATGTATACCAGTGTGTGAAATGAAAACAGTCATATTCTTTTCGATAACATATTTCGGATGGCCGGGCACAATGTAATCCTTCTCCGAACGGCGTATGAGTATGGGAGTGATGCTGTACATGCGGAAGGTTTCTAAGAGGAGAAACAAAATTATTTTAAAAATTTCATAAAAACGAGTACTAAGTAACTTCTACCTGCTATAACCTGCTCCAAATACTGCATTTCCAGCATACCCTCATATGTAAACTCTCCATTATTCTTCTCAAACAAAGCATTCACTTCTCCTCTCACCTTCTGCTGTATCTCCGCATTACGTGCTATTTGATACAGAGCCCATGTCATGGTGGCTGAAGAATTATCAAAGCCTGCTTTAAAAAATGAAAACGACTGTGTGACCATTTGTGCGAAAGTTATGCCATTTTCGTCACGATTTTTCAATTCAATCAATAGATTTAAAAAATCATTACGTTGTATCTGGTGCTTCTCTCTATTGGCGACTGTCTCACTCACAATACGCATAAAGAAATCCTCGATATCTTTTGTATTCCAACGCATGCGTAACTTGCGTGCAATATGTGGAAAACTCATTTGAAATCCCAAAATAACGCCTGTATGTCTCAGTTGAGTCACCGCTTTCAAACCCATTTGTATGAATTCTGAATCACGATTCTGCAGACTATTACATTCAATGCCAAAAGCGGTTAGACCTATTAGATCCATGGTGTAGCGCGTAAAATAGTCTTCCATATCAATAATATCCGTGCTCAACAGTTTCACATCGATAACTGCAATTAACCTTTCACCCACCTTCAACGCTGTGGGAAACATAAATTTCATTTTCGACGAAGTATATGTGGGCGTCACTTTTTGCCTTAAACTACGCCACTTATTATCTTGCAGCCTTAGCAATGTGGCCGAGAGTGGATCATCTTCTTCGTTGAAGTAAATATTTCGATTTCTAAAGTTCGCGAAATCGGTAATTAATATTCTCTTTGCCAGCTCAATATCGAGCACTAGCACTGCAGGTTTTTGGAACATATAAAATCCACAAAATGGTCCAGTGCCTTTGAATTTTTTATAGTATTTTTCAAAAATCTCAATAAGATGTTGTGTCTTTTGAAATCCACGTAGGTTGCCCAGCAGAAGATGTGGTGGTTCGTATGGTATTCCACGAAAATTCCAGTAATTCAAATGCCGATATATCAGATGATAGATTAAGCTGCAGAGCAAAACGGCAATAGCGCTCAATAGCGCCCACTGTACGTCCATTTTCTTTGTTTACTTTTAACCAACTTCGTGTGGGCGCTTCACTTCATAGGTATTTATAACTTTTCTTTGGATTGCAAGGCCCTAGTATTGATAGCTATTTTTAAACTTGATAAGATATTGCGTTTTCAATAATCTTTCATTTCCTAAAGATTTAATTTTAACGTTCAATAATTTAATTTATTTTCAAGTATTTTAATCTATAAGATATAATGGAAATGTTGTTTTAAAAATGTCAGCGTCACTTCCGTACTGATTTAAAAATATTAATTAGAAAAATTACACTGCGCAAACTAATTTCAATTATTAAAACCAAATTTAAATTTAAAGCACTAAGGACATCGCGACTTGGTGCCCCTCAAAACCTTTAGAATTTAATCAAACACAAAAAGAAATAGATCTCGCACAAAATATCTCTTAAGGATTGCACAAGAAAGTTGTGCTTCAAGCGATGAACTAATAAATCCGATGCGAGCAATTTTTATTGTACATCAATCGTATTAATTAATTATACTAATTTGTTTCGATCTGAGTTGATTCTATCTAGAATGATTTCACCTAACCCGATTTCATCTCTTAGTTAATTTTATTTCATTTGATTCTATCTTATGTAATGCCATCAGAATTAATTTCATCTGATTTGATTCCATCCGTCTTGAGTTGAATTCATTTAAGTTGGTTCAATCTGAGCTGATTTCATCTGATTTGATTTGATTGCATCTGAGTTGATTTCTTATGATTTGATTAGAATTCATCTGAGTCGATTTCATTCGCTTTATCTGCATTGATTTCATATGATTCCGTCTGAATAAGATTCAGCTGACTTGATTTTAATTGAATTGATTTCTTTCGATTTGTTTCTATTTGAATTATTTTATTTTTTCTAATTTAATTTCATCTGACTCTCATTTTCCAAGTTGTTCTTGTCTGACTTTATTTTGGTTGGTTTGGCTTGCTTTCATTTGACTTGTAGTCAAATGTCTGGATATCATCGGATCTGATGTCAGCGGGCTTAATATGACCTGATCGGAAGTCATCTGACTTGTTTTCTGACTTGCTATCTGACATGAATCCATCTGACTTATTTTTTTCTTTCTTTATTTCATCATGACTTACATCCGATCAATTTCACTCCATTTAATATAAAATCATTTCATCTCATTTGACCTCGCTTGCCTTTGCCTGATTTGGCTGCGTTTAATCTCAATATAAAGCAAATTCCCTAACTTTTAGTTATTTAAATAATCTCACTACATCTCATCACTTTTACATCACCCTAACCCCAAAACTAAACGACCCTGAAAAATAAATATTTAAACTTTTAGATTTTGACAGTTTTTGTATTATTTATCAATAGTTCTGTATCTCAATATTCCACAACACAAAAATTAAATGTAAGTTGCTTATCGCCAAGAGATCGCCTCGATTATGAATTTCCAACTGGGTTGGTTAGAAATACAATCAATAGATCTATCTCTAAATTTGTTTCTTTTTTTATTGTAGGTTCAAAGATTCTGTTTCTCTCAATATGATATTTTCAAAAATGACTTAAAATCATCAACGCCAAAAGCTTGCACTCTTACGCTTACACAAAACACTCTTAAACGCTTCGAACTAACCATAATTTTCCATTCTCTTTTAATCAAAACTAAGACCAAAAAAGCATTCAATTGATTGTGAAAAATTTAGTCTCACCACAACAACAGTGGAGTGAACAACACCACACGAATACAACAAAGCTCAAACGCTACGATGGACTATTTTCAGCTTTTATTTATCACGCTATTAATGCTAATCGCTGGCGTCTATTTATGGCTGAAGCAACTGCAAGTTTACTGGAGCAAACGTAATATACCCAATGAACCAAAATCTTTATACTTTTTTGGACGCAAACAACACATAGCCTACTATCTACAAGAGCTCTACACGCGTTTTAAGCGTACCAACCGCCCATTTGTGGGCATGTTTTTGGCATTTTCACCGGCAGTGCTGCTACTTGATTTGGATTTAATTAAATCGGTATTCATAAGTGATTTTGAGCATTTTCCTGATCGCGGTTTCTATCACAATGTACGCGATGATCCTCTATCCGGGAATATTGTACGCCTAGAGGGTGAAGCATGGAAACGTTTACGTACGAAACTGACACCGACCTTCACATCAGGTAAAATGAAATTTATGTTTCCCACAGTGGTAGAAGTGGGTGAACGTTTCGTGGAAGTAATGCAGGAGTTGCTACAATTGAAGACCGACGGAACAGATCAGCTGGAAATACGTGATTTATGTGCGCGTTTTACCACTGACGTCATTGGAACCGTAGCCTTTGGCATTGAATGTAATAGTTTACGTGAACCCAATACCGAGTTTCGCATGATAGGCGATAAAGCATTCGGTTGTTTCAATCCGATTATTGAAGCTTTGGGTACTAGATTCCCGAAAATATTTCATAAGCTACATGTAAAAGCGTTTTCACGTGAACTTATCGATTTCTATAGCAGAATTGTTACCGAAAATATTGAATATCGTGAACGAAATCAAATAAGACGTAATGATTTTTTGGATATATTAATTCAGTTGAAGAATACAAAACAAAACGATGGAGATGTTGGAGATTTTGCATTGACCTTAGAGGAAATTATTGGGCAGGCATTTGTATTCTTCATTGGCGGTTTTGAAACAAGCTCGAGTACTATGTCTTTTTGTTTATATGAGTTAAGCCAAAATCAAGTAGTGCAAGAGCGAGCAAGAGCAGATATTTTGAAAAGTTTGAAGGCTCATAATAATCAATTGAGCTATGAGTGTCTGAAGGATATGCAGTATCTGGAGCAAGTTGTGATGGGTATGTTAAATAAATAAAGGAACTAGAAAATATAAAAAATTTATATATTCCTTTCTTTCACAGAAACTCTACGCAAATATCCCGTCGCACCCACCCTGAGACGCATTGCACGCAAAGACTATCCAGTTCCTGACACTTCATTTACCATCGAGCGTGGTATAGCGGTACTCATACCAGTTTACGCTATTCAGCATGATCCTCTTTACTATCCAGAACCGCATAAGTTCGATCCGGATCGTTTCTCGTCGTTGGAAGTACAAAAACGTCCTGCTATGTCGTATTTACCTTTTGGTGCGGGTCCACGTATTTGTATTGCTGAACGTTTTGGAAAAATGCAAGTTTTAATTGGTCTTGCAATGTTGCTGAAGAATTTTAAGTTTACTGCCGTTGAAAAGACACCAAAGATTTTGGATTACGATAACAAAAATTTGAGAATATTTAGCGTAAAGGGCGGCATTCATTTGCAGGTGGATAGAGTGTGATTTATTTCATTTATGATTATTTGCTTTTTTACAATTGTTTGTAGGTGATGGAAAATTTTTAATCTCTTCTTAATCGTCGTGTAGTACATCAATTTATAAATATTATGTGTGCATGTATGTATAGTTTATACCTGTGAACTTTGATAAATTTTATTGGCTTTATGTTGGAAAAAAAATAACGAAAAATATATGAGCTTTATAAAATTCAAAAATAAGTAATCTTACGAAAATTTTAGTAAAAATGAGAAGGAAATATATAGAGAAATTATAGGCTGAATGCTTCTTAATACCAGTTGATTAGCTGACTCGTTTTCTGACCACATAAATCAGCAGACAAATTCGAACACAGAAAATTTGAACAGAAAATTTGAAAGCCAACCAAACTTCCATATATCTCTATTTCTCTCCTTTCGTTGAGAGCCTAAATTAAGTTACTCACACATTTCTTAAAAATTTCCAATGTTTTCAAATAATTTTTATAATTTCTTCATTAAAACTTTTATTTGTATTCATGCTACAATAAGTTCAAGTAAATACTCGTATTTATATAGTTTTTAAATATGTATATGTAAAAGTATCTATCGTTTTCTTTTTAATCATTTATAATTTTTATTTAGAACAAGTTAAAACATTTTTATTTAAAACCTTTATATTTTATATTATGTAACCAACATTGTGGTTTAACTATGATTAATTTTTCAAAACGTTAGTCTGAACAATTTTTTGATTTTTCTTCTTTTTTTTCTCATGAAAAATACTTACAAATAATTAATTATAAAGTTTGTTTTTACTTCTTACCATTGTGTAAATAAATCGTTTCATTGTCGTTTTTTTATTTTTATTTCTCTTTAATTCTGATATGATTTAAAAAGTACATGTAGTAATGCAGCTTAATAATGTATTGTTGTATGTGCAACTATTGCAATATTCAGCAATTCATTATTAAGGCGTTATACATTTAAGCGTTATTTTTTGTGTGTAGTTAGTAGTAAAAACAGGTGTTAATATTAAAACATAAATTAAAGAATACATAATTTTTTGTTTTTCTCTTATGGGTTTTTTAAATTAAAATTATTCAAAATATAAATGTATAGTACAAGCTGTGCTAAAATAAATAGTTTTAATTTTGTTTTATTTTATTAAAGAAAGGAAAAAAATGCTTTGAAAATAATTCTAAATAAAACTATATTTTAAATTTATAAATAATTTTTTGATTTCTCTTTTTGTTATTACTTTAAAAATTGTGAAAAATTTCTTAGCATAATAGCAGTGTAAAGTTGATTTAACTTTAATATTCTAAACTTTCAAATAAAAAAAGGTTTAGAAAGCGTTGAAATAGCTTTTTATTTCAAGCAAATCAAAGAATATGTAAAGCTTTTTCGCTTAAAACAAACACTGTTCTCATTTTAATTAAATTACGCTCATTTTCATTTGCTTGCATTCCATGGGTTAATGATTTTTCACCAATTTGACTTCTCAGAGCAGAATTTACTAACTGGTTCTCCTGCTCATTTCTCCTGAATTGACGTGTGCAACAGTTCAATTTCTTCATTGTTTACCCTCTCTTCTTCTATGCAGTACATATTCTCTGATATTGTGTTAAAATTTGCGTCAGAAAGCGTTGCCATATGTGTCTAATTGCAAGCTGCTTAAAACACATTGACAATTTAGAAGAAATTGATTCATTTTAAGTTCTTTCTTTGTTTTTAGATTTATTTTAATTTCATTTTATTAAAAGTGGAAAAAACTTTATGTTTTGATTTTTCTTTTATTTAAATGGATGGATTATTTTTTCCTGTGCATTAGAAAACACTTTTTACTAAGTAAAATGTTTGTGAATAAGCTTGATTGCTTTTTTTAAGTGTTTTTATATTTTAGATCAAGTTTTTGAAATTTTCAAAAGTTTCGAGTTCGTTGCAAAAGTGCTTGATAATTCATTTTAATTGACTTTTGTGTTTTTTTAAGAAATATGGAATGTGTTTTTAAAAATTTTCTTGATTGATATGGTTTGCTATATTGCGTTTTGTTTTAACTTTTATAAAATTAAATAAACTACTTAAGTTTTCTACTAAAAAAAATTTTGTTTTTCTATATATTCTAAATGCCAAATATATTATAGCTCGAAAAAAATCTACTTAAAGTTTGTTCATCATTGGCTGGTATCAAGATCACCATCATCAGCGTAATCTACGTCAATCATCACAATCTCATTATCATTATCTCTAATCTCTATAAATTATGGCAAACGTTTTTCATACTCATACACGCGAATTTACTGTGATGGTTGTCGTTTATGTTGACGCGGTGATAAAGTTGGTGTACGTGGTGGTTCACCACGATTTGGCATTTTACTACGTAACATTTGTTCATGTACATACAGCAATAAACCGATATCACGATGTCCTGCTTGCCATGCAATTTTGAATGCAGTGCTACCGTCCTGTAAATGAAATAAATTAGCAATTTTATTAGTATTTTTATAAATTGAATCTAAGCATATTTAGAATTACCATATCTTGTATTAAAGAATCACAATCGGATTGTGATAATAAATGCTTTACTATATCTATGCGTCCATGTTCGGCGGCACACATCAATGCCGTACTCCCATCTTCATCTTGTATATTAATGTCAGCACCGGCAGCCAATAACATTTCCACCATATCGAGATTACCATGCGACACAGCGAGCATTAAAGCGGTCTGGCAATGCTGTTTTTATTTTTTGTGGTGAGTGGATTAAATGGAGAGAAATGAGAATTAAATGTGAAATGAGAGGATGTTGCAGTGTTGTTAACGTGAGAAAGTTAACAAATAAGCCACAGAGAGAATAAGAAATAAAAATTATATGTGCAGTAATAAGAGAGAAAACAAGAAAAAGGAAGGTATAAACAAAAAGAGAAGAGAGAAAGAATTAAATAGCAAACGAAAAAAAGGAAATAAAGCAGGAATAAGGTAAAGAAAGGAAAGATAAAATATGGAAAGATTAAAGATTAAAGAGAATAGAAAAAAACAAGCAACAAATGAAATAGAAATGGATCAAAGAAAAAATTAAGGAAGTGGGAAATAAATCAAGTGAAGAAGTATTTATATAAGAAACAGGATAGAGAATCAAATGAGTAGACAAAAAGAAAGGAAATTAACAAAACAAAAGGAAAACAGGAAGGAAATAAAATATAAGAAAATATATGATGAAAGAAAGAGAGAAATCAAAATTGAAGTAAACGCGATAAAAATAGAAAAAACCCGAAAAAAGAAAGAAGCAAATCAGGAAAATAGAAAGAATAACGAAGGAAGAATGAAATGGTAACGTGAAAATAAAATTGAAAAATAAAATAAAATGGCAAAAAGCAAACCAGAGGAGAAAAATAAAACAAATCAATTAATACAATTTAATTGAAAATTAAAAGTGACAAGTAAAAAGCAGCCAAAGAAAAAAGTCATAGAAAAAAAAATGCAAAAAAAAAAGATGGAGACAAATTAAAGAGAGATTAAGGGAGAAGAAGAAAGTTGAAAATATATATGTATGAGTTGTAATAAAATTACAAGAACATAAAAAAATGTGAAAGTGAGAAAATGTTTGCGAAAAATACACCACCATTGCGATAATAAATAAAGCGAAATTTACAAAAATATTTATATTGTATATAAAAGCAATAAATAACAAAAAGAAATAAGAAGAAAAAAAGTAGAAAAAGAACATGCGAAAACGAAATTTTAAAAATATGTACACCCACATTTGGCCGCATTATTATTATGGCCCCTACCTACCTTTTTAGCGCGTATATTGACATCGGCCATCTGAAACAGTCGTTCAACGACCGTACGATGTGCAGCATTTTTCAATTTTGCCAATGATACGAGCATCACGCACGTGTATCCAGCATTATTCATTTGATTTACATTGCAAACCTTTGAATCAAGCAATATGGATACAACATCGAAATTGCCATGCGAGACGGCATAATGCATTGCTGTGTTGCCCTACAATGAGAGAGAAAAAGTTGTAATTCATAAAAGTGGCTCTAGTAAGAGCTTAGTACTTACATTAACATCAACCATATTAACACAATATTCCAACATTGGCACTGACATTTCCTCGAAACAATCCAAATAATCTTCAACTTCATGTGGATTTGCTTTATCCGTGCTCGAGATACGAAACCATTCTTGCTGTATTGTTGCCTTGGCTGATTTTAAACTGGACGATGAGAATGGCTTGGCGCCCATTTTCTTCAATAATGATTCGTTGATTATTTTCAAAGCGGCTAACATTTCTTTGGGTGGACTTATTCTATAAAAAGAAAAAAGTTTAAGTTTAATCAATTTTTAGACCTAAGTTAAAAAAAAGTTCGAACTTACTTTTTTCGCGGTTCTGCTTCAACCATTGCCAACTTTTGTAGTAACGCCTTGGATGGCGCTTTCTGTGACTGTGCATCACTGGCTGCTTCTTCTTTACCGTTATCTGCTTTTTGTTGTACACCTTCAATTTGACTAGACTTAAGCGGTGATGGCGTCTTTCGGCGTGCACCTTTCGAAACATCTGGCGAAGATTCCGTTGACTCAGTTGATTCTTTTAGCTTTTCATTAAATGAACTCTCCAGTGATTTTAAAGGAGAGCCATCTTTTTGCAATGGTGCTGGTGAAGCATCACGTGACCAACTAATACGCACACGTGTCTCTTCCTTCACAATCAAATCATCAACTCCAGCATGCTTAGGATCATAAGTTTTCGTTGTTGTTCCTTCTGGGGCGAAAACTGACTCCAATTCTTCAGCACGTTTTAAGCTGGCATTTGATGAGCGACGAGTGTTTCTCAGTTGGCCAGTCGGTTCAGTTATGAAGCTTTGTGTTTCACCGGAGCATTCAATTGATTGGTGGAAGCTGGCTAGTGTTGGAGGTTTCTCATGTAGGGAGCTGAAAATGTGTGGGAAAAAACCAACAGATAAATTAGTTACTTATCTACTCGATAAACTTAAGTTCACCTACGTTAGCAGTAATGCTGAGCAGCCACTTACTATCAGCGGATAGCAAGTGAAGCTACTAAGCCCCGAGAACATTGATTAATTGCTTCTTTTTTTTGGATGAAGTACACTACACAAAACTTTCTTTTTCGCACACACACAAAGTTCTTAAACAACAAATAAAGCTAATTTTCTTCTTTTTTTTTTCTTTTTTTTGTGCAAAACTAAAGTACATAAAAAAATTACAAAAAAAGAAAAACCCGCCGCAAAATAAACTCAAGCTAAGCGAAGCATTCGTAGTGTTTATGTGCGTTAAAAGCAAATGCGTTACTAAACCTCACCAAAAGTAAAGAATACGGTGAAGGTCATTGCAGCCTATTTTTTCTGCAAGGATTTTCCAAAGCGCATGCTTAGAATCTGTCAAATTAAAATGGAGGTTGCAGACTCCATTTAAGGTTGAGTTCGTGGAGTAGGTCAGTGCATACCTACTCATGCAGAAGCAAGTGTTGTATAGTGAAGAAAACGCTTCAGTTTATGTACTATGTCTAGCTTATCTCGCAACCTCTTTTTACTTATGGAAAGCTTTTAAAGCTTTTGAAAAGTGTAATGAGTTTCAAAATGTACTTGAAGGCTTGGAAATTTTATTATTTCTCCAAGCTCCAAATCTCCATATTTCTAAAGTTTATTAATTTCCCCGCTTTTCTTTTCGATAAAAAAAAAACTCACCTAGCCATATTCTTTTTCTCAGCAACTGGACTCGGCGTGGGTGATGGAGTTATTGTATACGTATTCTGACGTTTAATCTGGCGGCGTACCGGGCTTGGACTAGTTAAATGCTTGGGTCGTGGTATTTTCGAATCAACTGCACGCGTCGGTAAAGGACTAGCCAAAACTTTCGAGAAATCTTTAGCTAAATTTTTAATGGCATCCTTACAAGAATCACAATAATTATCAGCACATGCAATGGAAATGTGTGGCTTAACAGCATCCCCGCAAGCAATATCACGCTTGTGTATCTCCTCGGTATTCGAAGAGCTGTGCCGAGTGCTGGCAGGCGGAGCTGTGTTAACACCATAATCAGTAGTTTTACGCATATCAGTATTGCTAGCAGTACTGCGTGTTTGTGGTTTTGGAGGAGGTAAAGCGACAACAGGTGCTGGTGGGGGTGGTGCTAGTATAGGTTCGACTTTGATTAGAGCTGGTGGCGGCGGTGTTGGTGTTCGTGGCTGTGGTGGCGCGATCTCTTCAGTGCTAGTTTGAGTACAACACAAACGTATCAAATCAAGTGTATCTGTTTGACAACTAGCGGAATCGATATGACTTTGAGTGCTCATGCTTTGAGTTTCCGGTGTTATCTGTATGCCCACCGCACGCACTGTCGCCAACGCAGTCTGACAGGCAGCACTATGAACTACCACAGGTGTATATTGTGTGCCAGTACTTTTGCGTATGATATTCAAACGTTCATTATCACCCAAACTAAAGGTATTACTACGTCCGGGCATTGTATCGAGTAGCTTCAGTGAAACAGCCTTCACTTGTTGATAGCCAACATCTTGTGTGCTGCATCCAACGTGACGTTTACTTACGCCACACTTGGTGCATTCGGGATCCGTTACACGATCCTCTGACGTACCGATTGTGCGCATTTCCGGCTTGCAGATAACGAAACTATCACGTGTTGTTGGCTTTGCAGTTATACCTACGGTATATTTGAGCACTGGCTTCTCGGCTGCTGTCTGTATGCTACTATCACGTAACTCTTGCTTCGGCACAAACATTTGTGTACCCACCGAGATTAACCTTTTCAAGTGCGCCAACGTGCGTTGCTCTTCATATTTGCATATTGCCGTTTGTATTTGCTCCTCCATTTCGAGCTGCGTATATAACATTTCGGTGATGCTGAGTATGTGAGCTGGACTAGTGCCTACTGAACGTAGCGTGATCACTGGACTACCGACGGCTATATCGCGGGTCGCATGCAAACCGCACATTGTGCCAACGTCACGTTTAAGCAACGACCTAAATTGTTTCTCAGAGCAAGTGGAATTTGTGCGAATTCTTCCGCCAAGACTATCAAGTGAAACGGGACTAATGCGTTGCGGTGTGAATTGTACAGGTGAAGCGTACTTGGGACTGGCCACCGGACTGGGTGATGATGAGAAACGTGAGGTGGTGTCACGTGATCGCTGTAGTTCGTCATCTTTGCGTTGAAGTGACTGCTGTAGGCGATCCTTTTCGTTGCGGAGTGAAGTCAGTTCGTTCTGTATAGAGGAAAGTTACAAAAATTATGAAGATCGACTTCGTACAGTTTTCAGTTTTGCTTACCTGCAGTTCTGGTATTGTTTTTACTTGCTCTTCCAAATCTTTCATACGCTTCAAACTCAACGCCATCTGCTGACGTATATTGTATAAAGTTTGTGCATCTGTGCCCCCACCCGCGGCATCTGTAAGCGTTGATGATGTGCTAGGAGAAAGAGCCGTACTACCGGATTTATCACCACCCATTAAAGGTGTCTTCTCTCTAGCACTGCCAACGCCGGAACCAGTGGGACTTAACAATAGTTTCGCTTGTAAAGTATGATGGCGACGTGGTGGAGGCGGCGGTGGCGGTGATAGCATCTGTTCAACCGGTGATTTTGCATTGGCTGCCACTGTTGCCTGCACATATGATTCATATTGTTGTTCGGCGGGTGAGAGTTTCTGCTGAAATGGAAGAGTGCTAGATTTGCTGAAGTAACGTGAAGAGCGTGGAGATTTGTTGCCAGTAACACAGGAATCTAAAAATAAAGGAAGAATTTTTTTTTTTATAAATACATAGTACAGCAACAACAAAAAAAGCAATAACTTATTACGATTTTTGAACTTTTGTTTAACATTTGCCTTGACCAAAACTATTTTAACTTTAAAACTTTCCATTAGCGCGTACCAAAGGCAACTAACCAAGCTCAAGTCATTTTTGCGACGGCCAACAACGATAAGTTTCGTTTTAATTTAAAAAACAACAACAAAAATTGCATTATTTTTGTTTTCTTTTGTATTAAGTAGATATTTATTTTTTTTTAAATTATGCAACCGTTATAAATATAAATGAAACAAAAAAAATTAAAAAACAAATAGAGATAAAAAGGTGTAAAACATGAAGCCAGTTTAGCTTGTTTTTGTTATTATTTTGCTAAGGTTTTTTGATTTTGTTAAGCGCGAAACAATAGCTAAAGATTTTTGCCATTCCCTAAATTTTGTTTTCTTCTTTTTTTTCAAATTTACATTTCTATTTGCAGCTTTTTTTATTACCAAAATACCAAAACAAAAAGCTTTGAATTTTAAACTAATCATTTTTCAAATTTTTTTGCGGTCAGTCACAACTTCATTGAAAAACATTGACTCATTCTTCTACCCAAAGAGCTTTGCAAATTAGTTTTAAATATTCAAATTTGTTTTTCATCAAGTCTTTTGTTTCGGTGTTTCTTTAATTTATGAGCACTTTTCAGTTTGTTTATCTGTAAATTCAGTTTCTCCTTATCAGCGCTAACTGATAAGCCATTTGGCGCTAATTTAATTAAATATGAATATTTTTTATTTTTTTTTTATTATATTTGTCTGTTGCTTATCAATTCGTAATTAAACTTTTGAAGTGGGTAATTTATTTTGTTCGCAAAGAATTGATTCTTAATGGTGACATAATTTTTCAAGACCTTAGCATCTTTAGTGAATACAATATAGCAAATGGAAAAGGCTATGAATGAAAGGTAAAGGCTTTATATTTCTAGGAGTTACAGCCCACGAAATGGCGATGGAAGCAAGTTTACAATAAAACTTTTCTCAGAGTTTTTCCCTCTCAGTGTCTTTCGAATTCGTATTCGAACTAGAAACTGAAGCAGTTCTATGCCGATCATCAAAAAACAGGGCTTAGGAAGGACTAACGTCACCTGTTTTATGATATTAGGAGTCTGAAATTTCATTTAGTAATGTGCCTTTTTCATAATTCGTTCAGAACCACGCATTGATTCTGACTAATGAATAGGTGAAAAATCGAACCGAAATTCCTATTTCGAGTAGGGACAATACATCGTAGCAACAACGCATCGTTGATTGTTATGATGTATATAGCAAAGGCAAGACTATAGCTATTGGAAAGGTAGGGAAAGTGCCTGAAGCTTCCGCCGAAATACAAACAGATCATGTGTTGACGATACTTTTTGAGGAAGGTCTATGCTATAAAAAGCTCCTCAAAACTGTCGGTGTCCTCAGTATACCAATGAACCACAAACTAAAGAAGCTCTATGCTAATATAATCAATTACTGGGGCTTATCATAGGCTTAGACGAAAGGGGCTAATGTCTTAAGCTTCATAAAATTTGAAGCCCTAATTTTTAATAGTTATATTCTCAGTTTTATATTCACTTATTTATTTAATAAATCTAACAAAAAAATAAAACTTTGATAAAAAATTTCAACTTCGTAGACCTAAAAAATTTTTTAAGATCTTAGCATCTTTGGTTTTACAGCTATAAAGCAAACACCATGAATATTAAAAGGTTATGAAAACTGCATTTCGAGGTAAAAACTTTCAAATTTACACAAAGTACAACCCAAAAAGGCGTTGTTTGATTGATGAGTCAGACGTACAGGATTAGAAGATTTCAAGAGAAAATTCTAACTGAGGAGACTGTACTCTGATAATGATATCGTTAACAGTGTCTATCATGGTTTACGACTGAAGGAGCTGATGTTCATAGAATAACAATATTACTTCTATTTTTTATCCCATAATTTTTCTGTTAGAAAAACCTATAAATTGCCTCAGGCCAAGCATTTTCTCTAACTAGTGAAGTTTCGAATCTTGGAAAAACAATGTCTGATTCAACTGCTCACATTTTCTAATGGTATTTTTGTATTTTTCTGTTAGAAAGTTAGAAAAAAATCATAATTTTGAATTAAATTTTCTTACAAAGATCCTAGTCAAAGGAGTCATATTCAAAGACTGGGCTGACTGGGTGATAGAATCAGCAGAACCAGAGGTTGCTGAAACCATTATTTGGAAGCTTGTCGTTTCTTCATAAAGTCGTTTAATTCAAAAGCAATGATGGATTGAATATTTATCAGTAAGAGGGGAAAAAAAGTTTGCTCTCAAAGCCTCTCTTTTAGTAAAAGCCATCTGATTAGTAAAAGAAAGAGATCGATAAAAAAAACGAGTAGTTGCTTCCTTAAAAGCATCAAACCACTGGAAGGTGAAACATTAGAGGTCAACTGCTGTTGAGAAAATATAAATATTTTCATAAGTTTGATAAAGTAGTTTTAGTTTTTTGAGCATATTATGAAGAGTGTAGTGAATCGGTCCACTTAACATTGCTCTTCAAAAATCCAACGAAGTGTTAAATATCAATAATATTTTCATAGAAATTATTTATTTTACAACTCAAGCACTTTCACCCTGCAGTATATAACAATAATTTTATACCACATGTTTACTTAAGTGTGCTCAAACTTAAAGCCAGTGCAGCAATGTTATCACATTGATGTATTGACGTATATATTGACGTTATTCATATCTTCCTATCTATTTACGGAAAACAAATTGCAATTCAACATATACCTACAATCTTTTTTATTATAGCAAAAACAATATTATGAAATAATAGATAATGTTAACAATTTTTGTGCAATAACTAAATTAGTATATTTTTTCCCAAAATATAGAAATTTCCGGAGAAATGCTAACAGAAAAAATTAAACAAGTATTAAATATGAGATTAAATGCAATATATTTGCATTGAACTTCTTAATAGTCGAAGAAGTTTGAACGAAACGAGTAAGGACTGATATATTTAGTTGAAAAAAAAACGATATTTGGTAGATCGTAAGCTAAGAAAAATATTGTTTTTTTTAATCACATGAGTAGCACTAGATAAGTAAAATACTTTGTGAATTAAATTCAGTATTCCAATTAATCAATCAATAAATAAAAAACCTCATTTGATATTTTTAGCGCAAACAAATCCAGAAAAGTTAAACCCCTCTCACCAAAAAATATCTCAGACTTTTAAACAGAACGAAGAGAGACTTCCTTCAGTCTCTGGATCAACCTTAAAATGTAAACTTTTGATCTGTGTCTGAAAACTTTAACAGTTTTATACTCTACATTTTCATCAATTTCTTGCATTTTGAATTTTTCCATATTTTAAAATCTTTCACATGTTTTTTTTTATCCTGTGATTTTATTAGTCACAGTTTTCTTAAGTTGTTTTAGACAAACTCAAACATAGATATGTACTATATCTTCCAAATAAAATACGTGTGTGGTTTTCTTTTTTAGCGTCATGATTTTCTAAAGCAGAAAATAAATGTTTATTTTTCTTGT
The DNA here is from genome assembly GCA_963691655.1 of Toxonevra muliebris. Lineage (NCBI taxonomy): Eukaryota > Metazoa > Arthropoda > Insecta > Diptera > Pallopteridae > Toxonevra > Toxonevra muliebris. The sequence continues at coordinate 85,883,471 of OY829328.1, read as the reverse complement.
GTATGTATATAAAAATCACTCTATAAATCATGAGATCAAAGTAGAGCAATATTTTTGTATTTTATGACTGATGCAGTCATTTAAACTGTATATCTACTATATATTGTGCAAATCTTGTTCCACAGTGCGTATGAGACATAACAAACATATTGTTAAAATACTAATGAATGATTAATAATATTAGGTAACTTGGTGTATTAAGGCACTCCCCGATCTGACATTGTCAATGCTTAGGCTTTGGCGGTGCTTTTTTGCTTAGACTTTTTCCTATAACCCAGAGATTCTAGGGATTGAGATATTCCAAAACAAATTTAATGCTTTTTTTGAGGAATCACCAACAAGAATCGGTATTTTAGATTTGGATACGACGGGGTAAATAATTCAGCAATTTGTTTCTATATTAGATTCAATATTTCAACAACCCCAAAGAGGCGGTTTGATCTTTTTATCATCAGTATGGATCACAACGTTCTAGAACCGTCAAATAAATGCTTTTCACTTGGTGTCAAAAATAATAAAATTGGAATTATTTAATGTGTATGCTATTTGTAGTCTAGTGTAATCTTATATATTCATTTATTTTTTTAAATATTGTTTTTAAAATGAATGTCTACAAACGTGTAAATGTTTTATTTTTTGGCATTATTGGCAATGGCATTATTGCGTTCATTTAAAAAATCTATGATGGTGCCAAAGTGGCTGTGAATGCTTTATCCCAAAAAGATATCAATTGTACATTCATAATTGTTGATGTATCATAAATAGCAGACGATACATAAATGAAGCTGAGGATACTTAGCGGTTATTTACTTGAAGATGGATAATAATATCAATCAGGCCCGGCCGCAGAATTTTTCACTTTTTGGATAAAAAATATTTATATAAAAAATACATAAGAAATATGTTAATGTAGATTTCGCCATTTCTTCTAAAATTAGTCTAAAAAAATCTCAGGATTAGAAACAAAAAATCTACACAACTACACAAACTTATAAGAATTAAAATTTTATACAATTTTCGTTTCGTGTTTTGTTATCTTTATGTCAAAAGAAAATTTTGTTCATCAAAATTGTTTCCAATTCGTTCCTAGTACGACGTCTGGTCTTTGTAATGGCGAATTTTGTGACATATTCACCAAACAACAACAACACGAACATGAATGCATTTGAGTTAATTTTCTCTCTTACTCTTCTCTTTTTTGCTCTTTGGCCACATCATTTCTATGCACTAAACTATGACAAAATAATAAAGATAGGAGCATCTGGGAGGGAAACTAAGCTTAACTGTCAAACTATGAAGTGAGAGCGATGAGCGTACAGGTTTTAGTTTTAGTATTATTGAAAAAGAGAGCGCGATATTTTACATTTCGTGTTTACATTTTATTTTTTTTCATTTACAAAATAAATGCAAAAGTGGAAAAGCGCTCCCTCTTTCTCTCTCTCTCTCTCTTACTCTCAGTAAACAAAAAGTTTTCTTGAAACTGGAATGTTTATACCAGCTTACGAAATATTAATATGATTCAAGTTACAAGGATTCAATAATTGTGTTGAGATGTTCAAAGTATTCCTTGTTCAATTACTTCAACTTAAACTAACTATTGATTTAACTAATGAACAAATTAATAACCCTGTAAACTACCTATGTAACTTGTCAAACTAACTATAATTGGCTAGTTTGAAGCATAAACGATTCAAATAATATTTTCAAGCTTTTGAGAAAAGTACAAAACGCGTTTTATAACAGAGCAGCTACATGAATACAAACATAGGTTCTACGGGGTCTTTTCAGTATAAAATTATACAAAACAAAGTTGAATTGAATTTGTTTAAACTTATTATTCCTCGAATTATCACTTAAATCATTTCTGTTTCAAAATATCGAAACAATGCCGAAACAATATCGAACAAGCATTTTTATTACTCATACGCTCTGAGGTTCAAACATGAATTTTTTTTCTATTAAATAAAAAGTGAAACTAAATAAAAATAAAATATTTAAATAAAACCTACAATCACGCCACCAGCTTCTTTTGCCATTCGATTTCAATTTCTTTCTTAGGACCACAGCTGCTGAAGAAGAGGCGTTAGCGCTGGCGGCAGCATGCGGCTTATTATCTTTGAGCGATATGGCATCATTGGCTGTTGCAAACATATTTGCTTTTCTTAAAGCATTTATAGCACAATATTATACAATTATTTAATTAATTAATTATTAATTGTAAAGCAAATAGTGAGCGAGACAATACTAGCAATAGCAGCCGGAGCAATAACAAAAGCAGCAATCATATTGTTGGCAAAGGCGAAGGCACAAGTACAGACGAAGGCGAATGCAAAGGTGCAGGCATAGTCACAGTGACAACAATTAAAAAAATGCACTTTGCTACCATTTGTGGCATTGAGCTTAATTAATGTAAGTTATATTTGATTTTTAATTAATTTTTTTTTTATTTTTGTTTTTTTTTTTTTCTTTTCTTCTCAGATTAATAACAACACAATGCAATTAAGAAAGTATGGAATAAACAAAATCAATCAAGCATTACAGTAGCGGTAATTATAATAACGACACTGAAACTCACTGTAAAAAAGATTGCGTTTAATTTTATTAAGTAATGTGAGCATATTTGTTTTTATTGTTTGTCGTTGAAAATTTTTGCTTTTCTTTTGTTGTTATAAATATCTAACATTAGCTTTTAGGATTTATATGAGAGCAAAACAGGCATTTCTTTTTTCATATATATATTATTCGTTTTAAGTTATTTTAAAGAAATGTTATCTCATGTTAAATTTTTATGAGTTTAACCGCTTGAAATAATTTTTTTGTTTTTTGCTACACTTTATATTTTCCTGGTTTTAGCAAAGATTGATTAAAATTATAATATAAGATTTTTGCTTAAATTTTAATGTCGTCGTAACTTTCGTTGGGTTGATTAAATTAATTTAAATTACTAAAAAAAAATTTTAAATTTCGTGTTTTGTTTTTTTTTTTATTACGACAAATTTTACAAAATTTTTCTTATTGTTATTATTTTTTCGTTTTAAAACGCTCGTTCTCGTTGCGTTTTACGCGCGCACAACAAAACGCTCGCGTTTTTTGCGTTAGGTTCGAAAGTTGTCGACAAACTGTGCCAGAAATTGTGAGCAGAAATTATCTGACAGAATAATAAGTATGTAAATTTTTAACTCAAAACAAAAAAAAGAAAAAAAAATACACAAAATCTTTTCATTTCACAAAAGTAGCAAAATAAAATCAACAACAGAACACCTAGAAAAAAAAGCTCTCACCTACGAGCGAGAGAAATTGGCAATAAAATTATATAAAAATGTTACTAAATAACAAAAACAACTAATATAAAATTGCGCTAAAGATAACAAATTGTTTTGATTATGGAACTAAAGTCGAATCTAATGGAAACATATGCTCCTAGTGGCATATGTAGGTGCCATATATGTATTATCAGCGATACACTCTCAAAATCGTGCACGTTGCACGTAATCAAAGCTTTTGCTAAACAAATAATTCCAAACAGATAAGAAAATCAATTATGCACAACAACAAACTCACATCACATGGCTCAATAATAGTTTTGGTTATTTTTGTTGCTTTATTTTAAACAAATATTTAAAATAATAATTTGATCAACAGTTACTCTCTTTAAGTGAGCATAATTGTAGCAAAAAACGAACGAGAGCTTGCGAGAGCGGTAAAGAACAGAGAAAGAGAGTGAGAGAGAGCAAAGTCACATTTTGGTACTCTATTTCTGAGCATCGTATATTTGTTTTACCGCTACTGTTTACTTTGTTTTTATTTTCTTTTTCTTTTTTTGAACTGACATTCAACTTTTGTGATAGTAGAGACACTCAAGGTGTAAAGTTAGTATTGATTTTTTATATTTTCACTTTTACTAAAAGAGTATAAATTTAATCGAAGAGTATAATTTGTTTTTATTGTTTATTCTTTTCGTGCGTTGGAAGGTGGAAATTTTGCATAGATTCCTACCAACTAAAACCATCTGCTTCGTCTTCTTTCACTCAGTCTGTGGGACTATCCGTTGGTAATACCTTGCAGGATGTTGTGTAAACATGTAAACGCGAAGGTAGCAGAAATCTGCTGTCCAGGATTAATTGGCCAGGTTTGGAATTCGAATTCGCCTGATTGTGAGCAGAAATTTTTAATTTTTATGCTTCAAATAACATCAATTCTGCTCTATGTTATGCAGCGACCAGGGTTCGAACTTTACTACAGACGTAGTAAATTTGCAGATTTTTCACAATAGTTCTTTCGAAAACAACGAACAATTTAATTCCAGTAATAATCCACAATTTATTACTGTTCATTTATTTATAACTTTACTAATATTTTCCACTGTGGGTATTAGCCTTAAATTTATATTAAATATATTCAATACAGATTGAGTTCAATTGATATAGTTGGTGTAAATTTAAAATTCTCTATATCTAAGTATAAATATTTAAAATAAATAGTTTCAATATTTATTTTCTGGCACTCTTACGATATACAATATGTCAAAATGTGAGCATTTTAGCATCATGTTTTCAAGGTTGCCTATGATATATTACATGATATATTATAGAAGGTCTGCTTGTTCAAGAAAAAATTTCAATAATTTCAATGCCTTAACCCTTTCGGGATCATAAGGAAGCCAGAGGAGGAAAATCGAATTCGAATTTGTATTGCCTGACCTCAATTTATTTACAGTGCTGATCCTGTGGCCCTCAATGGGATTTTTTGATGAAATTTTTCCGTATATTTTTAATAGATATTTTTTTAAAGATAGACAAAGTAAGTTAGTATTAATATTTCACTTAACCCTTTCTTGACGAAACTTAAAGAAACTAGAATCGATAGAGCAAAACCTAGTTCAGATTCGCATTTTTCTCTCCCCATTTCGTTGTAGAAAAGTTCTTAAAAAGTTTTCATTTCAGATCTTAGGATAACCGATGACATAGCAAAACTTGTATTTCCAAAAACAAACTAAGCAAAAATTTAAAAATATGGGAAATCATGTTTGAGTAAATAGTTTTTCCCACAACATTAAGTGTATTTGGACTAATTTTGTAAAAATTATGAGCGATTGAAAATAAAAAAAAATTAAAAAAAAAAACATTTTTTCATATCTGTTTTTAATATTTGTAAGAGCTAAACAATCACCAAAGTCGGAATTAATTAAATCATTGGTGATATTTGATAGTACGGCTGAAGTGAACTTCATAACGAATGCCCAAACTACATTATAACAATAGAAATCAAAAAAAATTGTTTTCAACGGTCTTATATTTACAATAAAAGATCGGGGAAAGACTTTATGCAATTCTATAGAATGTGTGAATAATATCTTGCATGAAAATTTAAATATTTCAAAGAACTTTTTAGAGGTTTTAAGCTTAGTCTTGTGTTAATTTGCATTAGCTGCAACTCCAACCAGTTCAACAATATAAACTACAAATAATGATGGCATCACAGAAAAAAAAATAAGATTATTTTGTGGACGACCTCGATAGCCTAGTGGATAGTGCACTAGACTTTCATCTGGGAGGTTCGGGTTCGATTCCCGTCTTCGTCTGGTGGTTAATTTTCATTACTTTCTTATATTCACTATCAATATGAAGTGAATGAGAATTATAAGATAGTGTACAGGTACACACATTGGTTGGTAATGGCAAAACCACCAAGCCGATAAAAAATTGCCACACCGCCGTTCGGAATCGGCGTTAAACTGTAGGTCCAACTATGTGGTATCACAATGGGTCGTTCAGGCCTAAGTGTGTCTCTCGACAGCCACTCCAACCTAACCTTTTGGACCAAAAAAACAAATATTGTTTTAACTTAGTTTAGAATAAAATTAGTATAAGTTTTCATTCTATTAAAAATTGTGAGCATTTTTAATTCATACGATCACATTATTGCTCCCAAAAGTCCTAAAAGTTTTTAAATAATTTTTTTTTTTTTAAGTTAATGAAATTACATTTTATTTTCTTTCTATTTTTCTCCGTAATTAATCATTAAAGTTATATAAACTCATTCTATAAGTTAAAAATAAATTACACTAAAATAAAAGAAAGAATGAAAGAAAACATAATGAAAACACAAAGAAAAACCTTCATACTAATGGCAAACTATTTTTATAATAGCAAATAAAAAAAAATTGTGATGATGATCACCATTAAATGAAAAAAAAAAAAACACTAAAGTAAAAAAATAAAAATAAAAACACTCTTGACTCTTGGCTAAAATAAGTTCAAATGTTAGATTCAATACTTCTTTTTATACAGTATATATTTCTGTTTTCGCGTGTGAGAAAAAAAAATATTTTATAAAAATAAATTTTTTATTTTTCTTTAGAGGAGAGTTTTACAAATTTAGCGCTTTCATGAACGTATGAATCATGCACGCATATGTTAGATTATAATATACTAAGCAATACACTATTTTTTGTTTGTTTTTGTATCTCTAAGATACTTCAAACAGTTGTATAATTTATTGTGCTTTCAGATTTTTCTTGGTTAATTTTTTGACACATTTTTTTTTTCTGAATAACATAAAAGACAAATTTATATTGAAATTAAATAAGAAAATATTGAAAGAAATATGGGAAATATTTTTACGAAATATGTTAAATTGGTTGTTTGAAGTTGAAAAGTAACATAAATCAATACGGTGTAAAAAATTTGAATATATGTTTGGATTTTTAGAAAAGAAAAATGTTTACAAGTTAATGAGGTCAATTTTAAACAGAATTTCAGTTATAATTGATTTTAACTAAGTCTCAAATTAAACCGAATTTTGGGTTTCTATACTTAGCTACAGGTTTAATATTATAACCTATATAAAGATTTTAACTTCTACATATAGCAATAAGTCCTCTACTTTAATTCTGTCTGCTTCTCAATCAGTGTCAGCCTACATTGTCACACGATAATTTTACGGGTGATTTATTTTTCGTACGCGAGAAAAGGGCATCGAAATTAAAATAGGTAATCCATAAAAATATTTTATTATTTATTTTTTTATTTTTTTAACTCACCCACTTTCGATTTCCTTCCCTCATACGCGAACAAAAAATCGATGAGAAAAATTGCCGTAACATCTTTGTGTTCAAATTTAGATTTATTGAAAAATATGTGTGAGAAAAACACTTTTCGGTCATTCAAAAATATCAGTGGATTGAATTCTTATATTTTTCTGCCATTATTCTATTATTCTACATAATAATATTATCATTGCTAGTCAAAATGATTGTGATCATTGATCTTAAATTTTTATTTTAAATGCTTTACTATTTAAACTACTGTGTTTGTTTAGTACTCTGCTACTTTGTTGCTCTGCTATTTCCGTAGTTTAGTTACTGTTTCCACTTCAGTGCCATTACATAAGACAGCCTTCTCTAAGATAAGTCACTTTAATAATATGCAACTCCAGCCCGCTACTTTAGTCACTATGCTACTTCAATACTTTGCTGTTTAACCACTGTGATTCTTCAGTAATCTGCTACTTCATTCACTCTGGTGTCAGTTTAGCTACTATGAACTTCAGATAACTTCAATTTTGAAAATCTGTTGCCAGTTCAGTCACTGAACTACTACAATATTTCATGACATTATTCACCCTTATGCCAGATTAATCACTATGCTGGTTCAATAATCTGCTACTTTAGTCACTATGATATTTCAGTAGTCCGCTACTTTTGTCACTGTGCAAAGTACTTCAATACTTTGCTGTTTATTCACTGTGATTCTTCAGTAATCTGCTATTTTAGTCACTCTGCTTTCTGTTTAATTACTATGTTACTTCAATAATCTGCTACTTTACTCACTCTGGTGTTAGTTTAGCTACTATCCACTTTATATAACTGCTACTTTTATCACTCTGTCGCCAATTTAGTCACTGAACTACTTTAGTATTTCATTATATTAGTCAACCTGCTGCCAGATTAGTCACTGTGATAATTCAATGATTTGCTACTTTAGTCACTGTGGTACTTCAGTAATCTGCTACTTTAGTAATCTGCTACTTTAGAAATCTGCTACTTTAGTAATCTGCTACTTTAGCAATCTACTACTTAAGTAATCTGCTACTTTAGCAATCTGCTACTTTAGTAATCTGCTACTTTAAGCACCCTTCTGCCAGCTTAATAACTCTGATATTTTACTTATTCTACTACCGGTTTAGCTATTCTGTTACTTCAGATATTCTGCTGCTTTAGACAGTCTGCTGTCAATTCAACCCATTTGCTTTCAGTCACTGCCCATAGCTGCTATTTTGAAACGAAAATTGCGAAATCACAGTCACAAAAATGCACACGTTTGCAAAAAAAAAGAAATTTAACTCAATTTATTTATGTTTCCTTCAAATATATAAACAAATTCACATCTTACTTCAATTGATTTTTCATTTTTATTTTGTATACAATTGAAACCAAATCGAATTTGGTTTTAAATTAGCATTTAAATGATTATAGTGTGTTGGGTTTTTGTTTATGCAATAAATTAAAATTGCAAAATGAAACTAAAACTAGAAAATGGAAACGAAAATCGCATAAAATTGTCACAAGCAATTACTTGTTTGTATTTTTTTTTTTTTTTTTTGTCGTTTTGTTGTTTATAATTTTAGCATTTGAAGTTGTGTCTAAAGTCAAGTTAGTTTATTTATACTTGTATGTAGCGTACAGAAATTAGCATGATGCTGTGAATCGTCAGCGTTAACGCACATGCAGCGACAGCAATTGGTGCTGGTCAAAAAGGCATTGAAAATAAGTTTTGTTTTTATACGATTTTATTTTCTTTTTCAATTTATATAAATAAATATTGCATAAAATAGTTTGTTGTAGCAAAAAAAAAAAAAAATAGCAAGCAAATGTCTTTTTGTTTTTGAAAATGAAAACAAAATAAACGAAAGTGTGTATAATTTTTGGTCTATACTGTATTTAACATTGGAAGGAAATAACAGAAAATTTTAATTTTATAGATGTTTTCTTAATTTTTATTTACATTGATTCGAAAGAGCATTATCTTCAAAATATCTAAGAAGTTTAAATATATCTTTGTTAGTTGAGTTATAACGCTTAGAATTCCTTGACGAAAATTAACTCTAGTAATTCTAAAATCAAAAACATTTTAAAATACTCTTTAAAAAGAAATTGAAAATGCTAACTTTAAATATAAAAGTGTTCAATTTTAATATAAAAAAAATCATCTCGAATTCAGCATCATCACTTACCAATGGCTTCATAATACTTTTCCCATGTATGACAGCTGCGTTTTTCAGTTGAACAGCTATAACCATTTCGCAATTTATTATTATTATTACGATCGCTGCCATTACTGCCAAGACTATAGGACATAATGCCATAGCCATTTGCTCCACCTCTCCCTCCGCCACCATCACCCACTCCACCTTTTTTACGTTTCATTGAAGCACGCTCTAAAGTACGTTCAAAATCACTGCACACTTCATCCAAGGCATCATGTAAAAATGCACGTGTCTCTGGTGGGCTATTTGCTGGACGACGCATCGGAAATGGGCAATCAATACCTGCGCCAACGCCACCACTACCGCCACCATGAAATGATGAACATGTCGATGAAGCAGTACCAAAAGGAGATTCTGAACGTGTTATACCACCAAAAGTGAAACGTGGCACCGAAGATGAACGTGGTCGTTGATTGCTGCTGTTGTTGTTGTTGAAACCGTTGCTATTGTATGGCATAGAAGTTAATGGTAGGCGTGGCGAATCTGAATCACTTTCATGTGGTGCCTGAAAAATACAAAAAGGTATATTTAAAATTGAAATAAAATTAGTTTTCCTTAATGATTAGCAACACTCCATCAGCAATCCATCATCCAAATGTAGACATAAGAAGTGAAAGATATTGCGTTTGTTGCATCTCACTTTGATGTCGATCACGTGACTAATGTTTTAATTATATGCATAGACAGAGAAATAACAAAAACTGAGCAAATAACGCCCTCAACATTAGCGTAAATATTGCACTGAAAAAAGGGAGACATTTTTTTTTTTTTTTTTTTTGTACATGTCATTGCGTAAAATTTTGTATACTTTTAAGATCAAAGCGTTGGTTTTATGGTTGCAAGCAGACAGCATTAATAAAGTCTTCAGCGGAATTCTATTTTCAAGCATTTATTTACCGCTCGAAAAGATTGAGTATTTTAGGAAATGATTCATGAAAACAATCATGGAAAACTCGTTAATTTTGCTTATTAAACACTATTTTTTTTCTAACATGAAATTTCCCAAAAATTTCCCACATAGGGAAATTTTTTTTAAAACAATAAAATTATTTATTTGTCTATGTGGACATGATTTTTATTTAAAATCAGCAAACAATATTCCTTTGGCACACTGCTAAAAAATTTCCCATAAGGAAAAAAGTTTTCTAAAGGAACTTTCAGCTAGAAATAGCTGTAGGAAAATATTAAATTATCAAATTTTCAATATAAAACTAGCCTTTTTTAATGCGTCAAAAAAGTTTTATATTCAAAGAATTTTTCGTTTTTATAAAAGAAATTTTCAAGTTTTGCTGTTAAACAACTTTTCAAAAGATAAAAGAAGCTCATAATATAACAGTATAAGTGATACTTGTGAGAAAGAAAATTTTCCTTTTTAAGGGAAATTCTTTTTATAAGTGCAAAAGTTAAGTACAAGAAAAATTTTTTAACAAATTTGTGACATGAAAAATTTCCCAACTGGGAAATTTTACTTTAAGTTAAAGTTTTGCAAGTATTTATAAAAATTTAAAGCAAAATAATAATTTCCCTTAAGCTTCTTTTCCATTTCAATTAAAAATATGGCAACTGCCACAAAACGTGGCATTGAAATAAGTTACAACGACAGTTAGCCTCTCCTGGCCTCCCTCAATCCTTTCACTTCTTTAACGCAATTCATTTATCAAAATCTGTCAAAAGAAGCCAATAAAATTGCATTTGAAAGAAGATAGTAAAAGAAAAAATATCGCCAAACTGCAAGACTTAATTAAATCCAGCTTTACTAATGGCCGCCAACTCTTAACTCAAAGCACGAATACAACGCTTAGCTCATATTTCATTCAGCTGTGTGGTGCACTTTTAAACTGCAACTATACAATAGTATACAACTCAAATAAATACAACCACTAAAAAATAACAACTCACCTCAGGCAGCGCCTGCACCCGTTCGGCAGCATCCCATTGATCGAAGAGATTCTCTAGACCCAGCATGAATTCCATTGATTTGCGCGAACGACGACGACTGCGCCTGCGCAACTCTTCATCGGATGGTTTTGCATTTGCAAGCGCCTCACAGTAGCGCACAAAATCCAAATCGATATGGTAACCATAGGGACAGCAATTGCAGCTGCGTACATTCGAACCGTGTGGCAAGCGACCTACAGCAACGATGAAGATGACGATGAAATTGAAGAGAAGAAGAAAAAGAAAAGAAAAATCAAAAATAAGTGAGTGAAAAAATTGATTAACGAAGCGGAAAATGTAAATAAACGTAAAGCGCATTTCTCAAATTTACGATTATATGGCGTTTTTATTATTATTATTGTTGTTGTTGTTATTTTTGCATTGCAATTTCGTGGCGGCAATAGTCGAAAACAACGACATCGATTTGAAAAATTAATGGGAATTGGCAAGTGGTATGCGGTGTATGTGTGTGTGGTGGCATGTGGTAAGGAGGCAAGCATCAGTGGTAGAAGGTATACTGCATGCCGCCTTTTGTTTTTTGTGGTTGTTTTTTTTTATTTTCAAAAGCGAGTTTAAGCGGAAAACGTGAGTGGTGTCTGCATTCACATTTTTTGTTTTTTTTTTTTAGTGAAGTGGGTGAGCAACACAGAATAGAGTTGCCATCAAAATAAATCTAAAACTGGCAATGGGTGACGTTTCATTTTAAGTTCGAGCTTTATCCCTTTGGGTCCAAAAATCTATAATAAATCAAAAGTTTCCCTCTCTCTCTCCATTGGATATTTTCTTCTTTGCCATTGTTGTGGGCTACTGGGTATTCCTTGAGTCCAAAAATGTATTAATAAATTTTAATAATAAAATTTACTCGTCATATCAAAATTTTAATCTAATGACCTATCGGCTTATAGTCTTACGCCGAACAGCAAAGGTAAAAATCGTTTTATGGCAAATAATAGACTAAGATCGGGGATTTTTTTTCTTTTACTCACACCCATTCAACTGAACCGCGCCCAGATGTCAAAAATTTTGAGCTCTTCATAGAAAACTATGTTTCGGTAAAAAAAAAAACATTACTAATAAATTTTTTATCTTCTTCATTCCTTCCGCTATGTACGTTGGCAACCCTTCACCTCCTCCTCAACGTCTACTAATCCAACAATTCTTTTGAGCATTTTACGTGTAGGCGAAAAACTCAAAGACACCAAAACAAAAATAAATAATAAAAATGCGATTTTTATGAGTATTAGAAATGCATAAATTTGCAAAAAGTAAATAAAATAAACAAATAAGCAAAAACAACAATAGCAAGATTTTCAAAAGAAGGCTTAAAGTCATAAAAATAAACAACCAATAAAAACACAATCAACGAACGAAGAACTCGAAGACTGAGAAGACACATCTCAAAGTAGAATTATTAGTGAATTAAGCACGTTTTAAAAGCATAAAAAATGAATACTAACGAATTTAAACGAAAAGAAAACATAAACAAAACGTTTTAATGCATATGAAGCTCTTATTCTCAAGCTCTTGTTTGGCTTGAAGCTACAAAAAAAATGGTATAAATTCGCTAAAATAAAATAATTGAGTTTAGAGTTTAGAGCGATACAAATTCGTATACCATAAAACTGCCAAAAATACTAAAAATTTATATTTGTCATTTTCAAGGCCATTGCATTTTGAAAAAACTGCTTCTCAAGTTCACCAACGCTCTCAGACATTTCTAATTCCAAGAAGAGCTCATCTCAGCATCAAAAAAGAACATTTCAGTTTCTTGGATTGGTTTATAGTTTCGTTTTTTTTTTGGTTTTTTGATTTTGTTTTTTGTTGAAGTCTTTTAAATAAAACTTGATTTTTTTGCAACCGTAAATCTTTTTTTTTCGATTCATATCTAAACGGAAAATTATAAGTTGGGTAAAGAATATAAATAAAACAAATATATGTAGGTATGTGAACACACCTTTATTTTACTTTGGCTTTTTTGTTGTTGTAATTGTTATTGCCAAAAGATAACGAAAAAGTAAAATTGGTGTAGTCTTAGTTCTTAGAAGAACCGCATGCTTTAAATACGACGAGAGAGAGAGAGAGAAAAAAGGAAAAACGAAAGACCGAACATATTTGCAGCCATATTCTAGTTACTAGTTACAATTTAATTCATTTAGCGATAATTGCAAGTATAAAATCACAGCTATGAGCAATTAGTTAGAAATACTTTCTTTTCTATTTAAGGAATATAATTTTGAAAAAAGCAACAGAATAATTTGAGATCATTGCTGAGGAGTTCAAAATGCCGTGCCTAATCAAGTGTTCTTCTACGGCCGGAAAAATTCAAACTCAATGCCCTCTCAAAAAGACAATTGTGATGATCCAGACAATTTGGGAGTATTTCCATGTGCTAAATCAGTAAAACAATATGCCTATAGAAGATTCATCCCTATAAGAAAATACAGTATCCTGGAAACGGTGGTAATCGATCCGTTTTGGTTAAGAATCAAGATAAATTGGCAATAACCTCAGTAGCAGATTTGAGATGCTGGGACCAAAAGCGAATACAAATTTTTATAAGAGAAAAAGTGAAATAAATTAATTAATATATAGCGCAAGAATAGTACAAGTCATGGTACAAGTAATACAACTTGGAGTGAAAATGAAACAACTTAAGGCAAGAGGGAAGCGAATCGCATTAAAAGTAAGAGCATAAATAATATAAAAACTCTTTCAGAGTAACCCGTTTTTGCTCTTAAAATATTTTGTTTCACTTTTTTTTGTAGACTATGGCACTTAAATCTAGTTGTTAATTTTTCAAAGTCTTGACTACTGTTCCATGTATGTGCTTCATTAAATAATGTGTAACAGGCTTAAAGAACGTGTATGTGTAGTTATCACAACAACAGTGTATACAGAGACGGGCAAATCAGTATACAGAACGGTAGTGGTTGTTTTCTTTTAATATCTCTATTCTGTGAAGATATTTGGAATCAAATCTGTAAATCTGGGTTATGATTTCAAAATATTAGTAGCTTATATAGGATAGTGAAAGATTAAGAACTATCACTAAGATCACTGATGAGGAATAGTGGCGGATTCCGAAACGGCCGTCTGATTTGCCCGTCTCTGTATACACTGTTGTTGTGATGACTACACATGCACGTTCTTTAAGCCTGTTACACATTATTTAATATTTTGTTTCACTTTTGCTATTAACCGTGCCGCTTTTGCCCTTAAGTAAAATTATACCAGTTTTTTGTGAACTTAGACGTTGTATTGCTCTCTGCCTCTCAATTGTAAAAGCAACAACCGGCGATCTAACTAACACCATTGCTAGAGTCCAGTTCTCGATACTTTTGGATGAATGTAGATTGACAATATTTCGGATATATGTAACATGGTTAGTACCGCTGGCGAATCCAGAAGTTTCAGAAGACATGAGGTAAAGAGGAGTATTATTTTGTTGTTGTTTTTCCCCTTTTCTTATGGCACAGATAGTTACCGACAAGGAGGGATTTTTAAAATCAGTGAAATATGCCAGCCAGTCAGGTACTATTACTACCACTAGTAAGGCACAACAGCTCATTAATGGTCTACATCTAGGTGTATCTCTTCCCATCCATTCATATTATCATTATGCGAGTTAATTTTCTACTCGAATGAAAAGAACCTAAAGTTTTAGCCAAATCCGAATGGCGAAGTGAACAGCTTTTTTTTACAAAATTTTAACTCTAGAATGTTTGCCATTGACAGCCAAAGTGTGGTCATTTGATACCAATAGGAGATTTCAGATAAAGGGTAATCCGAGCCATACAGGCATACCATAATTTGAAGGAGACAGAGTAGTCTCCTTACTTCTTCAATTCTTAGATCTCTATGAGATTATTAGATGATACCCAAATCGATTAACACATTTTTTTATTTTGTTTTTTAAATTCCGTTTCACAGTGTGTCGCACAAAAAAAAAAGCCAAAATCTTACTTGCAATTTCACGTATTTTTCGTAATTCTATTAATTTTTTCTTATTTCCATTTTTCGCTTTATTAACACAAAAATACCACAAGCAAACTAAAATTAATAGAAATGCGTCTAAAAACATTTTATGCCTTAATTAAAACAAATACAAGTTAATTTAATTACGAGTCTACAACAAAAAAAAACGCGTCGTTTTTAAATGCGTTTCCCTTTCATACTACCTAGTAAAACCCAAAAAGCAAAAGTTAAAGAAGCTATAACTACTCGTACATAATAAATTAAATGAATACCTACAAAATTATTCATGAAATATGTACGTTCTCTTAATTATTTTTATCATTCTGTATTAAATTGAAGGTACCTTTTTTCATTTTTCTAACTACCCACCGGTATGAACTAAAACTTCTCTTAGTTGTTTAGTTGCATACCTTCATAGTTTAGTAATCTTTGTTTATAGAATAAATTGTGGTAGAAAATGCTTGATAAAGGTTTATCTGTAAAATGGTATGTATGCGCTTTTTTTATCAAAAAGTTCTAGTAAAAGCACATCAGAATATATTCCATATGAAAATGTTAGAAATGAGAACTTTATGTTAAAAACTTTTTACAGCTAAATTATACCTGTATACCGTAAAGACGTATGGCATTGCTGATAGACACCTTTGAAAATTCGAACTACGAAAAATAGTGAACAGATAAAAGGGGATAAAATGTAAATAACACAGCTTATCGTAAACTAATCAATATCCCAATCACTAAAGTATAATGACCTGAGAAGATTCGTTTCAATTCCAGTAAGACTTACATAAAATTTTTTTATAATTAGTTGAAATAGTTAAGATTAAACTGAATATCAGAAAAATATTTGCCAGTTAGGAAATAACTAGTTTTTTCATAGATTACACAAGGTTTTAATAGGTTGGCTAAAAATAAGTAAGTCCTATTTGCTTGGTGTAGGAATCTGATAAGTCCGTTGAAGTTTACTTTGCTTGAATTTTCTTAAACCTTCATAAAAAGTTTTCCCTAGTAAACGCAAAGTAAGTATTCCATGGTTTCTTTTTCGCTACTGCTGGAACAGTTTCGGCAATGTTCGTTTTAAATTGCTCAATCTAACTATCTATAATTCATACTGATTTAGTGTTGATATAGTCCACAGTTTCTTTATAGAAGTTCCAACTGTTCCTAAATACTTTTCCAAATGCTACTAGCATGTAAAAATCCCGAGTTTGGCAAACCTTACTGTGATTAGACCGAAAGTTTTCTTTGAGTAGGAAATTCTTAGATTTTGAGGTTCAAAACGTCCCACAGCTCGTAATTTTTAACCGATTTGAAAAATTTTTAATTTAAATGGAAGCTTTTTAAATTCATAAGAAGTTTCTTAACGCCAATTCTCCAAAGAAAAAAAAAACAAAAGTTTTTCTGTTTGCTTCTTTAAATTAAAAGTTGGTTTGAACCCCTTTTTTTTCTTTTTTAGACTTCTCGTTTGACCATAGGTTATATTTTACTTCAATCAAACAAATGAGCGTGGCACTTCCCATACAAACTAAGCACTTGAAATGACATAACTGAGGAACTATAATAAAAAAAAGCAATGAAAGTATGTGTAAGATAAAGGTATGTTAGTAGTAGTTATTGTGCAGAATTTGGTAATTTTTGGTACCAAGGGAACCAAGAAATAAGTGGGTGAGATTGGAAAAGGGGGCAAGGTACCACTTATATAATCTAAATTTTAGTTAGAATATTTGTGGTACGGCTCTAAGATTTGGTACAGAAATATTATTTGTCGATGCCATTCTGTGAAAAAAGGATACAACTCTAACGCTTTTTTTTATATACATTTTCAGAAACATTTACAACACAAGACTGAAATTTGGTGCAAGGACGTTGGTTGGCAAAAACATGCTTCAAAAAAATCTGGGTGTGATAGGAAAAAAAAGGCGGCTCACTTTCCACATAACTAATATAGTGCGGTACTAAGATTTGGAATGAAGATATGATTTGTCAATAGAATTCGGTGGACAAAGGCTTGAGTTAGTTAGTATAAGAACTGTCATGCAACCCTGATTTTTAATACGGTGTATTTCCTAAATTATTTGTGGTACATTATTAATAATTGGCAGGAGCACTTTGATTGTCAGTGGGATGCTGGAAGAAAAAAGTTAATGGGTTAGAGAAAGTAGACGTGATACCTCCTAAACAAAGCCATAGTAAGAAAGGTGATGAAGGTTTGTATGTTATTATGGAGCCATAGTAAGAAAGGTGATGAAGGTTTGTATGTTTAGATGGGATGTTGATGTCTTTAGTTGAGAAGAATTTTGACACTATTGGACAAGTGGGATTGGAACTACTTATGTAAATGATATAAATGATTAACGCAATAATTAGATTTTGATCGGATACTGGCACGTTCATATGGTCATTTCTTTTCCAAAAGTTTTTTATTGTTGTTATTTCTTTTATTACTCAGATTTGGTACAGAAATGTTATTCGTTAATAGCATTTTGCGGAAAAATGTGGATAGGCGTGCGTAATCACTTTCTATTTAACTCTTTTTTTTTTTTGGATATATCTCCAGAACCATTTACAGCACAGCACTGCAATTTGGCATGCGTAGCGGACAGCTAGTTTGTCAACCTTTTTTTGAAACCATAAAATCTTAAAATTCTCCATTGTGCGACAGTGTTAGTTATGTGATATGTAGAGTGAAAAATTTCAAGAACGGTCAAATTTTTGTCTATAGTTAGCATAGATTTGCAAATTATTTTGGTTTTTCTGGCTTTTTCTTTCATCTAGCAGACATTTGAATTTTAAAATTAATGCTAACTAAGGAATTTAATTTTCTAATGATATAAAATGATAAACAACAACAGATTAATGTAGGTACATTGCTGGTGGCCACAATACCAGCATCATTCTTGTGAATTCTGTTGGACACCTCTGTAGATTTGATGAAAATATGTGCTGAAGACATATTTTTGATCTTAGTCTGCTCTAACAGAAATGATATTCATCAGGCGAGTGATAAAATTGTTAAAGTTATATATTGTGATGTCATCTAAAAATAGGTAGAAAGCTGATAACACTTACAAATATATCATCGAAGGTCATGAGAAATATGCATTTTAGACAATTTAATGCCAAAATATATCGCTATCTAGAAGGTGTTAAGAAAACTATAAAATAAACGAGAAAATAACTATAAAAAAAAATAACTTTTAATTTGATTTGTATTAAGCAAAAAGTTCTCAATGCAATATATTCTCTTTTCCCTCTGAATGGGTGCTTTCAGTTTATATACCTACAATATTTGTGAAATTTTATCACACATTCTGTGTTGTCAATCATGTTTTTATTTAGTAATTTTCACTCTTAATTAAAGGCGTTCGTTTTCTTTCTTTTTAAAAATAAAATCCACCACCGCAAAAAAAAAATTAAAAAAAAAAAATGCAATGCAAAAACACAACAACAAACAATATAAAAACATTCAATTCATTCCCTCGCCATATAACCAAATAAAGAAACTGAACGTGTTTGAAATTTTTAATTTAACAAAAATTTCAGCTTCATTAATGTCTGCGCTATTGTCGTCAACGTCAGCGCCATCATCGTGATCAATGATGATGATGATGATCATCATGACGACAAAACCAAAGCTGAATGAGCCTTTGGAAGTTTGCTGCCATAAGCTTCCGAAAGTGTGTTGATTAAACATATACATATTTATTTATTTCGGCCAGCTGTATGTTTGCTTCATTGTTGGGCTGACCATATGTGCATTGGTATTTCTGATACTCGCATTCATGTTACCATTTGTTGCTGCTATGGTTGGTGTTATTATTATTATTATTTTTTTTTTTTTTTTTGTAACCAGTTTTTCCTTTAAACAACAACACTAACTAACGCTTTAAATTCATTTATGAAAATTCTTCAGTCAGTCACGCATGCTCGCCCACTTAAGTATTTACTACTGCTTCTTATTCTTTTACTACTCTCTGCTCCCGCTCCCCACTGTTCGATCGTCCATCCCAACTTCACTGTGCGATCGCCTACACAAATTTAATTTAGTTATTAAATTTGGTACAGCAAAAGTATAACAACGGTAATGGCGGTAGAATAACAACAACCACAACAACAAAAATGTTGGAAACTGATTTTGTTTTAAGCTTAATTTATTTGTGGGTTATTCTTAACGATTTTTTTTTCTGGGTTAAGCGAAATTTTATTAACTGCAATTTTGTTTTTCTGATTTTCTTGAGGTTTTTTTTTAATATAAAATTAAAAAAAAAATTTTTTAAGATAATTGAGTTGTTCACATGTGGTTAAAGGAATTTTATGTAATTTTATTTATAGTATCAGGGTAGGCAATTTCGTATAAATAGAGGAAAAAATGGAGAGATTTAATCTTCAAGTAGAGTGTCTACTTGCTTAGTTTTGTCTATAGTTAGATGATGGTAATATAAGACGTATTCAATAGCGAATCTAAAGATTTCCTGATTTAATTTTTTTGGTGCTTTAAAATTTTAATTTTTTTTGCCTCATGAAAATTTTTTTTGCCTCGAAGGGGAGTCGAAAAGGGATTTAACCTCAAACCTCCCCCCCCGCCCCCCCTTTAATTAAACGGGGTCACTAATTCTATATCCAAACTAAATTATGTAGTACCTAATTTATATTTTTTCTTTTTAATTATTTTAATTTCCTTTCTAAAAAGCACAAAAAGATTTTAAATAAAATTTAAAATTTTGTCATGATTAAGCAATAAAAATTTTATATTTTTAGGTATTATTTTTAATCACATTTTCTCTTCATCTGTATAAGCAATTAAATTTTGGCCTTTCGCACTTGGTGAAATTAAAACCAAATTTTATGAGGTTTATTAAAAAGAAAATATCAAAATGAATAACGAAGATTTTTTTTTCATTGTGCGTAAAGCTATAAAAAAAAAATTCAATTTCAAATAAAAATTGCTAAATCTAAAAACATAATTAAAAATAAACATTAAAAAACATTTGCTGTCTTCTTGTTAAAATATTTAGAAAAGCTGATAAAAATAAAGAGATCCTTGATCTTCAGTCAGTAGTGATCATTGGACTTAGAGATAAATAAATATTTACATTAGTATATGAAACCAAAAATCAATCTACAGAGCCCAGTAAAGTAATAAAACCAAAGTTTCTTCCAAGGATTGCTGAACTTTAGCGATCAAGTCCCGAAATGGGAATAATCTGTGCACATAATGAATAACACACAAATAATTCTAGGTGCATAATTAAACTCAATATTCGTAAGCCAATAAAACTTTAAAGAAACGGAGAGTACATGGTTCTATTTTGAATCCACACCACCATAACAAGCATACAATCCATAACAAGCATACAAAAAATTTTGTTTACATTCATATATAAAACCTCCAAAATCTTTAGTCTTATGATTTATGCAAATTTTCAAACTATAACTCATAAACCGTAACCAAATTTTTGCAAAATATTCTTATTCGTTTTTTCCCCCTCTAAATCACACATAATTCAAAGTAAGACATATCTATGTGCACGAGTATGTAGGTCAATTAACGCCCAACTATTTTCCACATCACATACGTATGCAGCTTGCACCCACAACAACAAAAACTTAATGGAATAAAATTTATTACACTACACATTGTATGTAAAAAAAAAAAATACAGTAAAATTAATGTAACTAACTAATAATTTTCTATTGCAATGAGAGCGCAAAAAAAAAAAAAACAAAAATTTATTTATGCAGATAAACAAATTTGCAACGTCAACAGCTTAACAGTTTACGAATAAGGTATAATTGTTAAATTCCGGCGCAACGCCTAATTGACACCTTCATTATGAAATATTCATGCATATTTGGTAAGTGTTAAGATATATGTAAATGTATTCGTTACAATTATAGAACGTAATAACCTAATGGAAAGCGAAGCGCTTCAAAAGGGCTTCTTTACTTACACTTTTCTGTACTTTCGTTTGAGAGTTTCCCCTTGGAAATTCTTTTTTGCATACTTTAAAATTGCTTCCGGAAAGCTCAATGTGCGCGCTTTAAATTTTCCTCTTACTAGCGTTCACGAGAGCACAAAAAGAGGGCTCTCAAACAGCTTTTTTGGGTAGCGCTCTAAATTTCCCGTTGGGAAATTATAATGTGAGGGTGGATTATTTCTAGATTGGAAACAGCAGGAATGGTCAATCGCAGAATTATAGAAAGTGAAATAGCTTTCACATATATATACTCTCTACAAGTTGATTACTTTAATCAAACTCATATTGAAACAGCTGCTATCACTCTAAGATTGGCACATAAAAATTCTTTGGATAGTTTATAACAATGCGTAAAATCCAAAACCCATCACGTCTATCCAAAATTCAAGTCAAAGTATTGAATATTACAACTAGGCTGATCAGTCCTAAAAAAGAGCGAAACTCATTAACTGGGATCTGCTCAAAAGAAAACGACACTAATCGATAGTTGTGAGGATCGGATATTTACAACTACAGCAATTGGTTCAACTGTTGGTTTTTTTTAACACTGGTGGCCATGAAAATCGTACTAAAATTTCGTAACTTAGAACAAACTTTCCTTCCTTTATAAAAGAGATTCCCTTGTTTATGTTTTGAGAATGTATTTTTTATTGCGCTTGTTTGGCGAAAAGAAAGATTTTCGAAGGAGACTGCAAAGAATCTGAAGGCTCAAGAAGTGACATAAAGTCAAATAGCTAAAGAAATGTGATGCTCACATTCTACTGTTTAAAAGGATTAAAGGCTCAAGAGGACTACGACAGATAAATACGAGACCAAATGGCATAACCCGAAGGTTAGGCATAATAACGGTCCAAAAATGCAGTGATAATAAGAATTGAGCTGAAGAACTATTACAACCTGAATATAAGTGTCGAGAACTTAAGCAGAAGGCAAAGAGAGCTCGGTCTGTATAGGAGCTGTTATTGACGAAATGGACAGAAACAAATAGCCTGGCATGGACTAAAAACTACAGCAATTGGATGGACTCTCGAAGATTGGAGAAAAGTTATATGATCGGGCAAATCAAGCTTAATTTCTTATGCGCGAATAATCTTTGGTATGTGAGTCGCTCAGATGGAGAGCGATGCAAGGTTAACTGTGCCGCGAAAATGGTCATGTTTCCAAAAAGTCAGATGGTTTGGATGTGTTTCTCCTACTATATTCGGGGGCCCTTATACCATATTGAAGGGATTGTGAAAGTCCAAAAGTAAGTATGGGTGAAATTTTAGGTAGCAATTTCTGTAAGCCATTGAGGAACACTTTCGCATATTATGGCGTTATTTTTCCGTGCACAATTGGTAAGTTTTAGTTAGTAATTAATGCTTAATGTGTGATAACTTGAAAAATAGTAAAAAAGTTTGATTAAAAATGTTTTCGATTATATATGAATTTATCGGCTGGAATAATCAGGTAATAATTTTGGAGCCCATATTTTTACCAATTACTCTATAGATGAAAAAAAAAAATTTGCAAAATTGTCAAAATGACATTTTATGTTGCTAGTTTTTTTTTTTTTTTGCTGTAATTTTAATGTCATTGCAAACAACCCACACACAGACTTTCACACACACACATACTCAGATAAACATAGCCAAGTGGTAGACTAAACAAAAAAACACAAATTTTATGAAGGAAAACTGCAATAAACAGTTACGAGTTATGACAAAACAAAATGAAAACATATATTGATTGCAAACAACAACCACAACAACAGCAGCAACAATACAAAAACAACAGCAATTTATTGGCACTTTCATAAAAGGTGAACGCCTTTTTAACTAAAATGCCTATTTTTAAATGCTACACACACACACACACACACATACATACCAGAAAGAAAATTTCAGACATTTCAATTAAGGCGGAAAGAAATAGCTGCAACAGCATCAAATTCAAATTGAAATTGATGAGTTTTTGGCTTTTTCGGCTGTGGTTGCAACATTTGCTGCCCCAACAGCAGCAGGCAGCAGCAGCTTCCACGCATTTGTACTCTCGAAGTTATGCATGTGTTCCACAAGTTACCAAAAGAGTTAATAAACATTTTTTAATTAACTGTTTCGTTTTAAGCCAGTTTTAGTTTAGTTGAATGTTTTTTTTTTTTAGTTAAGCTGAAAGCATTTGACAGCGGATATGAGAGTGTGTCTGTTGTGGGCGTGTGTGCATAATGGCATGTTGCTGCATTGTAGATAAATACAAAAGCTCAAGTTGTAGACAGTGGTTGTTAAATAGTTGTAGTTGAATTGCATAGTAATTTTCAATTTGAAAGTGTCAAGTAAAAATCACTTTAGTGTAAAGTTTATGTGTTAAAAATTGTTGACCTTTTTATTTTGTGTGTATGAATGGAGCGCGTTCAATAACCTTTTAAATATTTGCTTAATTTATTTTAATTGTCTACTTAGCATTTTCAATTCTCAATACTAACAACATTTCAACTACTTACTTTTGTTTGTTATTGTTGCTGGTGTTTCAAGTATCTGTCATACATATGTGGGTGAACGTTTGATTTTGTAAGTCTAGCTTATTTATTTGCTTTTTTTTAGTTATTTGTTTATTTATTTGGTTATTTATTTGTTATTGTTTGATTTTCATATAATGGCCATGGCCATGACTCTGTATTGTGTTAATCAAAAATCAACAGCTTGAATATTATTTTCAATATTACAAACAAACTCAATCAATAAAAAATCAATTTACGCAATGCATTTACTATTATCATTAATATTATTATTGTTTTTGTTGTTATTACATAAACGAACGTATTAAATCGCACCTACTACTTTTTTTTATGTATAAATAGTTGTATTAAACTTTATTTGCCATACACAGAGGCTTCAATGTGAAGTTTTCGGAGAGGGGATGTTGGTTAAGTTATATTATGATACACTCTCAATGAAATTTCAAAATAAAAAATATTGAAATCATGCTAGCCAAGGTAAGTAAAATGAGGTTCAAATAAATCTCTTTGCAGTAGAAAAATACAGTAAATGGTTAACCCATTAAGAACGAGCGGGTACCAAAGTAGATAGATCAAGAAAGTAACTTGAGAAAAAAATCGTTTTTGAACCTGGCTCAGCGACAAGGTGTCATATGGCACCGCTAGGCATTACTGGGTTAATAAAATTAAATAGAAATCACTCTCTTGAATTTGTATTTAATACGTTGCTAATCTGAAATAAAAAAAATGTTTAGAATACCGGAAAATTAATTTTAAAAAACTTAATTTGACGTGAGGCATAAAAATGGGTTAAACGTGGTAAAAAATTGTAAACCAGTCCGAGTTTTCTAATATTCAACTAGACCTAATAGAACTTTTTAGACCTAAGAATTTCAATAGACATTTCTCGCAGGCACTGAACCTAAATCAGATAGCAAAGTTGTTCTACCACGTCAGAGCTTTGAGATATTCCAACCTTAAAGGTCAAAATTTCATTTAAGTCCAGCAAATCGCATTAGCTTTACAATTAAGCTTCATTTCTCATTCACAATTTGAATTTTCGTAAAAATTCTTGGGTTCAGTGCCAGAAATTCTACGGTAAGTACTCATTTTTCTTCTTGATTCGGACTAAATTTTTAAAATTTCACAAAATTCTTCCATTGGTTAGGATATTGTAAGTATCCCATTCAAAAGTGCGAAAAATTCCAAAGAGAAGTAAAAGAAAAATCTAAAATGAAAACAAAAAAAAAAATTTACAGAAAAATCGCAAAACGCTGTGGTCAAATTTAGATTCAGGGTTAAAAATTCCAAGAGACTGGCTAAATTAGCTCTTGAGACTGACACAATCCAAAATTTTTTAGGCGTATTTAATTTTGAATTCTAATCGAATCGTTTAAAGTATTCTATTTAATTTCAACTTAACTATACCAAAAGGGTCCTATACCACTCGTTAATTTAGTCAAAGACGCCTCTGCAAATATTATTAGTACTAGTAATAAATGTTATAGGTAGATTGGTATTTTTTTTTATATTTTTATTTATTGCTTGTTGACATTAATGAAAAATAATACAATACTTTCACATTAATTTTATTCTATTTTTGGATTTTTGTTTTTAGTTTTTGTTTTATTTTACTTTCAATATTTTTATAAAGTTTTGAAGGCATTCATTCATAAATTTTTTTTAAGATTTCATTCATAATAAATTGATATGACTGTTTATGGCAAAATACCTACGTGCTGTATACGTATTAAGTATATGAAAAATATTTTTGACCTTGACATAATTTTTTTATAATTCGAAGTAAGTAATGCGACAGGCTTAAGTAATCCTCAACCATGAGAAGAATAATTTCTACATAAAGTTTTTCAACCTTTCTGGGAATTGAACCCACGCATTCGGCGCAGTAGTTCACGCACTTCTCACCATGGCTACCATAAGAAATTTCTACAAATTTCAGAAAAATAAACTGCAATGGTAAATCTTCAATAATACCGTCAATTAGAGTTTAGATAGATGGAGACTCTTTGAGTACTGTAATCATATATTATATAAATATGTAGCACTATTTGAAGAAGAAAATCGAAAAATCCAAAATTTTTAATAAACCTTATCATTTATCTCCAAATTCTATGAAATGAAAAGTAAACCCAGTCAAAATTTTATTCACATTTTGTTAATTTTAGTAGGCTTGTTTTGACATAAATAGGTTTTTAGTTATTTTCTACAAGTTCTGGACAAATATATACTTTTATTCAGTTTTGAGAAAAAAATAATCTATTACGGCGTTTTATAATTTTTTCATAATGCGCTTAATAACTTTTTCATAATTTCTATATAGTCAACATATAAATATTTATATACAATAGAACTTACCATTTTCTTCACCAAACACACGCGGTGTACGCATTACAACAGACCTGAAAATATATGAAAAAGAAAATATAAAACATTATTAAAAATGATTATTCATTTTGAAACAAAATAAACGAAAAACAGAGAAAAAAACTAAAAAGTAAAACTTAATTTTTTTTAATTAGAAAAAGAAGAAACATGTTGCATGCTGCTGCATGACTGCAACATTAACATGCATCATTCAACACCAAAAACATGCATCATAAGCGGCAAGATGTTTTTCTTTTCCTTTTCATTTAATTTCATATGAACATTTTTTTATGAATTTTTCATAATTAATTGCATGATGTGGCAGCTGAAATCTACACACACAAATTATGGTCTTAAATTTAGCATAAGGGCATAACATAAAAACGAGAAAAGAAAAACATTCGAGACAGAAGGGCACTAGTCATTATTATTATCAGTATCATTATTGTCGACATCATGATATAAATTTTTTACATTGACTTTTTAAACTAAAACGAAAATGTCATGTGAAAACATTGAAAGGATTTTCCATAATATGTAATTTTATTTCTCAAAAAAAAAAATTCCTCAGTAATATTATCAAATAAGATGTTTTTCTTAATCTCAAGTTCAAAGCACAAACAAAAATTTTTGCAAATCGCACACACTTCATAGCGACACTAACAAAGCCGCTTTTAAAATCGCGTTTGTGCATTTGTATGAGATAAATCGCGTTAGATTCGCTTCAAGGATTTAACACATAATTGCATTTTAATTTGATTGTTCTTTAAGAACTTCTGGTTCATGAAAGTTGTAAAAATTAATGTTCTTTGGAGTTTTGTTAAAAACCGCTTTAAAAATCGCGTTTCTCATTTGTATAAAAAATCGCTCTAGAGTCGCTTCAAAAACAACAAATCAATTCATGTTTTTTTTTATTGTTTTATAAAAAGTATAGGATGTTTTTTTATTTTAAACCGCTTTGTTCATTTAAAACCCGCTTTTAATATCGCGTTTCCTTCTTTTTGTTAAAAATCGCTTCCGAGCCGCTTCTATATCATAACACATAGTTCATTTTTATTTGACTTCTTTATGGCATAAGTATATGTTTGTTTATATTAATTAATTGTTTGATTACATAAAAATTTAAAGTTTATTTAAAAATAGTGTTAAAAATCGCTTTTGCCGCATTTGTCATCGAAACAAAAACAAAAGAGATCAGTGTATTTTTAATTAATTGGTTTTAAAAAAGTAAATATCAACAAAGTTTCATACATATATTTTAATTGAAAACTCAAAAAATTACAGTCTGATTGCATTCAAATTTCAAGTTCTTCTCAAAATCGCATTACTGTAGTTATCTTCAAAAATCGCATTCAAATAATAAAACAAATGTATTTTTATTCGATTGTTTTATATGTTTTATAGAAATCACAGTTTGATTGTATTTAAATTTCAATTATATTTAAAATCCACTTCAAAATCGCATAAATTTCGCAACTGCTATAAAAATCGCTTCAAAATCGCATTTTACAAACGCAGAAATCGCGCGATTTCTATTTTCACTACTCTACAATAAAACAAACTAAATATTTTCCAATACCAAAAATATAATTTTCTTATTTAAGTTTTATGCTGATGTGCGCTCATATTTTACACGTATATAAATCTAAAAAATTTTAAAAATAAACTATGTGACCAAGTTTTTCTTCCCCCTCTACGCAAAGAAGAATATCAAGAAGCAAATACATATTTTGTGTTATTGTTTCTTCTTTCCAAAAACAAAGCAGTTTTCTTCTTTTTTTTAAAAAAAAATTATTCCAAAACACTTGTTTCAAAATTAAATTTTATATATGTGCAATCATGATGAAGCAAAGAAAAAATTATACATATTTTTTAAAAAATATATCAAAATGTCAGCAGTTTAAGCACTACTGCATTGTTGTTGCTGCAGCTCCCCCTTTATTATTTTCATTTGGTTGATGCGCTGCATTTCTTTGAAATATATTGTTGTTGTTTTTTTTCGTTATTATATTTCAAAAATAAAACCTCACAAAATCCACAAAAATCTCGTTTTATTTGAAAGGCTCAAAAAAGCAATAAAGTATTCAAGAAGAAAAAAATAAAAAAAAATAGTTCACCTCATTTGTGAACTTTTTTTTCATTTAGCTGTTGCTGTTGTTCTTGTTCTAATTGTTGCTGGAGAAATGCTTGCATCTTTACAATACTGTGAACAACAGCAACAACAATAACAGCAGCAAAGCAGCAGCAACACATCAAAAACACCACTAGCAAATAATAAAAACGCCACCATCACCATCAACTAAAAGCAAAAAAAAAAAAAAACAACAAGAACATCACTTCAAAGTGCTTCACTATCCAGCTGTCTGTCCGTCCATCTGTCTAACTATGTATATTGGTATTTGCCTGATGGTTTGTCTTTTGGTATATAAGTTTGGAAATACGTAGGTATATTTTTGGTTTATTTATATTTTGTTTGTTGGCATTTTACATGCGTTTGTCATTATTCATTTTATTTGATTTCCCGAAGTGTGTCATAATTAATTTTGATTGTTTCTTTAAATAAATGAAGAAGATACCAATTTTTACTTCTTCCTCTCTTCGCCTTAATTATATTTTACCCTATTTCTCATAAGAAATAATAATTTGGTTGAAAAAAGAAGAAGAATTATATCAAATTGTGATAAATTTGAGGTTCCGCCTTTTTTTTTGTTTCGTAAATTAAACACGAAAAAATACTTTGTTTAAAAAAATCACTTGTTTAGTTTTAATTTTTCTTTATAATTTTTTGGATACTTATGAAATTTTGTCTCTGAGGAAGAGAAATGTCTTTCAATTGGTAATATTTGTTTTCATTTCAGTAGTTCACAGCTTTACCTACAAAGACTTTAATTTCTACATCATTTAGATTGAAAATTTTTCTAATTTTACATGCCCTCAAAAGTGATTAAATTTCTCATTTAATCAAAATCAAACATATCTGAAGTGACCTACATATAGGACAATGGGCATATCTGGGTTAAGTTGTTGAAACATTTTTTTGTGTTTAGTTGCAAAGTTAATATTAAAAATCTTCACTCCATCCGTTGATTAGTTCTATGAAGCTTGGAAAAATTTATGTCATAAATGGTTTTCAAAACAAATATGTCCTATTTCCTATTAAAAATCGCTAAATTTCAATCTTAAATAAAGACCACCTTATCTGACTTCGATACAACTGATAAGGGGCGGTGGTATCTAAAAAGCTTTCCCCAGATATTAGTTAGTTAGTCTTTCTTTCGACTTCCAGTCAAAAGCGCTTCTTCAAATGCCATCATTTTATCTGCACAAAATGTGGCCGATCCACACCAATTTCTTTATTTCCTGAAAAAAACTTTTCAATAAAAAATAACAGATTTTGGTATGAAGAAATCAAATAGGACAAAAATCGATTCCAGTCATTTAAGAGGGTAAGTAGTTGCCCAAAAATATTCCATAATATTCTTTTTCAGCTCTTGGAAAACCAGCTCTTAAATCTTTTAATATCATATATTTTTGTGCAACTACCTTCTTAAAAATGAAAATGATTGCATTATTTACTTTTCGATATTTACCTCCAAAATTTTTTCACCGCCTGCTGTTCGGTCGGTGAGAGTTCTTTAATTTTTTCATCGAAATTTGCCCATAATTTTGATTCATCGCATTTATATTTGTTGTTATTTTTGTAGCTGTTTTCGCCATCTGAAGCACTACCACTCATATTGGAATTTCTTCTTTTTTTATATTTGTTGATAATATTTTTTAATTAAATCTTTTCCCGGAAAAATTGTTGTTGTTATTAGGTATACAGTTGAACGTCGATTATTTGTAATTCTAATAACCGGTAAATTTAAAATATTGTTGTTTTCTCTTTTTACCTTAATTAACTGATCTTTCAGGTCACAGTGTATGCCACTTTAGGCTCACCACGTTACTCAAATAATATTAAGAATATTAACTCTATTATCCGTGATGGAAAAAGTCTGTAACGTAAAAGTTGTAACGCTTTTACAAACATATTCGAAAAATCCCTTTATTCGTATTTCTATAATAATGAAACGAATTTCATTGTTATTAGTTTTGTTTGGTCAGCGAAAAATCGAACAATAATTAGTTAAATAAAAATAAAAAATAAAATGCATGTCCTTGAAAACTAGCAAAGAAAAAAGGGTAATTCCATCGAACGGGCTTCTTGATTTTCGAGTTCGTTCTCGAACATTACGGTTAATCGAAGTTCAACTGTATTTTCTTTTAATTTAATTAGTATAAAAACTACGTAACAAAATTAAGATAGCACGAAAAAAAAACAAAGTTGCGATGGAAATAACAATTAGTCAGATCTAAAGAACAACAATTTCAAGCATTTTTGTGTCTTACTTGGTATAAACCGGAAGTGATTAAGACAATTTTGCAAAAAAGATTACAAGGCATTTGCACACTGAATATTTCACTTTTTTATTATTCAGCAATTGACATTTTGCATTTTTCACATTTTTGCAATAGATGTAAATTTTTTTCATTCAAATTTTTTTTTATTATTTTTCTGCATTTTTTTGATTTTTAAAACTTTTTTTAGCGTTTCAATTTTCTATTACACTACACATTAATGCCACTTTAAAATGCTATTAAATCGACAATCGTCAACACAATCGCCATTGACACTCCGCACACCAAATACGTTCAAATCTGACTAAAACTCGTAACTCGTATACAAAATCAGAAAAACCACAAACTCTGAAATTGAACTTTGTATATTTTTTTTTAGCGTTTCATTTGTCAGTTTCTTTTTCTTTCTACCACTACTTCTTCTTTGATTTTTGGTTTACCAAAAATTTTTAATAACCTAAAAGAAATCACTGAGTTTGCAAAGTAGCAGCAGCAGACAGCAACAGAAAAAAAAAACCAAAACAAATGAGATATGATTTTATTCGTAGGGTATTTCACTTATTTTTTCCCCCCTCAAAGTCAACTGGCATACGATAATATAATTAATAATATGTTTAATTTGTGAGAAAGAAAAAAAACACTAAAAGTCCGCAAAAAAAAAAGCGCACAGAACTCGCAGAAACTTTGAGTTACTACTAAGAAAACCAGTTCACCAGTTATACAGTGAACAGAAAAAATACCAAAAAAAAAAAAACTTGTTGACTACATTCAATAAACGCCGCGCTTATTTCTGATTCTTCTACTGCTGTTGTTTGCTGTTGACGAGTAACCGATAAGCGCCTAATGTGAACCATGCGTCGTCGTCGTCGCGCCACATATGTATTGTCTATCTGTCTGTCTGTTTGTCTGCCTGCCTGGCTGTTTGTTGTATGGAGAAGAAACCCTACGATGTTATTAAGATTTTGATTTTATTTTTTCTTATTTTTTTTTATTATTATTTACTATGTATACCCTACGTTCAGGTGATCAAGCAAATCAGATAATAATTAAGCAGCTCTTAGCTTAAATAAGAAATTGTCATAAAAAATATTTATTCATTTTTTTTTTTTTAAATGACACACACACACACAAGTTCGTGACATCTCATCATTTAGAGAGGTGCTGACTTGATACTTGATACTACTTCTTCAAAGAGCTTAGAAAATTAATTTCAAAACAGTTTTATACATAAGTAAGATTCAAGCATAAGAAATACAGTAATAAATCGTAAGAAAATTTACAAGGCTTGATACATCACCAACAAGCTGAAATAAATTTACTTCAAAAACTATATTTCTATATTTATAATATATTGTATTTTACCCGTTGACACTGTTGTTGTTTAAGTTTCAAAAACTCTCAGTGTTATCTGAAATTTGTGCCTACAATAAACGCCAAAAATGAGTTCCTTGGCCTTAGGAAATTTCAACAAAATCAGGTGGTAATAATTATGCTGTTGTAGCACTTTTCTTTTAATTGGAATGTTCACAAGCTGTCGTATACAGTCGTATAAATTAGTATGAAAAACGAGCGAATTTATGACAAATTAGATACCTTGTGAACATCCCAAATGTATTTACAGCTTGCACTTACCAATGTGCAAAATCAGGAAAGAATATATTCTTGTATTGGGCGCCATCTATAGACCTACCGATGATTTTACAGAAATCTGGTATACCTGTATTTCCGATGCCAAGAAATCTTTTTTTGGCATCCATTTTTATTTAAAAAAAAATATTTCAACAGAGGCTTCGGAGCAAAGGTTAGAAAAATTGAGGCAAATTAAAAATATTCCTTGTACTGGAGCGTCATCTATGGGCAGGCCGATTATGTTGAAATTTTGCAAATCAGAGTTTTTTGGGCTCAAAAAACTTTTTTTTCAAATGCGAAATTTTCTAAAGTGAAGCAGTAATTATCATAAAAACAAGCTTAAGTTTTGTATTAATTTTAATAGTATTTCCATTGATTTTAATCGTATTTGTATTATTAATGCAATAATTAAATATTTTAATAGCAAAATGAAAATCATATATTTTTGTGATATTATCCACTGAAATTTTGTTACATTATGCAATTTACTAACAATACTAAAACTATCTATATACTATTTTATCTGAAATAGAAACTAATATATCATTGAAAAGCTTAAAAGATATAACAATACAATCAATAACAGCAAGTTTTATTGAAATTGATTGAATGCTTTACTATTAATTCAGTATAACTGTTCAACACCCATTCATATATACATATCTAAGAAGGTATTAAAATAACTAAAAGGGTTCTCCCAAAAACAGTATATTCTCAACAAACTAATAACAAATTAATAGAAATATCACATTGTAAGTCTAAATATACTATTCAAAATCAACGAGTAAGTACTACAATTTCCTCATACTTCCGCATAATTTAACGAAAAAATAAAAAAAAAAGTCTAAAAAGTTCAATTTCAAACTCAGTGTAAGCTCAATAAGGTCTCAAGTGTGTAATGATAGCCCCATCCATCTATCTCTTTGATACTTTGTATATGTATATAGCATATAAAAATAATTAAAAAACATACTTAATAAGTACTCATACTTTAGTGTCTGTTCAACTACAGTCAATATACTTTTAATGATACTTTTGGTACTTTATTTTACTTTCGCTGTCTTTCTGTCTTCTTCCTCTAATAACAGAAAAAATTTAATGTTTTGTATGTTTTTTTTTTTTTTTTGGTTGGTATTTTTATGTTATGTGTAAATGTTGCCACACTATAATAGATAAGATAACCACAGAACAACAACAATAATCATAAAAAATATATATATATAATAACAACATAACAATAATTACAACAATGTGTCAAAAACGTCAAATGAATGAGTTTTTTTGTATACAAAAATATTTCGTATTGACACTTACTCAAATGATTTCTGAAAAAAAGGCTAAAACAAAAAACACACATACATACGAAAATGCATTAAAAAATGTTTCGAAAATAGGGTGAATTTAAATAATATGGTCACGTGTTTGGTATGAGTTAATTTGTTGTCACAAATTAAAACTAGGCATACATTTTTTAATTTATTAGTGTTAGACTGAAGTCGCAGTTGCTTTAGGTTCGATTCCCAGGGTATGTATTTAAGATTGTTGCACTCAGAGAATGAATATTATAAAGCCTAAAAGCATTTGCGGAATAAATTCTCATCATGGTATGACAAATATCAGCACTACAATTGATCAATCGAGAATTTGCAGAATTTTAATTATGCTTACAATATTCTAGCTGTCATTTTCTCACCGACGTAATAAAAACTCAAACATAGAACGTATTTGAAACCAGATTTTTCAACATTTTCTATAGCAAGACTAACACAATCTGATAAAACGTAAAAAAGTGTTGTAAGTCAGGCTCTGCGAACTAATAACTGCGGATAATAATTTTCGAATACTTTTGAAGAACTAATTGTAAATTCTAAGGTAAAAAACAGATTTTTGAGTAAAGACAGAGGATTTGTAATTGGCGTATCAAATTATCCTTTAAAATGATAGTCTTAAGTGTACATATAGCAATACTCAAATGTCAAACATAACTGAAGTATCGGTAGTTTTCTTTAAATATCTCTATTCATTGAAGACATTTGGAATCAAATTTGTAATTTTTGGTTATGATTGCAAATATTAGTAGCTTATATAGGATATTGAAAGATTAAGAACTATCACTAAGATCACTGATGAGGAATCGTGGCTGATTCTGAAATGGCCGTCTGATTTGCCCGTCTCTGTATAGACTGTTGTTGTGATGACTACACATACACGTTCTTTAAGCCTGTTACACATTATTAAATAATTGAAGTAAGCCTGAAAAGAGTTTGGCAAGATTGGTTGATGTTTACCTTACCCTATTAAGAAAATCGTAATTTTTCTTTAATACTTTTTTTTAATTATTGAGCAAATCAAAAAGTTCATTACTCAATTTTATGGTTTATATTGTACAACGTTAGAAAACAATTAAAAATTTTATTATTTCAGTTTTCCAAGATTTAATTTTTTTTATTTCATATTTCATATGTGGTATAAGTATCACATAAAGTTTTCTAGTATTTAATATTTTAAATAGTTTCGATCACATTTTATATTTATTTATAATATTAAATTTTTATGAACATTGAAAGAAAGTTTTGGTAGTAAAAACATATATTTGAATAGTTATTTCTATATTAATTTTGAGTTTGAAGTATGCTTTTCTTTTGTGATTTTTAAGATTTTTAAGAAAGTATTGTATGAAAATTAAATCTAAATGTTAATTTTTATAGTCACGACTTTAGTTCATATCTTTGGTTTTGTTTGTGTGATATTTAACAGGCTTAATGAATGTTTATAGTCAAGAGAGCAACAGTATATATAGAAACAGGCAAATTAGACGGCATTTCGGAATCCGTCACGATTCCTCGTCTCTCTTTTTGTTATTTGAAGATCCACCCTATTTTTTAATGAGGGCATTTTATTTTTTCTATTGTTTTTTTTTTTTTTTGTATCTTATTTCTAATTCCAAAAAACCAAAAAAAAAAACTCTAAAAAAGTGATGAGCGATTAAAATTTGGATTGAAATCACAAAACAATTCATCTCCTTATTACAAAATATACCTAAATATATGCAAAAACCCAAAATGAGTTCCTTCTGCACTCGTCATAAAATGTGATAACATACTTCACGCATTTTTGTTTACTTCGTTATAAAAGTTTTCGTTTTTAAGTTCCGAAAAGTGCAACCATGGGTTTTTTAAAGTTTTTTTTTCAATGCACTTTCTTAGCTTTTTGCACGTCTACATCACCATCGCCTAATGTTGATATTATTGTATTTCATAATTTCAATTACATTAAATGGAACGTATCAAACAATTTTTCCCCTCTTCCATTGATATACAAATATATTCCACAACCATTTTTGATTTAGAAATTATGTGTTGCATACTTTTGGGCTTAAAGTAAAATATATAATAAAATGCACACTTATAAAATCAAGCATTTGATTTTAATTTCCATCAATTCACTCCACTTTAAATTTTCCTTCTGCCCCGAGTAAAGATGTTGTCACACCAAAAGTAGGCACCCTACTTATTAATTAATACTTCAGCGAAAAATAGAAAAATATACTTTTGTTGCTAGCGCCCTGAATTGGCAACATTGCATACACTTTAGTGTATTCTTTAACAAATTGAAACCCAAATGCTTAACAAATCACCCTTTATACTGAAATAGCATTCAGAAACTTAAAATAATTAGAAAACTATGCCAAACCCGTCTTATATTTATAGGTATTTATAATTCTTGGGTTTCTTGATTGAACATACGATTTATATATATAACGTTGAGTTGTCTCTGTCTATCATTAATATTTTAATTTCGCCCAACTTTAACGGGGTCCCAAATATAAGCAGGACGTTCTCTCCGAAGACAATCTTGAGAATTCTCAATAGATGCCAAGTTTAAAAATTCTCCATACCTAAGCCAAACAAGATAATTTTGTTATACGGTGTAATTCAGAGTTTATATATTTACTCTTTTCCTTCAAAGTTCAAAGTGCTGCCTGTAGCCTACCTTTTTAAAAATCTCAATAATTATGCAATAATGTTAATTTTCTATAGATAAAATAAACATTAATTTTTTATGTTAATAATTTACAAGAAATTCATTAATAAGCATTAAAAACAAAGCAAAAAATACAAAATTAAGCATTAATGTTAATTATCATACACCATGCTCAGGAGATAAATGATAAATTCTGAAATTCTTTTTATAATTTCCATAAAGTTTTAAAAAAAAAAATCAAAAAAACAAAAAAAACTTCAAAAGAAACTTTATATAAAAAAAAAACAAAAGTGTCAAGTTGTTGAAAAAATTATAACAACAAAAACGAATTATATATGCCAAAATCATTTGATGTTAATAATTTATAACTGAATACGACATATTCTGTTTTTTTCGAGTTAGATCTAAAGCAATTATACCTACATAGTTAAGAATAAAAGAAGGAAAAAAATAGAAATCTTTAAATAAAACTAGTTTGTTTAGAAAATAAAAAAGCGGTAGTAAAAATGAAATACTTTATGCCTTAAAGCGCAAAAAAAAAATAAGCTAGAAAAAATGTAGTAAGTAATAATGATATTTAAATAATCATATTCAGAAATTTTTGTTCATATTTTAGCTTCTTTTTCTTCTTCTATTTTTTGTTGTTTTTGGTATTTAATAACACGTCCGCATGAGCGCATGAGAAATTCTCAATGAAATTGTTTTTTTATTTTTTATTATTGTTGTTCTGTTAATTTCATTGCCGATTCATGGTAATAAAATACGTTTACAAACATTTAGATGCTAATTGTGCATAGTTAACAATTCATTGTGTGTTGTGAGTGTAGGTACTTACTTTTACTATATACTTTTAACTTCAACTTTATGGCATGCTAATTTTGTATTTGATATAGAGAGTACTTACTTAGAAAGCACAGCAGGAAATTATGCCATTGATTAACACGACACCATAAAAAGTTTAAATTGCTTTCTCAAGCTAAAGAATCATTTGACTAACAATTGCTCTAATTTAGTAGGTACTTTTGAAGCGCAAATAGTATAAAACTTTTCAATCGATAGCAATAATTATATATATATAAAGCGCGAACTTTGCTTTCAAATACAATTTAACAAGCAGTAGCACCCGAAATTGAATCGTTTTTCGTGCAAAAATTAGTAAAAAGTACAGACTGGGTGAAGTATAGTTATTCTATCCTTCCCCACTCTCCTCGTTAAAAGTAAAAATGACACATCTCCAAGCACCATTTTGAAATTAAACAACAACAAAAAGCTAAAAATTTAAATTTTTCGCTTAGATTGAAGAAGAATTTTAAATTAATAATGGGCCCCCAATCACGAATCTGAAATCGGTCTAGCGTTAGTTCAAATTGGTTATATCCGGCGAAAAAAATCGTTCTAAAATATATAAATTTTAGATATAACATATTTGATGTTTGATCAGACTATTATTGGCATTAAAATTCTGAATGTTTTTTCACCCTACACGGTCGATCCCCAGCTCTTTCTCTTCATTTTCTTCAGCATAACCCTACAGAACAATCGGTAAAGGAAAGTAACAAACATTATTCGGGAAGACTTTTATTCATAAAAAATATAGAGGGAAAAGGCCGTGCGAAAAGTTCGGTCTAGGCTCTTCATGGGCTGTTATGCCATAAAATAAGAAGAAGAAGACGGGGTGCTCAAACAACTGCACTGTTTCAGCCTTAACATTTTGGGTTTAATTTCATTTCATTTGCTAACGTTTTAAAGAAATGTTCATTGAAAATTTTTCGCGGAACCTGCAATGTTGAAGACATTTCAACAAGTTGTGAATTATATGTGAAAATATTCCTTATAAAAAATATTGCCAAAAAACAGAACTATCGCAACCCCACTATTTTGAAGAATATTCCATTTATTATAATGGAGACAAAATTATTAAAAAAAGATGCAAGGAACTGCTATGCTGAAGTTGTGGAGTGTGATTTTCTTTCAATAAGTTTGCCATGAGTTGTAAACTTTTCCTACAGGGCAACTGCTTGTACATATGGCTTAGTGTTTTCATGTGATTACCACACCACAGCTAGCACGCCCCTACTCATTCTCAATTATTCATTGAATTAAATGGCCCTTCATTATATATATGTGCACATGCATATATAGATATCTATTATTTACATAGATAGCCAGCTAAATAGGTGAAATGTCGAAAAAGTATGTTGTCACGTTTTACATGATTTTATACACATAAAAAAATAAATTTAATATTTTTGCTAAGAATTGATAGGACTAGAGCTACAACAATTTTTTTTTATTTTATAAATATGTTTCTATAATATGAACATAAAACACAGAAAAATATATATTGTAATTCAAAGCACTTCTTTTCATCTTTTAGCTCTTGTGACCATACATAGAAAGTGTGAGTTTTAATAATTGAGCATCATTGAATACATCCAGCTGCTTCGAAGAGTATTAACTTGAACTATTTCAGCGACAGAACAAGCGTCGGAATGTTTGGTCCCTTTTTCCGATGAAAACTCAAATAATTGATTGAACTCTATAGCAATGGGATTTCTATTACGATTTATTGATCTATGAGCTTTGGTATGAGTTAAATTTGAGCCTCAAGAATACCTTCAATCATACCTCTAAATCTGTAAATAGGTCCTGCAATCCTTCCAAATCAGAAACGAAAAGTCTTTTCAATGGAATTTTTTTTTTTTTCAGTGTAAAATCGCTGCATGGTAATTTAACATATTTTTTCAAATTTCGAATAGACAACAACGAACTTGCTAGCTTTGTAACCAAATATGTAATTAATACAAAAGTAAGCTAATAAACTATTAACATATGTCTATTTATTAATGTAGAAAACTTAATGGTATTTTTGTGTATATTATAAATTATATAATTAATTTAAATTGCAACCAAATTAAAAACATAACAAAATTAACAATATAACTTCGAGTGAAATCAATTGTATAATCATAAAAATAATAAGTAACAATATATTGAAAAGGTAGTATATTTATAAAAGCAACTAATGTATACAAGTGGGGAGATACATACACATGTAATATATATATAAATTATATATATAACCAAATGCTTATATTGTCGATTCAGAGGTAAAACTCTGTAAAAGTACTGATTAAGTAAAAACTCGCTTTCGCCAATCAAACTATTTAGTTTCAAACAAACTTCATCTTTATTAAAAAAAAATATTTTTAACCCGCAAAAAGTCATCAAACACTTACACGATTTCAATATGATTTTTAAAATTTAATTTACTTTGTTTATCAATTATGTTACTTAATGAGTTTTACCTTTGAACTGACAATATACTAGAACAAGTAAATCTGTCTAGACTTTTATACACATTTACTTTCTCATGTCTGTTAACAAGAAAATCAATCTTTCTTACATTTTCATAAACATTTCAAATATAAATAAGCAATATTCAAGTGTTCTATATAGATACCGTCAATTGACGATCGATGCCAAACCATTTTTTCCCCTTCTTTCCTAAGTGTATTTTTAAAAATTTTTAAATATTTACAAAACAAAAAGTTATACAAGAGTGAGGTTTTTGGCACAAATTGAAAACAATTTATAGAACATTGACTTTTTGTACGTATTTATAAATAAACTTTTCAAATTTATGCTTTTAGAAATTGCATGCCATGTTTTTGAGTGACGTAAATGCGTTTTTGGCTAGTAGAATGTCAAAAGACATAAGGCTGCAATCATTATTTGAAATTTAAAACATTATTTAAATAAATTATCAATATTTTGAAACTGAAAATTTGATATTAGGTACTTACAAATTTTATGGGTAATAAGGTCACAATCATTTCAAAGGCAGCTATTTAAAACTTTAAGGAGCACTCTAATAACATCACTAACTAATTACACTCAATTTATAATTGGAATTTGAAGAAGTTAATTTATATTTTAAATAAGTTCTTAATAGGTTCAATTCAAAGTAAAGTAGGTATTTTAAAAGTTTTATGGGTAAAATATACAAACACTTGAATTAAAAGGTTGAGACTAAAAATACGTTCACTTTATTCTATATGATATCAAATTGCAAAACATATTATAGTTTTTGGATTCATTTCAAATGTATAGAATTTTTAATTTTCTTAAATTCATTATGTGTATAAAAAAAGCATAAAATATTTTATTTGAAACCAAAAATGTATTACAATAAAAATGTATCACTTGCGTCATAATTAAAAATAACGCAAATCCACATTATTTTTATAGTAAATTAATAACAAATTATAATTTAAGCTCATCATAAAATCCAAAAAAAAAAAAATGTAAAAAAAAAGCAAACTCATTTGGAAATCTTAAATTGAAATATTTTATATTCAATGAATTCTATGAAAAGCTTAGCAACAAATACTTGGATAATAAATAATTTATTATAAGTAATAAAAATATTATGAATATTGTTATATCTAAATAAATACATAAATATGTATAGGCGAGGTAAAATGTTAGTAAAAAATTCAGATATTCATAACTGACGAGATTTAAAAATTAGATTCATATTTAATTATTGTTTGAAAAACGATTATGAAAAATTTGTCATAATTTCAATGACTACAATGACTGTCATCGCTTTTTGATGTCGATTGAAGCTTTCAAAGATACTTCATTTGACCTCTATAAATTAAAGAAATAGCAAAGAAATCACATAAGGTCACAAGAAATCAAATGTTTCGAAAGCGGTGTATGAGTAGAATGGGAAACCATAATTCCCTGTGTGTCTATTAGTTCTGGTACGAATTTCTTGTGGTTTATCGCTTTCCAGAGTAATAATATAGAAGGAAAAAATATATAAATTGAGTGCATACACCAGTATCACATCTGTCACAGTAAGTCTTTATATTTTACAATAAATCGCAATTTTTTGCTCGTTGGCATGATTTTTGTAATTAAATGACTAACTCTTTTTCAGAGTTACTACATACCTGAAGGTTTAATTTCATTATTCGCTTTTAAGTGATGCTGTAATTATACAAATTAGAAATATAAATTCTAGTTCGGAACCAAGATTCTACTTGACTATTGTATATTACGAAGTACTTTCGAAAAGCTTCTCCCCTTTTTCCATTGCTTTACGAAGATTGGCTGTTATTTCACAGTTTCTTATAGATCGGACTGTAGGGCCAACCATCGTCATTGTGGTTTAGTGGCAGCGTACTAGTCTTTGTCTCCGGTGTTCGGTTCTTGTCTAGGGTATAGTTTCTTATCTGTCTCTCTTTCTCTCTTCCTTTCTTTCTTTCATTACTTGGGGGTTTGGTACAATAGGTGTTATAGGTCGCAGTGCCTGACTTTCAGGTCGTCCAATCTTTTAAATAATAATAATATAAATCGAACTGGTTTAAGTTTCGAGAAAGAAATGTTTTTTTTTTTGTAAGAAATTATCAACAATAACGTGTTCGTTTTCGAATCACAATATGCTCAGAAACTACAGATATCTTCATGAAAAGCAATAAAGCACTATCGGTTTTCGATATCGTAAATGTGATTTTGGACCCTTGGAAATTTATTTCAGGATCCAGCGGTTACAGAGGTCAGGAAGACGAGGGAAAACAAACCGATTTTCTTAAACAAATTTTCAAAGTGGCTCAATTCTTTATCAGCTAGAGAGAGGAGATTACGACCAGTTCATTAAAAAAAAAAAAACCTATCAACATATTGTTGATATGCAAGATATCACGCAATTTTTCAATAGAGGTTACTGCTCCTCAAATTTGTAAGCAAAACTTGACATCACTCTCAATTTATTCACCATTTGATTACCGCCATCTATTGAGAAATAGTAAGAAATAGAGTAGTACCAGTTCAACCAAATGCGGTAATGTCATTCTCGTTCTAATCCGATCAAATTGAGTATGAAAAAAACGCTGCTAATATTAGCGAAAATAAATTAATGCTAATAATGCGGAGTTTACATCTGCAAGAAAATTGTCACAAGTTGCTCATAGAAAAGCGCAATTTGCCGATTGATTTTCATTAAAAGTTATTTATTCCCAAAGACTTTCTGATTTCAAAGAACTCATAACTCGCAGAACTATTTAAAAAATGTTTAGCGACCGCTTAGAACCACTAGCCGCTAACTTAAGGATATTCTGAACTCAAATT
The DNA here is from genome assembly GCA_963691655.1 of Toxonevra muliebris. Lineage (NCBI taxonomy): Eukaryota > Metazoa > Arthropoda > Insecta > Diptera > Pallopteridae > Toxonevra > Toxonevra muliebris. The sequence goes on along the minus strand of OY829328.1, from coordinate 85,841,300 downwards.
GTTATTCCAATGTGAAATAAGTAAAATTCAACAAATAAACCTTAACGTTTTCACAGATGTTGGTCAATTGGGGCATGAAACGAAGCGAAACAAAAACAATTCGTTTTGCCAGTAATCCGCTACGGCCGCTGCGAAACTGAAAACTAAAAAAATTCATGATAGTTTTTTAGGAGACTATGAAAATTAAATCTAGAGGTTAATTTTCAAAGTCATGACTTAAGTTCATGTTAATTTCGTTATTTGAAGTTATATATAAACAGGTTAATGAACAAATGTAGTCATCACAACAACAATGTATATAGAGACGGGCAAATCAGACGGCCGTTTCGGAATCCGCCACAATTCCTCATCAGTGATCTTAGTGGTAGTTCTTAATCTTTCAATATCCCATATAAGCTACTAATATTTGAAATCATAACCCAGAATTATGGATTTGATTCCAAATATCTTCACTGAATAGTGATATTGAAAGAAACTACCACTACCGTTCTATACACTTATGTTGTTGTTTTTTTCCCATCGTAGCTAGTCTGCATAACAGTTCGTTATTTGAAAGTCTAGTACATGGGAGAGTGTGTGTGTGTGAGAAAATGATTCTAGGTGTCATTTTTTCTGAACGGTCCCCATTCGATCAGTTCATGATAGTTTTTTAGGAGACTATGAAAATTAAATCTAGAGGTTAATTTTCAAAGTCATGACTTAAGTTCATGTTAATTTCGTTATTTGAAGTTATATATAAACAGGTTAATGAACAAATGTAGTCATCACAACAACAATGTATATAGAGACGGGCAAATCAGACGGCCGTTTCGGAATCCGCCACAATTCCTCATCAGTGATCTTAGTGGTAGTTCTTAATCTTTCAATATCCCATATAAGCTACTAATATTTGAAATCATAACCCAGAATTATGGATTTGATTCCAAATATCTTCACTGAATAGTGATATTGAAAGAAACTACCACTACCGTTCTATACACTTATGTTGTTGTTTTTTTCCCATCGTAGCTAGTCTGCATAACAGTTCGTTATTTGAAAGTCTAGTACATGGGAGAGTGTGTGTGTGTGAGAAAATGATTCTAGGTGTCATTTTTTCTGAACGGTCCCCATTCGATCAGTTCATGATAGTTTTTTAGGAGACTATGAAAATTAAATCTAGAGGTTAATTTTCAAAGTCATGACTTAAGTTCATGTTAATTTCGTTATTTGAAGTTATATATAAACAGGTTAATGAACAAATGTAGTCATCACAACAACAATGTATATAGAGACGGGCAAATCAGACGGCCGTTTCGGAATCCGCCACAATTCCTCATCAGTGATCTTAGTGGTAGTTCTTAATCTTTCAATATCCCATATAAGCTACTAATATTTGAAATCATAACCCAGAATTATGGATTTGATTCCAAATATCTTCACTGAATAGTGATATTGAAAGAAACTACCACTACCGTTCTATACACTTATGTTGTTGTTTTTTTCCCATCGTAGCTAGTCTGCATAACAGTTCGTTATTTGAAAGTCTAGTACATGGGAGAGTGTGTGTGTGTGAGAAAATGATTCTAGGTGTCATTTTTTCTGAACGGTCCCCATTCGATCAGTTCATGATAGTTTTTTAGGAGACTATGAAAATTAAATCTAGAGGTTAATTTTCAAAGTCATGACTTAAGTTCATGCTAATTTCGTTATTTGAAGTTATATATAAACAGGTTAATGAACAAATGTAGTCATCACAACAACAATGTATATAGAGACGGGCAAATCAGACGGCCGTTTCGGAATCCGCCACAATTCCTCATCAGTGATCTTAGTGGTAGTTCTTAATCTTTCAATATCCCATATAAGCTACTAATATTTGAAATCATAACCCAGAATTATGGATTTGATTCCAATTCATTTTTTTTAGTATTACAAACATTTTACAATTAGTGTATTCAAAATAGATTTGCATGCAAATTAAACAAAAATGCTCATAAACTTGCTATTTAAACAAAAAAAAAAAAAAAATATAATGAGTAGCCTTGTGAAGTGTTAATGAAAAGTCGATGATAAATGCATCTAAACATGGACAGACAAAAACACAGACGTAGAGATAAATAGACAGATTGGCAGATGAATGAATGAATACAACAACATCATCGATTGAAATGCATGCTGCTGTCTATTGCTGTTGCTCTCCCCATTGATGGTACTTGATGTATGCTGATGATGATTTAACTATTTTAGTTTGCGCATTGCTGCCACTTAAAAAATTTGAAGTGTAAATAACAAGAAAATGCAGCAGGCTATAAACTCACCAGCAGCAAACAAAAACCCAACAGCAACAATTGCAACTTTTCGCTTATTTTTTAACAACTCATTGAGAAATGTTTGAATAGAAAAGAAAAAAAATGAGTATTAATTGCTGCCGTTGTGTACTTAAATATTGCCTAAGCTCAAAAATATGTCAGTGACGGATACAAATATATATATATATATGTGGCTGTTGTGTTTTTTCACATTTTTTACTCAAATCGACTTATGTCTGGTTTGTAAAGATTACACATTAAAATGTAATTTTTCATATTCATTTATAGTTTTTTTTGTATTTTATGATGTTTTTGCTGAGATTATTTTGTATAACATAGTTACACGTTAATCTAATTGGTTTTGTAGTGTTTAACTCTACATAATGCGTAGATAATGGTAAAATTATAATTATAGAAAATAAAAAAAAACTAATATTACTTTATAAACATATGTTGGGATTAATATGAGCTCATTTAGGGAACCTGCGTGCATAGATCGAATAGTTAATGCTTCTACTAAAAAAACTAAAGAAATATTTACTTCAAACACTTTAAATTGAATTGAATTGAATACTACTTTTGTATGACAAAAATCTATTAAATCAATTAATCAATCAATCAAATGATCATCAACAATCATCATATTCACTATAAAACTCCAAACATTCAAGTGTTTTTCATACATGCATATGAACATGAAGCGATAATTTTCCACTTAACAAGCAGAAACACTCTCAAGTGTTGGAAAAATGCTCGCATGAGAATTTTTTCATTTCTAGTTTTTTTAGTTTAAAAAAAATAAGAAAATGTAATCACCTTAAGGGTAAATTGAAATTTATTATTTCAACAATGATTATGCGCGGCGCATTACAATGCAGCATGCAACAACAATCATACCAACAGCCAGCAGCCATCGACCAATAACAGCAACAATCAGCAATAGTGCAACAATGAAATAATAAAATGCCAATTCATATAATTTGTTTTTTTTTTTTACTTTGTAGCAAAACTGTTCTTTATTGCTATTCAATTATTTTTGCACTTTAGCTCTAAAGTACACACACACATATAAACACACAGTCAAGATGTAAAATTTAAGATCATGATGATGATGATGCGCTGTTGAGCGAATTTTTATACTTACTTCACGTAACAGAACAAATTACAAGTTGTTGTGGCATTTTTATAGATATCTTACGGTATATGGACCAAGCATTTGTAACTCATTTTTGGGTATGATCGAAAAATAGCGTCTCGGATCACAAAATTATCGTAAACGAATCAATGGTGCGATACGAATAAAGAACGGTTTTAAATCATTTTAAACATATTCTGCTCAGAACTAAACAAAAAAAATCATTCCAAACACATTCTGCTCAGAACTAAACAAAAAAAAAAAAACGGTAACCTTATAGCATTTTGCTCCATTTATAACGAAACTTTATTGTTTCAATTGAATCTCCAGAATTTTCAGATGTAGACGAAAAACAACTGAGCAATTGGTGGTCCACTTTAGTAAATTCCATAAAAAAAAATTAATAAATGAATCACAAAAAATATTCAACGACGGTTTTTGGCGGTACCAAAAGGAGTGCCACTACTCACTTGACTATCGATTTTATTATCTGAACAGAGAATAGTCTAACAGCATTGTCTGATTGGCAGACATGCCAGCAGATTGGGGCTACCATCTTATGACTTCTGCAGAAGCTGGCTAGACAAGGAAGAGGAGGAAGCTACTCTCCACTTTCTCTGTAACTGCGAAAGCGCTTGTCACATGTAGACTAACATCTTTCGGTCAACCCTTTTACAGCAATCTTGCTGACCTCGAATCTGCTGACATCAGAGATTTAGATAGGTTTATTAAAACCACAAAATGGTTCAACTCTACAGAAGCTATCTAGCTTACTGTGTTTGAATCTGCTGGCATCAGGGATTCTACAGTTCAGAGAACCACAAATTTCATTGTAAGATTAGGGAATTGTGGATAAGCCACGTGGTATTACAATGGGCCTTATATGGCCTAAGTAGGTCCTATTATTATATTATTAAGCTTCTTCGCCTTCAGAGGTGAGAATCAGTTTTTGATGTGATCAAAGTTTAATTGCCGTTAGAATTTATACAAAATGTTTCTTCAAGTGGTTTAAATTTATCCCATTAAGATAAAAATGATTTAAAAATTTTTTTTTCCTGGTTTCCGAGATATCACCTGGTCGATTTTTCGAATAATTTGAAAAATCGCGCGGGCTCATTGTCGAATCGAGTTTTCAGTAACGCATTATTTAGCAAAAAATCTTCAGTTATTTTGAATTTAAAATTTTCGCTTGTTCTTTGATCGAGACATTTTGGAATTTTGCACTAATGCGGGAATTTGAAGTTAGAGTTCCTTTTTTCCAAATTTCATCAAATTTAGAATCACGGGAAGCCTCCAAAACGTCAGTAACTGCTTCTATCTTTTCATACGATTCCATACGATATAAAGGCGTCCAATTTTAAGTACGGTCTCGATATTTGTTATTTTCACGTTATACTTGATTGCATTGCGTTGCATTACAATTTCATGATCGATTATTCTATAATAAAATAAGCAACAAAAAAAATTAAATACATGCAATCCATGTAACTACACTGTACACTAAGTATTTTTCTTTTCTTTTTCAGTTTTTGTAATATGTTTACAAGTCACTTAAGCCTAGCAGCTATAAACTATGACTAAAATTGAGTTAATAAACAACAACAGCAACAACAAAAAACACACACAAAAAAACCAGACGAACAATATTGGCATTGATCAAAAGCAACAACAACAAAAATATGTTACTTGCGGCAAACATAGCAATTTGCAACATTTGTCTTATGTCAAATTTTATTTTATGTAATTTTGAATTATTATGCAAATTTATTTATATGAATAAATTTATTTTCTAACATGCGATAACTATCTCATGCGATAATTTATATTTGTTTATTATGGTCGACGCCTTTTTGTTTTTTTTTTTTATGAAAATATTTAAAGAAAATTGTATGCAAGTGTTGGCGTTGATATATGAGCGAAAGTATTTTGATATATTTAGTTTTTATTTGTAAATCATGTAACAGGATGTTTATATGTCTATAAATTTTGATGTAACAGCTTGAGGATGTAAAGCATATTAAAGTTTCATATGCATAGGAGTTTGGTTAGTAATTGGTAAAAACACATTTTCGATGTTATCATGAATTCTTGAAAAACCTCCTCATTAAGACCTTTCTGCCACTGCAGATCACCAGTCAATTGAATTTCGTGCCGAATTGATTCTCAGATTAAACAAAATGGATTTTCTCTAGTTGGCGAAATCTAATCCAAAGAAATATCCGTCTTGCTAAGCTTTTTTTAGCATCAAAATAGAACTCCTTGAGCTATTTGAACCGACTTTTCCAAAGGAGTTTCACAGGATTCCAATGATAACCTAACTTAACCTACTTTAAACGTAAACTGCTCCAATAAAATTTATAATGTTTAACTATTTTTATCACTTTTATTTAATGCAAACGATTTTTCTTTGCAATTGATTTCACATTCAACTTAAATTCACCTTGCATCTCAAAATGAAAGACCAAATTTTTATTCCGTAGAAATCTTGCCGTAAAAAAATAAATAAGATTCGGTGAAAATGGAGGAAAGTCTTCGGGATTGAAATAAAAATCATTTAAATAATATTTTGTATCCTAAAAGTAAAGTAAATAAAAATCATTATTCATTAATTTATAGCACTTGCTAACCTTTAAAAATGGACATTTTTTAGGAACGTTCGATTTATTTAAATCTCTGAACCATTTCAAAACCATCAGCATCAATAATTGCTTTTCGCTTCCCTCCAAATACTGGCAACCATTCACTTGAGTATCCATTATATTTATATATTTCCCATTAAATAAAAAAATTACTTTTACAGAAATATCCTCTAGATAGAATTCCTCTAGTGTAACAACATTTATTGACAATTTATGAACGGCAGTCGATTTATTTAGTTTGCATTCAACATTTTTTATACGATTCGAATATGAGTTGCACGTAACATTTTCCATAGTTATGTCATAATTACGCTTAAAATATTTTAAAAAACTTTTTAAAAAACATGATATTGATATTAATCAAACACAATTATTTACCCATCCCATTGAAATCCGAGAATTGAATAAAACTAGACAAATAATTATTAGAGCCAACAATAATTTCGATGCTTTTTGAATCATTGTATGTTTTTCAACTAATTTTAATTTTATTTTTTTATATTGATTTTACTAATATATTCAATATAGCTAGTTATAGCATAACCAGCACTACGCGGGGAATTTATAAGTAATGTGTAAAACTTCGATTATTCTACTAAATTTTTTGGTTAGAAGGTTTTCGTGTCTTACTGTAAAGTTTTACTAAAAAAAAAATCGATTTTGGCATGCTGTGAATTAATTACGTATACAAGAAAAAGGATTTAATTCTTAGTCTTCAAGACTAGACTTGAAATTTGGGGATGTCTGTTCCAATTAAAGTAAATTTTATTTTGGGGGCAGTTTTTTCAAGTTCAATTCAATTCAAATTATATTCATGAAAAGCTTGTTTGAGAACTTTAAAATATGCCTATTTATTTAGCTGATTTTTGTTTTTTCTAAAAAATTTTACCACACTGTGAATTTTGAATTTATTCATTTAAATTGGCTCATTATTTTCATATCTAGACTAATTACTCTACTCATCTAATTTAAATGAATTTTTTTGTGATAAAACTCACATATACTATTTTTATATTAGATTTTTCTCTGCTTTTGTTTCTCTGCAATTTTTTGATTTCTTCACTTCAGCTAAAACTCCGAAATTGTCGCAAACGCGTTTAAGAATAGTACTACTGCGCATTCCAGCTTTCTATTTTTCATTATAGCATCAAGATACTTGACGGTTATGATAAAAGCGCAACTCGAAGATTTGGTTTTGAAATTCTAAATATTAATTATGAAATGAATGAAAATAATTTTGCGGATGAGTCATTTCACAACAACAACGAGAACAGCAGTTTTCGAGAGAACAATTTTAAACACTGGCTGCAAATTTCCACGCGACCAAGAGTGCTAAACAAATTTGTCTCGCGGCAACTATTGCTAATCAGGAAAGTTGTTTAGCTTATGATGTGCTTGAAATAATGTTTTCTGGCATACACTGCATTTGAAGCGTTGAAAAATAGTAGGTGAAAGTTGAAATAATTCGGATGAGTCCTTTAAAAATATAAGTACTATAGACATGTCCCTATAAATCCCGAGAAAAAACTGGTCACTTTATATTAATATAAATTTCCATAATAGAGTTTACCCGTTTCATTGTAAAAAAATTTGTAAAAAAAAAATATTAAAACCGAAAATAGATTCCATACTTTCTGCATCATTAAGTTTTTAAATAAGTTTTTAAACTATTTTAAATTTTAATTTTTCTATGTAAACATTTATAATAATAATGAGTACTCAAATTAGTTATGTGTACCCGTCGCTACATAGGTAATTTATGGGTAATGTGTAAAATGTCATTACTTTTTGTAAAATTTTCTCTTTGAAAGTTGCTGGTAACTCACTGGAAGTGTTACTTTGAAGCAAGTAGTGGAAGTAGGGCGTGGCAATCTAGTTTTCGCATCACAAAGTTCATGCCAAGACTAAAGTATTAGGCGAAGAGAAATCGTGTCGTGCCGATTAAATGTGAATCAAATTTAAATAGTACAAAAAACATTTATGCCATGCTACTTTTATGATTGAAGTCAAATAGCACACATAACAAATATTTATATCATGCAACTTTTCTGTGAATAAAACTAATATAGCATGCGATTTTTAATACATTTAAAAATCTGATTTTGTGCACTCATTAAAATTCACTGCCATGACTATAAATTTGAATTAAATATTGAAATATATAAATTTGAATTTGTCTTATAAATCATGTAATAAATTTATAATATTTTCAAAGTTTATGCAAAACAATATAAAATAAATAGTTTAAATTTAAAAAATAAATATGTCATCTAATATTTATGTCAAACACATACGATGAAAGCCAAAACTTATTCATTATTTAAAAATTCTAAACACACTTGAAAGAATTGTGAATAGCAATAAATAAAAAATTCGCCAATATTCTAAAAAATTTGCAAGGCATGCTAATAGTAATTGGCACACAGCTGAAATTTACATTTCCAAAAAAAAAAAAAAAAAAACACCCAACTACCTATACTTCATACAATTTCCGTTCAAATTGTTTCCCAATTGCAACGATTTTTCAATTTTTTTTTTACTTTTTAACACATTGACAGCTCACACATATTACGAATGAAGAATGTTTTTCAATTAATTTAAAATTCCACAACAAAAATGTTTGATTATTATGCTAATTTTACTATTAAATCGTATAAAAAAAAATATCTTAATTTATTATGTATGTTAAAGCTTAAAACCATAAAATTTGCTTTTGAAGCTAAGTTGTTGAACATTACAAAAAAGTTAATTTAACTGTATGTAGTTAAAGTAAACTTCACGTTAAGTAGAATTCAAGGTTTTCAGCAAATTTTTTGTTTGGTTTTTATTTTGGTAAAGAAGGTCTTTTCTTTAAAATCATTTTATAATTAATTTTCTAAAATATATTATAATTTTTTTAGTTACTTAAATCAACATTTTTACCGCAGTTGCTTTTGTTGTTATTGTTCGACTTTAGGAGCAAGTAATCGCCAGCTGACCAATGATGTATTATTTCTCACACCTGCCTCATCAAGGTAGATATATAGATAGGTAGTTTTGTATTTGCATGTAATTATGTATGCAGTGCTGGTTCAAAGCTTAAGAAAAGTAGGCCACCTTGGTATAATTTTGAAAAAATATAGAAATGCAAAAATGGAGCTAAATTGAGTAAGCCCTCGAAGCAACTTAAAACTATATAGACTCTTGTATGAAAATTAAGCGGCATTGCAAAAAATATTATAAAAAATGGCATTAGAGAAATTCAACCACCTTGAACAGGGCGAGTTCGTAACCAATCTCGTTCAAATTTGGTGTGGTAACTACTACTCAATAGGACTAAACTTTATGCAAGTTTGAGCCCGATCGATTTCAAAAGAACTAGAAAGTAAAAGACTTGTGAGCACAACATTCAAGAATATTCAATACCCAGGGGTCAATATGGCAAACCATGTCAAAAATTTAAATATATAAATTTTTCTATGAGACCAAGTGAAAGTTTTCAAGCCCGGAATAAAGTTTAGTTAGTGATTTGAGCGTGCAGTTTGTAGGTATTGTGTGGAATATTGAAAACGAATATGATGTCTAAATTTAAAAACGTATTAACCATCTTTATTCAAGACCTTTTAGAAAATTCATGACGGATTTGGAAAAAAAATCAAGAAGCCCTAGTGTCTAAGCTTTTTGGACATTATTATGCAAACATATTTGTTGAGTAGGTGGCAACAGACAAATAAGAACGCTTTAACCCTCTAGTTCCAAAATTTTTGATTGATTTAAAAAAAACGGGATTGATAAATTGATGTAAAAAGCATAAATCGCAAAACCAAACAACAAAAAAAAAATTAAAAAAAGGTAGATTTTTTTTATCTGGAAATGTATTTTATTTATATATTTTATTTTTATCTCAAATTTAAATTAAATAATTAATTTTCCTGACTGCCGCTAACGTCGGCAATACGCATCATAACTTATAGCCGATGCATTTTTTTACAAGCTCGGGAAATTTCATAAATGATATGATAAAATGTAGCAACAAAAAACTATTAAGGTGGTAATTACACCCATTTTAATGAAGGCTGTCTAGATACACGCTTTAAAACGTCCCTGTGTTTTAAACTATTGTATTCATACATATCTCAGAGTGTGAGTGTGTACGCGCTCTTCAAATTAATGTCTACTTTGTATTGTATGTTTACAATGACAATTGTTGCTAGTAAATATGTAGAAGGTTGTGTTGAAAGACGCTTGAATGAAATTCTGTCACCAAAAAAAAAAAAAAATTATTAGAAATCTAGTGTCTGATTTTCTGTTGATTTTTCGCATGCGCGTCTGCTATTTACAAAAAAAAACGTAATTTTTTTTGTTGTTTCGGCATTTTACAACATTTTAACGCCACACCATGTTGCTGGTGTTTGGTATAATTCAAGCGTGAAAAAGCATTTTTTTTTTTAGCCATTTATTTTTAAATTAAATATTTATTTATTTATTTATTAGCCTTAAGCTTGTTTGTTCAGAATTTCGAGCCAGTTATTTAATTTTTTTTTTAGTAAATTTCTGAGTTTCCAAAATAATACGCAAAATATTTATCTATTTATTTATTTGTTTGTTTTTCTGTTTTTCTTGAGAAGCGATTTAGTAATAATATTTTATGTAAATTGGTTTTGTTAGTTCAGGTCAGGAACATTCTAATTTATGAATTTTTTTAACATATAGTCATACAAAGCAAAATTTACATACCGTGGACTTCAAAACTAAAGTGACATTTTTGTCTCAGGCTTGTTTGAGATTTTAATTGCGTAATAGTTTTTAAAATCGACTTCTATTTTTTGTTTCACCTGGGCTATAAATTTTAAGGTTGAGCATGTGAGAAGCTATTTTGTGGCTTAATCAATTGTGAATTTACAACTTGAGCTTGAATGCTGCGGTTGCATTTAACATGCGAGCAATTTATAACGCTTGTAAAATTCTGTTATTTCTGTGCCTCAATAAAAAATTGTTAACTTAAAAAACTCGTACATAAAAAAAAATCTCAAAAATTATTTAAAGTCATGCTATGAAGTAAAACTTTCCCACACACAATAACTAACACATAAAAAAACACTGAAACTGAACAAGTGTAATTTTATATAAGAAAGCGTTCACTTATTTTTTGGTTTTTTTAGATTTTTTTTAATGCATTTTATCAGATAATTTTTTATTTTTATTATTCTTAACTTTAGATCGAGCTGCCAAGAGTATAATAATACAATAACAACAACAACAATGAAATAAAAAAAGTTAAAAATCACTAACCATTTTTGGTAACTGCATACTGCATGAGGGTCAAATTACAACAAACGACAGACGCTCATAATCACTCAGCCACAACGATGAAAAATTTAAGATTTAAGGTAAAGTAAACAAATATTGCATGCTCTCTTAAAATCGCGCTCAAATATTTTCTAAATAGATAATTTTGTGCACTTTTTGTAAAAAGCGGATATAGAAATCTTCAATGGGAAGTTGAATTTCGAAAATTTGTTTACTCTATTTTTTACATTATGGGAAGTGGGTCAGGTCTCCCTTGAGTCTGCTTTTTGAAATGATTCTGATCTAAAGATCGCACAGTTATTAGGATCTGTTGCTCATATTTTATCTTTGTGAAGACAAGTCTACGAAATTTTTATTCCAATAATAAATCGGTAATATTGTTGAATGAATACGAATGATGTTGAGTAAGCTATGCTAGTTAAGAATTATATTAGAAGTTTATTGCAGATTTAGAGGCCCAATGCCATCACAAATCTGCTAAAAATACAATAAACTACCAGTAACGAATGGAATCTGGCTATGAAAGTGAAGTTGTATCCGGAAGCCATACATCGAGGTTTGTCATCAATCTCCATACCTGAATGAAGGCAAAAGTAAACGTGGAAAGTTAAGAATCAACTGGAAAAAGGATTACTTTGAAAAAGAAGAGCACGAACTGAACAAGGGGCTGTTCACATAATGCGGAACGTCCCAAAGGGGAGAGAGGAGAAGATAGTTTGTGGTTAAGTGTAACAGTGGGTGAAGAGGAGTAGTCCTAGTGTGTGTTACATCACATAAAACGAGATGCATAAACGTTATAATCAAAGCTGTAATTACATTGCAATAAATAAAATGAACCGAAATGATTGATTGAAGAATTTCACATCTCTTAAAATTTAAAGAACTGAATAACATGAATTAGAATCTAATTGAAAGTTCTATGAAATTCAACCGATAAATAGCACAAATTTGAGAAATTAGGGTCAGACTTAAGAACCGAAGTACAAGTTGGCCATGTGTGTTTGAATTTGAATCCGATTTTAGCTAAAAACTAATTTTTTCTATCACATCAGGGTTTCAAAAAATTCTAACTTTAAATTACAATTTCGCATATTTTTTAAAATTCTGTTTCCAAACTCGGATTCAGCATCAAAAACTGCATTCGACTTTTTGAGTGCTGAGTTTGAAAAACCATCAGGGTAATAGCCTGCGATTATACTCTATTTTTTTTTTTTTTTTTTTTTTTTGTTTTTCTTTTTTTAACACGTAACTTATGCCACAAACAAAAGCTTATTTTCAACAACAACAGCAACCAAAAAAAGAAGAACAATTTTTAAGCTACTCATGCCGTTATTTCATATCTTTTGATCTTTGTATTTTCAGCGTGACTTGAAGAAATCAAAAGAATTGAAAAAGTGAAAATCATTAAAGTTGCATGCCTCTACAAAGATCAACCAACAGCAACAATAACAACTAACAACAACAGAAAAGGCCGGCAAAAGCATAAAGTTCAATTGCGTTGGCGGTAAAACTCAAACAAATAAAAAAAAAAGAAACCAAAAAGAACAAATCAAAAAACATTTACACAAAAAAAAAAAAATAAAATTCCAAACTTGAAAAAAAAAAATATAAAAATAAATTCTTTGCAACTTTGTGTCGGTAAATGAATAAATATTAGCAGAAATATTCACTGGCATTGTATTTGTATATTTTTTTTTTTTTTTTTTTTTTTTTTGAGATCGCATTTAATTGATTAACGCAAAAAACGTGTTTGAAAGCATTAAGTAAGCAAACAAATACTTGTGTGCATATGAAAAATATTTTTTAGCCATGCTTCTTGACCACTACTAAGTATATGACAGAGCTATTAGTTTATGTGTGTTGGCGTTGATTTTTTTTACGATTCCAAACGAAAAATTCTTTAATTCATTACGCGCGTATTTCGTAACCGAACGTAATCAATAATCAAGCATCAAGGCTTGTATTTTTTGGCTTAGCTTATAAGCCAAAAGTTTTTGTGTTTTATGTTGTTAAGCGTTGTTGGCTGCAGCTTAAACAAAATATTACATCATTTTTTTTTCTTCTTATTTTTTCAACCAAGTTTAGTGAGTTTATAACTTGGCTAATGATTCCGTTTTTGAAAAAAAAAAAATTTTCTAATGAAATTAATGAATAGTCATTGAAATACTTAGAAATTCTTAATGTGTGCATATTTTAGTTGTTGTTGTAGTTGCTGTTGTTATTGTTTGTATGTATGTTGTTGCATGCAATTTATTTTATTAATTTGTAAATAGTTTTTATTGTTAAATGTTAACTTGATTTCTACTTTATGATAATATTTTCTATTTGCTTGAAGTCAGTCAGTGATTCTTATTATCATTATCAAGTTCACTTGACAAAATGACATAATTTTACTGACCCCTAACCATGGTGGGAGCGAATGCCTGGTAAGAGTCTCTTGAGTCCGAACTGCCACTGAACACTGCACTATGGGGCCAAATCCGTTTTTAGCTTTCCAAAATTCTGAAATTTGGTTCATTGGCTCATGAGGTTATTAGCAATCGCTGTGTGAAAAATTATAACGATCGGACTATTACCACGCCTACCTCCCATACAAATGAAACCGCGAAAAGGGTTTAACTTGATATATTTTATAGATATAATCATGAAATTTTATATACTTATAAACATTATTATTGCCATATATCATTGCGAAAATGGGATAGATCGGGGTATTACCACGCCCACCTCCCATATATGTGAAATTTTTAAAACTCTATACCTTGAAACTCATTGTAGATATAGTGATAAAATTGCATATGCTGGTAAATAATGCAATATTATTATATCCAGGTAAAAATTATCATGATTGGAATGTTGTTGCATTTACCTCTCATACATGTGAGACTCTAAAAATACATAATTAAAAAAAGAAAAAAAATATTTGCATTTTGTGACTATATTTATATGAGAGGTATGAGTGATAATTGTCCGATAGTTCTAATTTTTAGCATGGCTTATGTCCAAGACAATATATATTAGCACATACAATTTAATGATTATATCTATAATGGGTTCAAAGTTATTGCATTTTTAAAATTTAGCATATATTTATATTGGAGGTAGGCTATGCAATTGACCGATTTAAAAGACTGATTCCGTACTCCAATTTTTGTCTGAATACTATTTTAAATGGATTAAATATAACACCTTAAATATCTACCTATGATGAATTAAGTGCTATGTGATGTCTTATTTGCTTGTTATTAAAGCTGTGGCAAAAAATCGCAAAGCACTCGTACCTTATTTTAAAGCAGATGCTTTACAGAGTATGATGGTGTTTATTTCCTCTCGGAACAAGTCGAAGCTTTTTTGTTCTCATTCATAAAAAAAATTTTTGGGTATAAGAAAATAGTAAAACAATTTTTTTATTAATTTCCATTAATAATGTATAGTTTTTTCTTTAATATAAGACCAAAAACAAACAACTAGCTTCAGTATTCGCCAAGTTATTACACTTTATGTGCAACACATGTTCAACAATATTAAAACTATCGACAGGATAGTGCAACTTTCAACGGTCGCACAGTCAAATCGTTCAACTAATTAGAACTAGTGTATGGGTTAGGATGAGGGATCTATGGAGAGTAAGCCCATATACTTTTGGATTCAAACCGAGACAGCTGATTTTTCGAATTTTGGCCAGCTAGATTTTTCACCGGCCTCATAGTGCACTGTTAGTTTTAGAGAATTTATGCAAATATTGTTGATTTTTCTTACAGCTTAAAATAAAATAAACAAAAATAAAAATATGTATGTATGTAGTTCAAAAAATAAAACCATTGTATCAAATTTCAAACCGCTCTGTTCCTAGTTAGGAAAGTTAATTAAACTTCTCAGCTGTTGTGAAATGCGACACAAACCGTTCACCTCAATTATATACCATATTTTCTGAAACACAAAGCCTCAAAACTAGTAAGCCTAAATAGTTTTAACCTACTTTGCCAGCCTCTTTTCTACAGTTCATTCTATATAATTATTAAGCTATTAAAAATAGACCTTTAACTTTTGTTAAGAAATATAATAAAAAAATATAAACTATAATTCAAAAATTATAAATCATATTATTTTAATTTGAGATTAAGATCAAGTTTGTAAATATTAGTCCAAGCTCCTACTCCAACTCTTCGCCATTTATTGGCATGTGTTAAAAATAGTACAAACAAATTAATAAATGCTTCAACATCTTATATTAATATTAAAAATAATAATAGTTATAATAATTATATCTTACAAAAGATTTAATTTAATAATAATAAGCTCTTTGTGTATATTGTGTATTGCTAGAAACACCCTGTAATTATGTTCAATTTTATCTTTTTTTTTCGTTCGCTCGCATACAAAACCAATAATTTTCGATAAAGCCTTTATGTATCCACTATATAAATAAATAGTATACGATATTCATTAATAGCTTTTTAATAATTATGAACAAAAATAAAAAAAAATCAAAAACAAAAAAAAAAACTAAAAATTAAGTAAATTATTCAATGCATTAATGTATAATTACAAAAACAATAACAACAAAAATTTGCTATGTAAACCACATGCTCTTTAAGATATAAACATCGATAAAGGCAGAGCTGGCCAAACTTATGGCACGCGTAAATTTTTCATACATTTTGGCGGATCTTTTCAATTTAATTGCAAATTTTAAGAATACCTTGAGTTTAGTTAAGTAATGGTGTGCTTTTAAAAGTATAGTCCTGAGATATGGTAATTTCATCAGAGCAACGACTGAAAGCATATGTGAGCAGCAGCCTAAAAAAATTTCTAAAGCTAGTTCATGACCAAAAACAACGCATATTAATTAAAATTAAGTTCAAAGAGATTATTCGGAGCTTGTTTTATTGTTTAACCTGTATGTATATCAAAGTTTTTCAATATTTCTATCGATCCGACTTCAAAAATCCCAGAAGTTTCTTATGTGAATAATATGGCAGAAATCACTTTCGGGACCTCTCAGAAATGATAGTTTAAACTCTGGCTAGTGGCAGTAGAAACGAAAATAAAAGCTGGAAATAAGATCCAAAATAAAATCAAATCATAGTAAATTTAAATATATTACTTATATATTTCTTGGATATTTAACGGCCTCTGTTTTGTATAACTGGTGAATTTTTATCGAGCTCAAGGCCAAGCAAAAATAAAGTTTTTAAACAAATTTATTTTTATTTTTAAAAAAACTTTTATATTTGTTTGTCAATATTTCGACTTCAATTAGAAGTCATCTTCAGGACACTAGTTTTTTTAAAAATAAAAATAAATTTGTTTAAAAACTTTATTTTTGCTTGGCCTTGAGCTCGATAAAAATTCACCAGTATATTACTTATATTAATATTTTTTTTAATGAATTATTGAGTTGTTAACTTTCATAAAGACTTTAGTACGTAGAACGTCTCTTAACTGCATATATCCAGAGCTTCCACCCCCAAACCCCCCACCACTTCTTCCTCTTTTCGAATTTGTGGCAATTGTGTATGGGGATCGACCATATACAAACAAGCAGAGACGTCGACGTTGGCTCTCTCTGTTTCATCGCATTTGCTTTATGATTTTTCTATAGTTAAGCTTTCTAATTTGCATCACAACCAATTTTTTTTACTTATTCTGACAATTTTATAAATTTACTGAAAAGTGCGGACAGGATCTGTTGTACAAAATTGTAGTTTTTGTAAAAGTTTATCACCAATACATCACATCGTGAATACCACTAGTGTTAATCAAGTTTCGTGAAGCATAAATCTAAAATTGATAGAAATACTCATGGAAAGCATGATTGTAGGTATTTCTAAAATTCACTTCCCGATTTTAATACAATAATCAGTCAGTCCTCGCATTTTAAGTTAGAAGCCCTTTGGAGAATGAATAAAAATTATGTTAAGCATAAATGTAAATATTTTTAAAATACCCTTTTGCTTAGTCCGGCTCTCAACTTGATTGAAGTTGTACAGCTCTGAATTACATACACGAAGATATTGAAGCAAAGAGGAAGCTGGAGTTGAAGCTGATGCTGAAGTAGACAAAGAAGCAGAAAGAAAGCCTCAGGCTAAAAATTGCATGTTAAAAAGTAAACTGTGGCAAAAACAAAGTAACAAAAGAAACTAAAACCAACAACAACAACGCAGTAAAATGTATAGAATATAAATGAATGTAGATGTAGAGAACGCACGCAAGCGCTTGCCTGCTTTTGAACAAAAAGAGCTGAGACAAAAAAAAAAATAATAATAATGAAAATATAATACGCATCTGTTGACGATCTTGTTGGTGGTCGAGAGCAAAGTAGAAACAGCTGCCACCAACCAATATCAACACCAGCACTAACCAACCAACCAACCAACATCGTCTGTTTAATCCTGCAACATGTTGAATTTGTTTTTTTGTTTGTTGTTGTTGTAGTTGCTGTTGCTGTCATTGTGATTACCATCAGCGGCAATTAGTTTTGATGCGATTTTATTTTTCTATTTTTCTTATTTTTATTTTTTCCCCCAAAACATTTTTGAAAGCAATTTGTCAGTAAAGTAGCATATATTTTAATTGAGCACAACCTACATTATTGCCATTTTTTCTGCAATTCGTGGTGTTGTTGCTACTCTTTTTTTACGTGAGTTCTTTTTTTTTTGCTAATTCAGCTAAATTAAATATTTAATGAAATCATATATCTGTACCTACCTATTTTTCATTCATATCATGAAGCAAACATGTTGTGCAATTAATCTCCAAACATTTTTTTGAACAATTTTAAAAACATTATTACATTTTTTGTTTACTTTTTTGCATTTGTGGCTTTTGAATCAATTTCTTTGTCTATTTGCAATGACAGCATATAAATAAATATTTGACTTTGAGCTGAGAGCGTATAAACATTTAATTTTAATTATATTAATGAGTTTTTTTTTCTCATAAATGCAACTCATGTCATTTTTTACTGATTTCTTAATACTGATTATGTTATGTTCAACAAGTGTAAGTTTGATTGAGAAGTTCACTTCCGTGAATAAATTATTTTATTAAAAAAAAAAAAATATGAACAGCAATGAAAATGTGCAAATAAAAGAGCGTTAGAAACTGGCCAAAGCTTAAAGCTTAGATATACTAGACTACTTAAACCTTTGCTTTGATCAAAACTCAATAAACGTTTCATAGGTAAGCGTTGGTCGATCTTTTCATTTGGCTTCCAAAATATAAACATTCTGTTTCTCAATCCCTTGCAATATAACGAATAAAGTATTGCTTAAATCAAATCGAAAAGTTCTCGTTCAAGACTTAAATCAACTCCCCATTTTTGATTTCATTCAAAATGAAACGTTTGGAACCTGTGTTCTTGCTTTGGTATTAAATGAGATTGAATAAACTTAACCTGCCAAAAGTGCCGGCCTTACTTTGAAGTAAAAGAAAGGGCGCTAAATAGATGGCGTAGATATTTGAAAATCGCTAATTTAAAAAAAAAAAAAAATCATTTGAAACACTAAATACATATGTCAAAACCAGGACTGTGCATAAGTAAAGAGGAAAGACATTAGCTCCAAAAGTAGCATTCAATTTTAATCTTTTCTCCCATCGGAAACTTACGTCAACGGTTACTTAGCAGAATTAGTTTAGCAAAGAAGCAAACTAGTTTGAATTATTTTTCCATAAAGCCCAGTACTATGTTTCCTTGCGTGAAATTTCGTTGGCAACATGCATAAATTTTGCTGTGAAATATGGCATTGCAAGCAGCGTTGCCAGAACGACGATTTTAACGTAATTTTGACGATTTTTTGACCCAATGACAATTTGATGGTTTTTGTTGAAAAATTACGATTTTTTAGATCAACCACAACTACATAAAAACTTTTTTGTTTTAAAATCTCTTCTGCCATTTTTATACATTATAGTATATCACAAAAATGTCTTTTAACACACCAAAAAAATTTTTAGCCCCAAACATCTTCTCAATAATAGGCAGGTTTAAATTTATTTTTACTCTACTAAAAAGCTGTTGAAATAGCAACTACTTATATTACAAAGAAAGAAAATGTGGTTCTGACTATTTTTTTGAACTCAATACTACTAAGTGATGGTATGATGTGACAAAAGTAAGTTTCCAAAAACTTAAATATTAACAATTTTAGTGAATTGGTTTTCAATAGTGAAAATAAGATTTCTAGATTAAGTTTATTTACCAATTGTCTTTATTCCTCGATACTGTGAGAAGTGTGCTCTAAAACAATCAACCTTAATCTGCTTTTGCATTACCATTTGATGACAAGTCAAGGCTTGGTGATGATCATTAAAAAAAGCTTTCTTCATCATTATGAACACATTTCAATACACATTGCATCTACTATATGATAATGTTAACATTACCTATTAAGCTTTTCTCGTCAGGAACTGGTACATCTTTTGATGGAATGAAGACTAGATATATCAGTGTTGAACTTATTTTCCATGCACAAATATTTTAAGATCAGAGTATTTAACTCATGATGTTAATAACATTGATTCCAGAGACAAAGCAACATTTTTGTAATGAAAATATATTTTCGTTGGCATTTATGCTAAAGAAAAATTAATAACTTGTCAAAATGTATATAAAATTTGACAATGTGTTTCAAAAGAAGTCAATTCATTACAAAGTTTGATTTCACATCTTAAAATTTGGGGGACGAAAATTAATTTCACCACTTAGATGTTGAATTTAGGCAGCAATGAGATGTAGATTTTGGAGTTTTTCTCTGATGAAAATGACGATTTTTTCTTACAATTTTGACGATTTTTGAAGTGAAGTTTCTGGCAAACACTGATTGCAAGTGCAAATGTTGCAAGGCAAAAAATCCCTTGAAGTACGCAAAAATATTAATGCGTGTTTTATGTCACCTTCCACCACTATTTTAATGGCGTGAAAAAAGTGAAAAAATGTTGCGAATTTTTCTTCAGACTCATGTTGAGAGTATTTCACGAGAGAGAACAAAGCAAAAGGTGAGGTTCATATATCGCGAAATATTTCGCACTGATTTTACCTGTTTTTTTCTATGCAGTTTGTGGTGGAATTTCAAGTGAACTTGAAGAGCAAAATATCGGTTAACTCCAATCTTATGTAAAATCTCAAATGAAAAAGTATTCAAATATTTGAAGTTCATCTTTCGAAATTAAAGTTTTGGAAGATTACTTTTTTCTGCGAATGTTTTATACACATAGCATGGACAAAAAAAAAATCGATTCCGATAAAGCAAAATGGTGCTCTGGCGAAATAATTAAAATCAATTCTCTTTCTCGTTATGCTCCGTTGAATTTGAAAAACGTATCATTTAACTTTCATAGACATACTGTAATTAATATCAATTTATATATATTTAAATGATAAATTTAAAAACAAATTAATGGTAAAATCAACTACGATGAAATGATTATTATTGTAATTTTTAAACCAAAAACATTTTCATGAAAATGTATCTGTGGGAAAGAGGCAAAGTAACTTACATTCTGTCAAATAAGTACCCGGAAATTATCATTTTAAATTTTCCCTCTGAGAATATTTCAAAATTTTTACTTTGGATAAAAATATCGAACAAAGAGTTTGTGTGAAATTTTGTGTTTCAAACGAAATTCGAATTCGAAAATCGTCATATTTTGGTTGATGTTTTGGGTATGCGGAAAGTCTCAGCGCGATTGGTGCCAAAAGATCTGGATTTTCTTCAAAAAGAGAATCGCAGTAAGGTGGCTGAAGACATGCTTGAACGCGTAAATTCCGATCCAACGTTCATCGAACGCATCATAACTGGTGACGAGACATGGGTTTTCGAGCACGACATGCAAACAAGTCAACAATCATCGGAATGGCGCGCCAAAAATGAGCCGAAACCGAAATCGCAACGCACACAAAAGGTTGACTTGTTCTTAATGACGCCGTAACCAAACTAAATGACACATAGCAATAAAAATTCACAGAATAGTGGTTGACAGTTGTGCCAACCTGGGAAAAAATATTGAAATATTCTCAGAGGGAAAATTTAAAACGGGTACTTATTTGACAGAATGTAAGTGTATTTTTGATGTGATAACATCTTTACTCAGGGCTGAAGGAAAATTTATAGTAGAGTGGGAAATTAACATCAAATGTCACGTCGGTGTCGTGTGAGGTTTCATAGTATATGTGAGTTCATAAGTGTGTGTATGTCCGCAGTGGCGGTTATGTTAAATTTTCGTACCGCCAGGGGAAAGGTGGTGAATTGTACCCCAAAAGTATGCTGTCTTGTTCTTCGAATAAACTGATTAAGATAGGTGAATTTTTATTCTTAAAAATATGACACAACAAGCCCAAAAGTATGCAATACATAATTTATATATCAAAAATGGTTGTGGAATATATCAAAAATTATTATTATATTTTTTATTGTAAAATTTATAATATTTATTTTAGTTTATAGTTTATTTTTAATTTAATAGAATATGGAAAATTAAAAAAAAATGCACCCCATGTCCTTTGCCCTTTTTGGAATATAAAAACGAAAACTTTGATAATGAAGTAAAGTATGTTATCACATCGTGTGACGAGTGCATTTTTTTACCTTAATAGAAATAGTTTTAATTAGAAATGTTCAAGAAATTATAATTACATTTACAATACTCTATACCAGTAACGCCGATTCGAAGTCCGCAGGTTTTTGCTTCTAATACTTGAACTTCATTAAAATCATTAAAATTTTTTCGCTCACGATCATTGGAGTAGATATCGAAAAAATGTATTGATAACGCTGTAGCTCGACCGGAATCATTAATGCCCTACCATTGATTCTATTATATTTTATTTTAAAACCCGCAACTCGAGTTATGCTGTTTTCCCGGTTTCACCCCATATTATTTCCCGATTAGTAATTACAAAATATTTTTGGTTTTAAGTGCAAATAAATCATTTAATTGTTGATATTCCATACGAAATGTACTACATCGCGCTCAGAAAATTATCGAAAATAAGCTTAATTTTTTTTCTACTCATATTAGTAGTAAAAGTAAAATAATTTCTTAAACTTTTATTTATATTTTTTTTTAAATACATTTTTGGGATCTACTTTTCAGATTGATGCAATTTTCAAGCTCACCAATGTCGAATGTATAAATTCTGATCAAAACTTTATGAATTTTTCATATTGTCGTCTAAAAGCAATTAAACGAGATGTTACCGAATTATCAGCGAAATTGATATTAACCCAGAAAATTACCACTATTGAAGTAAGCATTGTTATATTTTAAATTTAGTTGGAGATTTTCTAAGACTTTTAATTTATGTTTTATTACCAGCTACATATTGAATTTCTACGCAAATATAGTGGCTATAAAATGTTTTTCATTAATAATACATTTGATTTATGTCAATTTTTAAAAATCAACAAAAGAGATACCTATTTAAAAGTGGTCTATGATGTATTCAAAGACGACAGTAGTTTCAATCATACGTGCCCTTATGAGGTATAAAAATTCATAGAATACGTCATATGAAATATTTTCAAAATTTTTTTTTTTTTAATATATTTTATTGCAGAATGAACTAATTGTAGAGAAATTTGCTCCACAACATAAAAACTTAGCATTACCATTGCCCAGCGGTGATTATTTGTTAAAGACAATATGGACTTTTAACAAAAACTATGAAATGCGTGTGAATGTTTGGTTTACATATCTAGAACTTGAGAATAATTTTGTCAAACATATAAAAGGATAAAAATTATACGTTTTTATTTGTATGAAATAAAAATAGGAGTTTACAGAAGTTAATAAACAACAAAATAATGAAAATGATTTGATCTTCCTCTAAGAAAAAATCAATTAGTAACTACAGATTCTTCTAAACATTACACCAAAACTCTCTTAACTTTTTAATTTGAAAAACACATTTTTTTTGTATTGTCAACTAAATTTTTTTCTTAATAAAAATAATAATAAAAAAACCGCATTCTTTCCACTATACTTTATGTACAAAAGATATTCAATTGACCTAAATACCATAAAATATGTAAGTAAAAGAAAATAAGGACAACGCAAACAACAAACCGATGCATCTGTGTACTACCAAAAGTGGACATAAAAAATTGGTAAGTTGTCTAGAAAGTACACATGCATTCATACATACGTATATAAATGCATAATGCGAAATAGATAGTGATACAAGTAGCAAAAATGGTTTGGGAAAATTGAAAAACAATTTTTCTTGTAGTGCCCAAAGAAAGTGGCAATAGCATGGGACAACTCTTTATGTGTGCGGTATAGTGATGCCAGATTAGATAAAAAATAGAGAGTATTTGCGAAAGAAAAAGAGATAATAAAGGTAGAGATGGGAATTGGGATTTCATTTATAAACACATTTTTTTAAGCTTTTCTCAAATTTCATAATTTATAATCTAAGGAGATTCATAAAAAAATATTAAAAATAATCTAAGGAATATGAATCCTAAATTCGGACTGCATAAGGCACGAGCAATTTTCGGACGACTTTATAGTGTTTGTAAAAACTCACAATTATCAACAGTCACAAGATAACTATATTGTAGTGAAACATGGCAAAAATTCCAAATATATGTTCCAGCCACTGTAGGTGTTTATGTTAAAAAATCTCTGAAAATGGGAAATCTCACAAGAGGAAAGGTGGAGAAATACACAGGCCGAACAAAATTTGGCAGAATCTTTTACCCAGAAACCTGAATATACATTTCCGAATTCGAATCTGAGGTCAGAATTTCTCTGATGGCTTTGGTTTTTATAGATATTCTAACATGAAAGTGACAAAGGTTTTTCGAGATACACATTTGAGGTTCAATATTTTATATCATTTATGGGGTCAGACCCACTCTTCCTCTTCAAAACGCTTTTAGATTTGTTCAGATATCTTTTTTTTATCTTAGGAGTAAAAAAATTGTCGACCTGTGATATTATTCTAGACACCAGCGCCAAGTGAAAAATTCTTATTTTCGATTTTCGTTAGCATTATGCAATTATATATATATAAAAGAAATGGAGAATTCAAGGAGAATTCTTTGTGTTTTTTCTTCAATCTGCTTTTACTAAAAGTTAACTTTATTTAGAGAGGATGAAAACCAAAGCAGATACCTAGTAGAGTAACTATTTTAGAGGCCATTACGAGTCTGCCCGAGAGTCGAATAGTTGTTTTCGTTTAAGAGCAGAGAAACCAATTAGCGGTCAAACACCGCTTTCCGCAGCTTTTAGATTCGCCGGTTGAATTTCTCCAAAGTGAATAATCCCAATAGTATTACAAAAATCTGTTAGCTCTGTTGTTTTTATATACACTTATAAGTACCTACTATAGTATAAGTATTTGTACTTACATTTTGATGTTGTAACTTGTTTGAATGTATAGACGTACGTACTAACGGCAATTGTTGATGTTGCTAACAAAACAACACAACAATGATGCTATTCGATGAAGCCTGAATGACGATGATCAAACAAGCTACTGTGCTTGCAGACAACGGCGGAACAGAAGCGGAAAAGAAGATGCAGCACAACAATCACAACAAAACGAACAAACGAACGAACCTCAAAGCAGCTGCAATTTCGCGTAATGTTTATTTATTTTTACTCCTTTTTCGTAGATGATTTTCGTTTTTTATTTTTCGAATTTTTTTCTTTATAACTATATATTGAAAATCCAGTAGGAATAAAACAGGTTCAGCTTTTCTATGCAATTGCTAATAAAATTCACGCCTGTGTTTGCTTCTTTCTTTTTCGTTTTGTTTATTTATTTTTGTGCAAGTTTAATACTTATTTTTGAACCGGCAAAAATTTCAAAAATAAACAATTATTCACAACTTTTCTTTGAAGCCTGTTGCAGTTAATTAGCACCACATTGATAAGCAAACAACAGCAACGGCAACATAAACAACAACGACGGCAAACAAAGTTGCAATGCTACAGTAATATTGCATTTGAGACATTACGACGACGGTAACGACAGCGATAACGCTTACAGTACGATAATGTTGATGAGCGAGAACGAAACGATATTGCTGATATTTTAGCGATATGTTATTTATGATGAAGTTTTTACATTAACACCATCGCTACGCTTCCTATATTTTATATGGTCATTTTAGTTATCATAAACTTTTGTTGCTATTGCTGCTGCTGGTAGTGGTGGTGGTGATGCTGTTGCAATTGTTGTTCGTAGGCATTTTACATTTATGCACTTATGCAACTTGTGTACATTTTCTGCTACTTCAGTTCAGGCGTTGTTCGTTTTTGTTATTTTTTTTTTTTTTGTATGTATGTATCTGAGATATCTGCTACAGATACACACGTACATATTATTTATAATGCCAATAGTTGAGATATTTCTTGCATACGAATACGCTGCTGCATGTTAATTAAGTAAGCTCGCATTAGTATTAAAGTTAGCGGCAATTCAATTCGTTTTCGGCATTAACTGCAAATAGAAATTAACGTGTTTGTTTTATATTATAAATATCAGGATTACTATAATTATATTTATTATTTTGTATGCATAGCGTTAAGGTCATTCAATTGACAAATATGATTTAACAAAAATAGCTTTATGTAATATCGGTTAATAATACAGAATTTGAATATCAAAATCATTCCATGGATAAAGCAGATCCAGAGATTGGTTTTTGAATTTCTTTAAGAAAAAAAAAACTCCATCAATTCAGGGTCAAAGAATATTTTATATAAAACCCAACTGTGGGTATCCTCTTGGATCCAATAGTGGATATTATGACCTGATTTTTTGCTTTTTTGAAATAGAATTAAATAAACTTCGGAGTTACTTAAATTTACATATATTTTCATATTGGATTCAATTTTAATTTCAATTTAATCAACAAAAATTTTGGATAGGAAATTTCAACTAAATACTCTCTATAAAAATTTAATTTCAATGACAAAAATATTGGATAGGAAATTTCAACTACATACTCTCTATAAAAATTTAATTTCAATAACAAAAATATTGGATAGGAAATTTCAACTAAATACTCTCTATAAAAATTTTCTATTTTTGCTCAAAGCAAGTTGAACTTTGGACATATTTAAATTTAAATTTTCATCTTGGGTTGCTTAATATAGCCTTTTTCTACAAAGTTCGGCCTGATCCAGCAGAAAGATAAAACCAAAAACCTGAATTTATACAATTCTGGTGAACCTAAGTTACATAGAATATGGACTTTCCTTAAGAAAAACTCTTAACTGAGATATTTCCACAACTTTTCAAATTCAATTGACGTTTCTCTATTTTTGTGACGGTATTTTTAATAAAAATTTTAAACATTTTAATATTTAGGTTGGCATTACTTCAATTCTTTATAATATTCTTTTTTACCACCTCATTACAAAAGAAAGCTCGCATTTTATATCAATATTTGCCAATCCAAATCAGTGGTAAACTTAACGCATTTTATATAGAGGAGAAAATTAGCAAATGTCCACTTTTCACATTTTTAATTTTTTCTTTTTTTTTTTTTGTCCATAAAAATGTTTTCCTAAATATTTGACATTTTCGTTAGCATGCAATTTCTTTTTTGCGCAAAATTTTTCTTTTTCACTTTATTTGCATTTGTTTTTAGTTAATAAGAAATTTACGTCTTAGAAAATATTTTGCGTAGGTTTTACATACCCATACATACTTGATGTATGCATGTATATGTAAACATATGTGCCTTGTCTTTACTTTGTTTGGTTTTAATGTTAATTTTTGCGATTTTATATTTATATAGTTAACATTTGTAACATTTTTGGTATCTCTATATTAAGTAAACATAATAAAATTTTTTAAATGCTTAATTTTATTTATGTTAGGTTAATAGAAGTTCAGTTTAAAGCTACGAGAAGATATGAGATCACTTTTATAATAAATAAATATTACCTACTTATGTGAAAATATAAAATTTAGTTTATTTAAATTTAAAAATTGTGAATTGTATTAAGTTCTGTCTCTTAAATGGGTTTACTAAAAATCTTCTGTATATGAAACGCAAAAAGTAAAAAAAAATTAGAAAAACTTTTTATAAAGAGAATATTTGGAGATCTATGGAGAGTGTGATCAAAACAAAGTTGGTAGTTCTAGTCCTTCCAGTTTTATAGGAAAATTACACAATTCTATGTAAATCTGACAAATATCACAGAAGAAAACCGTTTATGCTATGATCATTTGAAGATCAACAAAAAAATGTTCATCAATTCCAAAAATTTCATAATCTAATGTGAGAAATTTTCAAAAGATCATTTGAAAATCGCGCTGAAAGCCCAGATATAATTTTAAAAATCCTTGGAAAAATCTTGATTTTCTTGTCAATTTATATTGAAGATCAACTGTGAAATGAATTTATATCCATGAAGGCTTATACATACACCTCGCTAGCCTTACTAACTTCGAAAAACTTAAAATGCAGAACTCCCACTTTCAGAATTTGAGAGTAAAAAGGTGAGAATTTTGATATTTTAAAGATCAACTTAAAATTCAGCTACAAAAATAAACCATTTTCTTAATCGTTGATCATTGATCGAGTATGAATCAGACGACAATTCGAAAGTTCCAGAATTAATAGAGAATAATATAGAAAATCTGCATAACCACAGAAATGTATGATTTTTTCTGATCATTTAAGGATCGGTAAGTAATGATAAGTAAATGAAAAAAAAACTCCAAAATCTCCAAAACTGAATAATTGAGAAAGAATGTAGAAACAAATTTGTTAATTAGTTATCTAGTGTTTAAACCGAATCACTAATTCTTTTTCTAAATTTGTTGCAATTTTTTTGTTTTAATTTTTTTTTTTTTCATTTAGAACTGAACAAAAATATTCCCACATTTGAAAAGGCAATAAACTTTTGTAAACGAAACCAAAAAAAAAAACCTAATTAACAAAAAAACCAAATCTATTTGTCTATTTTTTTTTTTCAAATAACCAAAATGGCAACACATCTGTGTAAGATTGTAAACATTTTAAATATATAAATACATCTATATACTGTATAAATAAATAAATAAATAAAAAAACAAAAACACATTTGGCGCACAAATGCAATTAAACATTTTCATTTAATGCAATACTTAATTGCATTTTAAATGCATTTCATGCTTTTCATATGGTGGAAACGTCAGCGGAACACAACAATAATTGCAAAACCAATAAAAAAAGTATAAGTTTAAAAAATATTAAATATTTATACAAAAAATAAATAAATAAATAATTAAAAAAAAAATCAATGACACACCTGCAATATGTAACAACAACAAAAATTAGCACATTTTTTATTATTATTTTCGTTTTAGAAAATTTTGCGGTAAAAATAGCAAATTAAGTACTTTTGAAAACTCATGTACTTGCTTCACTTTTCTTTAAATAAATTTCACGTTTTCGAGTTTCACATAATGCAGTAATATTTTTTCGTTTTATTATTTTTTTTCCAAACAAATTTTTACTTAACCGCCGACGCCGTTTTTGCGTGTTGCAAGCGCAACGCATACCAATCTACTAACAACAAATACACAAAATTTGCCGGTAAGATGCGCGAACACTTCACCACATTGCCACCAACGAGATAATCGGCAGCAGCAACATCATCACAACAAGAAAAACAATCTTACAGATACATTTCCAAGATACACGAATGGCTGCTGGGCCGCTCAATGAATATGAAGAGAATAACTTTTTCCAACCGATTCAACCAACAAAAATAAATTTGATTCCAAAAAAAAAAAAAAATAAAAAAAAAATATTAAACGAAAAACTAAATATTGCAAGATCAACGAAAATTCACGAAAAGATCATCCGCTAAGATTAGCAGACAGCAGCAGCAATATCATAATAGTAACAACAATAAGAATAAACACTAAAGTCACTGCAATAGTTAGAACGAAAAATTATCTAGCGGATGCAATTGCAATGGCAACGAGAACGACGACGATGACGTTAACGACAACATCCCACAAGTTGTGTGAATTTGAGATGATGACGACGACAACAGCAACGATTTGTGTTGTTGAACGAGCCGCGCACTTTTCAGCTGATGGATGAGACTGAGATCGATCGATCTATGGATTGTGCAGCTAGCTAGCAATGCATATTAACAAGTTGCAAGTTGTTTTTACACACGCTTTTCACGCATTAATGAAAGAACGAGAAACTAAAATAAATACAAAAGACACGCACGCACACAACAAATAAAAACGTTCTAGCAGATACTTTAAGTTCGTGTTTTTGTTTTTTTTGTTTAATCCGTGTATCTTTCTCTATAATAAACGCATCGAACGATCGCTCGCTCGAGACTGAGAATGAGACTGTGTAAAAACTTTGAAGCGCCTTCTCAAATGTTTACATTTACACACATTTTTGCTGCCGTAAGGTAAACAGAAAGAAAACAAAAACAAAACAAAAGAAAAAAAATATGAAAAAACCACAACAGTAATGAATTCATCCAGGTAGTTTTGCTTTTGCGATGGTGGTTTTTGTTGTTGTGATTCTTTTATTATTGTTATTATTGGTTATGTTGTTGTTATTGTTTCTGTTGCTAGCACTGGTGGAGTGGTGATATTGTTGATGTTTTTTTTTTAATTCCAGACATAAAATTATTTCATGGTGAGTAATTTCAAATGATGTTGCTGAAACATACTGCTAGCGATTTGAAAATTGAGCAACATGTTGCTAAGCAATATATGGGAAAAAATCGCATATTTTTTCATTAAGTTTTTCCTGTGTGTTATACGCTTCGAAATGGTATAAAAAATTACACAGTTCAACAATAAAGTATTGCAAGACTAAAATGAAAAAGACAAAAAAATATATTCCACGACATGTCAACTACCGTAAAGAATAAGCTTTCTCAATATCGTATTTTAGATCCTATTGAACGTGACAATTTGGAGAACTATTGGAATTTATTGAAAGCCATTGCTGGTTAATCACTGCTAGGCGGAAAAAACGACAAACTATGTTATACGATGGTCAAGAACACACAAAAAAAAAAGAAAGACGAAGAAAACTTAACCCTAGGTAACAAAGTGAATAGATCACGGCCCATTACATATTTTTCCTATAATGTTTAATGAGCAGAATGTAATCCTTAATAAAGAAGAAGAGGAACAGAATTTTTATTGCTAACATTTTATGAATTTATTTGAAACTAAGTTTAAGTAATATATTGTAGTTGAAGGTGCTCGAGTATTCTGCACAGGTTTTACTAAACGTCAATCAACCATAGCTATGACCAAAAGTCAGCCAACAGATTTCTTTTTACATATTTGAAACAATTCTAATCAATATCTAGTAGAGTGTTTTGCAAATAGCAAACTATTAATTTTTCAAGTCCAGCAAATGGAAATTAACGAGGATTGCCACTTTAAGCTTTAAGTACTTCTACACAAATAATTCATCAACCAGCTAAAATGAGAGATTCTAGAGAAACATGACTTTTCAACAACATGTTAATTAATTCAAAGTAAACATATTCAAAAATTTTGTTAGAAACCCTGAAACCTTTCTTTCATATTAACAATATTTACTCAACAAGAATTCTTTCAAGCATGAAGACATGCCTCTGCCGAAGCACAAAACAAATAACTGAACCTGACCCTTAACTTTTTTTTTTTTGATGACTAATGTTTAAACATCACTCCCTGTTGAGCTCAACGCACAAAAGGTTAACAATAATAAAAAGCAAAAAGAAAGGTGCACGCACCAGGTATTTTTTTTTTTTTACTATTTTTTTATTTTTTCTAGAAGGTCATCTACTGAAGTCGGCATGAATTGCTTTGTTGCTTCGTAGCAAAAGAATATTCAGTAGAGGATAAAGCATAAGCATCTGCATATATACTTACATATGTTAAAATGTATGCACATATGTATCTCTTTCACTTTATGCGTGATTTTTTGTAAATTATTTGCCTTTACCGTAATATCCCAATGGGGAAGATTTGAAGCGTTTTCAAAGTAGAAGCACAAAGTAGCAATGCCTTTGTAGTCCCCTCAAAAGCTTAGAGCAAGTATTTATTTGTTTTTAGAGCATGAACGATTTTCTGTTTTTATAACATATTGTGGTTATTGTTTAGATTTTTTAGTCTTCGGTGCGCAGGAGACCTAAGGTATAATTACAACATGCAAGTTTTTATTATGGCTCAGTTAATGAGACATCTTTGCTATATTTCTGGCTAACATATTCCATTGTCTGACAGATATAACAAAGTCATTGCTGACATGTTAGGTCTTGTCTATAGGTCTTCTTCTTATGGTCTATGCTTCCCTTGCACATCTTATGAGAATGTTTACATAGTGATATATGGACCACTTTTCTTTTTTTCTTACCAGAGCATCTGTTTTTTGTTATCTTTAACATCTCTATGTCCGAGAAACTCCGTTTAAGCTACTTTCTTAAATGTAATAAAGTTCGCACTACTATTTCAATTTTATCGTTCATTCAATCTATGATATTTATAATAAAGAAAATTTCCTCACGAGATTCATTACCCACTGGGACGTACAAAGGGCACTATTCCTGCTGGTATTGCTGCTGCGAAATGTAAGGTGATATTTTTGGAAATGTGTTGAGCTCATTAATGCGTATCTGCATCGCTAGAGTTGCACAGTTTTGTTTGGCTTTTATTTTTTCGTCATATCTTTAATCTTTTTTGTATTTTTTTTGTTTTGGTCGGAAGTTGTTTGTTTTTTTTTTTAATTTTGTAGAAGTTCTTGTCGTTTTGTTTTTTTTTTTTGCCTTTTGCTTTTCCAATTTAATGCGCATGCGTAGATTTATGTGTTGCACGTTTTCTCTGCTGCATGCAGCATTTGCGCGCAAAATGGAAATACTTGCAGCATATTTATGCACGTATATATTTATTCTTTAGATATTCTTTTCAGAGTTATGGATGATGGGAACTTGATGTGTGCGCTAAAGTGAAAGGATGTAATGCTGTATGGAGAATATGCAATAAATTTTATGTTGATAATAAAATTGAAGTGCATTCAGTCAAGTGAACTACTTAAGTTCATAAATCACACGTTAAATTATGCGAATTTTGTTTTTTAAATGATGTGTACATATCTTCTGGCAGTTTTCTTTTTTTTTAATAAAAGTTCAAATGTGTGATGAAGTGATACGTATATACAAAATGCATAGGTGGTCTGTTTATATTTCTGAAAAGTTTTTAATGTCTCGAATGAAACTCATTTAGCCAAAATGAAACACGCTGCAATAGTGGATTCCCTTTTCCGTTCAGTAATAAAGCTATATTTTCATACTAATAACCAGATTTTCCAGATTTCATTCATCACATGTTAATATGCTTTTTGTGGAAAGAATTCGCGATTGGAAAATTCTCCATATTTTTCCTAATAGCGGAATTCCTAACTCAGGGCATTCCAGAGCACAGAAGGAGCATAAAAGCAAAACAGCCAACCCAAAAAGAATGCTATTTTTTTGACTAACGAATGAACATTAAAAAATTGAGCCTTTTTCGGAAAGTTTAATCAAATTTGCTTTGTATTATATCAACTGAATGGTAATCATGGAATTTATGCCCATTACTAATTTGTACTAACTCTAATCTTCATTGCGTATGGTCTGCTCCGTTTAATCTTCTTGTTCTAGATCTAGAAAAAGTTCTACGACATAAGACTCAAAATTAAATACGAGGACATTCAAAAACCAGAAATGCATACAATAAAACCTTTCAACACACTATAAATCCTTGTCTTCCAGATAGCTTATCTCACAGATCTTAAAATCTTAAATTACTTACAGATTACACATATAAAATAGACAACTCATTGCTGTATACCAAAATCAAAAAAGAAAAATAAACGAAAATAAAAAATAAATGATTAAGTGCCAATGATACCAAAAATTATTCGTCTTTACTTTACCTTTTTTTTTTTGGTTCTTTTTAGACTCACCTTTCCTTCACCTTCTGCATCGTTTCATCGTTAACGCCAACATTTCTTCTTGCTGCATACAAAATTTATACACGCTTGTAAAAAAAAAGTCGCATGCAACTTCGTTAGTTGCTTTCAAAAATTCAACAATTGTTTTTATTTATTTTGCTGCGAATTGCTGTTGGAACTGTTACTGGTGCTGCTGCTGCTACCGTCGGCAATTATCTCTCCTTCCTTTACCAAATAAAGAAGTTTCTTTTTTCTTTGCACACCTTAGGAATTTATTTCATTTTTCTTCTTTTTTTTATGGGTCTTTCTTTTATTCATTTTATTTGACCCACAGCTCACGTTCGAGGTTAATTGAGCGAGTACACATTGTGTATGTTTGTCTGTGTGATTTGCTAAAATCTTCTCTTTAAATCCTTAACTTCAGTTTAATACATATATATATTTTTTTTTTAAATGCACACACTCGTTTATATGAAAAAAGATTAAATTAAATTTAACAAATTGCTGGATCGTGTCTTCTAATGCCACCAGCATCGAACTGCTTTTGTATTTGAAATTTCAATTAAGTGGGTGTATCTCTTGAATATAACAAGTTATACGAAAAATCTAACAAAAATTAGATTTCCAACTTTTTTGGCCTTCAAAATATTTTAGACACTACCGAAACGTTTTAGGAATTTTGTTTTGGAATCATTCACATTTAAGG
The DNA here is from genome assembly GCA_963691655.1 of Toxonevra muliebris. Lineage (NCBI taxonomy): Eukaryota > Metazoa > Arthropoda > Insecta > Diptera > Pallopteridae > Toxonevra > Toxonevra muliebris. Next base: position 85,807,320 of record OY829328.1, on the reverse strand, counting down.
GGGAAAATTGCACAGCTATCAATTTATTAATTTTGGAACAAAGTGAGCCAAATCGAAAACACACTCAATAATTTTATCGGAGTTTTATCTTGGAAGCATTTTTCTGGTGCTTACAAAACGACGATCTCCATTTTAATGAACGATTTAAATTTACCAAAGTTTTTGTGGATAATTAGATATCAGATTATTGAGAAGTGTGCATGAATTATAACAGGTATAAAATTTATATTTTTTGTTTTTAAAACTCTACTTAGCTCTTATTAATTTCTTTTTTATAGAATAGACAAATAGATGAAGTGCTTGTTTTAATATTTTGTTAAGTTTGTATTTTTACGGACAAAATTTTTAACTATTCTTTCGTCTTTATTCAATAATAACTTATTTTACAATTTTCACAGTTTTCAAATTTCACCAAACTCTAACCTCTTTTTTACACCTTGCCAGATCACTCCGTTCTCTTGCACCACTTATCGAGTTGCCAGACTCAAAGTTAATTTACAATATGCACAGAATTGTTTACAAACATATTACATATGCATTTTAAATAAATATATATGAAACAAATTACATCAATGCAATATTTTATACCAAAAAAAAAATAGTCCGTTCAACAGGAAAAAAAAACTCGTATAATTAATCTAGAATTTCAAATTCCAGTTAGTATATTCTTAAACTAAATTAAAATGATAATTCAAAACTTTTCTATACTTTTCTAGGTTTTTTAGCTATTGTAAAGTTTTTTAAATCCATGTAAAGTTTTTTAAATCCATGTACTTTAAAAATGAGACTCGGTTTATTTTAGGATGGTTTCCAAAAAATTTCGGCTCTAGCAAATACTGTTTATGGACTGGATCGTTTGAGAAAAAACGCTAAAAGTCAATTTTTGTATGCGGAAAATTTTCTGTCCTTTTGGATAAACAAGCGCTTGCAATTGCATGTAATGGATAAAATAAACATATCATAAAATAAACTGATGTATTTTAATGTACATATATTTTGGTACACCAAAACGCAGATAATATATTAAAACAAAAATTTAAATTTCAGAAAAAATGCGACGTGTTAGAGAAAAGGCAAATACCATTGAGCCCAGTTTTCTGTTTGAATTATGTGGGAAGATATATCTTACCTCTTTTAGGTTCTTTAAAAAAAAATTCAAATATCAACCTATGTATCTTTCATATTCGGGTTGGTAATAAAATCTTAATCGATAAAGTCTCCAAAATTTATTTTCCACCCATAAAGTCTCCAAATCCAAATCTTATTGACTCTTTCGAACAAATTCTTAAGTTTATTTTTAAAAATAGCTTGAAATTACAAGATGCTAGTTTCACGGTAAGTAATTTTAACGTTCCAATTTTTTTTGCTTGTTTACCAAGAAATTTTTGAAAAAAAATAATATTAGATTCCTGACTAGTTTTTAGTCACTTTTTCAGCCATGGTAAAGTAAACCATGCACGGATTATATTTTTAGAAATAAATCTAAATATATCTAAACATAATACTGACTTAAACTATGAAAAAAGCATAAAAATTTTACTTGAAGCCATTAATGTTTCGCTAAGTGTAAAATATGAAATATAAAATATAATGGTGAAATATTTTTATAGCTCTTATTAAAATATAATCAGCTTACGGTATTTTGCATTTACTTTTATTCAGACTAAATTAACATATATACAATTCAGACTTTATGTATATATATTTCAATATATGTTCGAGAAAACTCTGTTCTAAAATACAGTTTATTCTATAGATCTATTCAGTTCGATAGGTTAGAATTTCTCTTAATTTACAAAATAAAACATGGGTAAGTTTGTCAAATAATCTAGAGTTCATAAATATTCAGTTCCATAAACTGATCGAAATCATGAATTTAAAAAGCTCTGCATTATCTCTCACTGTCTTTAATTTTCGAAAACTTATACTTTTAATAAAATTAAAAGGTTCCATGCTGGCTGGCATAGACATTAAAAACTTTGATTCAAACAAATTTGCACAGCTCGACCTTTCAATACCGCCTTTAGTCACAAGAATTTAAGAAAATCGACATACAATCAAACGCTTCCAACTCAAATTTGTCTATAGCTCTAAAGTCATGTTGAAAATACGAAGACACCAATCATTTTTCTGGTCGGTAACTTGTCGAAACCTATACATATCTATATACAAATGAATATACACTCCTTACTAATTATAATTCCTTGAAGAGACACTGACTGAACAAGAAATAATTTTGTGCGATTAGTTTGAGAACTATGAAATTTATTCTACATTAAAATATTTATGAATTATTTTTTTTTTATATCCGTTTTCAATAGATCCTTTTCAGACAAAAATGCATTTAGCGCTTACATTTTATTTTTTAATTAATGCCGTTACAAATGCAGTTTTATACAACGAAATCATCGATGACCAATGGCAAAATTTTAAGGTAAGCACTAAAAATCTCCAATTAGCTTAAAAATATCTATATATATATATATCCGAATATGTATATATTTCTAAAAATATTAATACCAAGATTAAACCCAAATACTAAAAGTTGTTTCATACTTATTAAGTAAGATGCTTGACGAGATCAGTAATAATATCATTACCTCAAAATATAACTGTGTAAAACGGAATGGTAAAGTCATTACATCCATTACATTGATTCTAGAGCCAATTATCTTTAAGTGTATAAATTTGATTTACAAATTATAATTGATTCAAAATCAATTAAAAATTCAATTTTGACTTTACTTACAGATAAAATTTGAAAGAAAATACTACAATGACATCGAAGAGCGTTTTCGTTCGAATATTTTTAAGGACAATGTAATGTTTATTGACGAACATAATGAGCTATACGATGCTGGCAAAGTGCCTTATCAGATGGCAATAAATAAATTTGCTGATATGTTGGAATATGAATTAAAAATAACAAAGAAATGCTATAAGGATATAGATAGGGATACAATGAAAAGGTAGGAATGCAAGTTATTGATTAAAATTATTTCTAAATTTTAATATCTTCCACTCTGTTATATAATTAGCGCAAAATTTTTGCCATCACGGACGGGTTCAGCGCTACCAAAAGATTTCGACTGGCGTACTAAGGGCGCGGTTACACCTATTAAAGATCAAGGTAATATAATTTAAGATAATCTTTTGAATAGGTTAACAATCATTATACAGAATTTGAAATGGGTTGTGATAAAGTATATTAAAGTTTTCTTATCTTATGCATTACTACTACATCATTATAGATTAGCACCTAATAATTTTAAGTGATTAGTGAAAATTAGTATGTATGACATTTTTTATCTCAGACATCAATATTGCTTCATATCTGATAGTATGTATATTAGTGTATATTATTATATAAACACAATCCATAATCAGTGAAATCACTACTTGAAATAGAGTCATTAATAACGATCGTGCAAGCATTATTACTTCGCATGTGAATGTGTAATTTAGTGAAGATTGAAATATTATCATTTTAAATAATAATTACCTGTAATCCCTAGCGGACCCAGGAGGATTTTTGAGTTAACCTCTCATTGTTTCCGATGATAATTTCATACATTTCGTTCGTTGGTCATGAATCAAAAAAAAATTCAAAAACACAGAAAAATTAAGAGTCCCCTTCGGAAATCTTTTCAAAATAGTGTTCATTACATAATTGGAGTAGGTCAATTATGTTGTCATTGCTTGAAATGAATGAGGATCACTAGTAGTTGGGGAGATTGGGGTTCTGTTTGCATCTACCCTGCTAGTAAATAGGATTAAGTTATTTCTTTTAAATATTCAAATACACACATTCTGGAAATTATTTAGCTATGTATATATTATTCTTAAATAATCTTTTTGAATCTCACTTTAGGTGCCTGCGAGGCATGCTGGGCATTTGCTGCTACCGGTACTATCGAGGGTCAACATTTTCTAAAAACCAACCAATTAGTATCACTCTCCGAACAAAATCTAATCGATTGTGCAAAAATATTTGATAATGGCTGCAAAGATGGTGGCAGTTCATTGGGCGCATACATTTATGTACGTTCTAGTGGTGGTCTCGATACCGCAGAATCATATCCATATATGAATAAAGAACAAGATAAATGCCTTTTCAATAATAACACAATTGGTGCAAGTATTCGTGGTTATATGAGCATCACAAGAGGCAACGAAACTGAATTGATGGAGGCTGTTGCTCGAGTTGGTCCAATTTCAGTATCGGTGGATGCGTTGCATAAATCATTTCTTCATTATTCGAATGGTGTTTATGATGAACCAAATTGCAGTAATGAAAATTTAAATCATGTTCTGTTACTCATTGGCTATGGTACTGCAAATAATGGTGATGATTATTGGCTGTTGAAAAACTCTTGGGGGGCTGATTGGGGTGATAAGGGTTACATTAAGATGTCACGTAATAAGGAAAATCAATGTGGCATTGCAAATGAAGCGATTTATCCATTGGTGTAAAATAAAAAGATATCATTTTATATATGTATATGTATTTATTTTGTTTTATGTCGTTAGTGTTAGTGTAATATATATGTGTTGTATTGGTGTAACTTCAAAATAAAAAAATAAAAAATAATTGACGACCTATGAAATTATAAAAATGTTTGATTAGTTTGGGAAAATGAAAAAGAATACATATTAACGCAAATTCATGGGGAATTCCATTAAAAATCAGTAACGAAAAAGCAAATTCGTAAACGATCCATATTAATAAATTTTATAGAAATTTTTGAGTAGGTATGCAAAATTTGTTTCTAGCTTATATTTAAATTTAAGAAATGTACTTTGTTCTTTAACCCACTAAATAAGAGATGGGCGCATGAGGTTTTGAGGCTGTAACTGACGTCATAACTCACATTATCTCGAATTAAATTTAGCCTGCCGATTTTTGTTATCCTCACGTATAAATGCCTAGACATTAAAAACCGATCGGTGATGCTCGATTCTTTATGAAATTGCCCGGATATGTATAGGCTTAAAAACAGCTACAAAGTTATTCGTTCACTTGGACAATTGTCAACCATTCAACCAGTTGAAAGTGAGGAGAATAAGACACTCAACTTACACACAACACGCACACTCAAACCTCATGTCATCAGCAGCAATAACCACCAACATTAATGAAGCATGTCACTAGTATACAACTATGACATATACAACAACAACAGCATGCAGCTTTAACTATCTGTAGGTACTTAATGTTACTCTTGTGCATTTGGTTTTGTTTTTTTGCTTTTGTGGTTGCACAAATTTAATGCAAAGTTGATTTGAATTACTTGAAGTTGAGGTGAAGCCTAAAGTCTACTAAAACTTATGGATCTATCGTAACTACTCAAGATCATATGTCATGCGTTTTTATCTTCGTTAGTAAAAAGCATAAAGTGTAATCTAAGACATTTATTGAAATAGTCGAAGAGTTTAGCTTTTTGCAAAAGTGACAGAGCGTATGCACAAACTACAGACGTTAGTTAGCTAACGATCGATGCATCAAACCAATCGCATACACACCTGAACGTGTTAAAGATGGCACGAAATCACGAAATGTGAATGCTTAGTGAAAATGTCATTAAAGTGAAATATTAAGTCTACAAAAGAAAAAGGTTAACAATTCAACAATTCAACAGCCATATCATATGTGCATAGTAAACTGATTAATTTTATTTATTATATGGAAAAATAATTTCTTAATAAATTTATCAGATTCTTCAGTTAGGATCAGTGGCTGTGTCGGTTTCACTAAGTTATAAAATAAATATAAGTCCAATAACTAGGTTAAAATGCTGACAGTAAGTCAAATCATAGTTCAATTAAACCAATAATCAGACAAAAAATAGATCAAACTTCAAACTAAAACTGAGACCAAAATTCAAACCGAAATGTAAACTAAATTCAAATGGCAAATTAGACAAACTTAGATCAAAATTCACATCAAAACTCAGACCAAAAATCCATAGTCGTTCAGCTTGATTCGTGATTTTGAATCTTCTACGAATTTTACAGAGGGGTAGGATCCATTTTTTTGCCATAATTTCTTCGACAAAGCTGATTAGGATCGAATATAGAATTTTTCTGCCAGAGTACCTTATAAAAAAGAATTCGCCCTAATATTTATTGACTTCGGAAGTTTATGGAGAATTAGTTATGATAAAGAGGTTTCCCAAAAGTTTGTATCAATCATCAAAAAACACCTTTGGTAATTCCCAATGCTTCATTATGCGCAACATTTGCATTCCTATTCTTTTCCTGCTGGTTATTCATGATGTGCTGTACTCAAATGATGAAAAGCTTAGACCCCTTGATTACACCGTTAGCTTCTATTTTCTTTCAAACGCCATCAACAAGTTCGCTAAGACGGACAAGTTACTTATTATTCATATTATGCACATAGATCGCACACTACAAAGAATTTTTCTGAAGCAAATTCCCAAAGAAGAAGTTCAATTAAGAAGTTTAGTATCATCCAGTGATAATATCAGTGGACCCTTTTTAGTACCATTAGAGCCTTAATATAAAATAAATATAATTTCTTTTTACTTCATAATTTGCGAGTAATTTAAAATTAACGTTAATGAAAATGTTTGCAATTTTTTATTTCAGCAATTTTTTTTTTTTTCATTATTTTGTTCATTACAAAAACTTCAAATGCAATAAGTAATACATATTTTAAGAATATTTATTTTCACCTTAATACTTAGCCGTTAAATGTCTAAACATTTTAAGAAGCTTAAAACTTAAGCTTTAATTAATGGCAACAAGAACAAAAAAATGAAACAAAATATCTCAAAAACAAACTATAAAATTAAAAAACAATTTAACTCGAACTCAAAACCAATTTATGTAAAAGTACAAGTAAATACAAAATAACAAAAAATACACAAGATAAAAAGAAATAAGTATAATTAGTTAAATGGTACTTTAGCTTTAAATATAAGCAGGCATATAATTTCTAAATACTTCTACTATATATAATGCGATTTCTAAAGTTTTGCTTTCACTGGCGGCGGCACTGTTCCTAAATGCTTCTCAGGATCTTCTTCTTTACGTTCTTGCATTCCTTGCGGCATTAAATTCCCTACAGCAAATATATTCTTTGGATCTAATTGTCTTTTGGCAGCCATATACAAGTCGGTTCCAGTAGATGAGATCGTTTTTTGATACCATTGACTACGTATTTTACCAACACCATGATGATGAGATAATGAACCACCCGAGGCAAGTATTTCATCACGTGCGCTATTCTCAATATATTCAAAGGTTTTAACAGGATTTGCTATGCCATTATGTCGAAAGCCAAAATAGAAATATACGCAAGCACCAGTATCGTAAGTTTGTGTTACGCGGCAGGATATAACATAATATTTGATATTTTGATCGCGGCATTCCTAGGTTTAAAGACAAAAAAAAGAGAAAAGAAATCATATTAATTAAAGGCAATTTTTGAGTTTATAATAATGAATCTCTTATCAAAATGAGGTGATTTCACAAAGGCCTTGCCATGAATTTAATTGTCACCTATTTTTTGAATCATACATCGCTGTGTATAAGAAAATTAATTATTTTTTATACACTTTTTATAGAGACTAAACTGAAATACATATATATTTTCTAAAGAATGCACCCTACAAATAATATACAAATAATACAATTAATTAAACAAGACATTTCCTCTATCACTCTTAATAAATTGAGCTAATAACAGACTTCTCCTCCCTCAACACAACATCAAAACTCACCACTTCAACACGTTTTTTCACATTTCTACACAATGCGCTGCAACGATCCCACGGCACAGATGTTTCAAAGGACTCAGCAACAATTTCCTGATTCAAAGCAAAATCCTGCAAAGCAAAGCAACAATTCAAACACAATGCTGAATATTGCAATCAATTACTTTGTAATGACTTACCCTAATGTAAGCAATAACAAATGTAAGTATATAGCCACGTTCGCCATTCTGTCCACCTGCCGGAAATCCTTTAAATCGCTTTGCAATTTTATAAATAAGCGATTCCTGCCGTTCTACATCTGCTGCTTCACCTTCGAAGAGTAATGTAGCTGCGCATATTTTACTCAAATCCAAACCTTTCACTGTGGTCACATAAGCCTTTTTAAAATAATCCACCAATTCGGTTGTCCAACCTTTTGCTGGCTTCAATGTCTGTCCCATTATGAATTGTTCATTATCCATGAGACGCACTGATGCAGGCTGGCAACGTCGTCTGGCCACTTCACGCATAAATTGGACACCACGTTCGAAATTTGGAAATACCAAAGAGCCATAACGTTTAACCGGTGGCAGAGGCCGCACCTTTAACACCACCTCAGTTACAACACCCAACGTACCTTCTGAGCCCATGATAATATGATTAAAATCCGGTCCACATGATACGCGTGGTGCTGTGCACTCACGATCAAGCACACCTTTCGGTGTAACCATACGCACGCGTACAATCAAATCTTCAATATTACCGTAGACATTCTTTTTCATGCCGGAAGCACGGGTAGCCACCCAACCGCCTAGTGTTGAAAACTCATAACTGTCCGGTTCATGACCACAAGTTAGTCCCACTTTTTGCAGTTCACGCTCTAAATCTTGTCCGACAATACCTGCCTCAAAGCAGGCTGTCAAATTTTCTACATTCAACCAAAGCAAACGATTCATTTGTGATGTATCTAATGCACAAATCATACGTTTCTCCGTTTGTGGGCATGTAATTGAACCAGACACAGAAGTACCACCACCATATGGTATTACAACAATGTTATGCTTATGCGCTAGCGATATCACACGCTCAACATCGGTGTGCGCCTGTGGCCATATAACTAAATCGGGTATACGTTTAAATTCATTATGCCACAAATAGTATATATCATGCATGGTCTGTCCATGGCAGCGTATGAGTCGATCTTCACCGCTGAGCGAATGTGAAATACCGGTTGCTTGCAGCTCAAGCAAGAATTCTTGATTTAAGGTGGGTTCTGGAAATTCCTTTGGCATTTCAGGATATGGGTTTAAATCGCTAGTACGGAAATTAAATGTTTGATACACCCATTCGGTGAAGAGTGGCAGTGAGCAACCTTCTAGGGGATATCTAAAGAAAGTAGAGAAATAAAGAAAAGAGAAAGTGAAGATACATCAACTATGGATTTAAAGAAAAATTTCATGTATCCTAAGAAAATTTTTATCCAGACCAATTTATTAAATCAAACATTAAATGTATCCTGTTTATTTTTTACAATTTTCTAAATTCACTAAATTTTTATCTAGTAATTGCACAATATTGTTTTTTCATAACACTAAAATAAGATAGAAATCAAAAAACGTGGTTTTAATTGCAAAAAAAAGAAGAAAAATCTAAGTTTTCGTCAAACCACACACCTAGCTATCACACTTTTTTTTCGTAATATTGATAAGAAGTTTGAACAGCAAAAAATCTTAACCCTTACAACCACGGTGGGATATTTATTATCCCAACTAGATTATCATTATTCTCCTATATTTCGAATAGTTCTTTCTCAATTTTTATGGTTCTTTTTGAGAATTTATTATAAAAACATATCTCAACTCCATAGAAGTAGGATCCATACTAAAATTTCTACTGGAGGCTGGACTTATGAAAATACTATGAGTCCATGAAGGGGCACAATAGATCTTAAAGGTCGCAGTGCGCTACCCCAATAATAATAATAATAATATAAAAACATATAAGGGAATTGGAAATTACACTGGTTATCTAAAGATTCTCGTAAATTTGATAATATCAATAAACAAATACGAAAAAAGGCACTTTTTGCGAGAAAAATTCATTATCTTAGAAAGTTTTTATGGTATTCATATGAAACTTGAGATATAAATGCTTTTCGGGTCCCTGATTTCTAATCTGATATCACATTAACAACATTTTAGATTGCCGATCCAATATGTCGAACTAAATTCGTAAAACTAACCCTGATTCTAATAAAAATTGGTATATGTGGGTCTATTATATTGATTCCGCTATCGTGAATTTTCGAAATCTGATAATAGATTCAAAAACGCCGATAGCGCAGAAAACACCTTCATAAATTTCTATTGCAGCCAGAGCTTATTTTACAAATTCGGCCCGGCATATTGAATCCACCATATTGGATTTCTTAGTTTCGGAAATTTGATAACAGATTCGTAATCAGCGACCTTAAAAATTCTTATTGCAACTATTTTTATGAAAATGCAGTCATCAGAAAAATGTTAACTTGAAAGAGTTAACTTAATTCAGTGATAGGATCAGGGAAAATATTTACGAAAAACTTATTTATCTGCAGTTAGCATTGATTTTTTTTAGCAAACACAGACAGAAACTATAAATTCCGAATTTGAAAATTTAAGTTTACTACAGATAAAAAAGTTTTTCTTTTGTAATGAGTATTTCTATCAGAAAATACTTCTAAAAATCATATTAATACTCACTTGTCACCTTTAAAGCATATAACATCATTTTCCGTATAGAACATTGAATCCTTGTAACCCCAACCATACCATTTTAAAACATCTTGTCTACAAAAAAAGTAAAAGTGTAATAATGACAAATGTCATTGCTTCATTTGGCATTTTTTATTCACATTTGCAGACCGAGGAACACCCTTATGTACTCACCTTATCTTTGGTATCACACCCTTCACCTCTCTTGCAAAACGTTGATCCAATGTGACTGCGGCGCCGACTACTTCGCTCTTTCTGCCATTACCGGAAGCTGGTGGTATTGATGTTACGGCATTTGTAACGGTGTCAATGCACTTATTGGCAGTAGCCATATTGTATATTTAAAAAACTAAATACTGAAACAAAAATATACAATTTCAATTATATTAAAATAGTGCTGCTTTAATTCAGAAAATTTGCATTAAAAAGTTCCAATTCACTTTGTTTCGTACTTCTTGTGCTTCTTCTGCTTGCGTGCAAAATGTTGAAAATCGATTTTTATTTTATATTGTTTTTTGTTTTGCTCAGTTGCGAAATTTTTGCTTTAATCAGCTTTTGTATATCTTAATATTTATATTAACCTATTGTTTTAGGTTTACTTTCTATTTGAAATTATATAAAATATCAATTATGAGCTTTATATCTTATCTCTTTTAATTTATATTTTAATAACTGAAATAAGTTTGAAGACCGAAAAGTATACAGTTTTTTCCTTTTTAAGTTTTATCTAAAGCACACGCGGCGTTGTCGCCATTTACACTAAATAACTAAACTGTCAGCTAAATCAGGGGGTAGAATTTTTGTTTTCAACATTCTTAACAATATAAATACAAGAAATGTAGAGGAAAACATTTTTCAAACATAAAAATACTTGAGTGAAATACTCATTGAAAGCACTCATCGTATATTTTGAGAGAGAACATGACAAAGAGTGAAAGATTTGGTGAGAGAGACGCACACAATGCAATTTCATTCTTAAAATATGACTATTTTTTACAACAAAAATCATATTACTGTTTTATTTCTAAATGCAATTATGTTGAAGATTAGAAGAAAATTATGCATAGTCAATTTATTAACCCAAATTTTATAGGTATGCCAAATTTGAGTCACATTTTTATACAAATTTATTTCTTGCATTCGGGAATCATATGAATTCCTTTTCGAAATACGAATTTTACTGCAAATAAAAAATAAAATTAGTGATAACAAAATTAAATTTTTTATTAGTCACTATTCTACCTACATAAAATATTGGCCAATCTCACAAACTTTTTGACTGTTAATCACATATGAAAAATGATAATGGAATTACACAGTAAAAGTGTTGTTGTTGCTAGAATATCATTTAACTGATTTTATACTGCAAATTAGCCTACATTATCAATTAACTATAGGGCAAAGACATATTTAAAGCCCACTTATGTTTTGAGGCAAACATGTGAACTTTTATGATATTGTATTTTTCTGAAAACTACTACATTTATTTAATCATTTATAATTTATAATTTTAAAAACCCTAGGATTGCATCCAATTTCATTATTTAGTCATTACATATTTCAATATCTATGTCTAGAACAATGTTTGCAAGAATATATTCTCATATTTGTTTTAAAAAATACTCGACGTCAGTAATGAGGGATCATATTTCTTCCTTTCCGATATAAGTTTTAAGTTATTCTAAGTTTTATACATTTACTACTAATAATAATTTCATAAATTGATGTAAAGCAAAAAAATTTTTTTTTTTTAGAATTTTTTATAAACTTAAGTTCGCCTTGAAGGAAAGTTTTTGGTCTCCAAGCCCTCATTGTCCCTCATTCTGCACAATGAATCTATTAAAAAAATTTAAATTTCGAATATTTTGTCATAATTTACCGCTTCGTTTTAGCCCTGGATCCGCCTCTGTATAAACGTATAAAATGAGAAGTGTGCAAACTAAATTGATTTCATTAATTACACTTTTGTGGTTATTTTCTATTTTAATAGATATGAGTTCTACGGTAAGCCACTCAAAGTGATTAATTGGCAACCCCTAATGTCCATTGGGTACGCACATAAATCAACTTCTTATTTTTCACACTTGTTAATCATTCGGTCATTTGGTATCTTTGAAAAAGTTTTTCATAATAGATAGTAATATAACTCAGTGACACCTAATAAAATTTGTAAAAAAAAGGAGTAGGTTTGCTATCAAGTGGTTTTACAAACCGAACGGTTCTAGTTAGTTCTATGTATACATGATAAAAAAAGAAAGAAAATTAATAGACTATGCTTAGTTTAAAGATGGGCAGTTGGAACAAAAACTTGACTTCCGACTTCTCCAGTTTTTTGGGGAAAAAATATTAAATCAAAAGAAAATCGAGTGCCCAAACCTATGATATTATCTATCAGTAAAAAATGGAGCCTCTTGATACATAAGATTGAGGCCCGGTTGAGGTACCTGGTTATTAAAACACATTTTTTTGGTCGACATAAAACGGATATTGTTTCCAAGCCATACACAACAGGTATAGGCTTTAGAAGCTATTGAACTAGATTTGGTTTAATTTAATTCAGTATTTCCTTCAAATATATATATTTTTTTTTATTTTCACTTGTATGCCACTTGTTTTTTTTTTTTTTTTTGATATTTAACCCAGTCAGTAATCCTTTTAAAATTAGAGAATGAATCTGTTTTTTCGCTCTCCTAAAAAACTGCATATTTGCAAATAGAAACTCTTGAATATAAACCCTCGCTCGATATGCATTTTATGTCACGCACTTTCACTATCGTGATGCACTCACAATTCCCACTCATCCGTCAAAATTTATTTCTATATTTATTCCAAAATTACAAAAACAATAACGACAGCAACAAGACCCAAGACATGCGCACAATTTACACCGTAGAAAAAACGCTCAGACATGCAGCCAAATACGTGCACACATATATATTTATATTACTCATTTTGAGTAGAAACATTCCTCATTTTTTCGTGAGAATATAAAAACATGTGCTTATCTTGAAAACAAGGAGCAGCAGCGGGAGGGAAAAATTACGTATGTATGTATATAGAAAAATCGAGCCGTAAAAATATATGAATGACACCGGCAAAGTATTTGTCAAACGCAAAGTTATGACATAAGTACAAATACAATAATAAAAATAACAACACCATTTCTCATGTACACAAACGAGAGGGTCATTAAAAAGGAGTGTCTATACCTTTCTATCCACATATTGAACATTCTAAGTTGATTATCACACTGCTTTTTCAATTGAAGAATTCATTTAAAATATTAGTTTTACACTGGTTATAACTTTTAATCTATGTACAGCATGGTTAGTTTTGCTTTGCTTTTGAACACAGTTTTATAGCTTGATAAACAAAAGTGTCCTGTAAATGACTACACGCACTAGTTTAGGTCATGTGATTATCTCGCACAATGAATGCTCTTTTTTGATGAAATTCAAATCTGTGATAAAACACTATTCTTGATTTATACATATACGAAAGTTTTTTTTTTTTTTTGTAACTTTGCAGTTATTACGATCCTATGAACGAGGTCACTGTCCTTTTCCATGCTTGTTGCACTTCCCACACGCAACTCAACCACAGACACGCTATACTACACTACACTCCTACTTATAATTTGAAATAGTTTATGGGAATTTCAAAAGATTGACGTAAATTCAATTATTAAGACTCAATAATTGAAAAATTATTACCAACGTTACTATAATATTTACAATTTAGGCTAACATTTAAATTCAGAGTTTATAGGTTACTTTTGAGCACATTTGTTATTTTTCTCACAAATTAAAAATTTATAAACTTATTATATTTTTTGTGACGCATAACCAGAAACAAAAGTAGAGATTTACATGCAAATGTAGTCCTTTTGTTTTATCCTTTTTGTTTTAAAAATAATTACACTAAATATTTAAGAAAAAAAAATTAATATTTTTCCTTTAAACGTTTTTAACCCGATCGTTTTTTGATTTTTTGGGAAAATATCTTACCCACGCGTATGACTTGTCAATTATAACTAAAAGTATATTTCAAAATTTTGTGTTTTCTACTTCGCGCTTTTCTTCCAATTCGAACTTATTTGTTGTTTTTTTTATTTAAATTTGCGAAATGTATATATTATACAATATTATTATTTGCTATGTAAATTGTGTAAATTGTTGTAAAATAAAAAAGTGCAAAAGTAAAATATTTGCATTTAAGTACAAAGTGAGTGACCAAAATGTCAACATTATAAGGAAAGACGCATGCACTGACGAGGAAAGTTGAACTGAATAGTCATATTATTTTAATTGAGATTTTCAACTATCAATTGCATAATGCACAATATAAATGAATTAGTTTTAAAAGTTGACAAGACCTGTTCTACTGTCAATACACTGATTTGTTAGGACAAGCTACCGATATATTTGGCGTATGCCCTAGGAAATTGTCCATTCCATATGTTCAAAACCGTTTCTCAAAGCTTATTTCATTCGTCCAGGAACTTCATCATAAATTATCAATTGGATTTTTTCCAGGGAACTGCGCTAGCCACGTCATAATAGAAAAGTATTTGCTTAAGACAATTTGAGATGCGATTAGGGGCATGATATCAAGTGGAAACTATCGGTTGATAAGTATTTAGTACACAAAGGTATCAACAGAAATATATTCTGCTGCAGAAATTTCTCTTCAGAAATACTAGATGAGAGAAGGCAATTTGTCTAGTATTTGCCATCACTATAAAAGTGTCGAGGAAAAAAGTATCGAGTATCAAGCGAAAAGTATCTTATCTTACTTCTGATCAAAGAACCAAATCAATTTCAAAGAATGCAATTCTGCTCCGATGGGCACAAATTAAACCGCTCGCTGTACTAAACCAAGGATTATAATAGCTCTATTCACGATATAGTACAAATGGTCTTTCTGCTATCACAACAACAAATATATGAGATATGCAATAAAATTTTGCATTTGCACTAATGCAAGACCATTTGCGCTATATCTCAAGATAGGGCTAATTGAAAAAATTATTAGCCTTATTCACGATATGGTATAAATGGTCTTGCATTATTGTAAATGCAAATTTTTATTGCATAACCGACCAATTCGTGAATAGGGCTATTATAAAACTAATTAGATATGGAAAATTTGAAAACACGAACTTCATGTTTTAATTTTTCTCCTCACTGTATGCATTGTTAACACTATAAATACATATATATCTTTTTTAGATAGATTTAAAATTACTTATTTCAAGAGTACGTTCTTGTTTATATTTTTATTTTGTACATTAGCTGAAGTCCATTGTTGCTATAGCTGTTACTCCATGTAGCTAATAATTTTAATTGTAAGTTACTATGTAATAAATAAATAAATAAATATTTTGTATATTGGTAAATAAAAGTAATTAATATTTATAAATACGTAGAAATTTTTACTTTCCACAAAAAATCGTTAACTAAGTAAAGATTTATTGGTTTTATGTAGTCATACTACATACTATAATATAGATTACAACACCCGGAAACGGATCAAACCCTCTTCATAATTCATATATGCAATGACTTTGCATATGCATAATAAAATTTGTATTGGTTAATAAATACTTTCAAATATGCAAACAATCATAAACTTTACAATATATTTGTATATTTTGGAAAAGGAAATATTATTGGTGAAAGACTAAATTTTTTCATGGCTTGCTTATTCATTTATTCAAAAAAGGCAAATGTTTATGTATATGAATTATACGTAATAACTTAGTTAATAAATTTTAAATAATTAACATTAATGTATTTTCATCATATAGCATACACAACCATTAATATTTTCAGATTCTCTACCGGAAAAGTGCTGCACTAAACGGGAAAATGCTGCTATTAATGAAATTTTCAGATCCCAGGAATTATATTGTGATATTGTTTTCATACCACAGACGAATCTCTTCGCTGAAATTTCATTATTTTTGGTTATTACAATGTGTCCATAAACATGCTCGGATCTTCTAAATCGATCTTGCCAATTTTTCTTACCTTAAAGTTTGCAATATTAAGCCTTGGTGTTACATGTAGCAACTTGCAACACACACGATGAATCACACAGCAACCAATATTTGATATTCCAACTCATATTTCTATTGGTGTACAAGTGGCAAAAACCTTTCCTATCGTGCATAGCGTTGTGACTCCGGAAACAAAATAAAATCCATACTCAAAGGGTAAAAATTATCTTCAAAGGATTAGAAATACTATGAAATTTCGTGCGCCAAATTTTATCTGGTTCGGTTCAAATTTAATAATTTTGCACCAAATCCAAAAAACAAATATGGGTAAAATGTACACATACTCACTCAAAAGATGACTGAATGGATATTGTAAACATTGTAAACTGCAAGCAACATGTCACGACAGCCATGAAACAGGAGAAAGCAAGTGCATTGGCGGTGGAACTTATCAGATTCCTCTCGCAATGGGCGCAGAACAGAGACAACTTTAACCTTAACAATTTTAAATTGCTTCATATGACTTAAATTTAATCAAACTATAATTAAAATAAAAATATTACAATATAAAAACCAAATGCCAAAAAAACATTGAAAGAATACTGTTAGGACTAGGTGAACAAATATTGGATGCGTTTCGAGGATGTAAAATCAGAAAAACTGATTTCAGAGTGTGTTAGAAACGCGTCCTTGAGCCATTTTTTGTAATCATATTATTTTCCTGATTTTTCAGGTCAGCACGATTTCTCAAACATTTCATAAGCAAGAATTTAATGATTTTCAACAATTTTACAATTAAAGCCGTTTCTAAAATTTCAATTATGCATAAGTAACGAAACGTAGCGTAACGTTGAAATCAGTTTTTCTGATTTTACATCCAGGAAACGCAAAATCATGAAATGCAAGAAATTGTTTTTGTTCTCTATACTCTTCCTCTCTCAGCTGTACAAGAAAATGCAACCATGCTGTCTTAATATTGAACACAGCTCACTTGCACATGTTTTCTTTTGTTGTTGTTTTGGTTTTGCACGCATTAGCCTGTTGAAAAACGGATTTGGAAATTAACAAAGATAAATAATGTCTGGGGAAGACCAAGTAAATAAAAATTGGACGGAAGAGGAGCGACTTGAATTAGCAGCAAGATTAGATGCAGAATTGGATGATTTTATAAATGGGTTGGAAAAGAAGCGCTATGAAGAAGGATGGCCGGAAGATCGTTGGCAGGAGGTGTGCATGAATAATTAAAATAAAAGTTATAAGTTGTACAATTCATTAAATATATGTTTCCCAAATTTTACTAGGAAATGGATAAACATCCATTCTTTATGAAAAAAGCACCAGAACCAGGCGATGAAGTGCATCCAATGTATGAAGGTTTGCAAAAGCTCAAGTACGATCCTGAAGAAAATACCAAGGAAGAGTTAGCATTGAACTATAAAGAAGATGGAAATTTCTATATGAAACATAAAAAATTTCGCATGGCAGTGTATAGCTTTACGGAGGGGATTAAAGCTAAATGTGAAAAAGCCGAGGTGCAGGCGGTTCTTTACAATAATCGTTCTGCAGCGCAATATTTCTTAAAGAATTACAGGTGCATAAATTAATCAAATTGAATATATATATATTTTTTTTATCTAATATTTAAATTCTCGTATAGATCATCACTTAGTGATGCACAGCGCGCTTTGGAATTCAAAATAGATTATACCAAGGCACGCTGGCGTGCAGCACAATGCGCTTTCTATTTAAATAAGTTTGATTTATGTACGCAACTATGTGAAGAAATCATTGAGCAAAATTCAGATAATGTGGAAGCTAACGATTTACTTAAGAAAAATAAAGCAAAAAAGGTGAATATTGAATATCATAGAAAGTTCGCACAAAAACTCCATGTTTGTTTCTTTCTAGCTTGAAGTTGAACGTAATCAACGCAAAGAAG
The DNA here is from genome assembly GCA_963691655.1 of Toxonevra muliebris. Taxonomy (NCBI): domain Eukaryota; kingdom Metazoa; phylum Arthropoda; class Insecta; order Diptera; family Pallopteridae; genus Toxonevra; species Toxonevra muliebris. The sequence continues at coordinate 85,788,906 of OY829328.1, read as the reverse complement.
CTGCAGCAGCGAAGAAACACTTAACAAACTTTCAATGTTTATGCAATGCATTGCAAGCGCGTGCTGTAAAATTTGATGATTTGAAAAAAAATAAATCTATAAGTGCAGAACTTTTACGACCAAAATTTTTGCCTTTAGAAGATTATCCAGTACATTTGGATGATGATGGTATAACGCTAATATGGCCAGCTGCATTTTCATATCCTGAATTTTTATTTAGTGATTTTCATCAACAACTTTCAGAAGATGTTGTGTAAGTAACAATTATATTTTTTTCTTTATCTTTAATATTCTAATTATTAATTTTTATACAAACACACAGCATGGACGATTGCTTAAATTCTATGTTCATAGAACCTTTACCCTGCGATAAAACTAATAGCTATTGCCTGGGTAACTTAACCGTGTATTATGAAAATCGTAAAGTTGGTTGTGTGCATAAGATTGATTTGCAAAAATCAATAAAAGAAATCATAAGTGAAAAAAGGTACAACATTTTTTATTGTAATTATACATGTACATACATACAATATATAAAATATTTAAACTTTTTTAGTTTCTTTATTACTGGTGGTTCTCTACTGTTTTATGTTGTGCCGTCTGGTTCTCGAGTGGAACAGGAATTTTTACATCAACAAAGGCGTCCAATGGTTTATACGTAGCCCGACGCTTGCTATTATAATTGAACTTTTTTTAATGGTATTGCAGGTTTTAAAATTTTCATATATATATACCTTTGTAATATGTGTATCAATAAATTTGTAATGTGCATAATTGGAATTACTTATCTTAGTCTTTAGTTAGTAGTTTTTTTACGTAACTGTCTGGAAAAAAGAAATATTTTATGATTTCGTTCTTCTCCCTAGATGTTTAAGTTCATATACTATTGCACAGTGCAATAAAAATTGTATGCGGGAGATTTTCGAACGGTTTTATAGTAATTAATTAAATAAATATAGTAACAGTCGCTGATCACGACTGTGTGTTTAGTTTTTCTCCTTCACATCTAGTTCTCGCACAATATGGGCCTGAAGTCGGAAAAATTGTGTCTTCAGGGGCTATTAAGAAATTTCTTTATTTCAACAGATATGAATTTGATGTCTAAAGCAAAGATAAACAATTTTCAATAAACAATATCAATGAATGTTTGTTTTCATATTTAATATTCAATTACACACCTTTAACTGATCACGTCAATTTGTGACCGAGTTTCATTAAGATATTGGTTAAACGATACGCGTGGTACCTTTCGTACAACCAAAATACCTAAAACTACTATCCCAACACTTAAAAGCTCTACTAATGAAATTTAGCATCATGTTCCCTATGTACTTCTCTTAATAAAATTTTGTAGGTATTTGATAAGAGGGTACGGTTGATTTTATTTCTTTTGGAAAGCAAGACTTATATGGAAAAATATATTTTTAAATTAAGTGCTTAAATTAATTTTTGTCATATCAACAAAAATGTTTATTCAATACAAAAAAGAAGAACAAAAAAAACATACATATTCACTTTAGATTTCAAAAAAGCTGAAAATATAAATGATATAAGCTTATGCGTTGATTAGTTTGTTTATATACGATTTGACTGTACTGTAATATCAATGATATTTCAAGAGAAAAAGGATAAAATTCATTAATTTTAAAATAAAATTATATAATACAATGAAAACAAAAAAAAAATGTAAATATATAATTAAGTCTTGGCCAAAAAAATTTTCTCGTAATCCGAATCGGCATGTACCAAATAAAACGACAAAGTGCCTTCTCTAACATAGAAGCTAAGAGGAAAGAATTATTAACAAAATTGATAAGAAAAAAATGAAATATGTTTTTATACTTTTTTCCGCTGACAATAGCCTTTACAGTACTTTTCACGTTCATTTTATGGGTTATGCCGTCTAGGATGTTGTAAAAGTAAACATTTATATTGCCCTGATTATAACTCTTAAGTGGAGCATCCAAACGCGAATGCATGTTATTCAAGAAATCCTCCAGGCTGAAATAAAAACAAATTATGTACGCATATGTAAGTAAACAAAATAAGAACGCATATGTCAGTAAACAAAATATGTACGCATATGTAAGTAAGCTAAACCATAATACTTACATATTATTTTCATTAACGACATCTAAATGAATGTGACGAATTTCTGGAAAACCAAATATAACAGGCCAAATGAGTGTCTTTTCATCTTCATCGAAATGCACAGGAATTTGACGCAAAGGAAATAATTTTGGTGTTAGAACTTCCTCGGTAATTGGTCCATTTGGCTGAAGTTCATAAAATTTAACGCGACGTTCTTTTAAAGCAACAAAAACACGTTCCATTTTATGCAAATGCATGAGAAAGACGTTGAAGGGAGAATTTACAAAATTATTCTATTTTAAAGGAAAAAAAAAAAACAAATTTAAGCAAACAATATAGCAAAGAGGAAAAATTTCTTACCATGAAGGATATGTATGCTAATATTTGGAATGCTGTTATTTGAATTTCCGGACGGGTTTTGTTTTTTTGTATAACCTCTTGCGACAATTTGGCAGCTAATTCGAAATCAGATATATGAAAAGCGCATTGCGCTGCACGCCAGCGCGCTTTTTCATAGTCCGGTTTTAATTTTAAAGCATGTTGAGCATCACTTAGTGCCCCTCTAAATAAATAGAAGAGAAACAAAGAGAAAATAAATAGATGAAAAATAAAGAGAAAATAAATAGATGAGAAATAAAAAGAGAAAAATAAATAGATGAGCAGTGTGGCCAACTCAGCGCTTTCCCCACTGATTTTAGTGCTTTTTGAAAATAAAAACGCGGAAAAAAAGTAATTTAGCGCTCAGAGCGTTTTTTCAATTTAAAATATCTTCGAAAAATCGAAGAAATTTTCATTGACTAGAATTATCAGATGTGTGCCTGTATTAGTGAAAAAGTTTAAGTGTATTGAGTTTTCTCGCACTTTTACAAGGGAAAAAAATTTAACGCCTTTTTTAAGAAAATACGCGTTTCATTCTTAATTTTAGCGGTTTTTGAAAAACAAAAGTTGGCCACAAAAGTTGGTAGATGAGATATAAAAAGAGAAAAATAAATAGATGAGAAACAAAGAGAAAAATAAATAAAGAGAAACAAAGAGAAAAATAAATAAAGAGAAACAAAGAGAAAAATAAATAAAGAGAAACAAAGAGAAAAATAAATAAAGAGAAACAAAGAGAAAAATAAATAAAGAGAAACAAAGAGAAAAATAAATAAAGAGAAACAAAGAGAAAAATAAATAAAGAGAAACAAAGAGAAAAATAAATAAAGAGAAACAAAGAGAAAAATAAATAAAGAGAAACAAAGAGAAAAATAAATAAAGAGAAACAAAGAGAAAAATAAATAAAGAGAAACAAAGAGAAAAATAAATAAAGAGAAAAATAAATAAAGAGAAACAAAGATAAAAAAAACAATTACCAATTTTCTCGGGGATTTCACATCGGAATAGCGCTGTTTTAGTTTTAAAAAAAAAAAAAAAATCTGAATTTGGTTTTTCGAAATATTTGGTTGTACTTGGGTTGATAAGTGGAAATGTAATTCTCTGTCCCCACTACTACAAACATGATTCACTATTTGGTTGTACTTGCCTTGATAAGTGGAAATGTAATTCTCTGTCCCCACTACTACAAACATGATTCACGTCGTTACTTGCAATCATTGTTTTTAACGTTATTTATTCATTTAAAAAGATGGAACTCAAATATAGTTACCAATTGCTATTTCTACACAAAAAATCTCTTGTCCTCCCCCTCCCCCCTTTAGGATAGAATGGAAACATAGAAATCTACCTAAAAATACAACTTAAACATTTCAAAAAGGGTCTAACCTTGGAAATGTACGACTATTGAATGGTTATCCTTTTCTTTTCTCCAATTTTTAATAATACAAATTATCAAGGTAAAGCCTTGAAAACTTACCACCCGCCTACTCGCAAATATCTTAAAAATAACTTCCGATTCTTTATTTGTTAGAGCTGATAATGGAAGTAGTACAAAAATTGTATGAGTATATAGGAGTGCCGCAGCTTAAAATTAAATATTTCTCACTGAAATAGTACTTACTGGTAATTTTTCAAGAAGAAATTTGCCGCTGACCGATTATTGTAAAGTATTGCGCACACTTCCTTCTTCTCACATTTGACTTTAATGCCCTCTGTGAAAATGCACACGGCCATAGGGAACTTCTTGTGTTGAACGTAAAAATTACCATCCTCTTTGTACTTCAAGGCCAATTCTTCCTTCGTTATGTTTTTTGGATCATGTTTGATATATTTTTGTATATTTTTCCCAGTTTTCCCTCTGAAAAGCGGATGCCTGTCGATCTCCTTATAATTAAAATAAAGTTATATTAATTTGTTTTTATTTCTATTTGTTTTTTATTACTTTATTCCAGTTTTCCTCCGATAATTCCGAACGATATAGCTTTAAATCTAAAGCTTCAATATATTTGCCTAATTTATAGGCCATTTTATCCGCCAATGCAAGTTTTTCTCCTTCTGTTAACTTTTTAGCCATTTTTGTTGATATTTTTTAAGAATTCACGCCAAATTGTTTTACAATTCTTGGAAGAAGTTTTTTTGCGTCGTATCCTGAAGCTGTATTAAAGAATTTTCGTTAGAATTATTTCAATTGGGATAACGGACTACAAGCCTACTACTATTGACAGAGTGTTATATTTACTACAAAAAAAAGGAATAATTTCCTTTCAAAAATCGAATTTAGGTTTTAAAAAAGAGATTCAGAATTTACTGAAAGTTTTAATTGTATAATAATTCGCAACTAAAACTCACTCTGTCCGCTCACTTGAACACAATATAATAAACTATTTCCTTATTTGTCGATCACTTGGTTATGCTCTAAAAGATTTCCTTGAATATTAATGAGTACATAGGAAATTTTTTAATTCTAATGTAATATGATACATTGCTTCAATAACAACAAACCTTAATGTCAGGCAGAATTTTTAAAATAAATAAACAAGTGTAACGTACCAAACAATTCTTCAATTCTGTATACAATTGTCAGTGCTTTGAAATTCTGTAAACCCCCTTTTAAATTTATTTGCATTCAGAGTTAAACGCACGGTTGCCACTTTGGTATAATTCTACCAAAATTGGTACATTTTTTCCATTTTTCTGCGCTTGGTACATTGGTACATGTTTTTAAAATCTGGTACATTCTGTGGGCAAAGTTAGCTTTTATAATAATTAAGAATTGTAAACTTATTTTCAAAGTATTTTTTGTTAAAAAAGGTAAAATTTAAATATACATAATACGGTATGTCGGACGGCAAGAGTTTCATTACATCTAGTCGGCCAAAGACTATTTTTAAAACACAAAATATATTTTAATTAATGTGTTACTTTTTATTAAGGATGTAGTCTGGTGTTCCGGCCTAATTTTTAAGGTTATTTTGAGAATTTTTTATTATAACAAAATAAAACATAATTATTTCATTTCTTTCTTTTTTTATATGTTATTATTGACATCTTCAACTGTACAAAAAATTTTTTTTTTAGTTTATTTTACGATATTTTTTTAGAGTTTTTTTACGTCCAAAGTGTACACCTAAAAAAAGTGTAGGGCTGGCCCGGGTTTAAATATTTTGATTAAAAAACAAAACAGCGGACTTCCAAAATTTTTTTTTTCAAAATCGCGTTGTTTTTTGTTGAAAATCGTTGTAAGAAATAGGAAACAATGATTAAAAATAAACAATTATACTATATATTCCCCATTTGGTACATTTTTTGGTAAATATTTGTACAAAATAAAATAAATAAGTGGCAATCGTGGTTAAACCGGCCCTTCCAATGACGCGCAAGAATGCGCAAATTAGTGATTGAGCGCAAGAATTCGTAAATTCTTGCGCGTGCAAGAATGCTCGTGGATGGCAAAATTCGACCATACATGCATGCGTAATTTCCAAAAAATTTGGGATTCCGCTGGCAAAAATGCGCTTTCCAGCATGTAAATGGATGGGCGCTTTACCATGAAAAAATTTTATAAAGGGCTAACCACTCAAATTACGCATTAAGGTTAAACTAAGCAAAATCGTCGATGCGCCCCAATTCTCAATTTTGTCTACATCTTTCCTCTGCCAATGAAAAAAGTGTGAGTGAATTGTTATTGGCAGCCAGCAAAGGCAGTTGTGAAAGGGGAGAAATAGAAGAAATGGGGCGGCTCTTAAAGAGATTTATGGCAAAGTAGCCAAAAAGAAAAAGTATAAATGCCACTTTAGGCCGACAACAGTTGAGACAACATTGTTGTTGTTTGCCCATATGAAATAAAAAAAGGTTTTGTATGGGGGAACAACAATTTTATCTCTACTGCAACAACTGTTGCCAATATGATACCGTTTTTATTTGACTAACGGCAACCCTGCATTCAATTAACCACTGTTGTCAGAAGTGTGGTTATTCTGCATATTGTATTTCATTGTTATTTATATTAAAGTAAAGTGAATATTTAGAACGATTAGTTTTAAAAAGACAATTCTTTTCATTTTATTTCATTAAAATTTTTCGATGCAAATTTCATTTGATAACGATGGTAATGAGGCATCTTTAGTTTCTCTGAACACACGGTTGACAATATTCAGGCATAGTTCACAATAGTTTTCCGCCTTTTTCAAATTTCCGATTCTCTCTAGATTAACATATTCGGCCCTATTCTAAATATTCCCGAAATGGAATCCACGGGAAAATTTTTTTCGTTTTCCCCTATAGGAAAAGAAAAAACAAACAAATTTTATCGGTGGCTTCATTCGAGAATGTTTAGAATAGGGCTGCATGTGATTTTACTTGTGAACTAATGCTATATGATGTAAAATTATTAAAAAAGTCACAGGATAGAGGTTGAGCAATTCATTTATTATAAGCATTTGTTCACAATATTTTTTTTTTTGTTTTGTTTAGTTTTTCTTAGAAAATAAAGACAAACAGTTCTTGATATGTTTATATAATTTTACAAAAGCCAAAAAAGCGTTTATTTTCTTTATATTAAATGAGTACCTTAATTATGATGAGTATAATTATTATACAGCATAAATTAATATTTTTGATCCTGGTTTTATTATTTTTCTTTTTAGCAGGATTAATGTAATATTTAACAACAATAATTGCCTAAACCAATAAATCAACCATTTCATGCATTTCTTATTACTTTATTTTATATTAATTATCTATAACTGAGCATTTCAATGCATGCATATTTTTTGTAGACATTTTTAAGTATAACAGCCAACAATGAAACATTTATTCACAACGCATTTGTAGAGATACCTACCTACATACATATATAATATATAAATTTAATGATATTTTTTATAGTTTAATAATATTTAATGTTAAGTTATAGTAATTGAAGAGGCTCATTAATAGCAATTTTTCCAAGCCAAACATATAATTAATATTGTTTTCGTTCGTTCAGCGATATGTTATAATTAGACAGTTTTCGATATGGTTTTCAAAGCGTAAAAGCTAAAAATTTAGAATGAACATTTTTTGAAGCGGCATATTTCATCATGAAAATTTCATGTATAAAGAGAAAGCAGAGTGGGTATTTTAGTGTTTTCTTTGTTTTTTTTTTCATGTTAATCAAAATCATGTAATCTTTGAATAAATTTAATATCGATTTCCAAAAGATGAACTTTAATTGCATAAAGCATTTTAGGTAGTTATAAAGTCTTAGCTGTAATTGATAATAACTTTCGGTACAATTCAACTTTAGCTTTAAAATACAATAGATTAAATAAATTGAGTTAAGATTAAAATTAAGTTTCAGTACATAAAACTATTGAAAGAGAAAACATATACAAACTTGACTAAAAATTTTAAAATTTTTGGTATGTTTATAAAACGAATCTTTCTTATTCACAACATATGATTTTAAATAAATTTTTATTTTTAAATTATTTTGCTTTTGCAGAAAAAAACATTTTCTCAAATTAATTAATAGTAAAGCATTGGCATAAAAATTAAATCAACTTACAATTGACATTGAATTAATTCACTTTGAATTGTTTAAATAATTTTATACATTTCATTAGTGTTTTCAATTCTTATGGTAATTCAAAGAACAAAAAAGTTAATAGACTCAAGACCAAATAATAATTTTTTAATTGACATAAGATTCGCTCAATATCTTTTCTTTTTTTTTTAGTTGGATTTATACAATGCGAATTTAAACAATTGAATTGGTATCACATTAAAAATTCAAAGGGTTGCTCGAATGTTGCAGCTGATTCCTTTTTTTAAATGAATTCATACAATGTCAATTTAATTGTCATTACATTACATTAGATTCGATTAATGGCAATTAAATTTTCTTTGACGTTTCAAAGTTTCATATATGATAAAAAGAGATGAAACGTTAAGGCATAATTGATAGAGCTTTAATCTTTTAATCATAATGCAACTGGTATAAATATTAGTTCCCTAATTTTATTACATAAATATTTGCAGCTTCAAACAAACTTATCTCTGGCAATGACTAATTAGTTTACCTGTGTGTTCTCAGTGAAAATGATCAAAATGACTTGAATGTAATTCAAATACGCAATTGATTTTTAAGGATGAATATTTTTAATACTTCAACTAATATATATATGTAAAAAAAACACTTTCATTCTCAAATCTTCGAATTCTCTTACTGCAAGTTTTGGGTACTTATATTTAAACCAGTTACTGCATATAATAAAATAATAAATTTAAAATACAAAGTCGATAAACAAATACATATAATTAAATAAATGATAATATACAAAAGAAAATTTACAAAATAAAGGATAACTTGAAAAAAAAAAAAATTATATATATCTAATATTAATACTAAATAAACGCTTACAAATTAAAGCATACTGTAGGATACGTAATAAAAAAGGGTAAAAACGGAAAATATTTGAAAGAAAACATAAAACACAATGCAAAAAAAACTTCAAGTTAATAAGCTGGAAAAATAAAATTTTTATAAAAAATTGCTTACCATGCATTTAATTCACATAAAAAAACAAAATTAACTTAAGCTTGAAGATGAAAAGCGCACATACACAAAGCTAAATTTCATCATGACTTAGTATTAAATTGCAAAAATTTCGATGCAAATGTTGATGCAGCTGTATATCAAAATTCGTTATTTTGTTGATTACGTTGAAGAACATTATTAATTTTCAGTTTCAAAGGTGAGAAATCGATTTTCTTAAAACGCGGCAATGAAGCGAATTTTTTAACACCAGTAACGTTCAAATGCACATCACCAAGAATGGTAGTTGTGGGAGAAGCAGCAACAGCTGCAACTTCATGGCTGCTGCTAACCATTTTTGAAGATTGTAATATGACATCAACAGTTGCTGATGAATTGGTATTAGTATTTGACGTTTGATTTTGTTGTAGATGGTGGACTGTTGCCGTCGGAGAAACACCAACAACAGTGTTAACATATTTATTATGGATGAAAGATGATGTTGTATTACCGCGTTGCTTACAATTCCCATGTTTTACGTTTTCTGCTTTGTTCTCCTGTAGTTCTGCTTCTATTGAAGTTTTGTTTGCTGTTAATTTTATAATGCTATTGCTATCATCAAATTTAAAATCTATTTTCTGCAATACTGCCAATTGCAACAATTCTGTTTGGAGTTTCTCTTTCATTTCATCGGTGAGACCGATGGTAGTCGCACCACTAGCTGTTTGAGTTTTGTTGCTATTGGATGATCTTTGGATGGCATGTTTTACAGCATAAACATTTTCGGATATTTTATGAGCTGCAGTCTTCTTGGTTTTGTGCGATTTTACCGATTTATTTTTGTCTGCTAAGGAACATGTTTTTGTGGTAGATGTGCTGGAAGAATCGTTACTGTTGCCGTTATATCGCTGTTCGATGATTTGATGCGGCGATGATATGTACATATTTTCCTTGCGTTCCCGACGCATTTTTATGCTGACCAATTGGCGCAACCCGATAGATGATGTGCTTTTCTGCAGGGAAAAAACCATACAATTTCAGATGTGGGACAGTATAATCATTGATTTTTCGCTATCATTGCACAATGAAGTGGTAATGAAAGTTAATTTGATTGAAGTTTAATGCTAGTTTCATTTCATTGGCATTACAAAAGTTTATGCTGATACTAGTTCAATTAAATTTTCATTGGAACTTTTATAATGCTAATAAAATAAGGATTTTTTCCATTTTTTAAATACAAATTTATCTCGAGTTTTTGAAAAAGAAATTATCCTCATTTATTACCGATTTCATTCTTTTTGCAAACAAAAAATTACAAAATAGTTTACCTCATTTAAGCTCGATGTGGGCGTGGTCACTTTTAATGGACTCTGCACTGTGCGACGCATTTTCAATGTATCACAACTATTCGGATAGTATGACGGAATTTTATCATCAACACTAATTATTGATTTGCGTGGTGTTTGGTAGAAGCTCTCTACGTCTTCTTCGCCAGCACTACTACCATCTTTTAAGGGCAGCAAATCTGGCGTTAACTGTGCATGTGGTGAATCAGTTGGAGTGCTAGTACTCAATGCACCACTTGTTGTCAATGGAGGCGTTGGCTGTTGTCCCAATTCCTGTGCAGCTTTAACAGTAAGTAGATTCTCATATAAATTACCAGTGAAGTCACAAGCTGGTGGTGTAGCCATGACACCAACAAATGTCGACAATTCCTTCGAAATACTATCTTTTTTTGAAATGTTACTTTTTGTCGAGTTTAGTGATCCCATCATATTCTCATAAATGGCACTGTCCTCTTTATTTGGTGCTGTTTGCTTTTGTAACTGCACAACATCAGTAATATTATGCGGAACCACCGAGAGAAGCCGATGACTTAGGTGATCCTCGGTAGAATTGGTATATGATGATGGCGATCCGCTCGAATATCCTGATGAAGTATGTTCATTGTTATTCTTTTTATTAATAATCGGTGCCATTACACAGTAGCCTGTTAAATCATCAACCAAGATTTTATTCTTGTTTTGAGCGCTTTGTAGTGGCAGTGCCGCACCACTAGCTCCAATTAGATTAATGGTGGAGGAATTGCATGCAGAAAAATTGAAGTTATTTGGAATTTGCTGTGATATATTATTTAAGCTTTTCAATGAATCCGCTTTTGTTTTACACGCCGCGACTGTTGGTGATTGAGCCAAAAGGTCTTCAGCTTCGCCGGTCTTTATGATGGAGGAGGATTCATTAAAGCTCTCATTGCAAACATTGAGATCATCACTGTTCGAAAAGGAATTATGAAAAAGCAGATCGGCCACTCTTTCCTCATCGAAAGTATCGAGGAAATTGATTTTCGATAAATCGGGACTTGAGAAACTGTTTCGTTTTGATTTGGCAATATTAATCGCAGTTTTTTTTTGTCGTTTGGCAGCGATTTCATCATTAACATAAGTTGGTGGCTCGGCAAATGTAGCCGAAGGTTTCGGCGATACAGCGATGACCTCATCAGCCGTACATGCCTGCGTTTCGCTAACACTCTCAGCACGTTTGGCACGCCCACTGCCAAAGATGTTATCTAGCATGTTTTTGTACTTTTTCTTTTTGGCCATTTCAGATTCAGGATTCGTGCTGCAGCGCGGTATTGCACCTAAAATGCCACATTCAGTTTCGAATGTATTGATGCGTTTCCTGGGCGGTGGGAGTGGCGGCAGTGGAGGAGGTGATTCAAACACCTCTTCGTCAATCGTTGAAGCATTGAAATAGTTAGCGGTGGGTTTCATTTCCTCATAAATGCCTGAAGCAATGGAACTGCGTGAAAAACGACGAGACAGGCGAGGCGTTGCATCGCTACAAAGGTTGCCGCCATCTAAAATCTCTTCGTAAATCTCCGAGGCACGCGATACACGACGTGGCCATGGTGAGATGTAATTGCTATTATTGACAAAAGTGTCAGGTGTTTTAGGAAGTGGGCCGAGTGTTGATTTAATTGCAATTGTACTAAAATTTAAAGAAAATTTTAAATTAGATTCTAAAATATACGCACACAACCCCCACTCACCTTAATTCCTGTGGTTTCCACTTGAAACATACATCATTTATAGAAGTTTTCGTAATAGTATCTACTGTTGCTGTAGCCACACCCTCTTTAATGCTACTTGGCGGATGTCTGTTGCTTTTACGTTGCTCCAACAACAACTGCCTATGTAGTTCCAAATTTTTAATTGACTTTCTCATCCATTTCATGTGTTGACGACAGCTCGATTCTGTCTCCAACGCAAAATATACGAAGCAATTTTTTCGATTTTGTGTCCAGAAGAGTCCGTACGAATATAGTTTAGTGCGTGAAGCAGCTAAACTGATGCTTACTCCGGGTATAATAATCGAAATCCTTAGCGTTTTCTCATCAGCATCCGCGTTGTTGGAGATTGAAGGTTCTTCATCAACGTTGTTGTCACTCCATTGTTTGAATGTGATGCGCAGGAAACAGGGCAAGCACTTAATTGCTTCGATCTTCACTTGACATTTGGTCCACGTTTTAAATTTTATGAAATCTGCACGTTTATCGTGAAAATCTAATTTCACATCCATACACATAGAAATTTCATTGTTCTCCATATTCTCACCGTATTTATTATTACACTTCTTTTTCTTTAATTCCTTATGTTTTTTTCGTTAGTTTTTCTAATAAACATACATTTTTTGCAACTTTCTTGGAGAAACAAAAAAACAATCGAGAACAACAATTCGAAGAAAATTTTCTTGTGTGTGTACAACAACAAAAATGTTTGCTTTCGAAAGGAAACTGCTTCCTTGCCATTGTTGCCAAACATTGTAGGGTATCTATATATATAGTTGGCAACGTTTTTTACTAGTAGTAATGCTGCCATATTCGTAATTCGTCCTCCAAGTAAAAGGATTTATGTGAAATTATATAATAATATATATATTATATAATAATTATATAATGCTCTATTGTGAATTTTATTTGTAAAAGCAGAATTGCTCAAGAATTTTTGTGTATATACAGAAATACTAAAGCGAATGTAAAAGGTGTGTACAAAACGGCTATTGTCTTCATATATGTATCATAAAAACTCTACATTGGATGACTTTCTTGCTGATGTAATCCTTTTTAGTTCGGAAGTAGAAAATAAGTCCCTACCCCATTCGGACAGAAACACCAACAATAGCGCTATGCATAACTTCCTGAACACAAAACTTAAGTTTAAATTTTAGGCATTTGTTTGTATTTAATAACTTTTAGAAATAGAAACATATTAACTAATTGTAATTAAAATTAGTATTTGAATATAAATTTTTTTTATACATATAATTTTAGGTTTCCATATCATCATCTTCATCTTGTTCCATATTGTCATCTTCCGTATCTTGTTCCCACTCATCATCGGATGCGCTCTTATCAACAGTATCTTCAAATTCAGAATTCGAAGAATCTGTAAAAAAAATGTCAATATCAGCAAAATAAAGTAAAAGCTTAAAGCTAATATTAACCATTATCTTCGTAGACTAAAACATTTTCGCTATTTAAATTAGCATCTTCACTGTTACGTCTGATTTGGCTGACTAACAATTGAAGGCGTCCATTGAGTCTAAGGTAAAAAGTTAAAATAAGTTAATAGAAAAATATACAAAGTTAGTATAAGAGTTTTTAAAACATACTTTGATAATTCTTTTAAGCAATTTGCTCGATGTTCTATAATGCCAATGCATGGGCCAAATTTATTAAGTAAATCATCAGCACCCAGTGCTAATAGCTGACTTGAATGTGTTTGCGACAAAGTTTTAAGCCATTTTATGGAAAATTCAACACTGTAAAGTAGAAAAAATATGTGTTATAAATACCTATAAAATACAGAGATATTAAATAGTCAAATATTAACTTCATGCGGTTTTTCTGCATTAGCAACGTCAGCTCATTTACCAGTGTGCCCACATACTGTACAGGTAATTTTTGTAGGGTTAATTCTATGGTTTTTATATCATTTGTATGTAAAACTGAACGCAATAAACTGTAATCATAAAATAAGTTAATATTTTTATAAATTAATTTTAAAAATGGCCAACTTACATTGCATCCTTGCTGTGTAGCGCTTGCACCAATAATTGAACTTTACTTTGTGATTGTGGTCCCACACTACCGGCCGGTGCATTTAAGTTCAGATTTTGTAAACGTGATTCCATTGGCATTTCGACAGTTTTCAGTTTCTTTTTCGAAACAGTTAATGCAGACTTATATTCAACATCGTTTGTATTAACAATAGGAATTAAAGTTTTTAGTGCTGCGCTTGTGTTTGCAGCATCTTTTTTGCTTGCTTTCTTTGCGGCGTATAAATTTTTAGGATCGGTACGTATGAGCACTTGAATTTTTTCTATAAAGTTTGCTTTCAAATGTTCAAAAGCCATAAAATGTTTATCGCCATAACCTAAGAGAATCTCTTCTGGGCGATTTGTGTACTGTAATGAAGCAGCAACTGCTGGTATGGGCGCAATTACTGTTGAACTATCCGAAACAATTTGTATGGTCAATTTTGGTTTAATGGTTTTTTCTGCTTTAATGCTGAAGAAATACAAAAGCAGTTTATTTAAAATTTTATTATAAAGTATGTATAATTGCATTTACCTTTCTACTGCTATCAGATACACATGTATGACACCACTGCTCACAATGCTCGCCACTTTTAGATTTCCATCATGATCCACCTGGCAGGTTAAACACTGTGCTGTACCCTCCATGAGTAATGTGCATTCAGGTTTCATTGGATCCTTGCTGCTGCGCCCCTTTTTACCAATTTTCCACAAACAAATAATGCGTTCCCTATGCGACGTGGTCACTGCATACTCTACACACCCATCCACAACAAATGATGTCATTAAATTCACTTCTGATGTATGACCTATGAATGTTTGCAGCAGCTCATTTGTGCCCACGGAGTAAACTTTAATTTGAGATGCACCAATCACTAAGCTATTACTGTGTGGCATATATAAGATACTATAAGGTTTCTCTTTGCCAATTGCCCATGATGTTCGCTGTTTTTCTTCGACCAGTGACCACACTATAACTTGGCAATCTTCGCCGCAGGTATACAAATAACCACCATTATCCTGTGCAATAGAAGTGATTTTCCCACTATGTCCCTCACCTTTTAAGTTACGCGCAATCTGGAAAAGAAATAAATATTTTTTATATTTAAATGGTATTATTTTACAGTACTTACCTTTCCCTGTGCATATGAATAGAGCGAGACATGCCCATTGCTGGTACCCAGCGCCAAATATAAGGCTTCCTTAGCATTTTCTGATTTACGCGACTTCTTTTTTTCCTGCAATTGCTAATAACAATAATCATTAATGAGATTCTTTTCAGTTTATTTCTAAATTGAAACTGCTTAGCGAATTTTTATTTGGTATTGTCAACTCACGTTATCATGTGCACTGCTGGCTACAACCCAAATAAGCGCAGTGCACGGCCCAGACAAATGTAAATTTGGTGTGTATTCCTGCTTTAATTCATTGGTTTCTGTATCCCATATCCGCAGAATTCCTTGGTCGTTAAAAAACGCAAATAATTTTCCATTGGGCGAAAAACCTAGCACGTGTTGTCCAACCGCCATCATCGCGTTTTAAAATGATTTTTATTTTGACTTTCATCTTCTTCTTTCACTACTGTCATCTGCTGCTATTCACAATAGAATTAGAGTTACCAGATGTAAAGAATTATTTTAATGCGGTCAACATTTAATTGTGGTCTTTTTTACATTTTGGGTTTTTTTTTTGTTTTTGATCTTTGGATAGAAATCTATCAGACTCTACACCTTGAACATTTTGAAGTTCTCTGTTCTCAGCACACTACAACAAACTAACATTAAAATGTTCTCTAGGTAAGTCTGAAGATAGATATAAAGAAGCTTATTAGAATGAATATTAACAACATTATTAATATTGTTCTGAAATCCAACAATGAATATGGTAGTTATTTTTAAATTAAGGGGTAAGTAGGATGCACCATAAAAAAGAATCGCATAAACGAAGCTTGTAATGTTTTGGTAATTGTTAAGTGTTATGTCAAGCCAAATCAAAAACAAATATTTCAAATCCTGTGGTAAATCAGCTACGAAACGTGGATATTTACATGGTTGTTGGATAATGCAACCCTTTGATCAGATAACGAAATCATGATAACAGGGTATCCTAAACAATAAATGAACTTGCTTCTGCTGATAATATAATGTAATACTCCATAGGGGAAACACTTAGAAAATATTGAAAATATTTGAGTTTTTAAGAAAATTTTCTAAAAATCTTGTCTAGAATTGAATTTTTCTTGACCAAGGAAGGTTAATAATAATTAAATAACATATAAGCCAGCTAAAAAATGTTGAATGAGTTGTGGTTCTGCGAATGCAAAAACTTTATTTTGGGTCAGTAGTGTTCTTAAAGAATCTTGATGCGGTTCTAGATAAGCAATATTTTTACTTACAATATCCAAATAGGAAGGTGCTGCTTTAGTACTCCATTAAAAATAGCATTTTCTGTTTTTTTTTTTTTTACAACTAACATCAATTTTATTGAATTCAATTTCATATACATACTTCATGTAGTACAACAATATATAAGCCGGACAAAGTCATCGTTTCATCCTTAACATTTTTCAAATATCAATATCAATGCCAATAATAACAATAATAATAGTTTTAAATAGTTTTACTTTTCATCTATAAATTATATCGTAAATATATATATGTATGTATGTTTGCTATTTATGTTGAAATGAGAATTTTTGCTTGAATAAGTCTATAAAATAATATAACTTAAAAGATTCAACAACATTTTACTTTGTATTGTTTGTGCAAATATATTTGAGTATAGAATAGAATAACAATAATTCGTTTTAAATTTAAACACAAAAACAAAAAAGAGATTAAATTTTAACTTTTTTTCTTCTCTAAATTATAAATACACACCGAGGAGAGTGCGGTTTCAATTGCAATAAGGTTTTGTAAGGAACACATACATTAATTTAGATTCTTTGTTTAATTTTTTACTTTTCGCTAATGGTGAAATAAATCTAAATCTAAAGTTTTTTTTTATTTTTTTTTTCTTTTAGTAATTTTCTTCTTTTTTTTTAATAAAATGAAGTACGTTCGCATTTTGAGTGAAATATTTAGGATTTTTTCATCTCGCTTTCTATTTTTCACTGGATGATGTTTGAAAATGTATTTGTTGGTTGTGTTTTTTTTATTGAAAATTATTTCTTTACCAGTTTGATTTAATAAAGTTAATCAAACCATTGGTGGATGCGTCGTGCGATGAGACGTTATCGGCATTAGCCAATTCTGGCTCAATAGCCTTGGCTAATTGTTTGCCCAGCTCTACGCCCCACTGATCGAATGAGTTGATATCCCAGATAATACCCTGTGTAAAGATTTTGTGCTCGTACATAGCTGTGCCGAGAAAATTTAATAAAAAGAACATTTTGAATTTTGCTCAGCCTTTTTGTTTTGTTTTGTTTTCTGTAAAACTCACCAATTAAAGAGCCCAATATGAATGGTGTCAATTTCTTGACAACAATTGAGTTTGTGGGACGATTGCCTGTGAATGTTTTATGCGGCAATAGCTGTTCCAATTTTTCACCTGACAAACCTGATTTCTCAAGTTCGGAACGTGCTTGATCTGCAGTTTTGCCCGCCATTAAAGCTTCAGTTTGAGCTAGGAAATTAGCTAATAAAATCTTATGATGTATACCACCAGCGATAGGATTATGAGTTTGTGCTGGTGCAATAAAATCGCATGGAATCAAACGTGTACCCTGATGTATTAGTTGATAGAAAGCATGTTGACCATTTGTGCCCGGTTCGCCCCATACAATTGGACCAGTACTGTAGTTAACCACTTGAGAGCCTGACTTTGTTACGAATTTGCCATTGCTCTCCATGTCACCTTGCTGGAAATATGCAGCAAAACGATGCAAGTACTGATCGTATGGTAAAAGCGCATGGGTTTCAGCATTGTAGAAATTGGAATACCAAACGCCCAGTAAAGCTAAAATAGCGGGAGCCTATAGTGAAGAAAAGTGAAATGGAGATTTTTATAAAATTAAAATGCTTTGACACACTTACATTATTCTCAAATGGAGCACTCTTAAAGTGATTATCCATAAAATGAGCACCTTCTAGTAATTGCTCGAAATTCTCAAAACCAATCGAGAGACATATGGACAAGCCAATTGCCGACCACAACGAGTAGCGTCCTCCAACCCAATCCCAAAAACCGAACATATTTTTACTATCAATACCGAAAGCGGTAACTTTCTCTTTGTTGGTAGAGAGTGCAACAAAATGTTTTGCTACAGCAGAGGACTGAAAAGTAAAATATTCAAAAAATAAAAACACAACATATTAATTTTCCTTCCTTCTTTTCCAACTCACATCCTTGGCATGTTCCAGCAGCCAAGTTTTTGCCGATGTAGCATTAGTAATGGTCTCCTGTGTGGTGAATGTCTTCGAAGCAATAATAAACAATGTCGTTTCATAGCTTACTTTCTTCAGCACTTCAGCCATATGAGTACCATCAATATTAGATACGAAATGCGAATGTAAACCCTTACAATATGGCTTCAACGCTTCGGTGACCATTAACGGACCCAAGTCCGAACCACCAATACCAATATTAACAACATCGGTAATTTGCTTGCCAGTACAACCGCGCCATACGCCCGACAACACTTGATTGGTGAATTCTTTCATATGCGTCAATTCACCGCGTACGTCAGGCATAACATCTTTGCCATCAACACAAATCGCTTGTGAGCTACGATTACGCAAAGCAATATGCAAAACAGCACGATCTTCGGTGATATTGATATGATTGCCAGACATCATAGCATCACGTGCCTCAGCAACACGACGTGTTTTTGCCAAATCCAATAGTAATGCCCATACATCTTCGGTAATACGATTCTTGGAATAGTCGAGCAAAATATCACCGTCATTGGGAGTCTTGATACGCAAGCTAAAAAGGTAAGAGAGAAAAAAACCAATTCAATAATTATCCTTAGAGATCTCTAAAATAAAAGAAAAATTTACTGAATCGCTAAATAAATAATAGTGTTATTACATATGCATGCAAAACGAGAAGTTCTATTGCGGTACAACAGACCCTAACCAATTTGGTTGTTGTAAACGAATGGCTTAGTCGTTATAAGCGAATATTAGTTTCAACTGAATTTATATTTCCACTGCTCATTGATCAATTGAAGTATGATTCCAAACCAACTGTAGATGTAATTTTCGAATTTGGATTAAAATTAATAAAAGCTTGAGACATTTATTTTCTTTATCTATTATTTGGTAATTATCCATTTGCATACAGACTTGGGTTCTTTCAAGAAATTTGGCAGTTATAAAAAAAAAAAAAAAATTTAATGCTTGTATGTTGGATGACCTTAGCCAGGGAGAAATGAGCGCAGGAGGTAAAGAATGACACAAGTTTCCAACCGATTATAAGTTTTTGTGTATACTCTTCCAAAACGCATTCTGTATGGTGCTTATCATACTAAATTTATAATATAAAAATTTCCTTTGCTATAACGTTAAAAACAAACACACAGAGTGTTCATGCACAGTCCTCCAAAGGAAACTACAACAAAAATCCATAATATGTTCATAAGCACATATCAGAGAAAGCCTTAATTGCCAATGACAAAATCAAATTACAATGCCACTTCGTTAGACATTGAATATAAGTTTACTGCCTGTCATTTGATTGACCTTTTCTTCAACATTTTCCGTCATTTGAGAATGCAGCACAAGAGCCAATTGCCATTAGTGAAAAGAAATGTGGAAATTGTAAATGCAAAGTATTGGTTGGTTCAGTGAACCTCTTAAGTAGAAAATGTTTAGCGAATAATATAAAAGTATGCACACAAGAACAGATTTTCTCATGTACACAAAACAACGAAGAAAAAAAAGATAAATTAAACAAATTGTTTGTTTATTTTAAAGAAAACTAAAATGAAATTAAAAGATAAAAATAAACAGTGGCACGCGACAAATGCAATAAATTCATATTGCTCCTAATGATAATGAAAATGTTGAAAAATATCTACAAGTAAGTTGGTTGATGTAGTAGTTGGCATTTTTTGTATTTTCTGTCACAAAATTCAATTGCATTAAAAGTTTTAAAAGAGAATGCCATCATCATATAATCTAATGAACATTATTTTTATTGCATATTGTATAAGCACATCATTAATTTGCAACTAAACCGTCACAACTTAAAATTTTTCTTTTTTTAGGAAAAGCTTTCAAAATTTCCAATTTTAAATACATATTTTGTATGAACGGAACAACGATATATGTATCTGCTCTTCAGCTGTGGCCTTTAGAAGTAGACTAGTAAGATTTTGTCGGTTGAAAGATCATATACTGCATTAATAACTCAAAATTTTAGATTTTGAGTTAGAACTTTATAGTCGCAAATGAGAAATATATTGAAAGTCACTATACTGTAGTGCCTCTACTTATTGTAGCAACTGTTTGTGCAAGTTTTTTTTTATAAAAGCATTTTATTTTTCATCAACATTGACTCTGACTGGTTTTTAGCGGTTTTTAGGTCAACGTCAACATCTAATCGAAGTTCTCGGTCTCCTTTCACTGCTATCTATGCAATGATTTTATAGTAAGTACGTATAGCATTAGAACAGATGGAGGCGGTAAAGACGAAATTGCTTTTAGTTGTTTAGGTAGGTCAACGTTGTTTAATCGAAATATTAAGTGTTTTTTTCACTGTTATATATAAACATATGTGAGAGGCTCTTTTTATATATGGTATATATTGTAAACATTGGTAGGAGGCAGCGTATTACCACCAAAGAATTTTTGATTTTAATCTAGTATGTAGTATAAATTGTAATGAATAAAGTAGTAGCTGAGTGTATGAATGTGACTTTGAATAATTTTCTTTTATAAATTTTATATTTCATAATACATCAAGGACATTTTAACATTACATTTTCATATATACATAGTATATATAAATCAAGTTTTCAGTTTTCAATACATATGTATGGTAAATTGTATTGGTAAATTATCATTATTAGTTTGACGTATATATTTCTTAAAGAAAAACCAGCAAAGTTATTATAAATAATAAATATAGATTTTAGTATTTATTTTATAATTCATTTATTTTTTCTGCTTTGCATTTATTTAGAAATATTTTGGTATTTGTTTAAGCTGATTATAAATTATTGACAGCGAGTAGAGAATATAATTTCTGTTTATCACTTATACTACAATTATGAATCTGAAAAAGTTGGGGAATTGAGATCCAGAGAAATAATTTGTGAAGCAATTTTTTTATAATGAGATATAAGCGAAAAAATTGTAACTCCGACTTTTTATATAATTATTTGGTATTTCAGTTATATTCAGTTTAGTATTTGGCTTCAAATTCGAGCTCAGTCTTCCAAATCGATTATTTAAGAGTTGCTCCCCGTCAATAGACAAGCAAACAAGTTTGTCACATTCCTCGCCCCAACAGATTGGCTGCTTTTAGCAAAGCGGATCTCACACTGGTAGTTTGCAATGAATATAAAATAGTTCCAAGTGTTTGACGAAAACAATCAATAACTTCAAATGTCACACAAGTAGGAAAGTTTGAACTGGTGTAGTAGTGTCGTGTAGAACAAAGTAAAAAATTATTCTTCATTTATTTTTATTATCGAAACATTTTATTTTGCATATTTGTGCATTTACAAACAACGGCTAGAGCTCAGTAGTTATAGAAGGATTTTTTTCCAAGCAAAATTAAACTTGAATAAAAAAAATCACTGTAAACCAGTTTGATAAAATATGAGTGCAGGAGGTAACTCCAAAAATATTACGAGCTAAAAAAATGGTAATCTTTGTGACATATTTTTGATGAAATAAGCTTTTGTGTCCCCGTCTTTTGATGCCTACATACCTTAGGTTAGGTTGATTGGTTGTTTTCTCTAAACACCGGAGAAACCAATTAGAAGAAAAACTAAGAAAACAGTTTCATATCTACTCCAGTGTTAACAGACCGCAAAACTATTTCATCATTACAAAAACTGAGCAGCTTATTTTATTCTTTTCTGAATATTGATCTAAAGATGTATTATTGGGCTCAAGACTTTTTTTTATTTTTCATAGAAAATTTAGTTATAAATTTTAATTTCTAGCCATGTTTTTTTTTTTTTTTTTTTGATAATGAAAATCATATGTTTTTGATAATAAGATTAAATAAAGTAGCTTCATGAATTGGTATTGCCGACTATTATATTTTGAAAATTTTAGGTATATTCTAAGCAGTGCTTGTAGGCATCATTAGTCGAATAGTTTTCTGATGCAAAAATTTCATCTATTACCCTTCATATAGCTTTACATAACGCAATGCTACTTCATCAAACGCAGCTGTATGTACATACGCATATAACGTGTATTACTAATTTAAATAGCAATTATTACACTCACAAAAATAAATAAATTATTTTATGCCTATCATAAATTGAAATAAATGTATCTATCAATTGAAAAAATCTATATTATTGCTTTCAAGTATATCTTATTGCTTATATTTTTTTTTATTGAAGACACTTTCTCCCCCCCATCCCCCTTTTATATTGTATGTACATATATGTATACATACATATCTACATGCATACATAAAATCAATTGTTCTTATGATGAGACTTTAATTTACTAATTCCAATTATAATTAACGTATACATAAATATAATAAAAAACGATACGAAAAATATAACGTAACTCAAGACAGAAAAATTTCACTGTTGTCAAAAAAGAAAGTAGCAAATGCTAAAATCTAGAGCTAAAACAAAGTTCAAGAATTAAGAATTCATTAATAAATATTTAAAAAATTCAATTTCACTACAAAAAAAAAACTCTACAAACTACAATGACGACCTCACGAGTCAGCTAAATAGTGCAAGGAGGAGGGCATAAGAAGCTAATAGGTATTCTATATTTAAACTAAAAATAGAAAAAAAATTAATATAAAAAAGGATATGGTATAGGTAGGAAATCCGGCACGTAATACAAAAAAAAAAAAATGAAAAAACTTAATAAAAAGGAGCGACTAAGGTGGCAACTATGTACAATAAATTGTGATATACAAACATAAATGCCACCCAATCACTACTCCTCATACGTTTTTTTTTTTTACCTTTTTCAACCAAAAAAAAAGGTACCTACACCACCACTTACTATGTTCCTACCAATTATAAGCAACCCAACTATTGTTATCACCTCCTCACCTGAACTTGTTAAACCGTTGTGGATCCTTTTCGAAAAGCTCCTTAATGATTATCTTTTGTCCATTGGCATTATAATAATCTTGTATTTTTTGATATGCTGCCTCGGTGGTTAAAAGTGGAAGTGTTCCTGCCATTATTGCTATTGTTCTTATAGGTTGATGTTGTTGTTGTTTTTTGCTGCTGTATCTGCTACTGCTGCTGAACTTATGCCGCTGCTGCTGCTACTAATGTTAGATACTTTGCTGAACCAAAAAAATTTTTCAAATTTCTTCAAATGATGATTATTATGCGAATTTATGCGTATCGAGCAAAATATTATTAATTAATTTTAATAATTGAAGCTGAATCAAAATATTTCTTTTTAATGAAAAAATGTATACTGTATTTTTAATAGAGTTTAATTAAAAGAATACAGAACTTAGAAAATATGAATACCACGGAGGAGCACGAATAAAACCAACCGACCCAACTTGCGCCAATGTCAAATGAATAACACATCAACAGTGTTGCAATGTGATAAGAAAATGAATTTTTCTTCATATATATTTACGTATTACTGTGCAAAAGTTATGACGATTCGTACAGGTAGATAGAACGAATTAGAATTTTGGAAATAACCCCTGAATATATTATTTGAAAACTAATATGTTAATGGTGAAAATCATGAAACTATATTAAGGAAATGTTCCTCAAATAAGTGATTTTCAAAGTTAAAAGAGGCATTAGGAAAATCATCACCACCTTTTAATAAGAAATATTAATGTGAGTTTAATCAAAATAAAGTGCACGAATTCCATTTGTAATTTCTTTATTTCTAAACCATAATTAAATGAACATATCTCAGGCCTTAAAGTTGCAACCCTGTACCGGTAATTTTGATGACAATTGCAGTAGTACTCTTTTTGTGTGCGACATCTTCATGTCATTCCTTGGGAATTTGCGCCATCTATATGTGAAATGTATAGCTGTCATAAACTTTAAGATGGCGACGGGGCACATTGTTGTTGTTGTTTTTCTTTCAGTCATAGGCGTGTGTGTGTGTGTAATTAAGAAGTCAAATTCCAACGAAAAGCAAAACGAAGTAGCAAAAAAATAAAATAAAAAACCAACGACTTCTCCCACAAACAACAAACAATTTTTTTTTTTAATTAATCGAAAAGATAATACTAATAATTTAATATGAAATCAATTAAAAATGTTAACAAGGTGAAAAAATAAATAGCAAACAAAATGCAATGCTTAAAAAGTGTATGTGTTGAATGCAATAGAGAGAAATGCAGAAAAGTAAGACTAGTGGAAGAAGTGGCAGCAGCAACAGCAACAAAGTGACAACGGAACACAAACGAAAGGAATAACAAGAAAGTAGTGAATTATTTTTCATTTTGCATTAGGAAAATAAAGGTATATTCTTGAGTTATTTCTTTTTATTTAATAAAAAAAATGAAGTTTTATTTCACGCACCTACTCCAAATGCGTTAGAGTCTCGCGCTGCGACTGGCGTGTGTTGTACACGTAACCTTGTGAATGCGTAGCACGGTAGCCAGTTTGTTTGCTTCTCAACAATGGTGGCTGGTGGATGGCAACGCAACAGCAGCATCTAGAAGAATTTATGTGAAAATTTAATTAAAACTAGTAAACTATAATAATACAATAGCGGAGTATTTAAAATTAATAACAAAACAAAATTAGCGATTTAATGATTACTCAAGATGAAGTGGTGGTAAATACAACAGTGAACTACTAGTGTTGCTCAATTCTGAGTACAGTGGTGTATGAGTCAAAAAGTGCACAGTAGCATCCTTTGTTCAAGCTCGAAATATGAGTAATTAAATGTAGGGAATGTTATAATTTGAATACAAAGTTAATATGAGTAGAATGGATTTAGATGCTAAAAATTTTAAAGCCTAATTAAAGGAAAATTCTATTATTTTTTTGCCGTGTGAGTTATATGGATCTTCACGCTCCTCACAACTCCGATTCCTTTCGTTCACTTATATCCAGAGGAATAATAATATTCCAACTATAAAGCAACTATCTCCAGGAAAAAGATGTGGATATGCACACTTCAAGCAATAAAAGTTACAGTAACAATGTAGAGAGGAACTTTCATAATTTCGTTTCCGAACGTTCAGCCTATCTAATGAGTTTGCAAGACGAGAGGAAAGAGGAAGCCTGCACTTGATAAGTAATAAAAGAAAAAGCAGCATGCAACCTGATAAATAAGACCTAAAAAAATTATAATACAATACTAGTATTAAACACTGGCTATAGATCAGGTATAATTCCAGGAGACAAAAATCATAGCGAAAAGTTTGCCTGAAGATGCTCTGCACTGGTCAGAGTTAGACAAACCAAACAACTGTTAGTTTTATTCAAATCTATGTAGCGCTAAGGAACTGCAAGTCTGTAATTTTCGTAAACAATGCACAGATATTCCTAAGTGATCTGGCCGACCAGTTTCGCTTTCGTGGAATCAATAGGCAAACCACGTTCTGCATCGAGCCTCTACAGAAAATAGAATCACAAATCGCATTTGAAGTCGGCCATACAACGATTTGCTTAATTAAATAATAACATATATTCTTTATAAAATATTTTAATATACATTTTCTTTTCCCATTACAGACAATATCTACAAGAACTCGAATATATTCATATAGAAATATATTCCAAATTAAAATTCTAAGAAGAGTAAAAGTGATTGGAAAAACTAAAACAGCATTAAGCAACCACAATAAAAAAAAACAAAAAACAACATTCATCACAATAACAATAAAATGTCTTCCACAAGCACCTCAACTAACAACAATAATAATAATAACAGCAATAACAGTAATAACAACAATAATAATATTCACCATATTGAACAACCACAAACAAAAAGGCAAAAAATTGAAAAAATCAATGCAAATGCCAAAAAAAGTGCAACAACAATAAATAAAACTTCACCCACACCAGATATAATTGATACAAGTGGTTGCGGTGTAGCTGAAGCTATCGAAACAAATGGTGGCGGCAAACTACTTAGCTCTTCACTTTCCTCCTCCGCCAATTCTATATCTACGCCAAGTTCTTGCAATAATTCACCTACATCGACACCTTCCAGCTCACGAGCAACTTCACTCTCTCAACTATTAAATGTACAAAATATTGTCAATAACTTGCCATTAAATGGAATCGGCTGCAGCGGCAGTGGCAATGCAAATGGCATTAGTAGTAGTAGCAGTAGTAAAAGCAGCAACAGTAGTAGCCGAAGTTGTACCACAGAAAGTGCCGGGACTAGTGGCTGTAGTAGTGCCGGCAGTTCTGAGGAGCAATCCGCCGATGAAGTAGATCGTGTAGCGCTGACGACTCAAATGTTGGCAGCGACGACGGCGTTGCATATGCTGCATTCCGCTCCCCTAATTAATGGAAGATCTAAATTGTTAACTCAACCGCACCACCACAATGGCACTATAACGAATGCGGCAACTAGATCAACGACATGTGAATCAAGTGCTGCGCAAGATATGAGAGAATTCGAGGAATCACTAACGCGACAATGCCTCTGTGGTGTATCTGAGCGTACGCTGCGCAAGCCTTTCCAATCGCATTATTCAGTCGATGCCAACGGACAGAAACGCATTGCGAATTTGAGCGAATGGCCAACGAATAAACTAATGCAATTTCTATCGAATCTACAGTTGCTCTTCGATATCTTTTTAAAACAGAATTCGAAGGGTTACATCTGTGCGCGCATTATGGATATTTGTGATGCGCTTGTACGCAACGATCACAATCTGATTGATGAGATTATTGTGCTGGCCGGATACAATAATACGTATGTTCAATTTTTGGCTGGGCGGGTACTCGCTTCTTTCTTGGTCATTGCAAAGCAAGAAATGGACGATGATTGGCTTAAGAAATTAGTAGCAAATTTATTTAATTTCGAGCGACTCGATTATGCGGCGGTGCAGAAAATTCACTTCAGCTTAGAGATTATAAAACGAATAGTTGAATGGAAGGATGTGGATTTGCATCCGCTTGAAGATGAGATTGTGGATACACAGGGCGCAGGTGCACATGCAGAGGCAACAGGTGTAGCAACAGTAACACTGGATACTGTAGCAGCGGCGAGAGCGGGAGTAAGTGGGAGCAGTGGCATTGATGGTGGTGTTTTGGATGCATCGCATTCATATATGCATTTTCAAACGCAACAACCAACGCTGCAAACAAATTACTTTGCTGTTCATTTTCGTGCTCCACATGAAGAGACCGCAGCAGATGATCATGCTGGACATGATAATGGCAGCGTTCACGAAAGACACAGGCAACGCACCAATATAGCACAGCTGCAGCCTTGTAATGATTTAGAACACATTCCTGCCGTAAATACATTTCCACTACACCACAGTACAGAAATGCAACAAGCAGATATAAATTCATATCATCCACATCAGCAACAGCATCATATGCACTATGAGGGCGGGTCTGAAGGTGCTTCATCAACGTCTCATCACTTAACGACCAGCAGTTCCGTCAGTGCCAGCGGCAGCATCGGTATCGGCGGTTTATCGACAGGTTGCCACATCATTACACTCACCGATTCGGAAAGTTTCGATACGACGCAACTCAAATGCATTACCATTCAAATACTCGAAAATAAATGGCCCGCGCTTGTTAAAAATATGTCATCACTTATAGCCAATCACTTGGATATTGAAAATGCCGAAAATTGTATACTGAATTTTCTGCAACTATGGGAGAATATCATTTCGGTGAAGGCTAATTTGTCCATTGTAGAAACGTTACCATTCTATGCCCAACTTGATAAATTCGAGCTTCTGCTCAATCAACATCTCTCATGCACTGTGTACAAGCAAATGTTATGCCTTTTCAATGAGGCACTTTGCTATGGTTCAACGCTGGCGCTGCAAGATATGCTGCCCGATGAGACATGTCAGCTGGCGCATCAAATCGTGCGGCATGTAAAAGATTTGCGCATACTTGAATCGTTGCCACGACGTCAACCGGAAAATTTTGTTGGCTTAATAGGATTTAAACGACATCCTATAGTCTATGAAGCCGGAACTTTACGCTCACATATACAAACAAACACTTCTTCGGCGAGTCCATTTTCTAGCGGGGATGTCATCGAAATGGATAAAACTATACTACAGAAAATGGTGCTGCTCGTACTCAAGTCGATAGCGGTGACAGTGAAAGAGATACGGAGTGATTCATCGGATTCGTCTATCGACTCAGCCGACTATGATGCTCATCAAGATATGGTGTTAATCGAACGTTTGATACGTGATGTACTGCACAAGTTGGAAACATTCATTAAGCATAAGTTAGAATTTCATCCTGAGTGTCACTTTAGCAAAATACTCATACATTTATTTGACGATCAGGATGATCATCTCATCGAAGCGATGGTATGCACATTAGATGTGACGGCGGGTATATCATTTCGCAATAATGCCTTCCCCGACCTTGTCACTATGCTCAATCCTGTCTATACGTTTTTAGAGTTCCTTAAAATGACATCGGATAGCTCCGATTTATTGCTCGATTTGCTCGTTAGCAATGAGACTTGCTTTCTCTTGTATTTGTTGCGCTTCCTCAAATATATACGCACGAATTGGGCGATGTTTGTGCAGAGCTGCCATAATTTTGGAGGCATGGGCACTGCAACAATCGAAAATGCAATGAGCGTGTTAATACGTTTGCGACTGCAAATATCGCGTTTAGTCTCACGATCGTTATATCCATACGATATATCGCCAGTGTTACGTTTACTAGAGAGTTGCGAGAGTTTGTATGAAGGCAATGAGCTGAGTTAGGATAAGAGTTAATAATAATAGAAAATATTATTGCTAATTTGTTTGAGTTTATAAAATTTACGAAATCTGACTGCATTCCTTGAACATTTTTTTTTACGCACGAAATTTCCTTTGTTCAGTTTAGATTTATTTTTTTTTTTAAATAAATTTTTGCATTCGAATATGCTAACAACAAAAGAAAAATAAGACTTGAATATGGTAAATGAAATGTTTTTTTTCTTCTTTTTGTTTCCTAATTTTATTCAATAAAAATACGTAAATTAAACAAAATATAACGAATTATTTGTCGTAAATTAATTTTAATTTTAAAAATTATAATTAAATGAATAATACCTATTTAATTAAATGCTAATTTATAATGTAACAGTAACTAAAGTAAAGCAAAGCAAAGCAAAACTCACAAAACTTTATAAAGTCCCATTTTAGTTTTTAAGATTGTTTTAAATCTTGCCTTAATTTAATAGCTATTTAAATGAAAACTTAATATTATTATGTAATACAAATAAAAACAGTAGCTAGCAAAATTTGTGTATAAATAAAACAAAATTATAGAATTCAGAAAGGCCTAGTTTGGTTTAGTTTAACCACAAACTGAGTTCAACATGGACTCAAAAGCTGGCCATAACTCAGTTCCTTGTTTAAATATTTCCAAACACTTTTAAGGTAAAATATGCTTTGTTATTAATATAAAATTTGCATACCATGTAAAGGAAATTAATTATACCAAATGTTAAATTGAGTAAAATATGTATGTGCTCTCAAAACTTAAAAACATACGCGAAGGTAAGCAACTTAGTCGAATTGGCCTGTTAGAAATTTAGAATAGTTGCAGTTGTTTGTATCAACAAAAAACTATGGAACGAAGTCATTTGATATGCTTTTGTAATTCTCATGAAGCTTGTTTAAAACAGACAAATATTCCTGCTCAGAAATCACATACATTCGCTAAAAGTCGTATAACAGTTTATTTTAATTGCATTCTTGGCTTAGACTAGAAAAAAATGCCCACTGAGAAGGACGTCAGCAGATGTGGTATACCAGCAAAATTATATTCCTGTCACCACATCACAACTTAGTTTATTAAAGCTGAATTTCTATATTTATGAAATTTTATATATAATTTTTGTTATGCCACTGTATAGAAATTAAAATTGTACATTTTACTCTATGTATAAATACAGTATATATATATTTTTATACCATATATTTTTTCACAATAAAAATAAATAATAATAATAATAATAGCAGTAATTTTTTGTTTTATGTAAATATTAGTACATATCAAGAATACATACAGACAGAAATGTATTGAGAAATATACTAAAGTTTATAGAAATCTAATAATTTTCTTTGTTTAATATTTTAATGTCTTTTTTAACAAACGTTTCTTTTTTTTGTATGTTTAATAATAATATGTAATAATAATAAAGAAGTGGAATTTTTTATATATACATCTAGAAAAAAAAAAAAAAAATTTGTACTGATTGATTTTCTTTTGAACTAGTTAAAGTCTTTTAAAGCTTTAAAGTTAAAATTGGTGGGTCTTCAGGTCATGCATCGCAAAAATTTGTTCACTTGTGTGATTTTTTTTTTTTTTTTTGATATTTATGCCCTTTAAAGGGGATAGACAATTATTTATTCTTATCTGATTCCAGTCTGCGTGAGTGCTTAAGTTTTACTAAACATATAAGAGTGATTGCTTTAAAGCTTAGTTCTTTCGTTTCGTTCAGTTTTGATAGATTGTTTCTTAGATTAATATAAAATTAAATAATTTTATTACATTCATTAATCAATTTATATAAAATATAGTAAAATATGTTATACATATATATTTGAAAATTTAATATCAAAATGCGGATAATTCGTTGTATATGCAAAGTATTTTTTTTGCATTAAGAAGTACAATTATTGCTAACAGACATCAAAAGGACGGAAGGAATGGAATATTTATATAATTTTTTTTTAATTTAGTGAGTGAATATCAAACATAGGTGGAAAAGCATCAGCATTTTCAAAATTCAATATAATTTAAAAATTATGTAACTTCGATTCAATTTTATTTTAGTGCTAGTTCAATTTCATTATCATTGAACATTTAATGCTATTTTATAATAATTATTGATTGAAAATTTTAGTTGTGTTTCAACTTGAATTTTAATTAATAGAAAATAGCTTTAAAACCTCGAGAGTGGATAGAAATAAAAATATTAATTGTTAATCGAACCAAAAAATAATACAATTCTAGCATATTTTTCCTATTTAATCCGGAAAGTGTCATTTCTGATTATTAATTTGTTCTGATTATTTTAGGAATTACAATTCCTAATAAAACACGCTACTTAATTCACATAAGTTGGAATATGTGAAGGGGGGAATATAAAACGATTTTTCAATTGTGATGTTTTCTTGAAGCTTGAGGTCTTAAGAATGTCTGGTGAAAATTTCAAGAAGAAATTGGAAGAAATAACGGCTGCTTGCCGCCCACCAAGCAGCCGCATCAGACAGGGAGAACAAGTCATTGTTCAACATTAAAACGCGTTTTTCTCGAAACCACGTTTTTCAAATCGGTGTCCAAAATATCTCGACAATCACTAAACCGATTGACTTGAAATTTTGTTTGGTTATTATATATATATAATTATTTATTCTTGTCGTAGTAGCAGTATACTAACAAGTTTTAGCTTAAAAATCTCTACTTTGAATTCAAACTCTCGCCATTTTGTCAAATAAAAATATTTTCATAATTCCCTACGAAAAAGACTAGATTAAAATGTCAATTTTAATAAACTTTTTGCAAGTAAATAAAATAGCGGACTCAGAGGTTCCAAAAGGGGGAGGATCTAGATCTTTTCGTTCCTTCAAATTGTAAGATATTTATCAAGAGGGAAAGTTCTCAAAATCGCCCATCTCCCCTTGAATCTGTTAGTAAGTATAATAAATATAAATTTAAAACATTTTAATATAAATTTAATGTCTATTTATCATGCGTACACGTCGTTTAACTTCTGGGTATTGTGGTACATCCATATGCTCTGAAGTGTAACCAAATACATCAATACCAGCACTACTACCAACATGTCCACTAGCTATAGAAGTACGCCTGGCTACGGATGATAATGGAACCAGGGGCATTGCAGTAACTTTTTGTGCTTGATAATTTAAAGAAACTGGTACAGAGCAGCGACGATTTGGTGAGCTACCAATATCTAAGAAATATACATAAATTTAATATATACCGAGAACATTTAACAGAAAACAATTTATATTTGTCTACCTGTTTGATTTGTATAGGTTTTAATAAGATCACCACTTCCACCACGAATTCTGTTTGATGACGATGACATTTGTTGTAAGCTGCCAGTATTTATTTTTGACATTAAAGTATTCCAACGTGCTCTTGGATCTTGTTGTTGCCTTTGCTCATCCATCGATGTGTATTTACGTAAATTTGTTAGCATTTCAGTTTTAGTTGCAACATGCTCAGATATGGGCTTAAATGTGGGGTTCAACGTATAACGATCCACCGATACTGAACGTATCTCCATAAGGCGATGATGCTGTTGCTTATGCTTAATTGGAGAATCTTTTGTTGTTTTGTGAAATTGAATTGCAAATTTTTTCGTATTTTAACTTTATTGTTTAATTTATTTATTTTTTTTTTTTTTATCTTACAAATACATAGTTTTATTTTAGTATTTATAGATATTGAGTTTGAGCAGAAGAAAATGTAGTGTGCATAAAAAGTAGAGACAGTAGAAAGCAATTTATGTTTACGTTTTATTTAATTTTTGTTTTAAATGAAACAACATTCAAGAATTTGTTGACAATCACAGAATTTTTTTTTTTTTCATTTTTTATTTTCATAATTAAAATTATACTACAATTTACATACAGTACAAGTACAATGAAATACATATAGATTTAAGTACAAATAGAATACAAAGTACAAGTATTAAATACAATTAAGTATTACAGTTCTATATAGTTTTATTTACTTTCTGTGTATATATTGTACAAAGTACAATACATTAAAAAATAGTTAAGTACATACACATTTATAATATATTTATAAAAAAAAAAAAGTTGGTGCATATACAAGTTTATACGAGTATACGTTAAATGTTGTATATATTTTCAAAGTGTTTTATGTATATTGGAGTTATTAATACTTGATAGTATCATTGAAATTATAAGGTTATTGTGATTAGAATTTGGGGTTTAGAGGAGGTATTTTTGGTTATGATAATAATATTTTTATGAAAATTAATTAATTTAATTAGAAAATAATGAGGTTTGAGAAATTTGTATGCAAATAACACACTGCATCAAAATTATGCCTTCAAGTAAATTCTTTTATGAAGATTATTTTTATAGGAGATAACCGCTGTGCTTTTACTTTCTTCGGATCACGTCAGCGTTTGGGGATACCCGGGAAAATGTTTCGAAACTTTATCGACATTGATAAAAATATTATATGTAAATTTAAAGAACATAATGTGTGTTTATCCATACTGATATTATATAAATGACCACGGGAACGAATTAAGCCTTGCCACACACCCCACACCCCCTGTGCAAATATATTATCTTAAAACCTAAGAAATAATGTGAAATTATATCCATGTAAAAATTTTGAAAGAACGTGGAAAATTGTCTAATATCAATGTTATTTGGAAACTGCCCTGAATATCACCGAAACCGAATCATAAAAAAACAACGTTGTCATCTCCATGAAAATATGCGTCGGAACAAATGTATCACTATTCAGAAGTTTTTTAAGGATATTTTTCTGAACATCTTCGAACTTTGAAAATATTAAATCTATAATATATACGAAGATGAAGATCTTCGGCTCAGAAAAGACTTATTCTTATCCAGAATAATTTTTTGTGTTCAAATAAGTACATAGGTAGGTTAGGTTAGGTAGTATTGGCTAATCAATAAAAATTATAGTTGAAATATCATTACAAAGAGGATAGTTACAAAAGCAGGCTAATGTGTGATTGGGAAGATTGGGACATACAAAAAAAAAAAAAAAAAAAAACAACAAAATAAATAAAAAAATGTATGTACATAAGAAAAAGGAAAGAATTTATCCTGTATCAACGATATATTCAATAAAAATTGTTAAAATGAATCCACACTGCAATTTTACTTGCTCATAATTTGACTTCGTAGATATGATAAGAAATACGAGGGTATGAGTACGGATTTGCTCGTTCTGGCAAGTTCCCTTTTATGTTTTTCATTCTTTTGACATTTATTTTTATTATAAGCATCATTGGTCAAGAAATCTTTCCATGTGTAAATGCAAATGGCAGCACCAAAAGAAAATTTATAACAATTGATCAAGAAAAATTGTTGTGTGGAGTTGTGTCTCAACATATGAATGTGTAATTATAAGAAATATATGAATTAAGGGAAAATAGTTACTCGGAGTAAGAATCATGCTGCCTAAGGTTGAAATTCAAATAAGCATCATGTATAAAATAAAGATTTTAAAAGACAAAACAAAGTGATATGTATAACTATGTGTTTATATAAAGCAAATTAAATTTGAAAAACACTTGCAAATACTTGGTAGCATTAAAATTTTGGGATAAATCATAGATATTTTCAGTTCAGAATGGAATAGTAGATAATTAATATAAATAATATGATATAGCAATACAATATCTATTACATAATTTGAAATGCAATTTCAGTACTTTTTGCATAATAGTGCAATTTAACAAGAAACATTTACAATATTTAGTAAGAATATTACAATAGTAAGAAAATCATTTGCACAAAAGAGTGTAGTCGACTTTAGGGAAGGATAGCATAAGCTGGTAGTCTTTTAATCAAATAGTAATAGTTCCAAAAATAAAATCCCAGTGAGAAGAAATGGAGTCGCTTCAAAATTAAGCATATGAATCCGAATTTCTTTAACGACAAATGTTTTTAAAACATTGCCAGTCTAGTTTTGATTTGAACGGTATTAAAAATTTTTGGCACGTCGAGTTTACAGAAAATGAGGAAAAACTAGTTTTATTTTTATTAAATTTTATTTAGTTTGATTTATGAATTTTTGAATTCATTACCCAAAAATCTATTAAAATTCGGTCAAAAATATTTAATTTTGTATAATTCCAAAGTAATAAGGTTTTTAAAAAAACTTGAAAAGCCTTATTTATGAAAGTTAGGAACCAAAATCTTCGCTAAGGCAAATACAGACCGGTTGAAAAACTCCAGCAGCGCTCCATTTCTCCCGACTCGGTAGTGTGTTTTGGGGCAGGATAATGATAGTAGATTAACATTTAGCAGTACAAAGTTGATAGAGTCTTTTTCACAAGTAGATTCAGTTCAAAAAAGTTACATATAATAAAATTTTACATACATTACAATAGTACAAGTACAAATACAATACATTAATTAATGCATGTGTTAGTTATTATTATTAATAAATATGTATGCATGTATATAGGTATTTAAAATTCAAATATTTCCAATAATCCAATTCCATAGATACTAAAGTCACATTTACTTAATTGATTGATATTTACTTTTTGTGTTTTTTCTTTTTTTTTAATATTCTTAAAAGTTTAGGAGACTTCGATTTTTTTGTTTTTTTTTATTTTTTACTTTGGTTTGTTTTTAATATTAATTTTTTTAAGTACGAATACTTTATATATTGTATAAAGCTTTAAATTTTTCCCTCAAGATTTTTTGATTTACGTTACTAAGTAAATATTGTTTTTTTTTTTTTATTTAGAATTTTGGCATATTTTTAGACGAAATACCTTTAGAAGCGCGTCGATCTTGTTTATGTTGTTGTGCATAGGATTGCAAGGAACATCGGCGTAGACGTTTATCACCTTTTGTTTGCTATAATGTATATTTATATATATTAATTTTTAATTTCTCTTCAAATTGAATTTTGTCATTTATACTAAAACAAAAACCTTACCGATTTATAATGCTGATTTATGTCTGAGGCAGCCTTTAATAATAGATAAATGAAGACCAATGCAAATAGATAAATTATAGGTTCAGCGGTTGAGTTCTTCTTAGTTTGTTGTTGCTGTTGTTGTTGGCTCTTTTTAGTTGCTTCTAGAAGTTTCTTTTTGCTATCTTTTGATTTTATTGACTTATTGAATTTACCAAATTTGTTATGTTTGTCTTTTAAACGTTTTAAAATTTTATCTTCTTTCAACATAATATTCTTTTCGGTACTACTACTTTCAGCACTACCCTTCTCAACGCTATCATTTTCATCTTCATCATTATCTCCACTACCATTTTCATCACTATCAAATTCATATGTATCAATATCGATATCATTATTATAATGGATCTCCCTCTTCATGGATTTAAAATTATCAATCCATCTTAATTCTTTGGTAAATATTTCCATATCTTTACAAACATTTTCATGTTCCAAAAGTTTATCCAAAATCATTGCACGCCTTTTCAAATCTTGCAGAAGCAACTGTTCCAATTCAAGTTTTTGTAGTTGTTTTACTGTTTCTTGTTCCACAGTACTAGTATTTTCATAATTTCTCTGCTTTTGTAGTGCGGTAGTTGTGAGATATAATGTGAATAAAACTATTATAATGCCAACTGGTACCACATGGTGAATATTATTGTTGTTCTTCATGCGATTTGCTGTTGGTGGAAATTGCTGTGCCCCATGTATGGGCTTCAATTTTTCTCTACATTCTTGAAGATTTATTACACGTTCATCGAGTATTTTGGTTGGATCAATTTCTTTTGCCTTGTCGTCTGTTGCCGCCGCCATATTATTAAACTGATAGATTTTTTAGATATATAACATACATACATATATAAATGTATAAAAATTTAATAGTTTTTGTATTACTTAATGGGGAGAAATTCATCAGGGGTTTTCTTGTTTATATCTAATAACATTTACAACTTTTTTGGGTTAATAAAATAAGTGATTTAGATTTTGTTTAAAGTTTCGTAGAAAAACTGAGTTTAAAAAGACTAAATCAAAAATAGGAAGTAGAACGTTCGTATATTTAAAATTTTTTAAAAACTAATAAAATGCTAAATTTGTCCGGAAATGCAATTGTCATAAAAGCTCGGCTGCTGATAATTTGATTATAAAATGTATCTTCGATTTGAAAATGAATTTTTGAATCTTACATAAATGGAAAGCAAATTTAAAAAGGTGTAAAGACAACTTTACTCTTCGTCTTTATAACTGACTTGGGTGGTCAAAGAAGTGACACTTTTACAGTTTCTGTCTCAATTAGTACTCCAACCAAATTTCAAATCTATTGTTTGTTTTTTTTTTTTTAATTTTCAGAAGAGCAAACTTTTTTGTAATATTTTGGTAATATGAAATAAAAAACTTTAAAGGGTCAGCTCCCAATCAAAACTCACTTTTATTTTCATATGTACTTGAAGGTCACAGGACGATGTTGTTCTATGAATTTTTAACCATTTAGTACATTTCTTTAATTAAAACGCCTATCGCATAGTCTTCAAGAATCTTTGTGATATAAATTTTTAAAAATTTTAAGGATTTTTTCTAGTACACTATAAACTTATAGCTAAATAATTTCCGTATTTGAACTTTAACATTTCATACAAGTGTCTACATTTTTGAATTGGAAAAATCAATAAACTGCTGAGTTAATTTTGCTTAAATTAATATGATTACAAATAAACAGAGTAATTAATATTACCTATTGTTTATAATACTAATTTTAATTACCTTTTAATATTTGTATACAGCAGAAGAAAATAGAATGTAATTAAACAAATTTTCGGTGCGTTTCAAAACACTATGTGTGTAAACACTCACACGTTTGCCAAAACAATAATTTTCGAAATATTTTGAATTGATTTATTTTACAATTTATTATAAACTAAAGATTGAACTTTTTGAAATTTTTGTATAATCAAAATCTTTTCAAATAAACTTTTCTGTATACACTGAAAAATTTCACTAAAGCAAATATTTATGTATGTATGAATTGAAGCTGTCGAATATTTTTGATGTATTTTTTTTTCTTTCCTTATTTTATGTTTCGTTGTTGCAACAATTACTCGCAGCTGACCGTCGCCGAACGTTGCTCCACAACAAAATTATTTGAGTTCTGCAGTGTTTTTGTAGAGGTACTCATTCGTACATACACACAGACATAATTATATGCATTCATTGTTCCATTCGACCGTTCGTTGTACTTCCGTTTCATGCGCCACACACCACTTGTCATCTTCTTCCATTTGTTGTTGTGTATATATCACATATGTACTTGTACACATGTTTGGATATATATACAATGGATGTGACCTCTTCACCCTCTTCGTGTTCTTATTTCCTTTAGGCTTTTTGTTTATATAAAATATAAAGTTAGGTCATGTCATTTACTATGGTGAGTATATAGAAATATTCTCCGGGGTTGTTTTTGTTCTTTTCTTCTGTTTGTTTGTTGGATACGCATAGTTGGGATTCTTAGTTTTAAATGCTAAGTATTATCCAATACACACGTAGTGTATGTATTAGCAACAGTTCAACTTAGTGTGTTGCATGCTGTAGGTTGGCTGGTTGTGTGTGCCATATTTGTTTTAAATCAAACTAAACAATTTAAAATTTACTTATACTTAAATACGCGTACTTCACACATTTGAAGAGTTATAAATTAAATGATTCAGTGGTTTAAGTACATATAATAATGCTGCTTCAATTGTTTTGTTTGCTATAGTGTTTACTTGATTATTTAAATGAAGAAATTACATATTAAAAAACAAAAACTGTATAAAGGGAAAAACTAACCGGAAAAAGTTCGGGTGTGGTTGAACATAAAATACATAAAAATATCGATTGTGTTGCTATTGCCGGATTTTGGTGATTCTTGGATCAACCCTTTTATTTATTCGTCTCATAACCATGTTGAATTTGTAGTAATATTTGAAGTTTTTACTTATTTTAAGCCGATTTATCCTGTTGTTGAACTTGTATAAGTTTCTGTGCAAAAATACAGTTAAGCGAAATAATTGACTAGATTTATACACTTGGGTGTAGTGTCAGCCCGACTGTGATACCCTGAGCTAAGGTAATAAAAAATAACTGAAAACTGTAACACATATTCTATGCAAACGTCCGACTCGAATCCATCAACGGAAGAATTATCTAAATTTCCAGTTATTATGTATTCAATGAACTGAACGATTAAACGCCTAATTAGTTGCTAGAAAACACTCAATGACCTAAAATATAGGAGTAGGGACTTAGCTTCCTTGGCCCTTTTTGGAAAAATAGTCGCTTTATAATAATTTTTGTTTCTTGAAAGAATTTAATTTTTTTATTGTATTTCTTATAATAAATTCATGAATAAGAGTTTATTGTATAATAATAATAGATACAATTTGGGTTGGACTGGCAGGCTTCTGCTTGAAAGCACACATAAGGCTCATTGTGATAGATAAAGTTTAGAAAACAATGATAATTTGTGGACCAACTTCGCACGGAGATTTTACCGCGATTTCGGTAATCAATGAGAGAAACCGCCTTGTGTAAAATTATACTAAGCTGTCCGAAAAATACGTACAGGATGATTAAATATTTAATAAAGCAAAACGTTGTAACACAACTTTCTTATTTCTGCAAAGGATTGAAGGAATCATTCAAAAAATTTGACTTGGAGCAATTCGTTAATTTTACAAGTTGAAAGCCAAGAGCTTTACATTAGAAAATACTGATCGTGTTAGGTTTAAAAAGAACGCTGCTATCGAAATAAAACATTTCGTTCCACGTTCCAGGGGCAGTAGGGCTAAATATATTTTTTAAGAGATAAAAATAAATCCACTCTTTCACTCCGAAAATATAATCATCTCACTGCTCAATATAAAAAAGTGATCTTAACGAAGAAAATTTTTTACTTAAATTATATAAAAATGAATTTAATCTAACAAGAATTTATCTAAAATATGGCAACTCTACGAAATCAAATACTTATCTCTTCTCAGTGCCTTTCAAATGCAACCCTAAATATGTAATGACGTACCCGGCGTTATTGTTGCGTCATTGCACTTCGTTACGTCGAAAAATTTATTTAGTTTTTTCTCTTCATTTTGTTTTGTGCGATAGAAAAGTAAACAAAAAGAAATTTGCTTGTAATTTTATGTATATTTGTTGTATTTTTTTTATTTTAATTGAATTTGTGCGCTACCTAAAATAAATATAAACACACACGATAAAAGAAAAAACTATTTATTTTATTTTTGGTAGTGTACAGAGAGATACTGCAGCCATTAAATAACACACAAATACAATTAAAGGCGGCGCTACTAACACAACAAATAACATCAAACAAAAAACAACAGCGAAATGCGCACTACATTCGGCGCACCTGCCTCCGTTGTCAGCACCACCACTACCACCCTCAATATGACTGGTGCTGCTGGCGATACTGCTAACAACGTTGATGCCAGCCGCACTGCACGTCGTCATAGTCACGATGTGAATATTGTCGATGATTACGATTTTGTTGTCAGTTCCACTTCGAACTCTTTGCCATTCGGTTCGAGCACGTTTAACACTTCTACGCCTATAGTACAAAAATCAACATTCGGCAATCATTTCAATTGGACAAATGTAAAAGGCAGCACACACATTTCATTTCAACGTTTACCAATTTTTAAGCGTCTTGAACACAAGCAGCACAACGGAAATAATCAAAGCATTGGAAAAAAGTTTTTGTTCAACAACAATAAAGGAGTGTCATCAACAAAGTTATCGAGTGCACTTTTGGATGCACGCTTATTGACACTTTCAATTTTATTTGCCATTGTGATTATAACGTATAAAATGGTCATTGTTACAGGTGAGTTGGTTCGTCGAGGTGACGTTAGTTTTGGGTAAAAATTTTTAAATTGTATGTTTTTTGTGTAGGAGTCTAGTGTTTTAGGCGAAGAAATTATTAAAGTTTCAAGTTATTTAGGCATACATTATGACAGGTTTCGTCAAATAGTTTTAAGTTTTACTGAGCTCTGGGCGCAGTATGTGGGTGGTTACCTCTTTACCTTTGGCCTATAAAAGTGTCTAAAAAAGATAAACTCCTTGTGACATTTATTATTTGTTTTTAGTTAATAGTTTTATTTATGTTCGTTTATGCTTATGAAGGTTCCATTAGCGCTGCTGGTGTGATGCTTCAGCTATTTCAAAAGTTTAAATATGCTTATGTATTTGAGTCGCTGTTAATGTTGGTGTTTTCGGCTTCTTGCAGGAGTAGTCTGAGTACGCCATCGTAGTCAGAATATTACAGACAGACAGTTTTTGTTTTGTACTGTGAAGGCTGCTACTACCATCAGGGTATTAAAGACTCACAAAAACTTAAATGTATGACTAAAACTCATCGATTTTAATCCATCTTGTGAGTCTAAAATAAATAAGAATATATGCTCTTTTCTGCAATAACCATAAAAATTTAA
This sequence comes from Toxonevra muliebris, assembly GCA_963691655.1. Lineage (NCBI taxonomy): Eukaryota > Metazoa > Arthropoda > Insecta > Diptera > Pallopteridae > Toxonevra > Toxonevra muliebris. Next base: position 85,747,343 of record OY829328.1, on the reverse strand, counting down.
AATGCATACCTCTCTAAAAACATAATTTTACTTGCTTTAGGCTTCATAAATAATAGTAAATATTTATTTATGGATTACTTCATACCTTCACTCATTCAAAAACAAATGTTTTATCTCATATGTAAAGAAAAAAATGTAAACAATAAATGGGCAACTAAACATTTTCTTTTGTTCAAATGCAAATGTAAACAAAACTTCTTTCCATACATCAAACATAGAAAACTTTTTCTAAAATAATCATGTATTTAAACAGAAACTGAAGGAATATTTGAAATAGTTTCAAGGTTTATTGCTTTTTGTTTCCTGCTGTTGCTGCTGACGTTAGTTGATATCATTAAATGACAAGGTTACTTGCAGTTTATTTATATACAATATTCTAGAAACGAAACTAAATTATTTAAGAAATTGCATCATTAGCGCAAAAAAAAAAAACTAATTTCTTCTCTTCATTTCTACCGCTCACTCCATGAATAAACGAAAAATCGAATAGTTATACTCAAATATCTATGCATATTTTCGTTGCTATATTAAAATAATAAAAATAGCAAACAATAACAACAGAAAATGATGATCTCACAAATTTCAATTTGTGTGTTGTGCGGCGCATGCTTTTTACTTTGTTGGTTTGCTGTTGTATTGGCTCATCGTAGTGTACATTGATGTCCCCACTTCATTCCTTCATTCCATTCGACTTTCATATGTTGTTAGCTATTACTGCTGCTGTTGCTGGTTCTGCCATCAAAATGTAAATGTATTGTATATAAACAATACGCTTTTTTTTACAGCTGATAATAATGTTTTGCTGGTCTCATCCAACAAACAGACAGACAGACGGGCAGTGTGTTTTATACACAATTATAATAATAATGGCAAAGGTTTATAAAAATATTTCATTTAAATAGTTTCCATTCATTAGTTTATGATTTATAGTTGATTTCAAATTGTTTTGAACATGTCAATTCTTCTTTTTTTTTTTGGTGAAACTTTGGTTAGATATTACAATTTTTTGTCTAAAACTATTTGGTTTTTACTAACAATTCGACTGCTAATTATTGTATGGGCTTATCTTTCGATTTTATAAATTAATTGGAGAAAGAGCCAAATCCATGGGATATATTTTTATCGAACATTAATGTTATGTCCGAGAGACAACATTCAAGCACTGCGCTCATTTGAAATCACCTCCAAACTAGTGAGATACTAGGCCAAGGACACTATGGAATATAAGAAAATGAATACCAGTTCAGCTTGCTAAGAACGGGACAACGGTTTTATTCAATAGACTAAAACCCTTTTGTGGATTAAACCACAGTGAAAATGGGAAGCACTCATTCAAAAAGAGAACTCTTTGCTATATCTCCGGGTTTATAACACAGTAGAATACCACATTTTCCGCGAAATATTTGCAATTTTCCACGATATATTTGAAAGGGACACTACTGAAATCAATTGTTCCGAAAGCATATATATAAAAAGATAGGAGTGACTTATAATAGATAAGTCACGGCACACTTATACGTCTGCAAGTAGTAAAAGATTTTTGTTATACCTCTGACCGTATTTTCGGCAACAGCCTTTTTTTGACAGTTCACTTATGCAAAAAATATCAACGTAGAAAAAATTTATTTTAAACTGGCTGGCACTTTACGGGGTATACTTACTTTGCTGACATACTGTGTATCTTAATTTAAAATTTAATTATTTTAAAGCGCACTTTGAACAACAGTTGTTTTCTATATACGTACCTAGATGAATATACATATATATAAACTCTTACCATATATGCATTACTCTATTTGTATATGCATGACACATGCATGCATGCAAGCTCTCCACAATCGAGCTATTTATCTATGTGCCTTTGCAGTGAATAATTTATTTCGTGCGATTTTAGTTACATATACTCGTATTGCTGATATACGCGTGGGTGTCTTAACAAGTTCAAGTTACGTTTTTGTCTTTTCCGATTGTGTTTTTGTTTCTCGTGTCTTCATTTTCCACAACATTTCATCAATTATACAAGTATGTAGACTTACATATATATCTTACATGTTGTTTTTTCTTATTAGGTACTTAGGGTATAGATTTTTCTGTTTAATTGCCATCTAACTGCTAACTAAAAATTCAAACCTCTTTAACTCTTTTTTTGTTTGTTTTGCAAATTTGCGTGTCTCTTGCTTATTTAAACACAAAAACTGTGTCTTGACTTTTAACCACACTCAGTGCTGTGGCTGTTGCTGTTATTGTTATTCCTACACACATACATTCAAACAAACATGTTTTGCGGCTTGCAATTTCCTTTTTATTACTATATTTCTTCTTTTTTGTTTACTAATTGTTAATGGTAATGAATTATTTGTTACTTTTTTGGTGTATTTATCTGATTGTGAAATCTAATGGTGTTAATAATTTTAAACCCCATAGCAATCACTAAAGTAACTTATTAAAATTGGTAGTCATCTCTTTGAGAAAGAATGCTGCAGTTAATATCAAAGCTTCAAGTGTATAGTAAATAAAATTATTCAACGTTAAAATAATTAAATTTTAACAAGATTTACGTTGAAAAAGAGTTTTATCAAGTGTAATGATGAATTGGTAAGTGAAAGAAATATCTAGTCCTAGTTGTTGTGCCCACTTTACTGCTGTACTTGGCATAAATTACTCATCTACATTTTTCTTTTTTTTTAGTGAGAGGGATATTCAGAAATTTATTGAGTGAGTTTATGATAAGTACGGCAAATCGAAAATACTACTAACTATAAGAACTTCACCCATCAGGGTTTTATCTCCTACCCATAGTTTTACAGACTAGAGTTTGTAACGTTCTTTTTTCTCAATAAACATTTTTTCAGAGCCATTTTCCCCCATTAAGGGCGAGCGGGGACCAAAGTAGATAGATCAAGAAAGTAACTTGAGAAAAAAATTGTTTTTGAACCTGACTCAGGAACGGCTCAGCGACATTACTGGGTTAAACTACTTAGAAGTGATAAACTGAGTACTAAGCCTAGTCAATTTTTTAGTTTACCAACACTGTTTATAAAAGCATTTGTTGACAGAATGCGGCCAATACAATTTAAGTATAAAATTTGCATTTGTTAAGAAAAGAAAAAACTTGCTTCAGTATGAAAACTGTGGTGAAATAGAATATTCGGTACAGTGATTTATTTAGAGCAGTATAAATACGCACAAAACTAACTTAAAACATTACCTATATATCTGGTTATCTGTTACCAAAAAAAAAAAACAAAAAGGAAAAAGAAAACAAAAATTGTTGATGATGATTGTGTCACGTTTATCTTAAAACTGATAAAAACGAATAAATGCAAAGCAATAAATTCGTGTATACCTTTCAATTTGTGGGTTAAGCAAGAATATACTTAAATTGACATAGTATTTTTTTTAGTAGTAGATACCTGTCAAAAATTAATAAATAGTAAAAAATATTATTCGGCAAAATGAACAGTAAGACTTTCTACACAATCTATATAATATTATTAAATTATATTTTCTTTTTTTAATTTAACATTTCAGTGCCCTATGCCAATACGGAAAGTCTCTTTGAGTTTGGAACTTTTGCACAAGCAAAATACAATGATATACTCAATTGGACTAATGAACATGATATGCGTTCAACATTGAGTCCATTGCTATGTGGTTTGGCTGTAGCAATATTTTCTTTTATGCTCGTTTATTTGGATAGTAATGTGCCAGGAGTGAATCCACCCTCTCCATTCTCACCAAAATCAAAACTGCGGTAAGTTTAAATGCATATTTTCAATTATAAATAAGAATTTAATTTATTTTCTTTGTTTCTAGTTATCGCCAGCAGAAAAGTAGCTCTTTGCATTTGGGTTATATGACCGCCCTGGCAGCTGGTTTCGTTGTATCTGCGCTAATGTATTTTGATTTTTAAATGCATTTATATCTATAGTAAATTAATTCATTAATATTAAAGTGTGTGCCTGTGTGTGTGTGTGTGCAAATCCCTTTAATTCCAGTAATTATTAGTCTTACAATAGTTAAAATATGTAATTTTATGTTTGCATATTTATGTTAGCATATAATTTTGATGATTTCTTAATTTAACACTTAATTTTAGTTTGTATTTTGAAAAAAAAAAAAAATTGATGTGAAGTTTGAATATTTGAAGTTTATTTACTTTGGAATACTCTGTGGTCAGTTTCACAGTGCTAATTTAAACTAAAGTTTAATTAAACGTTCGACTTTAAACTCGTGTTCAAGCTTAAATATGCACTGAAAAACTGTCACTTTATAGTTTAAAATTAAAGTTCCCTGTAGTAGGAATTTGTGTATTATATAAATTAATCTATTTCGTGGTATAAATTGTTTTGAATTCCTCTATCTCTTTGTGTACAAATAAAACACGCACAATCTGAGTTCCTGAAATCAAAACCGGAAGAAATATACAGCGGTTTAAACGTTTCTGAAATTAAGTCTTTATGAAATTTGATAATATATATAACAAACCTTTAATATGACTGTTGTGTCGTAATTTTCTAAATTTATTTTAAGGAATATGTACAATATGAGAAGTTTTAATACAAACCAGTTGCTTCACAATAATTTTACTGCAAAGTAAATTAAATATCAATAAGAAAAAACAACGAAAATAAACTTAATTTTCGTTACATCTACTTATTAAACTTATTTCCTATAAGTAATATATTTTCTGGATTATTAGTAATAAACCTTTTTAACTACATAACTTCTTTGGGGGAAAACACTTAAAATTGGGGATGATGATAGATGTGGCTATGGTTAGATCATACTTACATACTTAAGGTTACTTAATACCGGCGAAAGTGTTGCGAAGGCCATTTGGCCCAACAAAAACCACTTGGGTTCATAGGAATGAAAACCTGAAGATTGCATTTCTATCCTATCAAAATGCCTAACAAAAATGCTTGAAAGCAAGCTACAGTGTTTGATATATAATTTATTTCGTGCAATTGATGTTAAAAATAGTATACGAGTATCTATTATAGTTATTTATTTCAATTCAAGTTTATTTAATTAAAAAAGATAAATTTAAACATTTTATTGCATATATTTTTAAATTAGTTTGGCACACATAGTACACAAATATTTACTTCAATTTTATGTTGTTGCCTTTATATGAATCCTACTTTCAAGTACAAAACAAAAATATATTCAATAGTTAATTTAAATACTAAAAATATATATATTTACATTTTATATGGAAAAATAAAGAATGAAACTTAATGAAATCTTTTATTTCCCTGTATTTTGTAGTAAAACAAACGATGTAACATTTTGTATACGGGTAAAATTCTGCTGACATAAATCTGTATGCATAATCTTTTGTATTTTATAAGTACGCAAACGATTTTCACCAATAAAATGACCCACTGCGCGTAGTTGACATCCTAAAATAGAAAGAATTTTATGTACACACAATCACAATATCGTTAAATCAAGCTAAAATTTGTATCCAAACATACCAATATCGTAATCTTTTAACTCATTATTAAAATCATAGTAAATACTTTGTAATATGGGTCCATCACCTGTGGCATTCCGTAGCAGCAATATATACTCGTAGCGTTGTTTTCCTTTAAGTATTTTTTGTAATTTTCCTTGAAAAATGTAAAGATAAAGAAAAGATTCAGTTAGATTTGGACTACGCAATAGTTGTATGTACAGATGTGAATAAAAATAACTATTGTCCCTGCTAGGAAAATGCTGAGATCCATTTTATACCCAGGAATCTTCTAGATCTTTAGAAGATCATTCCTCTGTTTGTTAAGCTTAACTTTGACCAGAACGAGGCATAGGGAAAGTGGACAGAATAATTACTCCATATTTATATACTCTATTTAAAAATTTCTTGCCATAGAGAAGCGAGTAATTATTCTAACCTCAAAAAAACTAATATAGAGGAAGAAGACAATAGTTTTTCCGTTGGATTTTTTTTTTAAATACCACACAATATAAACAATAACTTATAATAAAGATATTCAAGGAACATACCATAAACATCCCACATAGCCTTCACATCACTATGGATTTTATGCATTTTTAAACAAAATTCCACTTTCCCTATTAATGCCAACTGCTGACGTCCATTCTTGTTCATTGGATTTATGAATTTTATTTCATTTTTCGTCGACATAGCCACTTGTTGATTGCCAACACCAACACTATCTTCGTTGTTGACGTCGTCGTTGTTGAGGTTATGTAGATGACAGGGAATTGAAGCAATAGTTTTATTTAAATTTCGCTTACTTTCTGTGGATGGATTTTTAGGCTTTGTTGCTGGTATTGGTAATTGAAAAAAATCTGTTTTTTCTTTTGTATATTTTTGTTCCAGTGTATTTTGCAGTTTCACATCATAATTATTATACGCCTGGAAATTTCTTCGTTTCAATGATTTATGTTGAAAATCGCATAATTTCATTTGTTTAAAATTTGATTTTGTGTTTTTTTGTGCAAGTAAATTGTGTGCTGTATCAAAACTGCGATTGAGAACTTTTTGCTGTGCATTTAATTCACCGAGCAATTTCGTATGCGAATTCATGGGCTTTGCAGCTGTAGTGATTGCGAGTGGTTTAGGTTTAGCTATAACAACAAATCATAATGAAGTAGTTAAATTTTAAAGTTTAAACTACAAAATAAAGAAATTTACTTGTTGTGAACATTTTTTTTTACTTCTTTTACAAGTTTCGTTTCAAATGTAACGGTTTTCGTGGTTGCTTCCCGCATTTAACGCTACCGAATAATATTAACATCGTTCCTTAATAATTATTGTGAATAGTTACTCTTAAATAAAAATTTTGAAAAGGGAAATTTTTAAAGCTACTTTCTGTATTTCGAACTACGCTATCGCTAGTTTACAAGCAAAAAAATTCCCTTAAATTTGAATAGTTTTTTTTTTTTATTCAAGCAAGATCGAATACTCGAAGGGCATTTGTATCTGTAATATGTAAAAAGATTGTTTCCCCTGTTTGCGGGAGTGTGGAAAAGGCCAAACCCCCGATTTTTCCGATTTTGAACTTTTTTTCAATTAAATTATTTATTTTTGCATTTTTCAAATCTGATTTTGGTTTTGACAGTTGTGCTTGGACCAAAAAGAGTAGGCCATATCGAATGCGGTTGCCTAGCTATTCTGGTTCATTTCAATTAAAATGGTTGGCAGAAGAGGAACAAAAAAAGCATTTTTAGTCAGCTGTAAGACGAGGAGATTTGTTTCATGCAACTTGAAAAAATGTACAGAAGAGGAGAAAAACGACAAGGGCATAGACAAAATTGCTCGGACAGCATTTTGATGAAACATATTGTAGATCCCTTTTTTAAATTTTCGTTGTTTAATGTTTTTTTTATAGCCACGAAAACTATAATCGCGAAAGTTTCATGCAGAGCTACATGCAACTTTAAAAGGGAATGCAAAAAATCGCATGAGATTAATCTCACCGTCTAGGAGCTGACTTATTGCACTCAAGAATTGCCTGCTGCTCTGTTCACCACACATAATACAGCAACCCTGCCCGATCATATGGGTTTCTTCGTAACGTACTATTGTGAATAGTCATTTTGAAATAGCGGCAACATAAAAAGAAAAAAGAAACAAAATCTAAACAATTGCATTTAAAAATAAATATTTACTAAAAGTTGGTGAAAAGCTTGAATAAAATAAAATGCGGGATGCATTGCAACACCTAAACAAAATCTATGGCATGGAGTTTAGTGAGTGTGGCTCAATTGTTGTTGCCCCAAAACATAATTCCTATGCATTTTACTGCCGTCATTGCCATAAAATATTTATGGAAATGTTTGATTTCATACCACACATCAAACGGGATCACTTTGATTTATATAAGTTTGGGAAGCCAGCAATTGAAGGATTAAATGGTATTGAAATAAATGATAATAATGATACAAGTAACAACAGCGTGAGCGGCGATAATGTAATTGGCATTGGTAGTAATAGCACTGGCAGTGGCAGCAGTCGCAGCACGAGTACAACAAATGCCAATTCAATGAATACTCCAGAATGGACTGTGCTTCTATATGGTGCTGATGGTCAAGTGGGCTGTCGTGCTAGTCCTGCAATTGACGACAGGCACATGAATACTGCAATTACTGCGCCAACGTTTCCTACAGATGCTGTCAGTATTGGAATGTTTAATACTGCGGTAGAAAAACAACAAAGACTGCTTAATAATAGTGTCAATGGTAATGAGTTCTTATTATAAATGCAGCTTGTTTAAAATTTTATTAAAATCAATTTAATTTTAGCTGCCTGTGTGACGCCAGACGACGTTGCTATATTCGAATGTAAAATAGAGCCAGTTGAAATCGATGATAATTTGAATGATGTAAATATGCCATCATATGATTATACTATACCAAATGATGCAGATTCAAATGATGCCGATTCAAATGATGCATCGAATAATGTGACAATCCCGTTGAAGCACGAAAAAGAAGAGCTTGAAAAACAAAAGGCTGAAGAAAAAACTGCACAAAGAAAAAAACTAAGAGCAAAATCAGAAATCTTTCCAAATTCAACATTCCTAAATTTTGAAACCGACATGAAACGCGTAAGCAAAACTAATAAATCTCAGGTATAAATTGACAAACTTTATACAAGAATATTACATTTTAGTTGTATTTTTATTATTTTGGTATTCTAGTTGCACCGCTGTAATTTCTGTGATAAAAACTTGATAAATTATGTGGCATTGGTAAAGCACATGCGTGATGATCATCCACATCATAAGCCACATAAATGTGCCGAATGTGATTATTCTACATGTGATAAACATTCGCTACAGCGACACATACGCAGTTGCCACGCCGGCGAACGTAAGCGTCAGTGTCCGCATTGCAATTATGCTGCCCGCGATATGTACGGATTGAATCGACATTTACGTTTACATACCGATGAGACCCGACCGTTTGATTGTGCTGCATGTAACAAACGTTTCAATGATGCCAAAGCTTTAGAGCGGCATAATCATAAATTTCATAATTCTGAAGCGTTGCTGAAACAAGAGAAAGGAGTAAGCAAAATAAGTTTGAAGATATCTTAAAAGATTACTTACTTTTCTTTTTCTCACTTCCAGTCTACCGTCGGTTGTAAACTTTGTTGTAAACGTTTTGCCAACTATACAAAACTATCACGTCACACGCGTGCCTGCCATACCGAATATAAAGCACATAAATGTGAACAATGTGATTATGCCAGTAGTGAGAAGAGTAAACTCCAACGTCACATGATCTGCCATGAACGTGGTGTTGCGCGCCCGCACAACTGCCCACATTGTGCATATGCTGCCAAGGATAGTTCCACATTATTGGTACATATACGCAGATTTTGTTTAGCAATACAAAAGAAAGAAAAGATTGAAAATCAAGTTGAATGAACCAAAAAGAAAAAAAAGTATGAATTAAAAATGAGTGTCTCGAATCTAAAATTAATTAAAATTAATGCCTTTTACCAGTTACTGTTTTTATTGGTGTGTTCTCAAGCATGAATGTGAATGAAATTAATATTAAATAATGAAATGAAAATGAATTAATGTATACAAGAATAAAAAAGCTGAATTTCAAAGGTAATTTCTATTCATATTCTATTTATAATTATATACCTACTTTAAACTTTTCATATATGTCTAGCTATAATTTTAAGAAGTTTACTATAACCTTCAACTTTTGTATATTTATTTAACTCAATGAACGTTTTGTTGTGACCATCACCAAACCACATAACAAGTTAGCAAAATATTCATAGGGCAATCAAAAAATGGTTTCATGTATGAAAATTTTATTAGCTTAAAGTTAAAAACTTTAAAAAAAAAAAAAAAACAACCGAACTATGATGAGTTATGTGCTCCTAGTTAGATTTTATTGTCTAACTTGTTACATATTTTAAGGATTTAGTTATGTTTTTTTTTTGCTGTTGTTTTATATATTTTGCATACATGGTTGCTGCCAATTAAATATTAAATTAAGTTGACAACAAAACAAATTTGAATTATGAGGACAGTAGCAAGTATGGAAATAGTTATGACAAACTTTATATTACTGTTTTGATTTTTAATGGAATTAATTATCTAAAAAAAAAGTTTTACTTTGTTAAAAAAAAAAATAAGTAAAGCGAAATAACTGAACTTGCTTTAAGCAATGATGTGGAAGATGATGAAGCTGATGTAGCTTTAAACCCATTCGGAGGTTTTGATGAAGATTAGGAGTCTAAATAATGTTAGCATAGAGGGGATTTGTCAGGTTTTTCGTGATGACAGCTAACTTTTCTTGTCACTTAGAGCTCAGGGTGCGAACATTCTATACGTGTTACAAAACCGAGTGTTCCAATATCGAAAGAAAACTAATATGCAGCGCCAAAAAAAAAGCATAAAATCAAAAAACAACATGCAAACAGAAAAGTAAGTGTTTTTAGTCTAGGTCGGAACACCCGAAATTTAACTGTTATGATGCGTTTTGGCATTGGAAATTCATTTTTCGACTTTGGAAAGTGTCAACGTCATTTTAATTAAAAAAAGTAGATGTTAACGATTCTTGGTGATTTTTTTTAAGGCCTTTCTTTTTTTTTTTTTTTTTTTGCCGTATTGACCTCCCCCGAGAACAGCGATGAATTGCGTGAAAAGCAACAAAAACAGGTTATCAAAACCCCGTCCAAAACCTCCTCCCTGACCTTGGCTAGAATTTTTTTTCAAATGCACTTAACTAATAAACTATTGATCCAATGTTCGAAAAGCATTGTATTGTAAGATATTTCCAACGATATGCGACACAACGGAAGTTATGGGCAAAAGTTAATTGGTGTTCCAACCTAGACGACGTCCCACTATTATTAAAGGTAATGTTGTTTTTGTGAAAATAGTTCTACCCTCCTGTCTTCGTACTTTACTAAAAAGTCTTGTGGTTCAACATCTACAAGAGAGTAGACTGCTATAGTTTACGATAAAATATTCAAAACACTTTGGACTGGAATTCTTTCATATGAGAGGCTGAGAGTAAATAGAGAGGCTGAGAGTAAAAAATGTGATATAATTTTACTTAAGATTTATTTCAGCTGATAGAAAATTAAACCCATTTTTGCTCTGAGCCTCTCATGTATATATGTTAAAGTTCGTAAAACATACTAATATTCTTGAAAATCTTTGTTTTCTTCTTGAGAAACGTATATTTTGTTTGAGTGAGCCGTAAAGGCTTAACTCTCTGGCAATTGCAAATTGTTGTGTTGATTTTGTTTTCGTAAAAATGTATTTTAAAACCAAAATCCTGTTACTTATATTGTTAGTATTTAAAAACAGTAGTAGTATAATACAAGATGACAAAACTAGCAAAAAGAAAACGGTAAAACAGGACAAGTTGAATACGACGAAAAAACGCTTAGCTTATGGTAGCTACATTGAAATTTTTATGAAATCTTAACATTTTAAAAAGAAAAGAACAAAAATTAAAAAAAGTACTTTACAGGAAATTGCACAGCACACAAAACGGAAAGAAAAAGAAAAACGAATTGCACCGGAAACGGAAAAAGGATAATTGCATTTTTGTTTTGTTCCCAAAGAAACATAAACAAGAAGTATTATGTATTTTGTCAATACTTACGAATATATGTACATAAATACATATGTCTGAGCTATAGTGGAAGCTTTTAAGCGCATCTTATCATACACTAACGTTCATCCTACTCTTTTTTTTTTGTTAGCATGCTAAGGAATTTTCGCATTCCAAAAGAAGCTTACAGAACAATTGCAGTTTAGTTATCGGACAGTGCTTTGTGTGAAGTGTGCATTATAAGAATAAAAAAGGCAGAACGATATAGTGACAAAAACTTTCAGCGTTCCTTTTTTGTGTTGCTTTTTCATATGTGCCCCAAATAAACGAGACTGAATTGAATCTTGTTCATTCAAATATGGGAAATCCAAACTGCTTTCAAAAGAAGTGCATTAAGTTTTAACACAGGCCGCATACACACACACACACACGCACTTTGAAATATCAGTAAGAAATTTACTAGTGGTACCTCTACAAAACTTATCAAGTAATTTTTTTGTTTCGTAGTTTCTTATATTTAAATAATTTTAAATGGAAAACTGAAAGAGCGCGAGCAAAGCAACACATTGTTTTGTGAATAGTTTCCGGTACTAAGTTGATAACGTGTTCATTCCTACATAGAGAGAGAAAGAGAGTGAAAGAGAGAGAAAGAGAGAGAAAGAGAGAGAGAGAGATGAGCAGTAAGGCAACCGGACAGGTAGTTACTAAAGTTGAAGTGGAATACGTACGAATGCTGTTAAATATGGACATGGTCTCCTCCACAAGTCAACAATAAAAACAAAAATACAAGTACCAACATAATGCAACTGTAATTTCTTGTTTTTTTTTTTTTTTGTTTTATGCCTTCTACTTCATATTGAGGTCGTTGTTGTTATACTCGCGTTCAACTGTTTTCACTTTCTCACACTCTTTTTTTTTCTTGCTCCCAAAAGGCTTTACAGACTACTTGAATATATTGAGCGTGGTAGAGCAGGAGGTAAATAAAAATTCTATTGTTTTTAGGAACAGAAAAAGTTTGCGGAAATGCAGTAAACTGACTGCCTGCCTACCAGCCTGAGTTTTTCAAACACAAAAGGATGGCAACATTATTTTAGAATTGCTATGGGGAAATGAAGTGTTGGTTTTTTTTTATCATTATTTTTGTATTATAAAAGAAAACAAATGTTACAGTATTAAATGCCGATTTCTTTAACTATTTTTAATTATTAATGTTTGATGAAAAATTTTGATTAATATATAAAGTTTAATTTAGTTAATATTCCAAATATTTGTTAGCTTTAACTTTGTCTTAACGCTTTAGAAACATTCTGCTCAGAGAACAAATCTAACACTTTTTCAAGACAGTGAATTTTGAGTCAAAGACAATATAATATAAAGATGAGCCATATATAAACTTACTGTGACTCACAAAATTCATCACGCAAGAAAACTTTTTTTCGGACACGATAAATAGCCAAGAATTGCGAGATCTATCGAAAACATATTCAAGAGTTTAAAGCTCTTAAGGCCCATCATTGCTCTAGAAAAATAAATAAATTTATACGTAGTTACATAATAAAATTATTAAATTTCAAAAAAGCACAAAACAAAAAAAAAAACGAAAACAAACAAACGAATTTTTATTTGCAAATTGAAATCCATAGTTTAACTTGGTAAATTACCGACAAATGACTCCCAGCAGTAAATAATAAGAGTAAACAGGAGCACCAAAAATACATAGTACTACTAGTAGCTGTAACAATAACAACAAACACAAATACAATAATAACAAAAAAAAGTAAAAAAAAACTAGCGCAATTTCCCTATGGCTTCCTTCGAACCATTGGAAAAGTTTCGATAAAATCCATTTTCAATAATAAAATATTGTCACTTGCGCGCATACGCCTGAGGGTAAAATTGCAAAGCAAACAGCGAACGGCAAGCCAAAGCCAAGTCAGTCAGCCTGTTTGTGAGCGAGCGAGCAAGTGGAGCATGCTAAATGAAACATATCAGCTCCATCAAACTTCGTGTATTGTAGGTTCTATGGAGTTGGGAAGGGAGGGGGGGAAGGAAGTAGCGGTGGTTATTTGTTTGTTGGTTGTTGGCTCAAGGGAGGCAATGTGAACCTTAAAGCAGCGAGCAACATTTGTGGCAATGACAGTTGCCATATTTTGTTGTTGTCGCTGTTGTTATTGTTGTTGCTGCTGCTGCTGCTGTGCGTTGAAAATACAACATTTCTATTTGTATTTGTAAGCAGCAAACATAACATACATACGCATATATATAGTACGATATGTACAAATACCCAATCACGACTTTGTTCATAGCAGGGTTGCCAAAGATTTGTAAATTATGATGTAAAAATATGCAGTAGTTTTGAATTTTGAATTTATTGATTTTTGATTTTTACAAATTACAATTTTGAGATAAAAAGAATACAGTCGCCGTTTCGTTTTAACCGGAATGGCAAAAATAGGACTTATTTCATTTTGTTCCATTCAGAAAGTAAACGTTTTTAGCTCCTCACAGAAGTTGATACCATTTTTTAATGAAATAAATCAAAAATAAACTAGCATGGCATAAGTTGATTTCCAATGAGTTTTTTAAGTACTTTTTTTATTTGACAATTTTGCATCAAGCGGGAGTTCATCGAAATTTTATTGGGCTAGAAGGAAATAGAAAAATATTTAAAATTCTTTTCCAAAATTAAAAAACGTTTGAAGGTTTTTTAAAAATAAAAGGTTTGGTCTGAAAAAATCCCTATTTTTTAACTATGGTTTGCAATTAGAGTCTGAAAAAAAATTGAAGTGAGAATTTGAGGTAGGGGGAGGAGGGAGAGGGTTAGAACTTTTGATCCTTCAAAAAATCTTTTGACTCAGTATCAATGATCATAGAAGCTGAGATATTTTTCGGGAATGGGGTTTATTCTCCAATCCCCTGCTTTAGATATGTAAATGAATTGTAAGTTAGTTGTTTGGAATTTTCGGGTCTGCGTTTTGCAGACCCAATAAGTAGCAGAATTTTTATTTTTAACGTTGTCTCTAAGCCTGGCATAAATGATTGTATATGTGCATTTTATTATAAAGCTGATTGACATTCTCACTGCTACGTGTTTGCTGTGAATTGTGATTCTCTAGATGTTTCTGGGACGGCAGAAAGTGTAGACTTTGTTATGTTGTTTTTCGACCTGAGCGTGTTGCAGATATGTTTTCTATTTATTCGTCGAAGCAGTTTCGTGTTTTTTTTTACATAAGGTCAGATTCCATGTTTTCCAATCATGTAGAAATATTGGCCTCTGGTGTTATAAATTTTGATTTTTGAATTTGAATTTTCTGATGCAATCTAAAATTTTGCACACCTTGAAAATTTATGAGGTATTGAGATGTTTCTTTCCCTTATTTATTCAATATGTTGAAAATATTGTCTCCACGGCGGAGTGTGTAATATTGTTTATTCTGATCATGCCAAGGTCTTTATAGCTATATAGGTTTATCTTGATTTCCTAGAAATAGTATTGATTGATGCATTGAAGCTGTTTAGACTCTTCTAGTTAAAGTAAGATAATATTGTAGCTATTGTGTAGAGGAGTTCAGGCTCCACATATCAGCGTGATAGAATACCGGCGATCGCCCTAACTGTTCAATGAAGTCTCAAGCAAACAAGCCAACGTTGTGCCAAAAGGTTACCTTCTAAAAATAAGTGGTATTTAAAACCATATGTTCGGAAAGACGTACCTATTAAAACAAGTGCCATTGAAGCCTTAAGCTTAATAGAAACATTTTGAATGCTTGGCAACTCTGCGTGAGAATTTTTGTGAATAAACATCATAACACATTTATAAGCATGCTGCCAATTGATATTTGCGAATGTTTGCGCGTGTGTGTGTGTGTGTGTGAGCGACAACACAGCAATTTCATTCCCGTTTGTTTAACACAGCGACACCAACAACTAACAGTAAAAGCGGCAGCCACATACAATCGAACGACAAAGCAATAGCAAAAATAGTAGCGGCAACGACAGCAACATCACCCTTCAGCAATTCATGTGTTTTTTATTTTGCGCTTTTTTTTTTTTTTTGTAGTGGTTTTCCAATTTACAGCAAAAATGTCGAAATTATTTGCAATTCGATTTTGAGTTGTTTCGGTATTGTGTTGAAATTTTGTATGTTGCTGATGTTACTGTTATTTTGTTGTTTGTGCTGTCGATGTGTATTGCTGCAGTTAAAGCAACCACACTGAAAAGCAGCAGCGGCAAACGATTTTGGTTTCTTATGATATTGCTAAAAGTTCTACAAATAGAAATTTTTGTTTACATACCTACAAAACATTTTTCTTTTTTATCTTTTTATTTATTTATTTATGTTGCCAACATTCGAGCAGCAGCAGCAACAGAAAATGTTGCTCTAGTTTTTCATCTATTTGATTTTGTTGCAGTAATAATTTATTATTGACAATTGAGATTTGATTGCGTTCAAAAATTGCGAAATTGTATGTAGTTAGTATGTATGCTGCTAAAGCTAACTTTATATTTATTTTATTATTTTTTTTTTATTTTTGCAGTAGTTGTGGCTTTAAAAATCTTATGCAATAATACAATTAAAATCCTTGATGACTTCTTTAGCAAATATTAATAAAGTTTCTTTTATTCAATATTAATTTATTTACTACTACTACATAACACATTGCAAATGAAGCTTACTTTAAGTTTAATATAAGCTTTAAACAGATGATGACGGTCAGAGCATTATGTTATAGCCAAATGGATTTGCTTAATTATGCAGAACCCCAGCAATTTACACCTGCTACTATTACCATTGTTGTTGTTGCTGTGTTATTGCTATTGTTGTTGCTCTTCTTCTTTTTTCAGCAATTACTATTTTGTGGCGATGCATGTGGTTTTTGTTTGCTTGTTTTCCAAAAAGAGAAAATTACTTTACGTAATTAAGCTCCAATGAAATGCTGAAAATATTAAGAATTTTAAAGAAGAATTTCTAATAATGTTCAAGCTTTTAGTTGTTTGATGTTTATAGCTTCCAGAAGTTTCAACCGCAGTTAGAAAATATGAAAAAAGTAGTATGAAGTTGATCTTAGAAGAAGATGTTCACATTTGTTTTCTCAAATAGAAGAACCTTAGAGCTTTGCCGAAAAAAAAAACTAAATTAAAACTTTAAGGAAAATTAAAAAAAAATAAGTTTGCGTCGAGTTTTTTTTTTTAATTTGAAGAGCTCTCGCACTTTTGTCGGTAAAAATTCAAGTTCAAGTCGAGCAAAGTTGGCCATATTCGGTTTCTTGTAAACCTGAACCCTTATGGTAAGATACTTCTGTGGCAGAAATTTACTTGCAAAAACTTTTGCTTGAAAAATTACATTGGCCCAAGTCCAATTACCAAAAATGACAGAATCAGATTTATTTATTAGTCTGGAGTCTTCTTTGTACCAAATGAACTCATTTAGGCCTTTTCAGTTTTAGTATAGTAAAATTCCTAATTAGGTTTAAAATTTGAAATTTCTAGTAATTTTTGAAAGGAAAACCTTTTTTTTTTGGGATTTCGCGAGCAAGATCTTTCAATCGGTATCTTATTTTTCGTACCTTTTATAAAAGTGATAGGTATTTTGGGGAGCTATAATACGTACCCCTATAGTGGTAGGCTGGACTACTCTGATAAATATATGAAACATGAGTCTGGGACTAAACATCTTTGCAGAATCTGTTCGGAAAGTCAAAACAGAAGAGATTAGAAGTTAGAAAAGTAGTAAAAAAGGTAAAAAAGTAAAATAGAAAAGTAGTCAAAAATATTAGTAAAATAAGTAGTACAAAATTGTAGTAAAAAAAGTAGTTTAAAAAATAGCAAAAAGTAGTCAAAAAATAGTAGTAGAAAATAGTGAGGAAATGTAGAAAATATTAAAAGTATGTGGTAGGACTCCAAAGAAGTTTTGAAAGACTTTTAAAAATAAGAGCTTTGAAGGACTCTTTTCAACTTTTTTTAATAAAAGTTTAGGAAGACTCTTAACTTTTATTTTGAAAGTTATAGATCTACTCTTATTTTTTTTTATTTTATATATTTAAAAGTTAAAAGTAATTTTAAGCTTTTTCTTTTTACTACAAAAAACCTACCTTAACCTTATCTAATCTAACCTAACCTAACTTAACCTAACCTAACCTAACCTTTTTTTTTTTTTTGTTTTTTTTTTTTTTTTAACGAGGAGGAAAGCATAAAAAGCCACCCAGTCAGTGCGTGACATTCTCACGCTAAAACCACCTCTCGTCCGTACGGATATTCCTCCCGGAACCACCGTTAGGTATTACGTCGGAAGGCCGTAATGAGCTTAGTACTCAATCGTCAGTATTAGTTTCTGTCCAATTCTGTTCGGTTTTATCGTCGGTTGACGATATCTGGCTCCATATTTGTAGTATTTGCCGTGCGCTCGACTTTGCGCGCACGTTCTGCATCATACAGAGTGGTCATCATATCTGCAGCAACCTTGCATGCTGCATTCCATTTTTCCGCTGTGTTACACATCTGTGTCGTCAGATTCCTTTCTGTAGGGGGTTCTCCAAAGGCTTTCTCCAGCTCATCTCTGTTTTTGTTAAAACGTGGGCATATAAAAAGTATATGCTGCGCGTTCTCCCGTTCCTCTGGGCATCTTGGGCAAAACGGGTCTTCTTCTCCGGTGTTGATTTTATGCAAGTACTGCTTGAAGCACCCATGGCCACTAAGCAGCTGCGTAATGTGGTAATTCAGTTCACCATGTCTGCGTGATATCCACTCTTCTATATCCGTAATGAGATTGTAGGTCCATCGACCCTTCTCGGATGACTCCCATCTTTGCTGCCATTCCATGATGGTACGCTGTCTTTCTTCTCTTCTTATGGCTTCGGTTGATTTTGTGTCACGGCCATATAACCGCTTCATCTCTTGTGCCTGACCCTAACCTAACCTAACCTAACCTAACCTAACCTAACCTAACCTAACCTAACCTAACCTAACCTAACCTAACCTATCAATGATGTTGTGTACAGGATTTATGAAGAGCTTTTATTAAATTGACGAAAGCATTCGCAACACCAATAATTTTTTTTAACACAAATCCGGCGTTCAGTTTCGAATCAATCGCTGATGTATGAATTTGATACATTGGAAAGTATTCATAACATTCATAATTTAATTCATTTACGAAGCCTGAATGGAGTTGAGTTTCAATTGGTCATAAGCAATTGAACTCAACCAGAGTTTAACAGAAGCTTTCATTAAAATTTAATGATACATAATACAAGTTCTGTTTGGACGCTACTTGGTTCAACTGGATTTTCATAATTTGAAACAATAATCTATAGGCAAACAAGCAGGTAAGCAAGCCAGCAGGCAGGCAGGCAGTAGGGAGGCTGGCACGATATGCGATATTCAGGTTTGAATTTCTCCGTGAATATGACTATGAGGATATAATAAATGAAACAGATGATACATTTTGGCGTCGTGCATGCAAGCATAAATGCAAGAATATGCAAGTGTGTGTGTGTATATGTATATATGCAAGCATTTATGTGTGTTTGTGTGCATGCATTGCACATATTCATACCATCCAATGCAATATATATATATATATATATATATGAAAGCAAGGTGAATTGAAGTAAGCTGCCTGCCTTTATTGTATAGTAATTTTATTTCCTGCCTATTTGAGTATAAAAATAGTTTAATAACAAAAGCAAAATGGCAATATAACAAGACAACAGAATATTATGCAATAAAAAGAACAAAAGAACAACATGCAAAAAGCTACAAATTGCATTGAAACTTGAGCATGAAAGTGAATATTTTCTCAACTAACTAAAGCCACAAACGAGACGTCGACAACAACGATGAGGACGACGACGACGACGAGAATGACGTTGTTCAGAATGACATGAAATTCTTGTTGCTTCTTTATGCGCTATTTCAATATGAAAGAAACAATTGCCAGGATATCCTATACCATCATCATACACACACTCAAACACACATGTAATAAAATGTTCTCTTTTTGCTACACATTTCACCTTGTATTGTATGACTGAGAGTGTGTCCTTATTTAAAAAGACACACACATACACACACACTTTCATAGCCACAACCATTTTGTAATATGTGAGGCTTTTGTGCTTTCATTGGTTAGTTAGGTGCCTGGCCGAAGTGGCCTTCCATAGTAAAATACACATACATAGATACATACATGTAGATATTCATATATTATTATTGCTGTCGAACTACAGGACCTCTTTACATTGAATATGTGTCTGGCTGCACCTACTCCTCTAGCTCGCTAGTTGGCATATATAGTATACATATTTATTTGTATGTATACAGTTCTCCTTCTTTTCCTCTTTCTCCCTCTCTTATTTTCTCTCAAAGTGCTGCTTGTGTCCATGTTCATGTAAAGAAATGGAGGATAATTCAGTGAATTTATGGTGCACTTGGATTTCCTATAAATTTTTAATGCACTTTTCAAAAAGGAAAACATAAAATACTTTTTTCTCTTTTGTTTGAGGTTTGTTTTTATGTATGAATATGCAATTTTTCTTAAACGTAGTGTAAAGAGAGAGAGAGAGAAAAATTGTTTTTTTTTCTGTTGCTTTTTTGGTTCTCATTTTCTCTTCTTTAATTTAATATGAGTTTGTATGATGTAAAAAAAAGATAAAATTGCATTTTTGACATTTAAATATTATTTATCATTTGTTTTTTTTTGTGTGCCGACATAAAATCTGGTTGGTTTTAACCTTTTAAAGAAGAGCTAAAACAACTTATTCAGGATAAAGAGCTCATATTAAGTTTCATCTAAGGATAATAATGTTTTAGCATATATGAAATTAGTGTTACTTTATGTCAGCAAGTTACGAGTATAATTTTTTGTTAATAAGTACTAACACGCATCCGTCGTCCATTATGCCAATAAAATCAATCAGTGATGTATGAATTTGATGTAATGTAAAGCCACAACTATGATTGAGCTAATTTATTTTAAATCTACCTACATTTTAAATATTTATTTTCACTGAATTATTGAGTTTTCTATTATTTTATTCAATAACAACTATTTTTTATATATTTGTTTAATATTTTATTTATTTATTAATGTGAACTATCAAGTGACTTCATGAGACTTCAACTGATTTCAAATTGCAATTGACTTAATGCGACTTCATGTGACTACGAGTGACTTCATGAGACTCCAAAAGGTTTTAAAGCTGTCATGATTTAAAAGTCAAAAGATTTGTATTCCCATGACTTCAAAAAAGATTGCATTCTTCTGACTTCAAATGAAACTTTGTTAAAGGAATACCAATCGGTGACTCCAAAAAACTTTCAAACTGATTTTTTTATATTGGAGACAAATATATCATTCAATAATTGCAATCACAAATCATTATTTTACAGCACTGGTCGATACCAATGAATGCGTGTTAACCCTTTCGGTGGAAAATGTTATTCCCTTTGTGGAAGAAAATCGAGATACTGATTTTCGTGTTTAGGACTTTAAGCTTTGGCTACACGCAAAGAAAAAAAACGTTTATTTTAAACAAAGACCACAATAAAATGCCAATGTACATATGAAAATTGTTTTTGCTTTCTTTTTTATATTTTTCAGGGAAATATTGCATTTTATTGCAAACGTTTTTAGTTCATCGTAATTGAACCGTTTATGATAAATAAATCTTCGTTCATGGCAAACGAATACAGTCGTTTATGATAAATAATTGTTCGTTCATCATGAAAACATTCCATGAACGAAGTTCGTTTGGTGAAAATTTCGTTTGTGGGAAACGAATTTTTTCTTCGCGTGTATAACCTTTGTAGAATGATCCCCTGATCACGAACTACCTAAAGAAACGGTTTTTAAATGATGGTAACCACTGAAAGAATGACAAAAAAGATTTTTTGGTGGAAGACCAAGAATATCAAAGAAAATTACCTTAAAAAAAAAAATTCTGCAATTCGAGTTCTCACTGTGGGCATTCATTTCCACATGTGTTTAAGGAGTGAGATTGAAAAAATCTTAACACACGTTTTACCTAATAATTTTTTTTTGTAAAATTTAAAAATTTCTTTGATCTAGTTATCTTTGAAAAATATGTCAGTTGTTATTTTTAATGACAAACATGTTGATTTATTGTGAGTTTGATCAAAATGAGTGAAGAAAAAGAAGTACGTCTTAAAATTATTAAAAATTTTCAAAAAAATCAAAATTGGTCCTACAAAAAATTGGCCAAAGAATTGAAGGTCTGCCGTCAAACTGTTTCCAATGTTATTAAACAGTTTCAGGAGAATTTGACCATCGATAGGAAACCTGGTTCGGGAAGAAAACAAGGACCACATGATATTGGGAAAGCCAAGAATATAGAAAGCATATTGAAAAGATCTCCAAACACATCTGGTAGAAAAGCTGCCCGGTTAGCCCAATGCTCTGACTATTTGGTGCGAAAAGTTAAAGCCAATGCAGGTTTGAAAACAAACAAAGTCTAAAAAGTTCCAGACAGGAATGCTGCAAAAAATTTAGACGCCAAAAGTAGGGCTCGGAAATTCAAATCGAATTTCATACAAAAATATTCATGTTGTTTAATGGACGACGAGACCTAAGTACAGGCAGATTTTACGCAGCTTCCGGGTCAAAATTTGTATGTTGCTGATGCTCGAGGAAATGTCGAAGAACAATTTAGAATCCAAAAGCCGACAAAATTTCCTAAAAAATTCCTGGTATGGCAAGCTATATGCAATTGCGGTAAAAAAGCAAGTCATTTGTTACAGTGGGCTCTATAAATACCGAAATATACATCAAAGAATGTCTGAAAAAAACACTTCTTCCTTTCATAAGAGAGCACAATGTGTCCACATATTTTTGGCCCGATTTGGCATCATGTCCCTACTGCAAGAAAGCTCTGGAGTGGTACCAGAGTTATAACATAGTTTTTGTACCAAGAGAGGCCAATCCTCCAAATTGTCCGGAGCTAAGATATATTGGGCTCTTGTGAAAAGAAACTTAAAGAAACTTAGATTTTAAAAGGAGATTGGCAAACTGTTCCAAAAAGGTGTCTGAAACAACATTCAAATCTTACCAAAAAAGGTCCACGAGTTCATAAATAGTGGTTAGAACTATAAAAGCTATATTTTTCTGTAATTTGTAAAATATTATTAATTAAATAAAAAAAATATCAAAACTCTAACATCAACCGTTTAAAAATTATTGAATTTTATATATGTTAAGATTTTTTCGATCTCACTCCTTACTATATAATTTTTAATATTTTATTTATTATGCCTACTTTGCTCACCTCTGAGCCTTGTTCCAAAACATTTTAAAGATTTTTTCTTTAGTTTTGCATTAAAAAATACAAAAACTAAACTAATTTGAATCGATACGTTATGCTTTATTTTATGTAGCATCAACTTGAAATTGCATTTAATTATTTCATAATATTGAAACTTAACCCAAACTTTACTTAACTCCAGCAACATCTTCCCCATGCCTCTCTCGTTCTTCTTCCCCTAAAACGACTTTCATTATCTTTCAGTTGACTTGACTTGCATTTCATGTTGATTCTAATGGAGTTTGTCGATATAATAATTTGCATTTGCATTTGCTTTTCTCAAAACTTTCTCATTAATATTGAAAAGTTTAACTTTAGAGAGTATAGCGTGAAGTAGTCAGAAGTTGAAATGGCAGTATCAATAGCGCGTATAAATTAAATATATTTAATTGCAATATTTCAACTTTAATGAATATAAGTTTTTCTTAACAGAGAATATTGTGCAAAATCTATTTAGCTCAAGACAATAAAAAAGAAACCATGAACAAAACTTTATATAAAGACGCTTGCAACTTTTAATATAAAGTGTTTTAATGTTATTGATTTTCGTTTTTTTTTTTTAGGAGACTATGAAAATTAAATCTAGAGGTTAATTTTCAAAGTCATGACTTAAGTTCATGTTAATTTCGTTATTTGAAGTTATATATAAACAGGTTAATGAACAAATGTAGTCATCACAACAACAATGTATATAGAGACGGGCAAATCAGACGGCCGTTTCGGAATCCGCCACAATTCCTCATCAGTGATCTTAGTGGTAGTTCTTAATCTTTCAATATCCCATATAAGCTACTAATATTTGAAATCATAACCCAGAATTATGGATTTGATTCCAAATATCTTCACTGAATAGTGATATTGAAAGAAACTACCACTACCGTTCTATACACTTATGTTGTTGTTTTTTTCCCATCGTAGCTAGTCTGCATAACAGTTCGTTATTTGAAAGTCTAGTACATGGGAGAGTGTGTGTGTGTGAGAAAATGATTCTAGGTGTCATTTTTTCTGAACGGTCCCCATTCGATCAGTTCATGATAGTTTTTTTTTTTTTTAGGAGACTATGAAAATTAAATCTAGAGGTTAATTTTCAAAGTCATGACTTAAGTTCATGTTAATTTCGTTATTTGAAGTTATATATAAACAGGTTAATGAACAAATGTAGTCATCACAACAACAATGTATATAGAGACGGGCAAATCAGACGGCCGTTTCGGAATCCGCCACAATTCCTCATCAGTGATCTTAGTGGTAGTTCTTAATCTTTCAATATCCCATATAAGCTACTAATATTTGAAATCATAACCCAGAATTATGGATTTGATTCCAAATATCTTCACTGAATAGTGATATTGAAAGAAACTACCACTACCGTTCTATACACTTATGTTGTTGTTTTTTTCCCATCGTCCATCTAAAATTTAAACCAAATATTTTTTATGGAAATTGAAATGTAAATTTTATAATCGATTGAAGAACTCGAATGAAAAAAAAAAATAAATACAAAATCTTACTGAAAATCTTTAAAAACCACACAAGATTTTGAAAAAAAAACTTCAATGTGTTTGTACATGAGTATGCATGTGTATGAGTGTGTTTTTGTTAGTACACTTCAACTAAATTACAAGAAACTAGAACCACAATAATGCACTTGTACACACACATACACTCATGCACTCAACAAATATCCTTCTTACTTGCATACGAGTATAAACCACACAAGCACAAATATACACAGTGAAACGCACACATACTTAAACAAATAGAAAAACACGCAATTGCAAAGTGCATTTCAAAACCAAAAGGGATTTTACTTTTTCTTCTTCTTCTTCTTCTACTTCTACTTTTGCAACTTGTTTTCTTCTTTCACTTGTTTGAACTTCTTCTTCTTCTTCTTTAACTTCTTCATTTCAAAGTTACTATGTATTTATATTGAGTATGCATGTGTTTGTTTAAGTTTTTGCGGTTAAAATCAACTACAACAACAATAACAAATATAACAATAAAAAAAAACGCACGGTGAACTATACTGATTTTACAACAAAAACAACAATAACAAATAAGTTTATCACATTTTAAGTTCATTTGTATATGAAAAACTTTTGCAAAGCTTTCGTTTTTATATTGTAAAAAGTCATTCAATTTTTTATTTGTTTCTTCTTGAGTTTACTAAGTGCTTGTATTTATATTTTACACATTATTACTTATTATTTAAATTCTTTTTCAATTTATTTATGCAGGTAGTAGTATAGCTATACCCTCCTTCCCTCCCTCTCTACAACTTCTTTGTTTATTTTAATAATTTTTATTAAACAAATTTGTAAACATATTTATGCAAATATTGTACTTAGCTAACTGCATTTGTTTAGTCAGTACTAAACAGTGTTGTGTCATATAATCTACGCATGTAGAGAAAATGATTCTTCCCATTTGAAGAGCGTTGAGAGTCACATCTGATATAACTAATTGTTGAGGCTCTAATTTAAAAATACAGAAAGGGAATAATCATAAAAAAACACATTAAACATTGAAAGATTAAGTGAAAAATGCAATTTTCTGAGCATTATGTCTCAATAAATTGTCTTCATCGAATCTGATCAATCTTTTACAACAACTTCTATTTCACTTTACGTTTTTCCAGAGTCGTGCACTTCCTTTGGCAAATGATCACTTTCGTCTAGCATGCTCTACTCCAGAATGCTCATGAAATTTTCTACATTTATCTACATAACATCTGCGTACCGCAAAAACGTTGAAAACTCAAAAATATAAAAGTATAAGCTTGTCTAACTCCATTAGTAAATAAACTAAACTAAGTTACATAAATGTTTAGCATATTTTTAGGAGAAAGTTTTTTGCTTGCTCACGTACTTACCTTTCACATGTGTGTGTGTGTGTGTGTGTTAGTGTATGCACTTTGGGTTAAGCACACTTTTCTTTATGTTTCGTGTGTGTTTGATTATTCTTTTTGTTGCTGATTTATGTGTTTTTGTTTTGTTTATGTAGCTATGAATGTATGTGCGTGTGTGTGTTTAGTTGTTTGCTTGTGTATAAAAAGTTTTTAAACATTTTTCTAGAAATACCAAAGGCAATTTAAAATTTTCTGTGAATGTATTTATTTTTTGGTAAATATTTTAAAAACTTTGTATCTTTCTGAAGTTCAAATATTAAAATTTGCTTGCAAAATTTCTAAGTTATTTTTAATATAATTGCCAAATTAAATTTTAGTTTGACATTCATCATAAAGATGCAAATTACTTTTTAGTTGAGTAGAAATGAAATTAAAATTCAAAAGCATAAAGCTTTGCAGTTGGTTAGAGACAAATTTTTTACAAAAATAGTTAAAAATTACTTTAGAAAAAGAAAAACTGAATGAATTTTTTTGCCTTACTGTGTTAAAGTGTTACATTTTAAGCTTTTTCTAAAAGAAAAAACAATATTCAATTCTCAATTAATATCTTTTATTGAAATATTTACTAACAAATTATACAATAAATTTGCTATGTAACAATGCACAATAGCAATTTATTAATGTTTTTGTATGTGTGTGTGTAATCGCTTGCCGTTAGCAATGAATGACAACGGCTACACACACACACACACACATTCATCTAACACAAAGCTAGCAAAGACAACAACACATATCTTTTGTGTCTCATTGTTGCCAACTAACAATAAATTCACACACACTTATATACATAAATTCTTCTCATGAATGTGATAATATGTGTAAGTACCTATGTCTGTCATATATAATGAAGCTGCAGCAGCAGTAGCAGCTGATGAACTCTTGCTCATACCAGTGTTGCCATATCTATAATTGACATAAATTCGCAATGTGCGTTGTTAAGTTATAAAGACATTAAGGGAATTCTCTACGTCTAGCATATGCCCTTGAACAGTGCATGAACACACAAAAATTTTATTTCTTCGTTGTACTTATTCCTAAATTTTGCAATTTTACTATTTTTTTTTTTAATGTCTTTAAACAAACTTTCTAACTTTATAATGCACGTTGCAAACTTTACAATTCAACCGTTATTTCACCGACATGTTACATTTTTTCTAATTTGTATTTATATTTTTCAAGCATTTTTGTTTTACTTTTGTCAGTTTCGATATTTGGCCTGATTTTTGATATTTTTAGAGCATAGCTAACCTCAATTGTGACCGATTTTCAATTGTTTAAGTGTGTTAGATATACGACCTATTAATCTCTGAAGGCTTGAGGTATAAATATTTAACTCGAATCTCTATTAATTTGAACATTTTATCCACTTAAGATCTTTTGAATTGCCTTATAAGCATTTAGGGATACTTCCTAAAGTATTAACAGCTCAGGCCTTTCAAAATAAAAACGCAGTCTGGTGAAGATTATGCATTTTTTTTTAACAAATAATGAATAGAGGCATAAAATAAGTGAATAAGGTTAAGGAAAAATAAAATAGTTTTAGCAAAAATATATTTTTTGGATCTAGCACACTAGGTAGACTGTAGGAACCTCTCCATCATGGTTTTTAGGTTAGTTTTTTGTCTTTAAGTGTGAAATTTTCCACAGAAAAATCATGGTTTCTAAATCATCACTCTTTTCCTTTCGAGTTGTTCGAAAAAAATTCGACGATATAGAATTCTGAAATGGATTCAGTGAACAAAAATCAAAGTGTGTATACAGAGACGGGCAAATCTGTATACACTGTTGTTGTGATGACTACACATATACGTTCTTTAAGCCTGTTGCACATTATTTAAATGAAGCACATACATGGAACAGTAGTCAAGACTTTGAAAAATTAACAGCTAGATTTAATTTTCATAGTCTACAAAAACATAATAAAAGTGCATAACTGTTCGGAATGAGACTAAAATAAAATCATAGAATTTGAAGGCAATGAGTGGCGGATCCAGAGGGCAGCTACATCGGACTACATTAGATCTACAATTTCAGCGCCAGTTTATAGATGTCTTACTTTTAGAAAGATTTTAATGGTCTAGTTTTTGGGTTGAATTTTGTACTGAATTTTAGTTTGCTATTTGGTTTAACTTTTCCGTTTTTGATTTCAATTCTGGTTTGTTTTAATATCAGAATTTGGTTTTGATTTTAGGTCTGAATTATAATCTGAATTTGGTTTGAATTTGAATCCGTGTTTGGTTTAAATTTTGATTTAATTTCGGTCTGTTTTTGAGATCCTTCTGGTCTGAATTTTAGTGTAACTTAGCCTAAATTTTGCTTAAAATTTTGCTCAGACCAGCGTTTACTCAACATGTGATCTGATTTCTAGCCTAAATTTTGGTTTGCTTTTAATTTGTATTTGTCGTCCTTTTAGTCTCAGTTTTAATCTAACTCTTAGTTTGAAATTTTGGTTTGAATTAACTTAATTTTGATGCGAGTTTTGATTTTAATTTCGGTCCGTAATCGATCTGAATTTTGTTTTCAATTTTCATCTGAATTCGGCTAAAATTTTCGTTCCGTTTTTGTTTAATTTGTGTCCGAATTCGGTCTAAAGTTTTGTCTACTTGTGGTCTGTATTTGAATTTTGGTCAAAATTTTTTTTTTTGAATTTTGGGTTGATTTTTGATTTGAATTTTGAACCGATTTTGGTTTGGATTTGGTCTGAATTTTGGATTTTTAGTCTGAGTTTTGGTTTGAATTTGGAATTTTAATCGATTTTTGTTTGAATTTTGGTCCGATTCGTGGTCTGAATATAGTTTTTTTTTAAGCATTTTGGTCTAATTTTGATCCAGACTTTTTATCTGGATTTGATCCTTTTCTTGGTTTGAACTTCGATTTAAAAAAAGTGTTTCACTTTTAGTTTGAAATTTGGTCGAAATTTGCGTCTAAATTTCTATCCGATTTCAGATTGAGTTTTGGGCTCTGTTTTGTTCAAGTTACTTTTTAATTTTTGGTTTGTATTTTTTTTGGTGTGAACATTGTTAACGTTTTTGCACTAGTTTTTCATATAGGTCTGGGTTTTCATCAATTTTGAGTCTGATATTTATCCTTTAATTTAGTAAAATCAGCCCTCCCTAAACCCAAATCTTAGAACCTGTCAATGAGTGATATTTTCGTTTGAGACTTGATACAAGGTTTCGGTAGAGAAATTTCTTATGAAACTCAATATACAATAGTTGATAAAATTTCAAGAGACATCCGTCGCACACATTGGTTTGTTCAGATCACTAACCTGAGGGCACAAAAAGAAGGCTGTACTGTGTCTTAAAATGAAGGAATGCAAGTCTCAGTCATTGGTGAGGCTCACATAGATTTTGTTGTGTGTCATTTGACAAAATGTCTATCATTTTTATCAACTAATAAAATCATTACGTCCCGTGTATTTTAGTTAAGCCTTGCGGATGAAATACTGTGTTAGGCATACTTATTAATTTTTCAGTTCGTATACTGCTCCTGCTCTACATAATGATCCAAGGATTCACATTTGAGCTGCAGAATCTCATGTGAGCCAACTGAATCTGAAAGTGCACAGACCTCAATTACATTACAATTGATTGGCAACTCTGGCACCATCCACATTCATATAGAAAACTATCTACCAATGAAGCAAATAAATACTTAGTACTTTGGATTTCAATTAAATTGAAAGCGAAAGCTGAGTACGTTAGTTACAATTGAATAAAAATAAAAAAAGAGAGCAAACAATAAAAAAGTGAGCACTTAATGAAAAAACAACAGAAATTCTTTTTGTTTGTAAATTAGTATTTTGAGCTATTGAAATTTACTTGTAAAATAAACACTAGCACTTATGTAAATTACTTATTCCTTTTAGTTATTATTATTATTCTAACAATTGGCAACAATTCCCAAATTGTGTGTTTCAATAGAAAATGAAAAAATTTGCTTATTTAATTTGAGATAGCCTCAAGAAAAAAAGGAGAAAATTTACATGTTTGCAATTTGTTAAACAATAATTTTTTTGTTATTTTTTTTTTTTGCTCCATAAATAATCTACATATTTTTATGCTCCCCTTTTAAACACACATTTTTCATATGCTACTACTTACTACAATTACTTCCTTTTTTACGAAAAAAGCAAATTTAAGTCAAGTAGTCAAAAAGGAAAAGGACATACTAACCCCTCGAGAAATTTCGCTTTTATATAACATTTATTTTATTTTATTTCATTTTATTTCAGATATGCTTGAGTGTGGACAGACAAACCCCTTTTTATTTTTATAACCCCATTACAGCGTTTCACTTAATTTTTTCTTATTTTATAAATTGAAAAATCAAGTTTTTTATTTATTTATTTATTTTTTTTTTTTCATTTTTGTTTGTTGACTAAACTTTTTGTTCAATATTTTGTTTTGGTTTTTGTTGTTGTTATAATACATATTTATTTTATATGTATGCAGTTTTTGTTAAAGTCCCTTAAGGAGTATCACTTAATGTTTGATTGTCCTTATTTCTGTCTCTACAATTGATAAACTTGATTATATTATATGCACTTGTTTGCTCATATCTATAATATAGGAGATATCAACTGAAAATTTTCTAAAATGATATGAAATGTGACCATAAAAGTATTCCCAGTTTAAACACAAAAATAGCAGGAAATTGTAGTTATTACATACTATTCGTATAATATTTTTCATATGCTTTTCTATAGAATATCCTTGTAACTTTAGTACTACATATGAGTATATTGTATACATGTATGTATGCGTTATTGCATTGCTGTATTCATTGTACATTCTCTGTTCTATTGTTATCATTTGTAAATGGTACTTTAGTGACCAATATATGAAATGAAATATAAAATCATTGTAAATTGTATAGAAACTTTTTACACACACATATGCATACGTATAAGAATTTTATAGAGTTTTAGAATTTAAAACTCTTGTATTTTGAACAGAATTAAATAGGTTAGGTCAGGTTTATATATGGATGTAGATTTGTTGTAAATTATGATTGATAGACATACTAAAATCTTTTTGGATCAATTTAATTAGCTTGCAAGAAAGTTTGTTCGGAAACTTAAAGCATTTGCTTTGTTTTCGAATACTTTTATTAATGAACTACACTGGTTTGCGTTTTTTTCGACTCAAGAACCAAAGAGATGAGATTTTTTGCATTCAATCTGAATTTGTTTGATTTTTATCACGTCGGGACTTGGAGATGTTTTAACCTGATCGTGAAAAAATGCAGATTTCGAAAATAGTTAACCAATTATAAAATCGACAGCTATTAAGGCGCTGGCACAGCTGACATGAAGGAAGTGAAAGAGAGAGGCAACACAATGCATACGTTGGCAACGGATATATAATCATACACACCATGCACAAAATTAATCAGCTGATAGCTGCCACACTCTCAACTCCCTTTCATCGTACGGCAAAGTTGAGAGTCGCCCATCTTCTTGCGTTATGGTCCATACACATTGACAACAGCAACTACACGAACACACGACTACGAAATTCTGTAGGCTACAACTGTCGCCTTGTAGTCAGTTACTAAATACAATGGAAGCGGCATCACCTGCAGCAAACGCTGCCAAAACAACAAAAGCAAAATCTCTTCTCCATCTGTCGCTTGTCAAATTAGGAATAGATCTAAAATTGGCTACAGCCACAATTGTGGTCGGTGGTCGTATGCTCGTGTCGTCGCCAAAATAATCGTCTCCATAAGAACATGTGTTTTTTTTTATAATTTGACAGATGTAGTCGTGTAGCTGCCGTCGTCAATGTGTATGGTGCATTACTTCAACGTATCCGTTGTGTATGGGCCACACCACATACGATTTCATATATTTTATAGGAGTTGTCAGTTGTACTTATACTTCGCTCTCATGTATACAACGGACTATATGCGCCAGAGCCTTAACTTTTTCTTTCTTAAGCGGAGTGAAACAGAAAAAATAACCAAATCGATTCAGCTTCGAAAATTCGATAACAAGTCGCTATTTTGGTTCTTGAATCCGGAATTTCGGCAATTTCGTATTCGAACTGTTTTACTATGCAATATTTCTATCGTTTATTGAAGGTGTTTGAAAAGATCGAAAATTTGCTTTTTAGCCAGACGAGTATAGAAAGAAAATGTCCTTACAATTTCGGCAGTGGGTATTGTTGGTGATATAAAGACTAGCCACGGGTATACTAGAGTGGATACTGTGGACTTTTGCAACCCCAGCTATGATAACGTTTTTTTTTGAGGAGAGGTGGTTAACACAAGATGGCTTTTACAGGCCTAGATACTTTTTTTTTTAATTAAAACTCCTGCCCCGCATTAAGAATTATATAAAAAGATAGTAATAATATATATGACACTGTAAAAGTACTTTTCTTTGAATTCATTCACAACTTTCATACGTACCAGTGCTCTTGATACCCGCAGACACGTAAGCTCGAAATTACCCGTTCTCACGGGAACTCGATCATTTCGGTCAACGGGTGCCCAAAAATTCGTGGGTAAGTATTCGAAAATTTTGCGAATAATACCTGAAATCGAGTACAAAAGAATTATTCGTAATACTTGAAATCGGGTACCGAGAGAAAAACGAGTAAACGGAGCATAACAGGGAAGACCCGAAAACTCCGGGTAAGCGGGTAAATGAGTAAAAGTTAAGAAAATCAGGCAGAACTTGAATATTTACTTGTACTATCATTTATCAACCGATTTAGTCGAAATTTTGTGCACCTAGATATTTATGGGCCAAGAAACCAATTTTTCTTTAACTTCATTTTGATTTCAAAATTATTTCTGAGAGGATCCCAGAGTAAAAGTTAGAAAAATCAAGGAAAATTTAAATTTTTCCTTGTACCAGAGCGACATCTATAGACCAATCGATTTGAGTTTTTTTGATCCCGAAACCTCATTCTTGACCTCAATTTTGATCTGTAAAATATTCCAAAGGGAACTCCGGATTAAAAGTTGGTACAAATTTTGTAAAACTTAAAATGCGGTTGAAGAGTTTTTTTTTCAGAAAGAAAGTGTTCATTCCTCTTCTCAAAACACGCCGCTCAAGGACCCGTAAGGGTTGTAGTCCTACTTTAGATACGTGTTATCAAGTGAAACTCGAAATGTGGCAAGTTTTTCTTGTAATCACACAAGTGGATAATAGTTTTATGTAGGGAGTCAATAAATCGGTTCTCTAATAATGCCAATTTAGGTTGGTGAGTCCATTTCTTATCCAGGGTCCATTTCTTTGCAGGTCGCGTAAAGCCTGAGCAGTGAGAGATTCTATTCGTCGAAGGAAAGAAAACATGATTAACTATGCCTAATCGTTGTCAAAGTTTATCCATTCTCTGTTAGTTCGTTGGGCTTTTTGCTATCCGAACGATGCTAATGCCCTGGAAGTTTTATGAGAGAAAAGTGGGGTCGTGTAATGTCAATATAAGCTGAGCTTCACTAAGCCTTAGCTTGTTGTATTGTTTATCTGTTGCATATTATTAGGTTAGTGACGCGTAAGCAAAAAGATGGTTAGTGATTCCTATATATGCCAAGAATTTCAGTTCATGTAAGTTGGAAATCTCATTTCTTACCGATCATAGTCTTACAGGTGCTTGCTAACCCAAGCTGCTCGATATTGGGTTTACAGCTGAGCTTAGTATCTGCGGAAGGGTTAATATTTGTCCTGGTAAGTTGAATTTTGACTGAATATTTTTCTTTCTGTGAAACAACATCTTGTTCTATCTTCGACCATCGACTTTTTGGGAGGTACTTAGTGAAAGGTTAAAGCCATGCAAACTTTTTAAAAGAAATCACTATTATTTACCCCTGATTTAAGATTGATCTTTTTCTATCTAATTTGCTCGATTTTTTGTTGCTCTCAATGGCTTTACGTCAAACCGGGTCTGTTTTTCGAAATATAGTGGCTCGAACGAACGAGTCCCAGCGGACCCACTTACCCGCCCACCCGACCGAGGGGCACATCCGCAAAGCGAACGGATCGGTGACCGAAACAGAAACAGCCCGGACTGCCTGTGTAACGCAACTCGTGAATGGGTGAAGTAATATATCCCAATGGTTTTCAAACAGCTACAGATTAGGATCATCAGCTGTTTAATCATTTAAGGAATTTAAAATTGCTTGTTTTATAGAAAATAAGGACTCAGTTATATCAAATAAGCCATGTTGGTTGTTGAAATCATTGCACATGCAACGTAATGGATCATTTTGGGCATAGTTAGATCGGCAAGTACTCAATTTAATCAAGATAGGATACCTAATAGAAAAATAAATTAAAAACAAAACATATGAGGATTCGATGAAGAGGAAACGTGTAGGCCTCTTATCTTTCTCTTCTTATCTCTTTAAATATCTCTGCTATTATGTTCGTCACTTCTGAATTAAGACGTACTAGAAACCGAAGAGAAAAACTACCACCACTTCCACAAGCTCTGAATCGCTTACTTCTAACTAAACCCACACAATTTCAGATTGAAACCGTTTGTTGGGATTTAATAAAAAATCCTATAAATATATCAATCAAATTCAATGCACAGTTTTTTTTTTAACTTTAAATATTGAATATAAAATTCAATGAAATAAAAAAGAAAAAAAACTGTAAAAGTTCATGGTCTTGTGAATATATTATCGTATATAACTTTAACTGCTTCCATCTCTCTCCATGCAAAACTGCATTCACTTAACACTTAAACTATATTCATGCTGCAATAATCTTTTCTACTCCTGCATTCTGCTGCACTCTTCTCCCACTCGCACTCTCGCTCACTCGTTCGCTCATCATTGTCACTGCTGCTTTTACACACTCCACAACGTTAATTGCATCTCAGTGCAATTGAAATGAAATTGCGCTACAATCCAAGCGATTTCCGTCGCACATTTCAGGCAATTTCTCGCGGCGTATTTTCCAGCATGCACGTCACGCCCGGCAACCGCCGCTAGCTGCAGCAGCAGCATCAGCAGCCACTGCCAGACAGATTATTACCGTTTTTGCATTTTCCTTTTTTCCCTCCACTACTGTTGGTTGTTGTTGTAATTGTAGTTTTGATTTGGCGTGCGCGCTAGAGCAAAAGAGTAAAAAGGAAGGAAAGAAAGGAAATCAACGCTTTTCATGACCTGCAAGCGATTGCGAATGTGAATTGGATTTTTTTTTGTATTTTCATTTTTCGCCAGTGCGCGCCGCTAATGCAAATACAATTGGCAATTGATGTCGCATGCAAATTGAAAATGTAAATAAAAATTCTCTAGAATAAAATAGAAAAATTTTCAGCAAAAAAAAAAGGGAGTAAATTAGAGAAAGAGAGAGAGAGAGAGAGAGGAAGAAATTTAGAAATGAAATTCAATTGGAAATTGATTTGGAATATTTCATTAAATTTTTGCGTTATTGCAATAAAGTTTTTTTTTTTAACGAAATTGTTGAGAAATTTCGTAGTTTTTGTTAACAAATTCAAATATTGTTATTATTAATATTTTGTGTGTGTGTATGTGTGTATCTGTGCGTGATGTTTTTTATATACATTACCTCTCACAATTCAACCATTCAGCCAACGTACCACATGCGGCAACATGTTTAAATAAGCTTAAGCGCCTTACGATATGCAAAATATTTTGTATGCACTTATTGTAAGTGCTCAAAAGCAAGCAAGTATTCAACATAAATAAAATTTTTGCATACATATTATTTATTTCAGTTCTACGTTTCAACATATGTATGCATGCATATGTGTTAAGCGAGTAGGCGAGTGGTATGTGTTTGAGATAGTGGACAGTTCCACTTAAAATTCCAATTTCTCCCTATTTTTTTTGGTTTTGTTATTTTCTTTGAACAAAAAAAATGTTTGTAGAAATGGTGTGACAACATGCAATATATCTAGCAAAAAAAAAGTGTTTGAATATGAAAAGGATTATAAAGAATATGTGAGAGAGCATTACAATCGGTGGTGGTTGATATTGAGAAAGCTTAGTATAGTTTAGAGGTACACAAGAATACATTTATTTGAGGTTTTCAATCACTGAATCGTAATAACTTTCAATGAATAACATTTTTTGATTGCAGCTTCATATCTCCAGAAGCTTACATGATAGCTAAAAACTGGGTTTTTTTTATTAAGATAAGCTTTAGGAACCTATAAATTTATAAGGTTCATGACTCAAATTTCGTATTGACTAGTATAATCTTCCGAACGCAAGAAAGTTAGGTTAGGTTTGGAAGGCCTGTGCGAATATATATATATATAAATAAATATGCTCGCTCTTTCACTCGGAGACTTAATTGTCTACTGTGATTGCCCTCATTTAATTGCCAGGAAGAGGTCTAGTTATTTGAACCATTTGGTTCTCCTAATGAAGGTTAGGAGATCCGATAATTCCACTTTCGTTATCTCGCGCGACCACAAGCATTGGAGTCTACTCATCTGCAGTCATTGTCTTCAGCAAGACAACTTCTGCACAGTCTTCTCGTCGGAATAGATGCCTCAGAACTCTTGTTCTACAGTTATGTCGGACTCTTACCGACTAAAACTACCTCCTTCGTCTCCTCGCGAAGTAATACGCGTTTATGTTCATTATTTCGTTCCTTTCAATATTGCTATGCCCAGGAACCCAGCAGAGATGACCTTGTGGTGCTCAATGGCCATCAGTAAAGCACGACATTTCTTTACAATCTCTGATTTTCCTATTTTAGATTCCATAGCTTTCATTCCAGCCTGACTGTGACTGTGATCCGAATCGTTGAGTTTTCTCAATAGCAAAAATCTCTGACTAATACACGCTGCAGCTGCCAGGAAGACGATACGACAGTCTTAGCAAAAAACGCAAGAAAAATTACAATTTTTTTTTTCAGTCTAGCAAAACCTCGAAATTTTGCAGGACTGTGTTTGTCGGCAATGCTTTTATGTCCTGGAATACAGAATGCGGTAACACTGTAGTGAAGCCTAAGTCATTGTTCAAGATCTAGATGCTTTTAACTACAAATTACTTAAAGAATTTTTATGTTTCTATCACATTCGACCTTAACATAGATGGCAGGCTTTCAATTTTGAAACTAAAATTCTTGGAACTCCCGAGAAGTTCCAGTTGACTTTGTAGTCGTTTTCTTGGATTAAATCATTACGAAGATTAGCCTCGCTTTGTAGTTATTTGCCTTGGGAACTTGTCAATTTTAAATTTTTGTATCATATTAACTCTGTCAATGGAAAGGTCTGGCCAGAACTTTTCCAAAATTGAGTGCCTTCATGTTTTACAAAAGTTCCAGTTGAACTTGTCGTCATTTTGTCTAATGATTTAAAATAAAAGATCAAGATTCTCTTCTCTGCGGATATTATTACCGATAATTTTCAGGTCATCGTATTTGGTGAATTGACAGGTTCTCCAAATTTGAGAGCAGACTAGACGTTCTATGTTCAGCTTTGATTGAAACTGTAGTTGAACGATTAGTTTCTAGCTAAAGGTCTTTATTTGTTCATGATAGTTTTTTAGGAGACTATGAAAATTAAATCTAGAGGTTAATTTTCAAAGTCATGACTTAAGTTCATGTTAATTTCGTTATTTGAAGTTATATATAAACAGGTTAATGAACAAATGTAGTCATCACAACAACAATGTATATAGAGACGGGCAAATCAGACGGCCGTTTCGGAATCCGCCACAATTCCTCATCAGTGATCTTAGTGGTAGTTCTTAATCTTTCAATATCCTATATATTTATTTGTTGTTAGCGATATAACTCAGCTTGTGAAGTTTGAAATTGAATCGCCGGCAGCGCAAATTTTGATTACATAACTCGTAGACCTTTTTGTATTTACTGCTGTTGAAGTTCTAATCGAACTTGTAATCTGATGTTTTCCAG
Source organism: Toxonevra muliebris (assembly GCA_963691655.1). Classification (NCBI taxonomy): domain Eukaryota; kingdom Metazoa; phylum Arthropoda; class Insecta; order Diptera; family Pallopteridae; genus Toxonevra; species Toxonevra muliebris. The sequence continues at coordinate 85,709,692 of OY829328.1, read as the reverse complement.
ATAAAGATGCTCCTTGCTGCGGATGCGATATAATCCAGTTCGTTGGGTGTTGAATCATCTGGCATTCATATTAGTTTGGGCTCTGACGGCTCTCAAAACTTGAGAGCATACGTAAACCGTAGGTGTACAAGCACTAAATATCTTGAATTACTGCGAATTTCATTAGCGATATAATTCAGCTCGCTGAGTTTGGTTTGATGTTGTTTTGCTATAGAGCCTTCACTTTTCAATTTTTGTTATTATTCAGATCCCTTGTTAAATCATCTCCGTTGATCGTATCTCTATAAATTTTAGTACATAAGTTCAAGTTGAAAGTGCCATTTCGTTTTTCTCATAGTGGCTTTTGCTTCATAAATATTCCTACTGATTGCCATAGTAGAATTCAATCATATTATCACCGAAGTGGAACTATTCATTTTCTCATTTCTCCTTACTATAGATCCGTCAGTCTTTCAATGTATTTTTTCTATTCAAATGCCGTCAGTGTCATAACTCAGCTTTAAACTACCAACAATTTATTTTTGTTGGATTTGTCACTCCAAAATCCAATTTAATTCCAAACTAAGTTCCTTTCTACCAAAGAGTTTATTTAAAATGAAGTTTAAAAGTAAAGTTTTCTACGTTTCATTTTCTCGAACTCAAATTTCCCAAGCATATAATCAAAGGTTCATGTCCATACCAGAAGCGAATAAAGTGCAAGTTATGGTAGGAGTAAAAAAAGAAAATCGAGATATCACAAATTCATACTTCAACAACCACACTTGACTATTACAAATTGTCTATCAGATTGAGTGTATGCTTAACCCTTGAGTGCAGCGCATCTCTGCAGAAAGCATACGAAATATCTGGGAGTGCACAAACGGATCTTAGGAGGAGGAGAGAACAGGTGGTCTGGGGATACCAGCCAAATCTCAAATATGGTTTTGAATAAAAAAATAAGAAATTTAAAAAGACGAAAAACTTAAAACTCCTCTTTTCAGAAATGTCTGTATCCGCTAGTGTGTGAGTGTGTTATTGTAACAGCCGTGTGTGTGTGTGTGTGTGTGTGATTGTTGAAATATGAGTGTGTGTATTAGAAATTCTTTATTTTTTTATTGTAATATTGTTTGAAATGAAAGTGATGGCATAATATTAACATTGTTATACAATTTTTCTGATTTTTCCTACATGTTCTCAAGAAAGAAAAACTAAATTTATGCGTACAAATAGGAATAGTAAAAATGTAAGAAAACACGAAAAAATAAAGAAAGAAAAAAACAAAAAACATGTCGCATGTCAACAGGGTGTCACATTCTTGAAACAAATAAAACACGAAAAAATGTAAGCGTAGTCTAGTTTTTCTGATTTCTTTTTCTATTGCAAAAATCTAGAAATGCAAACATATTTTTCTTTAGTTTTTACTTTTTCTTTTGCACTTTTTGCTTTTATTGTATACATATGCGAATATAAGAATGTGTTGCTCACTTTTACATAGTTTTTTCTTTTTTATGGCAAACACTCAAAATACACTTAAAAAAAAGAAACGCATACACACATCCCTAACGCTATTTCTTATGTTATGCATGCAAATGAGCTACAATTGAATGTGTAAATGTACGAGTATGTGTAAATGTACGAGTATGTGTATGAGAGTCTCTGTGTGTGTGTATGTTTGAATATGTTTGCAAAGCATGCAATTCTTTCTTGTAGCTCTTTTTTGCTTTATATTTTTTTCACTCTACTTAATTTTCTCATACAAAAGGAATTTTTTATTTCATGTCTACTTTGACACAAAGAAGGGTGTACAAACGATAAACAAAAAAATAAAATAAATAAAAAAGGTAAAAGCACAAGAATTACAAATTTTTTCTAGCGACATTTAGTTTATTAGATTCCAAAGTTGTCATGCCAATTCTGCCTACATTCTAGCACAAAATATCCCCCTTCTGCATATAGAAGTATCTAAATATTTGCTCAAACTGTTGTAACATTTACGCTTATTTTATAATTATAACAGATTTGAATGCAATATTTGTATTTAATTTGTAAGGAAATTGTTTGCTGGAGAATAATTTTGGATGTAGCATTCCTTAGCATTAAAAAAAAGACAGTTTTCGGAGGTATAAAAATCTTAAATAAAGCTTTAGTTATAGCGATTCTAATATTTTGGTTATAAAAGTGCCCTTTAGTGATGGCTTTAGAACTAATTTTGATTTCGTTCAGAGTGAGTTATATTAGTACTTAGTGCCTCTCCTATTTTTTTCTTTTAGAATGAGAGTTTCCATGAAATTAGAAATGTCTTGAAAGAAATGCGTTCTCCAAATTTCTAGGTATAGTAGTTGCGTGTTGATCAATGAGTCAAAGTTTATCAACCAATGAATTGGTCGGTGAATCTGTGATTCAATCTGTGAATTCGACAGTTACTAGGTTTAGTAGTTGGATGTTGATCAATGTGTCAGAGTATATCAACCAATGAATCAGTCGGTGAATCCGAAGTTCAATCTGTGAATACGTTAGTTTCGAAGTTTAGTAGTTGGGCGTTGATCAATGAGTCAGAGTATATCAATCAATGAATCAATGGTTCAATCTGTGAATCCGTCAGCTTAGAGGTTTAGTAGTTGGATGTTGATCAATGAGTCAGAGTATTTCAACCAATGAATCGATCGGTAAATCCAAGGTTCAATCTGTGAATCCGTCAGTTTAGAGATTTAGTAGTTGGGTGTTGATCAATGAGTCAGAGTATTTCAACCAATGAATCAGTCGGCGAATCCGTGGTTCAATCTGTGAGTCCGTCAGTTTCGAAGTTTAGTAATTGGGTGCTGTTCAATGAGTCAGAGTATATCAATCAATGAATCAGTCGGCGAATCCGTGATTCAATCTGTGAATTCAACAGTTACTAGGTTTAGTAGTTGGATGTTGATCAATGAATCAGAGTATCGCAATCAATGAATCGATCGGTGAATCCGAGGTTCAATCTGTGAATCCGTCAGTTTCGTGATTTAGTAGTTGGGTGTTGATCAATAAGTCAGAGTATTTAAACCAATGAATCGATGGGCGAAACCGTGGTTCAATCTGTGAATCCGTCAGTTTCGATGTTTAGTAGTTGGGTGTTGATCAATGAGTCAGAGTATATCAATCAGATATATCAGTGAATTAATTAGTAAATAAGTAATTGAAATAGTCAGCGAATCAATCAGTTTTACAGTGAATTAACTAGTGTATCAACCAGTGAATCTGTCAGCGAATCAGTCAGTGAGTCAAATAGTAAATCAGTCAATGAATCAATTAGTGAATCAACCGGTGATTTTGTCAGCGAATCAGTGAATCAATTATCTGTCTGTGATTCGGGCAGTAAATAAACGACTGAAATGTTCTATGAATCAGCTAATGAATCATTTAAATAAGGAAATGATTTTTTCTTATATTTTTGTTCATTGCTTCTGTAGTCAATATAGAAAAAAACATTATTTTTTCTCTCTCATTCCTCAAAAACTACGACACCTGGCACCTGCGCGCGCGCACACACACACACACATAAAAGCAGAACTAATTCAGTTGGCCCTTTTATTATTATATGAAACATTCAAATGAAAAAGCAAAACGAAAAAAACAAGTTTGGTGAAAAAAAAACTTTCACCGAAAAACAAAAAAGTTTTCCATCGAATTTTCCAATTTTATTGTCATCAACTCAAAAAACTAATATATAAACAAACAAACAAACGAGAACAACAACAGAAAAAAATACTAAAGAATGTTACGAGATTTTAAATTTATAACCAATGCATTTGTATGTATGCGTGTGATGTATATGTGTCTGTGTATTTATATTTTATACCTTTTCCCCCATTTTTATTATATTCAATGATAAAAAATTCTCTTTCTTTTTTTCAACACCTGAAAGTATATACAAATATACGTAAAATTTATAAACACACACATACACATACATACTAATAACAAATACAAATATTTATATGTGTATGTGCACACACACACTTACAAGCATGAGGCGTAACGCAATAAAATAAACACATTCGAAAGCAAGTCGTAAAATTCAATACCAAAAACATTTCTGGTGTAGTATTTTAAATGTGCTGATGTATAGATGTGTGTGTATGAGTTTATTTTACAAATACACATAAATTTTGCAATCACTTTTGAAAGTTGATAGTAAAATTTAAGATACAAAAACAAGAAACATCAGTAAAATTATTTTAAATATTTTATGCTTTAAGATTTGTTGTTATTTCTATGTAGAACAAAAAGTCTTAAAACTTTTTAGTCCATAGCTTCAAAAAAAGAGAGAAAAAAAGTACATTGAGATTATTTCGAAGCATATCCGAGCTAATACTTTGTATCATTCCTATGTACTTTAGGAGTTTTTAAAGTTTTAAGGATTTTGTTGTTAAATCACTAGAAAAATAGAGTGGCAAGGAGGGTGTTTCAACAGAACCAAAAATTAAAATGTTGCTTAAATTGTTTGCTGCAACTAAAATAACAACATTGTGTGTTTAGAAAGATGTATTCAAATATTTGTGTAGATGCTGAGCAGTTTTAAGAAGTTAAGTATTATTTCTATACTTTCAGTTTTGCTAATAAGTACTGAATATAAAGAGAGGAGGAATTCAAAGTTTTCTGACACCTTCAGAAGCTGTTTCACTGCTTGATCTAGTATTCTATTAACTTATTTATTGACTGACTCACTGATTGATTCATTAACTGATTCTATGGCTGTTTCACTGACTAATTCATAGACTGATTCATTGTTTGATTTACTAATTACTTATAATCAGCTAAGTATTTGCCTGATTCACTCCATGATTCAGCGGCTAATTTATTGAATGAATTATTAACATATTCCTTCTTCATTAATTGACTGATTCACTACTTGTTTTACTTACTGATTCACTGAATTGTTCGTTGACCAGTTTAGTGACCGATTAACTAACTGATTCACCGATTTATTGATTGACATTCTGACTGATTCACTCACGTATTCCCTGATGTATTCACTGACAGACACTGAGTGATTGATTGAAAATTTTTGGCTTTTTGAGCTACATATTATTCAGCGTTATCGGAGTCTTGGAATTTCAAAATTTTTTTTTAAAGCATTTCACTAACGTTTACTTTCTCATTGGGAAAAACCTCATGCCATTGGTTTTCTCCCAAAAATTAGCATTGCCATTAAAACTTTCTTTATTGGATTGAAGGACCAAGTCGAGGAAACTCTTGGTATAACGAATTGGAGAAGGCGCGCGCAAAACAGAGGCGCCTGGCGAGAGCTGTTAAGGTCGGTTTTGACCCGATAACGGGTCGCTTTCAAAGTCTTGTGATTAGGCCACATAAGTAAGTAAGTAGTTCATTTGGTTTTTATGGATTGTTTCTCTTCAATGTGCAATTCTCAGTGTGTCACACTTCTTCGTCATTGAAACTCTACGGGGATGTTCTTTGGCAGTGAAACTCTTTGAATTCGTTGTCGTCATTGCAGCTTTTCGCCTATGGAAGACCTCGAATTTCACTTAGATTTTTCTAATTTTTCGAAATTTTTGCCATCTCTGCGACTTCATGCCTTTCTGTTTTGCTTTTTCATTGGGAAAAATGCGTTGTCATAACAATAACACCCTTAACTTCGATTCGTCATTGCAATTTCTCCACGAAATTGATTTCGTCATTGGGTTTTTTTCTTTACTTCATGTTTTATGCCATGAAAATCATTGTTTTTATATCGATTGTCACACAACACATGTGAGAATTTCAATTGTTTTTATCTTTTTTTCTTTCTTTCATTTATGCTCTCTCTATACTTGGAATCATTGTGACTGTGGTTGAAAATTCTACTTCATGGTATCTGAAAAAATACCAACTAAATCTTTTGTTGACCAAAACTAAACACTCGAAAATAAAAATGTGAAAAAAGAAAGAAAATCAAGAATTTTTAAGCCACAATACTTGAAGGACACTACGAAGTAAATGTCATAATGTTTGCAAGAAAAAAAAAAATAAGCAAAATCAAAACCAAAAAGGAAATACTAAAAATTTATAAAAAGAAGAATCATCCACTTCAATCGCTTCTGTTGGCCAATGTTTTACCATTTTTCAACGCCATGCCTTAACTCCTTTTTTTTCCATTTTCTCCTTTTTATTATGATACTTTCTCTTTAAAAAACACAATTTTGGGTTTGTTCAATTTTGAATCCCACTTTTGGTTTTTTTTTTGCTCTAAATTCAGCATCAATATGCATAAAATCACTTTGCCACATACCACTACATGCATATAAATATATGCATATGTGTGTATATGTATATGTATGCATAAAGGGATTTATATCATTGTTTTTTTTATTCATATGTATGGTCAGCAGCATTGGACATAGAACACTGAGCAACGATTACAAAAATAACAAAATGAAGTAGGAAAACTAGTTTCAAGTAGTTACCTATAGAATTGGTACTTCTTTCACTGTCTCGTACTCGTACAACGTGAGACAAATACGAATACACACACATACACACACACACTTACAAACTAACACATATACAATAGTTGAGCTCATCAATCATACCACAAAGCTTTTAAAAACGAGTGATGTTAGATTTTAACTATTTTTAATATTTTCATTTTTCGGTTGATGTGATAGTTTTTTACTCGCATCCTTTACAAAATATTGCATACAGTTCATATTTATTAAATTTTACAATATATTCGTAGAATTCTCTGCTAAATTTAAGCAATATAGAAGAAGTTTTACTATTTCGCTTTCATATTTTCGTATTTCTAGTGTTTATGTAGTTTTGCTTTTGTTGCTGTTGCTGTTGCTTCTGCTGCTGCCTTTATCCTTTCGTCTTTTCATCCATGCATTTACGCCCATATGCATGTCCTTTGGCACTATTTTAACGATGATTTGTTTGAGCTTGTGGCAAAAATGTCATACTGCTTGGATGTTGCTGCAGTAGCTGTTGTTATTATTTTGTTGCCTGTTGCACCAGTGAGTGCCAATCTGGTTTGTTATGCAACTCAATTTTTCGTTCATCATGATAGCATAGCGAGTGAGTGAGTAAGTGCAGCAGCAGCAGCAGCAACAGCAGGGCAGTAGGAGCATATGAGGATGTATGTACAAATGTGGAATATATGTGAATTCTTGCAAAAAGCATAAGCTTTTTTGCTGCTAGGAGTGGTGTTTCAGAGAGCTCTAATGTTGTAAGTGTTTGTCGTCGTTCTCCTCGTCGTTTGTAGTTATAGTTGTTGTTGCGGAGCTAAGTGGATTCCTTTTCATGTGTGTGTGTGTGTATTTTGATTTTGTTGCCCTCCAATTTTTTTTTCGTTGCACCACTAACTCTAGCGTATATAAATCCATCAGTTTGAGCGGTTTTCGCACTGCGGAGGCAATCTGCTTTGGTGTTTTTTTTTATGTGTATGTTTGGGTTATATGATTTTTTATGTTTTTTGTTTGTTTTGTTTTTGCACTCACGAAAAATTGATTTTGTTGACGCTTTTTTGAAATGCACTTGTTTGGTTTATATTTGTTTGTTATACTATCTTCATGTATGAATACAGTGTAATGGAATGCTTAAAAACTGTTTTAAAATTCATAGTTTATCAAACTTTTTGGTTTTAAGTTCACTTTAGTCGTTGAGGTCAAACAAGAAGACGTGGTGAGATCCTGCTGCCTAGCTCGCAGACTGAATGAGCTGTGCCCAAATTTTGTGGTGAAGTTTGAAGTTGAAAAAAAAATGTTTTTTCCCAGTTCTACTCCATGTCTCGTAAGAATCCAAAGTTTAGTGTAAAGTATTTTTTTTTTTTTTATTTCTTCAATGACTTTTTAAAAATAATTATTTGACTTTTATCGCTCGACCAAAAAAACCAAATTTACGATTTTTATTTTTTTCTCTAGAATAAAATTTATTTTATTTTTTTGGCTCAAGAAAAAATTTTTTTTTTTTTTTAGTTTTATTTTCTTGTTCGGGAATAAAAATTAGTAATTGAGTTTTATTTTTTTTTAAACAAAAAACTCAAAAATTCACAAATCTTTTTAATTGTGAGTACGGTGATAAATTCCAGATTTATAAGCGGTACCGTTACTTAATTGAATAGAGTGAAAATTGATGATGGTTAATTATTTCTCACAATAACAAAACTGCATGACGTTTAGAGTTTTTTTTTTCGAAAAAAAAAATAAAACTCGAGCATTAAGTTTAATTCCCGTGCAAGAAAATAAAACTCAAAAAATAATTTTTATTCCTGAAGTAAAAAATTTAACTTAAAAGGTTTTTTTTTAGAGTATACCGCTGCTGCTATTTGTTCCTTTTTTTTGCCAGCTATTATTAGATATCAGAAATTTTCGATTTTTAGATTAGGTTTTTGAGCTTGGCGGACGCTTCTTGGTAGGTACTAATTTAAATTCGAAATAATAGGAAAAATCTTATTTTTCGGGAATCAAAAAAGTTATATTTCTATCACATTTTCTAACAGCTTCTCTTTGCATTTTGCTACACTATGCTGTGAAGATTCCGTTAACTTTTTTGTTTGGAAATTTCTATAAAACGCAAGCATATAAAGCATGAATGTGTAAGTGGTTTGTTTTAGGCGAAAAAAAGAAATTTGCTAGAAAAAATATAGACAGGCGATTGCTCTTTTCTCATAAAACTTTTTGCTTTTCATCCTTAAAAATACTACTACTAAGCTTACTTTTTTTTAGCTTCAGTTGGTTGCAAATCAATAATTAATTTTTTTTTTTTAAATTTCACTGTTGAATTTCTGTTATTTTGAAATTCACATCTAACGTCTATCGACAATTAAATAAGCCCAAAGAGAATTTCAGTTTTCAATTTAAAATTTTTCTTTTCGTCTTCTATACTTTTCTGAGCAATGTAGCTTTTTTAAAATTATATAAAAATCTTCGTCTACTTATTACATACAAATACTATAAACATTTCTACATCAAAGTGAAACATTTTCATATACATTTACCTCGAATATTATCTGTGCTAACAATACAATTACGTACTTCTACGATTACTACTACAATACCACCAATCAAACTACTACATACTTAATACAAACTGCTTATTTTCACTACTTTATTATGCAAACTTATAACTCATGTGTGTATGTGCATTTTACATTCATTTGTATTTGCTTTCTTTGAATTTACTGATGCTTGTTTCCTTTCTCTTTGTCGTATTATTTTTATTTCACCGCCTTGAAAAAATGTTTACAATAATGCGCTGTTTATGCGATTGTGTTTTTTTTTTTTTTTTTTTTTTTGTATGCGACAATGGTAGGGGAAATCTTCATAGATACTGGCAGCCCCGTGCTGTACAGCATGCACGATTCACACTCCAGTGTACCTACGTACTAAAACCCCTCCTGACTTTCTCTGTCCTGATTTGTCCCCTTGCGGCACCGCCAATTGAGGCATTCCTTCGCAAGGCAGGATTTTGTTTTTCAACTGCTCACCGTTGTTGAGTCCATTCGGACTCTTGCAGCTTGCTCATCGCGTCTCACTCGTTGCATCATTTTTATCAGAATGACATTCGCTACATTCCATGCTTCTTCAGATGTTAGCATGTACCGTATAAGACCACACGGCGACATTGGTTGTGCCATGTTTTGTTCTAGTTCATGCCTAGCGTACTCGAATCTCACACATTCCATAAGTATGTGTTCCGCGTTCTCAAATTTGTTGTTGCAAAATAAACAATATGGGTCCTCCACATGCTTGTATTTACACAGGTATTGGCGAAAGCATCCATGTCCGCTTAAGAATTGCGTGAGATGATAGCTCACAATGCCGTGCTTTCTCTCTATCCACGCTGCTACATTTGGTATTAGAGTATGAGTCCACCTCCCTTTTGTGCTGTCATCCCATCTGTGCTGCCACTCTCTTAGGTATTCGGTTATAACGGGTTCCCGGTCTCTCTCGCGCAAGTTTCGCATGCGATTGTGTGTGTGTGTGTGTGTGAGTGTGCGAAAGTGTGCTAGTGAATGTGTGTTAGAAAAGAGTTACATTGTATAAAATATATAAGGTTTTCTTATATTTTTGTTACTATTTTACCACTTTACTACTACTCGTACTTATTTTCACAAAAGGCCACCACAGAACATGACGTGCATTTATGTTAACAACATAGAATTTATGTTGTTGTTGTTTATGGTGTGCGAGAGTGTGTTTGTGTAAAGTAAATTCAAATAAATTTATATACCCCGTAAAGGTTCAAGTAGCTCGTATAGCATTTTATATTTGCAGCCCATATAAATCTATAATAAGGTAAAGTTGAGTGATTAATTGGAAAGGAACTCAGCTAAAAGGAATATATTGAAAAAGTGAACTACATTAGACGACTGGCCCTGAACGGGGAGGTAGGTAAAAAGTTGGTGAGACAATCTGTCTAAAAAAAGCCAGTTAAATTTTTCATGATACCTGCGCTGTTCTGTGATATGCGTGTGGGTGGTAGCCACACCGCAGAAAAACCTGTTAGCTAACGACTGCAAGCTAATGCTTGAAATCCTCAGAACTAACGAGGAAAGCTGAAATATTTCCATCAGCGAATACTTGAAAATAAAATGCAATCAACGATAAAATACTTTATTGAGGTGCTATGCTTCATGAGAATCCAAAGTACATAAGAACCAGAAGAAAACAAGGAATTTTTTTAGGATGTTGGAGGATGATGAGACGACATCTCATATTCTGTGTGAATGCCCAGCTTTGGCTCGGCAAAGAAGTGGTATTTTTAGCAAACCGCTGCTATCAACGAATGAAATCAAAAACTCTTCCACAAAAGATGTTTTAGTATTAATTAGGATAGGAGATCATTTTTGGTCCTAATTTTGGAGCTTCGGCACAAAATATCTTCTTAATAATAATAATGATTCCCTTCCACGAACAGATTTCGCAAGCAACTTGGTGTTATTCTCTCTCTCATCTGTTCCTTTTTTCATCATTCTCCCCTCCTTCCTTTCAGCCATTTCTCGTTTTTCACTTTTTCTCTTCCCTTTTTCGTCATTTACGTTTGATAGATTTATACATTTTCTCCTTTAATTTTTGGTCCTATTCTTTCCCTTTTCTTATTTTTCTTCTGCCCTTCCCAGCTTCTTGCTCTTTCTTTCTCCATATTTGTTCCTAAGTTTCCAATGCATACTTTCCCTCTCTTCCTATTCTTCTCCACTGCCTACTCTTCCCTTCTTCATATTTTTTGTTTTTCCATACCCTTCTTCACTGTTGCTCTTGCTTTTCTGCTCTTTCTATTTATCCTTTTTCCATTCTCGTCCGTTCGCATCTTACTCCTACGCACATTTTTCCCCTCTTCCCTTTTCCTTACTCTTAAACTTTTCCTGTTCTTTTCTCCACGCATTCTCTTTCTCATGCTTTTCCCATGTCTCTCCCTTTTCTCTTTTCCCCCATTTGATTTTCTTCTTCTCTATTGTTTCTTACGCTTTTAACGTCTTTCTGCTTTCCTTTTCTATTCCTTTCCTTTTGCTTCACCTCGTTTTTTTATTTTTCTTCTCTTTTTCCTTTCTCTACTACTTCTCTTACTTCACTCTTTTCTTCTTTCTACTCTTTTCCTACCGGTCCCCTCTTAGTACTCTCTCAAAATATTTGCATTTAACCTCACTTTGCTCTGGGCTCTCTTCTTATCCTCCTTCCTTTCCTCTTCCTTCCCTTTTTCCTCCTCTTTTCCTCTTTCCCATTCTCTTTTTCGTCTTTCCTCTACTTTCTCTTCTCCTTTTTCCACTTCTTCCCAATTTTTCGATTTTTCTCTTGCATGAAAAAATCATGGGAAACAAAAATATCACTGACACCATTTCCGCCTGCTCCCTTCCCATAAATCTACTCTCACCCCAAGGTGATAAATCCAGTCTTCGATTCTCTCAATCCATCCTTACTTCCATTGCATAAATCTAGTAGTACATCTAAGTTTGAATCACTTTCCCTTTAATAAGTAAGTCACATTATACTTTCACCGGTACTTTGATCTATTCACTGGGTCTCAGGCTCTACAATGCCCAACTCTCAATTACTTTTTTTTTACTACACACACTTTTATACATTAGTTGTGTTACATTTTTACAACCATAAAATGGCGGTCAAAAGTAAAACACTAAACACTTTTATGATTGTATTTGTGTGCGTGTGTGTCAAAAAAAAAAAAAAAAATGGGAAAAATTGTGCCCAAAGAGTTAGAACGTAAATTTTATTAGTGTTAGTAAAAATGCATAAAAAAAGTAAAGCGGTGTATGTGTGTGTGTGTGCACAGTAGTTTGGGTATTTATTTGTTTGTGCAAAAAAGTGATAAGAGTTGTTAATATTTACTGCTGGTTAGTGGTGGTGTTGTTAGTGTCGTTGTGCTGATTTGACTGATTTTATGTTTGCGGCATTTTTATGTGTAGTAAAATTCTTGATTTTATGCCTTTTTGAAAAGGAGCTTATTTAAAAAAACATGTAGTAGTAGAAGAAAAGGCTGAATTAAACGTCAACAAACGGAAGGAAAGCAATGAATTCGCATTTTTGATAAGATTGTATTGAAGATTTTTAATAAAAGGTAGCAAAAAAGAAAAAATATAATAATAATAATAATAAAAATCGCTTAGCTTTGAATAGAGAAGTAGGTACATTGAGAGAGATAAGATACTAAAAAATGGTAGACAAATATTGAAATGAAATATTTAGTGCATTGAATGAAATTCGCATATTTCAAAGAATTTTCTGTGAAATACTAAAAGTATTCAAGTTTTTAAATGCTTTCTTTAAATTTTTTAGTCTCGATTTATGGAAAAATGTTTGCCTTCTATTTGCTGCAAAGTTATTGTCTGGCGAAATTGAATTTTTTCATGACAGAATATTTTGGAAGAAAAAATATTATACTTCCTCTACTTCGATTTTAGAAGTCGTTAAATTCAAATATCAAATATTCGTAATAATGGCTCAAAATAAGAAAAGATGATGCCCATTTAAGTCACTAAATTCGAATTTTTAAAAGCTAATATAAACTGCGAGCACAGCGTCTTTAGAAATAGATATACTTAAATAAATTAAAATTTTCAAAGCATACTTTTAGCTGCAACTTTATTTCAACTTAAAAGTAAAATAATCTTTATATCGGCATATCTCCATTTGTTTTTATTACGATATACTATTTTTTAAATGTATTCATGCCCCTTTTAAAACATTTGTATATCTAAAAAACTTTCACACTTTATTTACAAATATTTAGTTACTTTCCTTTTTACAATTCGCCCCTAAGAGTATGCATTCCTATATATATATACTTAATGAAATTTCCATCGACAATCTAAAAAACAAAAAATCGACATCAAAGTATTTGATGTGTTGTAAAATGAAAAATCAACAAATTTAGAAAACATATTTGAACACACTCTCACACATACTCGTACACATTGACACGTTGAAGAAACATCACTACTACTGCTGTTGTTTCATTTTGTTTTTCTTCATCTACTATGTACTTTTACATACTTCAATCGCTTCAGCTCATACATATGTATGCAATACAATTGTTTTTGTTGCTTTGCTATTGTTGTTCAGCTTGTAAATGTAAATTGCAATTATTCCGCTTGATTTCCTGCATATGTTACCCACCCACCCATACAAACACTAGAAGGATATATGCATATATACTGAAATATATACACACATACACATGAACTACTTATTCACATACTCATACATATGTATACTTCTGCTTGCATGTGTTTATACAAAACACTTCAATTTAGCTTCTAATAACATTTCCTTTCATTTTCATCTCCTTTTTGTTATTCACTTCACAATTCAACTTCTTGTTATGCATTTTAATTTTACTTTGTTTTTCTGTTTCTTTCTTATTCGCATAATATTTTCTATTCCATTTTTTAACAAGACCAATTTTGTAATATTTAGTTCCATCTTTTTCAAAGTAGTTAAGTAAGTAACTAAATAGTTGTTGCTATTCAATTTTAGTTTCTTTTCAATTAAGAAATATTATTTCTACACAATTTCTTTTCATTTATTTTTAATTTTTCAATTTTCAACCCTCTCTCATCTTCTTCTTTCATACATATTAAGGTTATTGAGTTGTTGAAGCAAATAAAGCCTTAAGAAAAAAGTTTAATTGCAAACATCTTAAGTAAATTTACATATATGTACACATCACACATACATATGTATGTACGTATGTATAAATACACACATTTACAATTTACACTTTGGTATTTAAATGCAATATAATTTTACTATATTTATTATCTAAAGGACTCTTATTTGTTTGAATGTATTTACTTACATACATATAAATATACAAGGTGAAGTATAAAGCTGCATTACTGTAATAGTTCAATAACACAAGCCTGCAAGGTTTTAGATGCTTGAAAACCAGCAGTGGTTTCCTTTGGTTGTTTGTGCTCTGAACCCGAATTGGGATGAGTCTTACCTTGTACCGGTTTTGTTGAAATTTTTTACACTCGGTTTTTTTTTTTTGGCTCATAGAGTCCTTTTTGGGCCTCCTTAAAAATTTACGAAACTAACATCTTTTTGGTATATTTATTTCATTTCTTTAGAAGTTTATCTTCTTTTATGGCATACCTTGTATAACTGTCCACCCCTTGAGTGCCTGTATTTATTTTTCGAATTCGATTTATTTTTAGCCTAAGGCCAACAATTTTTAATAAAAACTTGTGCTCGTAATTTTTTTTCACAACACACATATCTGTTGAAATATTATTATCATTATTAATTTATTATTTGATTATATGTATGTGCGAGTATATGATTTTAAATTGTTCATTAAAATTTAATTAAAATCATTTCAGTCTGATTGATAGTTTACTATTGAAAGTAAACAATTTATCAACATCATTATCACATAAAAAAGGGAGATACTTACAAGCAATTCAAAAATATGTAGAATCTTTTGAAAACGTATTTTAGTTCTTTAATATTCCGCAATCCAATCCAGTTCCACTTTACCAACTCAACACTAACTTTACCTCATATAAAATCGTAATTTAATTCAATTATTATGCATTATAATTTCACGATTTTCAATTAACTTAATTCAAATGTAAATTATGTACTATTATTATTATTGTTATTATTAGCAAAGAATAACAATGGATATATGTAAACTAATGCCCTAAAGTATGCAATGGGAATTTTGTACATATCTACATACATATCTACGTAGGTTGTATGTGTAGCTTTTATGTTTTGTTGTTTGTGTAAATGTGATTCACATGGATTAGCTTTGCATATCTAGCAAATTAATTAACGTGAAAATTATGCATACATTTAAAGTATTAACGTTCCCTCTTTAATATATTAAGCTGAGCTAAATCAGAAATCGATTACTTCAAATACTTAAGTGAAATGTTTTGAAGAGAGATTGAACTCTTTTGTGTATAGAGCAATTGAAGAAATGCAATAGTAAAATTCAATAAATAATTGATAAAGGTAAATGAAACATTGAGTGTTAATTGAAACATCAAATTCACATTAAATTATAATTAAGGATATATATGTTTGTGTCGTTTTTTGAACTGTGATGAACTTTCAATTGTAAAGTTAATTAATGGGAATGCACTGGTAAAAAAGTTGTTCAGTTGGGAAGCAACAAGACGTAAACGAATTGGAAACTATGACCTTCTTCAAAGTTCAAAAGTTTTGAGCGGTAATTCAAAGAAGAGTGCACAATTTCTTCTGAACTTAAAGGCAATCTACGCGAATTTCTTAAATTTCCTGGAAAATTTACTTCGATACACGGCGGGCAGGAAACGACGATAGGTTGCATAAAAATGTCGACAAAAACTGAAAGTAGGGGTGTATTTGTTGACGATTACAGGTGAAAAATCCGTTTGGAATTAAATCCTAGCTACTCCTCTTTCAAAGATATCCATGTTTTACATACAGTAGGTGGATAAAGTAAGATGTCATAACGAAAAGAGAACTTTAACACCAAATATCTTCTCAAAAATAGATAGCTTTAAACTTATTTTTACATCGTTATAAAACTACATGAAATGTTGTTGAAATAGCAATAACATTATAAGGAGCCAAATTTAGTTCTAATTTTCTTTTAAAGTCATTACATACACATATCTCTTTCATCATTTTGAACATATTTTAACACCATTTTAGAAAATTTAATGGGACATTGTGATCTGAATTGACGAAACCTTTACCTATTCACGTTTTCTCTTCCGGTACTGTTACGTCTTTCGAAGGATAAAATACAATTTCAGCATTCAACTTGCTTTTCAGTGATACAACTTTGATTATACTACCAATGTACAAACATTCTGGAACTATTTTCCTTTCTAAGATCCCTGAGAAGTCAGTAATGGGTC
The DNA here is from genome assembly GCA_963691655.1 of Toxonevra muliebris. Classification (NCBI taxonomy): domain Eukaryota; kingdom Metazoa; phylum Arthropoda; class Insecta; order Diptera; family Pallopteridae; genus Toxonevra; species Toxonevra muliebris. The sequence continues at coordinate 85,693,368 of OY829328.1, read as the reverse complement.
CATAGAAAAGGAAAACTGTTAAAAAATCCTTCTATTTATTTCATGGACTCGATTTTCTACAAGATAGCTTTGTCATAAAATCTTTGAAGTTTTAATTCGTTTCACTGGAATTTATTATGCAACCAATCGTCGTTTCCTGCCCACCGTTAATAAGCTATTGTTTTAAAAGAATTGCTTGAAATTTCTGCCAAATTTGGTAGTTAATTATTTTTTGAATTATTAAAATAGTTTTGTTAAGAAATTTGAAACGAGGTTGGGGCTATAAAACAAACTTGAGCAATAATTTTTCAAGCGAAGCAGGCAAAGGAAAACTTAATGCTAAAAAGAGTGATTAGAAAAATTCTGGTATGAGAAATTAAAAATATTTTTAAAAATATATTCTTATTCATTAAAAGGTAAAATAAACATAAACAAAACACTCATACAAAAATATGTTTTCATACTTTTTAAATTAAGCTTAATAGTATGCTTTGTTTAACATTTTTCATTTCGAAGCATATCCTTAAGAGCTGAAATAAATATATATTCAAATACATTTAAAATGCTTTGAGAGTCTGGTATAAAAGTCATAAAATTATAAAGATTTGAGCTTTCAGAATTTTTAAACAAATATTAGGTGGCTGAAAGTATGCTGTAAAATGTTTTGCATGTATGAAAGACGTAAAATTACTATTGAAATATTTATTTGAAAAAAGTTTTGCTATATTAGACTTTCTCCTTTATTGAATGCACAAAGCTTTGGTTTTCACTATAAAATAAAAATAAAATATTGTTGCAGAAAAATCATTGAAAAATGTTTGATTTAACTTAAAAGGATGCAAGGGTTTTATAAATGTATAGGTCTAACTTCATTCGAGATTACATGTAAAAATATTTTCACCCAATTTTATAGTAATTTTTTTTTTGTTTTTTGACTTAGTGTTATTTCATTTAAATAAATAAAATGGGAAGCATGTTAGATATTTAAGTAGATGTCTGAAAAAGAAAGCATCCAAATTTATACTACATATCAGTTATAAATTTTTTGCATTTTCCTGTTTTTACCACCTAAATTATAACAATGACTTAGCATGAATCATTTGCTCTATTTTTTTGTGAATTCCAAAGTAGTAAATTACTTAAAATTATAAATTTTCACATTCATTGAATATTAAAGTTTAGCACCTGAAAGTATGCTATTTCATTTTTACTTTAACTTTAAAGTCAAAGTCATTGCCTTCATTCTATGTGTAGCAATTAAAACTAAAGCAATATTTTGTTAACTTAAATACTTTTCGGAAATCATCTGTTACTTTTCTAATTTTGTTGTTGGTTTTTTTTGTTTTTTTGTTTTTTTTTTTGTGGAGAAAAAGAAGGAGACCTTCTTAGCTTCTCAACTTTTTCATAGTAGTAAAATATTTTGCTCTTTCTGTGGCAGCAAAAACTTTTACGCTCACGTATGCTATACATACACACAAACTATGAAGGCTATAGAGGAAAGCTCTTTAATTATCTCACGTATGTGCAAAAACGCCAGCACACGCTCGCATACATGTATACACTCACACACACACACTTATATATACATATGCGTATTGTTTTTGATTTATGTCTTAAATATGTTTTGTGAATTTTATGGCACGAACACACATAAATTATTGTGGCACACAAAAATATTTTTTTTTATTTTTTTTTCCTTTTTGTTTATTTGTTTTCTAGGTAAAAAGTGTAAGATTTTTAATGTATATCTATAATACGTGAAATTTATGTTCGAAAGAGCAATATACACTTACATGCGTATGTACATATATGTGAACGTGTGTATTTGTGTAGATTTTGTAGTTAACCTTGAACTTTTATGCTGAATAAAGGTATTCATTCATCTTTATCAAAAATCTTCAATAAAAATTATTGTTTTTTAATTTGTTAAATTTAACTTACACTCACATTCAAATATTTTTACAACTACCAACTACACATACTTACATAAAAGCAGCAGTGTTGCTTTATATGTATTCATGCATATATGCACATATATAAGGACTATTATTTTTTTTTTTTTCGGTCATAAAAACTTTTGCCATCATCGAAAAAGTAGTGAAAATAACAGCCCAACTAACTTGAGAAAAGAAAATACTTAGCAGAAAAAAAAATAGAAAAGAAACAACTTTCACTTTTAATGAAACTTTGAGTATGCATTAATTTCGTGTCAAATAGGCACACATGCATAAACTTAAGCACTCACACACATTGACACATTAGCTCCCACACACACATACACACACACCTCTTCCAATAACATAACACACTAACAGAAACTTGAATAGAGTTTTTTTCTTTTTTACTACTTTAATTATATATTTGCAAATTCATTTATTTTGCTCTGATTTGAAATGGTTTCTCATTTCTTTCGTTTTACGTATTTATTTTTTTATGAGGTCTACCAAAATTTTGTAGTTAATTTATGCTGTAATTTTATACTACTTAACTGTAGTTAAAGCAACTATTAAGATTTTTTCTACAGTGATTTTGTTTTTTTTATTTTTTTTTTTTTTCGTTGTAATTATGTAGATGTGGCGTCATAAAAATGTTACTTCTTTGTATACTTTTTAGTAATTAATTAAAAAAAAAAAAACAAATTTTTGTTATCTTATTTTTTGAATTTTTTAATTAATTTTGGTTCTGATTTTGATTTTAGTTTTTCGATTTAATCTTTTCCTCATCTTTTGATGTTCCACTGGGCTGACTTTTGAATCTGGTAATGTCTTGATTTTTGAATTTCTTTAGTTGTTAAATTCTCGTATGTTTGATTTTTATCCTTTTCTTCTATTCGATTTTTTGATGTTCTGATTTCTTACTTTAGTGTTTTGCGATATTTTTATTTCTCGAACTTATATGATTTTTTTGATTTTTTGGGAATTAATTTACGATCCTTTCATTGTTTGATCTAATGGTTTTATGATCTCCCTATCATATATTTTCACGATCATTTGATTTTGTTATTAGCTAATGATTTTTAATTCTATGTTTCAATCTTATAATTAATTTCGTGGTTTTATTATTTCTCGATCTAAAATTATTGCAAGCTAATTTGTTAGTGTTAGATTGTTAAATTTTGAGGTCTTATGATTTCTTGATTTTATATTTTCGAGACCTCTTGACTTCATGATCTAATGTTTTTATACTCTTTCTTCAAATCTTATAATTCAGTTCATGGTTTCTCTTTTTTACTTTTTTATTTGAGATCCTCTCATTTCTAGATCTAATGCTTTTGTGCTTTTTGTAAATTCTTGATCTAATAATTTCGTGTGATTTCTCGATCTGATATTTTTGAGGATTAATTTCTTCATGCTGTCTCTTAATTTCTCGATGTTATAATTTGATGATTTTGTTATTTTCCTATCTTTTGTTTTTTTTTTTTTGTTTCTTTTTTCAATCTTATAATTTCTTAGTTTTATGCTTTCTCGATCTTACTTCTATTCTCGAGCTTCTCTCATTTCTGAAACTTAAGTCTTTGCGATCTTTTGATTTCTTGATTTAATAACTTTGTGGTTGTATGATTTCTCGATCTAATTTTGCGAATTAATTTGTTGTGTTTTTTCTTTAGTCTTCTTAATTTTATAATTTCGTGGTGTTATCAAATTTCTGTATTTTGTTCTCTTGGTTTTCTGATTTATGAATTAAATTTGTCTGTGCTCGTTTGATTTCTCAATCTCTTGACTTTTCATTCTTTTGATTGGGAAATTTTTGCGTTTTTCATTTAGGACCTCTGCTTTTGCTTTTTACAGTTTTGATTTTGTTCCATTCCGTAAGAATTTAACTACTTATTAACGATCTTATGAATCTTTTTTTTTAAATTCTCGGCTTTATGATCTTGAGCTATTTTGATTTCGTATTCTAATAATTTCTTAATATATTTCGATCTTATGTTTAGAAATAAATGTGAACTAAACCAATTCTAAATCTCTCTTTCCGAAAAAAACAAAGGCCAAAAAACATTTCTGGACTAACTGAAAATGAAACTTTCCAGACTTCAGATATTGGCAGCGAACTGCGTCATGAATGGTCTGGTTAGGTTGCGAATCATGAATTGACTACTGAATACGATTATGGAAATGAGTTTTTCAATACATTAAAAATAAATTATGCCCGTTTTTAGTTCTGTCTGAAGCAGTCGGTCAAACTGTACTTGAAACGTCCCCGGGCTTTTTGAAAACATTCAAAAAATTTTAATGTACGGAACTTAATACGAGTACGAGCAACTGATACTGATGCTATTATAACTTAAACATTTATATATAAACTTAACTAACTAAATCGTGCAGGTAGGTACTGGTTTCATATTTACTAGAAAAGGAAAAAAGAACAGAACAAAAACTTTGTTAAAACTTTTTCACATACAAATTTTGATATGTAAAAAATATTGCATAACGAAATACAAGGAAATTATCCAACTGTGAGAAAGGAGGTCAGACTGAGAGAACTATATGCACAGATTTGATGTACCTAACTTTAAGTTATAGTAAATAGTTAGCTGCACAGAAAGGAACAGAAATAAAAGTGAAAGAAATAAAAAAAAATTATAACAAAAAATGCCTTAGGATATGCAACAAAGTATCTACAAAATATGTACCTTATGTCCGTATATAAAAGGTAACTATGATGGGTAAAAAAGTTATGCTACAGGAGTGAGGAAGCGGTAAGGAAGTAAGGGATGGTGAATATGAAGGTAAAGCTGCAAAAATGATGTGCATAAAGTTTAAAGCAAAAGTTCCTAACTTTTGTTTGTTTTTTTTTTCTTTATTTTCTATTCTGGTATTTTATTATTTGCATAACGATGAGTTAGAGGATTTATAGGAACCTGTAAATAGGAAAATGAAGAAACTATAGATTACAGTTAGTTAGTTACAAACATAATTGTACATACTTATGAAAAATTTATTAAAGGTTAAGCGAAACAACATCATGGAAAAGAAATTTCTGAAAACAAATTTGGTTTCATTTAATATAGCACTAAAAATTTAAGTAATTTCCTTCACTCTTCACTCCTTATATCTGTTCCATTTCATAAATTATTAATTTCTTTGCTGGCATTTAAAGTTATATCGAAAAAGTGGCTCTCATTGTACCAAACACTCTTTCTGCTTGTCTTCTATGCTATGTGCTCTTTTTTATATTGTTTATGTATGAGTAACTATACGTTGTCAACTTGTGCTAATTTACAACTGCTACCCTAAAAAATGTGATATCACTTTTCTGCTGCTCTTTGCGAATTACTTAGACTCGACTCTATTTTGTTTTGTTGTGTAGTTAATTAAGCGTTAAAAAGGATATAAATATTAAATGTTGACAACACTGTTGCACTGATTTATAAATTAATAATGCAATTTTTTTTTTGTTGGTGTAATTTTTGCTGTTGTCATTACATTTTCTACAAATTTCTCTTTTTTTTTTTATTCTTGCTCGAGAAACAGGAGAAGGTTCTATTCAATGTTGAAAAATAAAATATTCACATACTTTTGGGTGCTTGTTTTAATGTAATTTTAGTTTGTGCGCAGCATTGTGCTTTTAAGCTTAATTCAAAGCATGAAATTACAAATTTACCAAGTCCTTAATCTTATATTTTTTCATATGAAAAGATTTGAATTTGTAGAGCGTAATTTCGAAATTAAATTATTTAGGAATATTTAAGTATTTAAAAGCTTTTTAGATTTGCAAGCTCTTAACAGAGATTGAGCTTTTTGTATAATTTATTTGTTATATTTGAACTAGATGTAAATGAAATTTGTAAATGTACACATTTAATAATCAGTGATGAGCAAAGGCAGAAAAAAGTGTAACGAGCTTTAAGCTTTTAGTGTATTTCAAGGTCAAGGAAGGTCAAAAGCTTTTTGCATGCATGCAATTGAATTAGTTTTAAATAAGAGATGCCGATTACAAGTTTGAAATTTTTCGCTTTTGAGCTTTGAAATCTCATAAGTAAGCTTAAAAGCTTTGAATAACAATTTTCCAACGTTTTTTTGTATTGAAGCTACATAATCTTGAATGTTTTTGTTATTATAGATATGTTTGTAAGTCTTTTTAAAAGGCTTTATAATTTTTAAAATTTTTCTGAATACAAAATTTGGGTTCAAAATTTGCATATTTCAAGCTTTCGCCACTTTCCTAAAAGCTTTCAGTTGTAAAGCTTTTTGCATGCATATTAAAGCCAAAGTTATGAAAGTGTGATAACTAATTTTGAAATTTGTGACAGGAAACATTGTGAAAAAAGTTTAAGTTCCTGAAAGCTTTTTTGAATTATAAACTTTTAAAAGATTCAGAATTTGCAATTTGTAAAAGTTTCGAACTTTTTCCAAAAGCTTTAAGTTTCTTCGGCACAAATCACATTATTGGTTTTAATATAACTTAAAAGCTCAATGATTTTCACCAGAGAAGATTTGAATCAGATAAAAGCTTTTCATATTTCAAAAGCAAAGAAAATTTGTCAAATTTTTTGAGAAGATTTCTTGTGTAAAATTTTGGTGAAAGCGCAAAACTTTCAAAAGTTTATACGAAATATAAATCACTTACTTCCCAAAGACTGCAACTTGAAAGCTTTTGAACAATTTAAAAGCTCTCACTTTTAATTTCATTTCTAAAGTATTTTAATGCAAATTTCCTGATTGCTTAATCTTAAGCTTCTTCAAAGCTTTCTATTACAAAATATATGTTCCGTGATTGAAAGTTTTATTTACACAAATTTGACAAGATCAAAAAGAAAAATGAAAACATGAAATGAATATACAACAATAAAATTTAAATGTCTCATCAAAACTTTTATAATTTGGAATATGTTTAGACTGGGTATCTATGCGTAAATTTAACACAGATTTACGCAAAGCCAAGTTTTGTGCACTCAAATATAAAACAGAATATAAAAATGTCTATAAATACATATGCACAAAGAGATAAAAGTTAGATATTTTCAAAGTTTTGGCAATTTCTGGCTATACACACACATACATAAACCAGAAAAAAAAGAAGTAAACGAAGAATTTATGCACAATTGTAAATGTCAAATTTTTCTTTTTAGCTTCTTTTCTGCTATATCAACTTCAGTTTCAGCTGCGTTGTACTTTAAAATATATTATGCAACAAAAACAATAGGAAAGAACGAAAGAAATGTAAATGTATAACAATTAGTTTAAAAAAAAGAAGAAGAGAGAATAAAAAAACAGAACTGGACATTCATTTTCATATTTTCTTAGGTTAAAATTTATGCGGGCGATAAAATGTCATAAAGTTTATGTTAAAATGTAGAGAAAATTGATAGCGTAAAATATACAAAAAAAAAAAATTACAAGTAAAAATAAATATATGTAAATTTTATAAATTTATATTAAGACTTGACTCATTCTCTATTTTATAGCACCCATGAACAAGAAATGTTCATGCAGCATGCTTTAATTTTTTCTTGGCAATAAGTTTATGAATATTTTTACTTTTTCTTACTCTTACTTAATTTTTTTTTTTACTTTTACTCTTTTGGCGACATTTTGATGTTGTAAATTGTCGTAAATCTAAGCTAAGATTTTTAAGAACTATTTTTTCCTAAAGTTTTGCTTCCTTTCATCTTCTAGCTAAATAAACTACCTACTCTTTTTTTTTTGTTTTTAGCTTTTTTTTTCTTTTTTTGCAATGTCTGCTTTTGCACTGGCGGCTTCTAGTAGTAGGAAGAAGCATGAGTTAAAATTGACTAAGTTTTGTTATTCCTCGTAATTTTTTTTTGTTTGGAGTTCAGAAAACTTAAAATGATGTTTGCACCTCAAGCTTGAAAACTAAAAAATAAGTAAAAGTAAATAGAAAGATATGTGCATACAAGAGCAAACGAGAGAGAAACTTGGAGGGTCAAAGAAAGAGGTAAGAGAGTATGTAATAAGAAAGAGAAAAGCTGAGCAGTCAGAAAATGCGTAAACTTAAACGATTCCGAGAAGACAAAGTTAATCGTTTTCGAAGAAGACAAAGTGAAGGTCTCGCGTGCACTAAAAGTTTTCTGGCAGTGCAGGCGAGCTTTCGGCAAGACTTGGGGTCTGAATCCAGCTCTGGTATACTGGGTATACATTGATCTTGTAAGATCTATTGTCACGTATGCCTCTGTAGTATGGTGGAGACGAACTTTGGTTAAGTCCACGGTATCCTCTCTGACCAGGCTTCAGAGAAGTGTGTGCCTGGGTATCACTGGTGCAATGTGTACTACATCTGGTGATGCCCTCAATGCCTTGCTTGACTTGCTTCCTTTGGATCTTCAAATCCGTAAAGAAGCTATGAGAGCGGCCTACAGACTCCGCTTAAATGGAGTCTGGCATGTCGAGGCGAATGTAGGGCACAGTATGATATACCACCAGTTGTCAGTACAGTGTCCACTGTTCTTGATGCTCGTGTACAATCATGTGTCTTGCATTCGCTTCGGAAGAAGATATGAAGTCAGGTTCCCGAAACGTGATCAATGGTTAAGTCCAAAGGTCGTACTCCGGGGTCTTCGTCATGTCTTCTATATCGACGGATCCAAAACTTCAATCGATACTGGATCCGGTTGGTACTTGGACGATGAGACCAAGTACTCTTTTTCCACTGGACAGATGGCATCAGTCTTCCTAACGGAGGTTTTCGCTATACTAGACGTGGTGAGCTGGATAATTGAGATGAGGTGGCATGGGAAGTGCATAGGTATCTGTAGTGATAGCCAAACTGCACTGAAGGCCCTTGCTAACCCTTTAGAATGTTTTCCGCTCTAGCTAACTAGTTTCAAGCGAATCCGATGAGCTTTGAGTTTAGAAAATCCGATATCAGATTCTTATTCAGCGTCCCCAGAAACCCCTGAGTAATGAGTTTCAAGCGAATCCTATCAATCCAGCCATATTGGATCCGCTATTTTGAATTTTAAAAATCTTACCACCTTGATCAAAGAATTCCCGGAATTTATTCAGAAAATTTAAATCACAAGTTTATTCATCTAAATCTATATTGACCCCTTCAAAGTAATCCCCATCGACTGCAACACACTTATACCAGCGCTTGATCCAATCCTCGAAACATTTTTTATATTCGGTTTTCGGTATGTCCATCAGTGCATCCTGCGATTTTTCCATTACTTCCTGTCGGCTGCTGAAACGCGTTTCCCGTAATGGTTTTTTAACTCGATTGAACAGAAAGAAGTCACAGGAAGCCAAATCAGGTGAATTCGGTGGCTGTTGGATGGTATTTGTTGCATTTTTCGTCAAAAAATTACGGATAATGATGGCACTGTGCGACGGTGCGTTATCATGGTGCAAAATCCACGAGTTTTCTGTCCACAATTCTGGTCTCTTTCTGCGAATTGCTTCACGCAAACGTCTCATAACGCCCAAATAATACTCCTTGTTTACTGTCTGGCCTTTTGGCAAAAATTCATGATGCACTACACCGTTGTAATCCATGAAAACCGTGAGCATTGCCTTCTTTTTTGACTGAAAACGACGTGGTTTTTTTGGTCTCGGCTCATTTGGTGAACGCCATTCACTTGCCTGATGTCTGGATTGCGTGTCGTACTTGCGCCTCGTCTCCAGTAATGATCCTTTTGATGAATGTGGGATTGGATTCAGCCTCGCAAATCATTTCTTTTGCGACGTTAACACGGTCTCTCTTTTTACGCAAAATTTAATACAAGTTCGTTGTTGCAAATTTAAGTCCATTTCTAAAACTGTAAAAAATCACCAACACACACAGAGATAGACGTACTCTTGGCTACGTAACTTTTGCAAATTTCAAGCTATGACACTAAGATTTAGAGGGAATATCCACAACAGTTGACCCAACTTAACAAAAAAAAAAAAAAACAGAACTCAAATCGGAACGATGGGAGCGCCACACGGTGGTTATTTCGGGAACGTTTTGATCAAGGTGGTTTGCCAGATTCGTAATTAGCAACCCTGAAAACCCCTGAATAACGATTTTGACGCTGTTTTCTCGATAACTTGTTTTTGGACGTTTGGTTTCCTTTTTAGTACACCAGCTGTATAACTTTCGTTTCACTTCGAATTTTTCACTAATATTTTGAGATAGTATTCTAATATTTTGAGATAGTATAACGAAATCCCAAAATCAAAACAAAAAAAATCTAAATTTTTCAAATTTTAAACTGGAATGCCCCCTTAATATAAATTCGGAAATTACAAATCTCTCAGTTCACTATAACAAATAATGAGAAAATACATTTCACCGATTCAAAATCGGAAAAAAATTCAAAAAAATACACATATTCAATGTTAACTGATTTTGAAGAAGCAGGGGGGGGGGGGGGAGGGTGGAAGAAAAAGTTGGCCCATTCTCTGTTTCATTTACCTTTTTTTAATTGTAAGAACTTTTGATATAAATTTGGAGAGGAGAAGTTGAAAAAATACTAAAAAGGTTATCTATTTTCTATTGCATAGGATCAACTGTGAGTTCCTTCAATATAAGTTTGAAGATTTTGTAATCTGAATTAACCGATTCTGGAGACACGAAAGTGAATACCTTGAAAAAGAAGAAATGTTACCTGTTGAGGAGAGAGAAAAATAAAACTTATCGTTGATTTAATTACAAATCGAGTTTCTTACTTTTCCCAACCTTTCCTTATAACCTCATTTCCTAACGATCTGAAGGTAGAACTCATCTTCTGTGTGTATGAATTTCTCTAGAGAACTTTTTTTTTTTTTTTGGAATTAATCCGAATTTCGTGAGATTTGCTTGCAATACCTCTGCCAAATTTTAGACTTTATAGTTTATAATCGAGCTCTTGAATTTTCTTAGTTGCATTAATGACTAAAAATTTTTAAGTTACGAATTTATATTGAAAGGTACAAACAATGAATCTAAAATGCCAGTGAATAATCTTAAACTAATTTAAAAACTTGAGTTTATTTTAACTTAATAAAAACAGTGCTTGCTAGTAAAAACAGAGAATGCCCGCATAATTAATTTACTTCAACTTATTAGATATGAATGACAACATATTTATATAAACAACAAAAGCTACTTTCACATATCAATACATAAATACATACATGCATATCCTACATAAGTATCTCCAATACATCAATCCAAATGACATCTTCTTTTATGTACTTGGGGTATATGTAAATGTCAAAGAGCTCATTAGTTTGATTCATTTTACTAATTGCCTTTTCATTGTGAATCAGTAATTATTTAGATCTAATCTATGTAGACGCATTCAAATCATTTTTTCGCTTATTTTGTTGTTGTTTCAAAAAAAAAAAAAAAAAAAAAAAAGAATTACAATTTAATTAAGTGTTTATTTCTTTGGTCTATTTCGTATATATATATTTATTAATAAGCAATCATCTCATTTACTTAATATATGAAGTCGTAATAATATTTGATATTTGATAATACTTTATGACATTTTCAATTAAACTAATGTATAAATCTCTCTTAAGTGATAGAACAGTGTATGTAAAAACATATCCATGTATGTAAATATGTATGTATGTATGTATATGATGACCTCAAAACATTTGCAATGTACTTATAATTCATTCTAAGTAATAACTATTAAATTAATTAGGGGTAGATATCAGAGTAGCAAGCATTTGGACGCAGTTGGATTGGATGTTGTCAAATACAATACAAAATAAATTACGAAGCTGTCATTTGATAGAAAATAGTGTAAAAAGAAAAACGTAAAGTGTGAAAAGAAATTTAAAAAACTAAACTGTAATTGTAATTAGATAAATGCATTAAGATCTAGATACCTGTTTTGAAATATGTTAAACTAAAGTAGGTTAGATTAAGCTGTATTAAGTTGTGCAGGATTGTGTTTGCTTTAAAGAAAATGAGTAAGAAAAGGAATGAAAATTGGAGGATGGTAAATAGTAAATGTTGACATGTTGAGTGAGGTTAACTGAGTATAAATTAAAGTTAAATAAAAACACTTGAAAGATTTATTGCAAAGTCCAACTTGTTTAATACTGACTAATGCGGTTTCAAAATATTTCCACCAACCTCCATCAATACTATTTTTGCACTCCTTGTTATGCAGATTTAGACTCCTACAAAATTTTCTCCCAAATCATCTTCCTGCTTTAAATATTATATTCGGAAAATATTTGTTTATAAATAATTGAACTTATTTAATTCATAGTTTTCTTTCTTACAATGCTTTTGGCAATTTCTTTCATTCTCTTCAATTCAACACTTGTTTAACTTCATTTTATATACCATACCTTAAGGTGTTTCCTGTGGCATATTGTTGTATTTCTTTTTCTCTTTCTTTTTTCCTTCCCTTTATTTTCAAATTCGAAATATTATTTGAGTCAATGAACTCGAACATAATCAAAATTTCATTTTAATGTTGTTTTTCTTTTGCACTGTCATGTGACAGACATTTTCTTTTATATTAAAAGCAAAAAAGGTGGAAATAATAAATAGTTACAATTAAAATGACAAATATTTCATTAACAAAAGTAAATTTATTTCAAGTGTAAATAGAAATATAAAATGGAAAATAATCAAAATAAATTTAATTAAAATTTACATAAAGAATATTTCGAATATTGTAAATATGTAAATAAAACAAAACAACAAACAATCCGATTAAGGTATGTACATTTATGTACATTTATCTGTAGTTTAAATATTCTACAAGGATTAAATTGAAATTAGAAATATTCTGCTGAAATTGAAAACAAAATAATTTTCTGCTTGAACAATTGAAAAACAATTGAAATGAATATCTAACTCACATTTATATAAGTATGTATTTTATTTATAATAATTATTTGTTAGTTGCATACATACATACATGCATACATAAATACCCATAAGATATGCGCATGAATTGTAGTTGTATATGCAAATTTAATTTCTATTTTAATTTCATTTATATATAACTTAATGGTATTTTAATTGAAATTATGTGTGTGAAATTATGTGTGTGAAATTCATTAAATAATCATTCAGTATAAATATTCTTTTATTCAGTTTAACTATATAATAATTGTGAGTGCATACTTTTAGGCCTCTGCCTTTTTTGTATGCTAATCTAATTGCAATGCACTTACACAATTCTTAGCAATTTGCGTGCATGTCAAGTGAAGAAAAGTGAGAAAAGTGTGTGTGTGTGTGAAAGTGACAATCGGTAACACTACAAAAAGTTACTACTACAAAAATTGTAAATATACAAATATTCAATAGCGCATAAAAGTATGCTACAATATGATAAATGTACTACCCAAAACACAAAATAAATAATAAAAGAAAATAAAAATGCACCCGAGTACTATATATATTTTTGAAAGCAATAAAATATTCTATTTCATATGTTGAGAGCGAGAATTGTAGCATTTTTTATATTTTTTTATGATTGCTGCATACAGATAGCAAAAAATCAGTATTCTGTTTTAATAGACAATCTTGAGCGGCCTTTAGATGCGGTACATTTACTTTGATAAAAAAAATTAACAAAAAGTTGTAAAAGAAATTGGACAGGAGTGTGTACCACAAGTGGTAAAAGGAATTGAAAAGGAAGTTGAATAGGAAGTGGAAGAAAAAAATAAAAAGAAAATGGCTGAAGTTGAACAAGAAGTAGAACAAGAAATTGTACGAGAAATTTAACCAAAAGATAAACCCAGAAGTGAAGAAAAAAGTAGTCAAAAAGGTGAAGCTATGTAAGGAGTTGAACAAGCAATTGAACAAAAAAAAAAAAATACCAAGAAAGTGAATAAATAATGAATTGAACAAAAAGTTTAGCAAAACTTGAACACTAAATTGAACAATAAGTTGAACAAGGAGTTGTGCAAGAAGTTCAATAGGAAGGCGAATAAAAAGTTCAACTATAAGTGGAACAAATAGTTAGTCAATAAGATAAACATGAAGTTGAATAATAAGTTGGTCCAAAATTGAACAGGAAGTTGGTCAAGAAATTGAACAAAAAGTTGAGCAATTAATCAAACAAGAAATTGAGCGAAAAGTTGAACAAAAAGTTGATTAAAAACTTGAACAAAAAGCTTAACGACAAGTTGAATACAAAGTTAAACGAAAAGTTGAACAAGAATCTGATTAAAAAAATTAAACAAAAAGTTGAACAAGAAATTAAATAAAAAGTTAAACAAGTTGAATATACATCTCCGCCCAAAAATATACTATCATAATTTACATTTTACTGTACTCATTTCTTTTTTTGATTTTGCAATATAAATATTCCGATAATTATCTCATTTCCTTTTTGTTGCATTTAACAAGTTTCCAGCCAGAATTAAAATGTGAACACGTGTTTAGTGTAGCGTATTAGAAAATATCAACATGCAGACAATTTTATCGCTAACATAAAATAGAATGAGTTGGTATTTTGAAAACGTGTTCAATTCACGATTTATTTGATTTTAAATTTGTCACCTTGTGTTATTACGTGCATAAAATGGCGCATATATGAATGCATATAGGTAAATGCCAAAGGATATGCTAAATATTTTTGCTATTGCTGATGTTGCCTGCTATTGATGTAGCTGTAAAATGTTGCCATGTGAACGGAAGAACGCAACTGCAATGTAATTCTATTTTCTTTGAGAGCTGCAACACAGTTACAACATCATATAGCATCAGCAACAGCAATTGGTACAATGAATGCACGTTACAATTGCATGGCATACTTTTAGGCACATACACCACAAACACATACATGTTTATGTATACGTAGATAGACACGTATGCATTTTTCGTAGAATTTGTTAAAAATTTCAAGTTGCAAAAAAAAAGCAGCAAAATTGTAAAGAGAGAATGTTGAAAATTATTTGAAATGAAATTGTATATTTTCAGGTTTATGTGAATTTGAACTTTTGCATAAAAGTAAAGCATAAATTTAGGCATTCGTTGCTGAAAATTGTCATTGTCATGCATTTGAGGCGTATTCTGTTCGTTTCTGTTTGTAGTAAATACTTTTGGAAAACGATGATGATTTATATTATGCTTATTTATTTTCCTTTAATCCTTAAATTATCATTGCATATAATGAGGCGGTTTTTGGTTAAGTATGCTAGTAAATAATCATTTTTGTGTGCATTGGGAAAATCAACAAGCTTGTATTATTTCTCTTGACAAACATTTTTATTTACTTTTATGTGGATACTTTCAGTGTCGATTTAATTTTTGTGTATACCTACATGTTTCATAATTAAATATTTATTTTATTCTGTATTTAAAAACATATACATGTAGTTATGCACGAGAAAATGTGTGTGTGTGTGTGTGTTGTGCATAATCATTAACTTTACAATGAAAAAATTTTAATTAGCATTAATCATCGTCATCAAACTGAAATGTACCGATATGAATACATATGTATTTGTGTGAATGTAAGATTCTCTCATTTCATGTTAATTGCGTATTTGCCGGTAAGTATGCAACAATTAATTAATCAGCAGCCACAGTAGCACAATAGCGTAAGCGACTGGACTTGTTCAGTGTAAAACAATTCACAAAAAAATGCTATGCCAGTACATGTCATAGCATATTGACGTTTACATAATTACATACATACACGCACACATTTATACACACACATGATCACAAAGCTGTACGCGATAAAAAATACATAAATAAATAATTTAATTTGACATAAATGTGTACACAAAAATAAATTAAATGTTGAAATGTTGATTCACATATGTATGTGAAGAAAGAAGCAAAGCGAAAAAAATGTGTAAAAATAAATAATAGCATTGAAAAAATCTGCTGCGCTTTTTTCTTTTATCGGCAACCATTTTGTTTTTTAATTTTTGATGATAAATGCAAGCAAGTTTTACAATGAAACCCTTAATTATGCGCATTTCGGTATCCTTCTGTTGTAACTTACCTGCATGCAATGCAGGTAAACGAACTTCATTGTTAATCCATGTACGTTCACTTGTATACATTCTCTTAATTAGCCGGCAAATAAGTGAGCTCTAACTATGGAAAATAAAAGCAGGTAATTCAAAAGGTTTCGGTTCTCACAGAATCAATAAGAACAAATAAATACAGTCAAGGGTTACTAGTACAATTAAGGTTAAGTTAAGTGGCTGTTCTTCAGGGCGCACTTAGGCTAGATACGGTCCATTGAGTCACAATTATGGTTAAAACGAGAATATTTTAGATGCGGAAAGAAGTATGGGACGTATAATAAAATCGCAATATTCCGTCTGATAGTTCTAAAATGTAATAATATTTATACCTAGACTCTTTAAATGTAAAATGCTTCAAATAATCTAATTGGCTGAAAAACTCCTACAGGTAATGATTGTTTTAAAACTGACAATGGCTTAAAGGTGGTAAGGTGTTAAGACAAGTATCGTATCTGTATTGTATCTGTATCGTATCTGTATCGTATCTGTATCGTATCTGTATCGTATCTGTATCGTATCTGTATCGTATCTGTATCGTATCTGTATCGTATCTGTATCGTATCTGTATCGTATCTGTATCGTATCTGTATCGTATCTGTATCGTATCTGTATCGTATCTGTATCGTATCTGTATCGTATCTGTATCGTATCTGTATCGTATCTGTATCGTATCTGTATCGTATCTGTATCGTATCGTATCTGTATCGTATCTGTATCGTATCTGTATCGTATCTGTATCGTATCTGTATCGTATCTGTATCGTATCTGTATCGTATCTGTATCGTATCTGTATCGTATCAATATCGTATCTGTATCGTATCTGTATCGTATCTGTATCGTATCTGTATCGTATCTGTATCGTATCTGTATCGTATCTGTATCGTATCTGTATCGTATCAATATCGTATCTGTATCGTATCAATATCGTATCGTATCGTATCGTATCTGTATCGTATCTGTATCGTATCTGTATCGTATCTGTATCGTATCTGTATCGTATCTGTATCGTATCTGTATCGTATCTGTATCGTATCTGTATCGTATTTGTGTCATATTTATATCCTATCCGGCTATTTACTTTGAATCAAACCAAAACTGATGCTCTTTTCGATTATTTTTAAGTTTTATTCTTAATTTCTTTCGGCACTTTTTCACACTTTACCATTTAAGTAAAAAATCTGAAGAATTTTGAATTATGCATTTCAAAATAATTCAGACTTACACCGTTTTTTATTTTCTATAACCTTCTACGAAATAAAGTTACACTACATTACATTACGTGATCTTACCGAAGGTATCCTGAATCAAAAATCGAAAAGCGGTCTGAATTTGAGCATGTTATCCAATTATATCAGATATATTCAATGTTATTAGCAAAACGTTTGATTCTCTCTCCAGGCACTTAAAAGTGCTTGAAATTTGTCTGCCTGAATTCGATTGATTGAGCTCTTTAATTTATTATGACTAGATACGAAGAAGTTGATTTAAACTACCAAAAGAAGTTGCTATATATTTTATTGTTTATTTTTTAATAGACAAAAAATTTCAGCATAAATAACTAAAAAAAATTCACTTTTTCTGCTATTTCTTCTATGATTCTTTTTTCATTTTCTTTATTTCTTCCTTTTTTTTTTTTGTTGTTGTTTTGTTTCGTTTCTCTTCCAACAAATATGCGCTGTCATAATGAAGATAATGACCCTGTAATGATGGCTTGTTATAGGGCAATGAACGTTGTTGCTGCTGCTACTTCAACACAAAATTCTATAGAGATACAAATAAATATAAACAAACAAAAAAAAAAACTCAAAAGCGAAAACGAACGGATACAAAAACAACAAAGTATGAAAAATTGCAAAACAAAATAAAGAAAAATAGAAAACAGCAAAAAAAGGAAAAGCAGTTAAAAAGAAACGTAAAGTTTTTGCAAATAGGGAAGGAAGTAAGGCCAAGCAAAGTAAACTAAATAGAGAAAAAATTTTAACCGAAAAAGAAAGAAAAACATTTTTAGCGTAGATACTACAAAAATATCTTCACTGCTTGCGTTACTTTTTAAATGTTTTTTTTTTTTGTTTTTCCTTTTTTGTTGGCAAAGTAATTAAGGATACAACAAAGGTCCTTTTAATGATTACAGCAACAAAAACAAGACAAAAAGGAGCGCCGTCACCATCACCTCACCATCGCGGTGAGGAGTGAAGAAAAGCAAAAACAGCAATATAATATTGTGGTGAAACTAAATTACTCAAGGTTGTACAATAAGATAAAAGGACTTGTAGTTTTTTCTTTCTCTTTTTCGGTTTTTTGTTTCTGCAATTAAGCAAAAAATTGTTTTTTTTTTGCTACCTACTCCATAAATTTTTTTTTTAACTATATTTCTATTTTGGTTGCAACTACAAAAATCCACACTAAATCAATGAAGGGTTTAAATAAAAATATATTACCTACAAATTTTTAATTTTTTAAAATGAAAATTTTTGAATTCAAATAGCAAAAAAAAAAAAGAATCAGCTAAACTTGTGGTTCAGCAAAACCGACCCTCAATACAAAATATGTGCACACGCGTTTCATTTGACCACAACAATATAAATCTTGCACATATGTCGTATGTTCTCAAAGTTGGTTGATGTTGTTGTATTACCGCCTGTTGGGTACAAATGTCAAGGATACTCTATTACATAGTTACGTATACTAGTGTACACCCTGGCGTATGTGTAACATAACGTAAAATATATGCATACATACATGCAAATGAGAGTGAGAAAGTTACTTAATGTGTCTGTGTGTGAGACTTTGTGAGAGCAAAAGTTTCTCTTTGCATGTTAAACGCGCATAAATATTTATTAAATTTAGATTTTGTCTAATTCCTTTTTGTTGTTTGTTTTGTTTTTGGGTTGCGCACAGCTGTTGGCAACATGCTTTTGTTGCTTGTTTGCTGATGTCCCTTCAAAGGCACGGACACAGATATACCTTTATTTATTCTTCATGTTGCCACTTTGCCCTTGAGTGAGTGATATGAGTTGGTTATATGGTGTGCGTGTGTGTGTGTGTGTGTGGTCCATATTAGCTGAGATTTTAACTAATTTCATAAATATTTAATAAATTACAATTCGACATGTTAATGAACTTCACACTGTTGCAATGTGATGTGAGGGTGGTGGAGAATGAAAGAGTGTGGCTGCATATAAATGAATTGAAGCAAAAGTGCGGCAGGTATTTTCTTCATTACATTTCATAATTTCAAGGGCTGCATATACTTAAAGTACTTGATATATAAAGAGGTTTCATGTCGCTATGAAGAATGATGTTGAGAAATCCAATTATTTTCAATCGCATTAGAGTGTTGTAACGTTGTTCAAGATAATCTATATAGTTCATAGTACCTCTGCAATATGATTATGCAATATGGAACGATTTGGGCGGGGTATGTGCCGCCGTAGCCTAGTGGTTAGTGTGTTGGACTGCTACGCAAAGGTGCCCGGATTTATATCTCGGCACGATCAAAAAAAAAAAAAAATAGAAAGTAAAAATTTTTCTACACGACACTACCTCTTGGCTGGCAATGGACCTTCAAGAGTAAAAAAATGCCTATGAATAGATTTTCACTTCGCCGTTCGGCTTCGGCATAAAACTGTAGGTCCCTTCTATTCGTGTATAAATATAACTCACTTGACATGAATCGATGCGAAAAGCTTGGCCTTGGCTCTCCAAGGGCTGTTGTGCCATAATAGTAGTTGTAGTAGTAGTATGTGCATGATGCGGGAGGAATTTGACCACAATATTTGAAAGAGTAAGGGTAGGATTATGATAGCATGAAGCCAGGATATAAAAAAGTTGGAAATAAGAAGGATATGGGCAAGAGACGGAAAGTAAACGGTTATGAAAAAGACATGTTGAAGGCAGGAAATTGTAAAGATACGGCAGAATATGAACTGAATACGAAAAAGATACGTGTGGGATATTGGAAGATTAAGGACAGGATAAAGGCCGAATAAGGGTAGTATATGAGATTAATGCGGGATTAATGCAAGATAAACACGAGCAGGGAATGTGAGGGGGGGGGGGGGGGTAAGAGACGAACAGGATATTTGCAGGAATTGAACAGGATATGAAAATGAAACGGGCTGGATACCGTTAGGATGCCAGCAAGATGTAGGAAGGATACAGGTATGTTAAGAGAAGGAAACGGACAGGATATAAGAAGAATATCGGCAGTATGAAAGTAGAATACAGAAAGAGTATGCGCAAAAACGGTCATAGTAAATATGTAAAGGATACGGGCAGTGTACAAGCAGGATTTGGACGTGATACCTTCAGGATACATTACGATATGAGGAGAAGTACGATTTTGAAGCTGAAAGCCGTTTTGAATTACTGATAATTCATTTGTAAAATCCTTTTTCTCAAACTCAGCCTGATTTAATTTTGTGCAAGTATGTGATACTTGCTCGATGAGATAAATGAAAACTGCGCGAGTTGAATGTAATTGTTCAGGAACAATTTTCAATTATAATTTATTAATTGTGAATAAATTCAGTACAAGAACAAATGTTAAATGGTAGAAATAATTTTATATATGAAAGAAAATTCAAGTAAAAAATGAAGAGAGAATGCGACTTAACGCTTGTAAGATTTCAAAAAGAATAAAAATATCAAATTCGTATATACTTATCGGTACCTATAATTACATAAATTCAAAAAAAAGTAGTAATACTATACATTTTTACATATTTGGGCTCTGGAGTTGCCACAATTCAAAAATTTATAAAGGAAAAAAATGAAGTACGCCGCACATTAGACGCATCACAAAACTATTAAATCCATGTCTTCAACAAATTTGAACTAATTGAAGTCTTTAAGAGATTTTGAAAATTATTTAATAAAAAGCTTCTACTTAGAGGTAAAGTTTCAATTTAATGTAAGTCTTCAATCAAATCAAGTTCGTGATTACTGTGACTTCAATCACCATATGAAATCATAGATATGATTGTCTTTTATTTTTATTGGAGCACAAAATGGTTGGTGACTTTATTTTTGAAAATAATAAGACTTTAATAATTTGCAGTGAATTCAATGATTTCATCTGGAAAAGATTGCATTCTTTTACAGCTTTGCTACTAAAAACAACTTTGTTTACAATACTTTAATAAAAACTTAAATTGCAGAAGAGTTCATTTAAATTTAAAGTCATAACTTAGACTCCAGTTACAATATAAAATCATTTTTTTTTGCATTGAATTCACAATTAAATGCTCATATAGAATAAACAGTAATTTTCTTTCAAAAGATTGGTAACTTAATTTTGGGAGAACATAATTTTCAAATGATTTCAAAGACTACAACGAGAAAACTTTATTCCCTTGTAATGATTTCAAAAAATCTTGACTGCAAGACTTCAATCAAATTTCAAGTTATAATAATTATGACTTCAATCACAATGTGAAATCTTGAATGTGATTGCCATTTACTTTGATTAAAGTCCCAATAAACTGCCTCAAAAGAATAGGCAGTCATGAGATTGGTGACTTTCTGTTTTCTGTTTTGGAAATCATAAATCTCAAATGACTTCAAAAACTGAAATCAGAAATTCTAAGTCCTTTGCAGTGATGTCAATGAATGCAGCGCGAAATGACTGCAATATTTTACAGTCTTTTTATAAAAGATGTATGCCCATTTTTTTTAGTTCTCTATTTTGCTTGATTTTCTATTTGGTTGTAAATTTTTCAATGTAATCTACGTCTTCTTTAGGCGAAATAAACCACGAAATAAACCACTCTGACGTAGGGTATAAAAACTTGGGAAATTTAAATGGAAATGGAGAATATTACAAGAAATATGAAGTGATTTCCGTTGCTGTTTTTTTTTTCTATCCCAATAATATGAATAGAGATTTACTTTAGAGTATATAAATATGTATACACATAATAATACTTAAGTGCGAATATAAAATATATTTATTTTAATATGAAAAATACTTACTACGCTTTTGCTTTTTATTAATATGCCACTTTTGACATTAATTTTCAGTTTTTCTCGTTTTTTTTTGCTTACATTATTTATGTGTGAGCACAAGCAATTTTTTGTTATTCTTATTTTTTGTTGTGTCTTTATTAAGAAAGTTTCTTCAAAATTGAGTACATATTTTTCTTTTGCTGTTGAACATTCCCTTAGGTCTTAAGGCAAAAAAAAAAAAAAAGAAATTGAAACGAATCCCTTTTCTCTATATAAATCATCATTTTACATCATTTCCCATTACCAAAATGAAAATTTCTCACTGTCCTGACCCTTTTCGGTTGCTTTTTACAATGAAGTTTAGACTTGCTCCCATTTCCCGTTTACGGAATTTTTTCTTATGGTGAAATCAAATTAAAATTTAATTAGTATAATTTTCTTTACAAAATTAAGAAAAAATATTCCCTCAAGTTTTGTTATATAAATTACAGTTTTTTCTTAGCTGCTAAAGTCTTAAGGCAAAAATTTCTGTTATAAATAGTTGTAAAGTAGTAGATTCGGTAGTAGTTAGTTGAGTTGCGCAAATTAGCTTATAAACCTTTTTGTTTGCTTTTGACTCAATCAAAAAGCATTATTATTTTTTTTTTTTTTTTTTTTTTTGAAGTAGCAACTTCATAACGCTCACAGAAATCTACTCCCTTGAGTATCTATCTACTACTTTGCGTTTTTTGACGTATACTTTTATCTCATTGTTTTTCGTTTTTGTTTTCTTGTATTCTTCAGTTTAAAAGTGTGTGAAAGAGATGCTACTAGAGGCTTTCTAAAATTTTCAATTTGTACAAATTAAAAGCAGCCGGAATTTTTCTTTTTCTTCTTCTTGCTGTGTTGACCTCATTTTTGTTCAACTTATAGTAAGAATTTTTAATGAATTTCATTAATTTATTTATAAGTATTAAGATTGGTGTGGGTATGTTAGACAGCGGTGATCTGCAGGGAATTATTAAATTTGTATAAATAAGTTTTAGTTTTACTGGGAAGTTCGAATACATTAGCAAATTCAAACTCCGAAATAGAAGTTGATTGGTTGTGCTTTTTTTTTTGTTTGTTTTAAATTTCCTTAGAGCTTTAGCTCTTTAATAGTGCTTTTAATGAGTAAAGACAATAATGCTTATTTATTTAATAAATATAATGACTTTTCTATTTGGTTACTTTCTTGAGTAGGCTGAAAAAGCAACTAAATTTAGATAGTAGAAAAACTTGACCCAATTCACAGTGGTTAAAAGTGTTATAAGAGTTTATATAAATATTTTGAAACAGTTTTGAAAATCGCTCAAACTTACCATATTTGTTGAAAATGTGAGCAACTTTTTTATTAATCTAGAAAATTTGATTGAAAAACTGATGAAAAAGTGTGGTCTGAATTGGAACAACCTTTTCGTTCTTTTAAAAAGTCTTTCCATTTAAAAGCAATGATTAAAATGATTAATGATTTCGAAAGAAGAAGGGCGAGTTCCCCTCAAAATTCCGTCCCTGCCCTCCCCTTAGACTCGATAGTAATATTTATAATAAAACTATGGTTATTATTTTAATATTTTTTCATTTAAAATGCAATGAACTCATTGTCTATGGTGAAGGTTACTCATACGACACGTATGTCGTTAGTACAAACAACTCAAATCAATTTATTTTCAATATATAGAAAACACTGATGAGAAAACTTTTAGTAATCTTTTTAAACTTGTAAAATTTTAGAAAGCAGTTTTATTTTTCTTTTCAACCATATCACATATCAGACAAATGTAAACTTGTTTTTTTTTTATTTTGAAAAATTATTTTTAAATAATTTTTTTAGATTCACTTCAAGCTTTGTTTGAAATATTTCCATTGCAATTGAAATGCTCAACAAATTTTGTTTTAAAAAATGTTATTAAATATTATTGCAACTCTGAATTATATATTTTGGAATAATAGCAGCTGAAATTGTGCCTATGAGATATTCAATGTAACGTATACGAAATGTTGACATAAACACAATTTAAATTAATTTCATTTAAATATTTTTTGTGCGTAATAGTTTCGTTTAAACACAAATCCATACTTTCACGTAAATAAATAAAATATGACAACAACAACTTTTCGTTAACGTATTTAATTTGTATTAAAAAAATAATAAAAGCATTGCAATTCAGTCGTATGTCTGCATATTCATCTCATACTTATTTTAAAATAGATATATATTTTTAAAAATTTTGTTTGTGTAAGAGTAAGTATTTATGTACAATTATTTATTAACTACCTGTAGAGTTACGTATTTAAAAGAAAATTAAGACCTGCCTGTCAATTGTCAAATGATTTTATGCACTTATACTTAATCCATGTTATGTGTGCTTATGTGAAAATGACAACAGTACCGCAATTAAGACAATTATTAATATTTTATCCAAGTATATATGCAATATACATAAATTTGTTTATATTTTAGTTTTGTTAATTAAAAATATTATTTCTTCTGGTTTAAATAAAATTTGTCTCGGTTGGTTGGTTGGTTAAGGTGGCTGACTCACAGCTGACCTACCGCCTTTTTGAAACCACTTTTTCACCGAACTAGGATTAAAGCTGGACTCTTACAAAACCCACCCCGTGGAGTTTAGTTAATCTAGCAGATTCTTTGGACTGACTCTCGAGCAATTGGACAGGTTGTCGATGAAACACTTTCTCAAAAACCTATATATTGTTTTTTCCAAAGAGGATGAAAGCTTTTGGTGTCAGACTCATTGAAAATTACCCAACTATGATCCAAAAATTGTCTCACTATTGTAAGATTTTTATATTTCTCAGATGCATGCATAAATCATTTGTTTTATTTAATTATTGTTTTGTTCTAAGTAGAAATGTTTATATATAATGCATTCTAGTTAAGGCAAGTCGACGTTTTTTCTATTAAGCGCTAAAACCTTATCTTTAATAAGTTTATATACACAAAATAAATGCAAATGAAAACATATATGCATTTATATTCATACATGAATATTCGCATATGTATGTACATATATAACGTTAAACAATATGACATTAATGTATTTTGTCGCTAATTTAGCATAAAATATTTCACTCTGTCAAGCTACTTAAATTAAATAGAAATTATGTGCAAGGGAAAAGTTAAGACAAGTAGTTGCAAAAACACATGGTTATATATAAAGCAGCTGCAGCTTCAGCTTCAACAGTAATGGCAACTACATCAACACCAGCAACAACAGCAATATATAAGACGACAGACATAAAGGATATATGCATGTCACATACACATGCACTTAATCATAATGAACATGAATATTATTTTGTAATTTATTACAAATGCATTTACTTGCAGGCGTTTAATTTATCATAGATTAATTTTAGGTTCGTGGAGGTAGTTGATGGTGTTGGCACTAATAGTAGTTAGTAGACATATATTTGTATGAAAATCGTTTAGTCGTTTTACTTATGTGTGTTTGAATGTCTTTAGTGTAGAAGTGTTAGATTTCTGTTATACTTGTCAAAGTTTTTGTCATCTATATGCATTTATATATATGTGTGTAAATATGAAGTTATAATATTCCATAATTAACACTCTAAAGTGAAATAATTCAACATGTCGTATGAGCAACTTTTTTTTGTCTTAAATTTGCCAAATAATTTGTTTTAAATAGAAAAAAATTGTCGCAATTTCTTTCATAATGTCTCTTTGAGAATTATTTGCTTTGAATGAAAAATTGTTAGTTTTTTTTGTTTACATCAGCAATTTATTCTCAAAAATGCGGTTTGCTAGCACAACTTATAACAACCCGTTGCGAAAAAGAGTGTGTGGAGGAGTTCCTCTGCCTGTTTGTAACTGTAGCTTCTGTGGGCCAAGTACAATATTAAAGAAAGCCTCACTCCTTGTTTAAAATTTATGCATAAAAAATTCCATAATCTGGTGAATTCATTTAGCTTTTGAAGCATTTGTGAACTGTTTGACTGTTTTGAGTAAATTATATGTGAACCAGAAAGTAAGCGAACTTTCTATTCTGATCTGTTGCCTAGTTTTGTAATTGTCTTTTAATTTTTCGACGAAAGTTTTAGTTTATTTCGTCAAATCCTAGCCGAAGAGGTTATATATTTACGAATAAAGAGAAAGTCCTGTACTCTCGCTTAAGTCCATGCAGTTACTTAATTTTACTGCATGCTCACTAAGTGTTAAACGAGTTCTTTTTGTTTTTTCTAAATATATTTGATGCCAGCGTTTTTTTTATGAGAAACTTCGTTAACTTTGTCATCAAATTGGCTATCCTTATTGATAACGCTGATCTGAACGTAGTCTGTAGACATAAGCTTAACACATTTGCTCAAAGTTCTCCAAGACAGACAATCAACTAAGCTTTTCTACCCAAAGCCTTTGTTAATCGGCAATTGATCAATATTCAATTAAACAGTTTATCCTTCCATCCTTAACCTTTTCATTGATGAAGCCACTTTTTTGTTGAGAGTTTTTCTCTGCTGGATTTTTTGTGAATGCTGTGGATTTGCATAAAGTTGCAGCTCGTCGAACTATCTTAGGATTAAAATGAAATTAAAAAATTGTTCATTTATGTTTTCCGTTTTTATTGTTGCTAAATAATTATTATTCTAATTGTTTCTTTTTATTTCAATCGACTCATTTGAAATTTAAATGCAAAAATTTTGAATTTGCAAACGTTTTAAATGAAGTGTTCAGGCTTTATGCTATTTTATTTAAACAAATATTATAAATGCTCAGTAAAGTCATATAAAATAAGCTTAGGGCCTTAAACAAATTGCTTTTGTTTAGCCAACTTATATATTCAGAGATTTAAATTATGCTTTTCTGTTAAATGAAATATGCTTTTTTTTTTTGAAATTTTACAATTTTCACAAATATTTATTAATATAATTTAAGATTTTTATTGAATATTTTTGCTAAAGCATGAAAGAGGAAAAATTTCACAGATTCAAATATTTAATATATAACATTAATAAGTAAAATATTCTAAAGTGAAAAAAATATGAAATGGAAATTAAATTCATTGAGGGGGAAAAATATTTCAACATAATTGGGAATTAAAAATCACTCATACGCCACGAAGCCAAGTCTATACTGGTATTGTCTGAGTTTCTTTTTCGTTGCAATAATATTTATTTTTAAAACAGATATGCGTACAAAGTTTTTTTTTTTTTAATGAAAATTAACGATTTATTTAATTTATATAAAGAAAATTAATTAATAATAAAGAAAAACAAAAGAAATGAAAAAAATGAATGAAAAAGAAAAATATTTCTTAGTTTCATTCGTTCGCTTTTTTTGTTTAAAAAGATTATAACATTTTCTGGGTTTAATCCCTTTTGGCATAAAGAACAAAAGAATTCATCTTTGTCAACGCATTAGAACGAAAACACAGACACTTATACACATGCATAGACATTAAATAATGCCTACATTCGTTGGAACAGCGGTGTCTATAGATATGCGGAGAATACTCCCACTTACATATTCTATATATGTATCTCTGTATGTGTGCTTTTACTTACTTTTGCATGTCGTCTTATGTGGAACTCAACTTCATGTCACTCATTATCAAAACACAAAGAACAGTCGTGCGTTTTGCTTCCTTTTTTTTTATGGCATCATTACCTAAAAATTATTCGCTCATATATACATACATATGTATATATATGTGTGTGTCTTCCACGTATTGTGTGGGTGTGTGTTATAAATTCATACTGTTGAGTTTTCAAGTATGCCATACCATTGTGTCATGTTGGAGAGTCATACTAACATAGTGAACTTTGGAGTTCAACTTCATAACTAGGCTAAAGAGGAAGAGTGTGGAATAACTGATTAAAATTGTAAAAGAAGGAGGCGGGTGGAGGGGGAAGGATGAACTACAAAGAAAGAAATAAAAGAAAACTTGTATGGGGATTTTAAGCTTTGCTCATTATTCATGGAAAATCGAATTTAAATATTTTAATGTTTGTCTATTTGAAAAATAATTATTTATTACTTAGTAGGCGTGATAAAAATAAAACTATTGCCTCAAACATTTTTTTGGTTTTGTTTTTTTTTTTACATTTTGGGGAAACCAATTGAAATTTTGTAGTTGTAAATATATCTTATTGATAGAACTAGATAGTATTTATAAAATTACATTTACAGCAACGCTTCCAAAATTTGCTCACTATGCAATCGAACCGAAATTAAAAATATTGCACAATTTCTAGGAATATGCCCTGTCTTAAAAGACTATAGATTGTTATATTTTGGAAAACCAGAGTTAAGAGAAGAAGTTGTGATAGGTATACTAAACTTAAAAAGCCAAAAGAGTGAGAACTTAACTATGTATATTGAACAAATTACTACAACTATATCTTATTGAAGTGAGGACTTCGTAAAGATCAATAATCGTAAGTTTAGAAATTCTAAATCTGATGTACATTCTGACGTAGGTGGTGAGTTTGTCGTACGAGAAACAGAACTTTTTAGTATGTCTAATGAATTGAACAGTGGAAAGGAAAACTAATATAAAGAAAAAGCCTGAATTGGGATAGCATATTCCAAATACGGACTCTTCTTATTTTCTTATTATTCTTCTTATTTTCTCCCAAGGCTAAGCAACGGGTAAAGTGTCTGCAGAAAAAAAAATAAGGTGAACTTTTCTCTGGCAATTAGTTTGCAATTACGAATATTACCAACTGGTGTGTGGAAATAATGAGGAAAAAATGAAATAAACGCAATTTTAATTTAGTAAAATAATTCCTAGCTCAGATGTTAATATTGTTGTGTTATTATAAAACCATCAAATAAATTAGAATAAGATACAAATTTAATAGTTTTAGTGCAACTCACATTCTGAAGTTACAATTTTCATATTTGGCGCTACACTACACAAATTACCTCAATATTTAATATTTTTTTTATTGCATGTGTTTCGTCACTTACCAAACTTCAAGTGATTTCAAGTGAAATTTACACGAACATTAACTACATAAAAACAAAAACAAAAAAACCAAAAAATAATAACAAAAAATTTCTTTTCGACACAAATCATTGAAATTGTTCATTTTAGTGTATTATTTTTTTATTGCTAATATTAAATTTTGTTTCATATTCAAAAATCCGCCCGTTTTTATTTCGCGCTTCAAATTCACCACCGTCATACATACATCAAAGGAAACGGAAACACAGACATATATGTATGCATGCATACGTTTATATTGCGTTATTGCATGAGTGTATTGCATACACGCACATATGAAATACATATACAAACATACACACAAACACGTTATGCACATACTCGTACATACAATTTGAATTTCAATTGGCGTGGAATTCTTTTGTGATGTGAGAATATTTCATATGTATATTTATTTGTATATGACTATGTGCATATGAATGTATGTTTGTTTGCATATGTATATATTTGAGTGTTATGCATAAATGCAATTCGACACTTGACACGTTTTTGTTATGTTGAAAATTATTTGCATATTTCACGAAATGTTAAAGGAAATTCCATAAATTATAGAAACAAATATTTATATTCGGAATATTGAATGTGACTTTTAAAGCATTTTGTGTATATGTATATATGTGTGTGGTAGAATTTTTTTTGTTTGTTATGTTGAAAATTTAGTCATTTATTTAATTATTTTTTTAAAAATTGCAATATAAAATCAATTTTAATATTGTTTGAAAAGATTGATTTATCGCATTGCCTCTGCCTTTCCTTTTGAATTTTTATCTACTTCTGATTTTTTGAGTATCTATTGCATGCCATTTATAATTTCTAACCGCCCTTTATTGCTTCTGATTGGCTGGTGTTGTCTTTTATTGAAGTTCCATCTGACTTCTTCTTGTTACCTTTGACTGCATTCGGACTTCATCTGATTGCTTCCTGAAGCTTCTTACTACCTCTGGCTGTTCCTTACTGACGTTTTCTTATAACTTCTGATATCTTTTTATTACCTCTTCTGATATCTTTTTATTACCTCTGACTGTTTTAGATTATCTCAGATTGCCTCACATTAGTTTCGATAGACCCAAACTATTCCAGATAGACTCCAATAGTCTATGGTAGACTCTAACGGCTATCTTTGGTAGCTTTGGACCTCGAAGTCACATATCGAGATCCATCTGTCTTATCTTGAGTGGTTGCAATGTTGAAAAGTGAGGCTTTAATACCAAGAAATATCAGTATCTCTAAACATAATCAGACAAATTCTTAAGCGGAGAAATTCTATCTAGCAAAATTCTTCCAATAAAAGTTAAATTTAACTAAAAATTCCATTGAAGAAAATGAAGTTAAACTGGAATTACCACTAAAATACGTGATACCATTAGGAACGTTCATTAGAAATGCATTTGGTATTAATGGTAATGAAATTAAAAAAAAAAAATTAGCATTCAAATATTTAATGCTATTGAAATCTTTCGTTTTTACTTACATTGTATTTTTGGGCAATAATACAATTGAACTAGACTCAGCTTAAAAATATTTCATACCATTCTATTTTTTAATGTTTTTGAAATTGAACTATCATAAGCTTCAAAATATTCAATGCCATTGGATTGGTGCTTTAATTGGCATTGTATTTTTCAATGAAATTAAAATGGCATTAGTATTCAAATATTGAATGTTTCAATGATAATGCAACATTAAAATATTCAATGCCATTGGAATGGTACTTTCATTAGTCCTATATTTTTTAATGATAAGAAAATGTATAAGCATTAGCAATAAAATATTTAAAACAATTTGAATGACCTTCCATTGGTATTTTCCAATGTTAATGCTATTGAACGGCATAAGCATTAAAACATTCAGTGTCATTGGAACATTGAAATATTTTCAATACATTGAATGTATCAATGATAGTGAAATTGAATATGCATTGGCATTAAAATATTCAATGGAATTGAAATGAAGCTTTCATTAGCATAAGCATTAAAACATTCAGTGTCATTGGAACATTGAAATATTTTCAATACATTGCATGTATCAATGATAGTGAAATTGAATATGCATTGGCATTAAAATATTCAATGGAATTGAAATGAAGCTTTTATTAGCCTTACATTTTTCAATAATGAAGTTATCAATGCATTATAATGTACAATTCGAAACTGTTGTTTATTTGGTACAATAAAGTGGTAATAAAGGTACCCACTAACGTAGTCAAGGGGAAGGGGGGAGTTTGAAGTTACCCCTTGTCAATGTAAACCTCATACATTTCGATCGTTGGTCAGGAATAAAAAAAAAAAAAAATTTTTAAGGGAAGAAAATTTAAACTCCCCTGTAGATATCTCTGGATCCGCTAGTGGTTCTACCTAACACACTACTTCACTTCCTCTTCCCTTTGTCTTATTACTTTAACGCTTTTGTAACAGTTTAGTCACTGTGCATTTGTTTTCTCTTTTTATACCCATAAAAATATATTGAATAACCTTTCAAATAGAAATTTAATTTATTTAATGTCTTTCATCATTTTTTCTCAATAACATTTCGCAATCGCATGTCATACTCTAATATGACAAGTACAACATTTAAACAAAATCCTAATACACGCACACATACACGTGTATATAGATAAACACAGTTTCAGTGTGATACTAAAACTAAAAATGCCACTCAAAATCGTCGTTGTCTTCCTATTTATTACTTATACTTTTAACTGGTAGTCAGAAACATTAAAAATATCAATTACAACAACAATGAAAAATAACACAATATTTTTGTAGCATGTCAATTTTCAATTAAGTGAATTTCAATAAAAAAAAACTTCAACGCACTAGCGGATCCAAAAGAAGGGAAATGTTATGTTCTCACCCTTTTAACTTGACTTAGTATACAAAATATGTGCATAAATAAAATGTTAAAAATAAATCTCATAAATATTATCAATCATCAAATAAATAAATCTCCTGCTCAAAATAAAATATCTTAAATTAACTTATTGCATTTTGTATAAAGTAAAGGAAAAGAATCTAATATATTTTATCCTTAAAATCGCAAGCATAATTTACGTAAATTTTTTTGTTTTGTTTTTTGTTTTTGTTTCATATTATTATTTTTTTTGTGATACTGCTGCTGCTGTTGCTTGCTGCTTATCTTTAAGCTCAAAGATATTTGAGACATAATCTTGCAAATACATAATTCTGCACATGTTGGCAGTTGTCAAAGTCACAAAATGTGCGAGTATATAGTAATGAAATTGTCTTAAAGCATGCGCTTAAGCACATATATACATATAAATGCACATATGTGTATGTATGTATGAATGCATGTATGGGTGTATGTGTATAAGTATTCCTACATTACTTCATATATATTGACACATATTGACTACTTTTTTTTTTGGTATATACTAAATCCTTTGTAGGAATAAGCTTAATGTCACCTAAACTGAAATGGCAGCAGGAATTTAGAAATTAGCTTGATTTTCTTCTTGGCAATTTTTATAAATGAAAAGAAAGAAAAGCTTTTTAAGCATGAAAAATGAAAAAAAAAAATACTTTTCATATATATATATATATGTATATATATATATGTGAGTATGGAAGCATGAATAACTGCTTGAGAATTGAATTATTGTAATTAAAAAAATAAAATAAAAGAAATCGAGATAATGTACAATAGAAAAACAAAAATCATTTGTTACTTGTGAATCAATTAATTTAAAGAAAATTTAGATTTCAGTACTTATAATTCTGCCAAAAAAATTAGAAAAAAAAACCAATGCAGTCAACATTTGGACTAAAATTTTCTTATAGAAGAGAGGCTCACAAAGTATACATCCATCTTTTGAACGACTGTTGGGACGGCACAATTTTAGGCCAACCAAGTTGCATCACACAACGTTGCAACGTTCCCACTGGGGATATTAAAAAGGCGACAACCCAACGTTTTTCTCACTTGGACAACTACAAATGGAAGAAAAAATAAAGCTAGCATGGGAACAGCAAAATATCATAACATCAGCCATGCAAAGCAACCACAACAACAAACACTACGAATTATGCTGTCGCCGGCGCATATACACATAACGGCATTATCATGCCACGTCGACAGTAAAGAAGAGAAAACCAGGCAGCCTGCTGCGATCGGAAATTTGAAAATTCGTTCGCACAGACATCACGCTATCGAATCAACCAATAGTAGTAAAACAGCGAGGCAACAACAACACCACAATTCCAGTAGCGACAGCGTTGACTGGAAATAGAAAGCTAAAACAAGGAGGAAGAAGAATTGCGCGCACAAACCAGACACGCAAAACATCTAGTGGGTGAGTTGTGACAAAGCGATAGAAGTAGACGGTTGCCACAGAACAACCAGCAGAAGTAATCAACATGAGCAGCAGCAAACGCAGACAAGTAACTTCATGACATAACTCAACGTTTGAAACGAAAAGTGGTCATCAGGCAGTGCGATAAGTGACGTTTCGGAGCGGTGTACCCAGCCACTCGCCACTTGACGCTACCTGCCGGAACGAGTAGAGATGTCTTGGATCGGTTTACCCAGGCCAGCGCCCTCTCGCTCTCGTGACTCTACAAACGCAAACGAACTGAAAAGTGAACATCAGGCAGAGCGACAAGTGACGTTTCGGAGCGGTGTACCCAGCCACTCGCCAAACAACGGAACGAGCAGAGACGTCTTGGATCAGTTCATCCGACCTGGCTACTCGTCAGGTCGGGTCGACACATAAAGCTACACGCTGCACACGCTTGCTCTATCAGGAGTGCTCAACGACGCTTTGCACATTCCCCACGCTTTGTACGCTTGCTCTACCAGGCGCCTTTCACACGACGTAGTCAACGCTTTGCACGTTCGCCCTTCCAGGCGCATCTCACACGACGTAATCAACGCTTTTCACGGTTTGCACGCTCGCTCTACCAGGCGCACCCGCTACACAGCGATACCATCAATTGCTCGCTGAGCACGCTTGCCTAGCCGGACGCTCGCACAGAAGGCCAGTGCCGCAGTCTGAGTGTAGTGAAAGTGATAAACCTTGCTTTTATTTATAATTAATATTATTTAAAACCTGAAATGTACAAAATCATGAATCTATGTTTAATTAAAAGGGAATTGTGAATTGAATAGTGTGTCTCAATAATGAAAGTAAGGGTTCCCTGTAAATCAATAAATTTTGTTAGGGAAGGACCATTGGAGGCCGCTGAGTTCTACCCCAGCCATAGAAAGAAAGATACGTTACCTTGAACATTTATATATTTTCTCATTAGCTAAATTTCTATTAAACATTTGTTTGATATTTCTTATGGAAATAAAATTTAAGCCAGTTTAAGAAAAAAGTCGAAATTTCAATTTTCAAAAAATTGGCCTTAAGATGGACACCTCCCGAAAATTCGCTGAAAACTCAATATAAGGTACTTTTATTTAATATTTATTACACACAGTCCAACTTTTTAATTTAAATTGAAGATAGTTGCGTAATTTGTCTGCAAATTACTACAATATTTACTAATGAAAGTTAGAATTTGAAAAAGTTCTCAGATCGAGTCACTCTAAACTAGGTACATAGTAAAAGTTTCAAACAATTCAAATGAATATTATATGTGCTAAAAATTAAAATAAGAAAAGCAATTAAAAACAAAAATTATTGCATACTTAAATGTTCATGACCATTGTCATCAACGAGATATGGTGCGCTCTATTTATAGGACATAGGGTATCATTAAAATGCAGTTAAACATGACCTTTTTCATACTTGGTCAATGAAACTTTTTTTTCGGTACATTCGATTGGCAAATAATTACAAAAAAGAAACAACAATAAATATTTGTGTGTACAGCTCTAGAGCATTTAGTATTTAAAAGGACCTTTTAATGCCAGGCTCTTAGAACTGCTATTTACACCGTTTCTCCACCTCTCTCGCGAAGCTCTCTCTGTCTGTACAATGATCTAATCTAGCCATAGGCAAACTTTGTGTGCTTACATACATCGAAGAATAAATAAATCATTAAAGGTTTTTATTAATATGAGAGACACTTACACTGGGTTACTTTTCCGAAAGAGTTTCTTTTAATGCCTAATGCCAGAAAGACAAAACAAAGTAACATTTAAACACCTATGAAAGTATTTTCACTGAAAACTGTAGCGGTATTTCAGAGCAAATGTTTGTGTTGTGTAAGTAACAACATTAAAAAGAAGACAACAACAACAACGACAACATCCGGAAATGGCATAATAAAAAAACGATTTCGAATATTTTCAGTTAATGAAGACGCTAACGTTAGCTAGCCATAGCCAAGTGGTGCTATTGTCATCGGCCATTGCCAACGCCATTGTCATTGTCATTGCTATTGTCATTTTTGCCGTTTTTGTTGTCCGTGGTGTTGTTGCTGTTGTTGTAGTTGTTGTTTAACATGAAGGTGACATTTCCCTGTGTATTTGTGCTTCTTATTTGATAGCTTAAATATTGCCAGGTAATTATCAAGGTACTTTCATGTTACTACCGCTGCTTTGAATTATATCATCGCAAGCTCGGAATCTTCCTCATTTAATGATTTGATTAAATTCCTTCCGCATACTTCCGTTTTGTCGTTTTTGCTTTTGCTTATAATTTTCTCCCTTTCAACTTTCCATTTAGTTACCACGTATCTCTTTCAATTGTTAATTTATTGCTTCTTTAATTTATGAGTTTATTGCGTAGTATTTATTCCGTACGCAAAAAGGAATTTGTAATTGCAGCTGTGAATTCATGAAATGTATGTAGAAAAAGCATAAAAGGTTTTTGTTTAGACACATAGAAGGAAAAGTATTTGGACGGCTCCGAATTTTAAGTGAATATTAAATTTCAGTTTGCCATAATTTTTATGATTTTGTGATATCTAAAAAGAGTTTAATTTTTATGTATTTTATTGTAAGAAAGTTGTATTCTATTGGTGTATTGAGTAACCGAATTTATAGAGAAAGCGTAAAATTTAGAGAAATGTGAAGGTTATAGATTTAGTGTTTAAAGTTTTCAAAGAATAAGCCCTTAAAGTTTGTTGTACAAGAGTGGCCAAAAAGTCGAATAGTTAAAAGTTCAATATTCAAGGTTTCAGTGTTCAAAGGCTTAGTATTCAAAGGTTCAGTGCACAAGAGTTTTGTATTTAAAGTACTCAAGGACTCTGGATTGAGTGTTCAAGAATTCAAAGTTCAAGAGTTAACTTCAGTTTGCAAGAGTTTAGTGTTTGAAGATTGAGTGTTCAGGAATTCAGTTGCAGTTACCGTATTCAGGGTGGGGGAGAGGGGGTTTCTCGGAGCAGTTAGGGTTAAGCTTATCCTTTCGTATGCCTGACCACTGCAGCGTCTTCCAAGCTGAGGTCATGGCTGGTCAGGTGGTAGCGAACTGGCTGAAATGCAATAAATTATCTGCCCATGATAACTTCATTTTCAGCGACAGTCAACCTGTAATCAAATCCCTAGCCAGTATATCACTGATCTCCAAATTGGCTCTTGATAGTCGGCGATTACTCAATGAAGTAGCCGATGAACTCAACGTACACCTTGTAAAGGTTCCAAGTCACAGTGGCATACTTGGAAACAATAAAGCTGATGAACTAGCTAGATTAAGCACACAAATGCCGCTACTACAATTCAAAAACTACCTGGGTATCCCACTGGCAACCTGCAAGCTTAACGTTCAAACGGAGTTCTTGAACCAGGCGAAGGTGAGATGGCAAACAGGACGCACATGCAAAATCACCAAGCAAGTATGGCCAGAGTACAACCCCAAACGCTCTAAGAAGCTACTATATTTCAGCAGAAGACAAACTTACAGAGCCGTGGCAGTAATAACTGGACATTGCCTTATAGGTGCGCATGCAGCTAGATTAAGTGTGCCCTCAAATGACTTTTGCAGAAGTTGCAGGGGTGAAGAGGAGGAGGAATCCCTTTCACACTTCTTATGCTTTAGCCCAGCCTTGGCTATATGTAGGAAAAATGTCCTGGGTGAATATTTTCCAGACGACCTGTCCGATTTGTGGTCAACTGACCTAGGGAACCTACTTAATAATGTAATTAAGTCCAAGTGGTTCGATTAATCTTGGTTTTTTCAGTGTTAAGGGGGTGGATGGATATTAGCACCCACGTGGTAACGAGCCGTATCTGGCCTAAGTGTGTCCTGATGGACAGCCACTTAACCTAACCTAACCTACCGTGTTCAGTGTATAAAAGTATAATTTTAAAGGGTTCATTATTTAAAGAATCAATGTTCAAGTTTTCAGTATTCAAAGATTTATTCAGTCTTAAGTGGTCAAGTGATTCAATGTTCGCTGATTCGGTGTTCAAGAGTTCAATGTTCAAGAATTCTGTGTTCTAGAATACAATGTGCAAAGGTTCTGAGGTAAAGGGTTCAGAATTCAAAAGTTCAGTGGTCTGGGGCTCAGAGCTGAAGGGTTTAGTATTCAAAAGTTCAATTAGTCTTCTAGAATTCAATGTTCAAGGGTTCAGTATTCAAGGGTTCAGTATTCAAGGGTTCAGTGTTCAACGGTTCCGTGCCGAAAAATTTATAGGTGAAGAGTTCAGTGTTCAAAGATTCAGTGTTCAACGGTTTAGTGCTCCAAGCTACAGTGTTTAAGTTTCAGTGCTTTTTAGTGTTCATTGTGTTCAAGTGGTGATAGTTGCTTGATTACTTCTGTGAGATAAAAAATCAAAGTTTAAAAAAAAAAAAACAAAGTTTTTAGAATTGCAATTTTCAATAACATGTCTAATGTTCATTGCCAAATAATAATTAAAAAAAAAATTTATTTCTTTATTTTCATTAATGGATACTTAAAAATTTCCAGGTATTGTTATCCCTCAAGTATACATAGAATTTAATATTAAAAAATGTTTTCTCTTTTATTATATTAAAATACTAAATATACACATTAGCAATTTTTATGTTAATTGTCCAAAAAAGGACATAAGATGTACATTTTTTAAGACTTAGCATGTAGGACACACATACACTGGCACAAATACAAGCATCTACCATACCGAAATGCTGTTAATTACTTGATGTATGAGGCGTGCCTGTCCATGAGAATGAGTGTGTGTGTGTGTATTTTTAGTCGTTTCATGTGTTTCTTGTGTGACCAAATGTTTTTGTTCAGGATCATGTTGTAAAATTTATATTTAACATGGTCTTAATTGAAAATAAACATATGGACAGAGATTTCTATGAACATATACAGACTATGCGAATGTAAGCATAGCAATTTACGCTCTTATACACCTGTGAATTTATGTACCAAGATATGTATGAATATTGCAGTGCCAATAGGAAACATGTAGGGAAATGGCATATTTTTAGGGATGCATGTTTTTAATTATTGCTGTTTGTAATTCAGAGCTTAAAAATTCTTAAAAATGTTTCTGAATTCCTTTTACTTGAAACTATAAACCTTTTCGGGGCCATTGACCATCGGTGACCCAAAAAACGTTTTTTTTTTAGTTTATCTAAAAACGATTACAAAAAAAAGTATTTTTTCACCCTATTTTCAAATGGGTCCATCAGTGGCTCTACGATCTTCAATGGAAATTTTTAAAATCCCTTTTTTGAATGAAATCTATCGCTCTGTCGTTTCTAATTTTCTTACGGTTAAGAAAGGGTTAAGTGAAGAATTAATACTAAGTAACTTTGCTTATCTTTAAAAATAATCTAATAAAAATGTATTGAAAAAAGTTGTAAAAAAGTCCCATTGCGGGCCATAGGGTCGCCGGTAACCCATGTTTGCATAAAAAATTTTAACAAGAAATGGGATACGAATCCGGATTCTGGTTTGCGCTATCTCTTTATATTTCCTTGCGGTCCCGAAAGATTTAATGCTGTTTAAGAAACGAACTGATTTAAGTTTTGGGTGATTGATTTATGTGACGAACGATTGAATTGATTTCAATGAGTTATGGGCTTGACTAGTTTGGCCGACTTTTTATTTTTTACTGTACGCTGTTATAGCGCACTATCACAAGTTGAATACTCTGCAGCCTTTTTTTCGGTATTGCTTTCGCATTTTTTGGGAAAACTACTTAATTTTAATGTTGTTGTTGGTAGGCGACTGAGTTGACTGATAGGCATCTGAATTGATTGGTGGGCAACTGACTTGGTCGGCGAACGACTGACTTGTGTGATGTAAGACTGCTTTTACTGGTAAATGATAGACTTTAACAATTGTCGACTGGCTTGACAGATGAAACACTAATTTAACTAATGAACGACTGGCTTGATTGACTTTGACTGACTTGTCTGGTGAGCAACTAACATGACAATTGACTTGATTAGTTTGTAATTGATTTGACTGATAAACGACTGATTTGACTAAAGAGCGGCTGCCTTCTGCACGACTGACTTCACTGCTGAGCAGATGACTTGTCTTGGTGTTAACCAACTTGACTTGACTAATAGGCAACTAAATTAAATATCAGACGATTGACATGGCTGGTAGGCGATTCACTTCACTGGTAGGCGAATGACTTGATTAGTGAGTAACTGACTTGACTGGTGAATGGCTGACTTGTATGATGTATGACTGGTTTTATTGGTTGATGACTGACTTTAATAATTATCGACTGACTCGTCTAATGAACGACTAACTGACTGGTTGTTGACTGACTTAACTGATGGACGATTTAGGTAATGTATAACAGGCTTAAGAAACGGATATATGTAGTCATCACAACAACAGTGTATACAGAGACGGGCAAATCAGACGGCCGTTTCAGAATCCTCCAAGATTCCTCATCAGTGATTTTAGTGATAGTTCTTAATCTTTCAATATCCTAGATAAGCTACTGATATTTGAAATCGTAATCCAGAATTGTAGGTTTGATTCAAAATATCTTCACTGAATAGAGATATTGAAAGAAAACTACCACTATCGTTCTGTATACTTATATGCAAACGATTTATTTGACTGATGATAAACTTACTTGACTGATGGGCAATTGTCTTCACACAGGTTGGCAATTCCCTTCGCTGGTGAGCGATTGCCTTCACTGGTAGGCGAAAATATGGCGACAAATATTTTCCAACTGAATGGATTTCGAAATATTCAGGTTTAGTGAAATATCCTCGAAATTGATATACTTGATGTGAAGTCGAGCACAGAATATAACCTTAATCTAATGCCATATTTCCTTGCTGGGCATAAG
The DNA here is from genome assembly GCA_963691655.1 of Toxonevra muliebris. NCBI lineage: Eukaryota > Metazoa > Arthropoda > Insecta > Diptera > Pallopteridae > Toxonevra > Toxonevra muliebris. The sequence continues at coordinate 85,653,383 of OY829328.1, read as the reverse complement.
TGTAATTTATTTGAACACTCACGTTCATGTCTAAGAGCGCTTTGAAGAACTTATTGAATATAATTGAATTCAAGACTGAAATAATTTACCAAAAGAAAAACTATTTTTATTTTAATATTTGCAACATATTTGGGACTTTATGTCTATGTTATATATATATATATATATATGAAAGTCAGATATAAATAAGTACATATAAAATAAGTAATTAAATTTGAAATGATAGCTACCTCCCACATATATCAACGACATCCTCTTCATCTCAAAAAATTTATGATTTTTGTGCGATACATGTGCTTAAAACAAAACAACATCTAAAAAAACAAAAAAAAAAAAAAAACAAAAACCTTCATAAATTTCTCAAGTACCTTTAAAAAAAGAAAAAAATACGTTCGTATACATAGACATAAGTAGCTTTTGTTTTCATTTTTAGTATTTTTAATATAGCAATGCGATGCATATCATGAAAGGAAAGGCAAAATAAAAACTTACACACACAAAAAAAAAACAGAAAATTATATTTGAAGAAATTGTTGTAGCAGAATAACAGCAGCAGCATACTTGACGTACTTCCGCCGGAAACGGAAACTTTTTATTTTAGTTTTATGCGCTTGTATTTCATTTTTATATGCATACGCACACATGTGTGTGTGTATGTGTGTGTGGGTGTGCTTTGTGCACATTTTTGGTGTAATAAGCTTTTATACTTATGCCAATATTTACATTTCTTATCAACATGAAAAATGTCTGCTTTTTGCATGTGCATGTGTGTGTTTGAGTTTACTTTTGAGTAAGTTTTCTTGTTGCAAAAAAAAAAAGAAAAAAAAAACAGGAAAAAGTAAAGCGAAAATATTGAAAATGAAGAAAATAAAAAAGCACTTTGAAGTGCAATGGTAAACTGAAATAGAATAAGAACAAATGTTTTAAATATTTACTTCTTTTTGTGTAAACATCTATGCATGCGAGAGGGTACCAGAAACTCGCCAAGGTAGAGTGGAAGAATGAAAGTTATTACGTCAGTGAAAGATGGTGTTATCTAAATTTCAATTAAATTGTTTTTTTTTTTTTAAATAGCAAAATGCTATGGCAAAATTAAAAAAATAATGCAAATTCAGCTGTTGGCTTTGCAACAGTTAGGTACGAGTTAGGTACTAAATCCCTTCCCTCTTGCCGACAGCCCTTGTAGTGCTCATAAACAACTGCAACCGCAGTAAAAAATTTACGTCTCTAAAATCGAAGTATCGAATCGAAGTATTATTTTTTTCTCGCTGTATCTTTTTTTTATGTATCCTGCAATAAAAATTGACACATGCCTAAAAAGAGTTTGAAAACAGCTGCTGAAAAAATCAAAACTCATGCATCATCATCATCAGCAACACATCCACATACACATACAATCATTGAGCAACATCCTGCGGAAATATTGCAACGAATTGGTAACAAAGTTTTGATGTAGTGATTTGACATATGAATGAATTTTGACGAGGCGTGTTAAAAAAAAAAAATCAAGGACATACACACACCCACACATAACAAAAACAAGCTACGGAAAAAAACTGCAATTTTTAAATTTGCTTTTTTTTTTGCTGTTTATGCTACAGCAGGAAGTGAATTTAATAAAAATAAAAAAAGGAAATGTTTGTGTTACATGAAATAATATTTTTTTTTTGGTATGCAATTTTATTGGAATTTATTAATAAAAATAAAATTGTTTTTTAAATATTTCGTTGTTTTTTTTTTGGAGTAATAGCCCAGTCGGTAGAGTAAAAAATGCACCAAAAGTTCATAAAAATTCTAAACTGAGATTTTTCTTTAGTAATTATTAGTGGAGGTATGATAGATTCAAAAACCACAAAAATCAGTCCTGGGGTTGCAGAGCGACCCCCCCAAAAAATCCTCCCCTTCCCCCCAAATCAAACCAACAAATATAAACTATTTTCAAAGTGCTTTAGCTTTACAGTTGCCATAGAAAAGTCATTATCTCCCACGTTATTTATTATTTATTTTTAAGTTTACTCACCCACAGTTTAGTTTTTCGATTGAAAGTGAAAAATAATGAAAATTTCTAATAAATTACAGTATCTACAATTTTATTTTTCATTCATACGCTCAAATGAAACCGAATTAAAAAACACCCACAACTTCACAAAATTAACACGTGAACACATTCATTACAACTCATTCTCAATGTAATGTACACACACATTACATTACAGTTAACTGTCATCAATAAATGTCAATTTAACATTTGACATCTCCAGTAGCTGACAGTTAACATTTCAAAAATGTCAATTATGACAAAAACCAATGAGAGAGAAAAATGAGCGAAAATTAGAAATAGAAAAAAATGGAAAGAGATGCGATAATACAATAAATCTAGAGTACAACACGCACACATACACATGCACATATGTGCACGCACACATAATACAAAAAAAGAAAAAATGAAATCAAAATTTATTATGTAGTGAGTTCATAACCTGCATAAAATTTTAGTACCTTTCAATAAAGTATGGGGTAAAAAAAAAGTAAATAAGTACAAGCACTTTGAAATAATTTGAAATTTATAGAAATGTAGATACTATAAAAAAATGTAAAGTGGTATGCACGCTACATACGGTATGCAAACACCTCTCAATTTTTATATGCAAAACCAAAAAAAAAAAAAAATCCACACATAACTTCAGGCGCACTCTCTCCATTTTTTTCCCATTTTCACTTACTTGCTGCTTTTATTTTACTTCTCTCTTTTTTTTTTTTTTTTTTGGTGCGCTTTCGTGCGCTTTCAAAATGTCTCTGACAGTACATTTCGTGCAAGTGTAATCTACTTTGAAACTTACTTTGACACTTTAAATTTATAAGCTTAAATAGTTTTCAACCTCATACTTCTCCACCATTGCCTGATGATATTTTGTAGCCCTAACGCTTCTCTCTGACTACGTTGATTCTCCACTTATTTGCTAGTACTACTACTGCTACTGCTGTTGCTACTTGTGCTACTATATGCCAATGTCCACAAAACTTTTCCAAGAGTATTAAAGTCGTAATTCTTTTGAAGTGCATGTATGCTCTTGGGGAAAATCGTTTATATATATACATATATAGTATATAATAAAAAAAAAAACGAATATACAAAAAAACCAACAAAAAACCGTCGTGAATGAGTAGAGAAAAAAAAAAGCGAAAAACTGAAAAGGGTTCATAAAAGTGGATTGAAAATTTAAGTACTTTTTAAAAGCAGCAGTAGCAGTCAAACAGGAGCAGTAGCAGCAGTAGTAGTCGAAGCACCTACATCCTTACATTCTGTGAATGTTGGCAGCAGTCTTTGAAATGTAAAATGTGGCATTAAAATGTTATCAAAATATTGTTTAAAAAGAAAATAGCATTTACTTTTCGCTCTTGCTAGTTGTAGTTAAAAGTGCTTAAAATTTTGATTATTTACTTATGAAAATGCTAATAAGTTTTACTTTTTTCTACTTTTTTGTGATTTTTAGACTAGAGTGAATTTATGAATGTTTAACTGATTTTCGATGCTAATTTTTATGTTTGCAGGCGAAAAAGTATGAGCTTTATTATATTGTCTTCAATTAAAGAGTTTCTAGTAAAAAAAAAAAAAATAGCTCGAGCTATTGATTAGTTGTCGCTTTTAGTATTTTATGTTTAAATTTTCCCATATTGAATTCCGCATCAAGAATTTCGCGTACGTATAAAATATAAAATTAGCTTGTTATATTTCAAAAGATGTCAGTCATTTGTTGTTCGAAGCTTTCGCTATAATAGCTGGCTCTGCTCTGGGTTCCTTGTTAAATCTTGCATAATTCGACGATTTTATTCAAGGAGAGGCTGAAAAGTAATAGGTGCAAGTGCAAATTTGTAGGTGGTTCTGATATTGATTGAAGTCTCATTTCTATGCGACATGACTTTGGAAATTCTGTACAAAATCTAGAATTTTACATCCATGTTTTCTCGTAAAATGAATTTCAAACACAACTACAAAATAAAACCCCATTAGCGTCTTTCAATAATTGCCAAGTTCGATATCAAAGTAAAATTTGAAATAGAAATTTCCACATACAGTATTTCGCATTCAAAGTCTTGCATATAAAGTGTCGCATACAAAATTTCGCATGCAGTGTTCTATACACAAGATTTCGTATACGAAGTTCAACACCTAGAATTCTGCATAAACAGAGAGAGTTCCGCATTCAAAAGCTTGTATGCAAAATTTCGCTTACAGAATTCCGCATAGGATATTTCGTCTATAACAATTCGAATCCAATATTTTCAAATAGAATTTCGCATCCCGAACTTCTCATACGAAGTTCCTCATACAAAGTTTCGCTAATGGAAATCATTTCGAAGCAATATTTCGCATGTAAAATTTCGCATACAGAATTTAACATTTAAGTTTCCGCTTATAGAAATTTTCACAAGAGTTCCGCGTATTTTCTTTTATGGTCTTACACATAAAAAATTTCGTATTTAGAATTTCACTTACGAAATTCTAGAATTTTGCATCCAGAATTTCGCATTCAGAGTTTTACATACAGAGTTTCAGATACAAAATTCCGCATTCGAAATTCTACATGCAGAATTCCGCATACAAGGTTTCGATTGCACGTTGAAAAATTTTGCATATTAAATTTAAAATACATTTTTCCGCTTACAGAATTTCACTTTGCATCCAGAATTCTGCACACAAAATTTCACACTATTCCCTTTATAGTTTTAGGCATACAAAATTTCTCACTAAAAATTTCAGATTCAGACTTCCGCATTCATTGAACCGATTCAGAAAAGTTTTGAAGCTCTTAACAATATTCATATTGACTATATCAACATTTGAAAATATTTTGCTTATTGCCATCTATCATTTCAAAGCTTTTTTAAGACGTGATATATTGACACGAAGAAAAATTAAATATATTCATCTAAATACGATATCTACATAAATATTTCATATACATACATACATAAATACATACATACACATATATGAATGAATGTTTTTATGTATGTAGCTATATTAATGAATCCTTATTTGACAGTCACACAGTATAAAATTTTCAAAAATGAAAGCTAAATTCCCCTATTTTAAGAAGATTTCTAGCTTTTGCTACGGCTTTGATCCACAACAACAACAAAGAGGAGAACGTAACAAACGAACGAACAGTAAGAACAACAACAACAATAATAATAATAAATCAAATGCTTTTGTGAAAATTCTCAACAACAATATCTAATTTAAATGTGTCTGTGTGTGTGTGTCTCATTCTCATTCTTTCATTCATTCTGCTTCATTCACAGCCTCATAATTTTCAAATGCATTAAGTAAATTACCAGTAGTAGCGTGTGCCACGCCCTTATGAGGCAAAATTACCGCCATAATGATAGCATAGATGAAAACGTGAAAAGCAGCTGAGGCGGAAGTTTCGAAGCCATGCATATATATATATATACGTGTGTGTGAGTTTATGTGTGAATGCGTGTGTATTTGTGTGTGACGGAAGTTAATGCACAGCATTCATAGAAATGACAACTGTCAAACTTAGCACACAGTGATTTACGTGACATCAAGTATGGTATACAATTCATATATGAATGTGAGCAGAAAAGCAAAAGTAGCAGTAAAAACAGAGACACAGAGACGGCTGCGGCAACGATGGCGGAGTGAAGAAGTTCAAGCGATTCAACCAATATTCTGCTCAATTGACATTTTTTTTAAGCCTGAATGAAATTTTCAACATAAATTCACATTCTTGTATATATCTCAGCAATCAAATTGATTACCCCGACAAGCATAAAGCATGAAAGGTAAGCGTTCAGAGATTTCTTTAGTTTAGCTTATTTTTCTATAAATATAATTGAGATTTTATTTTTACTAAGATTACTACAGAGATTCTATTAATATTGCAAGCAGTTCTGCATTTTATCATTTTATTTTTGATTTTTTTTTTGGAGCTATAAAGATGCTATAGTTTAGTGCTGCGAAATGAGTTATGCGATATTAAGTAGGAAGTACTAAAATGAAATAGAGGCAGCTTAAAATATGTGAGCACATTTGGGTTTATTGCCAGTCATTTTGGGCGCCAAAGGATTTTAAAAAAATTACGTTTTTGTCAGCTATTTTGAACAGAAACTAAAAAAAAATTTAATTATAACGAAATGAAAGGAAAAAGGAGTGTTAATAAGAAATTAAATGACTTCTTCATTTCATAAGGATTTTGATTCTAAAAAATCTTTTTAAAATTCGTAAAAAAAATTACATAGATTTTATGATTTATCTTGTTTTGAATATCTCTTGAAAGGAAATCCATTACTAAATTGAATAACAAGGAGGAACCTTGAATGTACGCCATCTTTTTTTGTTAAATATTCTATATTCGATTCTGATCAACTTTGCTGAAGAATTTATGAAAAAAATGGATCCTATCGTTATAAAATTCATAGAAGTTTCAACATCACAGAATATGGTATTACTATTTATTTAAATTTTTAAGCTAATAACAAATTTAAATTTAAGTTTTTTTCTGCAAATGTCTATTTAGAAGTTTTCTGGGTCGAAGAATCGATTTTTGACATTTATTTTTATCCAAATCTGGAAGTATTGGAAGTATGAATGTATAAACTCGTATTTTTTTTCGTAATTTGGACATTTATTGTGAAAAAGTGACTATAAATTTATTCTTTAAAGTAATGTCCATCGTTAGCCACAACCTTTTCCCATCTTTCTGGTAGCATACGGATTCGGCGTCGTAAGAACTCCTCATCTTTTGAAGCTATCCGCGAATTGACCCATTTTTTGAGTTCTTCGAAAGAACGGAAGTGCTGTTCAGCCAGGCCATGTGTCATCGATCGGAACAAGTGGTAATCAGAAGGAGCAATGTCTGGAGAATACGGCGGGTGGGGTAGCACTTCCCATTTCAGCGTTTCCAAGTATGTTTTTACTTGCCTTGCAACATGCGGCCGAGCATTGTTGTGCTGAAGAATAACTTCGTCGTGTCTATTCTCATATTCTGGCCTCTTATCCTTTAATGCTCAGCTCAAACGCATCAATTGTAGTCGGTAGCGGTCGCCAGTGATCGTTTCAAATCCCACCAAATACACAGCATGAGCTTGGATCCATGGATGTTCGGCTTTGCCGTTGATGTTGATGCATGTCCGGGCGGTCCCCATGATTTTTTACGCTTTCGGTTATCGTAACGTATCCACTTTTCATCCCCAGTCACAATACGATGCAGAAAAACCCTTTCTTTTCTGTCGTTCAATCAGCAGTTCACATGTGAAAAATCGTCGTTCGACGTCTCTCGGCTTCAGTTCGTACGGCAGCCAATTTCCTTGCTTTTGAATCATTCCCAATGCTTTTAATCGTTTAGAAATGGTTGATTGATCAACTCCTAAAGATTCTGCAAGTTCTTGTTGCGTTTGACATGAATCTTCTTCGAGTAATGCCTTCAATTCTTCATCTTCGAACTTTTTCGGGCTGCCTGAACGTTCCCTGTCTTCAACATCAAAATCACCACTTTTGAAACGGGCATACCACACCTGACACATTCTAACGTCTATAGCACAGTCAGGATAAGCTTCAGTGAGTAAACGATGTGCTTCAGTTGCGTTTTTCTTTAAATGGAAGAAGCAAATTAAAACTTCCCGCATGGAACGAAATTCGACATTTTCAGCTATAGTAAAACACTTTTGTAAAATTATGAAAATTATTTGACAGATCGATGTAGCGCTGCGGTAGGGTCAGATAAGAATAATAATGCCGAGCGTAGTGTGAACAACAATGCTGAGCGTCGGCTGTGGGCAATTCGGGAAATAATGCTGGTATGGGTGCCTCGCGTTTTATCGGTGCCGGTACCGCTGTTGCCGATGGTATTACTCTCCGTCTGCTATCTTTCTCCTGGGGGCCTAGTCGGCTTACTACCATCCCCGTCGATCAATCAGGAAGTTGTAACACGTCATGCACGGATGTGAGATCTGTTATTTTCCTATCTTATCTCTGGGAAATGTCCTTCATGGGATTGGGGATTTCCCTACTGGGTTGTCTTGTCACTGAGTCGTTGGTACACTAAAATTATTCACCTGCACGCCTTTCTCTTTGGCAGCTGTTCCTTTAGTTGTCTTCTATTCACCACGAGAGCTATTGGCATAATAGGAAAAAGAATACTGCTGTGTTCGCTGATTTATAGTCAGTTCTTCTTCTTCTTCTTCCTTTTCGTTTCCAGTTTGCCGCAGTCGCGACTGAAAAATATGATATTGTATTTTGTTGCTCTTCTCTGATTGGTGATTTCAATCGTGTGATATTAAAATTTTAAATTTCGATCGCAGCATTCTGCCGTTAGATTTTGTGTGCGTGTGGATGGCAGTGTGGCCAACTCAGCGCTTTTCCCGCTGATTTGAGTGCTTTTTGAAAATTAAAACGCGGAAAAAAGTGATTTAGCGCTCATGGCGTTTTTTCAATTTAAAATATCTTCGCAAAATCTAAGAAATTTTCATTGACTAGAAAGTATCAGATGTGTGCCTGTATTAGTGTAAAAGTTTAAATGTATTGAGTTTTCTCGCACTTTTATAAGGAACAAAATTTAACGCTTTTTTTTTTTTAAGAAAATACGCGTTTTATTCTTCGATTTAGCGGATTTTGAAAAACAAAAGTTGGCCACACTAGTGGATGGCCTTGATGTATTGTTTTAATTGTTTTATGTACATGATTTTTTGTTGCGTTGTTGCCATGCCAGTTGTTTTTTTTTTATTGTTTGCTTTTTTTCCCCCTTTTCCGATGTTGGTGTACAGGGACGTAGCGAAGTATTCTGTAGCTATAATTTTAGCCATCAAAATTTGATCCTACACTTTCTTCAGCATAATCGATCAGAATCGAATATAGTATTTTTCTGTCAGAGTAAAAGAATAAAAAAAAAAAATTTATCCATACAAATTGGTACGCCCAATATGCATTTCTATCCTCTATCACCGCTATTATCTTCTCTAAGAAATCACCTCTATCTCTTATCACGCCTATCCACCCTCCCAACCAACACCTCTTTCTCTTATCACTTCTTCTATTATTCCATATTGCCATTTCCATCCGCCCTATCAACGACTATTTCTATCCCCTATCATTTTCTATCTACCCTGCCAATCACCACCGCTATTCCCTAACATCTCTATCCCATATCCCCATTTCTGCCATTTCCTATCGTCACGTCGATTCCCCTTACAGATCACCATCTTTATTCACCCTCAATCGATCACCACCATAGATGGTGTGGTGGTTTTTAATTTGTAATTGCTCAGTTACTTCGTCGTCGTTAGTAACTGCTTCTATGGGGCACGGCTTCTAACCACATTGCCTTTGATACATTTAATAGCAGTTATGCCTTTTTTAATTCAAATTCATCTCATTTGTCTTCATTTTTTCCTCTTCATTTGCATTCGTAAATACATGGTAACATTTGCAATAAATTTTGCTTAATTAACTTGAAATGAACTGCAAAAAAAAAAAATGTTTTTATTAAAATTTTAACTTATTTAGGTTTTTTTTTAATAGTTAACGGCGTTCAGTTTAAGCTTTCAAACGAGCTACTATAACATTTTCAAAGAGATTAAAATTCCAAATTCTCCATACATTTAGGTTTGAAAATGAGAAAAAAAATGTAAAATATGTTTGCACTGTCATAAAATAAAATACAAAATGATATTAAAAAAAAAAAAATAAGCAGAAAATTTTAAACACTATTGTCAACATAAATGCATAGAGTAATTTGTCAAAAAAAAAAAAAAAAAAAAATTATATGATAGAGAGAGCGAGCGCACCTCCAATGGGAATTTATTTTACCACCAAAAACAAAATAAATATTAAAGCGAAAAACCAAAATATATAGAAATGTTTATGTATGTGAGTGAAATTGAGTATTTTGCTTGACTCTGTTGCTTGCTGTTTGGTCTACTTTCGTTTTTCTACTTACTATTTGTTTTTGTTTTTTAGTACTGCTAAAATGTTTTTCTTTTTTTTTTGCTGTTTTGGGTTAATTTTCACAAAAATGCCAAAATTTAAGCTATAAAATATTCAACAGTGTACATTAGCTTATGCTTTCGACATTATAATTTGTCATTGTATGTGTGCGCTTGTATCCTGTTGTGTGTGTGTGTGTGTGTCAGTGAATGAGTGAATACATATTTTTACCCAGTGGAATACTGTAGATTTAGAACGTTTGCCAGTGCAGTCTTGAGGATTAGCTGTGTGATTGTTTTCTCTTAGAGATTTTTTATGCGTTGTGAAAAGCCAGAGTGAAAAGGAAATTTTTCAAAAGTTTTCTCCCAAGCAACAGAATTTTCCTGGTGAAACTAAAATTATGAAAAACACTTCTATTCCATCCTCCTGCCACACTTTAAAGATCGTTTAGTTTTCAGTCCCCTTTTTTAAAATCTACTTTTAATCGCAATTTAAATCGAAACAGTTCGAAGTCTTTGTGCTCCGATTAAATTTATGTTTGAAAGTAAATTGCAAAACATGACGGATCATAATTCTTTTTCTTCTGACAAGCCACTAACTGCGCCAGGAGAGGCTTGTCATAGCCATTTGACTTTTAAATTTTTACCGCTGGGTTTATACACCCACAGCCATGCTTTCTAACGCACTCACACACACACAAAAGCTATTTAAAACGCTTATGCATTTCGTTAGTGAAGAGTATTATCCTTTTACTAAGTTGTTGCTGCTGCCACAGCCACTTCCACTGCTGCTCTGTGCATCATTTTACTGCATAATTTTGTGTGTGTGCAGTAGGTGTATGCGTGTGTATAAATAAATCTCTGCATACTTCACTCAAGCACATACACACGCACACACATATGTATTTAGCTTCTCTCTTACTCTTCGACATTTCATCTTCAACAAAGAACTAGTTGCTATGAAGTTACCACAAAAATTTTGTACATTTTTGTAGCACTAGAATTTTTGGTACTAAAAAATTGTGATTTAGTTTTTGTTTTTCCTAACGTACATACAAACTCGTATACGCTCGTATGTTCTACATATACAGTGATATCATGTTTCTCTCTCACTCACTCTCTCTCAATCTCATTCCCTTTTGTCGTAAACTTTGATGCATTAATATGTGTCATGAAATTACATGTAAAGTAGCTAATTTTCCTTAAAAAAAAACTATTCATTTTAGAAAAGTTTTGTTTTTTTTTTTGATACAAAATTTTTACCGAGATAAGCGTGTTTAATTTTTTTTTACATTTTTGTTGTAGTCATGTTCTATGATTTTTTGAGCATTTTTTACATGTACAAACTTTTGCTCGAATTTTCATGAATTTACACTAACTTTAAAATCTATATACTTTTTATTTTAGTTAAAGCTACATACTTTAGAACTTTGGCTTCCCATACTTGGCTGCCCATTGCAGTTAGTATCTATCTACCTCTAAGGTCAACGTGGTGTTGAAGCATGTAATTTTAGCTTAGTTTCAAAAGTATCTACATAATTAAGCATAATTTATGAACACTTACTCTAAAAGCTATACATTTATTCTTACTAAATACGCATACATTTTTTATATGGAGAGATATCTCCTTGACAACTCAGTATCATTAATAGTAATAATAAATTCCATACTTTCTTGCCACTCTTCAGTTTACAAATAAATGCTTCTGTGTTTTTTTTTTCTTTTTTTTGCAGCATGAAAATATAAATTGAATAAAGTTATAATATTTCATTAAAAAACAAAAATGAAAATGGAAAAATTCTTTGATTGAACCATTTTATTTGATGACGGCATTTTAATCAAACGCAAAATACCATTACAAGCAGAATTACACACACACACACACATGGGTATATACATACATTCACGTAAGTGTTGTCAATATGAAAGCAAAAAAATACGAAACAAAAAATGCCCGACTACGAGAAAAATAGGCATGAAAAACACTTGAATTGAAGCATACTTTTAGATGCTTCAAAATATATGTATACACATACGTGTGCATACAAACAGACATTTCAAATACAAAAACAATTTATGACAAATGTGTATATATGTGTGTGTGTGTGTGTGAGTACCTTTTAAACACACCCAAACATATGCATGTATAAACGTTACATTTTAATAATATAATAGCATAGCCTACATTCAAGCGCACACACAAAACAAAACAGAAACTAGGTAATAAATTGCACAACATTTTTTAGATTGTCACTTTTGCGTTATTTCATTTTTATACAATTTTATTTTTTTTTTTGGTGTTAATAGAATTTTTTTCTGGTTCTTGTTGTTGTTGAATTATTTTTTTATGCTATATATTTTCCAGGAAATTATGCTATAAGTATGTGTTATTGTGCAAAATTAAAAAAGAATGTGGAAATGAAAATGGAAAAAATATGCTGACTTCATTTTAAGCTTAAGTACATTATTGGGGGAATTGGGGAACTGAAATCCATTTAAATAAATGCGGGAAAAACTGAAATTACTTTTCAAGTTCAAGGTCATAAAGCATATTTTTTATTTCGTACCTGCAGTTGTCTCATTTTTATGTTTATTTCTTTTTGGCGCTCTTTTCTGAAATATCATTGATTGATGAGTGTAGCAAATAATATAACTGTAAATACATACAGCAAAATCTCTTTCATTTGAGATTTATCTAGTTATTGACATATATATTCTTTTTCAAGTAGCACTAATTATAGTATAGCTTATTTTTAGGCTTATCATTTTTCATACATCTGCTTGAATCTATATAAAGATTTTATTTATTTGAGATATAAATATATAACAACAATAACGATACAAAAAGTTGAACGAAATATTATTAGGTACTGCATATTTTTAGGCTTATATATCCTGACTATTTAAGCTTGAAAATAATTCACTAATAAATCTTGAATTTTTTTCGTAGTAAAATTTTGGATTTTTTTTCAAAATATTTTCCTACTATTTCCGCTGATCTATTTATATCATGTACCCATTTGCATTTATGTACATATTTATTTGTTGGTATATAAGTAAATATGTATATCACAATGTAATATTCGCATGTTTGCACATACTTATACATTCGCATGTAGTATTTGTGTATTTATTCAACATTTGTCGCAGTAATTAATCTTTTGTTAAATAAAATTTAATTTGCATTTTGTATGTATGTAAATAAAAGAAATTCGCGTGTTAAAAATTTTATTTTTGCATGCCATACTTACTTTTCGAGTGTGTGCTCGTCTAGTGTTGCATTTCAATTGCACGCATGCATATTAATTTAAATCAAACATTAAATTCTCAGAATGCAACATGAATGCACTATTGAAATTGATTCTCCCTTGATTTGTAAATTTAATTAGTGCACTGAACTGTGTACTCAGAAATTGCTCTTGCTGCATAAATTTTCGTCGAATAGACATTTTCTTTAGAAATGGCATATTTTTAGTTATTGCATTTATCAGAAAATTATATCTAGTCAAGTAGTATTTGAGAACAATACTTGCTGTGGTTTACTTAAGGTGTTTATTATGGTAAGGCTCCACTAAATGATGCTTTCTTTCAAAGGTTTTATATTGTCGAGTTATTATTATTGTGCTTATGAAAGTTATTATAGGCTACAAAGGAAGTGGTCCAAGCAGTTGCCGTTTTTTTGCACTTCAAAATCAAGTATCAGACTTAAGCATGTTACTTTGAAAATCAGAATGAAATTCAAAAGCCTCGAATCTTCAACATTCCTCGAAAATCTTACCTTATACTGAGTATGTATAAGTTTGTGAGATACTTTCATCTGAATTTAAATTTATCAGAGTTTTAAAAAATGGAAGTCTTTATTAAATTTTTGTAACGATTTCTAAACATTTCTTGCAAATTTTTTCACATTTTTAAAAAATCTCTGTACATTTCAAAAACTATAGGGAAATCTCTACACATTTCTGAACATCTTGAAAATGGCTATAATTTTTAAAAATCCTTTCACACTTTTAAAATTTTCAAAATATTTTTAAAAATCTCAAAGTATATCTTAGAAATCTCAAAAATAGCTTTAAGCTTCTTAAAACTCTTCACTCTTTTAAATTTTTCTTAAATTTCTACAAAAATGTCTACATTGCTTCAAAAAACTCTGCTCATTTTTAAATATCCTGAACGTTTCTAAAACTATTGAGAAATCTCCACAGATTATCCAGATATCTCTAGAAAACATTCCAAAAAATCTATATACAGTTTTAATATTTAAAGAAATCTAAATAAAGAAAATCTAAATGACGCTAAAAATTCCCAATAATTTTTATAAATCCCGATAAATTCTAATCATTACTAAAAATTTGTATTCTTAATAATATTAAAAGTTTTAGTAATACGATCGAAAAGTTTCTGCAAATATTTTAGAAATTTTCAAAAATATTTTCTTAACCAAAAATCGTTAGTCTTTCGTTCGAATTCATGGTAAGCCTGAAAAATTACACGATTAATCTATAATTTGTTCAGGTTTCTACAGGTTAAATGCTTAGTTACAGTTGCAGCCTACAACGGTTTATACCTAAACAAGTTTTGATATTGATATAAATCTTATCTTGAATTTCTTATTAGTTTAACAGTTTTTTATTCAGTTTAAAAGTTTTTCTATTTGATTTAATAGTATTTGTATTACTAATACAGTTTGTCTGATTTTAACTTTAATTGTTAACTTCCTGACAGTCATATCCTAGTGTTAGAACTATTGTTCGCAAATGTTATTCCTCATTCCATTATGTGAAAATTTGATTTAGAGTAAAATCTTTTGAAATGTATTATTATTCAATTAATTTTGCTCAAGATTATTTTATAAAATGAATTAAGTTTATATTTGCTTTATAAATACATACCTTACTATTATAGAATAATCTATGCATCGTAGATTTTTAAGCTGTTTATAATTTCTGGAAGGAAATTTGATGAAAGAATTGCGCTGATTCAAACTGATATCAAAATATGTACAATCGCACATACATACATACATTCATATATGTATGTATACACACACAGAATAATGTACAAACATGAAACCCAATATTATTAAAACATTAAATCGTAAATGTATTTATGTATACACAAGGTAAAGTAAATATAATATATATGTATGTATGTAGGTAGTTATTTATATGTTAGTAAGTTACCGCTGAGCTGTACTTGTATTTGTAAACAAAAAACACACACATACACATTTACAAATACAAATACTTATTTACTTATATACGTATATATGTATGAGTAAATGTATACAGAGGTACTTACAAAATAAATTTGCCAAAGAACAAATATGCAAAATACTTGAAAATTTTCACGCTAGAATGTTAAATGTGCAGGTGTGTATGCGTGTGTGTCGGTATACAAATTTACCTTAACTCATGTAAGACATATGTATGTTAGTAAACACACACACACACACACACACTTGTATAAGTATATGTTATGTATTTAAGATTTGTATGCATTCTAAAGTTTAGTTATTTTATTTGTTTTTCTATATACAAATTTACTTGTATATACATATTTAAGTACATATGCATGTGTGTATGTATGAAATGCTATTGAATTTGATTTTAATTTATATTTGTATATGCATTTTGTTTTCCTTTTTTACTTGCCATATATGTATGTATAAAACATACAAACATAAAAAAAATTACTTTAAATAGCATTCCAAATATGTTTGTGTGGGTATATATAAAACTTCATACCTACATATTCACACATACATACATGCCATATGTATGTTTTCATACACAGATACAAAATACTTTTGTGGTTTTATGTGTTGGCTGTAAATGATGTTTTTTGCACACCATACACACCAATACACACACAGATATACACACAAATTTTTATTCACACACATTTTGCAGTTTTCGACAGGTTTTCAAGCTTAATTATAATGAAAATTGGTGTGAATAAAAACCGCAAAATTTCGTGTTTAGTTCGTGTTGAAAATGGCTTCATTTGCGGTTACGGTCAATGAAGTTTAATGTTGCGCAAAATTAAGTACAACGAACCATGGATGAAATACCTCTCAGTAACCATCTTTACAATGTATCATACATTGTATGTACTACATAGAGCTAAGGCTAAAACTTTATTACATAGTTACATAATAAAGAATACTGGATGAAAAGTAAAGTTCTATACATACATACTATATGTATTCAATAACGGGTCTCACAAAAGTTGATTAAGATTTTTAGGATTTGGTGCAATTTCCGTATAAAATTTCTGTATTGAATTCGTATGCTGTTCAACTGCGTTGCTACTGTTCCGAATCTCTAAAAAATTTCTGATTCGCTTTGCATCTATTTCAGGGCAGTAAATCACAAAAACTAACAAGCCCATACTAGTTCAACAAACTTTTGTATGACCCTAGAATATTTATAAGCGTATGCATGATGATAAGCTAAGTAGTTACTAAAGGCTAGCAGTCTACCTTTTTGCCTGCTCGCCTGTCGTCACACTGGCCGATTATGCTTTAAATAATGTTATTAAGTAAAAAGAAAATTAAACTTTAAATTTGTAAAATGAAATTATGTCGAAAATTCTGCTTCATACTATACTTAAAAGCATGCAAACAGATTTACGGCGAATATTTATACAAGAATTTGTAACATAAACGGATATACCTGCTGCTTGTTGCTACATTTTTCAGTGAAACTCGTAAAAATTTGATAGCTACTTTCTCATAGTTTCACAGATATATACTTACGAGTAATATATACACTTTTCACTTTTCATTACGAAAATATCACACACACACACACACACATACCTTGCGAGGTCATCATTTTTTGTGGTATCCTTATATATATTTTTCAGCTACTTCCGCCTTTTCAAGCAAGCGTTTTATCCAGCGCAAGCAATTTACTATGTCTTCAACATTTTAGCGTTATAAAACACTTGCTTGCTCGCTGCTTTTGACTGTTGCTAGTAGTTTAGTTGTATATAGCTGTATGAATGTATGTATGAGCATGCTATATTCTTAAGACCGGAAATTTTACCATCACTTGTGCAAAGTATATACGTACACATATGTTGTATCCATGTATGCGTGTTTGCTGTGTGAATCATAAATTTCAAAAACTTAAAACATTGTGCGCGTTTTTCTCTTCATTTTATATATAAATTTTTTTTCAACATGATTTTGTATGAGAGCTAAAAGATTTACATTGCATAAATATTTTACATAAATATTTATGAGTCTCATTATTATTTGTGGGTTTACATTGATTTTTTCTATGTTCAGAGAGTAGGGGAAAACGAAAGGGTTTTACAATTTTACAATGCAAAAAGGTAAATACATTTCTTGATTAAGTATTTATTGTAAATTTTTATACTTGCCTGCATTAGATTTATGGAAAAATATTATATAGATTTAATGCAAAGTGAGTACATTTTTATGTAAGTATTTATATATAAAGTTTGTTAACCCTTTCGGCACCGTAGAAAAACCAGAGGAGATAGCACAAAACTGTATCCGGATTCTTGTTACAATTTTTGATCAAAATAGAAATTTTGTATCTCTAAAGTTTTGAACTTTCATGGGTCACCGGTGACCCAGTGACCCTCAATGGGAATTTTTGACAAACTTTTTCTGTATATTTTTATTGAAAATTTTTTTTTTTTTTAAGATAGACAAAGTAACTTAGTATTAATTTTTCATTTAACCCTTTCTTGACCGTTAGGCAACTAGAACCGATAGAGCAAAACCGAATCCAGATTCGCATTTTTCGACCCCCATTTCATTGTAAAAAAGTTCTTAAAATGTTTTCATTGAAAGATTTTAGGGTCATTTGTGATCCATAGCAAAACTTGTATTTCCAAAAAAGTAAACAGCAATTTAAAAATATGGGAAATCATAGTTTTTCTTACAACATATTAAAAATTTGGTGTATTTGGACAAATTTTGTAAGAATTGCGATTGAAAATTAATAAAAAAAAACAATTTTTCAACTTTGATCCGCTACAGTACCGTTGCCAAAAAAATTTTTGCAAATTTTTTAAATTGAAATTAAAGGACCATCAAAGCCTCTAAAATTGGATAGTTTTTAAAAAATTGCAAAAATTAATCTTGTGACACCGGTGTCACCATGGTACCGAAAGGGTTAATTTTTTTTTAAATAACTTAGTTTTAAAAAAGAAATAAAGAAAATTTCTTTCTGAATTCTAAACGGTGCAATACTTTTTGGCTTACCCCGAGAAAATAAGGTGACCAGGTATCAAAATAAAAATAAAAATTTTTATGAACAATAAGTATTTCCTCGGATCACAAAACATATAAGGACTTATGAAGTTATAATTTCTACGTCAAATTTGATGAATTTTTTTTTAACATCGAGTAATCAGCAGGTCGATTGAGGTTTTCATTACAAAGAATTGGAAATGTTAATCAAAGCGCGCCAAATTGGCACGCTTTGTTGTGGTCACCACGTCGCCCCTAGTCATAAGAACAACAAATTTTTTACTGGGATTTGTTTACAATACCGTTAGTTGATAAATTTTTCATATTAATTGATCGCAAGTTGGTGATTGTGTTCACAATGGAAGCTGCAAATAGAAAATTGATTGTGAACAAATTTATTGAAAATCCGTCGTGGTCTGGTTCAAAGACTGCGAAAGTGTTAAATATCTTCAAAAGAACGGTATGTAGAGTTATAAAAAGATATAAAGAAACTCTTAGTGTTGAAAGAGCTAAAAAAGTTGTGAACAAAACGGGAAGCACCAACCTAAAATTAAAGGCAAAGATCTTGAGGTCCATCAGCAATCCCGGACTATCGGATAGCGTTCGTGCCAAAAAATTCAATACCAGCAAAAGTACTGCTAGACGAATACGCATAAAAGCTGGGCTAAAGTGCAATCGTGCTATAAA
This sequence comes from Toxonevra muliebris, assembly GCA_963691655.1. NCBI lineage: Eukaryota > Metazoa > Arthropoda > Insecta > Diptera > Pallopteridae > Toxonevra > Toxonevra muliebris. Next base: position 85,634,512 of record OY829328.1, on the reverse strand, counting down.
ATATCCAAATAGAACAGACAAACAGAATTTGCTGGCCAAAAAACGTGCTCGTCTTCTTTATAATAACGTTTTGACCAAATTCAATGGATGCATTATTGTGGATGACGAATCATACATAAAATTTGATCTTAAACAGCTACCAGGACAAAAATTTTATATGGCAACGAATCGTGGTAATGTACCCTCAAAATTCAAGTACATAAAAATGGATAAATTTGCAAAGAAAGCAATGGTGTGGCAGGCTATTTGCAGCTGTGGTCTCAAATCCAGGGCTTTTGTGACATCCTCTTCTATGACGTCTGATATTTACATCAAAGAGTGCCTTGCGAAACGACTATTGCCATTTGTTCGTCACCACCATTCGCCAGTGAAGTTTTGGCCTGATTTAGCCAGCTGCCACTACTCTAAGAAAACCATGGATTGGTATCAGACAAATAAAGTAGATATAGTGCCCAAATATATGAATCCACCCAATTGCCCCCAGCTACGACCGATCGAAAAATACTGGGCTATTACAAAATATAAGTTGTCAAAAATGTGAATTCAATGTTACTAAAATGGAACCAAATTGCCGCAAAAGTATCCAGAGCGGATGTTCAAAGGTTGATGGGGTCCATTAAAAGGAATACCCGGAACTTTTTGCACAACAAAGAAATTTAAATCTTTTAATATTATAGTATTAAAACACAATATTAAACTTATCATTTAATGCATTATTTGTTATTCTGAGTGTTCTGGTTAAAAAGATACAGCAACTTTCCTTGCGTGCCCATTTTGCGTGAATCGCGCTTTATCATGTCAATTCCAAGGAATGGTACTTGAAGAGGAATTTAATTCCCAAAGTGATCATTACTACCCTGCTCGGGTTATGACCACTTCAATCTGTCCGCAGAACCAGAGCTGAGTAAATTTAATTTCATTACAATTTCTTTTCTAATTCCAAGCTATCCACAGAATTCCATTCGTGTGAATAATAATTGGTAATTCCTCAGTAATGGAATTAGGAAAATATTCAATTCTTTTACTGAATTGTAATTTGAAATATTAAATTCCTAATTGGAATTTGGAAAAGTACGTAGAAACTGAGGGATTTTTTCTCCTTTGTATGATCAGTTTCTTTTGCGAAATCGAATTCCAAAAGGGTAATTAATTCCTTTTGAATTTAATTTCAACAATTCAAAAACTTCAATCGATCACGTACATTGATTTCCTTGTATCGACAAACGGTAGTTGGATGATTTTGTTGCTTGCAGCAATACTTTTCATACTGTAGATTTTATAGAGCCCTACACACGAATTAATTACCCTTTTGAAATTTAATTCCACGAACATAGTTTAGTACATAAGGTGGTTTTCTTCAGTTTTTGAGCCTATTACTGAGGAATTGGAAATGTTAAGAACCAATTACAATTCATAGGAATTGAAAGAAGAAAAATTAAATTCCTAAACCAATCGTTACGATTCAAATCTTCCTAGAACAACATCACTTGATTTCTAGACACTCGATTACCTCTGCGAAATTTCGATCTGCTATTCGGCACCACCTTCAAAGCTTTCAAGAAAATAATACTCAATTTCTGTTGTATTTTTGTCCACCCTTTTTCCCCACCCTAAGCATGTTCCGTACTTTATAAATTATTCCAAGTCATTCGAATTTGAAATAACAATGAAGCTCACTTTTTGGCATATTTAATTCAATTTCTAACCTCACATTCTTACCTGCAAATTGTCAATTAAAATATTGTTTTTTTTTTTTCTTGCTGTTGTTTTTGGTATAAAAAAAATAACACAACACTAAAGTGATTTTCAAACTATTTTCTAACAGTAAATTACATTTGACAGCTATTGTGTGCGGCTGAATTTCCTGAACAATTTGTAAAACATTTCCTCATACACTTTTCTTAACACTCTTCTTAACTTGAACCAGCTATGAAAAATAAACTGTTGGCATGTCGTAAAACTTCAAGTTTTTTGTTTTTTTCTTGTTTACATTTTTTCAATACCTAACTACAACTAAAAATCGAAAACGGAAAATGGGAGGGAGAAAAGGAATAAACCAAAACTTTTTCATTGAAAATCAGTAAAAAAAAATCAATTTTTTTTTTTTTCATTATATCTTTTAGTTTTGCTTTTGTAAATTTGAACGTCAAAAAGTATGCAACGGAAAAACGAAAAGTTAAATATTCTACATGCTGCTCTATATTTTGCTGTTGTAAAATTCTTAACAGTTTTTGGCAGTTTTACTATATTATGGCGTTAAATTGCTTTAACTGCCACGGCATGAACGGTTTATTATTAATTTTTGGGGGTATTACGTTATAGATGGGCGGACGGCGTGTGGGAGTAAGTTTCAGGAATGGAGGCCGCGTTCTGAAACCTCGAAAAAAATATATAAAATGTAGTGAAAGTATGCGTTCATAATTTGATTCGATAGCAAATATTTTTTTTTCTTTTTTTTTTCTGGTTTGTATTTTTGAGGTTGCACAAAAATTGATTGCAAGAATATTATATAAAAACGAAATATAAAAAGAAAATGTTTGCAGAAAATTACTTATTGTTTTGTTGTTGTTTTTATTAAATTTTCAATGAATTTCAAATTGCGTTTTCCCCAGACATTCACACACTATGTTTGTGTGTGTGTGTGTTGTGCAGCAACGTAAACTTCTTTAGCAGCAATTGCCAATTGCATTATCTGCAATTTTAAGCTACACAAAAAAATGAAGAAAAACGAGATCGATTACTTGTCGTGTTGTAAATGTTAAGTGGTTTCGAGGAACTATTTCTCAAACTACATCCATTTCACTCTCATTCGTTTGCCTTCTTTTATTTTTTGGGTATGTGTTTAAGACAGTGGCTCTCAAATTAATTTCCTTGTGAAAATAGTAAACATTTTTAGAATCTATACCGCATATCCTTTTGAAATTTTACCAAAACATGTGAATCCTTCAATGAACTATCTATGGGAATCACTGATTTTGGGTTATGGGGGGAAAACTATTAAACTGAAGTAGAAAATGGGGCAATACATCGTACATAAAAAAACTATACTGCCAGAGATACTGTATATATATACAAGAAACTATTTATATTTATATGAGTAGGTTTGTTTGCATGTATGTATGAATGTGTTTGAAGAAAATCACTTTCTCGAGCGGAGTGTAGAAAATTGAAAAGAAAAAATCACTGCAATGCAATTTACTACTGAATGCACATACATATGTACATTCCGTTAAACATACATAGATACAAATAAAACTTCAGATCAGTTAAATCCCAGTGTGGAAAAACAAGTCTGACTATTCCAAACTAATATAATCAGTTCAATTCAAATTGACAAAAAAATCCATTTAAAAAAATATATCGTTAGTATATCGGCAGTATCTTTCTTTGACCTTGAATGTTCAAAATCAGAAAAACTGGATGAAATTTATCACACAGTGAAATTAATGTAAAAAATAATAAGAGAAAGCAAAAAAGAAGAGGAAAAGTCGCTCAGGTAAATATTGAATTCGAAAATTTTAATTTCAAAATTAAAATCTCAGAGTGGGCAATTTTCACTTTTGTCCATACATACTGACTCTTAGTTTATTTCATACAATCCCAAATAATTAAAACCAAGACAAAGTCGGAAGTGTGTCTCAGGCTTAAAAAATAACGAAAAAGAGTCAGTACTGTGACTTAGAATTGATTCAATTATTCTCTAATTGATTGAAGAAAAAGTGCAACGTTTTTTAAAAAAAAATTCATGATTCCAGTGTATAATTGAATAGGGGGGTGAGAGTACTACCATAACCGAGTAAAACTCTCAGTGGGTTTTGCAAGTTTAGGTTGAAGTTTTAAAATTTTAGTCAAAAATCGCATGAAATAATATGAAAAATCATTTACAGGTAATCACTACTTTGAACATTTTAACCCATTAACTCCAACCTTTATGGGTATTTTTGGCTCTTTTTTGAAAAATTTCAGAAAAGCTTCCTATCAAATAGTTTAGCAAGGGTTAAGGTATTCCACCAAAATATTTAAAAAAAATTTAACTAGGGGTCATCAAAGACTAGAAGCACTTATGGGTTAAAGGTAAAGCGTAAAACTCAACTATGTTCTGTTGTGTGGTGAAATGTCGTACCTTTAACCCGTAGATGCTTGTTGTCTTTAGTAAGCACTAGTGAAATTTTCTATAAAATATTTCTGTGGAATACTTTAACCTTTGAATACCTTATATGGGTATTTTTGGCTCTTTTTTTAAGAAGTTCCAGAAAAGCCCCTTTTAGAAGGGTTAAAGTGTTCCACAAACTATTTTATTGAAAATTTCACTAGTGCTTACTAAAGACAATAAGCATCTACGGGTTAAAGGTAAGGCCACCACACGACAAAACATAGTTAAGTTTGACGCCTTATCTTTCACCCAAAAGTGTTTCTTATATTATGCAGCGATCCCTAGTTAATTTTCTTGTGGAGTATTTTAACCCTTGAATACCCTTTGAATTAATGGGTTAAAGTGCTGTAAGTGAAATTATTCATAAAATATTTTTGTGAAACACTTTGTAATACCCTTTGAAAGGGTAAAAGAGTCAAACATACTCATTTGGAGTATTCAAGGGTTAAAGTGGACCACAAAAATATTTTATGGATAATCTAAAGACAAAAAGCATCTACGAGTTAAAAGTAAGAAATTTCATCACTCAACAAAACAAAGTTGAGTTTTACGCTTTACCTTTAACCCATAAGTGCTTCTTGTATGTAGCGACCCATAGTGAAATTTTTTGGAAAATATTTTTATGGAACTCTTTAACTCTTTGAATATTCTTTAAAATGAGGTTTCCTGAAATTTTTCAAAAAAGAGCCAAAAATATCTTTATAGGTTGGAGTTAATGGGTTAAAGTGTTCTAAGGAAAGGTTCCCCGTAAAATTTGTTCTGTGTTGCACTATTTAATGAATCAATTGAGTGACTCAGAATTGATTAGGATTCACTCCCAAATAATTAAAAAAAAAAGTTTGAAAAAATCAGTTGACTGACACAGAATTGATTCAGCTCATTTCTAATTAATTGAAGAAAAAATGAAAAAGAGTCAGCTGAGTGACTCAGAAATGATTAGGGTGGCTTTTAATTGATTAAAAGAAATGTGCAAGGAATTGGTCGAGTGACCCCCCATAATAGATCCAGCTAACTACTAATTGATTAAAGAAAAAACGAAAAGAGAATGGGTTGAGTGACTCGCAATTGATTGAGGTCATTCGTAATTGATTAAAGGAGAGCGAAAATAAACTAATCTAGTGACTCGTAATCAATTCAGCTCAGTCCTAATTGATTAAAATAAAGACGAAAAAGAATCGATTGGGTTTACTTCTTTGATTGATTCAAAAATTGTAGGCGCAAAATATTCTATAGTTAACAGACCCAAACCTGATTAAGAAAACTAACAGTGGTTATAGATTTAATCGCAGTTACCCTAATACCTTCTTGCTTAGTAACTAAGTTTCGGTAAAAAGAAGTACTTTCCATATAAGAACTTACCCAGTTGCAAATTGCAAATGCTGTTTCTATATTGAACTAATATTGGAAACTTAACGGTCAGCCACTTATTGATACTAGATCGATGTTGGATACAACAGTTAGACCTCAGCAATTTACCGTTTTTGATTTGAACTTGCCTATTTTTTTTAACAAAAGTAAATTTTGTATGGCGAATAAATATCTAATAGTTTGTTTTCCTTACTGGGAAAATCTTAGAAATTGAACTGAGAAAGAAATACTTCTAGTATCGTTGTATACATACTATAAAACAAATAAAAGTAAATCCTATTTGTGTCGTAAGAATGAACATTTTGTACATACCAACAAACATAGTGAAGTTTTGTTGATATGTTGTAAAAGTTTTGTTGCAGAAAAGAAAGTTGAAAAAAAAAAAAAACATAAAATGCTTGAAATACTAAAATAGCATTAATGTGTACCAGTATCAGTGATAAAGCTGTATACTCAATGCTATAGAAAGTTTGAAGAGGGAAAAGAACCAATAAAGTATTGTATTACATACTTAATTGAAAGTATTGAACCTTCAAGTGGAATTGTAAAAAATTTTACCGAATTGTATGCTGTTTATTCTTTGTGTTACATGGATTTTTAATTTTTAAATGGATTTAAAAAATTAACTGCAAATGTTGCTTAAAGTAGCTAATAGAGAAACTCATCAGCTTTTTCCAAATGTTCACTTCATTCAAACAACTGCAGTAACTGATGGCCAGTAAAATTATTTATCATTTTCTTTATTAATCACAAAAGTTGCAGGTGAGTAATTTATGGATATATAAAGTATCCAATTATAATCAACTATAATGTGCATACAAAATTTATTTTTATTCATGTATTGTAATAAAATGCCATAGACTGTTTCTCAAATAAAGTCCTTACATTATTGAATTTATAATAAAACCGCAGTTCGAATTTTACTTCCCTCAACGAGTCACATTTTAAAGATTTCCTCTATCTCTCTCTTTTTCGCTCGTTCACTTTTTGTCTGTTTTTCGATTAAATTTGATGAAAACCACTTTTTATGAGTCTTTCAATTTTTTTACGTTTAATACTTTATCTCTTTCCATTCATTTTAGTACAATCACATACAAACATTCACACCCATACATAAACATATGAAAAGCTTATTTACTTTTTATGAAAAAAAAAAAAAAAATGAAGAAAAATGTTCAAGAAAAAATGTTAAATTACACATTTTTGCTACCTTTTTATTACACCTAAGTAAAAACAAAAAAAAAAAAAAAACAACACTACACAATAATATACATACATAAAGAAAAGTAATAGTTGTAGTAGTAGTAAAAGTAGTTGTATTTGTTGTAGCAATAGTAGTAAAAATGCATCAATTTTTATAGAGGAGTAGGTAGTATACATACACACATACATATGCATGCTACTACTATAATAAATCAACTCTGCGAGCTTGCACTACACATATCAAAGTATATCCATATGCAGCGTTAATACCCAGCATCAAAAATTGCCTAGTAAAACGCTAAGGAAGCGCGGACTAGCTGCTTTTGTGTATAGAACAAGATAATAAGTAAGCGAGGCGAGAGTGCTATGTCGAATTAAAATTAACTCTTTTTGAACTTATATCAATACTTTTCGAAATAATAAATAATAATCGTGAAGTAAACAAAAATGGATTTTTATACTTAACTTAAAAAAGCTGTGAGAAATTGAGGGAAAAGCTCTTTAAATTGATATATAATATGATATTATAGCACTTCTGGATCTTCTGGAATAAAATTGTATTTACACTAATAAATGTATAGATTGCAATGCGGCAGAGCAAAACCAATCACGCACCTCATTTGCTGAGGTGTCTCATTTTCCCCTACTGGTTAATGACATGATACATGTGAGTGAATATAAGAAAGAAGAATATCGAAAAGGGGTAGGTAAATGTGACATCAACGTGTGTCAACTTCATCATCTTCGTCACCTGTTACGATGCAACTTGATAGCATACTTCATACAAATATACTAGTTGGCATACGTGTGCATATGCAGGACCATATATTATATAAAAAGCAATGAAAGGACATAAATTCAACAGGCACCGCATTAAAACTATAAAAAAGTATCATGTAAAGAAGCTATTGTAAATGTTGAGAAGAGCAACAAAAAAAAAAACAGAAAAACAGAAAAAAAACAAAGTACAAATAACTATATTGAATAGAGACAAGTTTTTATATGGTAGCAACACAAGATGGTAGTTTTGTTTTATATGATATACTCATATTTCTTAATGAAAGTAACTCAAATTGATATACATATGTAATGCATATTTTTATAAAACTAATAAATTAAGATCATGAATAAGGTCAAAATATTTATAACTACAAGGCACTCATCTTATAATAAAGTTCAGTACTTAAGCTCAGTTTCCTACTCAAGCTCAGTTTAGCACTCAAATTTTGTTACATCTACTCAGAAACTCAAACTGTCTCTGATTATTCAAATCTTGAATTATTCAAGGGAATACATGTAAAATCGATTGATATATCAAATATTTTAAACCTCTATTTTATTTGAAATATAAATCTAATAATTCTTTTTTAAGTATTAATAAAAAATATCTTACCAAATATTCTAAAAAATTCATGCAACTTTTTTTATCTCTTTACTTCATATTCTCTCTTTTCCATGCTCTCTCACTTTTACTCTCTCACACACTTCTTATTGAATCGCATCCATTTATTCCGAGACTTTCAAACTGTTGCTGTTAAATTGGGAATTCAAAAATATTTAAAACTATGTTGAAAAATATAAAACTTTTGCTGTTTTTTATAACAATTTTATATTTTTTTATTGATTTTTTTTTCATTATAGTATTACCATTGAATATTGTTACAACAGCAATAGAAATAGTAAAAATAAGTTTCTGAACTTATGTTTTAGGTTGGCAACACTTACAAGTTCACTGCTGCATTTTCATCTTAACCCGTGTGTACGTTTGCGTGTAGGGAGAATAGTTCGTTGTTCAAAGTATAGAAAGCGAGTGAGCGACTGTATTTTAAATAAGTTTTCTTTGTTACGGATTTTTTTTTTTTTTCAAAGCAATTTATAGTTTTTATGTCGATTGTTTGTTGTTGTTGTTGTTACTTTTGTTAATGGTTTGTTACTTCGCTTTTTTTTTTTTTGTTTTTTTTTTTTGTGTTGGAAAATTGATTTTCTTTTTTAAGCTTTAACTTTGTGTGTAGCTCAAATTTTTTCTTCTTACTGCTTTCTAGAAACTAAAAATATAAAAAAGCAAGTATACTATGCTAGTCTATGCATGTAGTCGTACAAGTTTAAGTACAATCGAAAGGGGAAAAAAAGTAGTTAAAACTATATGAAAGTAAGGCAAAAAATAAACGCTAAAGAAAGAAAAACGTTCTGAATTTTTCTCTTTTTTCTTTTTGCTTTTTCTTCATCTTGTTTGTGTTTTTTTTTACCTAAGAGATTGTTGAGCTGTCTTTTTTTTTGAGCTGAATATAAATTTTTTTTACAAATTCTTCCATTATCACAAACGTAATGCTAGCCACACGTATATGTGCGAGAGTTTGTGTTTGTAGGTGGAAAGATTTACTCAAAAGTCACTAAAAACCAAACTTCAAGCGAGCGCAATATAGCAACATATTTCAGATCTTCTTTTGAATATGAGAGATGAAAGTGAAAGTAATTTTGAAGTAGTTTTTTTTTCCCTTGTTTCAATATAGGCAGATAAAAGAAGCTTAAGTTCACAAGAAAAATACTTAAACAAGAATGTAGTCAAAGTTGATATTGACAAGCAGAGTTAGTTGAGTGCATAAAAACCAGCGTTAACTGAGGTATTGAAATGTTTTCGGTAAGAAAAATTAGACCAAGAAATCCAGATCCAAAATCAGACTAGAAATCGGACCAAAAGCTATCTAATGATCAATTCTGATCGAAATTCAGACTAAAACTCAAATCAAAAGAAGACCAAATTCAGATAACAAATTAGACTAAATTCAGATAACAAATTAGAGCAAATTCAGATCAAAGCTACAACTACAGAGAGACCAAAATTCATACTTAAATTTAAACTAAAATTAGATAACAATTCGACAAAAATTCAGACCAAAAGGAAATCAAGTCCAATATAAAAATTGGATAAAAATTAAGACTTTAATTTAGACTAGAATTCATAACAAAAATAGCCCAAAATTTAGACTAAAATTCAGACCCATAATATGACTAAAAACCAGATCATAAAAAGAGACGTAAACACAGATCAAAAAGTTGGTCAAAATCGTCTATCAAGCTCTCCTCAAACATATCATCTACATATAAATCAACCTGGAAATTTCAGATTTATTAGAGTGTATGAATGGATTCTGCAGCTGCATAAACATTATAAAAGAGGGTTTCGATTAGGTAGTAATAATATATTTTATCGCATGCGGAAAAGAGAAGGGGGAAGAACGGTCTATGTCTTTTGATTCCTGTTTGGAAATGGAAATAAAGGTTTATGCTCTCTACCACCCTTCTTGAATCCATTACAACTGTGGAATAACAAATGTAAATGTTCTCTGTTATTCAATTAGCATGATACTGCGGAGATACAACGTTCAATCCCAAGTATCAATAGCTAACAGAAGAGTAAGGATCTAAAATTTTAACATATACGAAAATAAATAATGCAAAGTCAGTCTTTGCTATTTAAAGTTAAAGACTAACAAAATGTATAGGAGTCTCTTTTAATTTAAATAAGTAGGTACATCCCAAACAGTTTTAACGCACGCCCACGAAAACAAAATTCAAAGTACCACATACTTATTTAATACGACATAGGCATAAATGTATTTCATACACATATCCATCAAATCCTTGTATTTATATGCAATAAATTGGCAAGTAAAAGTCAATGAACTTTTAAGCATAGCCAAGAAAGAAAAGAAACTAAAGAAATAGCAGCAGAAGTCAAGAAAATATCCTTAAGATATGCGTATAAGCAGCTTGCTTTGAATCATATGTCGAATTTGAAGACTCTATGCCAAAATGGATAAGAAAAAAGTATTCACTAAAAATGCTAGCATAATATATCAATTGACATTAAGTTGTTTTCTCTCTGAACTTTTATTTTTTTGTTTTTTTTTTTTTCATTTACATACTTAAATGAAGAAGACGAAGACTGAAAGATAAATGAGGAAAAAATATATAACATAGTTATAGGCTTTGAACAAATACGTTTGCTTAACTAAAATTAAGTTGCGCAAAAAAACATATTGTAAAAGATTAAGATACCAAATATATTACAATCACTAGTAAATTAAGGAGGTGATAGTGGGAGATTGGGAATAAATGCAGCAACAAAAAGACAGCCTTATCGTTCGCTCTCTTCCGCAACCTATGACCTGGCTAGTGCATAAATTATATGAATAGAAATTAGATGAATAGAAAAAAAAAAGACAAACAATTTTTACTAACGCATGGAAGTTGAAACAAACAAATAATGCGCACTCTGTGTATGTGTAGATTAATATATATGTACTTTTGTATATGCAGTAGTGATTAAGAATAAATTTCTCATACATTTTGTTCGTTGGTCATGAACTCCAACCTCCGGGAATTTCAGATCCATAACTTTTTTTCTACTTATATACTTTAGAAATATATACATAAATTATATATAAATACATACATATTTAATTGGTTGCTTTTTAAGCTAACGCTTTCCTCGTTTACTTGTTTCTCCAACAAAGTAGTACTGCTTTAACTAAACATACCATACTTTTAGGCTCACAATTTTATGCCATTTTCTGCTTGTACTTTATTTTTTATTGAATGTATGAACCTTTTGAGATTAATGCTTATGCTCTTCTACTTTTTGTAATTTATTATTTATTTTATGCATTTAAAAGTGAATGGTTTTTCACACATAAGCATAAAAGTTCACAAAGCCTAAGTATAGTCAGAAATGTTAATAAAATAGTAAAGTTGATTGCATACTTTTAGGTGTGTTTACTATATAGCAAAATATACATACATATACTTAAGTATGAATATAAGTATGAAATATTTAAAAGCATATATTTTATATGTATCTTTAATGTGTGTGTATAATATGAATTAATCTAAAAATATAACCATTATTAAAGCATACTTGAATGTTGTTGTTGCTGCATAACAATTATAAATGTGTGTGCGAATAAGCAAAAAAAAAAAGTAAAGCACGCAAATATTTAATTTAATTTAATTTACTGCATTAATTTGCCCGATGTCATTTTTTTTTTTGTAAAAATAGAAGAAAAATACAAACTTACCGTATATAGTTTTCTTTCTCTTTATTTATAATAATTTTTTTTTTTTTGCTTATTTCATTTGACACATTTATCATGACACACTTTTGTGACATTTCTAAAAACGCCTTAATGTATGCTTTAATGCTTATTAAAACAAATGGTTGCGTAGTATATTATACAGTAATGTCTCGATTTACATCGTGAATCGTTTCAAAATTTGGTGAATCAAATCGAAGCGATGTAAATCGAAACGAAAATTAAGGAGATTTGTTGAGCAAAAGTTTGATATTTTCCCGACGTAAATAAAAAAACAACGTTGATCTAAAGTATAGCAGATAATTGAATGACGCAAATCTAATAATTGAATCAAAGAAACAGAACAATTGTGAATTTTATCGCGACCATGTATATTGAGACAACGTTAACGTAGACGATGTAAATAGCGACGACTTAAATAGACGCATTACTGTATATGCAAAGTATTATTATTATGACTTTTTTGTTTTTTTTTTTATATAGTAGTAGTAGTAGTTGAATTATCAAAAACGTAAAATTTTTTATAGGTCAAAAGTTCACATCTTGAGCCATGAACGTAGAAAAATTTGAAGAAGAAATAGATGAAAAAAAGTTTTCCTTTGAAATTAGTTTAAATTTAATATTTGATCTGTATTTAAGATGTGGTCTTTATTTTTGTACGATATATGTATTTTGGCTCAAAATTCAAAAAGCCATATATTTATTCCAAGGAGTTGTTAAAAGATTTTGGATGCAAAAAGTACTGCCCATGGATTAGTTCTTTAAAACGTTCAGGAAAAAATTGTATTCAAACACATTGAAACACAATGTTTAAGGAGTTATTGATCCGAAGCTTTCGAGGAATCACTGATATAGAATTTCCGTGACTATTTTGATCTGAAACAGCTGGGGAATTTAGGATGCTGATCCAGACGTTTTTCGTGAAATAATTGATCCAGGACATTTAAGAAATTATTGTTGCAGAACTTTCGAGGAATTGCAGTTCTAGAATTTTAAGTAACTTAAGGAAATTTAAGTAATCTGGAATTTCCGAGAAATTTTTGATTTAGAATCTTCGAGATTCATAATTATTGATACAGATCTAGCAATTATCGATACAGAACTTTTTTTTAGTAATTATTTACCCATAATTTTTGAGTAATTTTTAATGCAAAACTTTCAAGGAATTATTGATCCGACAGTTTCAAGAAATTATTGATTTAGAACTTGCGAGGAATTATTCACCAAAAGTTTTTAAAAAATTTTTGATTCAAAACTTTCGAAGAATTTTTTGCTCCGAAACTTTCCAGGAGTTTTAGGAGAATTATTGGTCTGGAACTTTCGCGAAATGGTGGTCCGAAGCTTTTAGCTTTTGAGGAAATATTAAGCCAGAACTTTCCAGGAATTATTGATCCGGAACTCTTGCTGAATTTTTGATTCGGAACTTTCAAGGAATTTTTAATCTACAACTTTCGAGGACTCCAAATTTGTAGAGAATTATTGGTCTAGAATTTCCGAAGAAATTTTTAATTCAGAATTTTTTATCCAGAAGTTTGAGGAAGTTTTAACATGGAACTGTCGACAAGTTAATGATCCGACATTATTGTTCCAGTACTTTTGAGACATAATTGTTTTTCAAAGAACTTTTGAGAGATTATTAGTTCGAAACTGTTAAGGTATTATTAATATAGAACTTTTGAGGAATTATCGTTGAATAATTGATCCGCAACTTTCAACTTATGAGGAAATATTAAACCTAAACTTTTGAGGAATTTTGATCTGGAACTCTCGCTGAATTTTTGATTCGGAACTTTCAAGGATTCAAAACTTTTAACGTGTTATGAGTTTAGAGTTTTCGGAGAATTTTCAATTCAGAATTTTAGAAAAATTATTGATCTAGAATTTTTGACTCTGAACTTTCGGCAAGTTAATAATCCGGCATTATTGATTCAATACTTCTGAGAAATTATTGTTATTCTTATTGCTTTTTAAATAATTTTTCATTCAGAACTTCGATCCGAAACTATTGAGAAATTGTTAATCCAAAATTTTAGAGAAATTTTCGTAGAATTATTGATCAAAACCGATTTATAGGAGTTATTGGATCGAAAACTTTCCAGGATCAAAACTTAGATTCTGAACTTTTAAGAAGCATTTCGGGAAAAGAACTGTATTAAAAGTTGTAGTACCCAAAAAACTTTATTTAAGTTTGAAATTGGTACGCTGAGTTGGAACATTACAGTCAATTTGCGTATATTTCTTTGTTAAATTTTAGCACGCTTAGAAATTTACTGATCACAAATTATCTTTCACACATAATTTAGCAAATCTGTGCACTACATTATCCACTGCATTATCGACGACACTGCAATAAATTAGCAAATGCTAAATTTTGGTTAATTTTTGCACACGGCCTTAGTATTAAACTTAAGCTAGAAGTAAATTAAAACAAAAACAAATCAACATCCAGCATCATTATATTGAAAATCACAGCTGGCCATCGAAAATAATTAAAATGACGCCCAATTTTAATTAGGATAATTTTGTAAATGATGAAGGTGATGATGATGAAGATAATTATGTGAATCAGATTTGAATGAGTGTTAATGTATAGATTAATGTTAATGATAATGTAGATGAAGGTAATGAAAGAACATAATAGAAATGAAGTAAGAGAGTGACGGAGGTAGTGGGAAAAATATAACACATTATTGTGAAACGCGAGTATTTCGCAAATTCATAGTGCTTTTTTTTTTTTTTCGAAATGAAAACGTGAAAAGGAAAAAGATTTCTTCTCGGTATGTGTAGAATATTGAAGGCTAAAGTTCTTAGTTAAATGAGCCTAATGAATGAGTAGAAGGTAATAGCGTTGATTGGTTGATGCATTTCATTCATTCTTTCCTTTATCCTTTCATTCATATTGTCATAAGTAAAGTAAAAAATGTTGAGTATGTTCATATTTGCTATGTCAACAGTTGTCAGCCAGCCATAGAGACATGACAATGCCATCGTTGGTTGCTGATGATGATGATGATGACGAAGTAGATGAATAAGTGAAGTTGGACTAATTAAAATCTACGCATTTTATTTAACGATTTATACAATAGAGCATTGTTGTTTTGTTTTTTTTTTTTATGCATCAACACTTAGCTGTAATTATTATTTATTTATATGGTGGAAAATTTTTGCTGTTGACTAAAGGAAATATAATGAAAAATATAAGTACAATACATTTAAGCGTATTTGTACATGCATTTACTTATATTGAGATATATAGCATACTTTTAGGTGTGTTCACAAGTTAATACAAGCTTTTTACTTACTCCTGTATATTTTTTGTTGTCATTTTCTATATTTATGACTTTCAACATAATCCTTAATCATGTGCGCCTGCAAACTTACTTAAACACACATACATATGTGCAAAAAAGACGCACACATACTTACACCCCGAAAATGACCCTTATTTGCGAAACTGAGTAGTCGACCTGATAATTTATGATTTATGTGTGAAGGACATTGTCATCATCATCATCATCGTCCTCGTTGTCATCAACAATGCTGGTGTTCTGTGTATTCTATACTTGATATATGTACATACATATGTAAGTATGTATGCTTTTTGTAGTCGTACCGGATTGCGATTATATTTACTTAAAACTCAGTAGGAAATACTCCGAGAGAATGTAGTGGGATGAATAATTTTATTTTTTTTTTCATAAAAAGAATATTCGTTCTGATTTTTTCATATAAAAATGAGTGGCAATTTTAAAAAGTAATGGGCATATAAACTCTTAAATGAAAAATATTAATAAATAATTGACATGATTAGCAACTGGGTAAATTTCGTAAAATGTTGGCTATTGAAAATTGTGGTTTACTATAAGGGTTAACCAGCAGGAAAACGAGACGCACTTAAGAATAGTTAAGAATCCCATCTTCATTCCAATTCTAAGAAATTGTAATTCGTAATTTTCCATAAGTTTTAAAAAACTAATATAAGTCTTTTCTGCACTCATCACATGATGTGATTATATGTAAGTACATATATTCCATAACCGTTTTTGATATATAAATTATGTGCTGCATACTTTTAGGCTTAACTTAAAATCCCAACAACAAATCAAAAAATAGTAAAGAAAAGTACTGTTTAGAAGACATTAAAACATGCAATTTGAACTGTACTCCAAGGTATCAAAAAGGTACAAAAGTGTTGTTCTCAGTTCAAAATAACGTTGTGCTCTATTTTTTTTGCTTTAATTTAAATTTGTTTCATATAAAAAATACATTTATAAAAAGTTTTAATTGAAAAACTATATAATTTTAGTTTACATACTTAATTCAAATAGAAATAAATTTTTATCCAAAAAAGATGACAAAAGTATAAAAAAATAATTTCACCGTGAGCACAACGCAACTGGTTTGGAGGGAGATTTTACAATTTTTCCACATACCAAATCAAAGATTGAGTTTTTCTCTGGATGAATTTTCGATTTTCAACATATTAGTGCAGAAATTATTAAGAAGCTTTGTGTGTGTGCTGAATTTAACCATGTTCTGAAGATTTACTCACCCATTTTCCTACTGGATACTCTATATACTCCTGAATTTTTTGTATGTATGTTAGTATTTACTCCCAAAGTAGCATTTAAATAACATACACAACATATTGTTTTTTTTTTTTACAAGGTAACTACAAAATTCATCGTACACATAAATATTGCCGCTCCTGATGCTGTTACCATATAGATAAGAAGATATATGTATATGTCTACCTATGCATGTATGTGTCAGTATGTGTCAGTATATATGTAAGCTCTTTTTCGGACATGCAAGAATTATGTGACCTTTGACTAAACTTTACGTAACAATTCAATAAAAAACGATGCGATAAAGAAAACTAAACTACATACATACATACATAGAACCGTGGGGAAATAATGTTGAATACTAATGAGATTACATATTGAAAGAGTGAAAAAGTGAGGATGGAGAGTGAAAGAAATAACATTTTCATGAATGTAGTATGTCTGTGTGTGTGTGTTTATGTAAGTAACAGCAACAGCGCTCAAAAGAAGAAGATGCAAATGAAGATTTATGACAATAACTAACAGTAAGTTTTGGGGTGCAGTTGACTATTACATCATAAGTATACAGACATAATCGCATGAACGCACATCTACACACATACAAACAGAGCAGAAAATGCAAACGGAAAGGATGCGGAAAAGATACGGAAGGAACTAAGCATAATTAGTTGGTCGGTTGGTTGCTTGCTCTCTCTTTTTTTTTTTTTTTGTTGAGAGAGTGGAAACTTTTATGTGTAGAACTTAGACAATTCTAGGACTATTTCTATAAGCTTTCACCACTTTTTTATGTAGATATGCACTTTTGTATATAAATTAAACTTAAGTTACACTATTACATCCAATGCAAATACATATTTTCAAGTGCTTTTGTTATACATATACACGTAAAAGTGTGTATATTTTTATGTATATGTTTGAGTGTATAGAATCTTGCTCATTTAGAAAACATAAGTTTTTATTGCAGTGCGCTTAACAAATTTAACACATTTATGCTTTCAAATATAAACATCCAACCAAGTGAACAAAGAAACACACACTTACTCTTTCACTCACACACACACACACACACTCACTTATTCATAGCAGTTTATTATATTTAAGTTTATATTTTTCACTTTAGCGCCACCACTTTAGAAAAAACGCCACAACTACATAAAAAAAAAGTTAGTAAGTTGCTTTTGTTTTATTTATTTTTTATTTTTTTCAATGTAGCTATAAAAAACACAAAATATAAATATGAAAAAAAAAAACAGCATAACTTCACATGCATTTAGTGCATGCGAAGAGGGTGAAAAATGTAAGCATAAAGGCAAAAAAAAAAAGAAAGCAGTAGCAGTTACATTTGCTTTAGCTCCGTTTTCTCGTTTGTACGCGTTTCTTTTCATACTAGAAACTACTATTTTTCATACTATTTTGCTAGTACTACGAACGGTTGTCTACACCGCATTTTTGTAGCTATTTGTTGTTGTTGTTGCTGGCTGCTGTTGTTGCATATTTGCATAATGGAATAATAATGAATTTCCGTTTGAACTTATGCATGTTCTTTTCTCTGTTTCCTTGTTTTTCTCATTTATACCTCGTAGTGTTTTTGTTTTATTGTTGTTGCCCTTTCTTTACATACATACATACCATACTTACCCGCATACATATTTATATAATAGAAAACCACAACAATCTGTTATCATGTTGTTACAAAATATTCAACTAACTTGGCATTATTGTGACATATTTATCTTAACAGAAAAATAAAAAATAATGTAATTTCTTTTTGCGTTTGCTGTATTTAGAAGTTTTTTTTTTTTTTTAATTTTTCCTATTTTTTTTTTTTTTTTGCTTTTGGTATTAAATACCAAAACTATAAATTGCGATAATTAAAATTGTTTCAATGAATATACAGTATTGGCCAGATAAAAGTTACCACCACATACAAATTGAAGACAATTTTTATTTAAGCGTCATTTTTTTTTTGTTTTTGATATTTCTTGCTTTTTGTTTTTGTATGCGTACTGTTGCCGTAACGGTTCTTAATAACGGTAAATGATTTTGACTGCTCTTTACTTTTAATTTTTGTCTCAGTTCATATTGAAGTGTGATAAAGTGTGAATCAAGAAAAAATGTAAAAATTAACGACCAACCAAAAAATTGTTATTTTGGCTTTGAGGAAAGAAAAATATTCTTCCCGGACTATTGCACAGCGAATAGGTTGTACTATACTTAAATTTTATAAACGGTATGACGCCACGAAAACTTTCAAAAATGACTCCAGAAACTGGACAAAAAATAAAAAGACGACGAGACGAATGGATCGAAATTTGAAAAACTTGAGCCTTAAGAGCCGGTTTTCTTCTTCAGTGGAGCTAAGTATGGAGATGAACGAACAATTTAAAGTAGACATGAGTGCAAGAACTGTGCGGAGAAGGCTGCTAGAAATGGATCTAAAAGGAGGAGGAGAATGGCAAGGAGGCCGAGAAAAAATCAGCTCTTAATGGTAAAATGCGTGCTGCTGGGCTAAGTTTCGCGAAAGAACACCAAAACTGGACCTCAAATGACTGGAAGAGACTAATTTTTACTGATGAATCCAAAATTAATCTCAGCCAATCGGATGGTAGGAGAAGGAAGAGGATTTGCTCCCAAATACTATAATTTCAAGGAGCAAATTTCCACCAAGTTTTATGGTATGGGGTGGTATATCTTATTACAGATGTAGCCATTTGGCATTTATAAATGGGACATTAAACGCATTTGGGTATATTGACATAATAAAGAATTTTTTGGAGCCATCTATTGATGCCTTATTCCCTGTGGTTATAAGTCTAATTTTCCAAGACGACTCAGCGCCATGTCATAGGACAAAATGTGTAAGTATGATATTTTTTAAATATAAGAATCTGTATTCTATCAACTAAATGACAAAATAATACCGTTTCCATAATTTTCTTTTTATAGGTGAAAGATTATCTGGAAAAAGCTGGAATAGAAACATTAAAATGGTCAGGAAATAGCCCAGATCTGAACCCTATTGAAAACTGTTGGGCAGTTCTAAAAAAATATGTGGTAAAGGAGAATCCAAAAAACAAATTTGAGCTGAAGTCGGCGAAAGCAAAAGCTTGGAATAAGGAAATAACGGTCGAATACTGTAGAGACATAATAGAATCGATGTCACGCAGAATTGCTGCGGTTATTAAAGCACGAGGTGGGCACACCAAATATTAAATTGTTAAATAATTATTATTCAATAAAAAAAAAGTAATAAATAAATAAAACAAATGAATTTTTCGAACGATTAACTAATTTAATGTCACTCATACGCTAAGTTGAAAACTAGAAGTTCTGCTTTAAAAATTACAAAAATCTATGTAATTCAATCTTATGAAAGTTAAAGGTATTTTTGTCAATTAATAAAATTCAGAACATAACAAAAAACAGTACAAGAGAGCGTACAATTTATGTTTACAGTTTAGAGTTTACAGTGTTCAATCTTTACTATGTTAAAAGTGTACAGTCCTTATAGCTAACCGTGTGTCATGTTAACAGTGTTTACAGTTTTCACAGACTAAAATGCTTACAGCATCCAAAATAACGAGAAGAGAATATAAAGTTCCAGTACTTAATGTCTTAATATATAGAGTTCTTTTTAAAGGAAGTGCTGAAAAACCTAATTAAAATTTATTTTGAAAACCTGTACCTATTTATTTTTCCAAAAAATTCTGATATCAGCTGTTTTCTTAAAACTGTATTCTGTATTTTAACAGATGATATTATATTCCAAAGACAAAATTGTATGAGATAAGGATTGCTCTATCGTATAGGTAAGTTTAGGTTAGGTTAGGTTAGGTTAGTTTGGAGTAGCAGCCTTCTACTTGAAATCACACCTAAACGCATAATTAGGCTCATTGTGATACCACATAACGCGCGACTCCCCCAGTTATGGAGTAGAGAACCATGACCATTCCATAATGAATTTGGTTATGTCCTTAATATTTATGGATGACAGTTCGGACAGACTAGTGAAAAAAGGTGAACCCAGGAGTTTTAGTCTCCTCCTGGCCAGTTCCTTCTCAAAGTCACAGCCTCGACAGAAGGCATTGAGTGGTGCATGTCCCGTGAACACCGAAGTCGCAATACTGCTGGAGTTTCTGCCAAGGTTGAGTAGCTATTTAGTCCGTCTATTGTCTATAATGGTCCATGTTAGCCTGGTAATACCACAAGTAATGGAGCAATGCTGAATGTTATGTTTATGACTAAATTACTGAATGGTGACATTCATTCTGAATTTCTACTAAATAAAATTGACTTAAATATCCCAAATCGTTGTTCAAAGTATCCTATCTTGATTAAATTGAGTACATGCCGATCTAACTATGCCCAAAATGATCCATTACGTTGCATATGCAATGATTTCAACAACCAACATGGCTTATTTGATATAACTGAGTCCTTATTTTCTATAAAACAAGCAATTTTAAATTCCTTAAATGATTAAACAGCTGATGATTCTAATCTGTAGCTGTTTGAAAACCATTGGGATATATTACTTCACCCATTCACGAGTTGCGTTACACAGACAGTCCGGACTGTTTCTGTTTCGATCACCGATCCGTTCGCTTTGCGGATGTGGCCCTCGGTCGGGTGGACGGGTAAGTGGGTCTGCTGGGATTCGTTCGTTAAAAAAGTATGCTACGCTATCCAGGATCTTTTTGCTTACTCGTTTTGCTTAATGGTTAATTTAATAAACGTAAGAAGGATACCACTGGTGCAGGAAGGTTAGATATCTGTAAGCTGCGAGCCCTATTTTGCTAATTCGTCGGCATTGCAGTTAACTGAAATATTCATATATTCAGGTACCCAATATATGGTAGGTGGACCTGCGAGTGACTCGACAAAAAGTTGAGTGAAGATCGGCAGTCTAGAACTTGCTTTGATGTAGTGAAAACACCGGCAAGGTATTTGGTTTTTGCTCCGTGTAGATGCGGATATTCGTATCGAATGAATCGTTGTGAATAAGCCACTTGGACGCTTGATAGATAGCAATTACTTCTGTTTGGAGGACGCTGTAATAGTCAGGAAGTCGGAAAGAGAGTCTGAGATCAAGCTTACTAGGAAAGATGCCACAGCAGACTCTTTCCTCCAATTTAGATCCAGCTGTATAAATGTCAATTGAATTGTCAGTGACCACTTCGTTAACCTCATTAACCCATTCCTCTCTACTGGGGATATGGGTGAAGAACGTGTGGTTTAGGGGTTTTAGGGGTAGAGCAAATGTAGTCTACATTAGTTGGTACGGACGTATCGTGGATTGGAATCTTGGCATGGCACAGGTTCGACCAGCTCCAATGAGTTAAGGCACTAAGTCTGACAGCAGAGCACTTACCTTCTTGCTTAACCAGAAGTGAAGTTGGCAACCAATGAAGAATTGCAAAGAGAGCTTTCGTAGAGGTAGTACGTAAGTTTAGTAGGTAAGAAAGTAATAAATTGTATCATTTTATGATTGATATGTTGGTAAATATTAAAAAGGGTGTCTATTTTGCTTTAGTGTTTTTTTTTTCTTGGCAACCAAATATTATTTTCCAAGAGTAAGGGTCTACTTATTTAAAGGCTTGCCTCTTTTGCCTTTTCTAATTTCGTCATAAGTTCATAGAGCCTAAAAATAATACCATAAAATACAAATTCTTAACTCATATCATTTGCAAATAAATAAATAGAAATATTTTCTATTTTTACCATATGCAAACAATTTTATTTTTGCTATCTCTGTGATTTCAAAACGATTTAACTCAAACACCTCAACAAGATTAGGGTTAAGTAATGTAAAGCATGAAAATTTTCCCTTTGGTGTCTGCATATTTTTTTATATTTAATCTTCCTTTTGGTTTTTGTAAATAAAACTATTTTTAGTAGCTGTTGTGAGACTATTTGAAAGAGCTAATCCAATGTAAATAAATTAAATACCTACACAAAAATACAAAAATAAATAGAATGCTAAATTTTAACTAATATAATCATTGAACTGATGATTACTGACATTTCATTCAAGGCAGAGAAACAGGACACACATATACAAATTGGCAATGTAATTTTATGATCGAAGCAGAAAAAAAACATAAAACCAAAAAAAAAAAAAAAAAATTTACCCTTAAGGACTTTTAAATAGACGATATAATGCTGATAAAGGGATGGAAAGACGACGGAAGGACATTCAATTGGTCTATTGCTATACTTCAAAGCAATGACAATATTGACAGATTTAAGTCATTTGAAATACTTTTCGGTTTTAGATTTTACTCTCTCTCTCTCTCTCGATAGATACTGTCTCAATACAAATTCATGTCGGTGCGTAGGTGCAATACTTTATATATTTTTTTTGATTAGGGTCAATATCAAGGATTTTTTTTTTGGTCATGTATTTTATTTATAGTTCCAGGCAAATACATACTTCAAATTAAAGCATTGAGGATACCGCTCGTTTGTATATTTACATGTAAAAGTTTTTTTTTTCTTTTTCATTTTGGGATTTATGTACATATGTGCACTTTCATGATTCCTTAACATAT
Organism: Toxonevra muliebris; assembly: GCA_963691655.1. Classification (NCBI taxonomy): domain Eukaryota; kingdom Metazoa; phylum Arthropoda; class Insecta; order Diptera; family Pallopteridae; genus Toxonevra; species Toxonevra muliebris. Next base: position 85,611,576 of record OY829328.1, on the reverse strand, counting down.
CTGTAATAATTAATGATACTGAGATTTGTGCTTTTTTGATTTCCTTTTTGGTTATATTTGCTATACTTTTGCACTCTTTTATTTAATTTTTTTTTATTTTTTGCTGGTATATTTATTTGCTATTTTCGGGTTTATTTACTGCTTTATTTTGTGTGTGTTTTGACTGCGTGTGGCCTTCATTTTGTTCTTGTGTCTTTGTGTATAGGTCTCTTGTTTATTTGTTTTTGTAATGAAAAATCATTGAATTTTTATCGATTGAATGATTTTTTTTTTTTGATATTTTATCGTAGATTAGCACCAACAGAAAATGTTACCTTTTTTCATTTTTTTTTTTTTTTTTTTTTTTTTTGTTTCCTTATACTTTAGAAAACATTTCCGCAAATAAATGGTCTCATTTGGGGTTTTGTTTCATTATACTTTTTATAGCTTTTACTACTACTTTCTACTACTTTTTACTCCTTTTTTTATGCTTTTTGTTTTTGGTTGCTTGCTGCCCTCTTTGTGTGTTTGTATAATCTATATAAAGTGGTAGTAGTTATTATTCTTAACATCTACACAATCTTTTCTTAAGGTTTTTTGTAATTTATTTTAGATTTTTTCGGATTTTTTTCATTGCTGTTACTACTTTTTTAAAACCATTTTTGTTTGTACTTTTTCTTTGTTTTTTTTTTTTGTTTGTATTGCATTTCTGATCCTTTTTGCTTTCTAACTAAACTAAAACGTTACATTTGAAATTAGCACGAATTTAGTATTTTTTTTGCTTTTTTATTTTGTTCTGTTTTGTTATGAAATAAAGTAAAAAGTATATCGTCTTATATATATTTATTTTTATTTTATTTATTTGCTGCAACGTGACTTGAAATTATTGATAATTTTCCTCAGTTTTCTCTTTCTTTATGACTTGAGCAGAATTGAAGATTAGCAAATAGCAAAAGTTATGATTTTTAGTGATAGATTTTAGTATTATATATAAAAACAAATAGTTTGAAGTTTTATTATTCAATATAAAAAATAGAGGAGAGAGAGTGGGGCATCAGGTTGGTGTATTCACCTTAACTCCTGCTTGAGCAATGAATATAATGATTGAAATTAAAAAAATTACTTCCGACTCGAATATTTTAGAATTAGCTTAACCGTGCACACGAGATTAAAAGGTTTATAGTCGACTGGGTTGAAGTCATGCTAGGCAGCAGGATGATCAATTCAACGATTGGACCAACATTTATCCGAATGAGAGCCACAAGGGGGACACCTCAAGGTGGGGTGCTATCCCCTCTTCTATGGCTATTGGTAGTTGACGAAATCCTTAAAGTGTTTCAAACTATACGCACTAGGATAATTGCTTTTGCGGACGATATTGTCATCATGATTCAAGGTAAATATTTTTCAACGATCAGTGAACTGATGGAATCCGCCTGTAACGATCTTTCAGCGTGGGTAAGGTGCAATAGTCTAGGGTTTAATCCTGCAAAGACTGGGCTAGTCTTGTTCACCAAGAAAACGAAGATTCAGCAGATCACACTTCTTAAAATGGTAGGGTGCACGCTGAACCTGGCCAAATATTTTGGCATAATTCTGGACTCAAAGCTCTCGTGGAAGCGGAACACAGAAGCAAGAATGAGAAAAGGACTTAATGCCTATATGCTTGCAAGAGGACCTTCGGGAAGAGATGGAGTTTCAAGCCATATATAATCCATTGAATGAATATGGCGATAATCTAGACTATTATCACCTGCGGTTCTCTAGTATGGTGGCCGGCAATAGCCATAAGATGAACCGATACAAACTAGAGCAAAAACTCGCCATTCTAGGCATTACAGGAGCTGCAAGAAGCGAACAACGAATGGCCCTGGGGATGACTCTACACCGCCCCCTCTGGACATGTTTGCAAAGGCTAATGCAGCAAAGACTATTCTCAGGTTAAGAGAGTTGAACCAGCTGACATCAGCCAACTGCTAATACTCTAGTATACTGGACAACTTAATGAGAGGTGATACCGCACACAGCCTTAAAGGTAAGGCAACTGATTACCAGGTAACATGCAGTGGTTTTAACTGGAAAATTCCGATCGACTATCCCTCCAGAGACAGCTGGCTACAGCCTGATGTTGAAAATCTTTCTACAGTCTACTTTACTGATGGCTCAAAGACAGAGGAACTGATTCGGGAATTTTTTGTAAAAGGCAGCAAATCCGAAGGTCATAGACTATCGGATTACTGTAGCGTATTCCAATCATGAAGGCAGCGCAACACATAAAAATCAGCTTCCCTAAAGAAGCTGTAATCTGTGTGGAGTGTGTAGTGCAAGATTGTCGTAACGTTTCGAGCAGCATAAGATACTTTAGAGTAAGTTTACGTTGGGTTCCCGGACATACCAATATTAAAGAGAACGACATGGCGGACGAACTTGCCTCAGCCGGGTCATCAATGCCTGTCGGTGATGCAATCAACTCGATACTACCACCATTTTGTGTTATAGCAAGAACAATAGGAGAGTGGTTAACCGAATCCACAAGTAGAGCTTGGTCGGCCAGGGGTCATTGCAGGATTGCACGTACTCTGTGGCCACGACTAAACATTAAAAGTACAAAAAGTATTTTACGACTCGATAAACATGCCGATCACTTGGCGTAATGTTATACAAATGGCGACTATGGACCAACGGCATATGCAGAGGCTGTGGAGACGAGGACGCTGTGGAATCGGTCGAGCATCTGCTATGTCATTGCCCTTCATTACAGAAACGACGGCTCCGAACCATTGGGGCAAGGTTCTTTGACAGATTAACAGGCATAGCTGACGCACAGATTTCAGATCTATACAGTTTTCTCGTCAGGACTGAGTGGTTTCCAAAGGATCCACTCTGGATACCCATGGAACCGAATAGATAGGAAAGGTCACCCAAATATAATTGAAGGGCATCACAATGGGCCTGAAAAAGCCTCCGAATGGAAGTGCGTAGCATACTCCCCTTCTTTAACTTAACCTAATTTAACCTAACCTAACCTAACCTAACCTAACCTAACCTAACCTAACCTAACCTAACCTAACCTAACCTAATCTAACCAAACCTAACCGATACCAAATTTGATAGTTTTTAGACAAACCTACTTGTTAAATTCATATATAATATGATAGTCGATCTTCTGGAATAAGGATGTAATTTCACTAATAAAATACAAAAAGAATGCAGATTATCACAACGTTAAAAATAATAAAATTCCGGGTAGTCATATCGTTTTTGACGAAAGTGAACCTGCTACTGATGATGATAAAGTTCAACCTTTTGCTGCTACATCTGCTGATGGTGCTGCTAAATGAACTCAATTTTGTTTACTCGAATTAAGCCTCAATTTACATATGTATATGTATGTATAGTACATATAAAGCGAAATCATCGTGGATTGTTTTTTCTTTTTTTGTCATTTATGTAGGTATTTATATGCATCATCATGCATGCATTTAATTTCGCATTTAATAACATAATTTCATCTTAATCCATATTTTATGCTCTTTTGAATAATTTTTAATTTTTATTTTTCATCTACCATACATACAAGCAAATACATATTTATTTATTTTTCATACAAAGAGCTCATCTTTGAGCTTCAATTTTCGATGCAGTAGCCCGAAAACCAGACAAAAGAAATTCAAGTATTTTTTTTTTCACATATCATATTCTGGGCGCCTTTGTTGTGTCCTGAATTATATACTGGTAGCACCGTCGTAGTAGTGAGATAGTTGTTGTTTTTGTTGCTAGTTCATGTTGTCTGTTGGCTGCTGCTGTTGCTGCTGTTGTGTATGTGTGTGTGAATCAACATAACCGCATGCCATAAATTAATTCGCACTTTATCTGTCATGTTTACGTTTGGCATTCATTACGCAAACTTCACTACCAATTTGAAATTCTCCTCTCCTGCAATTCTACAATCATTTGCTGTGAATTTTTCATTATATGCCCGGTCGTGCTGTGCTATACAGTGCTTAATTATATCGCAGGACAAAAAATAAGACAAAAAATGTAGGAAAAAGTAGTTCAATCGGTTTAATTGGAATTGTATAGAAGACGATTGCTAATGGTGGCTAACTAATAAGTGATTTCGTTTGAAGGATAAAGGGGGTTTATTTATCTATATTTTCGATTGAATGAAAAACCTATGGAGAATCGATTGACAGAGAGTTTAGTTAAAATGAACGGGTGGGCGTGCAATGATTGGGGAGAAATTTAAGACTAAGAATCGATCGGTTTGAAACTTTTGAACGGGGAATGAAGTGGTAGGAAACTTAATTGATGGAGAGTTGGTCTGCTGAAAACCGATTGACGAAAAAGAATAGGCTGGAATCGAAAAAACTGCACAAGGAACCTATTAAAAAACCCCATTCAACAAGGATCAAATTCGGCTAGGGCTCGATGATCAACACAGTTTTTTCAACCGTGTAACGATGAAATGGAAAACTGGGAAACGTTTAATAAACAACTGAAAACACAGACTTAATGTCCAAAAAAAACCAGCTCCTCCCCCCTAGGATCCGTTAGTAATCGTGCAGGCAAAAAGCTCTTTAGTTTTCTCTGCGATTTTTAAACCATGTAGAATGGCTGGCACTACTTTAAACAAAATCTGATGCCAAATAAATATTCAACCGGACTGTAGGGTGTTTAAAAAAGAAGTAAAAGTATATACAAGGATTAAAACAATTTCATAATTATTTACTATCTACATAAATAAAATTTTTTTTTCGCACGCGTAATTATTTTTTTGTTCCTCTTTAACTCCCTTTTTTTTCTCTGTTTCACAGTATATGTCTGTTACGTGTGTGTGTGTTTGTGTGTGGTGTATTTATATTTTTATTCGTAATTAATTACGTGTATTCGACGGATAAAATATACTCGACCGAGTAGGTACCTACGAATTGAATACACAAGGCGTTTAAGTTTAAACGCAAGCAAACAACAACAACAACAAAAACAGAAAAACGAAACCGTACCAAGTCAACTATGGAACGAATACTGGCAACCAAGGACGAACAAATGAGATTAAATTTTATTTCCTTTTTTATTGTTGTTTTTGGTTTGAACATGAAAAAGATGTTGCTTTAAATTATTTTTGTGGTTATTTGAGGAATATTTTTAATTTATTATACATATGCATATTTATTTACATAAATAAAAATATATTCACATGTGTGTGTATTTAAGTTGAGCAGGTACTGTTTGCTGCAATTGTCGCCAAGAATTATATATATTTTAAATGTACATAATTCTCTTAATGGGTAATTAAAAACAAAAAAACCTTAATAAATTTTCATTTTAATTGCCAAGATAATCAAAAGAAGTACGTACTTACCTTTTAATTTACCTTTAAAAATAAGAAATTAAAGGAAATTTAAAAATTATTTGCTACAACTGACATACACAGATATAAAAGCATTTTTGTTGTTGTTATTAACCTGCGGTTAAGGGTAATTTCAGCATTCAGAATCGACCAAAAAATAAATAAATTTGCCACTTTTTTAATTTCCTAAGAGAAAAATTTAATAATTTTTATGCCTACAAGTATGCAGCTAAAATTTACTTTTCTATTTTAAAATTTATTTCTTCATTTTATAATATAAAATTTATAATTCATATATTTTTAAAGTAGATTTTATGATCTACTTTAAGTTTTTCATACCAAACAAATTAGAAATGTTAAATCTTCACATCAAATTGAATTTATTTGTGATTAATTGTATTTTTGTTTTATACCTACATGCATGCAACTAGAATTTATTTATTTCTATTTCAAAAAAACTAAACTCTTTCTGCATTTATATTTCTTTAATTTTTCTCTACTGACCAAATTGTATTTGTTGTATTTTCCACATCATTTTGTCTGTGTATTTAATAGGATTGAAAGAAAGAAGAAGATGACTTAATTAGAAACACAATGAAATCAATTACATAATAATTATGTATGTTGAAAATGTAATGGAAAAGCGAATTGTCAAAAAGTCAAAAGAACAATCTCTAAAAAGATAAAATTTCAATAGTAGTAACAAAAAAAAAAAAAAAACAAAAAAGGCAAGAAAAAAAAAGACAGCAATTACCAAGCTGTTTTTGTTTTTCTTTTCTGTGATTGTTTTGCTTGAGTTGCTGGCTCATTTGCCAATTAGCTTACTAAATATGTATGTTAACATATCAAACAAATAAAGAAGAAATATACAAAGACATTAAACAACTGAAATCTACATACAAAAATACAATGGTGTACCCAGAGGGGAATGGGGTCTATGTGACTGCAGTCGCATATTTCAGTTTTGATCTGAATTATGATCAGTGTTTGACTTACGTTTTTGTCTAAATTTTGGTTTTGAATTTGATCAGAGATTTGGTCTGACTTTTTATTTGATTTTTGGTCTAAGTAAACCCAAGAATTTCAATTTGAATTTGGTCTGTGTTATAGTTTGAATTGGAGCTTGCTTTTTGATCAAAATTTGGATCTGTGTTTCGGTTCGAAATTTGGTCTGAGTTTGGTCAAAATTCAATTTGAATTTGAATTGGCCTATGTTTTCATCTGATATTTAGTCAAAATTTGTTCTTAATTTTGATTTGCTTTAGATCCGATTTTAGGTTGGAGTTTTTGACCGAATTTTGTACTTATTTTTGGTCTGAAATATTATCTGAATTTTGGTCTGAGTTAAGGAGTTGTGTTTTTATCTAAATTTTGGACTAAGTTTTAATCTCAGTTTGGCTTAATTTTGGTCTGATTTTTTATCTTATTTTAACCTGAGTTTTAGTCGATTTTTTTAGTTTGAATTTTGCTTGGATTTTGACCAGTATTTGGTCTCATTTTCAGTCTGTGTTTTGTTCTAAATTTTGGTCTGTATTTTGGTTCGAATTTTGTTCTTCTCGTTGGTCTGAAGTTTTAGTTTTATTTTAATCTGAATTTTGGTTTGAATTTTAGTCTAAATTTTACTCTGGATTTTGTTTTGATTTTTGATTCGAATCTTCTCCTGAATTTTTGTTTTGAATTTCGGTTTGATTTTTATCTGAATATCTGAAGTTTGGGTCTGAATTTAGGTTTGTGTCTGGTCAGCATATTGGTTTAAATTTTGTGTATATTTAATATCATAAAATCAACCTCTTCAAGCCTAATTCCTATAACCGCCACTGTAAATTTGTATGTGCAATTGTCTTTCATATACATATGTATTCAAGGATAAAATTAAACATTCTAGCAATCCTCATCAACAATTTCAAAACATCAAAACATGATCATCACACATAATAATAATAATAATAATAATAATAATAATAATAATATAAACATACATGCATACATGCATACATACATAATAATGAAACCATGTAATCTGCCATAAAATTAGGATGAACAAGAAACTACAACAACAACAACCATATAATCTTTACAAAAACACAACGACACAGTGAAATAATAATAAAATAAAATAAAATTTTATCATGACAAGTAAATCAGATTTATTAATATTTACAAGTAGCAGTAGCTACAAATGAAGTGAAGCAGCAACAAAGATTCAGGCAAAAGCAACAGCAAACAAGTTGAAACTAAAGAAGAAGAAGAAGCAGTAAAATACTATGAAGGAGATGTAGAAGCACTGCAGAATAAGATACAATGTGTTAAAGTGTTGACAATGCCACAACAACAATAAGAAAGCGACACAAAAAAGTAACAAATGTAATCATTGTCACTGCATATGTAGGAATAAATGTATAAATGTAGTGTATGTGAGTTCAGATATGTGTGCTTGTGTGTGTGTGTTTGTAAAACTACTTGAATACTACAAATTATAAGTATCTAGATAAAAGTATTGTGCAACAACAATATACCATACATATAAAACACACACACATGAATGAATTGTCATATAACTGCAAGTATGTGTTTATTTTTGTCGATATGTGTGTATGTGTGCACTTTTTGTTTAACTTTTCTAGTCTAAAAGACAAATGCATTTTTAAACATTCATAGTTAATAGCAAATAAATGTTTGTTGCGAGTTGAAATCAATATGTATGCAACATGCAGCTCGATTTTCAATTGCTCATTCATTTATTTACACTATGACACTTGAAATTCTACTTTCAATTTTATATGTTTTAATACAAGTGCGAACAAATTAAATCTCTTATCTACTTTCGTATTCGAAGAGCTGAGTGATATATAAGCAAAATGTTAGTTTTTGTTTAGATTAATCATAACTAAACTAAAAGAGTTGACTCTGGTTTTGTTGCAGTCAATCTTCAGTCTCGGATAGTTCTGCAGTCCTGGCTTGCCCGCATGGATTTTTCCATCGGGAGCGGACTTCAAATATAAAATGTATAAGAATTATAAAAATCCTTGTATATGAATATAAAAAAATGTATGAGCTTCCAGTCCTTAATGGGCGAGGAAGGTAGAGGAGAGGCTTAGCACCTAAAACCCCTCTTGACGGTAGCCTTGTTTTACTCTCTTGAAGCATTTCGCCCATATCGGTAAGTTTGCTGCTAGTAGTACTTGATAAGAAGGAGATACCGGCATAGTCTAATTAACAGCTATGCCTAAAAGTATGCTACAGGAATTTTCCCTAATTATATCTGCATATATATGTACATATATGCAATAGATTATGTGGTTGGGGTTATTCAAAAAGAAAACACTGAGTTCTGTTGACCAATTGTGATACTCTATAAAGCGAGTTGTTTTTTATGTAGTACAAATATTTGTACCAATCGGAAGTACACTACATGATTTTTTTGTTGCATACCTTGAGGCATAAGTTCTGCTCAAATATACAAATAAAAATATACATATTACAAATTCTATACAGCTTCAGTCCTTAATTTTTGACACTGATATATACTAACCATTTGAAATGAGAATAAGAAGCTATGCAAATACTTTAGTATTGCTCGTATTTCAATAAAAGTAATTATTTTCCATTGTAAATATTTATTCAAATGCTTTCACATATGGTAAGTGCAATCAGATTCTAGTAAAGGGTTAATATTTTGAAGCACCCTATTTATATTTACGTAAATACTATTTATATATAACTATGTACTTATGTATCAAAGTAATACAGTAGCTTCTCTTTAATATGTCATCTTTTGTACTTGCAAAAAAAAATGAAAATTATAATAAAATCCGAGTACAGGTATCTAGTGAGTTTTTTAAATAAAAAATGTAACTTTCGTACTCTTTATCATTTTGCTTGCCTTCATGATTTTTTTTATTTTGCTTCTGTTTATCATTTTATCGTAAAATCAAAATCTTTTAAAGTCTTTATAAATTCAATCAAGATTTTCTCTACGCTGCATTTACTTTTTTCTCTCCTTCTTTGCTGTTTTTTCTTGTTTACAAAAAAAAAGAAATAAAAGAAAACATTTTGCTATCACAAAGTAATCTGTAGAAGAGTGCTTGAAAAAAAAGGATTTTCAAGGACAACATACGTGTATAAAAAGGAAATGAGGACACACATACGCATGCATAAGTATGCGTGTTTGTGTGCATATATATGAATGTAGGTGTACTTGCTTTGAATAGCAAAAAAGGAAATAATACTTTCCAACTTCCCCTTTTTGTTTGGTAATAGAAAATTATAAAAAATTCCAAAAATGACAAAAATTGAATTTGCCATTTTAAAAAATAATAAAAAGGGGGAAAATTCATTACTTTTAAATATTGAAGAAAAAATATTAAATGAAATTATAAATTTAAATTTTTTATTCGATTTGTTTAGAGCTGAAATGAATTCTTTAAAAATTTTATAATCATAAAAATTTATCTACTACATTTAAGTTCTTTCACTTTCTATTTATTTTCTCTTCTATATTGATAATTTAATTAAATAAAACACTCATAACGACACACTTAGCTCGTAAGACACTATAAGCTTATAAAATAATAAAAAGGTACTTACCTCCTCACTGCTGCCGCTGCTGCTGCTCTATGCACTTACTATTTTAATCTCATAATTTTCATAGCAAATAAATATAAAAAATGCGGAATATTTCATATTTTTCGTAATCAAAACACGCGCGCCAAAAAATTCTTTAAAATATTTAATTATCACTTAAACGTGTGCCACCTTCACGAACTTCCAGCTAAAACAATGCTGTATAGAGACGACAATAAAGCGACAATGTGCCGGCAGCAAAGCACAGAAAAATAGCAATAACAAAAATGTAGCTACTAAAGGAATTTAAAATATTTTCAATGTCCTTGAATTCAACTTAAATTTATAAATGTTTAAGTACGTGTATATAAAAGTATATGCTATGATATTTTGTATTCTGGTATTTTAGCCACCGCTAAAAGTCAAGTGCGTATTTTTTAGCAACACAGATGTGAAATGGAGGCTGAAAGCAGAAAACAAAAAAAAAAAAAGGAGAAAAAACAAAACCGACAAAAATTGTGGAATTTAAGTGAAATGACAACAAACAATAGCAACAATAAAAAAATGTAAATTAAGTTGTAAATAGTCACTCAACGACAACAACGATGAGCTTCATATAATTTTAGGCTGATGCTGTATTTTGAAATTCTATCGAAATGATGCTGTGTATGTTTGCATTTGTATTTGAAAGCGAACATATTTCAGCAGTAGATGAAATACTATAATGTCCTTAATTTTTTGCTGTATTTTCTTTAAATTTTTCGCAAGCACTTAACCTTATAACATACTTTGCATACTTTTAGGCGGTAGGCAAATAATAAAAATTGTATAATAATAAATTTTGTTGAAGTGTGGCATAATCTACATACTAAAGAATAATGCAAAAAAGGGGAAGGGGCCCGGGGAAGGAAAGGGAGTGAGCCAAGAGTGAAATGGGACCTTCAGAAGGGAAGAGAAAGGATGAGAGAAGTTCAAGAGAAAAACAAATGGAATTTCAAGAAGGGAGATAGGGGCTCTAAAGAGGAGAAATGGGTTCCAGAGAGTGGAGACAAATCCGGGTTCGAACAGAAAAGGGTCAATACAGAGTGGTTTATGATTGGAGATATTCAGAAGAGCAAAGGTTCAAAAGGAGAGAAGAGAGTTGAAGAAAGATGGTAGGCTCTGCTAAGAAAAGGGGTTCAGCAAAGAAAGAAGAAGTTCTGCAGAGAGAAGAGTAGTTCTGCAGTTGAAAGAGAAGACTAGTTTAGGGGAAAGAAGTGGGAAAAGAATCAAATCCGGGAAAGCTTAGAAATGATGGCTTTCAAAAAGATCGAGGGTTTTATCGCCGAAGCCCTTCCCCCGTCCTCTTCCGCGGAGTGTCTCTGCGAGTACTACCGCAGACCGTAGAGAATCATAGCATCATGCCATCTTTGCCGTATTACTTGCTATGAGTTTCCATGTCAAATATTTTCTGTTAAGACTGAGAAAAAATATCATTGCTGTCACATTGTATAAGTAAATGAATAACAAAGTTTGTTATATAAAAGTAAGTACCAACCTAAGTAAAATTGTTAATGCTGATAAGCGTACATAAAATCCACTTAAAACAATCATCATGAATTATTTAAAAGTAAGACTCTCTTTGTATATAGGACGTGCATATGCAAGTATGTGTGCACCTTGATTAACGTCGTCTTGGAATATCATACAAAAGTATATGAGGCGTAGATCTCGGTCTCACTTTTTCTATTTTTACTTACATATACATATATACACACACATATATTTGTATTTGTATATGGACGTGTATACATATGAGAATTGAAAATTATTTTATTATTTTGAATTCACACTTTGTGTGTCAGACAATTTAGGTAATAAATCTTATCAAATATTCACATTCGCTGTGCCTGTTTTTCTCTCCCACTGGTCTACATACTTCTATAATATAACAAAACACATACATACATATATATGTATGTACATATTTAAATGAAATGAAAATTTTATTTGTGTGCCTAAAAACGTGCAACATATGTGTTAATGTTGCTGTGATTTTTTTATTTTACTAGCTATCTATCTATTTGAATGCTTGGCTGGCTGCCTGCCTACCAGCCAAGTGTTGAGTGTCGTCTTCGTTTTTGGCATTTAAGTACTTATGCAAATCCGTGCCAAAAGAGCGGATTTAAAAAAAAAAAAAAAAAAAAAAAAAGAGAAAGAGAAAGGAAACTGCTGCTGCCCTTGAAAGTGTAAGAAAAGTTTATTATTTGTTTGAATCGTGAACCTGTTATTGTTGTTGTTGTATTTGTAAATTTTTATCACGCATGTCAAACATTTAAATTGTAAGCATATCTACTTTCATTGTTGTTGTTGTCTTCTTACTGTTCCTGCTCTGTTACTTGCTGCGATTTCTAGCCGCCTGCTGTCGTTTTATAAATTTATTTATTTATTTAGCTATATTTATGTACTTTTTGTTTTTTTGAAGTGTACTTAAATTTGATGCGCACATATGTTTGGCTGCTGCTTTGTTCGAGTTGTTTGAAAAATTACCATGTGCGCCTGTTTGTATGCTACGTTTTTTTTTTGTTTTTGACAATGCTTGGAAATTTAAAGTATGAACAAATATTACTGCTTAAAAACTACTTAATTGTCTTTGTACTATAAACTAAAGTCTTAACTTTAACATTATATAAATTAGAAGTTCAAAATAGTTTAGTGTGCATTTAGGCGCACTTTCTGAAAGGAGATTTACCATTTGAAATTGTTGCAACTCTACACAGACACTATGACCTTGGCTCGAATTGCAATACACATAATTAATATTAATCTCGGACATGCTGGCTTTTATCTCCTCGCATATTTCTCAGTCGCTGGTCAAGGTCTTCGTGCTATGACTAGTTTTATTGCACATAAAGTTTTCATAAAAATAAAAGTTTTATGCCAGTTGAGTGATTATTCATTAAGAGTTATGCTATTTTCAATTACTCAAATATTAAAAAAAAAAAAAAAAACTGTGCATAAATTTCCATACCGTTTCATATTTCCTAATGGACCTTCATTGCTTCATTTCAACATCATCATCATTGCCAATAGTTTTGTTTGCAGAGCTTACAATTATTTACAATTTTTTTTTTTTTTTTTTTTGGTTCTCAGACTTTTCACTAACTACATAAACTGAAATCGATTTTTAACCTAAATTTTTTATTACCACAAAATGAAATTTCAATTTCAGCAGAAATTTACATCCTTTTACTTTTAATATGTTTATATATTTAGGTTTATGTGATTGTTTCTGTACAAAATTGCCAGAGATATTTTTGTGGTTTCATTTTTTGTTTCATTTTCTACTCATAAGAGAGATTTGTAAATATTTAGGCTCTGTTGTAGTAGTGTATATATTTTTAAAGGGGATAAATAATTTCATTTTGCAAAAGTGTTGTTTCCTTTTGGATACTATGTTGGCGAAAGTTTTCATTGAGTTATAAATAAACCTTAATGATGATGATAATTAAGTAGAGAAGAAAAATTGTCCGAACTCTAAAGATAACGAAGCTGTTAATAGTCATGTGGTTAAATCTCATTCTGTTGGTGATGAAAACTAATGATGAAAAATGTATTCGAATTTTTTTTGGTAAACTTAAAAAGCATGCCTCTTGCTTATCTCCAAAACCATTTACGGTATAGCGCTGAAATATGATACAAAAACGTTGGTTGACAAAGTGATGCTGCAAGAAAAATGTGGATGAGATTAGAAAAGAGGTCGTAGTACTTTCCATATAACCTAAATTTCCATTATAAGATATCTCAGAAACCATTTATGGCACGGTACCGGTATTCACCAAAATTCAATCTGACCAATGAGTGAAAAGTAATGACTAAAAAATCAATTTTCAGTTAAAAACTAATGTCTAATATTTATTAGTTATTTAATCATATCTCGTTGACTAATGACCAGAGCTATAAAAGAATGCATTCAGTTGAGGTTATAAGTCACAAATAAATTGTAATTTTTGATGCCAATTGACTTCAAATCCTAATTGACCTCAAGTGACTTCAAGTAACTCCAAGCTTATTCAAGTGACTTCAAAGCAATCATGATTCGCATTCCCATAACTTAGAAAGAGGTTATTGCAATCTCTGACTCCAAAAAAGTGTTTTCTGAATAACTAACCAATCGGTAAAAAGACTTTCAACTGAATTTTTGTTTCTGGAGTCAAATATGTTATTCAATAACTGCAATCATGAATTGGCGTTAATTGAATGTGACTTCAAGGTATTGCAATTAAATCGAATGCATGCTCTTAAAGCTCTGCTAATGATTAATCATTTTAGTTATAATCATGACTAAAATAATGATTACGATTTTATTTGTTTTTAATTCGAAGTACCAGGTGGTGCAAATTAGTGGATTTAAGCATAAACCCATCCAAGTCTATCTTAGTGCCATTCACTAGGAAAAGAAAACTTTCGGTCATGAAGCCTATAAAGCTGAATGAAGCGATAATCGATGTTATACAGGAAGTCAAATATCTAGGAATAACACTACACTCAAAACTTCTCTGGAAAAAACATGCAAACAATATAACCAGCAAAGCGACTAAGTCACTCATGATGTGTAGAAGCTTAGCAGGAAAAACCTGGGGATGTATTCCGTACATTCTAAAGAGGATGCCCTATACTAACCTACGGTGCAATTGCTTGGTCGAATAGAGCGAAACTAGTCACAATGAGGAACACCCTCACAAAAGTCCAAAGACTAGCCTGGGGCTGTATCACATCACTGTATCACTACAGCAGCCATGGAGGCACTATTAGACCTCACGTCTCTACATCTAGTAATAGAGACAGCCGCCAAAAAGACAATTATGGGTATAGTAAGGGAAGTAGCTCGGAGAGGGATGTTCATTAGCAGTAGAAAGCTTGAAAGAATCTTTGCTAACCTACCCCTAGCTACTTTGCCAAGACAAGACATGATCAAGAAATATAATTTCCAGAAACCCTTGAAAGTTAAACTAGGTAATAGAAGGAAATGGGACACCAAAACATTCTACACCTCTTATAAAGAACACACACAAAGTTGATTCACTGACGGTCCCAAGACCAAACACTCGGAGCCTATGGGAAACACTGCAAGCATCTTCCAAGCGGAGACTCTTGATATACGGCTCTGTGCACAGTTCAGCCTTGAACGTGAGTGTAAGAAGCAAGACATAGTAATTTACTCAGATAACTCAGATAGTCAAGTCGCTATCAGAGCACTGCACTAGACTCCTTTGAGATTTCCTCAAATTTAGTATGGGAATGTCTAGAGCTCCCTGAAAAAATTAGGCAAGGCAAATAAAATTACCTTATTCTGGTTACCTGGGCATACAAGTATATATGGTAATGAGATAGCCGACAACCTAGCAAGGAAAGCAGCGGCCAAGACATGCATTGTTCCTGAACCCATGGCAGGTCTAGGAATCCAAACCATAAAAAATACACTAAAAGACGAGGAATGGAACAGTAGGTCATCCTACTGGACACTCCTCCTAAAGCTTAGGCAATCAAAGCTACTCATTGCGAAATTCGACCACGAATTCCTTTTTTTAGTTTTGTAATCGCAAATTTTTTCTACAGCGAAATTATCAATTTTTGTATTTATAGCGAATGATTAAACTTTAAAATGGATTCGTATCAAAAGACAAAAGGTACTTTAAACTACTTAGTAAGTTTCAGCTTAAAATTTTTCATAACACTTTCAAGATGATTAAAATAAATGATTGAATGTCTCATGATTGAATGATTAATGAATAATTTATTGAGTAATGATTAGGACTAACTATTTAATCATGAACAAATTCAATCATGATTCGTTAGTCATGACTAAAATTTCAAATGAGTTATTAGTTAATTGAAAAAATTAGTTGAATACAACCAACTCTATGCGGTACTAAGACTTGGTATGAAAGTATTATTTAGTAATACATTTCTGTGAAAAAAATACGGCTAGACTTTGATCAGTGGATATGAGATGCAATCTTAATTTTTAATTTCCTAATTGTTACCAATGAAATATTACAAAATAAAATAATAATTTCAATGTAATCGAAATCGTTGAGTTCTGTATGCTTTAATTTTGTTCATTAATCCGCTTCCTTTAGACTTAGCGATTAGTAACTATTTTCTGAGTATCGCGTATTCAATTTTCAATTTTCCACAAATTTTAATTTTCTGTTTACACTAAATCACAATTAATTTTCAATTTGCCCAATTTCAAATTGAATTAGTTTTGCAAGGTGTTTGCTCTTTCCAACTCTGACTTCATCGCCTACATCAGCAACGCTCCTACCATTAACAACAAATAATGACAACAACAATACCGAATCACTGCGCTCCATTAAATTGTGACAAATTAGTTTTGCAAGTGAAAATTTGTATCTATGTGTGTGTGGGTGTGTGTGTGCTTGTTATTTCCAATCATTTACAATCAATTTCCAAAAACTAAAACTAAACAAAAAAAAAATAAATAAATAAAATCAAATAACGAATTTTGCAACGTTAGCATTTTATTTGCAACATGGCAGCAACTGCAACAATTCAGTAAATGCAAATATGTTACCAAAATATAAATTGCTGCTAAATACACATACGTGTGTATGTATGTGTAAATAAATTTAGTTTGACATTTGTTAAAAATTTGGTACTTGTTTGCTGTGAAATAATGTTAAAATTACTTTATAAGTATAGGAATTTTATGCTAGGATTTTAGAGGCAACTCAGTTGGCAACTGCTTGCGTAAACAACAATAGCTGATGTACGTATGTTTCAACCATATTTCCAATGTTTGCGGTGCAAATAAATAGTTACACAGACATTTGCACGTACTTGCTGTGTAAATGTATGTGTAGAAATTAAAATTAATAATTAGTTTTTGCAAAAATTGACAGTGATAGAAAATGTCAGCGATAATAAGTTTTACTTGTGCGGTGTAGGTGATCAATAGGAAAAGTTTTCAAGTTGCTAGTGAGATTTAGGATTAATGTGTAAGGTGGAGCTAGGAATAGGAAAATAAAATATAAATAAGAAGTCAGAGCTCAGGAACAAGGAAAGATACGAACAAAGGCCGAGGAATAAAATTTCAGGGATAAGAAACAAAGTTTCAAGAACTAAAGAGCAAGAACCGATTTGTAAGAACTAATAACCAAGAACTGAAAATCGAATATCTAAACCAAATGCCAGAAGCAAAGAACTGAGTACCAGTAATCAAAAACTAAACATCTGGACCCAAGAACTATGAACTAAAATCTAAGAAGAAAGAACCATAAACTAGTTTGGAGCTATTTCGTAACAAAACCTTAAAGAGAACAAAAACTAAGAACCCAGTATCAGGAATAAATGGTCAAAGGCCAAGAAGAGTACAGAAACCCCTAAAAATAGAAATATAGAGAATAGAAAGCGGCGAGTAAAGAACAAGAAACATAAACCAAAACCGAAGAATAAGAAACCAGGGGAACACACAAAAAACAAATATTCAGGAGCCGAGAACTAAAGAGCAAAAACCGAATAGAAACAGAAAAGCAATAATCAATAACCAAGAACTTGGAATCCAATATCAAAAACACAAGAAAAAAGAATAAAAACTATGAATCAAGAACCAGTAACCAAAAATCTAATGTCAAGAACTAAAAACCGAAAGCCATGAATCACAAATAAAGAAGCAAAATTAAAATCAAAAACAACGAACTGAAAAATGTGAACCAAAAACTAAAAATCAAAAATCGATAATAGTTAAGAACTAAGAACTGAGGATAAATATCCAAAAGAGGCAATAAAAGACAGGAATCAAAAATTTATAATAGCGAATCAAAAACTGAAAACAAAACAAACAAAACCCAAATTAACTAAAAACTAAAAAAAAAATAGGAAACCAGAATGAAGAATCAAAAGCCAAAAACTGAGAATCAGAAAGAGAGAATAAAAAACAAAGAACTACAAAACAAGTTAAAAATAAATTGAGAACACACAATAGAAATCTGGAAAAAAGATCAAAAAATTGCGAACCACTTAAAAAATATGCAGAATCAAGAATCAAACTAAAAATAAAACGCCACAATCATAAATTAAGAACCAATGATGGGTATCGGAAATATAACTAGGAACCAAGAACTAAGGAACTGATAACTGAAAAACGAGAAACAAGAACAGAGAACTGGGAATCAGTAATCAGGGATAGAAAATTAAGAAAAAAAAGCAAAGAAACGAGCATCATATAACGAAGAACTAGAAAGCAAGAACAGAGGAAAGCAATACAAGAATATAAACTGCGAATCATGAACCAAGGTTAAAAAATCCATAACCAAGATCAAATAAGCAATTGCGTTCCTCAATACTTATATTTCATTAAATAAGAAATAGTGATGAGGTTACGCCAATTACACCATGACCATTAGTGGGGACTAGATTCCTGTCGATAGTCGATAGTGTTTATTGATTCTTCAAGATGACAAATCTAAGTATTTGGTGAGTTCATATCCACTGGCTCGTTACTGGTTTTGTTACAGTTAATGATTTTGGTTGTAAAATCGGTATCAGGAACCCAGGCCTATACGATGCATGCTTAGAAGATGATAAAACTGCAGAGAATTTAATTTGTGAATCAATTCGACGTTATACTAGATAAACAATTCTTGACGATCTCGACTGTGCAAATGTTTAAAGAATTCGGGTAGATTTAATTCTGTAGACGAATTTGAACTAAGTTAGGAGAGTGTGCGTTTTCGTTAGGGAACAACTTTGTAGACTTTGCGACTTAGATAAAAGTGTAAATTTTATATTTGCATAAACATACTCTATACAATACATGACTATGTCAGCTACAGAGTCATCTACCAAAAGATATACAAAATAAATTGGAAACTTTTTTAATCAGTTAATTAGTTTTGAGTTCCTACTGGGTCTGTTTGTTTATAAATTACATTATACGATACACACACACATACACACAAAAATAATTAGCATGTACTTATAGTGTTGCCAACTATTTGGAATATAATTGCGAAACAACGAATTTACGCCTGAATATACTCTTCGGTTGCTGCGTTTACTCACACTCACACACTTCGTATACCTGTGTAAGTGAATGATTTTCATCTATATAAATCATTTAATTTTTTTTTTGGTTATTTAAGCTGTTTTTGATTTTGCATTTGACAAGCAACTTAATTAGTGTGTCATTAACAACAACAATTTTATTAAATTTTCAGCAAGATTTTTTTTTTTGGCATGTGTGTGGGTAGGTGGAAAATGTTTTTGATGGTTTATTTCAAACATCATTTTAACAAAAAAAAAAAACATTTTTACAGCATTATGTACTTACTACTTTAGTTTTATCTACCTACATAGTCAATGAAATTACGCATTTAAATTTGCGGTTTTTTTTTGCAAAAAGTTTACAAAGTTTATATTTTTATGTTGAAACAAAAATAAAATTGCTATGGTAATAGTTGCTAAAAAGAAATTAAATAACCAACAGCTTTGAGAAAATAAAGCAAAAAAACAAAAAATAATACAAAAGCAAAAAACACAAACTCAAATAGGATTTTCATTGCAGCATTTAAGGCGTTTACGCCTGTGGGGGCAATTTGTATATGAAAAGTTTCATTGCATTTGCAAAATTAAGCAAAATCGTTGTTAGTGTCCGACCGAAGGTGATTTTTTGGCCGAAGCCGAAGCTGAACTTCGGTCATTCATCTAACTTTTGGAAGCAGACAAAATTTCCTAAAAAATTCCTGGTATGGCAAGCTACATGCAGTTGCGGCAACGGCAAAAAAAGCAAGTCATTTGTTACAGTGAGCTCTATAAATACCGAAATATACATCAAAGAATGTTTGAAAAAAAAAGACTTCTTCCTTTCATAAGAGAGCACAATGTGTCCACATATTTTTGGGCCGATTTGGCATCATGTCACTACGGCAAGGAAGCTCTGGAGTGGTACCAAAGTAAGAACATAGTTTTTGTACCCAGAGAGGCCAATCCTCCAAATTGTCCAGAGCTAAGACCAGTGGAGAGATATTGGGCTCTTGTGAAAAGAAACTTAAAGAGCACGAAAAAGGTGTCCCAAAATATCGAAGATTTTAAAAGAAGATGGGCAAACTGTTCCAAAAAGGTGTCTGAAACAACTATCAAATCTCTAATGGAAGGTCCACGAATTCATAAATAGTGGTTTGAACTATAAAAGATGTAATTTTCTGTAATTTGTAAAATATTATCAATTAAATAAAAAAAAAAAATCAAAACTCTAAGATCAACCGTTTAAAAATTATTAAATTTTGTATATGTTAAGATTTTTTCGATCTCACTCCTTACTTCAAAAGCAAAAATAGAACAAGCAAACGGAGAAAACATAACGCAGAAATTGTAATGTAAATACTTTATATAATCACTTCACATTTATTTATTTGTATAAATTTTTACTGCCAAACAATAGTAAAAATTATTGCAAAATAAAAAACTTCGGCCATTTTTTGCCGAAGCCGAAGCCTATGCTGAAGGTGCAATTTTAGGCCGAATAGCCGAAGAACCGAAGCTGAAGCCGAATATTCGGTCGGACACTAATCGTTGTTGCTGTTTTTTTTGTAGCAACTGATGTTTTTTGTTATTTTTGCTGTTGTTGTACTGTTTGTTGTTATTGTAGTTACGCATAGTTAAACTTTTGAAATAAAACTAATTAAAATTATTTTTTTTTATTTTTTTTTTTAACTTAAGCATTAATGCTTAATTCTGCTTGCTGTTCGCTCTTTTCGTTTTTTTTTTTGTTTTTTGTTGTTCGCTTGTTTAGACTGTTTTTTCTCGACCACTGATATTTGGTTTAACCTGGAATTTTGCGGTGTTTAAGCGTCAATTTACCAAATAAATGAAAAAAAAAACGTATTTAAAAAAAAAAATTGCAAACTTATAAATGTATTAAAAGAGACAAAAAATACAAAAATATCGAATGACAAAAATATATTGAAGAGTTTTGAATATTTAGAAGTGCTAGGGAAGGCCAGTAATAATCCTGCTCACCTCTGCCCAAAATCTATCTATTTATTCATGTCCATAAAATACGTGTAGAATTCGGGCAACTATATATATAAAGCACCAGTAAGGAAAGCCAACACCTGCAACTGGTTCCCTTAACGGAGATTGGGGTATTCTCGCGTTCCGTCAACGTAATTCGCGTTCATTCTACATTATCTAGCCAGCAAAGCCAAAAAATTTGTATATCCTTGACTGTGCCTGTATTGTATACCAAACAGCTCATGGCTCCATCTTTTTAGATTTTTGTCGACCACGCATATTGAACCATATATCTTTGCGATCACAATTGCCTAAAATAATTTGTCTACATTTTCTGGACAAGAAATAAGGCAGCGATCTATGGATAACTACACCTGAGAACCAATAAACACGGAATAAAGCAAATGGGGATTAATCAGGTACCATTTGCACAAATTGCCGAATGACACCTTTTGACTGAGTTACATCCGAAAATTAAACTCAATCTGTCAAGAAGTTTAATAAGAGCAAAGAAGCCAGCCGTTCTTAATTCTGGTACCATATCATCATATACTCCAGTGCTCTCAACATCGTTTGATATCCTATCTTTCATTCTCTCCTGCATGACTATCTAAAAATATTTTGTTTCATTTAGTTTTTATTTATTCCTATTAAAACTGTCACTCGGGCGTGTTATTCTCTAATCTAAGCGCTGTACTTTCTCTATCCATCTATCTACAACTCCCTGACTCTTGCTCTCTCCTGTGATCATTCACCGAAAAACTTTATCCAGAGCATAGTTTTTAAACAATATAAATATACCATATGGTGAGACCGATAGAAAAAGTAACAGCAACAAGACCTGCACAGTGGGCAAAATAACAACCAACAAACGCAAAGTTCTGTCAATTTATTATCTAATTATATGCTGCTACTGGGTTCCCATTCTCTGTATTTGTATTTATTGTTGTTTAGTTTTTTAGTTTTATCAAAAAAAAAAAAAAAAAAAAAACTTTTTTTGGCTCATGTCTCACGTGTTCTCAATCTATTTTAATTACAGTTTAAATTTGTTTTGTAGACGACATTTTTCGCTTGTTGCTGTTTCATGTATGTATAGTTGAAGTTGTTGCTGTTACTGTTGTTGCTTTTAGAATAAAATAAATATTGTATGTGCATGCAATTTAGCTGAAATAAACTAAAAAGTTTTACTTTTGTAGCAGTGCAAGCACAAAATTCAAGTGAATCTTTAATATATCAAGGGTATGCATGCATGTAGCAAAAAAAGTTTGCAGAAGAAACTTTATAAACTTTAAGAGCTGTTATTTTCATTCATCTAAAAATTGAAATACTCTTCTCTGGTTTTTAATAAATCATAGCGAGCTACAATCGATAACTTTTATTTTAAATAAAATAGCTTGGTCGTCTGTATTCAGGTATTTTTTTTACCAGTAATCTTTTTTTTCATAAAAGCAGGGAACAATTTTCGAAAGGAACACTATTTTAAGGTTAAAAAATGTTGGTACAAACTGAACAATAAAAGTTCTTTCTTTGCCCGTCTCTATATACATTGTTGTTGTGATGACTACATTTGTTCATTAACCTGTTTATATATAACTTCAAATAACGAAATTGACATGAACTTAAGTCATGACTTTGAAAATTAACCTCTAGATTTAATTTTCATAGTCTCCTAAAAAACTAAAATTTCTTTCCATTTACAGTTAAAGATTCCATTTCATCATTCCGTTCGAAGCGAAATGCTTTCTTTTGTATCGATTGAGAACAGCTCTGTTTTCGTTTCGTTCTGTACTCTTAATTTTAAGATGACAAGTTGCTTAAACGCATTAAAATGTGTCCCGTACCTCAGAGCAAAAACGTGTAGTTAACACTAAATTTCAATTTTCCTGTTTTTTGGCTCGCCTTGACTTAAATATCGTGCTGTATTCAGTGGTCTTCTATATAAGATGATTGGATTTAAAATCGCGAAAATATTATATTATAAAGTAGTAAGTCCACTTCCCTGCTGGAGGAAAAAATTCTACGTTCTCCTGTAAAAAATAATTCACCATCCTTCAACGAACGGTACAAAAGCTTAACTTGGCAACCACAATATTTATATACTGAATAATAAAAGTGCGGTATACTTTCAGGGTTCTATTTTTAATATCTAAAATTCACCTTTTTTAGTCAGCATACTTTCAGGGTGTGATTTACACCTAGCGGTACAAAATATACATTTTGTGACTTAATACTTTTGATCTGAGGTACGGAACGTGGTAAAAATTATTATTTTTTTGTGCTAAGTATTTCCTAGTTAAGTGACTACATTCTGCATATCATATACAGACAGTTGAAAATATATTTATTTATATACACATTTATATGTATAAAATTTGTATGTATAAATTTTTTTCTTTTGAGTGTCATATTTTGTGTTAAGTAGATGAAAAAGTTAAAAATGATAATAAAATGTCACAAAAAATGTAAGCTCTAAACGAAAAACGTACGTGGGTGTTTCATAACAATTTTGCATAATAATAGATATTAAGGAAATAAGTATAAAAAATAAAAAAAATATATATCTTAAAGTATGCATAAATAATCAAAAGCAACCAGAAATATGCTAAAATAAAATATTGATAAGAGTTTTGATAAAAATGTAGTAGTGAATATTTAAATAAATTTTATTGTCACGTGATATGAATTACTGATATGATAAAGACACACACAAAGTTTTAAAGGCACTGACTTTATATGAAATAAGAGAGTAGATAAATACAAGTAACTTAAGAAAAGTTTTATTTAACATCAATTCCAATTTCGGTTAAATATGAAATTTTCATAATATTATGAATGGCATGTTCTTTATTTCGAATGAAAAATTATTTTTCTGACGATTTTCTGTTTCACTTGTCTTCATTTTAAGATGTAACTGAATCAATGAATGCTTATTCCCGAAAAATATCTGAACATCAAAGTATTGCGTCAGCGTTGCCAACTCAAAGTCTGTGAAATTATTCGATTTAAATTAATCCAAAAAATTTATTTAGGCAACAGCGCTATCCCAAAAACGTCGATGGCTCATATGCTTCATAACTGATGATACAATGAGGTTAAAATTTTGTTTAAATGAAAACGTCGATGGCTCATATGCTTCATAACTGATGATACAATGAGGTTAAAATTTTGTTTAAATGAAGAGAAACCTTATATTTTCTGGTCATATGCAAATAGTTGATCAAATATGTATATTATCGGATTCGAATGAAAATTAAAGTTAGAAGTCAAATTTATTAAAAAACTAAAATGAGTTCCTTCTGCACTCGCCACATGATGTGATAACTTTACGTATTGTTGTTTACTTCTTTATAAAAGTTTTCGTTTCATTTTTAATTTTTCATATTCTATTTTCAACGCACTTTTTCGCTTTTTGCACGTTTACATCGCCTAATGGTGATATTATTTTACAATTTAAATTGGGAAAGAATAAACTAAAATAAACTATACAATAAAAAATATAATAAATAAAAAAAATTGTTGATATATTCCACAAATTCCATTGATATATCAGTATATTTCTCAACCATTTTTGATACATAAATTATGTGTTGCATACTTTTGGGCTTGCTGTGTCCAATTTTTAATATTAAAAATCCACCTTTCTCAATCTGTTTATACTAACAATAAGACAGCATACTTTCGGGGTGCAATTCACCACCCTTCACTTGTCGGTACGAAAGCTTAACTTGGCAACCACAATATTTATATACTGTATAATAAAAGTACGGTATACTTACAGGGATCTATTTTTAAAATTAAAAATTCACCTTTTGCTGACCAACAGCATACTTTCGGAGTGTGATTCACCACCCTCCACCTAGCGGTACGAAAGTTTAACATAACCACCACCATATTCACATACAAAATAATAAGTGCGGTATACTTTCAGGGTCCTATATTTACTATTAAAATTTCACCTTTCTTAATTTTTTTATACCAATAATAAGACAGCATACTTTCGGGGTGCGATTCTTCACACTCCACTTAGCTGTACGAAAACTTAACATAACCGGCATTATATTTACAGGCAAAATAATAAATATGCGGTATACTTTTAGGGTCGTATTTTTAACATGGAAAATTCACCTATCTTAATCAGTTTATTCTAATAACAAGTCAGCATACTTTCGGGGTGCAATACACTACCCTTCACCTGGCGGCACGAAAGTTTAACATAACCGTCAGTTAATGTTTTGCAGATTTAGCATAAAATATCTAAAGTGATAAAACTATTTCAGCATCAAAAATACCACGAGATTGAAATTCCATAAACTTTCTTCATAATATTGCTAGCAATGTTTTTTACTGTAGTTACAATTCATTAATTAATTAATTAAAAAATTTTTTTAAAAAAGTTTTAAAGCCACTGGTAATGTATGTAAAAGTCATTCGTGTATTAAATACTACAAAACTTTTAGTTTTTCTTGGTGAGATAAAATTTAAAAACTGAATATTTTTGCATACAAATACACACCTCTCTCCCCCCGCAAAATAATTTCACATTTTTAAAAGCGGCGCGCTGCAGAAAAGTATGTAAAAATAGCTTGGTAAAAAATTATAAGGGGTAAATTGGCAATTGCAGGTGTTGATGCAAATTAAAAACAATTTCACACTTATGCACTTAAATGTTCTGCTTGGTTAAATGGAAAATAGCAAAAAAAAAAACAACAACAAATGTATGTGAATATGCAGAACAATATTTTTATTTTTTTTTTTGTTCCTTTTTTTCAAAAGGAAACTATTATTGAATCCTTTTTTTTATATACTCGTTTTCAGAGTAAGTGAGTATTACATACATAAAGTAGAGGGAAAGAAAAAGACAGAATGAGAAAGAGTGAATGCGATCGTTGTGATATATGAAACAATATACATAGTTTATGAGAAGAAAATATTGTAAAATACAATAACAAAAAGTTAACTAAATGGAAAAGTAAGAAATATATAGGAGTAAGTAAAAGTAGAGAAAGTAGCAACTACTCTACAACAACAAGTATGCTCTCAACATGTTAACATATTTTCCTACTTAAAAGTTTTACAGTGTGCCGTACAAACTAAAAAAAAGCAAAGACAATTTTTACTATTTTATGTTTCAAGTGAAAGTTATTCACTGTTGCTAGTTATTTTCTCTTGTGCTCTACTCTCTCTCCATCGTAAATAAACACATACACAGACACTAGAACTTATGCATGTACTTGTAATATTTTTTGTGGAACATTGTTTTTGTTGCTGTTGTACTGAACTACAGCTGCTACTTTTACTCCGTTGCTGTTGTTGCATGCAGAGATTGTTGCTCTTTGTATATATGAATGTGTGTGCATGCTTGTATATTTTTGGATGAAATTCCGCTCAAGGCCATAACAATGTCAACAGCAATAATCGACATTACTGGTACTGCTATCCACATTTGTGTTGGCCCATCATCAACATTAACAACAAAATATCATCATCGTTATCATTAACAGCTGCAATAGCAAGAGTACTACTACTGTAGCCGTAGAAACAAAAGCAATTGGTAATTGTGCGGTTGTTGTATTAAGCAGACTACATCTCCCTGTATGTGTGTGTTGAATACCATAGGCAATACTAGCAATATTTGTGTCCTTCACCTCATATTTAATATTGTCTCGCTGAGAGATACATAATTATGATGCTGCTGCTGCTGAAACCTAATATAATATCATTGACAACCATGAATGTCTACAACATTTAAGTTTGCCTCCAGTAATTTTTGTTCATTAGTGGTGAATTTTGTGGCATAGAATCACCAGCAAAACGAACAGTAGGAAATGAAAATTTGCTCAAGTATATTCAATTGAATTAATTTTGTGAATTCAACGAAGAAAACAATAGTTAGTTGCAGAATAATTCATTGTTTTTTGTTTGTTTTATTTGATTTAATATACATACTGTTTCAATTTACTCTTGTAGTCAAATCATTTGCTTTCATTTGGCTACGCTGTAAATATTTACTACGCTTTAACTATTTCTATTTATTTATTTATCTAGGAATAATATACAATATTAAAATTAACTGAGCGGTGAAAGCTGCCAGGGCCTTCGACTGAATTTCATGCATCTTCTTAGAGTCCTTAAAATATCTGCTTTATATTCGATTTACGTATTTCAAGTAATGAAATAATAAAAACTTTTGACACATTTTTCTTTGAGATATGGTAAATGTAAATCAACATTAACCATAATGTCGATATTATTTTGTTATTGGTAAAGCTGCATGTATCTGATTCATATTTACATACTCGTTAATATATTCTACCTACAATTAGAATATTAATATTTTGAGTGACCTAAATATCAGTGACTTATAATTTGCTTAAAAGTAAGACTTACTAATTACACATACAAACCACTCGCTTGTATCATATTCAATTAACATTTATTAAATTATTTGTCAAGGCTGCAAATATATTTGCAATAGCAATATCAATTTGCAATTAATGTCATTTAAAATCATGCAAACTTGATAAATTTTACATTGATTTTCACATATCTTAGGTACACTGGCGGCTCTAGGGTGGGGGTTTTTAGATAAATATGCAATCAGGCTTAGCTATAACCGTCGCCCCACTGAACCCGCTAGTGCCTAGATATAAACACAAATATGTAATCAAATGTATAGTAATTTATATTAACAAATCACTAATCTTACTTGTATGTCTTTGCATTAAGTTTTGATTTTGGTTAAAGTGGAAGTACGAGGAGAAGAGGAAAAAGCAGCAGGAGCTGAAGAAATCATAGGCAAGGGCAAAACAAAATACCAAGAACTCATTATGATTGAATCGGTATTTTAATATATTTAATTAGAGTAGATACATGTATAAAGGAATATGTGTGTATGAATGTGCATGTGAGGGCTAGTGTACATATATTTGCTTGCCTATTCCTTTGTCTGCATGCTTAGTTGTTTTGTCGTTGTAGTTGTTGAAAATGAAATCAAGTGCAATTCACACGAAACCGAAACGAAACCGAAACGAAACCGAAACGAAACCGAAACGAAACCGAAACGAAACCGAAACGAAACCGAAACCGAAACCGAAACGGAACCGAAACGAAACGGAAACGAAACCGAAACGAAACCGAAACCAAACCGCAACGAAACCGGAACGAAACCGAAACGAAACCAAAACGAAACCGAAACGAAACCGAAACGAAACCGAAACGAAACCGAAACGGAACCGAAACGAAACCGAAACGAAACCGAAACGAAACCGAAACGAAGCCGAAACGAAACCGAAACGAAACCGAAACAAAACCGAAACGAAACCGAAACGAAACCGAAACGAAACCGAAACGAAACCGAAACGAAACCGAAACGAAACCGAAACGGAACCGAAACGAAACCGAAACGAAACCGAAACGAAACCGAAACGAAACCGAAACGAAACCGAAACCGAAACGAAACCGAACCGAAGCCAAAACGAAACTGAAGCGGAACCGAAACGAAACTGAAACGAAACCGAAACGAAACCGAAACGAAACCGAAACGAAACCGAAACGAAACCGAAACCAAACTGACCAAAACGAAATCGAAACCGAAACGAACACGAAATCCATACGAAACAAGTTGCTTACAATTTTTAAATGATTATATCCCACGAAGCCCCTTGGGCTTGTCTGCAGGACAAATACATTATAAAATGTTATTTAAAAAAAGTGAATTCGCTAATTTGATGCGAACCCATTTGGCTATAAAAACTATGCACCTGTTAAGAACTACAGAACAGAAAAGGTTGACGATTATTCTATTATTTTTCATATTATTTCTGAGTTTTTATATTCGTATTTTTCATGTTAAAGAATCTATTATTGTACTCTCTAGATTGCCAAGTAGTCGCGATGAAACTAACACTGAATTAAAATTATCATCATCTGCCAAGAGGTTGTTAGGTATAAGCATCTACAATAGCCCGATCGGAGCTATTTCGAGCAAAAAAAAAATCAATGCATTTAGTAAAATTTTATAATTAAAGCACGCATACTTTGCACTAATACAAACAAATTCAACAACAATAGCAAAAATAACAACAGCAAAATTATCATCAGTTCATACACGTTTCATTTAATTTTTTTCCCTTGATTTTTGCGCTTGTTTTTTCGTTTTCAATGTGAATTCCCAAAGCTGCTTTTGCAGCTAGCTGCATACTATTTTTGCTGTACGCCTGAACAAACACTATACCACCGAAAACGTTTAATTTCATTTGCATTTTGAGGGTGTGTCTGTGTGTATGTTTGTGTGTTGGTTGCTATACATAGAAATACAAAAAACAACAAAATGAAAACTCAAGGATGCACAAATTGTAAAATTGTTTTTACAAAACACACACATACAATGCGGCATTATACATTCATACATATGTATGTACAACACATTACAAACAACAATGCCATAGAACGCCAAAAAGTATGCTGCAATCTGCATTCACTATCCAAGAGAGTGCAAAAAGTAGAGGATTTTTGAATGGAAAATCGCTAGAAAATCATGAACACTTACATACATACCGACAGACGGAGAGTAACATTTTCAAATAGTTAGAAAGCAATTTTAGATTTCTCGTGCGTGATTTTCTGTGTACATACATATGTCTGTATGTATGAATGTGTGTTGTGTGTGAAAGCAATGCAAAAAAAAAGAGTGCTCAAATATGCAATGCACTTTTCTTTGTTCTCAGTTTGTGCCTCCTAATGTTGGAATCTAATTTACGCCACATCAAATACATTTCAAAACATTTTTCTCGTTTCGCTTTAAGTCAAAAATGCAAAAAGGGTAACGTAATTAGGGGAGAGAGACCATTGTACATTGATGGGCTAAGTGATTAAGGAAAAAAGGGTAAAATAAAAAGTTATATAACTTTCATAAACGTTTTTGTATTAAAATGAACTCAAAATTAATACTTTAATTTGTTAAATTCAATAACAAAAAGTTATAAAAATAAGAGAAAAAAAAATAAAGCAAAAAAACCAAACAAAAAATTTCAATTGTCAACAAAGTTGAAACTATTTTTTTTTTGCTGCTGTTGCTGCTGCTGCTGCTTCATCCAGATCACAGATTTTCCGATATCAACTACACGTAATTAAGAGTCAACTTTGAAAAATAGAAAAATATGTAGAAAGCAGAAAGGAAGTAGGAAGAAAAAAAGGAAGTAGAGAAGTGAAAAAGTTGAAGAAAAATGAAAGTGCAACAGCTGCAATTCATTCGATTTACTTTTTCTTTTCCTTTGTGAACACGCACCCGCTTCATGTTTCTAAGAATTTTTTCCTACATACTTTTGTGAAGGGAATTTCTAAAACGCACACACTCACACATACATACACAGGCTCATTTTATTTTTCTCTTACTGCTGATGTTGCTCCTGCTGACCTGCTTGACTTGTGTGTGTGTGTTGACCAATGGTATTTTCAAGCTTAATTTGAAAGGTGTTAACTTTATGGAGGCACACATTCAAACTCACACATTCTTTCTAGTGTTAAGGCGAAGCGGATCCGAGAGTTGCAAAGTTGATGAAGGAAGATAAAGGAAGGTAATAAAAAAAAAGGAAAAAAATTATATGTAAAAAAAAAACAATTAAGGCTGCAGGTATCTAACTGTGAAAAAATGTTACCTCTTCATTTTGTTGCAATTTCAATTAATGTGACTTTTTTTTTTGTTGCTACTTGCAGTAAAGTATGTGTGTAGGTGTACAGATGAGTGTGTGTGCATCACAAAAAATCGGATGTAATTAACTTTTGTCACGTGTTGCAATGTTTTGAAACAAGAAAACCGTAAAAGAAAACAGAAATCAGATTAAGTTAGAAATTTAGTGTAAAATTTTAATTTAGTCAAAGTTAAATCAGTCAGCAAGCAAATGAAAAAAAAAAAAAAAAACGAAT
The DNA here is from genome assembly GCA_963691655.1 of Toxonevra muliebris. Lineage (NCBI taxonomy): Eukaryota > Metazoa > Arthropoda > Insecta > Diptera > Pallopteridae > Toxonevra > Toxonevra muliebris. The sequence continues at coordinate 85,580,738 of OY829328.1, read as the reverse complement.
TTCAAACTGAACTAAATTTAAGCATTAATATTTTTATATAATATAATATAATATTTCCAAAGGAATTAAATTTAAGCATTTAATTCCTTTGGAAACATTTCTTTAAATTTAACTACACGTTCTATATTTTTTTTTGTAAAATCTTAAGTAAACATTTGAATTTCATTTTTGGCTATGATACTATCACCAACCAGCAACAATGCAATGCCAAAGCCTTTGCCGCAAGCATCATAGCCACGTTATTATTGCCTTTTTCTACTTGAATAAGTATTGAAGTGTATGCTGTTGCTGCTGGCGGCAGCTGAGTTGAGTTGCATTTAGCAACATTTCTGCAACACTTCCAGCTATAGCCGCAGCAGTAGTGGAATCATCGGGATTCTCATTCTCATTGCCATCGGCATCATTAAAGTAATTTCCTGCAGTTTCTATATCTTTTTTTTTTGTTTTTAAATTGCAAACGATAAAATGTGTCCATGGGACAAACATTTTATGGCTGTGGCATTCTTCACAATGAATGCTGCGCAGTAAACTTGATTTATGGATTCTTCTATTATTATTTTCTTCATTTTGGTTTTTATTATTTTTTTTTTAGTGTTGCTTTTCAGTTTAATTTATGATTTGAAATTGTTGCTGGAAAAATAATTTGTTTTTTTTTTAATACAAATAAAAGAAAAATCAATAATCATAAAAAAAACTGCTAAATGTATTAAATGAAATGCAAACTATCGATTGACGATTATGAGAAATAGAAGATGAGAGTAGCTTGAGGCTAGTAAAAAGCAGCAAAGCATTTTCATTTCTATGCTAGTGAACAGAAAACTGTGGTTTACTTCGGCTCATTTATTATGAAATATATGTTACTTAGATGCAAATCAAGAGATGCAGTGATGTTGAAGAGATGGGAGACCATACAATGTATAAAAATTTTCTTACTAGTCAATAACTTGATATAGCTTTACAATAAAGTTGTAGAAATCGAAAGAATCTGCAAAATGTTTCAAGTTTGAAACTAGTTGAACCAAAAATGGAGGATTTTTCCATTAATCGGGGCGTATGAGTGATATTTCATAACTACTCGTACGCACTGTAGAATGAATAAAACTAAGTGCAATTATAGATTTGGAAATTATTGTCAAAAATTGTGGTTCTTTCCTCTACTCTTCCTCTCTCTTCTTCACCCTCTCGCCTAATGCAAAATGACACTAATTTATGAAACAAATATTTAAAATTTGTAGTAAAAAAAATATTTAAAAAAAATTTCAACTAAATAAATTTATGTATATGTGTGTACTCTAGAAGTTTTCTTAAAAAAAATATATTCAAAACTCAATCATGTAAATTTATTGCAAATATTATTACAGCTTCAAATAGAAAAAAAAAAATTTAAAAAAAATATGGCACAATGACAATATAAAAAATTATGCGATAGCATTCGTATGAATTAAAACAATACAAATCAAGCAATTGTGGTATGAAAAAAATTCCAACTCTCTCAAAAAATAGAATTTTAAACTTAGATAAACTTAAACATCTGCATCCACACACACACACACATACATATGTAGAGTTGCTTTAAATTTCTGATATGAATTTCCATTTGACTTGGCATATTTACTGATGAATATGCAATTGAAATGCAATCGATACAGAAGATTCACCTTTGGCGCAGCAGACAGCATTTACACCATTATCACCACCAATTTCAAAACACCCACGCATCTGTGGGGACCGATATCATTTAACATTTCTCCATTTCAATCACCATTATCAAGCGCGGCCGCCTCACACATACTCAAATGGCAAGCTACTATACATACTTCATTGCTGTTGTGCTAGTTATCATCATAAGTACTAGTAAACCACCAGCATATGCTGAGCATCATTGCCTTCATCATCGTCATCATCCATCGGCCATCATCATCAATAATTGACCACCTAAATTGACCATCAATCAGCGGCAGTGAAGCGTTTATCTAAGTTGTGCATTTATTAGCTGCTACTCTTAATGCCAACATAGAATAGCTGATGCTAGAAAGGAAGCAAGGAAGGATGACGCTATTGAAATTATGGAATTGTTTGTGTGCATGTGTGTGAGTGTGTAGTCGATTGAAAATATCGTGTGAAACACAAATGTATATGTATATATATGTATCTACTAACTTTTGAATATTTAATAATGTTGATATAACGATTAGTATGTATAGGCTTCAATATATTTGTGTGTATTAGTGTATACATTTTGCTGCTCATTTTCGTTTCATTTCATTTTATTCCGTTGTTATCGCATTTTGTATTCTAATTTCACAAATTTGAATTTTAAATTCAAAATCCTGCATTATTGTTGTTGCATATTAATTTGATTTTAATTGAGGAAACTAGTGGATTTTTTACTCATAGAGACTTAATATACATATACGAATGTGTGAAAGCTTGATGTATTGGAAAATTGGATGATAACTTAACCCACGTGATGCTCTGTGTATGAGTATTGCTTTATATTCATCTTACTTTTCTTCTTCTGGGGGAATTTTGAGTTATGTATGGGTGGCTACCACGGATTTATGACAGAACTTTTTAATCACTTATGCATTATGGCAGACTAAGCTCCTTTTAAAATTTCAAATTTCAAACGTTCTTTCGGCTGTGTACTATGGCGTATCTGGCTATGGCTTAGGACATATTTCTATTTTATATTCTGTTTCTAATTTCCATTTTGCAACCACAGGCCTTCGATATAGAATTTCAATATATAAACTCACAGAGAACTACAGGCTTGCGACTACATAATTGAAATCGCAGTTACTCTCAATTGCCGTCAATAGTCGAGAGAGCGAAATTTATTAACAAGAAGAGCAAGAGCAAGCGGCATCTGTCAAATTTCAAACCATCATGACAATTCTTTTTCTTCATTCTTCATCTTCTGTTTTGTAGTTTTCTATCTCTCTCTTTCATTATCCATATGCATATTTACTCTCAGTATCAATTGTATCTTTTTTTATATTTGTTGGTTATGTAAACAATGCTTTCGATGAGAAGTTAAATTCTGCCAATTTACGGTACTCATATTAATCTCTTTCTCAACAATTTTATAGTTCGTTTCAACTGAGTAATTAATTAAACTGCGCTTAGTGAGAGAATTTAACCGTTAACGGTATGGTTCAAATTTAATAGAGAACAACAACAATTGAGAATAAGTCATGAGATATATTTTCTCTCTGCCTCTTTCTCTTCACATATTTACAATTATAAAGTCTTTTGAAACGAATGCTGACAGTTAGTTTCGATTTATATGAAATCGGGAAAGGTCGTGGAACTGTGCGTTAATTTCATTTTTGAGCTTAAAAAATCCAAAGTGCTTTAAACAACTCTGATAATATTTTAACCCTATACTAGTCTTTTTTAAATCAAAATCTATACAAAAATTTAAAATTAATTTTGCTTTTAGTTGTAAGTGTATAACAAATGTGTTCAATTATTTTATTGTTGCTAAAAATATTTCAATTAAAATGAAATACAAAATCAAATCCCAAATCTCATAAATCCTACCAAACAAGTGTAAATATTATTAAATCTTTTCATTACCAGCCCAAAAACAAACAAAAAAAAAGTAAGAAATTATGTTGAGTCAATATTTGAGAGCTTCAACAAGTAAAATAAAATCAAATAAAATGTAGAAAATAGAAATGAAAAGGTATAATAAAAGTAGAAGAAGAAAAGTGCTAGTAATAATAATTGAAAGTGAAAATCAACAACATAATAAGAAAAATCAACAGATGGAATCAAAAGCAACAAAAACAACAACAGCCAGAAAAACCAAAAGGTAAATTTGAAATTATTTTAAATTTAGAGTGGAAATTCATATCTGGTAGTAAGAGTTGATAGAATTGTATAAAGATATATGTGTATTTATATAGAGTTATAGATAAAAATAACCAAAGATTTATTTGTGGTACTCAATGTATGAATAGACACTGCAGTACTTAGCATAAAAAATGCATTTCACATTTTTTAAAGTTTTGAGAGACGTATTTAGTAACTTACTAAGTGAATGCATCTGTAAAGGATGTTTGGTAAAGGTGTCTTTTGTCCTTAATTCCTTCATGAAAAACTAAGCAATTTTACTTATCTGTAAAATTTATGTTTCAAGTGATTTGTTGTTATTTATGAAAATTTTAAACAGTTTTTATCATTATTATATCTTTTAACAAACCATACTTGAGTAGAAATATTTAAAAATATGTGTGGTTCAGAAAACCCCAAAATGCTCAATATTTCAACACCTTCCATAGGTCAACTGAGTAGTTTATGCTAAGTAAATGCTATACAGTACAATCCTCCTTTCTTTCTTGTCGTTTATTTTGAAAATTGCCATATAAAGAGTCTACTTTTTAAACAGTAAAGACAGTTAGAGAGAGGGAGAGTGCAAGCTTGTGAGTAAACCACTATTTTCTACCTAAAGTAAAGATAACACACTCAGCATACAGAAGAGAAGACACACCACACAAAGCACACACAATGTAAGGTAAATAAAAGTAAAATGAATTTAAATTGAATTTTCGAAAAATTACACAATAATAGAGAATATTTTTCAAATCAAGGCAAAATTTTTAATAGTTCTTACTATGCACATATATATGTATGTGAAATGCAGGTAGAAAATAGTGCTTTACTCACTTACTCTCACTCTTACTCTCACTCTTTCTCTCTCTCTCCCCCAGATACAGAGAGATGTTATTTTGTTCTATATGTATTGAAAAATTGAATTTTGTGGTTCTTCAAGGAACTTATTTGCTTGTAGTACTACTTTAAAAAGAAGTTAAGTATTCGTATATATTTTTCTATACCTTTTTGTTTAAACCGAAATTCTAATTTCAAAGATTTTCTAACATTTTTGATTCTAAAAAAATTAATCATTTTTCATAGAAATCATAGAAAAAGAGAAAATATTTATTTTTACTTTACACAAAATGCAAAATGAAAAATGATACAAAGTTTTATGTGTTATATCATATATGCATATAATCAAGAGTAAAAATATATACATCTTCATATATCAAAAATATGAATCAAAAAAAAAAAAAAAAAAAATAAATATTTATTTATATTATCAACAACAATTTTTTCATCACTGCATGATAGTAGCAAAAAATCATAAATTTTTATGTCAAGTCTAGACTGAATAGAATATTTGTAGAAGATTTGCTTATAAAGGGTTTTCCATTAGGGACATAACAATTTCGTATCTTTATATGAACGTACCTTTAAACTTTTTTAATGAACTCTCATCATGGTTAAGTTCACGAACCAGCAACGTTTGGAAATTATTAAAAATTACTACCGAAATTCTGAGTCGGTGGTCGCCACTTTAAGAGCGCTTACTCCAATTTTCGCTATAGTGGATAAATTTGAATCCACATTTTCACTATTGGATGTTCCGGTGCCAAAAAAAAAGACGTCGACGAAAAAAAATATCGCAGCCGTAAGTGTATCGATTCAAAATGACTCAAATCAGTCGATTCCACGTCGTTCTCAAGAATTGGGCATCGCTCGAACGTCACTTTGGCGTATTTTGCGAAAAGATTCTATTGGATTTCTTTTTATGAGGCTATATCAAGTCACTGGTCTATGCCAACAAGCCAGCAACTTTAGACGAGCTCAAATACACTCAAATGTGCGCGAGAGTGGAGGAAAATTGGGTCCAAAGAATCGATCGCTGTAAACGGGCTCGTGGTGGTCATATATCAAAATCGAATTTCATTCATTAAATGCTTGCACTACACCCACAATAAATTTGAACTCAATATCTCAAAAAGTTCTGTGCTTTATTAATAGATAAAATTATTATGTCCTTAATGGAAAACCCTTTACATATTTGTGAAGAAGAGTGTAGTGTAACTGTTTGAAAGCAGTAACGTTTTCTTATGACAAATTATTGCCAGCGTACATGGTGTGACGAAAGGTAAATTCAAGTTGTAATTGTGGAATGGTTAAAATGTTATTTCAATAGAGTTGAAAAATGAATAGGGAGAGATTTTCAAGAGTTGTTATCAGTTGATGATGTGTTTGGGGTAATAAAGAAGGGCTCTTTTTTTTTATAATTTTTCTTTATAGTTTTTCTAAATTTTTAAATTGTTATTATTTTTGTTTAAGTAAAAAAGCTTATTTCTAACCAAATCTGAGGTTATGAAAACTCATAACATTTGTATAAATTGGTTGCAGAAGTTGCCGTTTTTGTCACCGCAGTCACATTTTATTTATATAATTTTATTCTCTATTTGTTTGCATTGTTATTGCAAGAGTTGAAAGGACGGTTCCTTGCTGTAACTGCATCAAATTGTTCTACTTACTTTTCAGTTGGGCATTCTTATTTTAAGGCAGAAAATGAGCAATAATTTCTGATAAGTGATAAGAATATTATCTTATAAATTGTTATCGTGTGATTCAGAAAAGCGCGGGTGGTTTCAAGTTTTTAGTTTTTTCATTTTTTTTAATATTTCTTCTCCTACCTCTTTGGATTCGTTAGTGATCTGTGTTCTTTCTTTCAACCAGTGTTTCGTTCAAATATTTTTCTTTCACATATGCCTGATTTTCATTTTGTCAAATTCAATCTTATTTGCCAGCATGATGGCAATTTCATTATAAGAAACTCTTTCTTTCTCACTCTCTCTTTCTACCTAAGAATGTGACATAGTAAAAACCTGACATTAGTAGAGTTTATCAGTCAAAATTCTCTCATGCCCCGTACATTTTACAGAGAGCATCACAAAATAAGCGTCGAGAAGAGAAAATAAAAAAATATATCATTTTGACAGATAAAGAATGCAGGCGCTCCAATTTAGTTATGGAATGCCATTCGTTTTTTGAATGAATTTTATGTCTTGCTCTTTTAAATTGAGAGCGTAAAAACTTCATATAAAAAAGAATCGAAGAGAAAATGAATAGATTCACTCATTTATAGTAATGCTTGGTTTTCACTATGTCATATTCCATGCCAAAGAGAGAGCAAGAGAGAATTTCCTATATGAAAAATGCCAACAAATTTGGCAAATTTGAATGAATTTGACATAGTGAAAACCAGGCATTACATATAACTGGAACGGATTACCTAAAACTGGAACGAACGAATGATTGCTGCAAGCAGAGCTATACATCCCAAAGCTGTGCTGCCCACACACACACATTCATTACGATCGACTGAGCTCTTCTACTGTATTAATGAGCTTTGTTCATATAAAATCTCAAAATCTCTGCTTGCTGCGAAACTTTTTCATTTCTACTAAAAATTTCAGTTTAAATATTATTTGATCTATAAAAATCGCAATTGCAAATAAATAAAATAAATTACATTTGATTGTTGTAATTTGTAATAAATTGTAAAATTGGCAAATTTTAACGATTGTAGCTTTGACCTTTTTACATCTGAGAAAAAAAATATCATGTTAAATCAAATAAATCTCATGTGCAGGCAGAGCTTTTGCAAATATGAACAACATTCCTACCACATAAAAAGAAAAAGAAAAAATTGGAAAATAAAAAATAAAATCAAAATATCAAAGAAATAAAAGAAACGGAATGCGCGCAGGAAGTTATGCAGCAGGAAACATCACGTTATCTGCGTAGTACGTGCCTCATATTTTACCCTTCATGTATACGTGTATACACTCGATACGGTTTACTACGTAGAGAATTGCTCAAAATCATTTTTAATCCAAATGGAATCTTTAAAAAAAATAATGTTTTTTTTTTTTTTAAATCAAATTGAACGTTAAAAGTTACCACGCCCTGCATTACCACTCCCTATGCTTCTGCTGAGGAGAAAATGCAATAAAATTCAAGTGAAGAGTATGAAAAAGCTGAAAAAACAGAAGAAGAACCAACGATTGCATAAAATATTTATGAAAAATGTTTTGCTCGTTTTTAAATCGCAGCTGAAAACGCATGTCATACCAACTACTATAAGCCATAGCCCACATACATACAATATACGCCCAAAAAATTCATCGTTAGGTATGATAAGCGCCAGCCAACATAATATACACACATACATGTACATATGTACGTATGCATAAGCATATATACAAATTCAATTCGATTTAATTTTATACACAAACTTTCAATGTTTCGCGTATCAGCATTTTTCGTCGTTTATTTCGAGAGTGTATGTGTGTGTTTATGTTTTTTCATATTCTTCTATACACTCTCTCCTCTTCTCTTTCTTTTAATTTTTTATTATTTTTTTTTTTAGCTTTTCTTGCTTCTCCCTTTGCCTTCGCTATAAATTTCATTTCAATTTTCTTTTGCTTTTCACATATATACATATATATATGCTGCGCCGCAAAGTATGCAACGTAAACTGTTATAGCAATTGTGAAATTAGATTGTGCACACACACACACACATCTCGGTACAGATCCGTTTCCGACTGAAAAATCGTATCGCGCTACAAGATATGCGCGCATATAATTTCTCATATGTTTTTTTTTTTTTTTTGGCGCTTTCATTTGCGTTTTCAATCTTGACATATAAATTTCGTGTATTTTGCATTCACACATACTCATAAAGCATAAGATTATTGATATATAGGAAGAACTCGCTGATGATAATCGCAAATTTTACATTGAGAAACATCTTCTCACACACACATATACACATACATACATTTACATAAATTCCTGTAATTTTCGCTGGTAGAAAATTCAAACTTGCTACAACATTTTTATAAAGAATTTGCTGATTATTGCTTTTTTCGAATTTATTTTTAAAATTTAAATATTTTTCAGGATTTTGTATTTTTTGTGAATCAATCCTTGACGTGCTTGAAACCTTTTCGGGCCAGAATATTACTAATTTTTCTCATAAATAAATGTTTTTAGCGAATTTTTTTTAGCATTGTTTCAAAGAACCGTGACCAACTTATAAGCTTACAACTTTTTACTTAAGCATATCGCTCATATTTGCTCATTTGTTAATATCTGTGTCAACATAGTAAAGTAGATACATAAAGTCAAAAATTGTATTCTGGAAACTGTCTGTAATTTATCTAAAAATTCACAAAATCAATCGGCAAATAGTAAAATAGTTAAAATGTCATATTATGTACGTTTTTATTAAATTTAGTTTCTATGTAAACAGAGAGTTAAAAAAACTGAAGAAGATAAAAAAAAAAGTTAAATTTTGTTTATTTCGACTTAAGTTCTTTTAATGTGTTGCCACCAGTGGCGGGTCCAAGTGGGAGGATATAGGGACTTTATCAGATATTCCCACTAGTTTTTGGTCTGAATTTTGGGTAGCTTATGTTTGGTATTTGGCGTCTTTTTAGCCTAAATTTTTGTCTAAATATTAATCTGAGTTGTGGTCTAAATTTGTTTTTTTTTTTTGGGATTTTGGAATGAATGTTAAACTGATTTTCGTTTGGATTCGGTCTGAATTTTCGTTTTTTAGTCTGGGTTTTGATCTGAATTAGGTTTCATTTTGGTCGATTTTTGTTGTAAATTCGGTCCGATTCGTGGTCTGAACATAGCTTTCTTTTTGATCAAGGTTTAAGTCTGAATTTGGTTTCATTTTGATCTAGATTTTCGAACTGAATTTGGTCTTTCTTGGTTAGAACTTTGATCTGAAAAAAGTGCTTGAATTTTAGTTCGATATTTGGTGGAAATTTCCGATAAAATTTCTATCCGATTTTAGTTTGAATTTTGGTCTCAGTTTTGTTCCAGTTATCTGTTAATTTTTGGTTTGTACTTTTGGTGTGATCATTGATTAAATTTTTGCACTAGTTTTCGGTCTAGGTCTGGGTTTTGGTACATTATTGCTTTATTGAGTCTGATACTTATCCTTTAGTTTAGTAAAATCATCAACCGGCCTCCCCCTTTCCCCCTCCCCCCCGCAAACCCAAATCTTAGTACCGCCACTGGTTGCCACAAATAAATTTTTCATAATAATAGTAATTTTGAACTTGATTTTGTATTCCTGCAACTAAGTAATAAAGATGTATGCTCGATCTTTATGCTCAAAGCTTTTTTGCTTTAAGATATCAACAGCTTTCTTATAAATAAACTTTATTTAGCGAATTTCTTACTTTTGAAACTAAATAATGAAGAAAAATGTTCGAGCTTTAAGCTCAAAACTCTTTTACTTAAAGATATCACTGATATAATCATTTTGCTAGAACTTTTTGTATATCTGCAAAGTTTAAATACCTGTGCTAGAGCTTTAAGCTCAAAGCTGTTTCTTTTGTGGATATTACCGAGCTTGCTCATTTGATTATAAATTTTTCATAAATAATAATGATATTCGAGAATTTACTATTTCTAAAACAAAATTTAAGTAACTCGTGATCGAGCTTTAAGCTTAAAGCTTTTTCACTTATCTTGATCGTTGGCGTATCTAATTTTTTTAACGAAATATTTTTGAAGAACTTTCATACTTTTGAAAGCAAATTTGCAAAAAACGTGCTTGAGCTTTGAACTCAAACCCTGCTTTATGTGGTAATAAAAATTAAACAATTTGCTCGACACTGCTTTATACTTATACTCATATAGACTCATTCCATTAAAACTCTTGCTTCAACTAATTACATATTTAAATTATATAAATTCATTGAAGCATTCTGCATAAAAATTCATTTAAAATCATTCGAACCCTACGTGACTAAACTCAACGACTTCTTTAAGGTTAAAATTAAAAATAAAAAAACGCTACTACTATTTTAATCACGGTTAATGAAAAGCTGCTCATCATCAACGTTCCTTTTCTGTTTCTCTTAATAATAACCTCAAGGCTAATGCACTTTTTTGCTCGTGTGCTGTCGCCTGCACAAATTAAGCATTGTCTTAACGTTGAGACAAAACAATCATAAACACAATATACAAAAAAAAAAAACAAAAGCCACAAGAAAAAAAGTGTTAAAGCTACTTGTACCCTTCATAACTACACTGGCTAAAAAATGAAGAGTAACAAACGCGCATGAAGGCAAAACAAAAAAAAAAATAAAAAATTTAACTTAATTAATTGTAGGACGTGTCAAAAAATTGCGCGTTGTTCACGCTTTTTGTATCTCTTCGGTTTTTCTTCTTTTTTTTTAGCTTAAGTTCAAGACAAACAAATGAAAACGTGTTAAAAATTAAATTAATGTCATCATCTCATCGTAAGACAAGACAAAAGAAACAAGTCTAAAGAGCAGAAGCACTTGCGTGAATGTGTGTGTATATGAAACTGTAACCCCTTTTGGTAGAAGAATGACTGTTTAGAAGTATGTATAGAGGGGCGCATTCATACACGTATAATATATCATAATAAAAATCAACCTGTAAATTACTTGTAGACATGAGTACAGAAATCTTATGAGAAATGGCACAAATGTCTAAGGTACTAGTAGATCCAAAGGTAGGCAGGAAGTGTGGTTGTGATAACCATGGGAAGGATTTCAGTCTGAAAACATTAGTCAAGAGCTGAAAGAAGAAAAAGATTTTGGTATCTTTAAGATAATTTAAATTTCAACTGGAAAAGTAAATAGTAAGGGAAAAATATGAGGAGCCTTTGCAGATATCAAAAGTACAGAGAAACCGAACAAAATGTGATATTTTTAATTGAACTGCAAAATATTTCACAGAACAAAAGCAAACGTATTTTATCATAATGCATGATAATAATTCATAACGACTCGTTCTTGATGACGCCATATTGCTTTATTTTTTACTCTCATTCGATACTTTATTTCTGGCGCACAGAAAACACATTGAAAGAGAGAGGGAGAGACAGAGCAAAGTTGTAGTCTCAATAACTTTATTGCTCTCATATCAGCATTCATGTCTCATTGGAAACGAATTAAAGTTCGAACCATTCGACTTTCCGTGCCTTAATTGACAGGCTGAGAGGAAAAGCGGGCTTAAATTTATGTAAGAGCAAAAGTGAAATAATGTAGAGTGTCAGTGCAAGAATGGCATAAGAGCAAAATGGTATAATAATCCTTTCAGAGCAAGAACAGCATAGTTTTTTATTCCATTTTCGCTCTGAACATATTTCGTTTCACTTTTGCTCTTAAGTAAAATTATTCCACTTTTTAAGTCAAAAAACCAGACATCAAGGAAAATACAAAAAAATATTAATGGCAAAGAGAAATTATTTCCCAAGGACGACAACACAAACACAATTTACATACATGAACATGAAATATTTAAAAGAGAGATATAAAGTTATGATAATTGAGTTTTATTACTTTTATTACTATTATTATTGGTATTGAAATGGCAAGTGATTTCATCATCTACAAAATCAGCATCAACGTGATTGACATCCCAAAAAATACAAAGAATTTGTATAACATACAAAATATTGTATGAACATATCAGAGGATAATATAATATACTTTAGTGAAATGAGAAAGTGAAATGGGTTAAGGAAGATAGACAAATTGGAGTGAGAGAAATAAGCCACGAAGATGTCGTGCCAACAAGATTGGAATTTAATAAAGAAAATATCATTCCAAAAAATACAAATAAAAAAAGAAAAAAAAAAAATGGTTTTACTATTACTATTTATATAATGGTACTTTGACTACTGCTTCTTTTTTTCTTATTCTTCTTCTTCTTATATTTTTTTTGTAACTATTTTTTTTTTAGCAACTACTAGTTTTGTTTTTCTTCTGCTGCCTTCCTTTTTGGCGCAGCATGCAAAATGTATCTTTGATGCAAAGGGAATTTAATAAAAAAAATGTAGTAGTAACTCTTATGCTCGAAAAAACGATAACAGCAAAGAATTCCTCTTTGTTGCAGCATCTAACAAAAAAAAGAGTAAAGCAAAACAAAAAAATTAAATAAAAAAAAATTATGCTTTAGGAAGACGAAAAAGGAATTTAGATACTTTGTATGTATGTGTAGAAAATTACATTCCTTGCACACTTATTCAATTGTTATACATTTGCATGTAAAGTATGAAAAATATTTGTATACACAGAAAGTCGAAGGATATATTGTGCATATAGCACATACCCAGTGAGAAAGGTTTTTAGTACTAGCCTGGCAGACTTATTGAAATTTTTCATAGAAAAATAAATATGATTTGTGATTTTGATTGTTGTCTGAGTTTACGTTGATATACAAACTGTTTAGAGATAAATGCGTTGCCCTCGGTGACTGTCCATGCAGAAATATGTTAGGCTAGGGGTACAAATTAAAAAAACGAGTAAAGTTGGTATTGTCGTTTTTGTAGATTAAAGATCGCATACATGTATGTGTAGAAAAAACCAATATGTGTATGTACAGAGTAAGTAAATATAACAACCCTGCCGGCAACTCAGCTAACTTTTAATGCACTTTAATCTAACTATTTTACAACTAGAGGTGGTTAATACTTGAATTATTTCTAATGGAGCTCAGTGACTATTTTAACATTGCAATGTCCTTGCCAGTAGATCATAAAAGTTAACTAGAAGTGTGTTATTTTCGTAGTCGACTACCGAATTGCTTATAGGAAACTAACAATAGTAATCACTCAAGAATGATAGAATACAAGGTTATGCCCCGCGCATCTCCGTTATTTGGCTCTTACAAAATTGAGCGAAAGATTTTGTGTCTGTGACGTAGATTGTCATTTTCTTTATTTGCCATTTACATATAAACCGTGCATTATGATGCCGCTGAAAAATTTATTTAGCCAAAATTAAAAAAATCGAATCTCGGTTTGGATTGTAACGAACCGTTTCCCGGTCTTAGGCTGGGGTAGTCTCAGCGGGCTGCAGGGGGACCCTCACTTTATTTAGACACACAGGTTTTTATTTTAACAATAATTCAGGTTTAATTTCACTAATAAATTACACTTAACAATGTCACTTTGAATAATTCAATTAATTCATCTTAATATTAACGGGCTGGCGTGTAACTGACGAATGCTATGGATTGCGCTGGCGTAGCGCTGCTGTGGCTAGACTGTCATACAACGGACGTACCATGCGGTGTCTTGCGTCGGTCGTAATATCTTGTCTGTTAGACCAAGTCGGCTTGTTGTTCCTCCGACGATCAACGGCAAGACGCACACGTCTTCGTAGGTTACAAGACCTGGAGTTCCCCCTGGCTAATGACCAGGTCGGCTCGTTGTTCCTCCAACGATCAACGGCAAGCCGCACTCGTCTTCGCAGGTTACAAGACTTGGAGTTTTTCTGTCCTCCCAAATTTTGTCCGTGTCAAATTCTAACTTTCCTCACTAACTCTTGTATTTCCCACACTACTCGTATTTACTAGAGGTACGTGTTGCTTCGATGCCAGCCAAAAAGAAAGATCCTTGCTTTGTTCGCCTTTTTATAGCACACAGCGAGCTATACTGTGATTCTATTGTGCAGACTGTCGCCACTGGAATGTATTGTTTTGTTGCTTCTGCCAATTGTATTTTCGTAGTATACACACACACGTGGTTGTCAGTACGCATCTTTCGATGTTGTAGCACATTTGTGACGCGATTGTGCGGTTGGTTTTCTTCTCCCAGCATATGCTGGGACAGGCTTCTGTATTGTGCAGACATAATTTGTTGCCAAATTTGGCTCGTCACAGGATCCAAAAGTAAATGGTCCCATTAACATTAATTTTGTAAATTTTTTTTTATCCGACCTGTTTCAAACAATTATAACAAAAATTTTACTTCTCATCTTTTCTATGTTTTATATTATTTAGTTTGTGATCGCTACATTTATGATACATATTCTGAATGAAAAGTTAAATATTTTAACTTATAATGAAGACAAATAACTATTAATATTTCATTTTATATTTTTGTATTTACAAATAACTGAATTAAAACTAATAAATATTTATTTTTACATTTCATATAAATGTTTAAATTGTTCACGTATAAAATGTACGTAGTCTCCACTGCTCCCTCTTCAAAAATTTGACTTCTGACGACATGCGTAGAGAGTGGCAATTTTGATCAACTTATTGGTGTAATCTTGTATTCTATCATTCTTGGTAATCACTGATACTCTCTTGTTCGCTCTCTCGTACAGACAACAAATCACACTTGTTCTCTTACTTTAGCTCTTATTTTAACTTACTACAGCTGAACGAGAGGTTCCATAAACGAGAGCACTACTGTCTAGATCTTGTCCTGTCTTCTTCTCTCTCTTCAACTTATACTATTTCTTACTACAGCAATAGCTCTCACCTATCTTATAAGAGTTCAAATGTTGTTGTTCAAAGGTTGCAGTAGAAGACTTTAAGTTTTTCCGTTATTTTAAAAACTCTTCAAATTCAGGAGTAACGATCATAATTATTGGAAAGGAGTTTATCCTCACAACTATACCCTTTTACCCACTAATATTTTCATTTATCCGCAACTGTTTATCTCATCTACCTTTGTACTAACTCAACTTTTTAAATTTTACTAGAGAATTCCTACCTGGTTGTGTATCAAACGCTTGTGTTAGCTGCTGGTTTCTTTAAACTTGTTAAGCAAAAAAGAAGAAAATTGTAAAAAAGTAGAAATTTTTGTAAGTTTTTTAACATACTTACATATATATTTTTTCTTTCCGAATTTTGCATTTTTTTTTATTGCTGCATTTTCTTTACTTTGTGCAACTTTTTTTTTGTTAGTTTTGTTAATGCATTTATTTACGGATAAAATGCTTCTTCTTTTTGCTAACATAACAAACATTTTCGTAAATGTGTAAAATTTTCTTTACGAATTGCAAGTTTTTCATTTGTTTTATTTATTTATTATTCCTATTGTTAGAAAAAGACGAAAGTGGGGAAAAAAATGTAAGTAGGTATGTGACACCTTGTTGACATGCAACGCATGCAACTCAACTACTTGTAAATAGTTTCTTTTGATTTGGGATTATGTGGTAAAAGAAAGAAATTTTTTTTTAGCATACATATGCTAATTTTAACCCTAAGTTGAAAATTTTCTATTGCAAATGACAGGCAAGCAAGTTGTCTAGATACTTTCGTTCATTCAAAAATTCTTAAGCCAAGGGTAAAGTTTCTGGATAATTTTTTAGAATTTTGTATAAAATCGATCAGAGATAATATCAAAAATATAAACTGACGTGGAAATAGTTAAGATAGTTTAAATTTTGGAGAAATTCGATACCAATAAGAAAAAATCAATATACAAATCAAGCGCCGCATCTTCACGATGGAGAAGTTTTGTTGAGACCTTAAGCTTTACCTGGAGCTGAAAGACATAGAGACTAAGAGGGTTCGGGAGGTATTACTGAAATATTTTTGTATTCTTGAAATATTCCTTTTAGAAAACTTTTTTTCATACTTATAACTGTTAAACAAAAAACAATAGCTTTCCTAAAAGGGTTTTGTAGTACCTAAAACCTCTTTTTCACGTTGCACTGTATTTATTTTTTGTAATAATTTTTCTTGCCGCCTATAGCTTAGCTTATACTCAAGATTCCACTTTCTTCACCTCTACATCAACAATTTATGTCAAATATGTGTGTTCTTATATAATTTGCTTGTATGTATGTATGAATATATTTTCCCTGCACATGTTTTCGCACGTAATCCTTTTCCCGTTACTTCTGTCCGTTATTACCATTTTGCGTGTTTCTAAGACATTCCTTGTGAAGGAATGTTATTTGTTGTTTATTTGTTTGTTTTCCGTTTTTGTTTCTTTGCTCATTTGATTTGAGTATAGAATTTTAATTGAATATGTTCAACAATGTAATTTCGAAATATTTAAGGATAAAATGAAAGAACTATCGGCCAATTCACAAACTGTCATATATTGTCGTATGAAAAATTAGAGAATTTATGACAAATTAGAGGATACGACACCAAATAAGACAGGTTGTGAATTGACCATATATATTTTTTTCTCGTTCAACTGACTTTTATGTCTTTGGTGATCCCTAGTGATATTTTCTGGCAAATATTTTTGTGGGTTATTTTAATCCTTAAATGTCTCTTTTTAAAGGACTTTTCAGGATTTCATCAAAAAAGGGGTCAAATTGTTCTATAAAAAGATTAACTAAAGGGTTAAAATGTTCTACAGAAATGATCCTTGTAAAATTCTATTCTACAACTTTGCTAATAAGATTTTCCTCAGACATCAATTTATAACACTTTTTTCACTTAGTATTCAGCTTCCTTCGACCAAAATAAGAATACTTTGACTCACTGTAAAAAAAAAAAAAAAAACTGAGACTATAAGTTTGTTTTACAAAAATGGTCTATGCAACATTCCCCTTCAGGATTATAGGGTGGCTATTCTGTTGCAGCCAAAAAGTCTTACTGTGTTGGACTGTGTAATCTAACCGAATCTAATTCAAATATTTGGCAGCTCACTGACATCTTACCATTCTCATCTTACTATTATTGATTTGAGCTTTTAGCGAAATGGAAATTAATTAAAAACTTTGCACTTTCTTTTAAAAAATGTTTCGAAAAAGTGTTTCTATATACATACTTATGGACAGTGAAATGCAATAAATGTGTCTTTGACTGTTTGGTAATTTTCTTATAGCTTACAGGCTTTTTTTTTTTGTTTTTTTTTCTTAGGAGACAACTTTATTATTGCATTTGCTATAGTCGTTGCTCATATATTGCTGTTCTGTATTGACATTTGTTTCTGTGTGCTTTACTTTGAATTTGAAACTAATGTTGAATTTAGTTTGACAATCATCTAACATATGTGCTTTGGTTGCTTTGGACATATCTAGGACAAAATGTGATACAAATAGATTTGTTACTTAGAAGACTGCATATAATTTAAATGTATTGAGTGGAAGATAAATCATAGAAAGCAATAAAACTTTCCCTCCCTCTATCTTTCTCTCTTGTATTGCTTAAACTTTCATATAAATTTTTTATTTCTTCCTTATTATTCGTTCCTCTTAGTAAGCTTCTCTTTGTGGCATTACAATGAGCCTGCAGTGTTCTTAATTGTGCTTTCCAGTAGTAGGTAGAAGGAAGTACTCCAACTTAACCTAATCTCTCTCTCTACAATTCCACACCACAGATTTTTGAAAATATTTATTTTTTCGCTGTATGTTTCAAGTATACACAGATCATTAAAAGAGTAATTAGTTTTTCGTTTTTTGTTTTGTATCATGAACAAAAACTTGATCAGCAAACAATTCCATGGGAGTAAGGCCATTCTCCCACTGGAGACAAAGCAGCTGCGATAATCAATTCTACAATTTTGTTCTTATCTTCTTTATTTCCTTCTTTATCTTGATTTAAGCCTTAAATTTATTCAACCTACACAACCCATTTTCTATTCAAAAATTTACCAATCAATATTTTTTTTATATTTTATTTGTCACAATTATTATGTATATATGTCAGAATTCATTTCTGTTGCAATCATTTAAAATGAGACAAGCTCCCGCAAAATGATGAATTTCTGTTGATGAGAAATGAGAATGTAAAGTTGATGATGATTAGAACGATGATGATGACACTCTTTGTTAAATTGTGTAACCGCATCATATTATTATCAACCAGAACAGCCGCAGCAAAAAACAACAAAAACAACAACCACAATATCATTTTCAAATTTTCAGCGCAAATAAACAAAAACCAACAGAAGTACATGCATAACCATTTTCTATTATTTTTTATACTTTCTCCCATCTCTTTCTCGCTTTCACTCTCTTTCGCGCTTTCAATTGTGATATTTTGTGCTACATTTCATTTCAAGGCTAGAGCGCAATGCATTTTAAAGTATGTTTGCATGTATTTGTGTGTCACACTGTCATTGTACATTGACATAAATTTTTGTTTCACTTGTCATATTGACATACATACCATACAAATAAATATACTACAAATATGTTCGAGAGTACAGCGTACGTCATCAGCTGCATCATTTTTATGATGACGACATTATTGTTAGTTGCGACAAAGCGCGAAATAGCGCAAACAATAAAAATTTTTTTTTTTTTACATAATCGAAAATGCATTTTTAAAATTGATGAAAATTGTGTGTATGTGTGTATGTATGTGTGTGTGTGTTTATGTTTCAATATGAGCGCGACCCCGAAATACTCATTAATTTTATTGTCTGTGTGCATTATGTTGGGAACATAAAAGGCTTATATTTCAGTCAGTATTTGTGGGTTAAATGAATATACAAATGTATGGAATTGTATGTTACTCATACTACATGTAGTACAAATTTACTACAGTGAAATACAGACTGGTCGTTTGGCAAGTTTCCTGTCAGTAATAAGACCCAAGTATCTATACATAAAACAAAAATTGTATTAATATCTTTTTTAATATGGTGAATAGAGCTTATGAAACCATGATTCCTGGGTTGTCGATCCCTCAGCGCTGTCATAAATATATCGAATGCGTTCAATATTGGTTGCTGATATTTTTGTTATTTTTGTAGGTACTAATTTTTTAATATAACATTTTTGAAACTCAATACATTTTATTAAAGAAATTTTGCAATTCAAATAAAATAATAATTTAAAGTTTTATGAACAGAGAATTCAATAAAAACTCAATCAAATTTGTTTAAAAATTCTTTCACATATATAAAATTCGGTTAAAATATTACATTTCTATACAGAAAATATGCATAAAATGAACAAAAAAAATGTGAAAAAAATACGGAGCATAGTTCACTTAAAACAATTTTATTACATTCACACACGTACAAATCTATTTACATTCACTTGCACTCAATGTCGTTGTTGTCGTTGTTAATATTCAACAAGAATTTATAGAATATAAAAATCAAAACAATCACAAAATTCAACACACACAAATAAGATACCAAATATTTCAAAAAAATGCCATCAGCAAATATACAAAGTAAAAAAATAATAAAAAAAAACAACTGGAAAGAAAATAAATAATAATACAATTGACAATGCACAAGAACTTAACGAATACAAATGCATAAAATATTGTTGCATATTTTTTGGCGCTCATATAACAATGCCAAAGGTATCTCTCGTTCCCTCTCTCTCTCTCCATATCTGTGACTTCGCTGTTTAGAAAACCATGTATGTAACTAATAAAAATGTAAATGTATGGTCACCTGAAATACAAAAAGCCATAACTACCTTTTAATTTTTTTTCAAAGGAGAAGAAAAAAACGATATAAATTATGAAATTAAACGCCATTTTTTTAATTTTCATTAGAACTCAATGGCAGATTTTTTTACTAATAAGTTAAAAATTTTGTTGGGACTTGCTGAAAAGTTAAATGAATTACAATCAATCGAAACTTAGATTTTGAATTTTTTTTGTTATTACGGCTTTTTGGATATTAAGTGACGTTATGTGTTCTACACAAAACTTTCAAGTTATATTGAACAAGTTTCTCTTGTTGTTTTTGCTGATGTTTTATTTATTTATTTATATTCTTTTTTGTCATATAAAATTGTACGAAAATTTAACAATTGACAATATGAAAATCTATGTATGCTGCTAAATATGTGCGAAAAAGTTACAATAAATAAAATTTCCAGGTAATAAATTTATTAAGTTTTGTGCATTATTTGTTGTATGTAAAGTTATAAAGTTTATTGTTTGCATATTTTGAGCAGCAGTAGAAGAGTGGGAGCAGCAGATTTGTCTAACAAATTGTCTACACTTTAAAGTTATTTTGCTGAAATATTTCCAAATGAAAATTTATTGCATTTCAAGGCATTAGTTAGTAGAAATTTTGTGCTGTAACTAACTATGTAGTTGTTATTTATAGAAAAATTACTACTTTTACAATAAACTCTAGGGGAAATACACAATAAGGACAAAGTTTTTAGAGACGGCCTAGAATATAAAGAAATTTAAAAAATGTTCGTATTTCAATGTCTAGATGTAACTGTTAAATGAATGTATTTTTGCATTCCTATACAAACAAATCAAATCGACTTGAAATGAAATAGAATGTACACACACATAAACAATATTTATTCGATTTATTTCACATATATATAGGTGCATACAAACAATACACAATAAGCACAATGAGATTATAATAATTACAGTAATGTTGCCAATAACAACAACAAGAATATGTACAATAAATGTCATTCCTTTTTAATACCTATATTTTCTCGACGTATTGGATAATTTTATTCTCATACACTCGCACACATTTACATTATACTGCATAAAATTGCTTGCTATTGTTTTATTGTATTCTTTGTTGGTTGCACGCTACAATCGAAATTTGTAGCAGTAGCTAGCCTTTGATGACTCCATAATTGACACCACATTTCCGCAACCTTTCGATTTGCTACTGGTTGATTTTATACTCTTAAGATAGGTGTTTGGGAAACTTTTTACCGTGTCTCTTTTACTCTTTCCAAAAATGTATTCTCAGTGAGGATATGATCATTGCTTCTGAATTGGAAATATCTCAACCCCAATTCTCTTCTTGAAGGTGCTCTAGACTAAACCAAAGCACTAAGTCTAAAAGACCATTGTACTATACCCAAGATAGAGCCAGTAGAAGAGAGTAGAAGGATAGGAAAGTTATGTGAGGGGATAAATGGGAAGAAGAACGCTCTAGGGTCTCTCAACCTCGAACTTCTTTGTTTCACTGATGAACCTTAGAAGCTCAGGAAGAGGGAGAGTATGGATATTATTCATACTCAAGACATCACTATCCAACAGCATTAATCTGATTCTCGCGAAAGCCGGACAGCTATAAAGATAATGCTCCGTAGTATCGTCGTCCTCAAGACACGATTGGTGATGACGCCCATGTTGGTCATGCACTGACCACATGTGTTATGCCCGGTGATGACATCCACCAGTAATCTCAGATCCTTTCTTCTCAGTTTCAAAAGAAATTTTGCTGATTTTCTGTTAGGTTGTCTCACGAAGCACTTTGCGGTTCAGCAGGAGTCAAGCTCGGACCATCTTTCTTTATGGATAGAACCCACAAAGTCGTTGATTCAACGCATGATGCAATTTAAGAACCATCATTAACTAGTTCAACAGTTAGTTCATTCCCTGCAATACCACAGTGTCCTAGAACTCAAATAAGTCATAACATATGGTGTTTTGAAGAGCTGACAGGGTTAGCAAGGGCCTTAAATGCAGCTTGGCTATCACTGCAGATGCTTATGCAATTCCCTTGCCACATCCTCTCAGCTATTCAGCCCGCCACGCCCAGGATAGCGGAAACCTCCGTTAGGAAGACTGTCGCAATCTGTCCAGTGGAAAAAGAGTATTTGGTCTCATCGTCCAAGTACCAACCGAATCCAGTACCGTTTGAGGTTTTGGATCCGTCGGTTGAGAACACGTAACGGAGACCAGGGAGTACGACCTCTGGATCTTTTTGTTTGGAACAGCAAGAGAAGTATTCAAGAATACATTACGTCCATTGTACTATATCCTGTATTCCTTTTTGCTATTCTTTAAATCTACCAAATTTATTAATAAATCTTAGCGGATCCTGCGGTGTTAAAAAGCTCAGGTGTTCGTCTCCTAACACTCCAGTGCCAAATATGCTTACTCAGATCTGGTAGAAAGCGGAGCGACACTAAGAAAGTGGTCTGCCGTCTCTTCACATTCTTCCTCCAAACCACAGGAAGTACAGAAGGCACTAGCTCCCAGGCCAATCATATTCAAATGTTTGGACCAAGAGAAGTGACTTGTATATAGTCCCACCAGCTGCCTACAGCTCTTTCTATTAAGTGATAACAGAAAGCCTGTTAGATGCTTCGAGATAACAGGTAATATGGCCTTTGTCTGTCTGAAGACCCTCAGTTCCTCCCATTTACTGTTGTGGGTTGAAACGAATGGTGGTTTTTATGGCTGATCACGTTCCGAGAAGCTGACATTATATCTTCTTCTGAAGTGGATACAAGGCACATGATTATCTATGGGCATCAAGAACAGTTGGCACTGTACTGACAACTGGTGGTATATCTGGCTGTGCCCTATATCCGCTCCGACATGCCAGACTCCATTTAACTATAGTCTGTAGGCTGCTCTCATTGCTTTTTTACGTTTTTGAAGATCCAAAGGAAGCAATTCAAGCAAGGCATTGAGGGCATCACCAAATAAAGTACATATTGCACCAGCGCTACCCAGGTCAGAGAGGATACTGTGGATTTAAGCAAAGTTCGCCTTCACCATACTACAAAGGCATACGTGCCAATAGGTCTCACAAGAGCAATGTATACCCAGTATACCAGAGCTGTCGTCAGACCCCAAATCTTGCCGAAAGCTCGCCTGTACTGCCAGAAAACCTTCAGTGCACGTGAGACCTTCAACTCGACGTTTGTCTTCTATAACAGTTTGCAATCTAAGGTTACCCCTAAATATTTAACTTCAGAAGGCAACTGTAGTATTACTCTCTTCCTTGTTGGTAGTAACAGGCCATCCTTCTTGCGTTTCCTAGTGAAGAGCACTAAGGTGCTTTTATTAGGATTCACTAAAAGACCCTGAAGATCGCACCAAACTGCGATCTTGTCCAAGACTTCGTGCATTTTAATGCACGACGTCTGTAAGGACCGTCCCGAAATTAGGACGCGCACATCGTCAGCATACGGTTTTACAAAAACAAATGTGCACCAAGTATACCACATAGGCCGTAGGTGCCTCTGTTCTAATTATTCTCCCTACGAAACCGTGAACACTGCAAATAATTTGCCAGAGAGAAAATCTGGAGCCAGTTTATTGTATACTCTTCAAAGATAATGAAGCAATTCGGCTAAACTCTATGTTATTTTTAATTTGGCAATGCTTTTGCTACTCTTATCAAAAAAAAACTCCATAGCTGTCATATTGTTCGAAATATTATTTGGAAAATCCATACTAAACTGTTCCCAGATGTGGTCAGAGATCCAGAAGATGATGGTGATTGGCTGATAATCGATACAAAGATAAGCTACTTTATATAATTATGGTTAGTATAGCGTTTAAGCAAAGTAGCTATAGATCATCACTTTTTTATATAACATTTAAATATTGTGTGTCGTTCAGTGTATATGTGCTTGTGTGTATGTATGTATGTATAAAATAATAAGGATTACAATAAAATTAAATTTTTTTTATGTTGGATAAAATGTATTACATACTTATATGCGTATACTCGTATGTATGAATGTGCATATATACATACCGCATGTAAAATAATTGCAATTATTAAAATTAATGCATTCTTGACTGATAAAATTAATTGATATTATTAATTTATGCGTATTATTGTATAGTAAAGAAATATAAGTAATTTACAATGACATTTTTAAATGTAGGCATTTAAAAATTTTATTGCATATAAAGTTGCAGCCTTATCCCCTTACAATATGTTTAAACTGAGAGTGCAAACGAAAAGTGATGTGAGCATTCACTCTCATAAAAATTCCTGTTGTATAATAACAAGAATTTCACATAAGTTGAAGGATCTCAGAGCAGAGTTAGGAAAAAAGTAATATAGTTTAGTTTCTGTGATATGTTTATGATTAGATATGAATGAGTAATATTTTTGAACTTAGATATTGTTGTTGCTTTATTTTATTAGACAGCAAGCTGTTATACCATCTTGTTTAAAAAGCTCCCGGAATTTATTCAGAAAATTAAAAATACAACTTTATTCTTTTTTAGGAGACTATGAAAATTAAATCTAGAGGTTAATTTTCAAAGTCATGACTTAAGTTCATGTCAATTTCGTTATTTGAAGTTATATATAAACAGGCTTAATGAACAAATGTAGTCATCACAACAACAATGTATATAGAGACGGGCAAATCAGACGGCCGTTTCGGAATCCGCCACAATTCCTCATCAGTGATCTTAGTGATAGTTCTTAATCTTTCAATATCCTATATAAGCTACTAATATTTGAAATCATAACCCAGAATTACGGATTTGATTCCAAATATCTTCACTGAATAGAGATATTGAAAGAAACTACCACTACCGTTCTATACACTTATGTTGTTGTTTTTTTCCCATTGTAGCTAGTCTGCATAACAGTTCGTTATTTGAAAGTCTAGTACATGGGAGAGTGTGTGTGTTTGTGAGAAAATGATTCTAGGTGTCATTTTTTCTGAACGGTCCCCATTCGATCAGTTCATGATAGTTTTTTAGGAGACTATGAAAATTAAATCTAGAGGTTAATTTTCAAAGTCATGACTTAAGTTCATGTCAATTTCGTTATTTGAAGTTATATATAAACAGGCTTAATGAACAAATGTAGTCATCACAACAACAATGTATATAGAGACGGGCAAATCAGACGGCCGTTTCGGAATCCGCCACAATTCCTCATCAGTGATCTTAGTGATAGTTCTTAATCTTTCAATATCCTATATAAGCTACTAATATTTGAAATCATAACCCAGAATTACGGATTTGATTCCAAATATCTTCACTGAATAGAGATATTGAAAGAAACTACCACTACCGTTCTATACACTTATGTTGTTGTTTTTTCCCCATTGTAGCTAGTCTGCATAACAGTTCGTTATTTGAAAGTCTAGTACATGGGAGAGTGTGTGTGTTTGTGAGAAAATGATTCTAGGTGTCATTTTTTCTGAAGGACCGTTCAGAAAAAATGACACCTAGAATCATTTTCTCACAAACACACACACTCTCCCATGTACTAGACTTTCAAATAACGAACTGTTATGCAGACTAGCTACAATGGGAAAAAAACAACAACATAAGTGTATAGAACGGTAGTGGTAGTTTCTTTCAATATCTCTATTCAGTGAAGATATTTGGAATCAAATCCGTAATTCTGGGTTATGATTTCAAATATTAGTAGCTTATATAGGATATTGAAAGATTAAGAACTATCACTAAGATCACTGATGAGGAATTGTGGCGGATTCCGAAACGGCCGTCTGATTTGCCCGTCTCTATATACATTGTTGTTGTGATGACTACATTTGTTCATTAAGCCTGTTTATATATAACTTCAAACAACTTTATTCGTCTAAATCTATATTGTCCCCTTCAAAGTAATCCCCATCAACTGCAACACATTTATACGCACACTAATCGCTTCCAGCGATTTTTCCATTACTTCTTCTCGGCTACTGAAACGCGTTCCCCGTAATGGTTTTTTAACTCGATTGAACAGAAAGAAGCCACAGGAAGCCAAATCAGGTGAATTCGGTGGCTGTTGGCTGGTATTTGTTGCATTTTTCGTAAAAAAAATTACAAATAATGATGGCATTGTGCGACGGTGCGTTATCATGGTGCAAAATCCACGAGTTTTCTGTCCACAATTCTGGTCTCTTTCGGCGAATTGCTTCTTGCAAACGTCTCATAACGGCACAAATAATACTCTTTGTTTACTGTCTGGCCTTCTGGCTAAAATTCATGATGCACTACATCGTTGTAATCCATGAAAACCGTGAGCATTGTCTTCTTTTTTGACTGAAAACGACGTGGTTTTTTTGGTCTCGGCTCTCATTTGGTGAACGCCACTTGCCTGATGTCTGGATTGTTGCGTGTCGTACTCATAAACCTACGTCTCGTCTCCAGTAATGATCCTTTTGATGAATGTGGGATCGGATTCAGCCTCGAAAATCACGGTCCTTTTTTTGCATGAAATTGAGGTATTTCGGCACCTACTTTGCTGCTGCACGACGGAAACTCAAATCATTAACCAAAATGTCTTAAACGGATCCATAGGCAATGTTCACGTCCTCCGCTATCTATATTTGTGGTTATTGACCAAATTTTCTTTTACTTTATCAACGGTTTCTTCGGTTTTCGATGTCGATGGTCTGCCACTGCGTTCATCATCTTCGATTGACTCCGAGCACTTTTGAACCGCTCGTGCCACTGGTAAACGACCGTTTTCATTAGAGAATCGTTGCCGAAACACTTTTCCAACATTTCCAACGTTCGCGCACCATTAAATCCGTTTTTTACGCAAAATTTAATACAATACAATTTAATAAAATTGTAAAAAATCGCCAACACACACAGAGATTGATGTTCTTTTGACTACGTAACTTTGGCTATGACGCTAGTATTTAGAGGAAATATCAACAACAGATGTACCAACTTAAAAAAAAAAACAGAACTCAAATCGGAACGATGGGAGCGCCACACGGTGGTTACTTCTCCAGAAATTTTACTTACAGCGGGCACTTTGTCAACCGAAGAAATTAGTAAAAGTTTTAAAATCAAATTAAACTCAGTCTCTCTGCTTTCATTGCTCTTCTACTCCATTAAATTCTACTACATTTTACGGTTGTCATTACAATGCTTTTCAAACTTTTTGATGTAATTTTTTTTTTTTTTTAACTTTTCACATACATGATACTCATAGTTGATATATTTTTATTGAAAATATTATTTCTAAAATGATATCACTTGAATGCAACAAAGAAAACAAGAAAAACTCACTTTTCAAATCACAGCCCCAACAAAAACGACAACAAAACAGCAATGAAAATGTCATGCAAATCGAGTTTTCCAACTACAGTAACAGCAATTGAAATCATTCGACTCGCTTGATTTTGACAAACGCGCTCTTTGGTATAAGCAACAAAAATATTTTTTCTATTTCTCTTTACTGATTTGTTTTTTTTTTTTTTGGTTTTTTTTTTGTTCTTGTGTGCAAAATTTTTCTATTTGCAAGATTTTTTTTTTAGATTTTTTCGTGTATACCATTTGCCTGTGTGTTGTTCTTGTTGACCATTTGCATTTACACACGTACATACATTTATATATATGTATGTTTGTGTGGGTACCAAACGTTTTTTTAAGCTTTTTTCTCGTATATTTTTTTGTAATGCCCGCATTTCAAATTTTAAAAGCATGAATGTCCTTTTTGTCACTGGATAAAAAACGACACACACACACACACACAGGTTTGGCATTTGACATGAGAAAACAAAAAGATAACGAAAACAACACTACAACAACAAATACCGTAAAAACAACAATGCCAAAACACAACAACAGCGGCAACAAAGAGATAAACAAACAGAACTAGTATCTCTCGTTGTCTCTCTCTGTTACACACACACACATCCACACATATGCACACACATGTATACATAGAAGATATGGTATGCTATGTAGATATGGTTCACCATTTGAGTTCATCAATCAAAGCAGTTGTCATCGTTTTTCATCTCGAGCACGTTATGCAGATTTGTGGCCACTTGTGACGCGGAGGGAGGTGAGGAAAAAAGTGATACAATACATTATGCCTGCTGCCTTTTCTTTCTTGCTTGCTTTCTGTCTTGCTTTTTTTCTTTTAATATTTCATGTTGTTTTATTTTCGTTTGTCACATTTTTGCCAATGAGAATGTAGAAAAATAGTTAAGGTTTTTTCTTATGTTTAAAATGGAAATTTAAAATTCTGTGCATATATTTAATTTTTCATAAAACGGAAAGTTTTTTTCGTTCTTTTTTTTAACATTTTAATAAAATCCAAAATAAAATAAAAAAAAAATAAATAATAATAAAAACTTCGAGGAGCACATTTTTCTTTTGTGAATTATCACCTGTCTAATATTATCCTTTATAACAACTACTATCTATCTATTTACTACTCTACTTAGTATAGGTATACTAGGAAAGGAAAGCAGCATGCCAGCAAGAAATTTGGCATCGGTTTCGTTTTGTTGCATTTATTTGGAGTCAATGGAGAAACAAAAATTATAATAAACAAACATGAGACCTCTTCTGTTATTCAAAGTCATGGGTCAAGTTATTCAAAAATTAAAGACCCTTTTTAGTTTTTGATAATGCAAACTAAGTTAATCTCAATCTGATACTTTAATTTTTTCCTCCATTTCAAATAAACTGATAAAATAAATATAGGAAACAAAGATTTCTGTCTCAACCATAGAAACAAGTTGAAATATAAATTAATTCGTAAGGTTCCAAGGTTGAACAAAGGGCCACAACGAAACGTTTCCATTCGGATCTGTCCTGCGCAGGGTCTTTTGATCACGCTCCAACTGTTGCTCATATGTCGAGGTTTGGATTCTAAAAGTTGAAATATGCTTGCGTTAAATTGTTGTTGCTATTTAATGGAACTAGTTGTCATTTCCACATTTCCAATAGTACACTCTCTCTCAACATCATTACCTTTAGTTCCAGCTAGGCCTACGATTCTTACATAAATTATGTAAAACTTAGTTTTATTTGCGCCTTTCATTTTGGCACTTTCCTTTTTCAAAAGAAGCAGCAATAGCAACAGCAAAATTTCTAAGGAAAGCACACGTGTGTGCAGTTGCGTACACGTTGAAAAAAAAACGAGAGGGAAACATAAAAAGTTGATTACCACTTTAATATACATATACACATACAGATCTGTCTATGTGTTTTGTATGTGCATATAAAGAAGCTAAACGTCCAACGAACTTGCTTCACAAAGCACTAACGATATAAAATTTACGAGTAGGTTACACATAAATTTACGAGTAAGTTGCATAAACATGCAAATAGTAAAAAAGATGTGTATAAAAATGAACACGCAGTATCACATGTGTGTGTAAATTATTTAATAATGTATGTGTTGAAGTTTTGGTCCAGTTGTATTTTGTTCTCTTATGTGTGGGTGAAGTTATAAAAATGCTTTAAAAAGCAACAACAACAACAAAAGTAGCTTAAGGTTGACCTGATCTCTCTTTCTCTCGGTCTCACTCTTTTTCCCCGGTTTAATGTTGGATATGAATAAAATGTGACAATTTTTTTTCTTGTTTGATAAACTTTATTACTTTAAGTAGCTTATGAATGTATGAGTGAATGTTTGTTGAGACTTATTTGTGTATGTATTTTGTGGAAGACCTATAAATCTTTAGCTTCAAATGAAAGTGTTAAATTGTTGCTTATTTCGAGTGTGCACAGTTGAAGTTGTAAAAAATTGACGGGTGTTACTTATTCTTTTTCAACTTTGTTAAAAGATATTTACTTATTTGTACCTATTCTTTTTAATCTTCAATTTACCAATTTTTTCCCATAAACTTTTATGCCATTTATAAAGTTATATGGCATTTTTAAAAATAAAATACAAAATCAAATGAGCAGTGCAGTGCCCTGCATAATATGTCTAAAAAGTTTACAGTTCTATTAACTATTTGCCATTAAAATATTAAACAAAAAAAGTTTTAACCTCAAAAAAAAAAAAAAAAAAAAAAAATGTATTAAAGTTAGAGAAAATAAAGATTCTATTGCTTTAAATAAAAGCAACAATCAATAGAAGGAAATCAATGAGAGTGAGAGAAAATTTATAAATAACGAAAACTTTCACAGTTTAACCCTTTCTGACATTTGTCCAATATATTTGCATATGTGATGGAAATTGTGCCATATATATTGACCTGACGGTCAGATTAAGGCCGTATTTAGGGGGGAGGTTTTGGGGGTTCTACCCCCCCCCCCCCCCGAAATGTGGAAACTTTATTCTAATTTTTGAGATTAATTGTCATTGGATGGGGAAAAGGTCAAAACAAACTCTATTTAACGATATTTTTTACTTCCATCGGTTTTTTTCTAAAAAAGTCAAATTTAAAAAATAAATTTGAAATCTTAGTTACACTATGCGATCACATCCAATTTGTTTTCTTCGACATGAGGTTTGACTACGGATTCAAAAAGAGAAGGTGATACTGAGCACTTTTGCATTCGTAGATTTTCTAGGTCAGTAACTGTTTTTGGTTTAAAGTTTCGTCCTGAATCAGTTCGAAAAGTTTAAAAATTAATAAGAAATAGAAAAAAATTATCCGTTTCTTGTAAAATTAGACCTGCTTGACCCCATTTTTTTCCTAAAACGTGACGTGATGGAAAGTTTTTGACCACAAATTCGTGTTCAACGTGAAAAGTTCTTTCGCAAAAACTGCATCTTATTAGCTGTTTTAGGAGACAATCTTAAAATGAAATTAATTTTTAACCCATTATTGCTCAGAGCACCACGACTAGAAAGATCTCTTTCAATGCAGTGACTTCCCGAATTTAGGAAATATAAGCCAACATCATCGGGGTTCCTTATCATTGATAATGGTCCGAATTCCCAATGATGATCATTTGAAAAAAAAAAAACGAGCCTCTACTATTTTTCGTAATTTTTTTGAGGTTGGGTACATCATCAGTAGTGGGAAGTCAATGAGTTAACGAAATTATGTCGTTCGCGATAAAAAAATGCATTAAAAAATTAAGAAATTTAATTTGAGTATTCAGTGAATTTTTTTGTCGCTTTGTTGTTGAGGTTAAGATTAAAAAAAAATCGGAAAAATTTTTCTAAAGTTTTAAGACATTTATCTACTTTTGTCCTTAGTCTTACAGGGTTTATCAAATGTATCATCGATTTAATTTATTGTATTTAAAAATCAGTTTGATAAAAATTATTTATGAATATTTTCTTCGAATGAAAACCCCCCCCCCCCAAAAATTCTGACTACGGCCCTGGGTCAGATGATCCACTTTACCTGAGATTTTATTGCAGATTCGTTTTTACTGGCATCAAATTAGTATACGTTTAATTTCAAGCGACAGATTTTCGTGTCCGAAAGGGTTAATTAAATTACTGAAGAATAAAGATTGAAGCCAGTCATATGCTTCTCTTTCTCATTCTCAATCCTCAGTCCTTTTTTTCCCCAAAAAAACTTAAATTTTTATTATTGTGTATGCAAAGCAAAATCTTCACGTTAAAGCTTGCTAATGTCAATTTTATTATCAAATTATTTGCAAACAAACCGGCAAATAAAAAAGAAACGTGTCTTAAGGACACTTGCGCATACTTTGACATTTATGTGCAAACGAATACCACAAAAACACATTAACGCACGCCCACGTAATTATTACAATAGAGAGTGAGAGAGAGAGAGGGAGGGAGAGGAAGTTTCTTGTTGGTCGTTGTCGCTTTTGTTGTTGTTGTTGTTCTAGTGTGTGTATTTGTCAGGGATGCCAGCTCATTTTTTCTCTCTACCCGATAACCCTCGTGAAATTCCCTGATTTTCGATCGAATTCCCCGCATTCGTATAATTTCATATTATAACAGCGCTGTACGCACTTTTCATATAAACATTTTACAAAATCGAAATTGACCTCAGTGAGTGTTATTTTAAGCCGACCCTGAACTTTCTCGGTTTAAAACTTAACAAATTTTTGTGGGACTGGTAGATTAATAGAAACGTACTTTCTGACTCTGGAATTCTTAACATATAAGCTTCAGCACACTTTTGGAACTCAAAGTTCTCAAAGGAGGGATTTGAGGATTTCTGTTGACTCAAATAAAAAATGACAAAAACTTTGTTTTGAGAAAATGGGGTTCAAAGTTTTGACTATCGGTTTTTAACATATAAAATATACTTCATCTTCTTTATGATTTCTGACCGTAATTTGTAAGTTTACAGATTAGTCAGCAATCATTAAGAGTTAATCAGGAGGTGCTGGACGAAGGCATAGCTAAGCCTTTCTGAACGGTCGAAAGGGAAGTCGAAGAGCCGCGCGACTGTTTTGGCCTGACTGACACTCGCCGCTATAGTCGTCTATATCTACGAAAGCACTCTGCGTTCTCTGAAATTTTTACAAAATACTTTCGAAATATAATACTTTCAAATAGCACAAATTTTAAAAATCGATTTCTCCAAACCATTAAATTACAGGGCCTGCTTAAGAAAAGATGAAGATTTATTTAAGACCCAAAATATGAAATATTTCATAACTTAAACGTTTTACATTATATAAAATTTGACAAAAAATTTGACAAAAAATATTCTACAGACTTAAATGACTAAAAGCTGAACGACTTCAAATTCCCTGAAAACAGCAGCTCATTCCCCGATTCCCCGCACCAAGTAAAATTCCCCGCAAATCGGGGAATCCCCCGCAAGTTGGCATCTGGTATAGATGGTATTTGTATTATTTTGCTATTCTTCATGCACATTGAGCTAGAATTTTACTAATTGCATCTGTTGTTTTTCATTTTAATACTTAAAAAAATAGCAACAACAATAAATAAACACATATGCACAAACATTATATACAAACACATACGTCAGTGCGTACGTATGAGTAATGTAGAAATAACAAAAGTGCAAATTTCCTAACAAATACACAAATGTAAAACATACCTACATACATATATGCCTATTTGTATGTGTGTGTTTTTGCTTGCTACATTTGAAATATGTTAGAAAATCATACACACTCAAAAATATTAATTACTATGTCCAATTTATTTGTTATACTATTTTCTTTCAGTGTATGTCCTACAAATTTTTTCATCAATAAAATGCTTACATTCATCAACATAATAAATGCCTTTGTATCACAACAAAAGCAATTATGATAATTCCTCCTAAGCCATGACTCTTTTTCATCATATTTTTACTTTAAAATTACTGCTCAATATAATTCCCAAAAATGTCACAAGAATGAAAATAGTGGATGTTTCAAAAATACTTGCAAATACTTAAAGGTACTTAGAATTGTTTATTTCTTGAAATTAGTTGGAAGTGCTGATATATACCTGAAAATACTTCAAAAAAAAAAAATAAAAATTGTTTGAGAATTCTTAAAAATTCTTGGAATTACTTGAAATTACTTAATAAAAACTTGGGTCATATAAAAAGTATTTTCGGTTTTTTGTCAATGTTTGAACAAAAGTGTTCTTTATTAAAAATCAATTTTAATCAAGTGCATATTGGCCATTATTATTTATGAGCTTTTGCCATTATTCCGGTGACTTCATAATTCCATAGGTGTAAAACTTCTGTGGCTTATCGGCGAAAAACTTGGTCAAGTGATTTTCGGCCGCTCTTCTATCAGCCAATTTTTTTGCATCAAGAGAGTTTTGCAGAGACCAAAACAAATGATAGTCAGACGGTGCAATGTCCGGGCTATACGGTGGGTGCATCAAAACTTCCCAGCCGAGCTCAGTCAATTTTTGACGGGTCATCAAAGATGTGTGTGGCCTAACATTATCATGATGGAACACAACACCTTTTCTGTTGGCTAATTCTGGTCGCTCTTTCATGATTGCTTCTTTCAAAAGCCGAATCGTGAGCAGTATAGATCAAAATTGACTGTTTGGCCAGGTTGAAGCAGGTCATAGTAGACAATTCCCTTCCAATCCTACCAAACACTTAACATAACCTTGTTTGCCGTCAACCCAGGCTTGAAGTCGTTTGTGAAGAGTCACCGGCCTTTGACCATGATTTTTTTCGTTTAATATTCTCGTATTTAATCCATTTTTTATCGCCCGAAATGATTTGTTTCAAAATGGTTCGATTTCGTTGCGTTTCAGCAGCGTTTTACTGATGGTAATTTGGTCAATCAAATTTCTTTCTCATAATTCACGTGACACCTAAACATCGAGCTTGTTTGAAAGGCCAGCCTTTTTTAAATGATTCCAAACTGTCATGTGGTTGATGTTTAGTGCCTCCGCTATCTCCTGACAGCTTGCGTGCCAGTCTTGCTCTACCAGTTACAAAATTTCATCTGCTTTTTCAGTGACTGGCCGTCCTGAGCGAGGTGCATCTCTGACATCGAAATTTCTAGAACAGAATCGAGCAAACCAAAGTTAGACGGTACGTTCTATGTAAGCATCTTCACCGTAAACCGCACAAATTTTTCGGAATGTTTTTACAGCGTTTTTACCTTTTTTATAGTAAAAAAGCATTGTATTTCTTCAAAAATACAATGTAACTTTTTACACGAATGACGAACTATAAAACTGTTTTCGCATAGAATGTAGCCTGAAATGTCACCTTTCAAACGAGCTCCTGAAAAACACTTAAAAATTCTTACAAATATTTAAAAAAGAAACATTGAATACGAGATACTTAAAAAAACCAGGTACTAAAGTATTTAAATTACATACCCAAAGCTATGTGCATCAGTATCGGTAGTGGTATTTGAAATTTTTCCACTCTGATTGTTACAAATATTTTACTATTTCTACTAACAATTTCTTTCCTCGTGTGCATGCAAGTAAACAACAACAATAAATTTCAATTACTTCTACCCGCTCATACGCATGTATGCATGTAAATTTAAATTACTTACCCAGCAATTGAATTACGATGTACGATCATCTTCAATATGTGTGTTTGTGTCTGTTTGTTTGTGTGTTTGTATATGTGCTGCATGTGAAACCCTTCTATATTTATAAACAAGACATTGTTCATTTGAAAAACATATGATAAGTATTGAAATTCAATTAAACGTACAAAACATAAAAAAAAAACTTATAATTCATAGACAACTATGAAAATATTAGAAAACGAATGATGACAGCATGGCAACACTGACAATTACATTCACGTATATGAAGACAATTCTCTACATAAATAAATACATGCAAAGTTGCAAATCAATTTCTGCTTCTCCTTCTTATTCTTCTTTTCTTTCTTATGGTTCTTCTTCTTCCTCTTGTCACTGAGCAAAACTTTGCCAAATTGCAATAATTTTGGAACGCAGACAACGTTCGTTCTATGCATACATGCCTATTTTCGAAATATATGTTTGTGTGTGTGTAGGCATTACCTAGCAAAATTATGCATGGATGCATTTTAATAGCGCACACGTACCGACAATCAGTTTATCCCTGAAAGTCTGCTTCAATTTATTACTTTATCTACTGATTCTTCGTCTCTTTTGTAAATTATTTGCATGACCGAAGATTTTCACGTTAATTGCTTAATTTCAAAATTAACACAACAACAAAAACAATTTACAATAACATCAAAAACAAAGAAACAGCAAATTTATTGTGTAGTCATAAGTTAAATTGTACTGAGATAATTTGGATTTACACTGAGCGAAATTTCACATGCGCTACACTTTGGTGATTACTCGCCTAATAAAAGTCAAGACATCTTTTGTAGAAGAAGATTTTATATGATTAGCCATCAGAAAAGGATTACCAAAACTTCTTCCTCTGAGCCGAGCCAAGGCCGGACATTCACACAGAATGTGAGGTGTCGTCTCGTCATCTTTCAGACATAGACGACACTCTGTCTCATTGGACAGACCTATTTTGTTTAGGTCATATCTGAGCCCATAGTGTCCAGACATGTAGCCCACCAATAGTCTAAGGTCAGGTTTGAAATTACAGATGGGCTGATTTTGGGCAAACGGAATGATAAGTGCTTTTGCCTGTCTTAAACCTGGGATAGAGTTCCAATACTCTAAACATTTTACCTTAGATCACTCCTCAACGATAAATTTCGTCGAGGCCCAGCCGACTCCGCAGAACGGGTCGGGGCCAATGTGCCTAGCCAGTTCATTGGCGGCCTCATTACCAACAATGTCACAGTGGCCGGATATCCAACAAAGCGTAATTTTGTTACGGGTAGACAAGCGCTGGAGACTCTCAAAACACTCTTTCACCAGTTTAGAGGAAAAACTCCATGAAGAAAGTGCTAAAAGAGCCGCCTGGCTGTCTGAAAAAATTACAATATTTGCTCCTTTAAGACCTTTATACAGGTTTATATTAGCGCAGGTCTCAATTGCGTATATTTCGGGTTGAAAGACACTAGGCCAAATACCCAGAGTGATTAAGATTCTAGTATTGGGTCCTACAACTCCGGCACCAGAACCACAGTCCATTTTCGAGCCGTCTGTATACCAATTGAGAGCAAAGGGATCAAAATCGGGACACTGACCATCCCACTCGCAGATACTTTTTGATTAAGTTTTTAATTAAATTGTCAGATTTTTAAATGCAATTCGAATGTTTTCGTATTCAAATCAATTTCATAAACTTAAATTATATTTTGTAATTTGATTGCATACTTTTTGGCTTGCTTTTTACTGATTTAACAAGTTTCTGATCTAATTTAGATGTTTTCATATTGAAATCGATTATGTAAACCAATTAATATGCTTGCAAATTAGAAACTGCGTTTTGAAAAGTTGGAAAAAAATTAAAAAAATATACGTTGCATACTTTTTGGCTTACGTTTTAATTAATGTAACTACTATCGTTTTCATTTGAAATATTTTCATATTTAAATCAAATTTTAATGCTAAATTATTTGAAGTAAAATTTTTTTAATAAATTCAAATTATACTTTTTTTTACATTTTAATCTTGTTTGAAAAAAAAAAAACAAAAAAAAATTTTAAATTTAAAATTATTGCGTAACGTCGATTTTATACTATCAAATACAGATGACTTCAAAAATTCACTAGCTTATAAAACTAATTTTCTCCTGCTGAATTCGAAAATTATGGCTAAAATTTTTTTAACTTTTTCAACTTTTTTATAATTTAAAAATTATATGTCGGGCTAGAAATGTACGGTTGTTCTTGAAACTAAATGAAAGATATTGTAAAGAAAAATTTGTTACGTTACTACGGACGGGGGTGGGGGAGCCGCTTTGTTACTATGTGTTACGACCGGGGGGGGGAGGGGTCAAAATTGGTCAAAAATTGCGTTACGTAATATGTGAATGGCCCCTTAACTTGCGTTTTTCTTTACTAAATCGTAGTCGAATGCGAATTTCCTTGAATTAGATATTTTTCAGTTATAAAATCTATGTTCCAAATTTTATAAAAATAAAAATTGATAAAAAATAAAAATTGGTAAGAAATGAAAAAGCATACTTTTTGGCACCATTTAATATTCTCAAAAATGTTTTTTTTTTTTAAATTGAAACCTATATTTACATTAAGACTAGTTTAATGAATTTTTTATGCTTGTGTTTTCAGTATATGTAAATTTAATTGTTGTTTTTATATTTTTGTATCTTTTTAGATTGTTTAATATCAAATACAGAATTTTTCTAAATTTATGTCGCAAAATAAAAAACTTATTGTCATTAATTAATAGATCTGAATGCGTTTTGTTTTGTCAAATATTTAACAAATATTTATACAGCTCCAGTATATTCAGTTCTTTGTTTTTTTTTTTAATAAAAAAATACCTACTTAAGTTTTTAAAGCAAAAATTTAATCATTTTATATACAAGAATAAACACTATCATCTAGAAAATATAATTTGCTGTTAAATTGCAAAATATACTTAAAATTATGATGGCAACACACATACTCACACATACATATCAGACCAGGGCCGTAGCCAGAAATTTTTTTCGGGGGGGTTTTCATTCGAAGAAAATATTCATAACTAATTTTTATCAAACTGATTTTTAAATCCAATAAATTAAATCGATGATACATTTGATGGACCCTACAAAATTAAAATTTTAAGAAAAATTTTCCGATTTTTTTTAATCTCAACCTCAAAAAAATTTTTTCAAATAAATATTATTCAATGTGCATTCTAATGCATTTTTTTTATTGTAAGGGACATAATTTCATTAACTCATTGACTTCCCACTACTGATGATGTACCCAACCTCAAAAAAATTACCAAAAATAGTAGAGGCTCATTTTTTTCAAATGATCATCATTGGGAATTTGAGCCATTATCAATGATAAGGAACCCGGATGAGGTTAGCTTATATTCCCTAAATTCGTGAAGTCACAGCATTGAAAGAGATCTTTCTAGTCGTGGTGCTCTGAGCAATAATGGGTTAAAAAATTAATTATACTTTAAGATTGCCACCTAAAACTGCATGGATTTTGCTAATAAGATGGTTCATAGTTTTTGCGAAAGAATTTTTCACGTTGAACACGAATCTGAGGTGAAAAATTTCCCATCACGTCACGTTTTAGGAAAAAAATGGGGTTCAAGCAAGTCTAATTTTACAAGGATCCGATAATTTTTTCTATTTTCATTAATTTTTAAACTTTTCAAACTGATTTAGGACGAAACTTTAAATCAAAAAGAGTTACTGACCTAGAAAAACTATGAATGCAGGAGTGCTCAGTATCACCTTCTCTCTTTGAATCCGTAGTCAAACCTCTTGTCGAAGAAAACAAATCGGATTTGATCGCATAGTATAACTAAGATTTCAAATTTATTTTTTATATTTAACTTTTTAGAAAAAAAAACCGATGGAAGTAAAAAATATCGTTAAATAGATTTTATTTTGACTTTTTTTCCGTCCATTGGCAATTAATCTCAAAAATTAGAGTAAAGTTTCCATATTTCGGGGGGTCAGAACCCCCAAAATCTCCCCCTAAATACGGCCTTGTATCAGACAACAAATCATACCTAAATATGTTAAATACCTAGTAGGAAATGAGTAATTTTTTTTTTTAAATATGTGGTGGAAAAAAAGAACTTAATACATATGTGTTGCATACTTTTTGGCTTATCTTTTAATTGATTAAATTTTATTACTATTTTATTATTGATGGATGGTTTTTGCAGAACATTTTCAACTACTTTTTGAGAATTTGTTTATATCCATATAAATTTGCATTTTAGTTGTAATGATTTCCTATTGGGTTTCTTTTTTATATTTTTATATATATAATCTAAAACTTACATATCTACACATAGATAAATTCACAATTTTTAATGCAATCATGTGTAAATATTTCAATTTTCCGATAATGGCAACAATGTACTCCGGCTGCTTACTAATATAAACACAACATATGCACATGTATTCGTGTTCAGCTGTGTGAGTAAATTAGTAAATTTGTTTAGGTGTGTATGTATTGATTTATTGTTATTACTAGTTTCTATTTGAATTTTGTTTATTTTCTATTTTTTCTTAATTTATTTTATTATTTTGCAGGACTTAAAAAAACAAATAAAACATATTTTTAAACTTGTAAAATCTTTAAAGAATTTAAAATTTGCTAATGAATTGAGATTTATAAAACTAAATTTAATTCTTTCTAACAATAAAATTGGAGAAAAAATATTAACAAAACGGTTGGTGTTAAGCTAAAAATGAAAGATTTTGTTTTAAAAAAAAATTTATAAAAATACAAAAATTTCATTTACATTTACAACGTAAATATTAAATAAAATTCACATGCATATTAAAAAAAGGAGAAAATGTTTAAATGCTACATTTCATTGTTGCCATATAAAGAAATAAAATGTTTTTTTTTTTTTTTCTCAGTGACCACAATAAAACTATCAACTTACGCACTAAAGTTACTAGGGGGCTATTTTATTTAGCTTACCCTCTCACTCTCTCCTTCGTTCTCTGTATCTCGCCATCATTCATTTTATTTCTTTTCACTTCATTTTATTACTTTTTTTTACTGCCAGTGTATTGTACACATATTTTTGTTCAAGTTTATATATGCATCTATATATATGAGTCCTGCGTGTGTAGTTTACCAATAAAATGTGTAAAAATACTTATTTCTTTTTTTTTTAATCGAAACGAAAACAATTTCAATTATTTTAATTTTTATGCTGTTTTTGTTTTTTTTTTTTGCTCAATATGAGACATAATAACAATTTATCGAATTCAATAAATAAAAACAGTAAATTTAAAAAATAAGTTTTTAGTTCAAAGAAAAAATCGTTGAATTAAAAAAGTTTTAAATTTGATTTACATTCGAAAATATTTAAATTGAATATGAAAGTTAAATCAATTAAAAAATTTGCCTAAAAGTATGCAACCGATTTTTTCTTGTATGTTATCATTAACTCAGATTTCAAAATATGATTTAGAAGTGATTTTTATTAATAGTAAAAATAAATTATTAAATCATTTAAAAAGTAAATCATAAAGTATGCTGAACCTTTCACTGAGTGTATTCGCTCAACTGACCACAATTAATGGAATTTTTATTGCCCTATATTTTTAGTTTAATACCAAAATTTATAAAATAATAGACTAAAATTTAGTTTCTTTTTCAAAAAGGAAAAAAAAAAGCATTTAAAGATTTGACGATCAATCAAGCGTGTTCAATATTTGTGAAAAGTTTTCTACTTCTCCACCACTCTTAACCAACCAAGTGCAACGAGAGCAAAGCAAAATCCAAGAAACCACCGCCCAACTTGCAATTGTTTGAAACTTGCAGCTACAGATTCTAATATTGAAAATTTCATGCAGTAGCGTCACCAGAAAAAAAAAACCTAAAACCAGCATAAAATTAAAAAAATTTTGCAATAGAGTCTCTTGCTTATTGCCACTGCTGCTCCAATTCCTAAGCGTCTGTGAAAGTAATGCAATGAAAGTTCATCCAAAAAAAAATGCTAAAAACCTTAGTGGTAGAACAGTAAAAAATCCGGAGGAATGTCGGCATGATGAAATCCTTGTGCTGTGCTACATCATTAAAAGTTTTTCGTCAAGTTTTCTGATATTTCTTTGGGAATTTTTTGAAGCATTATTTCATCATCACAGATTGATTGCCGGAGAGAGTAGTTGAGTGGAGTTATTATTGTTGGTCTTGCTCTTGTCGATTGGTTGATGGTTGCCGATTGCTGCCTGCTGTTGTGCTTTTTCTGTTGTTGGTACTGCTGCAGTTTCTTGAAATAGAAAATATTGCACTTGTTAGCGATTTCTCTTTTTTTCTTCTTTATCAGTTTTTGTTTTTGAGTCCTCCTGTTTTATTTTTGTTCTCCTTTTTTGTTGTTTTCAATAAAGTTTAATGTGATTGGAAAAAATAAACGCAGGCAGCAAACTGTATGAAAATATAATATTTTACTAAGTACCTACTAATACTCGTACTTATGTATGAGTTTTTGCTAAGAAGGAAGAATGAATGTACACGAGTTCATTGAAAAATTTCTAAACTAATGTTCTTAAGTACTTGCTGGGCTAATCTGAGAATAAGCATATGCCATAAAGCATTCATAATTCCTTCTTAATTTAAATACTGAAATATATATTTAGATGCATAAGGTGCTAAATTTTACTTTGAGTGATATTTGATCATTGATATTATATATAGATATTTAATTACCTAAATTAAAACTATGTGGATTAATGTGGATTGTAACCTAACATTATGTTCATATGGCATGGTATTATTTGGCTCGTTTCTTGAATTCATTGAATTTGGGTTAATCTAACTTGAATCCATTGATATTTACCGCTTTAACTTAATTAAGTTTGAGTAATCCCAGTAATGTCTAGCGGTGCTATATGGCACATTGTCGATGAGCCGTTGCTGAGCTAGGTTCAAAAACAATTTTTCCCCAAGTTACTTTCATGATCTATCTACTTTGGTTCTCGCTCGTCCTTAATGGGTTAATATATCTTAACAGCATTGAATTTTATTCAATCTAACTTCATTTGAAATAAATTCATTTCCTCAGGCTTAAAGCTGCCTTTACTTTACCAAATTTGAGTTAATCGAATAAGATTTCATTAAATTTGCGAGCAGTTTAGTTTTTTCATCTGGACTTCAATTTAATTCATTTCAGTTGGTGAGTTGAGTTGATTTGATTAGGCATAACTTTATT
Organism: Toxonevra muliebris; assembly: GCA_963691655.1. Classification (NCBI taxonomy): domain Eukaryota; kingdom Metazoa; phylum Arthropoda; class Insecta; order Diptera; family Pallopteridae; genus Toxonevra; species Toxonevra muliebris. Next base: position 85,538,607 of record OY829328.1, on the reverse strand, counting down.
TGACTTAATTTCATCCCACTTCATTTCAACTGGCTTTCATGGATCTTAACTTTATTTGATTTATTTTCATTCCATTTGACTTCATCTTATTTTTTCATCAGACTTGACTTCATCGAAATTGTCTTAATTTTGCTTTGTATCATCTAACTTGATTTCATATACAATAATATGATTTTGCCTTTCGACTTGATTTCATCTCACTTGGATCTATCAGACTAGAATTCGTAAGATTTAACTTCTTTTGAGCTGACTTGATTTGCTATACCATGAATTTAAAATCCATTAGTGTAAATGAGAGTTGTCTGGATTCACATCATTTGATTTGAATTCAATATTATTTGATTTGATTTCATCTAAGCTTTTGAGCTTTAAAGCTTTGTAATTTTGAGCTTTAAGCTTTTGAGTTTTAATCTTTTGAGCTTTAAGTTTTTGAGCTCTTGAACTATTGAGCTTTTGAGCTTTGAGATTTGAGCTTGATTTTTTCTTCTATTTCATCTACCTTGATTCATCTAACATAAATTCGATCATTTTCATTCAATTGATCTCATTTTGTATGGCTTAACTTTTCCTCATTTGGTTGGTTTAAAAAAAAGAACATTTTTTAACTTGTCAAAAAATATTAAAAAAACAAAATCACATTACATCTCAACATTTGTAAGAAAAAGAAATTTTAAACTTTTAGATTTTGATGATTTGTCGTGCTCAAGAAAAAACAAAAAAAAAAATTCTTCTAATAGTTTTACATTTCAACATTCCACAATACAAAAATGAGTTTTAATTCTCTTTTTAGTTCATTATTTTCGACAAAACAAAAACTTTTGCTATTAAACAATCTTAAATTCTAAACGCAACTTTGTACATTTATGTGTGTGTGTATATAAACACAAGCACCAAACTCACACATACATAAATACATGCTTTTATAACACATACATAAATTGCTCAACCAAAAACGCAATGAAACCGAAAAACTAACAAAAACTGTAGTAAAAATACAAAGTAAAGTTTTTTAGTGTCTCTCTTTTCTCCCGTCTCTTTGTATGTGCCAACAAAAAGTGTATGAAGAGGGCAAATACACACAAAAACAACATACAAAAAACTAACAGAAAAACAAAAAAGTAACAGAAACAACTTAATTACTGCGGAAACCAATTTGGCAACATTTTTAATGTGATTTGACATTTTGTTTGATAGTGTGAGTTTGGTGAATGTTTGAGTGTGTGTGTGTGTCTGTGTTTTCCAACACTCATTCATTCATTTATTCAGTTATTCAGCTAGTCAGTCATAGTCACCCACCAACTTGTATACACTTTTGGTTTTGACTCTAATTGAGTTTTATTATATTCACATATGTGTATGTACATACACACACACACACAACTTTCACTCTCATTCTCTTTCGAATACTTACTCATATTCCCACACACACACACACACATACAGACACATGCTGACAAGTGTAGAACCACATGCGAAATTATGTTTTGTAATAAATTCAATTTTATTTACTAACTTAATTAGTTGCTAGCATTTTACTACTACTAATTCTACCACATACATACATATGTACTCGTTGTACTTGTCATACCATTACAACTACAACGTTGTCGACAATGAACAGACGGCAACATTTTTTCGTTTATTAAATTGAATATGAATTTGTGTATACATATGCAAACTTGTATACAAATTTAAAACTATTTTTCATTATTTATTGTAAAGTTTTTTTTTTTTTTTGTTTTATTACTTACCCTAAAATGTTGGTAATGTATTATAAATTCTTTTAAAAATGTGTTGGGTTAAGTTAATTAACAAAATTAGTTGCAGTGGACTGCGTTTGGCAAATCCAAGAAGCAGAGTTGAATTTCCCATGGAACTTCCGACACTGAATCCGAATCGATTAAATAGTTAGTTGGAAATATCTAAAATCCGAATCTTTGTGAATTAAGGTTAAAGTATCTCAGAATCGCGACGAAATAGATAATTCTCCAGATCCGGTTTCAATGTCGAAAATTCCATGGAAAATTGTCAATCTGATTCCTGGGTCTGGCAGAATAAAAAATATTATACTCGGGTTATCTTGGTGCATTTTGCTTAGAGAATGCATTCGTTGAGAGGAGACATGATCTAACGATTTTTTTCTGCACTTTTGTTGGTATCTGACTCAATTTTTATTCGCACTTTTTTTTTTAATCCTTTCTCGTTACTCAGTGCCTAACTAAAAACGTTTATTAAGTTAAGAAAATTGAATGTAAAAAATACTGGGAAAAAAATATAAAAACTTTGTAGATTAGATTTAATTCAATTAAGTACTAAATTCCTGTACCTTCTGCTATTTTTTCTATTTTCGGTAAACTTAATTGCCAGCTGGGCTTTTTATATTTGTTACTCCTTTTCTTCTTTCTCTTTCAGAAAACTTCTTTATGTAGTTTTTGTAAACCTTCTCCCCTAATAGCAGTTCACTTCGTCCTTTCATGCCGCATTCAAAAAAAAAAAAATGTATAGTATTTAAAAAACGAAAATCAAAAGTAAAATAAAAAACACCCACCACTAAATGAAGACAAAAAGTAAGCGAGATGAAAGCAAAGTAAAACATAAAAAAAAAGAAAATATTAGCTGCAATTAAAGACAAATATTTTCACTGCACTCGAGAATTCAAAACAAAAAAGTATAAAAGAAAAGATATTTATTAAAAACCTAAAGAAAAAATTTGTAAAAAACTATTTGCTAAGAAAAAAAAATGGGGGAAAAAGAGGAGAAGCAGCTAAAATAGTAGGACTTAAATATTGCATATAATAAAAAGAAACGCTAGTAGTAAATACTTCTATCAACTACTAGGGGTACGGTGCAAATGATTTCAAAGTTTTAGAAAGAATAACGAGCACAATGGTAGTAGTATTGGCCTCTGGGCAGCAGAGAAGAGCAAGTGAATTAACATTTTATTCTATCTTTACACTAAGCAATAAATAATAGTAAATCTGCTGCCACATTTTTTTCTACCATAAATATTTAGGGTAAGTGTATCGCAGTTAACATAAACTTCTACAACTATTTAAGCTTTACTTAAAACTAATGAAAAGATTTTTTTCTTTAATACCATAGCCAGTGCCGTCTGTGGTATTTAGTTTTATTTCCCTCCATTTTTTATTTTTTATTTTTTTTTCTACATATTTTGCATATGTACATCTGAAAATTTAATTTCATATGTTTAAGTGCACGGGAGTTTTGAAATTTTCTCCCTATTCACAATTTTTATATCTTTTTTCAGAATGCTTTTTTCGCTTTTTTTTACTTTTGCTTTTTTGCTATATTTTTGTTTTTTTGTTTTCCCCTGTTTCATTTTTATTTTTTTTTATTTTTTTATTATTCTCAATTTAATTTATTTCCATTCACTCAAAATGCAATTGTGGTGTTTTAACGTATTAAAAAATAGTACTAGAATGAATAAAAAAGCGATGTTTAAAACAAACGTTCTATTTTGTATGACTGTGTGTGTACTGGCTGTTGTTGTTGCTCTCATGGGATTTGTCAGTATTGCCAGAATGAGTGTGTGCTCTATTTTTTTATACTAGTCATCATCATCATCATGGTTATGCCATATGCTATAAAGGATTGTGTTACAATATGTAGATTTTCTGTTAGTTTACATTGTAATGTAGAAAATATGTAGATACTATGAAAATTATGTAGAAAAATATAGAAACCCATTTAGAATTTCTTAAAAATCATTAAACTTTGATATTAAATAAAACTTTGGCATATTTTCCTTGGCATATACTAAAAACTAATTTTATATATAAATTCTAAACGGAAGGTTCAGTATTAAGTATTTTTTGGCCCAGTACGGAATGTCGCGGCAAAAGGTAGCAGAGTTTAATTTAAAAGATTGTGTTAAGAATATCTCAATTTTTTGAATTTTAAATTTTATAGTTTTCTCAAAAGTATACCATGTTGTCTTGTTATTTTTACATATTTTCTACATCAGAATGTAAATATTATGGATTACAAAAAGTTTTTATTGCGGAATCAGAATTCTTTAAAAATGTGAAGAGAGAATCAGCATCGTAGAAATTTTAATACGTTGAATTCTTTATAGTATTTACCTTTAGCCTTCACATTGTCTACATTCAAATGAAAACAATCTGAGCTGCGCATGTAATGTGTATGTAATTAGTTTAAACGTTATTTTTTGGCTTATTTCTAATAAAATTTTTAATTTTTACTATCAAGGATAATTATTTTTCAAGAAGTAAATTTTTCATATTTTTTTTTTTGTGTATGAAATGTATTAAAAACTTCCAATTAACGTCAAATATAAAAAGAAAGTAGATAATGTATGAAGCTTTTCACCAAAAGATTTTTACGTTTATACCTAATTTTTTGGAATAGTACTGAAGATAAATTCTGCAGCATTGTATAGTTTTGATTCAAATAGCTTACCTTTTGATGTAGAAAATATGTCAAAAATATCAAGACAACGTAAATTATATATGAAATCTGTCCTCAATATCAAAGTCTCTACTACGAAATGCTTATTTAATTTATAGAAAATATGTAAATATTTCCTTAGCAACGTAAAATATTGTATGAAAAAAGGTAGATAATATATAAAACTCGACATCTTACAATTTTCACGTTTACTCAAGTACATACTTTCTATTGAAAACTTTTTACACAAATAGTTTACATTTTGATGTAGAAAATATACGGTAAGAAGGAAATTTTTTTATAGGTTTTTTTTCGAAGTCACCAGACAAATCATCCCTCTAAGCCACCTTGTGAAAAGACACTTTTAATTTGTTAGTCTGTAAACATAATGTAGATTACTTAACACAAATGTGTGGTTATTTGCAAAAGGTGAAAAAACCACACAAACTTTTGAAATATTTTTTTTTTAAATAAATATTTACTTCAAATCAAAATGAAAGTGAAATTGAAAAAACTACATAAAATCGCTTTCAAAAAATAAAAACAAAACCGTATTAACTTTAATTTGTAAAAATAATTTTTCATATAACTATGACAAACATTTTTTTTTTGCACAATATTGGAAAAAATATTTTTATTCAATTTATTCAGCTGCAATTTTTTTAAATTTTTTTTCGTTGGTGTAAAAAAAAAAAACTAATATTGAGGTTCAAAAACAAACAAAAAGAAAGTGTCTATATTTTTTATATTAATCCTAAATCCGCTTACCGGTTGCGTAAAATTGTATATTATTTTACTTTTTATGTATTTACTAACATATACGTAAAAAGGATATTAAAAAAAAACGAATACATGTATAAAAATATGCAAAAATTATTTTCAGTAATTTATTTTTTTTTTACTTTTTTACATAGACAACATTTTTAAATGATTTAGTTTTAACAAGAATTTAAATGAAAATATCAAAAATATGATTCTAAATTCATTGCATATTTTTTAGTTGTGTTTCATTTATGCTTACACTAGCATAAATCCAATTATATAAACCTTGGACGTGTCACAAAAGCTTTGTTGGTCTTAATTTTAGTTTTCAGTTTTGTTTTGGTTTTCAGGTTTTAAATAAAGCTTGTTTTTATGCTATTACTAACATATAAAAAAACTAAGCGCCATAAAATATGCTATAGCTTTTTTTTTATTACATTTTTCCAGGCAGTTATTAATACTGGAAACATATTCATAAATATCACAAGTGCTGATAATCAGGAATACAACTTTCACATCAATTAGATCTTATGCTTAGCATTTTCATTAATTGGTAGCTAATAAAAGCTATTGGCTGCCAACTTCAGCAGTTGTTCGCCGAACTAACTAATGTTCATTTCAAACTCACTTTTTTTATGCATTATGTTGTTGTTAATGCAATGCTAAATTAATTTAATTGAAAATTTTAATTAGCTTAATGCATTTTCATTGATGCTTACGCTGCTAATAATAAAACAACAAGGCTAACTAAATAATATCTAATAATAAAGTGCTTAACATTTTATTATTATTTATTAGCAGCTTACAAATATAAACACACACACACACATACATGCATGCAAGCACAAGATTATCCGATATAATATCATTGATTAATTGCTAATGATAAACTTTTTTCGATGTGTTTGCACGAGATTACTTTCGTTTATGGAAAACCTGAAAACCTTTTAGGTAAATGACTTCATGGAGTAATCGCTTTTACTTTTTTCGTATCAAAGGTTGATTTTCTATTTATTTCTATTTCTATTGAACTTTAAATGTCTTCTAAAACTATGTTCCTATTTACTTACGTTGTCTAAAAAGGTTAATTTTTTATTGTGCTCTAATACACATCCATATATGCCTAAGGTGCTAGGATTTCTTAATCTTTTTAAAATTACACTACTCACTGTTTGGTATTGTATTTATTTGGTTGTGTGTTGCTTTTGCTTATTTCTTACACAAACTAAACTTTGTTAAACTTTACTTAAAAAGTGCAAACAAAAATTTTGCTTCAGTAAAAAAACGAAATAGTACAAGTTTAAAGAAATTTCTGAATAGTAGGTATTACCATTGTCAAAAGTTTGGTGTCAAGTACAAAAATAGCGTGATGTAGCGCAGCTTTAATTGCATTAGTAGAAGAAGAATAAAAAGAAAACATACACGAGTCTGAAAGTAAGAAAAACTTCGTAAAAGTTAAATGGAATTTAAAGGATTCGAAAAAGTGAAGGGAAAAGAGAGACATAATCAGGAACTGAAATGAGAGGGCAAATTTTACCGCCTCGCTAGCTTAATTGAAGCAGTTCGCCTTCAATTCAAACTAAATTTAATAATGTTTTATTTATGCCCGTGGAGAAGTTGAACTCTGATTCTTAATTACGCGAAACCTGTTGGCAAAAGGCATTGATCCTGAAGTTTATAGTTTCTCAAAATGCCAAACTATAGAACTAAAACTCTGAATAACCAAGTTCAAATTTAAGGGCTCATGGCAGCTGCATTACTATCAAGTGAGAAAAAAAATAATTTGTGTCTAAATGTTGAAAAAAAAATTTAATTGGAAATTATACTCCGAAACAAAAGAACTTTTTGTTTTTACATTTGTATAAAAATTACAAAATATAAAAATCCCCTACAACCCAAAAACTTTTCTGGAAAGAGCTTGAGAAATAGTAAAAGATAATTGAAACCTTTTTCGGAAAATGAGTCTTAATCAATATATGGGTAGGGTTGCCAGATGGTCTTGATTCATCTTCATTGTCCAGAGTACCGACTTTTAGAAATTTGTCCAGGTAAAATTTTCAAATTTGTAGAGATAAAATTTTTATTGATAAATTTGATCAAACACATTAAACAATATAAAAATATACCAGAAGTCTCAGGCGCTGAAAATATTTATGCATCGGCTCCGTAATTTAAAGTTTAAATGGTGTGATACACTGTTTACACAGTACAACAAAAATTTTATGCGCCAGATTTTTCAACGGTTTTATAATAATTTAGTTGCTGATTTTTCTCCATCATATCTAGCAATGAGTACATCAGGGGAAACTAAGAAAATTTTTTAGAAACAGCTGATAATTCTGACCCACAACTTCTCATAATAGTAAGAGAAATAGCAACTGTGATTTATAATCAGCTGTGGGGCAGAATTGTCAGCTGCTTCTAAAAAATCCTCTCAGTTTTGCTTGTTGTACTCATTGATATCAAGTTCTTTCACGATCTGTACCTGAAGTCGTAATATTGGAGTCTTGAGGAGCTATTAGGAATTTTGTTTATAGTAACAGATACGAATTTGATGTCTGAAGCAAAGTTGTAAAGCACAAAGGGATAAAGAATTTTTGTCTATACACTTTTCAACTTCGTATCTGTTAAAACAAAGTTTTTAATAGTCCCTGAAGAGCTAATTTTTTCAACTTCAGGTCCATATTGCGGGAGAAAAACTGAATACGCAGTCGGGATCAGCGATGCTACATTACTATAAAATTACGGTGGTAAACGGTGGTCGAGCTCATGAACGGTAATCGCCAGACCTGAAATATTTAGGGAATAATGATAAAATGGACCGAGGTTCATTTTCAGTAGTGTACAAGAAAACCGATTTTTTTCGTATATGGGACTCGAGGAGCAGACATATGTATATAAGTATATATGTACATTAGACTGCTTCGAATATTTCGTGTAGTGCGATTTATATTTTTATTGAACGAAATCTATGTATTATTTATATGGAAAACATAAAAACCCTATGAGCGACCTCTAAATATTGTGTCTGTGAGCCTGATGTTTAAAATAGATGCCTCAAGAAAATCGCGCTACACGAAATATTCGAGGCAGTCTAATGTACATAAATATATAATTTTTATATTTATTGTTCTTTGTTGTGTGGAAAAATTTCTTTTCAATGTCTAGATGAAAGCTGAAAAATTCCGATATTTTATCTCAATATCCTGATGAAGCCTGATTTGCATCTGGCAGCCCTATATATCGGTAAAAAATTAAGATTTCTCATAATACCGATGCTGTTATTTTGAACACAACTGCAGATCATGATTTGCCTCTGCGTATGGTTTTTTCATCTTGCAATCTTGATGAACTTTATTTCTATTTGAGTTTCTGCAGTTCTTCGAACAATATGCAAGGAAAAAAGTCAATGGATCAGTAGATTGAAACATTCACCGAGGATTTTTTTTTTTTAATTATTTATTTAGTCAATGAACAAACATAGGTTCTTACAGACTATTAAAATATATACATATATTATATAATTATAACAAATTATTTAAAATTGACTTCAATACTTGCTTTGAACCAACCATAATTAGTACGACAAATATCTAAGTGAAAGAAATCAGAGTGCCGCACAGGTACATTGAAGCTAATTAATTGCAAAAGATCTGAACAGTTAACCCTACCCATTACAATATCCGAAATATATAGAACAAATAAGACTGATCTCCTACTCTCCAAAGATTTTAAACTTATGCGATCACAGTGAGCTTTGTATGAAGGAACCGGATCGGAAAATTTTAGTTTCCGTAACGCAAATCTTACGAATGATTTTTGAATTAGTTCAATTCGTAGAGTATGGGAGGAATAGTATGAATTCCAAATAAAAAAAGCATATTCCAACTTCGAGCGAACTAAAGAAGTGTACAACGATCTAAATGATCATTTCCACTCCGAGACCAGTTACGGCACATTATAAGTCTCTTCGTTTCGTATTTTTTGAACACTTTCACAAATCTAAATCCACATGGAACCGAATTGAAACCTGTTAATACTCTTTTCAGCAAATTCTGTATTTTTACTTACAATATTTCTGCCAGATTGTTGAAGAACCTTGCTCCTAGTTTTCGACAACATCGTATTTGCAGTGTAGAGTATCCACAGAATAGATGATGCTTAATTTAATAAACTTAATTGGGTATTCACAAGAAAAAATTATGATATATACGGACTGAACTTTCTAACGATTCTCAAACAAAAGCAAAAAAAAAACAAAAAAATTGTTGCCATTTCAACAAATCAAAAAATTTCAAAAAACTTTCAATTCTCTTTCTTCCCCTTTTCATTCAATATTGCCTCACAAAAATCAGAACAAAACTCTAAAAGAATAATAATAAATATTGAAAAATGAATTTAATCTATATGAGAAATTAAACGGAAGTACGATGCGGAAGTTTATATTGATGATTAAACAGATTTATGAAAATTGCTTTACTACACCTACACCTTCCTAAGCAATACAATCCACAATAATATTATAAGAAGAATAATAATAACACTAACAAAAATTCAACAACAACAGCAAAATAAGTAAACTCCTTATAGAAATGTCACCATCATCATCGCCTACCTACCAGTATCATTGTATGAATGTAGCGATATACCTGTAACCAACACCCAGAAACAATATAATCATTCTCATCAACATTATTATCAACACCAAGGGGAAAGAAAACAGCAACAACAACAACAAAAAACAAGAAGATGACAGGGAAGAAGAAAAAGAATATCTTCATCGTTATGCTGATTCGTAGGAACAACAACAACAACTACAACAATAATAATAATAATAACAAAAACAACAACAACAACAAAACAAATAGCCAGGGTAACAAGAGTAGCAAGCGGTAATGTTGTTGTTGGTGGTGGTATCTTAATTAGCTTGCATTGCTTGAACCGGAACTTTATTATGGCATTTCCGTTTGCGTAAACAACAGTAACAAACAAAAACAACAGTTGTGCAGTCAGTGTGTTTATTAGCATACAAAAGTATGTTTGCTTTTTTATGTGTGTGTGTGGGTGTGTATGTGAGTAACAGCCATAATCATAGCCCACCATAGCCATAGAGTAAGGTAGGTAAGTTTAAAGTAAAACAACTTGTTTTTTTTTTATTTTTATATATTTTGTTTCTTACTAAATAGCCATTTTAATGTTCACGACAACGTTTTGTTTGTTAGCTTGAAGCGACCAGTAAACCAACATTAAACCAACAGCAAGCCAAGTTGGGCCAAGCGAAGGCAGTCGACCACCCCCCTCAGCCAGCAGTAAGAGGAAAAATGTCCTTCCAAGTATTTGTTTGCAGGTTGCTGTTGTTATTTTTGTTTTTTGTTTGGTAATGTTGTTGTTGGTTTCTTCATTATGGCGGTATCACCTTAAAACACAAGCACACAGAAATACACATCCATACACATATTCATATTCATACATATTTAGTAGTATCTTTGACTCTAGAGGGACACTTAAAAAATATTTAATATGGCCACCTTTCTGTTTTTTTTTCTTTTTTTCTTTAGTGTCCGCGGTGAGGAAAGACACGGTAAGGTGGTTGTGCTTGTGCTAGTAAGAAGTGTACGGTTATTTGCGTCAGTTCGCTTGCAGGTAAGCACGGTTACCTTATTGGTGTATATGTGTGTTTTAAGAATGAAGAATGAATCTCTCACTACGTATTTTCTTTCCTGCTGTCCGCCCATTGAGCCCCCTTGACAGCAAATTTAATGTAAAATATTTTATTTCTTTATCTATTTCTTTGTTTCGTTTTTTTTTTTTTCTTTTTCGCTCAATAAAATTAAATTTAAATGGCATAATAAATAAATAGAAATCTTGATGTTAGTATATTTAATTGAAATTATCTTAATTTTATTTATATTTTATTTTTGGTTGGCTATATATGAATAAATTTACTTTTTGATAATGTTCCAGGTGTGTAGCTCAAAGTTTTAATAGGAAATGGTAAAAATTATTTACGAAAAGTATTTAACTTTTGAATTATCTATTAAATAAATCTAATTGAAGAGCTTTCAAAAAATAGAGTAATTTATATATATACACTTAACAAAACAGATTTATGAATTAATAGCACATTTAGTGACTCAATAGTTTAGATAGAAATTAACAATAATTTCAACAGTTTTCTCTATGGAATTTAACAGTATTTCTATTTTGTTTAATAGTATTTATACTATTGAAAAAATATATTGCCTTTGACCAAATTTGAATAGCAAAATCGATTAAATTGAACGCAAAATTAACGCAATTAGACGTAGTCAATGTCACCCGCTCTATCGCTTATCCCTGTATTTCCCCCCTAATCTACTCTGCTTCTCTTTTGTCTCTTTTTTCAGTCTTCGTTCTTTTCTTTCTACCATTCTTTCCCTCTCCCTTATATTCATTTTTCCTTAACTTATCTTTTACCTTCTGTATTCCTCTCTTTTCGCTTACCTCTCTTTTTATCACTATCTCTCTTCATATAATTTTTATTTGCTCTTTCCTTTCTCTTTCACCACCTTACTTTTCCTCTTCTTCTCTTTTTATCTCTCTCCATTATCTTCTCTCACCCACCCACGTATTTTTCTTCTTTCTCGTATGTTATTTGATCTTTCTCTTTCATCCCTTTCCTACTTTTTCTTATTTGTTCTTCTTCCCCATCTCTCCTTCATCAACCCGCCCTTCCTGTCGCTTCCTCTCTTATCACCCCATCTTTCCTTTCTTTCACTAATTTTTCTCCTGTAATTATTCTTGGGGTCAGTAAGCCTCAAGGATCTTAGCAGGTAAAAAGAATGCCTAAAAATTTGGGCATATTTTTGGAATGAAATAATTTCCAGAGTAAACTTGTTGATTCCCACAATAACGCAATATATCCGAAACAAATCAATCTTAAGCATCAAATTAAAAAAAGCATACCTTTAGGCGCATTTTTTCTTATAGAGCAAAAATTACCAATAATCAAATGTGCAAAACAAAAAACAACGAAAATGTTGAGTGAAAAAAGAAAAGAAAATAAAAACAAAAAGAAAACAGATAAAATAGACTCATCAGCAAATTTGAAGTGGAAAAAAAATAACAAAAAAAAAAATAAATTAATTTGATTAAAGAGTAAAACAAACATTTACAGCAACATTTTTCTTTCGTGTCACATTCGTGATAAATTAAATAAGCTCACTTACTTAAGTTTTTACATGAACATTTCAGCTGCCGCTTGTCAACTTTTTTTCTACTACATATTTCCTACTTATACATACAGGCACAAAGAGACACACATACCTTTAACATTATGATGACTACTTACAACTACAAACAACAGTTAGCTTGGTGTGCTGCCAACACAAAGAGAAAGAGAGAACAATAAATGCCTTGTTAGTTAGTATGTTTATGTCGGTGTGTGTGTGTATATACACATAAATAAAAAAAAATTAATTTCAACTTTTTTAATAAATTTTGTGTGTGTTGACATTTTTTTTTTTTATTTTCATTTTATTTGTGTTTTTTTTAAATTTTTTTTTGTGTTATTTTTTATTTTTATTTTTTTTTTTTGTTCTTTATATTTTTTTCTTATTATTTGTACTCATGAAATCGTTTCATGGTTTTGGTTCCTTCAAACATTTATTTTTTTCGTTTTAAATTTCCAACTTTTTTGTAGTTTTCCTTATCCATACATACATGTATGTGTGTGTGCGGTTTGCATATTTTTAGTTTCACTTTTTTATTATTTTGTTTGTAGAATTTAGTGTAGTAGCGTGCTACACGTGGTTATGTTTTGCTGTGGCATTCTGTGTGATTCTATTGTAACCAATATGAGGTCAAGTTGACAGTGTTTCATAATATATATGGTACAATTCCAGTTTTATGCTCTTCTCCTACTCAACTCTGAACTAATTGTTCTAAAACCATTTTATGCTTTAATTTTCTTTTTTTTTGTTCAAATTTTGAATAGCATACAAGAAAAAACATAAAACAAGTAAATATTTAAATACATTTAATTTTTTGTATATATTTTTTAAAGCTTTATTTTGTTTTGATAGTAAACAAAATAAAGCAAAATATTTTGATATTTTATTTCAATGTTTCTCTGTTTCTAATTCTCTTGTGTGTATGTGAGTGTGTGCGTAAATGTTCGTGACTTCTAAATTTGTGCTTATACATGAAAAATTCTCTTTATAAAATTCACATGCAAAGACCTGCGCGGTTATGTTTATGAATCTAGAGTATCGCTGGTTTTGTGTTGCTAAGATTTCAGAACAACATTGAAAGGATGCAGTCTTATTACTGTGCTAGAAATTTGAGCGAAGAATACAAATTTTGAACAATTTATGATTAATTTTTTTAAGTTTATTGAGCTTATATAACAGTTTCCATTCGGTTCTATCAGCGCACAAATACCTACCACGAAACCCTCTGATTTTGCACTCTGTGTTCATTAGTAACTAGATATTGACCTACTTCCACCCTTTTTTCTAACTGCATCTCATTATTAGTTAATATATATCATTATTTATGTCATTAGAATAAAAAATGTTTAACCACCTTAACCGCAACTTAAGATTTATACACCCTACATATGTATTTTCTAAATACTTATTTCGTGTATATTTTCCAATACAACATTAAATATTTCATTGTAAAAAAAATTAGTTTTAGATTAAGTACATTGTAATAATTTTCAAACCTCCACTCACTCTTTCTCTCTTGCACTCACGCTCTTACTCTCTCTCCCTTTCGCATTCTGTTTTTATTTTCTCCCTCCCACTAAATTATTTTCCTCTCCCTACAACAACTGCAACTACACAATATCCTATCCAAAGGAAATCCTCTTAAGACATTAATGAATTTTGCAATTAAATTCAATAAATTGTAGTATGCTTCTAGGCGCAATTAATACATTATTAAATTATCTTTGTGCACAAACCAAATACTCATATACATGCAGAGAATGCGAGTGTGTATACGTGAGTGTGTTTATCGTATTGCACTTGTATGTAGTAAAAATTACAACTGTACTGCTCTTGCACATTATTTCTGCATACATTTGTGATTTGTATATATGCATGGGAGAAAAGGAAAATTGTATAAAATTATCATTATGCAAGAATTCGATTTAGAAATTTGTTATATATTTGATGCATATATTTACTTGATTGCAAAAGATTATGCAGAAATTTTGAAATTTGAAATTCTGTGAAATTGCTAAATTTATTTGTAGCTTCTTTCACTAGCAGATCTAAAAGAGGGGCTTGGGGTTAAAACCCATCTCTTAGCGATGAAAATCTCACACATTTTGATCGTTTATGAATAAATTAAAACCCCTCTGCCAGTGGCTTCTATGTACATTGTAATAATAAGATACAACTATTTTAATATATTTGTGTATACAAGTTCCAGTTTGATGTAGTTGATTCAGCACAAATGTACAATAATTTGTAATTCAAGCATTCATATGAATTTATGCAGAATATGTGTGTGTGTATTAAAAGTTAATAAGAAATTTATTTCTTGCCCTCAAGGCAACAGGAAAATTCAATATTCAATACCACGAAATGAGAGTGTTCTCGATAGCAACTATGTTAAATTGGGTTTCTTTGATGGTATTGTTGAAACATAAATATGCACAGATAAACAATATAAAATTTTTTCAATACTTATATAAAATATTAAATGCAACAAGTTTGTTTTGTTTGTTTATCGCTTATACGTTTCCAGACTTTTAGCTTGATTTTTTAACCAAATCAGCTACTCATATCAATTGGTCTCCGGAGGATGTCAATATGCAAATATGAAAAGTTTTGGACAAGTGCTAATGTTTCTTTTTTTTGCGGTATATCTCCGCTACTTTGAGTACAGAGATTTGGTATAAAAACATTGGTTTGTTATGTTAATAAGAGAAGGTCATAATCCTCAGAATATCTTTCAGTGGCTCCGGGCCTGCCAGGATCTGTTGATTGTTTCCTCCACTTTTTTTGTCTAACTTGATTTGATGGTTCCTATTGGTATATTTAATGACACCTGTTTATTTCCAAAACATTAAAGCAGCTTAATATTGCTTTAGATCTTATGATCTTATTATCCAGTGCTGTGATTGCTATTTGGCTGTGTACAATGAAAGTGACTCTTCTATAAATTGGTTAAATTAGGTTAGGTTAGGTTAGGTTAGGTTAGTTTAGGTTAGGTTACCCAAATCACACCACAGGCCAACATAGATCCACGAGTCCTTGACCAATATCTGTATAAATGTTGGCAGGTCGTGAATTCTGCAAATCTTCCTCCGTATGCCCAATGTTGGGTGCACAAATCATCACCCATAGTACAATTTTCTCTTGAGTGATGTTAGTGTTAGTTCTTAGTCTTTCAACATCCTATATAAGTTACTAATATTTGAAATCGTAACCCAGAATTACAAGGCTTTGATGTTGAAGGAAACTACCACTACCGTTTCATATATTTATTTGTTGTTGTGTTCTTTTTATTGTAACTAGTCTACATAAGAGTTCGTTATAGAAAGTCTAGTACATGAGAGTGTGTGCGTTTTGTGAAAAATGATTCTAGGTCTCATATTTTCTGAACTGACCCCATTTCCTCAATTTATGATGTTTTTAGGAAACTATGAAAGTTAAATCTAAGGGTTAATTTTCAAAGTCATAACTTAAGTTCAATTAAGATATAATTTCAACGATTCTGGCGTTACCCCGTCCTCGTTCCTCGCTTTTTTTCTTTTCTCATTTCTTCTCTTCTTCTTCTTGACTCAATTGATTAATATAGGTACAATTTACATCAATGCTTTTATCACCTTAATTTGCCAAGGTCCCAACTTCAAATTTTTCAAAATAAAGCGTGTCCACTTTCATCTATACCAAAAATTTTACTGACTTACACCAGAAACTTACGCTATTCTCTTTTAGTTTAAATTAAAGCAGCGATACGTAATATAGATATGTATATCTTAATCAAGTGGTTGGTTATTTGATGAATGATATTCCTCATATTAGTGAAAAAGAATAAATTTGTTTGTGTGTGAAAATAAATAGAGTGTGATGAATATTTTTATTCCGTCTTAACTGCTTTTTGTTTTTAAGCTTAATTTAATAACGATTCTACTGATTGAGGTCACTTTCTTTTCTCTATGTCTCTCTCTCTCTCTTTCCTTTTATATTGTACTTATTGTGAATAAAGAACACTTTAACTGATTAACTTTTCACGGAAGGCTCATCTCAAAGAGAAGTGTGAAGTTATTATTACAGTGTTTACTCATGTTTTTTTTTTTTTACTTACTATACTTGACACTATAGCAAGGGTAAAGGTTCAATTTACATTTATAAAGGTAAAAAGAAATGAAAACACAAGAATGGGCATGAGAAAATTGTTGTCCTTTATCAATTATATGCTGTTGGGTAACAATATGTTTTTCATTTTGACCATTTTTGTTGTTTATTAGCCACATACAACTGACACATTTTTTCCCTTTTTCTGTTTTTTTTTTTTGTTTTTAACTAAAAGGCATTTGATGTATACTTATGGGAATCACCTTAATTATGCTTCATTTCGTATTTGAGGTTAAAGTATTGTAGAAAAATTTTGGTATCCTTAGGGAGACAGAGAGAGAGAGAGAGAGAAAGAAAAATTTAAACACAAAGTGGAAAAAATGAGAAAAGAGACAAAAATGTTTATTTTCAGAAAAGAAAAAAATAACTTTTGATGCTGTTTTAATAATATTAAATATTTACAGCTGTCTTTGCTGCCGTCACTACCTTTAACTACTAAATTATAATTAAAAGTAAAAGCTACTGAACGCTTATGTGCCCATACAACTTTTTTGTTACTTTTTTTCTGGCCTGAGTTTCTTAACTTTTGGAAATTCAGAAAATTCAGAGCATTTTATTTTATTGCTTGAAATTTACAGAAGCCATACAAAAGTTAAAAAAAAAAAAAATGGAACACAATTCATTAAAAAAAACACACACAAAACAAAATAAAAATTCACAAAATACTGACTTCAAATTGACAGCATAAAAACGATGACACACAACCATACAAAACAAAAGTGAACAGTGAGAGAGAAGAGAATTACATACAAAACGAATGCAGAAAAACGAGCAAAAGTTTCATCAACTGTCAAAGTACAATAAAGTTGTCACTTCCGCTTCCTTTCTGACCAGCGGCATTTGTTTTCTTTCTTTTTTGCGTTGCTTTTTTTTTATTTATTTTATTTTTTTTTTTTCGTTTTTTTTTTTTTTTTGCTGTTTGCATATATTGCACGGTTGCTATTTGCTATTGCTTTTGTGTATTTTTTTGTTGCTATTTTTTCTTGAATCTTCTTCTTTTTTTGTTTGTGTGTGTGTCGCACATTTTCGCACTTGACTACGCTTTATGGTGTAAATGTGCCTTAACGGTTCGTTACACGAACGCTTTATGCTTCGCGGTGTCTGATCTTGCGCTCCTGAGAAAATAATAATGAAACAACGCGGAAATAAACTTTTAGAGAGGGTTGGAGACTGCGTGGGGGAGAGTGGGAGGAAGTGGGAAGCGGCAAGAAAGTAAAACAAAAAAATTTAAGAAATTTTGTTGTGAAAGTTTTTTCTTGCAAGAAAGCGATACTCTACTAAGATGCAAACATACACTAGTGAAATTCGGATATTTGATAGAGGTTAAAAATTTTAGTACCGAGTACAGAGATTTTCCCTGACTTTTTTAACCGAATGAGGGGGGCGGGGGGGGGGGGGGTGGAAAGAAGCAAAGGTAAAGGCACACTTTTTATGCTTGTGAAAACAAGAGAGAGAGGAGTTAAAATCGGGCGAATCATTAATGTTTACGAGAGAGGCGATCAATCAGAGCTGGATCCCGAGCCTTAAGCTCGATATCCTATTCGATTTTGGAATATTCTGGAACACAGGGGAAAAAAGGCTTTAATGCTTCTATACTACTATTAGGGCACAGCAGCCCATGAAGGGCCAAGGCGGAGCTTTTCGCATCCATTGATGTTGTGTGAGTTATATTTATACACGAATGGAAGAAACCTACAGTTGTATGCCGAATACGAACTGCGAAGTGAAAAGCTTTTCAAATGAATTTTTTTTTACTCTTGTATGTTTGCCATTACCAGCCAAGAGGAGGCGCCATGTAGAACAATTTTTATTTTCTATTTTTGATTTTTGAGCGTGCCGAGATATGAACCCGGGCAACTCTGCGTAGCATTCCAAGACACTAACCACTAGGCTACAGCTTAAATGCTTCTCATGATTTTAATGATTGTTCAAACTTATTGTTTAGATTGTAACAGTTATCACCTACTATCAAAGGGGTCATAATAGGTACTAAGTCCTAAGACCCAAATTAAATCTTTTTATTCAAAGCTTGCCTCAAAGATATTCTGAAAACACGGAACATGAAAAAGAGAATGAGGGAAAGCTTAGTTATTTTGTATGCTTGTAAAAAGCAGAACTAGAATCAATAAGGACTATCAGAGAAGGAAAATAAGGTAAAAATTTTTAATATCATACTTGAGGCTATTCAAAAAATATGGAAAGAAAAAGAAAGATTGAAAATTTTTCCGAAAAGTATTCGGAAAAATACAAGATTATCTGAATCCTGAACTCAATAACAAATACTTCTAAGAATGAAAAATGCTCAAATGCTTTTTATGTTTGTGAAAATATATCGCGAGGGTTTGAAAACAATAAAATCGTCACGAAAAATCAGAGGATGGATCATAGAGGCAAGAAATGTTAAAGGTACAACTGGCGAAATGCTTTGCTCTTCAGGTCAAATACTACGGCATCATTACTCAACTCAATTCTGTCCTAAAAACACTTGGGATCAACAAAACCATCAGAGACTGCCAGTGAGGGGAGAATAGCAAGTGGAGCCCGAACTCCGAGCAGAATACTTTGATATAATGCTCGAATCAAGGCTATGTTGATAACTTACAACAAGACTTTGTAGTCAAGACTCAAGTTTATCTTGAAAAAGGAAAGAAGAAAAAATGCACAAATGTTAGACTTGTTAAAACCTGACAAAAGGTACTGGAATTTAAATAATCCAGAAAAACCATGAGAACGAAGACAACAGACACTAGATAACTTATCCTAAAAAAAATTTACTACTTTCCCAGTTTCTCAAAAGATAATGACTGAAATATTAAATCATTAAATTGTTAACTAAATGATATACATTTTTGTTCCTCTACCAAATATCCAAATTTCTCAAAGAAGTTATTTTTTATACACATAATGAAAGTGTGCGACCAAGAAACCTTTGTCAATTTTTTGTACTATTTTTCTCTAGAATATGCAGTTTTTGTGCAAGTATAAAAGTATTTACTACTTTTCTTGTCTATGTGTGTATATGAGTGAAAAAAAAGGAAAGTAACTCGCTGACCATAAAGCTAAAGCTTTACGCTGCAATAAAATTGTAAATAAAAATATATAAGAGAATTTTAGTATTTTAGTAGTAGTAGCTCAATGGAAATAAATGGAGAGCTAAAGTGAAAAGAAAAAAAAAAAAAACAGAAAATTGCAGCAGCACATAATATATTATGTAACATTTTTTCGCTACTTTGCTTTTTTTCTTTTCTTTTTTTTCTTCCGCTTTTGGCAAATGGGCATCAATGGCTATGAAACGGGCGGGCTGTTGGTGATCATATTCGTAATCATCTTCATAATCATGACGATGAGCAGTAAAGGTTTCATAGAACAGGTGTTTCTGTTAAACACGCGCGGCGTGAATTCATTCAAATATAGTTTTGCATATTTTTGACTAAAAGAAAATGCTAGTGAATGAAAGAGTAAAAAGTAAAAGGAATGAAAAGAAAAGCTTAATTACGCTAAAGTGATTTTTATCGCTTATACTTTGCATTTATATTTACTGCCAACGACAACAACCGGTTACGGAAATGAAAAGAGGAGACTTAGAGATTTTTTTTTTTTTTAAATAAAAATAAAAACATTTTGTAAAATGTGTTTTTGGGAAAGTGAAAGAATTATATTCAAAAAGATAGAAAACTTTTCGTTGAAGAAATTCTGAAAGCTTCAACTAATAGTGAATTTGAATCTTTAACTTAAGAAGAACACAGTCTTTTCAGTGGCTATGATTTTTACGTGAATAATATTTAGGTATCAGCGAGAAGTATCAACTTATGTATAAGCTTTAAGTTTTAAAATTTATTAGGCAATATATAAAAATGATTCTTTATATTTTTATAAAGAAACTTCAGACATATTTTTGAACTTTAAGAGCTATCATAGAAATGTGTATAAATAATTAAAAGCAAGAGGCGCTGAAGTACAAATAAACAAACAAAAAGAAAAATATCAAAATTTCGAAAGTAGTGGAATTTAAAACAAAAAAGAAAAAAATAAATAAAGAGCTCAAGAAAAGTGTAGGAAAACATACTCGCATACACACATACACACATACATATTTCATATTGTCTCAGAAATACACACCCACTTTCATGTAGATATCTCACGCCATCATCATCAGAATCATCAGATTCATCATCATCATGAGGAAACATCAAGAAAAACTTCAAAAAAGAAAAAAAAAAACAAAAAATATTTTGTTTTTTCTGTGTGTTTTTTGACTGTTTTTTTTTTATATGCCGGAAACGGAAATATTTAACTTTTTGTTTTTATACGCTTTTGTATGCTGTTTATTTATTTATTTTATTTTTTTTGTGTGCTTTTTTTAGAGATTTTTTGTTAGCTGCCTGGGTAAAAATCCTCATGCGTTTTTGTGTGTGTGTGTTTTTATAATAAGCTTTTATGCTTTAGCAAATATTTACAAGCTTTTTATTAGCTAAAATGTATGTGTTTCATTTGTTGATATATGTAGCTACTTCTTTGAGTGTGTGTTCATTTATATGATTTTATATAGTAAGTATGTATATTTTTATGTGTATTTGGCTTTGAGATACTTAAAAAAGACTTCTGTCAGCTTCTTTTTTTTTTTTGGTACAAAGCTAAATCTAATAGAAATCTTAAACGAAGATTTTGAATACTGTAAAAATAGAAACAATCCTTTAAAATGTTTTGCAGAATCTTTGAAAAAGCTTTAACAATTTACTGATAGATAACACTGCTCTGCATGGGTTTTGCGAATAAGATGATTCCCAGTGTTTTCGAATAAATTTTTCATGCTTAGCACGAATCTGGTCAAAAACTTCGCATCACGTCACGTTTTCGAGAAAAAAGGTGTTGAAACCCCTGTCCATTTTTGAACAATTGTGTAGCTGAAATTAAAAACTGAACCATGCCCTTTCAAATGAGCCCTAAGCCAAATTGCTCGGATGCGCCCTTGGAGCAGGAGGTGTGCATATGTCTTGGGGTGCAGGAAAGAAATGTACACAGAACGAATTTTATCTAACTTACATCCACGGCCAGACATAATGAGAAGTGTAGCGGTCCGATATGTTTTATGGGTCATTGGTTACACATCTGCAGTCAGATTTCAAACATTCAAAATGGCGGATCTAATATGGTGGGCGTATTTTATCTTACTCATACCAACCAAATATAGAGAAGAATGCAGTGGTCCGAAGTGTTTTAAGGGTCACTGATTACAAATCTGCAGTCAGGTTTCAAAAATTCAAAATGGTAGATCAAATGTTGCGGACGAATTAAGATGTAAAATAAAATCAGCTCTGTGTACATTTTTTTCGTGCATCCCTAGACATAATGTCATTCCCTGCTCTAAAGGCGCGAGCGAATTTGGCTTAGGGCTCATTTGAAAGGGCGAAGTTTGCAGCACGTCAGGGTTCAGCTCTACAATTTTACAAAACTGGGCAAAAACGCTGATTTCAGGGATTTCAACCCCGTTATGGAAAGTTTTGGACCACAGATTCGTATTCAGCATGAAAAATTCATTCGAAATCAGTAGAAGGCATCTTATTCGCATAAGAAAAGTTGAAATTTGTAGGGCAGTGTAATTATAATAATTTTGATATTAACCCTCTAGTGTAAGCCACTTTTTTTAGCTAAAAAAAATATGAGGATTGGTTGATTTTAATGTATAAAACTCGGAAATTAAGTCGAAAATCGAATTGCAGTCTTTATTTTTGTTCGAGGTGAGAAATGGAAAAGTAAAAAGTTATTAAGCACTAAAATTGCATAAATGTAGAATATAATCAATTCCCTACTTCCTAATACTTTCTAAACTCCAACAAACAACTATAAATATTTTTTTTTATTAATAATTAAAATTATAGCAAATAGCTAAAATATTGGCTTGTAGTGCCAAAACTCAAGATCTTCTTTGCCTGCTTATAAACCCCATGCGTTTTAACAAGTCCTGTCCCCTTACCATCTTCTTTAGATCTCCTAGTGGTCATATTCACAGTTCATTTAAAATAATTTATAATTTCAGTATCATAGCACAATAATACATAAAAACATTTTTGTGAACAACAATCTGTGGTCGAATTGTCTGATCCGTGAACTTGTCACGTAAAAGTGAGTAATTTGTATATATTTTCGTGTGAATTACGTGACGATTTGTACGTTCACAGATCAGATGATTCAACTGCAGATTATTACTTTTTCATATGCATTGTTCGTTTCAAAAGAGTTCGTATTTACGAATATTCACAGAGAGAGAATATGCTACGGTATCACTTCAATTGACCAATCATTGTCGTTGGTTTTATTTTAGTTAGAGCAAAGACTTTTCAATATGCGCAAAGAGAGCTATACACAGAGAGAGAAAGAGAAAATATGCCAAGCTATGCTCTCAATATATAGTCGTTGAGTTCTATTGGATCAGCGTAAAATACTCTCTACTCTATGCTCCTATATTGGCAGTAGAAAGTTAAACTCTGTTGAAACGAACTATACCTAAATATATCAATATTATAGTATTGTACTATAGTAGATCTATCAATCTTCTCCCTCTGCCAATTAATTTCGGTGAAAATTTTAGATTTCGTGTGTTTCCATTGCAACAAAAGCAACAAAAATTCTATAAGCAAAAATTAATCACTGCTCTCTTTGATTTCAATAATTTTATGTAAAATTAAATTTCATATATTTTATTACGTAATAGCAAATTCATGCATATTCATAAATTGTAAACCTATTACTATGCAAAATTTTTAATGTTTTTTTTCTTTTTGCTTTTATACTTAAATTAAATATAAATATGTATGTATGTGTAATAGCGTGGTTCGAACTGAGAATGGTTTTTTAATATAGTACAACAACAAAATTAAAGTAATAAAAATGTGCAACTAAAATGTTAATACATTCGAAAAGGAGAAATTTCGAAAGATTTTTGACTAAACTGATAAAATCATAAATTTTTGTAATGTTGGCTATTCAAAAGTCCATGCCGTCTAATAACTTATAATACACAGTCTTTTCAAAAAGAGCATGTTTGGTCTAAGTTCATCAAAAAAATTCTCCAATCAAAAAAAAATATCCCACATTATTTTTTAAAATTTGTTTGTCCAATGTGCTGACACAACAATACAGTGTTCAGTTACCACAATTTTGATGAATTTTGTGGTAACGCTTTTAGGCGTATGAGTGCGGCAAACTCCGCCATTTTGATTTAAGCTGTAGTTTCAGTTGAGAAATGCTCTTAGTATTTTTTCTGTTCACCTTAAACTTGATAATTCCTCAAAAATTTTCAA
Organism: Toxonevra muliebris; assembly: GCA_963691655.1. Lineage (NCBI taxonomy): Eukaryota > Metazoa > Arthropoda > Insecta > Diptera > Pallopteridae > Toxonevra > Toxonevra muliebris. The sequence goes on along the minus strand of OY829328.1, from coordinate 85,514,762 downwards.
TATGGTCAGCACCTGGATTTGAGAGGCGCAGTCCTATTTTCTTCATTTCACTTACTGCACAAGTGACTTTAATGTTTAGTGTCCTGCACTCTTAAAGCCCTCAATTTCGATTTCCTTTCCCAAACCAGTTATTGGCAGAAGATAAGAGTCTATGCTGGTATAAATGGATTATGTACTGGATATCCAAATTTGTCGTAAACATGATTATCCTGTCGAAACTCTGTTTTGAAAAAGAACCCCAAACATGAGCTTTTCCTGGATGCTTAACTAATCTCAGAAACATCTTATTGCACTTAATAGACAAGGCACTTTTTACGGCACTTGCCGTCTGTAAAAAAGATTCGTCTTTAAAGGCCTTTAAGACCCACTCCTGCCATTTTTTTTGTTTGTTTTGCCGTCAGTGAGGGTTTGGTTATGGTACCTCTGAATTCAATTTGGAATTCATTTAAACGAATTTGGATTGGGATAAGGGATAAATTAATAACCTTTAGTGCCAGATTTTGTTGGGCTGCTTCAAGTATAATGGTAAAATTTACTTCAAAAACTCATGTTATCACTGCAAGCTGCTGCTTTGATGTTTCTCTAAAAGCACAATGATTTGGTAAGTCTTAAACATTCTGGTGTCTTAAAAAAAGCTGATTCTATTTTTTTACGAATGCCTTCAACATCTTAAGGTATTTGCAGCACCTACCTAGGACATTTTGGGTTCCTTTAGATGTGAGCAAATAATGATAGCTTAAAGACGCTTTGCATACACGCAGCTCGATTTGAAAAATAACGTATACAACGAAATTGTCATTGCAATTGTTTTAAAAGTTATACAGCGTCATACGCAATGAAATATTAAATGTTGAAAATAAAGTCCGACTTGACACTTAAACTTGTTCGTACAATTAAGCCTAATGCGCTCTTGTTGAAAAGACTGTATGACAAATGAGAAGATACGACAGTGAATGAGACACCTTGTGAATACCCTAATAATTTTTGAGTTGATTATCCGATAGGGTATTGGAAAATCTGTAGGCTGGAGAGAAATGAATTTAACTGAATTTAAAGTATGAAGTATGAAGATGGGGCTTGCGGCCTCATATTACACACTGGCTGTATACAGCAATAGTGCGTCCAATACTAACTTACGGTGCAATAGTTTGGTGGCCAGCTCTGGGTAAGAGTTACATTGTTCGGAAGCTCAGTAGAGTTCAGAGAACAGCATGTGTTGGTATTACAGGAGCCTTACGTACTTGTCCTACGGATGCTCTGAACGTAATGCTACATTTCCTTCCTATTGACCTTCATATAAAAAATATTGCCTTCAATAGCGCGGTAAGGCTTAAGACTACCGGTTATTGGGCCGAACGTACTTACGGGCACAGTAAAGTTTTAAGTAAGTTTTCGTGTTCAGAGGAACAGATTACATCATACCACAACTGTATTTCAAAAGCGATTTTAAGGTAAGATTTCCTACGAGGGCAGAATGGAAAGAAAAAAGCTTTTTAACAGAATATGACATTCCCATTTTTACTGATGGTTCAAAAATGTCCTGCGGGGTTGGTGCGGGGGTGCACTCACCGCAGGTGGAAATAAACCAATGTTTACGTTTACCTAATGATGCTTCGGTTTCTCAGGCTGAAGTTTTGGCTATTAGAGAGGCTTGTCGACTAATAAAGCGTCACATCACAGACAGGTGCAGGGTAGCTATTTTTATCGACAGCCAGGCAGCAATAAAATCGCTTCAATCCACCACCAAAAAATCAAAGCTAGTTAAGGAGTGCAGAGAGGTACTGAGCGAGCTAAATCATTATGCTGACATCACTCTCATCTGGGATCCCGGCCATAGGAACATTGAAGGGAATGAGAAAGCTGATGAATTGGCGCGCTCAGGAGCCTCTCTTGACGAATCTTTGGGGGTACCGGTTCTAGTCCCCTTGGGAGTCGTCAAGAGATGCATGTACCTGCACTGTCTTCAACTTGCTAATCGGAGGTGGAAGTCACTAACAACCTGCACTACCTCACTGGCCAATTAGCCCTCATATAATGCGGGTCGGTCTCGCGAGCTTTTAACCAGGGATCTGATGTTTAGGTACCCATGCAAAAAAACTGCGAATCCTTTTTAACACCCATTGCAGAAGTTGCGGAAACTTAGATGAAAAAGAAACAATCTCCCATTTTCTTTGTGAATGTCCGGCCTTGGCGAGGACAAGATATAGGTTCCTGGGGAAGAATTTCCTCGATAGCTTGTCTGATTGCTCGGCAGTCAGTCCAAATAATCTGCTAGGATACCTAAACTCTACGGGGTGGGTTTAGTAAGAGTACATCATTAATTCCAGTTCGGTGAGGAAGCGGTTCCAAAACGGCGCTACAGCGCTTATTGTGATTCACAGTGGGTCTTCTGTGGATCAATAAACCAACCATGACGTCAGTGATATTGTTATTTGACTTGTTTCTTTTTCGGGATCTGTTAAAATCTGTTTCTTTTTCATCTGCTTAAGTACGGAAATTAGTACAACATCGTACATTTTGATCAGAATTTTTATTCTTTGGCTTTGTTTTGCTAAAATCTTTGATTTTTATAACTTCCTTTCCGCACGAAAAATTTTTAAAAGTCCAAAAAGTTTTTATATCAAACCAATCTAATGTGTAATATTGTTTGAACAATATATATTTTTTTTTCATTTAATCAATTTCCACATATTTGTATAAAATTATGTGGTAATTTCTGTGCTTTTCATGTAAAATAATCTGCTTAATTTTCGAAAAAAAAAAACTAAGTGAAAAATATGCACAAAAACAGCGAAAGTAATAATAACTTTTATTGAGTAATTAATATGATTAAACATGAAATCTATTAATTAAAAACAAAAGCATACTTTTAGGTGATTATACGCGTAAAATTATATAATTGAAGCTTGTTTTTAAATAATATTAGGGTAGAGATAGAACCCTTTTTTTTAAATCATCACAAATTTAAAGGGAATTGTAAAAATAGTACCAAACTTTAGTTTGAACATTTGTTTATGAGTACGCTGAACGGTTTTGGTGTTTTATTATTTTATCATTTTTTCCCCTAATTAATAAAAAAAAAAGTTGACGATTTGGGGAGAGATGGAATCTTGGAGGTGAGATGAAACGCCTTATATCTCCCATTAAATGAAAAAAAAATTGCTCCGAAATTGATATTTTAGAACTACAAATCAGATCGTTTACTTTAACACTTTGTCGATCGACGGTACTTAAAAGTACCATTACCATTATCGGCTCATAAAATCTTTAAGCAAAATATTTGTGTGATTTTTGGCCGTAGTGACGTTAGAGTTTACTATAATTCTAATAATGTCTTAGTTTTTACTTCTCCCTGACCCAAAGGTACTTAGGGATACCAGTTATTACTAATATCCTTGTAGAACCTTGTAACATTTTCCACTTCGCATTTTTTTATAAGAAGGCATAATAACTACATTTTTCATCGTCTTGGGGTCTCGGTTCACGAGGGGTTAATCCCAAATATTTGTAAGAACAATAAAAATATTTTTTAAGAACATTGAAAACAATTGAAACAATTCTTGAAAGCATTAAGAACAATCGAACAATGATTTAAAAACATTCTGGAACGTTTTCCGAATAGTTTCTCCCGCATTCAATGCTACTTTGTTGTACTGTGTAATTTAAATTAAATAAATTTTGCAAATATTTTCAAAATATATACAAATTATTAAGTTTACTTTTTTTTGCCGAAAATTTTCATTCAATTACAAAATGTTAAAAAAATATATAATGCCACTAGGTCACATTGCACTATAATTAAAAACAAAAACCAACAAGAACAGAATAATATGGCAACTCTATCCTGCACAGTGAAACACTGAAGTGCATTCCTACTTTTTAGTTTTTTCGCTTTTGTTTGCCTTTTGGCAAATTCATTCATACATATCGCATACTTGCTGTATTCATTCATTCATTTAAATTGAAACGGAAACCGGAAATACGCAACATGCTTTTATATACCACTGCAGGCTGCAGGCGGCAAGCGTGCTAGTGAGTGTTTTTTCGTTTTTGTTACAATTTGTAGCTAAGTTTTTTTTGCATGTGAATTGGTTTGCTGTGCTATTAGGTCAAAATGTGTAACAGAAATGAACCAAAAACAAAAAATTTGTGTACATACAATAGAATTTCTTGGCAACATATTTTTTAGACATGTTTATGTCACAAAAGTATCCAACACACACTCACACATGTACACACATTGCCCAACTTGGAACTTAAAACTATTTATGCGATTTTGCGGTTTTGTCTTCTCTTACTTTTTTTTTTTTTTGTTAACTAGTTTCGAATTAATTAGTAAAATAGTTTTTGAAGCGCATAACCACCAATGGAGAAACTTTTTTATTTATGTACTTCAATTTACAACAAAAACCTTCTTCTGCTGTGTTCCTTAGCCATAAATTAAATTTTTGCATTCCCACTAAAAGTTTGCTGAACTAGTTACTCTCAAGTGCATGTGCAAGTGTGTCTTTGTGTGTGTGATTGTGTTTATGTATGCGATATTTAATTTGAGAGGCATTTGACAGTTACAAAAGCGCTGTCAAAAACTTTATAACCTATTATGTTAAATGACTGACTGGCATATGCTTGTATTAATATGCATACACACACAAACATAAATGTATATGTATTTATTGTCAGTCATTTGTTGGTTGTCGTTTTCGTGTGTGCTATCATTGTTTTCTTGTGTGGTTGTTGTTCTTTTTGTTGTTGTTAGTTATTATTGTTGCTAGTGTCATACAAGTCACAAAAGCTAATCTCCTGCTGTGACTTTTCCTTATATGTATTCATTGTGCATATAGTTCGCAAGTCAACTCAAGTCAAAATAATTCTGTGTAGTCTTTCATAAATGAACGATTGATTTCGTTTGATGAATATATCGCTCATTTACTAAAAGACTGTCATAAGTCAAAAAACACGATTTTTGAGTTAATGATGCAGAATTATTCATTATGTCACGTTTCATATTGTGTAAAAATTTCATATTAATATCTTGTATACTCTGCGCGTGAGAATTATAAGATTTCTTCTTTTTTCTGCAAAGTGGGAGTCAATTGAAAACTTTAAACGCGTTTTCTGCAAAATCGCGTTTTTTGAGTTATGACAGTCTTTTAGTAAATGAGCGATATGTATGTATATACTATAATACTGAATGAATTGAGCCTTTGAAGTATTCGTATAAACAATTAATTAATTCACAGATTTAATCACAGTTTTTTTTTTTATAAATATATGCATTTCAATCCCACACATTCGGCAAATAAAATTTATTGATTCAATGGTTCACCTATTATTAGAATTTCGAGTTAATTTAATATTCTTCCTAATTGGGTTTAACAGCATTTCTATTGAGTTTAATAGTACTTTCTTTATTAGTGTAATATTAATTACTAAATGTTATGGCATAATCTATTGGTTTGTTTTTGAAACGCCGACTCCAACACACGAGAATGACCTTAAGGTGGATTACTCTCATTCCTCCTTCTCGCTCTTCATTTTAAAATACCAACTTTTGCCCTACCCAAAATTAATGGTACCTCGCTTTGCCTTAGCAAACGCGTCAAGTAATTAGGACTTGTTCTTGATCCTAAACTGTAATGGAAAGCTAACATAGCAGAGAGAGTACGAAAAGCCTCTTGCGCTCTCTACTACTGTAAGAAGGCATTAGGAACAAGATGGGGTCTTCAACCTCCAGTCACTTCCTGGCTCTATACAGCAGGATTCTTTATGGATCCGTTTTCTGGTGGCCAGCTACTGCAAAGGCGGTCAACCTTAAACCACTGGATAAGGTTAGGAGAACGGCAGCCATATTGATTACTGGGGCTCTTCGTACTACCTCCACGAAAGCTCTCTTTGCAATTCTTCACTGGTTGCCAACTTCACTACTGGTTAAGCAACAAGCTAAGTACTCTGCTGCCAGACTCAGTGCCCTAACTCGCTGGACCCGGTCGAACCTTGGCCATGCTAAGATTCTAATCCACGATATGACGAGGTGGTCACTGACAATTCAATTGACATCTATACAGATGAATCCAAATTGGAGGAAAGAGTCGGCTGTGGCATCTTCTCTTGTAAGTTAGATCTCAGTCTCTTTTACCGGCTTCCTGACCATTGCAGCGTGTTTCAAGCGGAAATAATGGCTATCTATCAAGCGTACAAGTGGCTTATTGGCAACGATTCATTCGATACGAATATCCGCATCTACACGGACAGCCAAGCTGCAATCAAGTCCCTTGCCGGGGTTTTCACTACATCAAAGCTTGTTCTTGACTGCCGATCTTCACTCAACTTGTTGTCGAGTCACTCGCAGGTTCACCTATATTGGGTACCTGGACATATGGATATTTCAGGTAACTGCTAGGCCGACGAGTTAGCAAACAGGGCTCGCAGCTTACAGATATATCACCTTTCTGCACAATTGGTGTCCCTCTTACGTCTATTAAATTTGCCATTAAGCAAAACTACCTTAAGGAAGCAAAAAGATCCTGGGTAGCGGAGCATACCTAACATGGACCACTATGGACAATAGAGGGACTAGACAGCTACTCAACCCTAGCAGAAACTCCATCAGCATTACGACTTCGGTTCTCACGGGACACTGCATAATGGGGAGACATGCTGCACGACTAGGACTGCCATTCAGTGACTTCTGTCGGGGCTGCAGCTTTGAGGAAGAAGAAGAAACAGTCCTCCATTTCATGTGCGAATGCCCATCCCTGGCCAGGAGGAGACTAAAACTCCTGGGCTCACCTTTCTTCACTAGTCTGTCCGAGCTATCATCCATAAATATTAAGGACATAGCCAGATTCATTATGGAATCCTCTTGGTTCTACACTCCGTAAATGGGGGAGTCGCGCCGCACTGTGGTATCACAATGAGCCAAGTAAAGTGCTTAAGTGTGCTTTCAAGTAGAAGGCTGCCACTCCAACCTAACCTAACATAACTATTACGTACAATAAAATTTCTGTGAAACTTTATTTTTTTTCTTTTTCACAATATTTCACCTGCTGACATGCTTTCCCTATACCTGGTTCTTCCCATATTGAGATTATTCTTTTTAGAACATTTATTTTGCTCTTTGCTCATACTTTGTATAAATATTTTTGTGTATACTCTATATAAATAATTTTATAAATAAACGCATGTGATTTCCAGCGAAAAATGAAAAGAAATAAATATAAAACGCACTCAAAATTCTTTTTCCCCCAGACTCTATTCTATTTTTTAAAGCATACTTTAGGGGTATTAACTTATATTATTATTGCGGTTGCTGTTTTAGTTCAGTTTTTCAAGTCAAACGTTATTTGTTTTTTTTTTTATCCCTACACTTTATTTTACGTTTTACCTAAACAACAACAACTTGAAAAAAAGGAATATTGATAAAAAGTGAAATTTGCTTGTAGCCATTTATTTATTTAACCTGAAAATATGCAGCAATTTATCTTCAGAATTCATGTTTGAATTTTAAATGCTAGCACGTACTACTGAAATAAAGGAAATATGAGTAATATTAATATTTAAGTGCCGACTACAAATTTTGTTGTGTTATTTAGAATAAATCTGGTGAAAAAAGAAGGAGAAGGATAGAACGGTTATGTAAGTAGAAGATGGATCTACGAAAAGTATAATAGCGCAATTGTATTACAGTTGGATAGGAAAAACTTATTGGATTTAGCATGAGTTACATACATTTTTAGACAATTCTTTATGTATCAAATATTAGACTTTTTTTTAAATAAGAACCATGAGACTCTGTTGTTGTCAAAAAATGTACTTCTTTTCGTTCTTTAAAATGCTTGGAATCCAGGAGCAAGGATCAGGACTGAAAATAGTTGAAATATTGCTTCAGCCAGCTCTAAAGCTTTACAAATTAAAACCAATTGCACTTATTCTATTCTGATAAAGTTTGCTGAAGAAAGTATGGGAAAAAATGGAGCCTACCTCCCGTAAAATTCGTAGAAGTTAAAGTAATATTAAACGTAACTATCGATATTTATTCAAGCACCTATAGTACGTAGTACTAAAACTTCTTCGAATTTTACGGGGGGGTTAGGATCCATTTTTTTCCATTCTTTCTTCAAAGTTGATCTCAATCGAATATATTCATATTCATATAGTCTTCAAATGCTTCAAAAATTCTAGATAACTTATACAATTTAATGATAAATACAATTTTAGACAGACAAACTCACACACTCATAGCCAAGCATACATACACACAAGTGCATGAATACATGCATATGAGATGAAAAGTTTTAATGATGCAAACATATGCGACAACGACGATGAGTTGCTTTTACAGGAAGTCTTAGAAAGAAAAGAAATTGAATAATATAATAGAAAGTTTTCTTCGTTTTTTTTTTTATTCAAGCTCTTTACTGATTCTTTAACTACAAATTTATATAAATGGTAGAACACCACATACATAGTTTAGTTTGCTGTTTGTTTAAAAAAAGAAATCACGAACCCGAACTACACATGTACGATTATACAAAACGCGAACTTCACGTGTACTTATAACAATTCGTATACACAAACCTTAGCCTTAACCTTAACTTAATAAAGCAGGCAAAGTTCATGTCTCTCATCATTTGTTAAATGAACGTGTCAACATATTATGATGATCTCTCTAATCTCTCTTGTGTATACATATTTTGACATGTCATATGACAATCACAGTCTATTACAATTTAATCAACTGTTAAATTACTACTACTACATACTTTTGGTTTGCTGTATAGTGAAATGATAAATGTTTCTAGTAAACTTTCATGGTTCTCCTTCTTTCATGATACTAACTATTTCATTTACAAAACACATTTCATTATTGAGGCGTGTCGTCGTCATCACCCCAGCACCCTCCTCTCACCCCAAAAGAAAAAAAAAAAAACAGCAAAAATATTGTACGATATATAATGCCATTGACAGCATCCGTTCACACAAGTGTCATATTAAAAGAAATAATGCTTGTCAAAGTGTCTCGCGTTTAAATTAAATGTATATATATGTGCATACCATATACTACTTACAACAACTAAATACATTCTACCACGTATTCACCACATTCTACTATGTGCTACTACTATATTCTGTTACAAGTGAAATTTCGTCTTAACTACCACCTAAAAGTATGCTACACTCTCCCTGTCTTTCATTTGCTCCCCTTTTCGTGCAAGTTTCATACATTTAACAATGATTAATGACATTTTGCGGATTCCTCCTCGTCGTCTTTGTTGTTTTTGCCGTCATTGAAGTAGAAAACAATAACAGTCGCGCTATAAATCGATAAAGTGCAATTGTCGAATTTATTATGCTGAAAATATTGACACCGAAAGGGTTTGGCCCACGAAGACGGCTTCAATGAGAAAGATGGAGTTGAGTTGTAGTTGTTTAGCCTAAAAAAAGTGCGGTTTGAAAATTTATTTGATGTGATTAGGTTTTGATTAATTGCATATTCTATTCTTGACAAGTATTTTTTTAATTTTCTGATATATGTACATGCCTACATACAATATCAGGTGCTTCTTTTTCTCGCTGGGTATAAATATGTATCTCCATATGTGTCTATTTTTTGTAAGTGTGTATGTTTACTATGCAAGTGCACTTAACGTCAAGTGCTGTTTGTTTTTTATTTACATGAGTTTTTGTTGTTCATTCGTTCCAACACTCAAGTTAAAAATAATAATTGTTGTTAAGGAAAGTGTCATTCTCTTCGTACTCGTTTTAAACAAAACATGTATTGTATGTATATAAATGATTTAAATTTAAAAAGACTTACGTTTTTTACTTTAGTATTTTAAAATTTTATAAGATTCTCTTAAACACAAAATAAAGAAGAAGAAATATTCATAACTGTCCGTAAATGCTGCTGCACATTTAACTTTTGAAGAAGACGAACACAAAAAAAAAAAAAACGAAGAAAACTTTCTATTATATTATTCAATTTCTTTTTCTTCTAAAACTTCCTGTAAAAGCAACTCATCGTCGTTGTCGCATATGTTTGCATCATTAAAACTTTTCATCTCATATGCATGTATTCATGCACTTGTGTGTATGTATGCTTGGCTATGAGTGTGTGAGTTTGTCTGTCTAAAATTATATTTCAAAATAAGTTATCTAGAATTTTTGAAGCATTTGAAGACTAGCAAAGAAAACGTTGTTCATTCAATTCACTCACTTGAACATAGTTTGTTGTACAACAAGAAAAATGTTAAGAAACAGCAGAAAAGTTATTGCATACTTTATAACGTTGCGCTGCCAATGTTAGAGCTTTCACTCATCGAGTTTGAGTTGAGCAGTCAATGAACTTACTTTTTGCTGTTGTTGTGGTTAAGTGCATCTCTCAAAGTAGAATATATCTGTGTTTTTTGCATCATAATCTTTAGGACGATAAGGTTCAACTGGGAACCCAACCCAAAGAAGAAGAAAATATCACGACCAGCGAAGTTATTCTCTGACACTTTATAAAAATGGAAAGTGCTGCAAAGTCCAGCCGTATCAAAAAACAAGAGGAAAACATCAAGGAGAAGCATTTGTCCTTTGAATAAAGAAAATTAATAAGCAGTTTTCGAAGGAATAAGGTTGTCAAAGTATTAGGTTCAACTAGGGTCGAAAAATTAAGAGAAAAACATCGAGGTCGGAGGAATTGTTCTTTAAAATCCTTAAACCAATATAAAAAATGTCGTGACATAATGAGTACATGCTCTCAGGTTTTCTACATCAAAATCAGAAAAGGTCAAGATTCTAGTAGAACCGCTGAATCAACAAAGAAGTAAATACCAAGATCGGAGGAATCTCTTCTCAGACACAATCAGAAAAATGTCAAACTTCATCTATAACCATTGAACAAAGGAAACGAAATTGAAAAAAGATAAAATAAATTATTTTCACTCTCAAAATCGCAAGGGAGCTAGGTCGTCGAACAGAAAATATCAATCTTTCGATTCTTTTTATCACGTTTTCTCCAATTTTATTGTAAATCGGAAAGAATTCAAAGACCTTGAAACCAATTAAGAAGAAAACCTCACGATCAGAGGAATTGTTCATGAAGTCCCTACATCAAGATCAGTAGGAAGTCAAAGCTCAACTCAGACTGCCGAACCAGTAAAGAAGAAGTGACATCAAGGTCGGAGAACTTGTTCACTACTTGAAGATTGGAAGAGGAAATATATATCTACATTTATGAATGGAATGGACTTTCCTAAAGTTCAAATATATTATTGGAAATAGTGTACTTTAATGGTTCTGACTCAGACATGCTGTGTGCTTTTACGCAGAGAAATCTGCATATTTTTTTGTTGTTCTCTAAATCTCCAGCAAATCATTTTATTGAGCTTACTGTTTGAAAGCAGGAAGAATCGTCTGTGCTTTAGATTTCAAATCAGTTATGCCAAAGTAGTGATTCATTTATGTTTGTGACCAAATGGAAGGAGATTAAGTCTATGTGGTATGAAAGTTTCAAGTTTTTAACTCAAAGTAGCTGAAAAACAACGAATCTGCTAGAAAGATAAGATTATACTTAAATATATAAATGAAGTAGACTCTCCATTTCAAATAAAGTTATGAAAACTTAGTACAGGATCAGATAAGTAGTTACTACTAGTTACTATTATAAACACTTGTATCCAGCTTTTAAGTTTGTGATGAAAACGGATCAAAGAAACAAACTTAAACTATCTGAAATAGCAAATTTCAATTAAGAAGTGTAAAACAAGTGTGTAAATAGATTCTAAAAAAAGTCTGGGGTATCAACTACTCATTTGTTTATAACCATTAAAAAGAACCAAAATTAGACATGAAAGTCGGAAAAGCTAAAGCTTTCGAAATTTCTTTCATTTTCTTTTTAAAAAGACTTGTTGGCTTTATCTACTAATGTGAAATCTAAATTTTACTAAATTCGTTTTTAACAAGAATTACAAAAAAAAAAGAAAATGTTCTAATTTATATAGAAATGCTGTTTTGCAAGCATAGCAAATATCATAGCACATACTTTTAGGTGCAACTAAAAATAAATTTGTAGTTCTCTTTATTCCATCATAGCTATCAATCTAATTGGAGTGAGTAAGTGGGTGAATGAGCGTGTGTGTGTGTGCATGTTTATTTGTATTTGTGTACTGTGTATGCGTTCATACAAAGCTCTAGTTTTCGTTGAAGCAAAAAATTGAATTGTCAACTTTCAAAAAAAAAAAAAAAAAATGTAAAAAACTTAATTTGAAAAGCAAGCAACAGAAGTTTTACTTCATCTCTCTCTTTGCTGAGTGCTCGTTAATGTAGGTACGTGGTGTATTGTATAGAGTGTGTGCGTAGGTTTTTGTATTTTTGAGCGCGCCAAAAAGTATGTGCACAATTTTTCTTATTTTTTTTTTTTTTTTAATTTTTATACTAGCAAGTTCCAGAAAACTAAAAAAAAAAAATTATGTTTTTTCTACTTTCTTTCTTTCTTTCGTTTTGGTTGTTCACGTCGTCGTTCGTTTGTAATGTCAAAAGTTGAACATATTTTTTTTAAGCGTCATTTTACTCCAATTAGTAGTTTTGCTTACTTGCTTTTCTGTTGCTGTTTCCAATACTATTTTTACGACATCTTGTTTTTCTTCTTCTTCTTCTTCATATTTAATTCTTCGTCTTTTCTTGAAGCTTCTACTGAAAAATTTACGCTCGATTGAACTTATTGATTGCATTAAAAGTTTTGATTTTAATTAATTTGATAGCATACTTTGCAGCATTTGAGCAATTTTTGGTTGAACTGCTACTGATGCTGCTGCAAAGAGAAAGAGAAAGCAAACATAAAAGTTTTTAGTTTGTGAGGGGCTTGCTATTTTGCTTTTGTCTCCGTTCATTTCTTTTCATATTTCCTTTTTGCACAATGATGCGAATGAATGACACATTTACGTCATTTAATGTGACACTTTTGCGAAAAAGTTTTTTATATTTTTTGAAGTATTCGTTTTCGTAGTTTGAATTATAACGTTTGGCATGAAGTTCTGGCAAAGCAACATTTTCAAATTAAAACAAACGAAGCATTTCCAATAACTTTGACTTTTTGTATTTCAAATTCAATGTGATTTCATATGTTTCCATGAAATTTAAGCTCTTTCCAAGCTACATAAACTAAAAAGAAAAATCAGTAAAATCTTCTATTAAAATTAAATGTAAAATTGTTGATCCCTAAAGAGACCTAAAACTAAAAACTTTAATTTTTATAAGGCGATCACTTTTGAAATTAAATTCTTTGAAATCGATTACTTATTAAACTCATTGAACTCTTCAGAGAAAAATTTCCATTCCAATTAAGTAGAGCTCTATGAAATTTCTACGTTACTTAATTAATAAACTAAATTATTAACTATCGTTATATTTTTTTAATAAAGTTTAATACTGAGAATTTATTACTATATTTTCATACAAAACTATAATCAACCAATAGCCATTGGTTTTGTTTAGTTTGTACATTTTTTTTTCATACTAACAATAATAGTAAAAATTGTGGAAAAACAGAAAATGTAAACTAATTCAATAAAATTAAAATATGTTGTTTTAACTGAAAATACACCTGCTCAAATTACACAATTTGCACAAATATACCCAATGGGAAGAACGGAGCTCCAAAAGTGCTCTCCCAGTCACGATTAAGTGCTTTCGTATCCGCAATAATCAATGTCTCTTTATATGGCGTTTAGTTCGTTTAAGTCTCAGTAGCTGCAGCAGTTGGTTTCGTGTGAAAGATATTTAGAGCCTAGCCGCGGATAAACCCATTGGCCACTTAAGAGCTATTGTTTACTTCAAATCTTCTGATCTATTACTTTATCCAAGTGGCGACCTACTCCTGGCAAGTTTATATTTTTTTCAAGATTTCGCACCAGCTGTGAAACATGTGAAAAATCTATCCCATTTTTTATATGAATGCAATAATGATGGAATTGATTTGCATTAGATTTGTCAATGGAAATTCAAACTAATTGAGTTTGTTATTGGAGTATGAATATATAAACTCGTAATTGTGACTAACTTCATATCTATCATACGCGCCAATTTTTCTATCTCGAAGAGCGCCAAAAATACTCTGTCAAATAATTTTCATAATTTTACAAAAGTATTTTACTATAGCTGAAAATGTCGAATTTCATGCCAACAAAACAACATTTGCGGAAAGTTTTAATTTGCTTCTTCCATTTAAAGAAAAACGCAACCGAAGCACATCGTTTACTCACTGAAGCTTATCCTGACTGTGCTATAGACGTTAGAATGTGTCAGGTGTGGTATGCCCGTTTCAAAAGTGGTGATTTTGATGTTGAAGACAGGGAACGCTCAGGCGGCCCGAAAAAGTTCGAAGATGAAGAATTGAAGGCATTACTCGAAGAAGATTCATGTCAAACGCAACAAGAACTTGCAGAATCTTTAGGAGTTGATCAATCAACCATTTCTAAACGATTAAAAGCATTGGGAATGATTCAAAAGCAAGGAAATTGGGTGCCGTACGAATTGAAGCCGAGAGACGTCGAACGACAATTTTTCACATGTGAACTGCTGATTGAACGGCAGAAAAGAAAGGGTTTTCTGCATCGTATTGTGACTGGCAATGAAAAGTGGATACGTTACGATAACCCAAAGTAAAAAATCATGGGGACCGCCCGGAAATGCATCAACATCAACGGCAAAGCCGAATATCCATGGATCCAAGTTCATGCTGTGTATTTGGTGGGATATGAAAGGTGTCGTGTATTATGAGCTGTTGAAACCGAATGAAACGATCACTGGCGACCGCTACCGACTACAATTGATGCGTTTGAGCCGAGCATTAATGAATAAGAGGCCAGAAAATGAGAATAGACACTACGAAGTTATTCTTCAGTACGACAATGCTCGGCCGCATGTTACAAGGCAAGTAAAAACATACTAGGAAACGCTGAAATGGGAAGTGCTACCCCACCCGCCGTATTCTCCAGACATTGCTCCTTCTGATTACCACTTGTTCCGATCGATGACACATGGCCTGGCTGAACAGCACTTTCGTTCTTTTGGAGAACTCAAAAAATGGGTCGATTTGTGGATAGCCTCAAAAGATGAGGAGTTCTTTCGACGCGGAATCCGTATGCTACCAGAAAGATGGGAAAAGGTTGTGGCTAACGATGACAATACTTTAAAAAAGAAATTTATAATCACTTTTTCACAATAAATGTCCAAATTACGAAAAAAAAAATACGAGTTTATACATTCATACTCCCAATACATACTATGGATTGATTTTTGTCTAGGTAATCCACTCGCTTTTTTATTACTGTCAATGACCTTGACCCTATATAAATACATTAGAGCGGATCAATAGACAGGGACATTTTGTAATCCCCATCATGACAATGTTTTTTGATAGAAGGAGCTAATCAAGATGATAACCCTTTTTTAAACTCTTCCTTATAAATAAAGATTAGGCCAGAATACTTTTTAGATCAAAAAGTAGGCCAGATTGCAGCAGTTTCTTTCAGAATGTTTAATGACATTTAATGATGAATGTTTTAGACAGATACGTTATTTTTTACATTGGTCCATCAGTGATTCTGTACAAAAACATATCCTTACCTAGGGTTGAAGAAGAATGTCTGTCATTAGTATTGCTAGTATTTCAACCTTAACTCGAATTGAGAGTCTGAGAGGAAATGTGAATAATTTTACTTAAGAGCAAAAGCAAAACGAAATATGTTCAGAGCAAAAGTGAAACGAAAAATGTTCAGAGCGAAAACGGAATAAAAAACTAAGCTGATCTTCCTCTGAAAGAATTTTAATACCATTTTTGCTCATACTTTTAAGGCATTTCATTTTCACTCTAAACCGTATTACTTATGCCATTCTTGCACTGACACTCTAAATTATTTCACTTTTGCTCTTATATAAATTTTAGCCCGCTTTTCCTTTCAGCCTGTCAATTATTCTAGACCTTTTTTTCCCGAATTTTTCAGAAATTCTTCATACGCTTACCTTACTTCAAAAAATAAAATCGTCCATGCAATGAATCACATGCAAGTGGCCTGTTCATTTAAAGTGTGCAAACATTGCGATAGCGATTTGGATGGAGAAAACGATGACTTAAAGGAAGATGATGAATAAAAACTACCATCTTTTTTTATCTTAGCCACTGAAAGACAACAAAATAAATAAATTTATGTTTATAGATAGTTATTGAGTTTTTACTTAAAGTTTTTAAATTTTTAGTGGATTTTTGTAGGTGTCTCATACCCGGGTACAAATTTTTTTTTGGCAAAAATACACATCCTCAAGAAATTGGTCATACAATTTTGGGTGTCAATGGAATCATTATACTTTCTTCAGATAAAAATTGCATGAAAATCACCACCTTTCCGACAGTATATAAAACATCCGATTTAGTTTAACCAGTGAAAATTTTTGGCTCAAAAACAAAACCTGTCTCATACCCGGGAACACTCCCTTACTATATGATTTCTTTATTGTTTATTATTTGGCTTTTTTTTTACCTAACCGGTAACTTTACAATGCCGTTTTTCTTTTGATCTTAGGCTGGGATGCGAAAAAGTTTTGAATCTCGAAATTTTTTATTATCAATAAAGTACTGGAGATATTAAAACTAATTGAATTTAGGTACGGGTAATAAATTCGATAAAGCATTAGTGACGTTGCATAATGTTGTTATATATAATCCATTGTTAATCGCCTTTCATGATCTAGTTCAGATCCCGCTGTTGACAGTGGTAAAACAAAAGAGTGCTGCAGGCATAATTTTTCAGTTTTAATTTTTTCTAAAGATTACTGTTTGAAAATTTAAACACGGTACCTTTTTACCCTTTATTTTTATGACTTTTCCAGGGTTTACCAGGTGAGGACTAACCCTTTCGTTACCATTGCTCACCAGTGACCAAAAACTCGGTTTTTTCAGAAGCTATTGAACTGATTTTAGTAAATTTATATTCATTGAAAAGAAAATTAATTGAGCTTTTGTTATTATTAAACAAAATCTTAAAATTTTAACCCAATTTACGGCACCAGAGTGACTAAAACAAACAAAAAAATTTTATTTTTTTAATTTTTTTTGGAAATTATGGGTCACCGGTTTTTTAATGGAAAAATTTTAAGACCTTTTTACATTGAAATAGGGGTCAGCAAAGATAAAATCTGGATCCGGTTAATAAATTCGATGCTCTATCGTTTCTAGTTTCCTAATGGTCAATGAAGGGTTAAGTAAAAAATTAATAGAAAAAGACGTTGTCTTTGTCTTTATAAAAATAACTAATAAAAGTGTACCAATAAAACTGTTAAGAAATTCCTATTGAGAGCCACAGGGTCACCGGTAACCCATGAAAGGTTAAGGTTTCAGATGCATAAAACTTCTGTTTTGATGAAAAATTGTAACAAGAAATTGGGGTCAGAGAATACGAATTCGGGTCCGATTTTGCGATATCCCTTCTGGTTTTCTTACGGCTCTGAAAGGGTTAATGGTTTAGTAGTTTACTAAGAGATCAGAAATAAGTTCTCTCATTGTTACTATGTGATTTCTCTTTATTGTGGATTTTAGGCGCTGATCACTCACCTGTTCAGGCCTTTTAGAACGAGGATTTTTTCGTTGGCTTGCAAACTTGCACCAACACTTTCATTCACTGTAATTCGAATAGTAGAAGGTTACAACTTGAAATCATTTCACTTGCGTTTTTGGCGAGATATGGATGTGGATTAAATACTTTGAGTACATATAAATCTGCAACGATTCCGCCATTCATCTTGGATCATTCGGTGTTGATTTCCATTTTCACTTTCTTTCACCATTAATACGTTCGTAAGGGCTAGTTCGAATGATTGCTGAGTAAGTTGTTTCATTGAAAACAGCTTCAAATTTTCTCAGTTGGGTAAAAGTAAACTACATGATTATATACATATATAAGTAAACAAATAATTTGCATATAAATATATATACGCACGTAGAGAGAGAATGGGTGAGAGAGAAATTTCCACATCAGAACTTTATTTTGAAATTTTTGAAGTAATTTGAATTTATCCTATGTGTGTGGATGTGTGAGTGTGTTTATTATTATTATTATTATTATTATTATAATAATACATAATTTTCTACCTTTTTAGTGATCGATTTTCATGCATAAACACAACAGGCGAGAACACATACATATATGCTAATACAAACAAACACGTTACCTATATTCGCATGCATATACACACACATCTCTATGCATATATATATATATATATATATATATATATATGTAGTATATGTGTGTGTATACATAATTACGCAAATTTATAATACCATACTCAATTTGTTTATAAGTGTGCACTTATTTGCGAATAGCACACCTTAGCACATACAATTATACATACATACACACGACGTATATGTATGCGTATATATTTATGTATGCGCGAGCGAGCGAACGAACCCAACGGGAAAATTTGGAGCGCTACCCAAAAAAGCCCTTTGAGAGTACTCTCTTTGTGCTCCCTTGGAAGCTAGTAGCAATCGCTGACATTGAGTTTCCAGAAAACGTTTTCAAGTATGCAAAAGAGTACTTCCAATGAAGGTTAAGAGAAGAACTCAAACGAATAGGAAAAAATATTGAATGATTTTTGTACTTTATAATTCTCATATGGTTAATATGAAAGTAAATATAAGTTGATTTGGTATTGATACATTTTTGTGTTTCACCAAACAGCAATGTTTAGTGAGGCATAATTTTGGATTTTATTTTTTTTTTATATTTGCATATATGTACTATATGTAAATATAATAAATTAAAATAAGTGGTAGTTTTCTTTCAATATCTCTATTCAGTGTAGATATTTGGAATCGAATCTACAATTCTGGGTTACGATTTCAAATATCAGTAACTTATACAGGATATTGAAAGATTAAGAACTATCACTAAGATCACTGATGAGGAATCGTTGAGGTTTCCAAACCAACCGTCTGATTTGCCCGTCTCTGTATACACTGTTGTTGTGATGACTACATATATATGAGAGGAAAAGTGGTATAACTTCTACGTTCAGAAAAAAGTGGAATAATTTTACTTAAGAGCAAAAGCAAAACGAAATATGTTCAGAGCAAAAGTGAAACGAAATATGTTCAGAGCGAAAACGGAATAAAAAAGTAAGCTGTTCTTACTCTGAAAGAATTGTTATACCATTTTTGTTCTTACTTTTATGGCGTTTCATTTTCACTCTAAACCGTATTACTTATGCCATTCTTGCACTGACACTCTAAATTATTTCGCTTTTGCTCTTATATAAATTTTAGCCCGCTTTTCCTCTCAGCCTGTCATATGTTCCTTAAGTCTGTTATACTATACATTACCTAAAAAAATAGTATTTGTAGTATATATAGTTAATAAAAAAATGAATGAGCTCACAAAATGGTTCTTCCCAAAAGGTTTTCCAAAAGTGCTCCTTTTGCGTTTCCTATGAGCACCTTTTAGCGCTTCCAGGAAGCTTGTTGTCAGCGACATGCAATGTAAAAAGTAAATGAGCTGTACTATAAAGAGAAAGCGTTTAGTGCTGGCAGAGGAGCGCTCCATTGTAGGTAAAAAAAAACGCTTTTGGAGCGCTTCCTTTCCCGTTGGGAACGAACGAACGCCTCAAAGTGTGTATCAACTAGCGTTTTTTTTTTTTTTTTTTTTTTTTTGATTCTTGTTGCTGTTGTGTTGTGGTATTTTTACATGTTTTTGGAATGTTTTCGTATGCAAATAGTGAATGGTCTTCAATAGCCTGACATATCCTGTTTTATTTTAACGTTATACAAATAGTGTTAAGTAGAAACACACGTAGGTACAATATACAAATACACACATAACATAGCGCATATCCTTACTCATGTAGTATACAAAATAGTCACATATGTAAATAGTAGATATTCAAATATACATATACGACAACGACAAGCACACCAGAGAAGTGAAGAGTGAAATGAAAACATAAGCGGCAGCACATTGTGGCTTAAGTGGCATGTTGTGAAATTGGATTTTTCGATAGTGACACAAAGCATATAGTCAAACAAAAAACATATGCACATAAGCGGTACAAACAAAATATACACATATATATTAACATATATATAAAAATTTATATATGCTTGTGTTTTTGTTCCTAGTGACACACAAATACTTTACTACCTACCTACCATACTTAAGGTAGGAATATAATGCTAAGAATGCAGGTTAAAGGAAATTTGTGTATTTCTCTGTTGCTGAGTATTGAGAGGATAGCGTGTGAATAGTTGGCAGAAGAGATAGTTTTCATACAAAGTAACGTAGACTTGTGAGGTGGGCTGTGGGCTGTGGGCTTATAGAAATATAAACTACATACGAACCTTTTATGGATGTTACTATATATTTCTAGGAAATTGGGTATCAACTTTACTTTTCATTTTTATTCTCACTTTTTGTTTTTCTTAACTATATTATTGTATATTTTTCAAAACAATTTATAAATAAAGCATTTCTTATTTTTTCGTTGGTATTTTTGTTTATTGGTTAGATGTAAGACTCTCAGGAGCAATTTACGCAGCTTCAAAATGCTGTTAGCAAGATATCATATTCGCCAGCTAACCACTTCTAATTTTTATTGGTGCATACTTTTATCTCCATACTTACATATTTATATTACTATATTTACAATTAAATATACTAGTTACTTACGTTTTTCCGTATGAATTTTCTAAGCACCATTTCAGGTTATAAATGTTAATTTCCTTTTCATTAACAAATGCAGCTTAGTAGGTAGTTAATTGTAATTGCTAACTTTTTAAAGTCACACAAGCACAAACGAAATGAAATGCTAAATTGTTGCATATTGCAATAGCAATAAGAAACACCAAATGTGCCGCAAACGTGAAACTTTGTAGCAAATTTAGCCAACATTTCAAAATGAGGATGATGGTGGCAAAACGCATTTTATGCGGCTGCAAGAGCAACACATTTAGATACTCAAATGCTCAGATATAAGTCGCTTGTCGTATATATGCAAATCATATGAAATGTTTTATCAGACTTGAGGCGCACATCACACAATGATAGATAGATAGATAGACAGGCAGATACAAAGGCAGGCAGGCAGGCAGACAGACAGATGGAAAGAGGAACTCACTGCGAACTGATGTACAGCAGCAGCCAGGCAATGAGACTGGTTTTTGGTGCATGCTCTCGGATGTGATGTGATGCGTTGCTTTTGAGTCCAACATGAGCCTCATGCAACCATGAAGCTTCAACCACGATGCTTCAGCACAACGCTTAAGCGTCAGTTGCTGGCAAATATAAGAAGAGCAGGAACATGAGTATGCACTTAATTACAGACCGCCTGCAATGTATGATATACGTGTATTGTGTGTACGTGTATGAATGTGGATGCATCTACACAGTGGCGGCTAGGATATTAACTTGTAGGAAAGGAGGGCTGCAAATAACCAATAAAATTGGAATCTCAAAAATATTTAAAAAATTTAAAAAAATGCAATAACTGGCGTTATCTGTTTAATAAATAGCTAATATCCGAAGCAATATTTATAGATTATCTACAACATATCAAAAGTGGTGATGGTCTAAATCAGACTAAAATACAGAACAAAATACAGGTTAAAATGTAGACCGAAATTCTGACTAAAATCAGCCCAAATTTTACATCAAACTTGGACCAAATCCAGAGTCTAAATCGGACCAAAATTAAACTGAATGTCAGCTCAAAATTCACATCAAATTCAAACCAAAACTTAGACTAAAATTTGGAATCAAAATCAGTTCGAAATGATCAAAACTTAAGTCAACAGTTAGACGCAAAATTCAGACCAAAAGTAAGGCCAGTCAGAGTCAAAATCAAGACTTAAAATCAAGCAAATATTCAGATCGAAGTCGTACCGAAACTTAGATCAAAATTCAGACTCAATATTGAGACCTATCTTATCCGTCATTCGGGCCCAAAATCAGACGCAAAATCAAACTGAAACTCAGGCCAGTCAGACCCAAAATTTAGACCTAAAATCAGAGAAAAACTCAGACCAGTATTTAAATCCAGAATCAGACCAAATTCAGACCCTAAATCAAGCTAAATTTAATACAAAACTGAGTCCCCAAATTAGACCAAGACAGGCTAACAATCAAACTGAAAACGGTGCAAAATTCGGGCCTTTATTATATGAAACTCAGACCCAAAATCAGACAAAAAATCAAACCAAAGCTCAACCCAGTCAGTTTAGAATCTTATTCAGATAAAAAAGATCGAAACTTAGGCCAACAGTTAAACCCAAAACTCTGACCAATATTCAGATTCAATATCAGACCAAAATCCAGACCTAAAATCAAACCAAAATTCAGATCCAAATCATACCGAAACTCAGACTGAAACTCAGGGCAGTCAGACCCAAAATTCAGATTTAAAATCAGAGCAAAACTAAGGCCAGCAGTTGGATCCAGAATCAGACCAAAATTCAGACCCATAATCAAATTAAACTTAGAGCAAAATTTAGGCCCAAAATTAGTCCTAAAGAAGCTAAAAGTCAAACCAAAAACAACCCACAATTCTGGCTTTTATATATAGGAAATTCGGACCCAAGCCAAACGCAAAATAAAACTCAGGCCAGCAGTCAGACCCAGTATCCAAAATCATCCTAAATTCAGACCCATATTTAAATCAAAATTTTGACCAAAATTCAGTCCAATATTACTCACCAAAAATTTGATCAAAGCTCAGGACAAAACTCAGATCAAAATTCAGACAAAAATCAAACCTGAACCAGAATCAAAACCCATATCGAAACTCAGATTTTAATTCACACCAAAAGAAAGACTGTAAAATGAAATGATTAAAAATATTATCAAGGTCTCTTTCACATTCATAAACTGTCCCCAGAATTTCAGATCTATAGCAGTCCAGGTGCATATGGTTAAATGTACACATTTTTGGGAGGGGCTCAAACTTCTTCCCGTCCCGCCACCTCCCCGCTGTCTCCGCCAATGCAACTACATGTAGTTATGTGTGTGTGTGTGTTTGTGTGCCATCAGCAGCTTCAAAAGTTACGACACCATAGTAATTGTACAACTAGCTGTAGCTCTGTTTTGACTCTCCTCCTGACTATTTGTCTGTCTGTATATCTGTCTATCTTTGCTGATGTCTTTCTAGCTACATATGTCTGTTGTGTCTGCTTGTCTTACAATTTTGTTTTGTGTTTTGGGGAGAAGAAGGTTAAAACTACTTTGGGTTTTTGAAACTCTTGGCATTTTGACTTGTCTGTTTTTGTATAGGTTTTTTGCATAATTTACACATACACACAAATATACATATATCTGTATACATATAACAGGTGCTTGCAAATTTCTTCTTCTACTTTTGAGGCTGCAACTACTGCTGCTTCGGCTGGTCATGGTTGAAGTGATGGCGGTCAGTTTTGCGGTGTAGCATAGTGTTGCAGCATAGAGTGCAGTGTGATGCAATGTGGACTGGATGAGGTGTGGTCTGCTCTGGCATAAGCTAAATGTTCAGATACTTAATTATGAAAATGTTTCTGTTACTGCTACTGAAATATCTTGAAATTAACTTGTGCTTTTTTTTCTTCAAGTTTTGTTATCTTTTTCTTTTCGTTTTTTGCATCACATCAAAAGATAAAGTCAAAGAGTATCTAAACACAGTCAAAGACTTTAATGTTTCGAATTATATAGCATTAGGTTTCTTTGATGTGAAAAAATGATAAATAGTTTTATATTTTTTTTATTTTCTCGTTAATTAAAAACTTAAACTCGTAATGGAAAAAAATTTAAACATTTATTCGCCCACTCTATGCACTATAAGTTAAGAACTTTACCTCGTTGTTGTCTTGCTTCAATTCTAGCTATTTGCATTATTCCCCAGTAATCGCCTAAAAGCATGCTTTAGCTTCTATAGAAATATTTTGTTTTGTTAAATATTCATTCGTTTTTGCATTCACTTTTCACTTTTGTAAATAGCTGCACTACGTATGTAAATACTTGCATTTTAAGGCAGTGCATAATGCAATTTCCCAAAACGCTTTCACAAAACTCTGTTCAAATTTAAAATTTTCTTTCTTCTTAGTTTTCGCTAGCTTCAAGTCTGCATGGCTTCATTATCTGCATATCTACGCTGAGCAAAGTGGGTGGATAATGTTTTTACAGGAATGTGAGTTGAAATCAAGACAGTGTCTAATTTGCAGCAAGGGACTAGTGAAATGAAAAAAAAAAAAAATATTTATATTTTAGCCGGATAGTGCATTTTAATGATAGTTTATAAAATGAAAATGTGTAAAAAAATTGTTTTGAAGCAGTACAGATATGTTGAAAATTAAATACGCGTTGTCATGTGATCATCAAGTCAGTCTTAGTGGGGACTTTTGATTTAGGTTTCACGTCATGGTATCCGTCAGTCTCACAATTAGTTTCAGAGTCCATCTAAGAGTTAAAATCAGAATTAGTCTTTGAGTCAATCTTCGAACCGGTCTGTGATTAAATCAGCTTCAGAGTCAACCTCAGAGTCAGTCACAGATTCAGCTTCAGATTTAATTTCAGAGTCAATCTCAATTTAAGTTTAAAAATTACCCTCAAAATCAGTTTCAAAGCCACCCACATAATCAGCTTCAAAATCAGCCTCAGAGCTAATTTTAGAAACAGTTTCAAGTCCAGTCTCGAAACCAGTTTTGGACCAGTTTGAGATTCAGTCTTCATACAAGTTTCAGAGCTAGTTTAAGAGTCAGTCACGATTCACCCACTGAACCAGCGATTACGTTTGAGTTTTCATATTTTCTTTTGGCACACACGCTTAGCAATGGGTTCGTGGGGACATGTGTGCATTCAACAATTATAGTAAATTAGCTAATCTTTTGTTTCATATAGGCAGTTTTGGCATTACCATAAGCTCCCAAATCACCATATTTGATAAACCAATTCTCAGCCGCTTTATTATATTATTATATGAGTCCAGCACTGGTTTACACTTAACCACAAGTACAATCCTCAAAACGCTGACGCAGAATTGCCACAATTTCATTTTCTACCATGCGATCACGACGGAATTGTTGATCTGCTTCGAAACGGCAAGCAACATCATCGGTATAGCATTGATCGATAGTGGGAACGCGTCGAAATTGTTGATGATATCATGGATATTTCTTTTGATTGGGTTCAACAATTGATTCTTTGAACCAACTTACTGGACCATCAATGACATTTTGCACTGCATAGGCAAAACTAACCATTGGATTGCGTGCCTCTGGCATTTTCTTTTTTCACTTAAACCTGCCAAAATCTAAAAAAAAACTGCAAAAACTATTTCAACTTCCTTCTTTTTTTCGACACTGCGTTTGCTCGCAGTTGTATGCAATCGTTTACTTCTAAATAGTTCACTGGAATTCACCAAATTTATTCTAGAGATTAAAGATTTTACTAGTAAATACCCAAAGCTTAGCTATATACAGTAGTGATTTTCATTTGAAATAAGTTTTATGAAAGTTATAACCAAATTAAACAAAAGGCTAAAAGTATACAATACCATAATTAAATATACACCTAAAAGTACGCAATATTACAAGCAATATTAGGAATTTGTAGGTGCAGTGCATGACTTTTTGATGACAAATACAGTTTTACTCATTTGAGAAATATTTGCACAACTGTTCACTAATATTTTTCCGATAGACGCCAAGCTTTTTTGCTCACTTACCTGAGTAGGGTAGTAAAAAAGTGAAAACATTAATGCAAACATGCCAACATAATCAGCAAATGGAAAATGGAATTTCGGCTACCGTTGATGGTCGCAATAAGTGGCAATACTTGCTGTTAAGCAAAGCGACTGATTTCTATAGCAACGAAAATAATGACGTTGGCAACGGTGAGTACGAGTAAGCAGCAGAAAAACAGCTAGCCATCCGAACAAGGAGAAACAAAAAATCAAAAACAAGCAAAACTGAAGCCAATCTCAGCGTATAACAACATCATTTTGCCATTTCGGTGTTGGTCCATTTCAATGATTACCAGCTTTGGCTTCATAAGCTAAAACAAAAGTGTGAGTGAGCGAGGTTATAAGGCAAACTAAAGCAAAGCAAATATGTAAAGCAAGTTGTTGTTGTTGTTGTTGTTAAATTTGTTATCGTTGCTGTTGTTATTTTGGTTTTGTTCATGTTGTTTCTATAGTTGCTGTTGCCCTGGCTCCTGTTATTTCGACTTCTACCTTAACTACACATGCATTACGGAAAGCCCTGACAGCATATTATCATAACGCGTAATAAGCCTTTCGGAGATTATTATCTCATGTTTAACATACTGCCTCTTCCTTTGCCATCGCGCGTTGCTCGTGTTGTTTTCTGTTGGTGGCATGCTTATCTTTCTTCCATTTGGTGTCCCACATCAAAAATAAACATCGAAAAAAAAAAATAAATAAAAGGAAACGGAAATGTACGTATGTATGAATGTATGTAAGCATTCAAGTATGTGGCGTAGTAGCGGCTATATCGATTTCAAAATCACACACATTCACTACACCACAAAGATTGTGTGACTGTAAGTATTTTGTTTAATGTCATCTTCAGTTTTTGTTTTTCAAGTTATTCAAGCATTTTTACGAGCATTTTAAATGCTAAGTACTTCCTGTGTTTTTCTTCTACTCTCCAGTGTGCTTCTTTGCTTATGTGTGTGTGTTTCAGTGGTTATATGCAAAAATTGCTCCTCAAGCTCTTTAGCGACTTGTCCGCTTTCGTTTATACTCCTTGAGGTTAAGCTTTTCTACTCTTTCTCCATTCAAGGCTTAAGTTTAAGTTGCGTTTTCTTGTTGCTGTTGTTGTTGTTGTTATACTGTAAATACCCTTTTCATTTTTGATGATCGCTTTTAAACCGTTCACATTTTTGTTGGTTCGTTCGTGTCTGTGTGTGTGTGTGTGTGTTCATTTGTGGCATGTTCTTCTGGTTGGTTTGTTGCTTGCTGCTTGTTCTTTTTAAAACCAAAAATTTCACTCTAATGTTCTATTTACATAATTTACACTCATACTTACATACTTACATATGTGTGAGTACATAGGTAACTTACCTACGAGTCCCTTTACTATATCTCTCTACATACCTCTATTTCTGCAACGCTTTTAGTTGACTTCAATTTGTATTTTTGTGTATTTTATTTATTTAAAAGCTTAATATTTTTCAGCACTGCTTCGTTTTATGTGTGTGTGTGTGTGTGTCCATGTGTCTATTTGTTTATATGCTTTAGAGAATTTTCAGTTATAAAATGTTTTTCTTTTTTTGGATTGAATATTTGTCCCGTTTTCAATTTGAGTTTCTGTTTTTTGGGACTGTGGAAGTGCGCTTGGTTTGGTTTTGAGTTTAAGTGCTTATATTTTAAATATTTATGCGCTTACTCATAGTTCGGTGTTTCGGCTCTTAAACAAAAACAAAAAAAAAAAACAAAAATTTTAGTTAAGCAAATAGTACTTGAGTAATTCTTTTTTATTTTACATGGATATATAAACTTGTTTGCTTCAGAGATTTGAGAATTCTTCTTTGTTGTACATTGTATTTCAATAAAGGTTTTTGTTGGTATTGGTTTGAAACCCTCTTAACAGTCAATAAAATGAATTCGGGGATGTGAATCAGTGCATGCACAATCGAAATTGTGATGAAATTACCTAGGAGGAGATCTTCAACAATGCTACCTCTGATGTGCATCACCGAAAGCTGATCTGAGATTCTCTCTACGTTGATCTGAAAAGCAGTTTCTTCAGAATTTCGGTAGATATCCAACTTTATACGGGACAGCTCTAAAAGACGAAGTAGAGGCTTTAAAACAAGATCTAAAGATAAGCGATAACGATGTTAGATTAGATTAGATTGTTAATTGTGGAGGAAACTAGTTATACCGACCACAGACATGGGGTCTTTTGTGACAAATCTCTCATGATTTTAGTTTTCTTCAATTTCAGCAATATCTTTCGATTCTAAGTAAGCGTTACCAAAGTGAGCCTGTCTAGTTCTAGCTAAAACTTAATAGTGGCACAGTATGTGTTCTACTGTTTCGTCTGTTTCGTCACATTTCCTACATATACTCTCCCTGTTTGGCGATGTCCTGTAAGGAAGCCCGTAACCACCCTTAAGTGGTATCTTTTAAGCTTTTTTATCTTTTGCCCAATTTTGTTTATTTAATTGGGAATATGACCTTGAAGTTGTGAGTGAAGTTAAATCTGGGTAGACTGTAGTCACAATTTAGTTTTCTCTATTTCGTGAGATATTTTGGGATAAATAGCCATGAAATTGTTTTTCTCCCTTTCCAAGATGATTTTTGTGGCGAATAAGAACGCCTCTTTGTCAATGAAAAGGTGAAAAGGTGATATTTAATTTATTTATCTATTAAGTAGTACCTCTTATGTAGCGGTCCATAGAGAGACCCTAGCTTTATCGATGGTTTAGTCTAGATGAGCGTTCCAGGTGAGTTTTTCATCAAGAGTAACGCGCAAATATTTGATTTCTCTCGACAAGCTTATGGCTTCACCAAAGAGAAATGGTTCGACTAATCCGACTCTGTTTCTCTTTTTTGTGAAGATTACAATTGTCGTTTTCTTCGGGTTAACATTTAAACCCGATTCACTACACCATTTAGCGACAGTGTAGGTAACGATAGTGGTCGCCGTAGCCTAGTGTTTAGTGTGTTGGAGTGGTACGCATATATGGTTAGTGTGTTGGACTGCCCGGGTTCATAACTCGGCACGCTCAAAAATAAAAAATAGAAAATAAAAATTGTTCTACACGGCACCACTTCTTGGCTGGCAATGGCAAACTTCCAAGAGTAAAAAAATGCCTATGAAAAGTTTTTCATTTCGGCATTCGGATTCGGCATAAAACTGTAGGCCCCATCCATTCGTGTAAAAATATAATTCACACAACATGAATGGATGCGAAAAGCTCGGCATTGGCCCTCCAGGGGCTGTTGTGCCATATTAGTAGTAGTAGTAGTAGGTAACGATGTTATAATACACGTGCAGTTATTATAAACTTAAATACACGTGTTTAAAATACATATGTAATGCAGGTTCGTTGTTTTAAAAGAAAACTACATGAAAACTATATCTGATTCTCTTATTGTTTGATTGATTTACTTACTTCCTATACTCATTCTCTCAGAGAAATCAAATGGAGTCTACCGCAATGATGATGATGCAGAGCAAAGACAGTTTTATTCCCAAATATCGGATGGGAAGTTTAGTGAAACCGCCTCAAGTCGGACATCTATAAACTGAACTTTTTCAGATTTAATGTTTTTTTTTTCTTATAAATGGCTAGTGAACTATCCACTGGACCAGGGCCGTAGCCAGGATTTTTAACGGGTGGGCGGGGGTGGCGAGAGGTTTCATTCGAAGAAAATATTCTTAAATAATTTTTATGAAACTGATGTTTAAATAAATAAATTAGATACGATGTTGCATTTGATGGACCCTATCAGTCAAGGGACAAGAGTGAATAAATTCCTTGAAGCTTTAGGAATAGTTCTCTTCGAGTTTTTTTTTTAATCTTAACCAAAAAAAAATGGCCGAAAATTACAAAAAATTCACAGAATAATCAATTTCAATTTTTTCAAATAAATATTATTCAATGTGAATTCCCATGCATTTTTTTAACGTCAAGGACATAATTTCGAAAACTCCTTGACTTTCCATAATGCTAAAAATATTCAGAGGCTAATTTTTTCAAATGATTATCAGTGGGAATATGAGCCATTATCAATTATGAGGAACCCGGATGAAGTTGGCATATATTCCCTAAATTCGTGCAGTCACAGCATTAAAAGGGATCTTCCGAGTCGGGGTACTCTGAGCAATAATGGGTTAAAGAATTAATTACAAAAAAAATTTATAAAGAACGGATTTTATCTTACTCACACTCACATCCAGACATAATGAAAAGTGCAGTGGTCCGCAGTGTTTTAAAGGGCGCTGGTTACAAATTTGCAGTCAGATTTTAAAAATTCAAAATTCCGAATCAAATATGGCGGGCAAGTTTAGCATAATAAAATAAACCAGTATTACTGTATTACTTTTCACATAAGTCTAATTTTACAAGGATCCGACAGCTTTTTCTATTTTTTATTAATTTTTAAACTTTTCAAAATATTTCACGACGAAGCTTTAATAGAAAAACTATGAATGCAGGATTGCTCAGCATCACCTTCTCTTTTTGAATCCGAAATCAAGCCTCATGTCAAAGAAAATAAATCAGATTTGGTCGCATAGTGTAACTAAGATTTCAAATTTATTTTTATATTCGACTTTTTAGAAAAAAAACCGATGGAAGTAAAAAATATTCAAAAATCTTCCAATAGATTTTATTTTCTTTTCCCATCTTTTTCTTTTCTCTTTTCCCATCTACTGGAAATTAATATAAAAAATTAGAAGAAAGTTTCCACATTACGGGGGGGTCAGAACCGCCAAAACCTCCCCCTAAATACGGCCTTGCACTGGACTATCGAGGCCGTCCAGATTTAATACAGTTCAAGAATGTGTAATATCTTAATAGTTGCTCTGAAGAAACGTTTTGAGAGATTATAAGAATTTTAACAGATTTTGGGAATGGTGACAACCTTCATAGCCCCACTTAGGTCTTTTTTTTCCTACATTTCCACTTCATGTTTTATATATTTTTTTTTTTTTTGCAGAAGCTGTTTACATGCGTTTTTATTTTTGCCAACTTTACCACGACATTCTTTGTATAATAAAAGAGATCTGGTAAGTTAATATTTTGACTTTTAGTTCTACGTATTTATGTACTTACTTATGTATGTATGTATATATATATGTATGTATGCATGAACAAAAATATTCAACATAGTGAAAATTCTATGTAATATGAAATGCACAGGAAGAGAAGATAATTTTAACAAGCCAAAAGTATTTGTAGCACTGATTTGAAAGTATGCAACATACAAAAATGCATACATTTGTATTCTTTCCTATACATGTGAATGCAATGCACACAAACAAGCAAGTCTCATCATTGTAGTCATCATATTTCAGATGCTTTTAAGTGTTAAAGAAAAAATAACATATTTTAGTATGGTAAGAAAATTATTCATCTCTCGTTGTGTTTTGTTATTTAGCGTTACACACACACACACATATGCACATAAGTTCTATTTAGTAAATACTTGTACATATTAGTACAGGTAAGCAAAAGTTGGCAACTCTTATGATGAAAACGCATCATTGCAACATAATAACTTTTTGTATGCATTCATTCATACATATACTAATGCATATGTAGATATGTGTGTGTACGTGTATTCGTAAATATGTATAAGTTTTCATAAACACACACACATACAGTCACACTGACAAATTACATTACCAACTCACGTCCTTGATACATGCGCTTAATTCTTTAACCTAGTTGCACATTTTTGAGGTATACCAAAATGTTTAAATTCATGAAACTTTTTCTTTTTTTTTTGCCATTTAGCTACATACAAAATTTTTTTTCTACTCTCTGCTATTATTGTTGTTATGTTGCTGCTGTTTATTTTTTCTTTTTTTCTTTGGTATGCATGCATATATATATGCATACAACATGGTATGAAAGATAATAATTGTATATAACAACATCAGTATCAGCCACAATAACAACAGCAACAAACATGACGTTGATATGAAGCTTGAGGTATGTTGATGAAGCTATGTATGTATGCAGGAAGGTAGGTAGGTAGGTTGGTTGGTTGGTTCGTTCGTTGGTAACTCTGTGGCATCAAGTTGAATAATTGCACATTTCTTACTTGACAAACTGTTTCGCATACATATACACATACATTCCTACAAACTATTATTCATATATGTTTACATACAACCAATCCTCGGTTTACATTTTATATATATATATATTTCTTGAGAATTCAAGTAAACCGAGGGGAAGGGAAAGAGCGCAAGTATATCCTGGTTTGCATTGTTATCACTAGAGCATTACAGCATAGAGTTTTTCATTAACATCTCAGAGAACCGCATTCATAATAGTTTATTCTTTTGCCAATTTACTCTAAACTGTTGATTTTCTACTACCCTCGTGTGTTTTTATACATCAAGAAGTCGCAGAAATATTTGTAGTAATAGTTTCATATCAAATTTGAGCCACATCGAATTTGGGCACCTATTTTTAATTATTAAAAAAATTAGTTTTTCACTCACATCAATAAATCTAATCTATTTTGCCATTATTTATTCTGAAGGAAAGGATAGGAGATCTTACACCCAACTTTTTTTGAGTTTTCAATTCTCTACTAAAGAGTAAAAGGTCACAATCAAGGTATGAGTGTACTAATGCTGTCAGAGTATAGTTAACATATTGTTTGGGTGTGTGGGTGTTTGAAGGGATGCAATGTTTATATTTTTAGCTTCGTGTAATTATTTAACATTTCTGGGTGCGACATGGCAACAACCGAAAACTTTTTAAATGCAAATTCTTAGTTTTTGCTTAAGTATTTTTAAACTTTAAATTAGAATCTTAATTTTACGTTTGCTTAACTTTACTAGGCTAATTACCTGTTCTACTGTAGATTAGCTATAAAAACCAGCAAAATGTTATGCAGTTAAAATGTGTATCTATCGTAAATATTTTACCATAGACACCGGCATTTCACAAACACTTGCTGGAGATTGAGACTTCAATGAATTGATTTCCATACGATTTCTGTTTTTGATATTTTACAATTTTTTTTCAGTGACTCATAGTACAGTACAGTATCCTGTTTAAAATTTAATACATAACTATGTATTGCATACCTTGACTTAATTTCATTCGCAGCTACAATATTTGTAAAATTTTTTACTTATTTAGTGAGATCTATACGAGTTCAAAACACCTTGGGGACCTCATTAGATTGATTCTTGAATGATTACCATTATCTAGGTTATTAGGTAAGGCTAGGCTAGGTTAGGTTAGGTTAGATTAGGTTAGGTTAGGTTATCGCACAGTATCGGACGATGCTATTTGTGTCATAGCAAGTAAGGTGCCCATAGATTTACAGGCACAAGAGATGAAGCGGTTATATGGCCGTGACACAAAATCAACCGAAGCCATAAGAAGAGAAGAAAGACAGCGTACCATCATGGAATGGCAGCGAAGATGGGAGTCATCCGAGAAGGGTCGATGGACCTACAATCTCATTACGGATATAGAAGAGTGGATATCACGCAGACATGGTGAACTGAATTACCACATTACGCAGCTGCTTAGTGGCCATGGGTGCTTCAAGCAGTACTTGCATAAAATCAACATCGGAGAAGAAGTCCCGTTTTGCCCAAGATGCCCAGAGGAACGGCAGAACGCGCAGCATATACTTTTTATATGCCCACGTTTTAACAAAAACAGAGATGAGCTGGAGAAAGCCTTTGAAGAACCCCCTACAGAAAGGAATCTGACGACACAGATGTGTAACACAGCGGAAAAATGGAATGCAGCATGCAAGGTTGCTGCAAATATGATGACCACTCTATATGATGCAGAACGTGCACGCAAAGTCGAGCGCACGGCAAAGCTCATTACGGCCTTCCGACGTAATACCTAACGGTGGTTCCGGGAGGAATATCCGTACCGACGAGAGGTGGTTTTAGCGTGAGAATGTCACGCACTGACTGGGTGGCTTTTTATGCTTTCCTCCTCGTTAAAAAAAAAAAGGTTAGGTTAGGCTAGGCTAGGTTAGGTTAGGTTGGGTTAGGCTAGTTAGGTTAGAGTGGCTGTCGTGACATTTTTTTCGCTAATTTTACCAAATTAAAGGATAAATATCACACTCAATAACTACCAAAACCCAGACCTGGACAAAAAACTATTAAAAAAATTAATCAATATTCACACCAAAAATACAGCCCAAAATTTAAACGATAACTGGAACAAAACTGAGACCAAAATTCAATCTAAAATCGGATAGAAATTTAGGCGGAAATTTCGACCAAAGTCCAAACTAAAATTCAATCACTTTTTTTCAGATCGAAGCTTAAACCAAGAAAAGAACCAAATTCAGATCGAAAATGAAACCAAATTCAGACCAAAACCTTGAATTAAAAAAAAACAATGTTCAGACCATGAATCGGATTAGGCTAAAAAGACGTCAAATATGGAACGAAAGCAATCCAAAATTCAGACCAAAACTAGTGGGAATATTTGATAAATATTTATACCAAAAAATTTTAACTCAAATTAAACAAAACCTGAACCAATTTTCCATCCGAATTCAGACCAAAATTTCAAACAAAATTCAGACTGGTTTCGGACCGAAATTCAGACAAAAATACGTATCAAAATCAAACCAATTTTGACCAAAATTTCGACCACAACTCAAACTAAGAGTTAGATTAAAACTGAGGCTAAAAAGACGCCAAATACAAATTAAGAGCAACCAAAATTTAGACTAGAAATCAGATTAAACGCTGAGTAAAATTTTGACCACAATTTAGACTAAAAGTTACACTACCAATCCGATCAAAAGAATCTTAAATACAGACCGAAGGCAAATAAAAATTTAGACCAAACTCAAATTAAATTCGAATTAAAATTCAGACCTAAAATCAAAAGAAAGTTCTAACATACAATCAAATCAGTTTAAAAACCGACAAAAACGGAAAAGTTAAACCAAATATCAGACTAAAATTCAGTACAAAATTCAACCCAAAAACTAGACCATTATCAAGGTTTCTAAAAGTATGACATTTATAAACTGGCGTTGAAATTGTAGATTTAATGTAGTCCGATTGTATGTAATAACCAATTGCACTGTAACGTGCATCCTATTGGCACGACCAGCATGGTGGCTAATAGGGTTTCAGCCCCACCACTGTGTTTATATGATTTTTAATCTAGGAAATTGATGATTAGTTGATATGTGTCCCGTTCAATAAGAAAAAAAAAAACAAAAATATGTAATTAAAAAGGCATTTAGTTTTGTTTTATTATTTTTTTTTTAATATATTTATATTTTATTATTATCTCTGCATTTATCATAAGTAAAAAAGGTAGTTCGAATTTATAAGTTTTACAAATTTTTTATACACAAAAATAGTTAAAATTCTAAATTTAAATCTAGCGCTTACTAAATAAAATTAATTATAAATTAAAAGTATTTTTTTTTTTTTTTTTTAAATACTATTTCATCATTTCGAAATATTTACAATAAATACTATTATATATTCAATAGAGATGTGCGTGAGTCCGTGATCGTGATTTTATTAGAGTACTTAACGACATATTTACAGAGAAACTTTAATTTTTCAACTACAGCAAGTAACTACTTCTGAAACTACTCATAAGAGTCCGAAACTTGGAAATAAGTATTTGAGGATGTACTTCTATTGAATTTGTGTGAAGAAAACTTTTTACCTTGTTCTCATCATTTAGTAACTTAAGGGGGTATTCTAGTGTAGAGGAGTGAATTTTAGGAGATCTTTGAAGAGCCGTAAAAAAGGCAATCAATATTTTTATTATCCATTTTTTCATGAGTTATTTAATAAATGTAAATGTAAAATGTCATTTAATGATTTAGACTGCGAATTACTTGACGCGAAACTTTAAACGCGTTTTTCTCGAAACTGTCTTTTTCAAAACGATACTCGCGATTTCTCAAGTTCTACTGGACCGATTTATTTGAAATCTTTTGAGAGTTTTCTTTATACACTTGTCTATGTCGGGAACTATCCGCACCCCCAAATTTTTTTACTATTTTTAAAAAATTTGAAAAAGTAAAAAGAAGTGGTACAAAAATTGTTTTTTTTTTTCAGGCAGCCGCCATTTTGTGAAAAAAAAATTTCATTTTTTCCGTAGCTCCGGACATTGCGGCATTAGTCTAGATTAATAACCTTTTTCATTTATTTTTTTCAAATTGCTAGTAGGGTTGGAATCGTGGGTAGGGTCACGTGCCAATTTTTTGAGACCCCCCACTTCATCAGCTGCTCATTTTTGAAATTTTCAACTTTTTTTATTTTTTTAATTTTTTTCTGTATTATTGTAATGTTAATAAATAACTCATGAAAAAATGGATAGTAAAAATATTGGTTGCCTTGTTTTTACGGCAGTTCAAAAATCTCCTAAAATTCACTCCTCTACACTAGAATACCCGCTTAAAATGTTTATATAGTAGTTTCATATGTCTTGAAACTTTTTTTTATATTAATATCAGAACTCTGAAAAGTTTTCAATGCAAATTTAGATTTCAAGCCGATATAGTAGTTCACTAGGTTGCTATAGTAGTTCATTAGGTTGCTATAGTAGTTCAATGTAGTGGCTCTCTCGTTCTCTCTCTCTCTATCTCTCAGGTACTCAAGCACAACTCTATTTCATAACTTTGTTTACTTTCAAATCTATAGCAGAATTTAATATAGGTACACTGAGAAAATTAAGAAGAGAAATTAAAAATTCATTAAGAACAACACTTTCATTGATTTTGCCGCTTATCTCACAATTAGGGTAAATTTATTTAATTTGATTTTTTCATAAGAAAAGCACTTGATCCTTCATTCTATTTTTGTTTATTTTTTTTTGTTTTATTTTTATTTTCAACCATTTTCATTTTTAGTTTTTGTTTTTTTTTTTTTGTTTTGTAGAAAAATTCATCGAGTTTCATTGGTATTGTGTGGGCGGGAGGAGAAAATATTTCTTGTTTTACACATTTATTTAGGTAATTTTTTGAATTCAGTTTTTCTTTTTAAGAATTTGTTTAGAAAATTTCAACAAAATTTCAATTAAATTTTTTTTTATAGTTGCTTGTTGTTTGCTTTTTAGTTTTTGTTAGAGTACATACAATTTTTTTTTGTGCTATATAATAAATTTAATTTATTATAGTATATATATATTTTAGGGTTATATATATAATTTTTGGATCATTTACTTCATTACACTTTATTCACTATTTATAGGTATTTTTCTTTCTCTTTTTTTTCTATTTTGTAAATTATTTTTTACGATAGTCTTTTTTTTTGTGGTTGTTGTAGTATTATTCAAATCTGGCTAACTAAATAAATTTTTAAATATAATTTTAATTATGAAACTCAACTTAATTTTATATACATTTAATTTTAATTATAGCTAAAATTTTGTATTGGGTTGTTGTTGTTTTAATTTATTTTATTTTATTTCTTCACTATTTATAATTTTGCAAATTTAAATCTAAAATATTTATTTTAGTTGTATTTTTTTTTTAAATAGCATAGCTCATGTTTTTTCTTTCAATATATTTAAGTTTACATTTGTAATTTATTTATGTTTTTTTAATAGTTATTTCAGTTATTTATTTTATGCTATTTTATTTGTGTAGTTTTTTTTTTATTAGTTTGTTTATTTAAATGCTTTGTTCTTTGTGGTTTAAGGTTGTCGCAGTAATTTACAATTATTAATTACACACAAATACATATATCCATACATACAGTTGTATTACACTTATACACATTTGTACGTATAAATATATGTGTATATGTATGTATTTAATGCATTCATAACTTTCTGTTTTTTTTTCGTTTGATTTGGAAGTCTTATAAATTTGTTCGTTTGTTTTGTAAAAAAAAGATTTAAATACATATATAAAAATTATTATTAGATAGATAATCAGTGCCCACAGTCCACGCCCACAATCAATTTGAGTACTAGTGAAAATAAAATTGAACCCCAATTAATTCGAATTATTAATTATTCTGTAATTTTATGGAAATTCGGATAGCATAAAAATTTACTTACTATCCTTCTCTACCTTATGTTAATTTAACAGAGAAAACACGATTTTCAGTGTAATCGAGCTCAGTAACAAAAAGTGTTAGAACTAAAAACTCATTTCCAATGCATTTAGAACTGTTGTGGAGTCCCACAGTTTTAGTGCAACAAAAGAAAGAGAGCGAGAAGAAATAAGAGCTTCTCAACATGCATAACAGAAATGTCGGTTCTCTTGAACTTGAACTTTCGCTAAACATTATTCAGTCAGGTTTAGAATAGACTTTTTAGAACTACTGCTTGATTATTTCTCTTCTGGGCTTTTCCAAGGTTAAGAAAACATACAGAATTTAAGTTGCTGTTTTGAGAGTGTTAACAGATATCAACTGATTTTATTATTTAATATTATGCGGTTTTTTGTATGCATTGGTCACTTATTCATTACATTTCTCTCTTTCGTTCATTTCCAACGGCTAGTAACTTCGCTCTCACGTATACAAGAAAAACGAATATACTGACTCTTTAGCACTTTTTCATTACGTTTTAAACTGTGTAGAGCTTTCTATTATCACTCTCTCTTTTGAAGCTAATTGCTAACATATTGCAGATTCCCTAACACGTTTTCAGAGCTTTACAAACTGTGTGGGTGTGTTAAAGTGAAATCACTCTCTTTTTTCAAGCTAACTTAGATCAGGTTGCAGAGCATAGAACTATGGGCATGTTTTTGCATTCAATTTTTAAATATGAAGGTTTACTAAATATAACAAATTCTTAAAAAATTTCGCTTCTTTTGTGCATACATGATTGAATACTTTGCAATGCCTTTCAAACTTAAAAAGTAAAATTAAAAAATTATGATATAAAAAAATTCAGCTCTCCTAAAACTACAACATTTGATTTTCTGTATCGGGAAAGTTGTTCCCAGCGGGAAATGTTTCTTTGCAGCGAAACGCGTTTTTTTATTAAAGTTAGATACTGGAATCCTCTTTCAGTTAATAATTGCACTATAACTATTTAAGTGAGACTTTTATAAATAAATATTCTGTCATCTGAATGTAAAATTTTCAAATAAATAAAACCTTAACTTAATTATACAAATTTTCAAACACAAAAGAAGCGAAATTTTCAAGAACCTATTTTTGTAAACCAAAAAACTAAAAAACTTGTTTTAAATGAATTTAATTCTGATTCGAAAAAACTAACAACAAAATAACAGAGTCAAATTATTAATTCTGTAACTGGGAAAGGTCAGCAAAGGAGTCCATAAAAAAGAAAACAAAATTTTTTAAACTACCCAGACTCGAACCTGAACATCTGGATTCTGAAAATTTGTGCGCCAATCTCTAAATTTTTCACTTTATCTCAAATTGTTCAAACAAATGAATTTCATGCAGTGGACAATCCCCAATTGCGGAATCAATAATTGACCTTAAAATTTCACTTATATTCCTAATTTTAAAATGTATTGTACCTAAATAATTTTTGTATGTGTTTCAACATTCAATATGTTTGAAATAACTAATGTTTTTATGTCTGTTCCTAAAAATGAAAACTTAAATGGTACTAACACTATTAATTACACATAACTTATGCAACCTTATGCTATATACGCGTATAATACAAGAGCGTTTCAAAATACGAACCAACGAAGAAATATGAAAAATTCCTCAATCCTCCATTCATCCACTCCACTCCACTAAGACACACACGCTCACCGCCGGTGCTGCCGGAAACAATAGCAACAATACCGCACTACACAATTGTCGTACGCTCGGCTGAACTAGTACACGTACTACTTCCACCAATGCAAACAATTTGACATTTAATGTCATCTTTTGGTAACTCTCAAGAGGATACCGTCTCATAATTTCCGGTGCTGCTACCACAAATGCTTCCACCACCAAGCAATGCACTTGTTGCAAGCATTGGCGATTGCGTTGTAGCAGTACCATATGCTGCTATCGAATGTTGAGCTATACTGCTACGCGGTGATGTTAGCAATGATTGTGCAGCGCCTATAGTTATATTACCCGAAGTTATCGATGAAGTAAGCGCTGCTGAAATGCCATTC
Source organism: Toxonevra muliebris (assembly GCA_963691655.1). NCBI lineage: Eukaryota > Metazoa > Arthropoda > Insecta > Diptera > Pallopteridae > Toxonevra > Toxonevra muliebris. The sequence goes on along the minus strand of OY829328.1, from coordinate 85,474,982 downwards.
GTTTGTGAGCCAGGATGTGGCAAAGTATTACAGCCGCCATTACCAATCATAATGCTACCGCCGGGAATGATAATGCCACCAGCCATACCGCTAACAGCAACACAACCACCACTACCACCACCAGCGCTGCTATTTGTTTGTAGTGAACCATTCGATTGACCGCTTAGCAGCGGCATAGTGCAAGTGGTTGTTGAACCGTAGGGCGATGTGGGTGAGGTACGTGTCTCATAGGCTGGTAAATAGTTACGTCCCGGTATGCGTGTATAAATGTTGGGTGGTGTACGTGTCGAGAGTAAGGGTGGTGGGGCAGTGTAGACTGGGCGTTGAGTGGCGGGCGCACGTTGCGGTGTATTGTAGAGGCTGAAAGCAGGATTTGTTGTCAACGACAGTTCACCGTACTGAAATTAAAGAGAAGCAAAGAAGAGAGAAAAAAAGAAATATTAAAAATCTTAGCAAATATTTTTTAACAGATGCGATGGCTTTCAAACTTTTCTAATGCTGTTAAGATCAATAAATACGGTGCAGGGCCTTTCAAATCCTTTAATCCTAATACTGCGGATAAAAGCAATGAGAACAAACTTGATTTGTAGTTTCTTTCTCTCTCACTGACTAAATTAAATTATGGTCTTCTGCAATTGCGAGAAATTCTAATGTAAACGCTCGCAATATTTCACGATTCGAGTCACCAAAAACAACTGTACTGAAAAATTCATCAATGCGTGTGATCTCTCAAACTGACCGTTCTATGAAAAATTCACTACGCTCTCTTTCGTGCGCTAAATCTACCACTGTGGATGCTGTTGTTGTTGTTGCTAATTGTGATGTCGTCACTGAGAGTACACGCACTGCTTCTTCTGCTTAAGGGTACTGCTACTGCTGCTGATCATATTGTTGCTGCTAATCATGCTGTTGTCTCTGAGAATATACTTTCTGTTTCTGCTACGAAGGGCGGTACTGCTGCTATGGCCTTAGATATAAATCCGTTAGCTCCTGCTATAAATTATCCTACTCATTGTTATCAGCAGCTCGATATTGTTGATATTGCTGATAATAATGAGGTGAGTAACTCTGCCTCTGCTAATTACACCGATCGTGGCGTCAATGTTGACAGCATAATTACTAGTGACGTAGTCAGTGATGTTAACTACTCCACAGTTCTGACACTCAATACGTTAATAATAATCGAACCACTTGGACGGCACTACATGGAGAGATGTGACCCGTAAAATCAACAGACAACCCAGAGTGCTAGTTGGCAATAATAAAGCAGTTTTCGATCATCCACTTTTACAAATGACATTGCGAGTTTTATATCTTCGTTTACTGGTATTGATCTTGCCGACATTCACTGCCACAAATTAACCAAGTCTGGGGAGTCGGCTTAGGCCCAGTGATACCATAGCTTTAAGATTGGCGTTCCATCGGAGTATATAGATATCTTGTTTAATGCTAACTTATGGCCTTCAGGTGTGCGTTTGCGCAAGTCGATAGAAGATCATTAGTTAACATTGACTGTCTATTGACTGTGCCAGCTAACAGGGGTTCTAATGCTGTCACAGAGAGTTAACGCTATATTATCGAAACACTGGTGGCTTGCGCACTAAGACCAGCGACTTCTTTGTTGCGACTGTGGACTATTTCTATAATATCATAGTTCTAACGGAAACATGGTTACACCAAGGACGACTCTAACTAAATTGTATATCGAAATGATCGCTACTTAAATAGCACTGGCTTAACGCGAGGTGGGAGTACTCTTATTGCGATTCTATCCTCTTTTAAATGCCAAGAAGTCTCTTTAGAGCATGCATCTGGACTTATTGACCAAATATGTGTTAAAATAGACTGCCCGTGTAACTTGGGTAGTGATAGTGTACCAAATAAGACTAATAAGTATTCATATGCCTATACGCCAAATCAATTCTCAGGCGACGATGTACCGTCAAATTCTAATATTGAGATTTATTCTATGCATTTTATGGACATTATGAAAATAGTTCATCATCTTAAGGATAATGAGTTCCCAGTTGAAAGTTTTCGGATGAGGAATCTTGTTGGTTGCCATGCAATTTAACGAACAATCTTGACTCTATTATATCTTGTGAGTTCAAGCAATTAAATGGGATTAGTAATTTTCTGGATAGGATCTTAGATCTAGTTTTTGTTGACTTTAATTTAGACGTGACGTTATCGGAAGTTGATTTTCCAATAGTAAATAACAATTTTCACCATAAGGCTATTATGCTTAACTTGGACCTTTCTCTCATCGAGAGTATGTCGGCGTATCGGCAGAAACGGACGAATTTGTGTTTGATTTTGTAAAAGTAAATTATATAGCAATTAATCAGCATTTGTCGAAATTGAAATGGGATATGGGCCTTTATCTCGATGAAAATTATACTGAGTTTTTGAATATTATTAATGAATCTTTCATTAAATTTGTTCCAATTCGTAGGGTAAGAAGAAACGGGAACCCAATATGGTTTAATTTGAAAAATGTTATGAACAAGAAATTTAAGAAATATAAGTTCAATCCGGAATCACGGAAAAATGAGTATATTTTCGCAAGGAAACAGTATGAAATACTTGTCAATACTACTCAAATGTATTCTCACGAGAATTTCAGCTTGAGTTTATAAGCACAATTTATTTGAGAGCCAGATTGAATGCGTTTCGTTTTTTTTTTGCTGAAGTGCTCACAATCAATACTGACGCAGACATTTTTGCTTTGTAATTAAATTAAATAAGTTTGCTACATCTTTCAAAGAACATCGCAGATTAGGTTTCTTCCAGGTGGTTTTAAAATTCTCCACTTGTACTGAAAACTAACAATTACATAGAAAAAACTATCAAGAGTAAATTTAAACTACACACAGTCAGAAGGCAGGGGGCAAGTAAAAGCACTTGAATAGTTTGCACTTGAGCAAATATACACAATATAAAATTTTTTTTTTGTTTAAGTTCTTTTACTAGTTTTTCTATTAATTAACTAACTTTTTTCTATTCTATTTACTTTTTTTTTATTTCTTTTACTTATTTTATTTTTGATTTATTTACGTTATGAGGAGGAAAAGCTTAACACTTAAGTCTAGAGAGAAAAATAAAAAACTAACTTTAATTGACATTTTTAATTTAAAAAGTTTGTTATTTTCTTTTATTTCTTATTTTTCATGTTTGTGCTTTAAACATACGTTTCAATGATTTCACGATAGAAAGCAAACCAAATAAAATAAACTTAAAAAAAAAGAAGCAAAACTAAACAGAGCAAGGCAAGAAACAAGGAAACTGAAGGAAAACTTTTAGTTTGTGTAGTTACGCCAGAAATAAAAAAATTATCATAATATTACCTACTATAAAATACAAATACAAACAAATAGTTATGGAGTAGTGGCAAACAAAAAAAAAAAAAAAACGCAAAAATTAAAATAGTTTTTAATGGCAATCTAAATGACGCATTTTAGTAGAGAATTTTTATTTTTTTTTTTAAGTAAGTTAAAAGTGAGTGTAAAACGATTCGTTGTAATTAAAAAACTTTGTTTGAGAGAATAAACACAACTATAAAAAATGAGTAGAAACCAAAAAGTAAACAACAGCAAACGATAAAGTTCTACACACACCCAACAGTTTGACCAGCATTGGGTTTTCTCTTTTTTTACATTTTTGTAGTGAGTAGTTTGTTCAAAGCAAGAGAGAGAGAGAGTGTGAAATAGAGAGAGGAGGACCAGCAATTATATTTCAACTACTAAATTAATTGATGTAGGCAAAGTTTAACTCTCTCCTCTTTTTGTTTTTTGCAGCTGACTCTTGAATGCATAAGCAATATTTTTTTTTACTTTATTTATAAAATTAAATTATTTATTTAAAATAAATAAAAATGAAAAATTGTTTCAGAAGAACTTCTATAAAAGTTTTTTCTTCCACAAAAGTTTTTGGCGAAAACAAACTTTATTTGTCTTTGGAGAGCCCCATTTTCAAGAAGAAAGGTAGAAGATGGAGGAAAAATGTTTATACAAAAATTGTTTATAACTTAGTGCTTAACAACCATAGTTCAGGCATCAAATTCGTATCTATTGAAATAAAGAAATTTCTTAATAGCCCCTGAAGACTCCATTTTTTCAACTTCAGGCCCATAATGTGGGATAAAATCGAGCGATAAAGCTAATAGGAAACAGCAGGTTTTCCAGTTCTATTGACTTCTTGGAACACCGCTGAAACGTGACTTGTGTGACTCTGTTCTGTTCCGCTGAGATACAAAATTTGATTCCACCAGTTCATGTGTTCAGCAGAACTACACGAACAGCAAGCGGTACTCACGCATTTCACGTGGATATGGTGCCCCAACGCACCACTTATTACAAAGACAGTTATTTTCTCTGCCGCGCGTATTTGGAATAAGCTCCCTGAAACCGTTTTTCTTGATTTTTAATACATTTCCAAATTTAAAACAAACGTTCACAACTTTTTCTCCCTTTTTCCTCCTATCACTAACTTATCTTCCTTCCTCAATCAATGCAATGCTTTGTATTCATAAGGGACCCCCTGATTTCTAAAATAAAAAAATAAAATAAAATAAAAAACTAGATGTGATGGAGAAAAGCTGAGTACGCAGTAGTGATCAGCGACCCTAAATTACTATAAAATCGTTGGAAAATGTTGCGCGTAAGGGAAAAGTAGAAAATTTGTTGCACTGTGTAATCACAGCAGTTCACGAACCTAACATTTTCCGAGTTTTTTCATGTATAAGATCACTTGATCAGCACTACTCTAGAAGTATAACGTTAACGAGAGATACCAGAAAAGGTCTCCAGAAAGACACAAATGCATTTGTAAATCATGAAGGATCAAATAGTTAGGGCCTTTAAACGACTGAATTGAAAAATGAACACATTATTTACAAAACAAAAAACCAACTCTATAACTCAGCAACACCCTGAACTCCTATAGTATCTTCGAATTATCAACAACAAAGTGCTTCAAAATTTCATTCATTGTGTTTATATCTACTACTGTTGCTACCTAATATTGGGTCATATAAAAAACATTTTCTGTATCAAAACTCCATTTTAATCAAGTACATATTGCCTATTATTATATATGATCTTTTACCATTTTTCCGGTTGCTCCGGTATGCCTTCAGTGTAAAACTTCTGTGGTTTATCGGCGAAAAACTTGGCCAAGTGATTTTCGGCGGCCGTTCTGTCGGCCAATTTTTTTTCGATCAAGAGAGTTTTGCAGAGACCGAAACAAAAGGTAGTCAAACGGTGCAATGTCCGGGCTATACGGTGGGTGCATCAAAACTTCCCAGCCAAGCGCAGTCAATTTTTGATGGGTCATCAAAGATGTGTGTGGCCTGGCATTATCATGGTGGAACTTAACACCTTTTCTGTTGATCAATTCTGGTCGCTCTTTCTTGATTGCTTCATTCAAATGGTCGAGTTGAGAGCAGTAGAGATCAAAATTGATTGTTTGGTCAGTTTGAAGCAGGTCATAGTAGACAATTCCCTTCCAATCCTACCAAACACTTAACATAACCTTGTTTGCCGTCAACCCAGGCTTTGAAGTCGTTTGTGGAAAGTCACCGACCCTTGACCATGATTTTTTTCGTTTAATATTCTCGTATGTAATCCATTTTTTATCGCCCGTAATGATTTGTTTCAAAAATGGTTTGATTTCGTTGTGTTTCAGCAGCGTTTCACTGATGGTAATTCGATCAATCAAATTTCTTTATGTTAATTCATGTGGCACCCAAACATCGAGATTCTTTGAGTGGCCAGCCTTTTTTAAATGATTCCGAACAGACATGTGGCTGATGTTTAATGGCTCCGCTATCTTGCTCCACCAGTTACAAAGTTTTATCGGCTTTTTCAGTGGCTGGCCGGCTAGAGTGAGGTGCATCTTTGACATCGAAATTTCCAGAACGAAATCGAGCAAACCAAAGTTGGACGGTACGTTCTGTTAAAGCAGCCTAACCATAAACCTCACAAATTTTTCGGAATGTTTTTTCAGCGTTTTTACCATTTTTATAGTAAAAAAGCGTATTTCTTCAAAAATTTTACTCACTTTCAAATCAATGGAACTTTTTACACGAATGACAAACTATAAAACTGCCTTCGCAAAAATTGTAGCCTGAAATGACACGTTTGACAGAATCGGATCAGTAGTGCCAGATGTATGGCCATTAACACCATCTTGTGACAAAAACCGAAAATACTTTTTATATAACCCAATACTAACTAACTAACATTTCTTTTACCTGCTGTACACTTCTTACTTTAGTTAATTCTTTCTACTTTTTGGACGACAATTTCACAAAAACAAAAAAACAAAAACTTTTTATTATTACTTTTGCAGTAAGTAAATTGAATTTTTTTAGCCATGACAGTTTTATTAGTTTGTTTGTAATATTTCTTTGCAATAATAAATTTATTCCCACATGTGTTTACCACCAACACCATCACCTTGTTTACCTGCTTCCCAGCATGCTTGTGCTTGTTCGTGCTATATTTTTACATATCTACCGACCTACTCGACAATATTCAAAGCACTTTTTTAGTTTCACATTTTGACAAACTGCTTTTTTCTATATATTGCCACTTATGTTTGTTCTACATACACACTCTACTCTCTCTCTCTCTCTCTCTCTCCTCTTTGATTCTTATAACTTACGCTCACAATTTACTACTAGTACTTTCAATCTAACCTTAAAGCCTCACTCTCTTTTTCACCCCACAAACACCTGTCAATTTAGCATAAAGTTTTTTTTTTTTTTTTGTTTTTTTTGCTTTCGCCGAGCGTTCTGATACAAGTTTTCTGTTCCCCAAAGTAAGTATAGCAAGTACGTGCTGGCAATATTGCACCACAACCTTCCAAAAAAAAAAAAAAAATATTATCGAAGACATTTCTATGTATGATAGCTTCAAAGGAGGACTGCTGTGTATTGTTTCTAGCTCTTGATATCTACACGTTACACAGCATCGCCCTCAACGCTGTCGCCGTCAACGTATTTTGTACCTTGGCTCTATATATTTGCAAGTGAGTTCAATATCTTATTTTTTTGTTGTCAATATTGAAATGTTAGCATGTCAATTTATTTATCAAGAAAGAAAGAAAGAAAAAAAAAAGCGCAGAGAATCGATAAGAGTATCAAAAAAAATAAAATAAAATAAAATAAAGAAAGAAAAAAAGAAAAAGACAATGAAAAATAAACAAACAAAAAATGGTGACAGCGATAAGTTCAGGTATTTGGTTACAATTGCTAGCACAAACACACACACTCACACTTACACATACATACACACAAAGCGAACGTTCAGGATGCCAAAAAAACTTTCTACGTTGAATTATATTGTGTGAGGTTCTATGTGGAGACATTTTTCTGCTACTACTTTTGTTCTTTCTTCTACTTATTTTTAATATGGTTACATGTACATGCGTGTCACGTATAAGAAATTCTTTTTCTTTTTAGTTTCTTATTTTTTTTTTTATTCTTTGTATTCTTTAAGTAAAAAATATATAGCTATAGATCGATATTCATAGCTACCGCAATGTCATAAATATCGTTGTCACGTTTTGAATTGGCATAAAGGTGACAAAAGAAAAGTTAAAAAGGGTGTTAGAAATACGCTTGCATATAGAACAAAAGCTAGCTCTTCTCACATATGGTACGAGTGAGTATGGGTGCATATGAATTCAAAAATTCATACAATTCTTGTCAAACTGCAATATTGAGAAATTATAACTTGAAGAAAAAAAGTTATTGAAAACTTCAAGAATTTTAAGCTGACAGAGAATATGGAGATGAAGGGGCCTGTGAGAATATTAGGAGTTCAGAAAAATGAGTTTATATTGATTGATTTAACATCACTGAAATCAGTTATGACCTCAACTCGCTTAAGCTCCAAATATCACTTGGGACACTTTTGCGTCAAACTATTCAAATACGGGTTTCTATTGGTTTTAGTTGACTGGAATGAAAAGAGAAGGGAAGATAGGTTTCTCCATATCCAGTTCTTTAAACCGACAGTGTATCTGCACATATTATTATTTGAAGAAAGGACGACTCGAAAGTCAGGCACTGCGACCTATAAGATCTATTATACCAAAGCCCCATGTTATGAAAAAAGGAAAGGAAGAGAGGAAGTAATATAGATAAGAAAAAAACCCAAGCCGAGAACTGAACTCGGGTCTCCAGAGACTAGAGTCTGGCACTCTGCCACTAGACCACACTATGGCGATGGTTGGACTTACAGTTTAACGCCGATTCCGAAAGGCTGTGTGGCAATTTTTTATCAGCTCGTTGGTTTTGTCATTACCATTCATTTCATGTCGATAGTGAATATAAGAAGTTTATGAGAATTAACCACCAGAACAAAACGGGAATCGAATCCGCAACCTTCTTGAGGTCGTCTATCTGTACATAACTATCTATTATATTCTATTCGAATATATCGGATTTTGAATTCTCATTGACTTTGAATTGACGTAGATTAGGTTGGAGTTGCAGTCTTCTTCATGAAAGCAAACCTAATGGAGCATTGTATTACCACATGAGTCTCTCTTACGTAGTGAGGAACCAACAGAATTCCATTATGAATTTAACCCTCCGTTAGACAAATGAGTCTGGCTAGACTTTTTTCGATTTTAATTGTAATTTAAATGCATTTATTTCTAATTGAAAAAACCTTAAAATAACCTTGTGAGTTTGTTTTTCAACCCAATAGCTCAGCAACACTCTGTACTCCTATAGCATCTTCGATTTTTTAACAACAAAGTGCTTCAAAATTATTACTTCTACTCAAATAGTTTAACAATTTCGATAACCATTGAAAAAAAAAAATATAGTATACCTATACCTGCATGGTATATAAATACTTTTCAATGCACCATCCCACCATTGCACCATTTTAACATACAAATGCATAGAAATGTATATGGGGTCTGGTCACACTCACTGGATACGAATGCAAATACCGAAACATCTACCTAACGGAGCTCCAAGACAAACGATTGAGTTGGGGCAGGAGTGTATAGAGTTAGAGCAAAAAAAAATAAGTAACTTAGTTTTTCAAGCCTAGGTGCATGCCATTGAGCTCTGCCTAAGGGAGTATAAAAATAGATCTATGATCTATGACAAGAGCGGCTCTTTTGGCAATTTCTGCATACGAAATCACATCCAAACTAGTTTGGGACTGCCTACAGCTCCTGAACAGCCTAACATCTCACAACAGAGTACAATTCATTTGAGTGCCAGGGCATAAGGGGCATGTTGGCAACGAAATGGGAAATGAACTTGATAGAAAAGGCTCATCCAGTGAATTCATTGGATCACAAGCATTTTGCGGCTGACCATGGAATTCAGTTAAATTCAGTTTAAAAAATTGGTTAGATAGAAAATTTTTATGCCATTGTGAAGGTTTAATGAGGACCCGACTTCGTTATTCGTTGCTTAGGGGCCGTACACATATTACGTAACGCAAGTTTTGACCAATTTTGACCCCACCCCCAGGTCGCAACACATCGTAAAAAATTAAAAAATTACAATATCTCACAAAATAATCTATACAAAAAATCTTAGCCATGATTTTCGAATTCAGCGGGAAAAAATTCATTTTATAAACTAGTGAATTTTTGAAGTCATCTGTATTTGATAGTGTCCGACCGAAACCGACTTTTTTGGCCGAAACCGAAACCGAATTTCGGCCATTTTTCTAATATTCGGCCAAAACCGGAACCGAAACCGAAACTTTTTAATATATATGTATATATCTGTGATCACAAGGCATAACAGCATAAGTGTGTTTTTTGTATTTTACAGGAGAGCACTTCAAAGGTTCAAGTGCTAAGAGTAATCAGGTTGAGTTGTGCTATTTTTCCGCCCTAATATCTCGTAAGCCACTGAACCGATAGTCATAAAATTCTGACACAATATGAAAACGGATATGAAGATTCAAATTATCATAATAACTCGAATTCGACAAAACTCAAGTTGTGTTGTTATTGCTTGTGACCACAGATATATTAAAAACAAAATTCAAATCATTTTAATTTTTTTTTTTTAATTAAAACTCAAAAAAAAAGTCCAAGTCAAGCGTACCAATTTTTTTTTTTTTTTTTTTTTGAAAAGTACGTTGACAGAAAAATTCTATATTCGATTCTGATCAACTTTGCCGAAGAAAGTATGGCAAAAAAATGGATCCTACCCCCGTAAAATTCGAAGAAGTTTCAGTATTACGTACTGTAGTTGTTTGAATACAAATTGGTACGCCCTAATATACATACTTATATATGTATATATAAAATAACAAAAATATTATTTTAACAATAAAGAAAATACATATTAAAGGCATTTAAAAAAAAAAACATTTTGTGGTGTAGGTACAAATGAAATTTACATTTTTATTTTAATATTCAAAATTGAATAACTTTATGTTATATGCTAAAAATAAAAACAGTCCTTTGCGTACTGAAATGCAATTTACAGTAAAAGTTATAAAGTTTCGGTTTCGGCCAAATATTCGGCCATATTTTTTGCCGAAACCGAAACTTAGCCGAAACTGTATTTTTGGCCGAAACCGTAACCGAATATTCGGTCGGACACTAGTATTTGATAGTATAAAATCAACATTACGTAACACAGTTGATGACCCCCTCTCCCCATGTAACACTTCGTAACAAATTGTCGGAAAATCCCCCCCTCGCGCGTTACTTATTATTCCCCTTAAGAAACTCTATCCTATAACCGCGAGACATAGCGGATAGTCCTCCTAAAGAGATAATAAATTTCCTCAAGGGAAATAAACTCATAGGAGAACTGTAAAATGCATTAATTCCTCGGGGGATATCTCAATAGGCTCAAGCTGGCCGCAGTGATCTGAGATCGTCTTGCGCACCTTTTCAACAATCTAATTTAATCTACCTAACGAAGGGTTTACTATGTCCTTAGTGAAATAATAATCAGATAGATAGAAGGATAGCTTGAGACCCAAACTCAATGTTAGAAAAAATTCCGCAACCAACTTTCCCTATAGTTTGAAACCATCTGTAAAGATGACTCTCGTAGCAAATCACATAAAATGCTTTAATATTAATGGAAAACGCGAACTTCAATTGCAGAGAAACTGCTTAACGCCCTGGTTTAGATTATTCAAGTTGAAGTAACAAAAACTCCCAAAAAGAAGGATTCAGAAAGTCGGTGTGAAAAATTGGCGTAAAAACAAAGAAAGTTTAGGTTTTCATATTGAACACTTTCCCTCAGATGTTAAAGTTTTAGGACTTTAAAAACATATACTTGTTCATTGATTTCATTGATTTGACTTGAACTCGCCGTAAAATAAAATTATAGCGTAATAGTTTATATACATCTTAAGAGTAACTGGTCTGCACTGCGCTGTTCTCTTTTAAAAAATCATCTAATCATCGTTAGAAAAATTCTTAATTTTTATGTTTTATCTGGATACAAATTATGCCTGGTTCTGTTCAGTCAAATTTGGCAGTATTTTCGCAAATTTTCTATCAGAAATTTTCTCTCTTTGACAGGGAATATGACATGGTGAAAACCAAGCATTACTGTTCCTTTAAATATAAAAGAAAATGGCAGTTAACGAAAGCGCATATTGATAAAAATATCAAAAGTTGAGAGTATTTTGAGTTATGCCCTTTAAAAATGGTCAATAGTTTAGAGGGACATTACTTTTTTATGTTCTATGAATACGATAACAACTTGATTTGTGATTGTCATATATAGTAAAACGCTCTTTTATTTCAGTGATGATGATGTTGAAAACGATAGTCACATTTTTCTAATAAAAATATTATAATCTTTTTCGCTCGATAATTAATTTCTGAAAATCCCTGCTGATCTACTCAAATTCCTATTTTTATGATAATTTTTTCTTTTTTTTATGGTAAATTTTTAATAGCAAGCCTATATCTTTAAAGTTTTCATTCTGAGTTTGTAAAAACACGTACTAGTAACTAGATTATTATGTTATGTTGCTCATCTAGACACACTTAGAACAAAAAACGTTCCCATGAAACTGTTAACGATTCATAGTAAATTTTTGCTTCAATTCGTATCTAATGAACAAAAGATTCCGACATAATAGCCTCAAAACTATGTTTGAAATTTCTATCATGTTTTTGTATTATTTCTTAACAAAACTTATATATTTTTCATACATAAATACTTTGGTTATGAAATTCTAAAAGAGCAATTTAAGCAAATTCCACAACAAATTAATGGCACAAACAAACCGAAGAAGAATCTAGAGATTTTTGGTTGCTCTAATTTCATTATATACCTTTAGATATGTTTTAATTGTTTTTGTTTGCTTTACACAAATAGAGTGAGTCCACTAGTATATTTTACTGTGCTACTTATCCATGATTCTGATGAAACCTTAGAAAAAATAATAGCCACAGAAAAAAAAAAAAACATCGCTACCACCACATCAAATAAGAAACTTAAACTAATCAAACAAAGAAAACAAAACTTTTCAAATTGTACAACACCTAAAAGTATGCTATAACAACAACACAGAAAAAACTTTTCTCATCTTATTTACACAAAAACTCATAAAAAGCACACACACAAAAAACCAAATACTCTTACAAAATAAAATAAAACAAAAGAAAACCAACCAAAAGCAACTAGAAAAAAAACATAAAACTTTTAAACTTCATCATCGCATTCATAGAGCATCACAATTTTTACGAGCTCAATTCAACAACAATTACATTCATCACGACCGCTTAACGATGTATAGTACGTACGTATGTACGTTCTACTAGCGTTCTGTGTAAAAGAGGGTGACACCCTACACTATCTACTTTATACAGTGAGCAAGAAGAACAATCCAACCATATCCGGTATTGTGTCACCCGAACATCGCATCATTGTTGCTAAATCAATTTGATAAACTGTCAATAATGTGAAACAATCTTATGTTGTCACCCACACCATTTTTCATTCACTCATCATTTTTGCTCTTCTATACTGTGCTGTCTTTTGTTATATTATGTTGTTGTTGTTGCTGTTTTTGCAGTTGTTGTTTTTGTTTGTGTTGTTGCTGTTGTTTGCTGACAACGCGAGTCTCTGGTGATGGGTAATGCTGATGCTTTCTCATTTTTGTTAAATGACAAAAAAAGTGATACCATAAAATATGAACTCATCATACAATAAACACAAACAGCACAATATATAACACAATGGGCCACACACACACACACACACACATACACAGACATACATTCATAAGCAACATTGTCACGTTATTAAGAAGTATACTAGTAGCTTTTTCTGAGCGCTCAATAAGTGAGTGTGAGTGAGTGAGAGAGAAAGAGAGTATGAGTGAGGGATTTTTAGTGTGTGTTTCTGTATGCTGGTGGTTGATGTTGCGTAGTTTCTATATAATATAGAGCGGAAGTACAAGAAACGGAAGTGCGTGCTCGACACTTTTTTTTTCTTTGCTTCATTCTTTCTTTTTTTCAAGCAGCTATTGTACTAGCTCGCTGACAATTGCACACACACATATATGTGATTTTCATGTGTATGTTTGTCTATGCATCTTGATAATAAACATCGTAATGAGTAAAAAGCGTTTCGCTTACAAAATAAACACACATACATTCCTTCGTATAAAAAAGGTCCTTTCGTTCGTTATAAATAGGTAATGTCTTCTTTTTTGTGTGTTTTTTGTTCATATTATTTTTGTATTTATGTATGTGTTCCTGACTGACTGGCTGACTCTATCTGTCACTATGCTCAATTTGTTGACAGTATCAAGCACAGCATCTTTTTGTTGTTGTTTTTGTTGTTGTTGCTATTTTCTTGTCTTATTTCCGTTGTGTTTTCATGTAGTTCAAATGAAGAACAAGAAGATGAAGGAAAATAAGCAGAAGCCAAACAAATAAACATATATAAAAACGCTTTAATTAAGTATAATTTGTCGAAAGTTGTTATTGTCGTTGTTTCCCTTTTGTTTCAAACATTTGTCGAGCTGACATGCATACAAACATACATATATTCATGTAAGTGTAGCAATTTATTTAACATTAATAGGTTTAGAATTTTTTGTATGCATGTAACATTTTAAATGTTCTTCCTCGTGTTTCTTAGGAGTTTTGAAAAAGTAGCAATTAGATAAAAATTAATTCTAAAAACTTTGTTATGTTAGAGTAAATGAGGCAAAGATATTAATGAAAGACACTAAAAGCGCAATTCTCTGACTGGTAATTACTTATCTATGCTGGGAAAAGTGAACAGCTCGGAAGAGAAATGCACGGTAACACTTCTAAGCTCTTGACAAATGATGCACCTTATAAGGTTGAAAGTTATCAAAGAAAACGAGTTTCATCTTGCCGTTAACGCTTGACGTAAAATCATTTTCCATACATTTTTCACACACACACCATTAGCAATGAATGTGAAAAGCTCGGGGTAGGACCTCAACGGCTTGTTGTTCTATAATATTATTATTTATTTATAACGCAGGCTTGTGTAATTTTGGATTGTGCTGTATTTAAGAATCCGAGCAATTATTTCCCATTATAATGAAAATTAAAAAAAAAAATCGGGAATATTAAAAGGGTAAGTGGATCGAAATGTAAAGGATTTTAGTTTATTATAAATTAGTTTGCTGTGCGATTTTCCCGAGAAAAAAATTATTATCTATCTTATGGAGTAAGAACATCTCAAAACCCTGATATGATAAATTCAGCCCCAGTATCAAGGGTTCTGTAAGAAATGTCAACTTTGGCTTTTGAATGGAAAATTTGCAGGCCTGTGCAGTTTCTGTTAGATTATTTCTGGACTTAAAATTTTTCCAACTTGTTTCTAAAATTTTGGGATATGAGTTTTTTGAAATATTTCTCTTTCTTTCTTCCTCTGTTTTCCTTCTCCTACCCCACAGCTTCTTTCTTATCCCCTTCTATCTGTCAACTTTTCCCCTTTTTTTTACTCTCTTATTTTCCTTCTCTTTTTTCTCTTCCTCATTTATTTTTCTTCTCTTTTCGCATCTCTCCATTTCATCTCTTATTTCCCTTTCTTTTCTTTCCTTCTCTTGTTTTCCTTCTTCAATTCCTCTATACCTCTCCCTCCCCTCATTTATCTTTCGTTTTTCTCTTTGGGGAACTCTTTGATTGCTTTTTTTCTTTTCGTCTTTTCCCCCTCTCCTCTTTTACCCTCTTCACTTTCACATCTCCTCTTTCCTCCTCTTTTCATTCTGACTCTCCTTCCCCCCCCCTCCTCCTCTTTCCTCCTCTTTTTCTTTCCCCTCTCCTTTTCTGCCTCCCCCACCTCCCAACCCATTTTCTCTTTCCCCTCTCATCTCTTTTCTCTTCCCCCTCACCTTTTTCCTCCTCTCCTTTCCCTCCTTATTCTCTTTTCCCTACCTAGTTTGCTTCCCTTATTTTCCCTCTAGTATTCCCCTCTCCCCTTCTTCTTCATCTGCTATCCTTCTCGCCTTTCCCTCCCATCTTTTTAATCTCGACTCTTCCCCTTCCTTCTTCCTTTAATCTATTCTCTCTATCCCATTTTCCTCTTTGCCCTTCTCTTCTTCTTTCCTATTGCTGTTGTTATGTTTTTTTTTTTGTATTCAAAAATAACGCTTTTCTGCTTTCGTGCCAAATACAAAAAGCGCTTAAAGGTATGCAATAATAAGTACGCTGCCTTTGCACACACAGTGTTTATCTTATGTAGCATTTCCCGCTTTTACAATTCGATAAACCTAAACGGCAATTGAAACTCTGTGCCACCAAATCAATTCATGCACAATGCTCCGATTGAACTTTGCACATGAAAAATTGCATTTCCCATCGCTCATTCGCCTAAAACTATGCAAAATTTATTCATACGCACTCACCTGTTTGCCAAATGTAGGCGACAGTGATTGCGGCGGTGGTGGCGATGCTGTATTTATGCGTGTCGGTGGTGTATACAGAATACGTTGTGATTCCATATTTAAACGATCGAATGCTTTCTCCTCCAAGTGAAATTCATCCTCGCTGTTTGTTTCTTGCGGCACTACATCCGGATTTTTATCCTCTAAACTCGAATGGCTACCCATATTGCGTGAGAGTGGCTCAGCGCTACCTTTATCCGCTTCCGTGGTAGTAGTATCACCATTTGGGCGGCGTGTATTTTTAGTACGAAATTTAATAAAAATCACAATGCATATGGCGACGAGCATTAGGGTTACAATACCACCTACCAAAGCGCCCAACAGTGGGGTTAGTTGAACGAGCACAGCTGTGGAAGAAGCTATAAAAAGAAGACAAAGAAGGAGAGAAAGATTTATGTGAATATTTTTATAGAAATATTTTTACCCCTATACAAACACATATGTAAAATGTAAGTTTATCTCACCTGTTCGCAATAATGGTGCTGACAATGTTCTTCCCCTCAAACGATATGCAATTTTGCTGGGTCCTTGTGCATTCACCGCAGTCACAC
Organism: Toxonevra muliebris; assembly: GCA_963691655.1. Taxonomy (NCBI): domain Eukaryota; kingdom Metazoa; phylum Arthropoda; class Insecta; order Diptera; family Pallopteridae; genus Toxonevra; species Toxonevra muliebris. The sequence continues at coordinate 85,458,532 of OY829328.1, read as the reverse complement.
GTATCACAAATACTGAATCGCTTGGTAGACGTTTTACCGTGAATTCCGGATATTTGTATGATGTATTGTAGAGGATTTGACGATTAAGTTCATCATAGACTTGCACATGAAAGTGTTGCGGTATGCCACCATCATAGCCGGTTATGCATTGAATTTGTATTGAATTTGCGGTGGCATTATAGGCAGTGCAATTTTTTAGCGGATCGGGAAGATCTATGGAGAAAAGAAATAGAATAAAAAATATTTATATTTAGTTTCAATGGCGTCAAAGGCAAATAGATTTTTGAAATGTTAAAAATGCAGTAGGAATGAAAATATTAGTTTTGATATTAAAGAATTGAAGAGAGAACTAGAATCAGTGTTACTCTCTCACCAGCTGATGCGCTCAACTCAATGCTAAATTACCAACACACACAGTTAAAAAAATATTGCACGCAATTAAAATTTCTATTTAGTTTTCATCCTTTTTATGAATAACCCTTTTCTGCACTTTAATTTAATTTACACTTTATGGTGTTAAAGATTTTGAAGTAGGGGAGGATTGTTATTAAGTTTACACCCTCTTGCACTTATTACTTTCACCTCTGACCCCAACTATCTACCCCCATTGTATTAAGCACACTTCTTAACCAGCTCAACATATACAAGAAAAATTTTCTTTTATTTTCCTAAGAAATTGAAAGAAACGACACGAGAGAAGGAGAGAGAAAACGATAAACTAAAGCCACTTCAGGTTATATTGCAATATGATGGAAAAAACAAAACACAACAACAAAAAATTAGAATGCAAAACACAAAAAAAAAAACAAATACAAAACAACATCAAAAACATGCAACATTTTAGGGTCAATAGTATACTTGAAAAATGGTAGTAAATAAATAGTAGCAGAGAAAGAGGCAGCGGCAGAAGCAGCCGTAGTATCAGGAGAGAATACAATAACTTTCAAACTGTTCGCTCTTACACTAATATGGTGCTCGGTACTAAGTACTGAGAGTAAGAATGTAAGTGCAATAAGGAGAGAGTGAATTACACAGTGAGAGGGAGAGCTAAACTGTAAATTAATTTCAAACGGTTTTTTTCTCTGTTCTCTGTTTAACAAAAATTTAGGTTACAACTAAAGTGTTTTGTTTGTTGTTTATTTTTTGCTGTTGTTGTTGTTAGTTCATTTAAGTATATTTCTTTTTCGTGCCCTACACTCAGTTATTTTGGCAAGTAGTTCTTATGTGCAGCTTTGGGCAAAAGAGATTCTTAAGTTTCTTTTCAAAATTTTGTGCGTCGTTTTCTTTGTGGTACTTGTGGTTTATGATTTTTTTTTTTTTTTTTTTTGTACGCCACTTTTCCCACTCTTGTTTTACCCCCCATTCTTTCTTTAATTTCTACTTTGTTAAAGTGTAACTAAAAAGTTGTTAGTTTTAATTCTAATTTTTTTTTTTTTTTGTAAAAAGAACTCTTTAGGCTAAACTTGTGTGTGTTTGGTAGTAAGCTTTTGTTTTTTAACTTTTTTTCTGGGGTAAAAAAAAACCTTTGTTGTAAAAGTGCAATTGACCTCGATAGTACTTTACAAACAAGAACAAAAAGTAGATGAAAAACTATAGCTTAAGAAATAAAATGTTTCAATTTTATACACAGAAAAAAGTTTTAAATACCTATATTTAAAAAGAAATTTTTTCTCAAGGTTTTCTCTCAAAGTATGTAATATGCTGGACATGGAACAAAACATTTGTGAAGCACTGTAGCTATTCAAATACTTCATACATGAAAATATTTTGTAAATCTCAATTCCGCTTTGAGTATAATATCAGGAAAGCAGTTTCAGTGATATGTTTTTATGTAAAAGTTTTGATTTAAAAAATTTTATGAAAGTATTTAATTTACATAAGTTTTTACATCATCATTCACTCGTAACAAAAAAAAAAAAAATGAAGATATATTAAATGCATATAAATGTTTAAAATTTTAATATTTAAATTATATAAAATTGTGTGTGTGAAATTGAATTTACAATGCCACAAAATTTCAACATACCATAAACCATTTAATGCATATTTACTTATGCATAAATATTTATATTTGTAAATTGCATAATAATATTCTCACAGATTGTGGCCATTCGAGTATCTTCCAATGCAATTATTAATTAAAATATCTTTATTTCCTGCTGCTACTCCAACTTCTTACGCCCTTCTCGTACCTTTTTACTCATACCTATTCATTAAACTACACAATGGATATGCAAAGAAATTCTGTTACGCAAATTTATGTAACTATTTATGTATGTTTGCATATGTAAATATTTATACCTCGTTTAATATTTGCTCAAAATTTTGCTATAAATTAATTGAAAAGTTTTTACATCGTTGTTGTGTCCCGTCTCCTTCCATCTCACTATCATCAACGGTAACGCCCTCAGAAGATTTGAACAAAAACATGGTAAATTTATGTGCATGAATTTTGCATTTGTATTTAATTGATTGTTTTGACAACAAGGGAGAGAATATGTATCAAAAAGAAAAAATAATAATAATAAATATATTTGCATGTGTATCTATATATTTATATACACGTGCATATATATGAAATATATGATAGCATCAAAAAGTTTTATATGAAATGTCAATGCAGGCACGTAGTTTAGAGGGGGGGGGAGAAAAGGATTTTGGTTTTAGAGAGCACAACCTAAGTTGCTCTGAATAGATTCTCACTTTTATTATATTTTTAGTAGACTATGAAAATTAAATCAAAAGGTTAATTTTTCAAAGTCTTGACTACTGTTCTATGTTTATAGTTTAATTTTAAGTAACGTATTTGTTATTGAGATCAGATTTTAAGGACCACAAGTCAAGTTACTTTCACCTTCATATTGTTTTTTTTCGGTTTGTAAGAGCACAACTTATGTTATTCTCACATACAGATTTTCTCTCTTTTTGCGAGAGCACCAATCAAATTATTCTGATCAGATTTTCTCTCTGTTTGCGACAGCACCAATCAAATTATTCTGATCAGATTCTCTTGTGTGTGCGCTCTGGTTTTCGAGAGCACAAATTCAGTTACTCTCACTGCTAGATTCTATCTTCTTGTTTAAGCACTCTGAAGCCGTTGAGAGCACAAATCACGTTGCTTTCACCTTCAGATTTTCTTCCTGTTTCAGTTTTCCAGCCCACAAGAATTTGTCTTAATAACTTCCGGAATCTTTTTTAACCCTAGGCAGCACGATTTTTTGTTTGTTAATTTAATAGAAAAAACAATAAATTAATTAATTTTGTTTTTAAATAATAAGGAGCACTGAAAAAATCAAACAATTAATAATTTTGAAAAAATAATAAAACACAATAATAAAACCAGAATTTTTTATATAGGCAGCAATTGGCATCGAGTTAAAAAAAGCCTCGACGCTTCGACGTAGATGGACCTTAGTGTATAAAAAATATGTAGTGCCGTCTAGGGTTAACCCTTAACAAGCTGATATGGTACACGGGTACCTAAATGATTTTTAAACTGTGTTATTTCTCGAAATATGGGTTTTACGTGGCTGAGTCCTCGTAACATATCTAAAGACTTTATTTGGAGTCCAAAATTATAATTTTCTTATTTATAATAATTTCTTAACAAAAATAGCAAAAACTAAAACCTAACCCTTAAAAGTCTGATAAGGTACCCGGGTGCCTAAATTTTTTTTTAATGTTTATATCGCAGAAAAACATGAAAATGTGTGTAAATTAACACATTTAAAAAGTGACAAATATTGAATAATACAAATATATTTAAGTTTGATCGCAAGTGCTGCTTGAATGTTCGTCTCAAACTCTATTTGAACAAATATTGCAGGATTTTCTGGTTTTTCTTTGTTACATTTATAAAGACTTACAAATGAAGCAGCTTTTTTTGTTGTGAAAGTTCAACGTTGCTTGGAGTTTTGGGTTTTCCAATGACAAGCTCATTAGAATTTCGAATCAACGCCACCTTTAGCTTTATTGTTATATAAAATATTCTTTGGTTTTCCCCTAAAATTTTTTTCAATATCAAGAGTCCTATATTTTTCTATGGCACATAAGAACAAACTGTGGCTTCTTCGTTGAAAGTTCAAAGTTTTTACAATACTATAATGACAGCCACTGGAACTTTAAATTAAATTGCTTATTTTCCAAAAATAAGTAACTATTGCCATTGAACAATTCTTGGCTATTGGTGCGAAAAATAAGTAGGTAAATTTGGGAATTTGCTATGAAACTGACTATGGCGATTTCAAAATAAAATTGATAACTGCATGTTTGAAAAAAGTTTAATTCTGATATAAATGTTCCCTTAACTTCTTAAAGTAAAATTAGATCGAATTGTAGGTGGATATTGTATATTAAATACCCGGATACCTTATCAGCTCACAGAAGGTTTTTTTCTTATCAGCCACATAACAGTTAATTACAATGTCAGAAAAACGTTGATTGTATTTCAACAAAAACATTTACAATTTTTCCTTATTGCCAACTCTTTGTTTAATTCCTTTTTTTTAATGAAAATTTTTCCTCAGCCACTGCGTTTATTTGCAAATAAGTTTAAAGCATTTGTTGGAAAAAATATGTAAACAAATAATAAATTTAATTTCATAGAATTATTAAAATTAAATATTTACAAAATTTTGAATATATTTCATTTCAAAACCATTCACTTCAATTAAAATGAATATGAACTAAATTTCTTAAAACTGAGTATGCATTGTATTTGTATTTATTAAATATTTTTTGAAGCTCGAACATAGAATAATAATGTTTAAAATTTTATTTATTTTAACCAACTTGTATATTTACTTGCACAAAATGTAACTTAATTTGCCCAAAAATGTTTAGAAATTCAAAAAAATAAAATAGGTTTAGCAACAGTAATAAATAAAATTGATCAAGATCCTAGAAGGAAAGCCTTGGTGTTTTGATGGATATAAATTGAGCAATCATTCAAACTGAAAATTTGTTTTTTTTTTTTTTTTTTGTGAATCTAAATGCTATATCCAAGGGTCAGGCTAGAAGAGCTCAGGTTTTGGATGCGTGATTTTTGATTTTGGCCCGTGGTTCTTAAGCTATGGTCTTTGATTTCTGGTCTCTGATCTCTGGCTTATGGTTTCTGATATTTATGGTTTTTAATCTCTCTTTTCCCCATTTCTGCATTCGTGTTTTTATTCTATACTTTCTGATCTGTAATATCTAATCTCTAGCCTCTAGTTTCTAGTCACTGGTTTTGGCTTTCGTGTTTGAAATTTCTGAACTGTGATTTCTGATTTTGGTTTTTGATTTCCTGATTTCTAGGCTTTAGTCTCTAACACTGTCACCAAATTTTTATCTCTGGTTTCTGATGTTTAGTTTCTGATCTCAAGCCTATGGTTATGTTTTCTGATTTTCGATTTCTAGTCTCTGATCCATAGTCTCTAATCTCTAGTCTGTAATCTCTAGTAACTGATCTCTATTGTCTAGTCACTGGTTTCATCTGATATCAAGTTTCCAGCCTCTAGTCTCTGGTCTTTAGCCTTTGGTCTCCAGTTTTAGTCTTTCCATTATTTTTTTTTTAGTATCTGGAATGGTTTGATTCGGTCTTTTATCAGGTCGGTCGGTAGGTGCATTCTAGTTGTATTAATTCCATTTAGAATTTATTATTGTAAAATGAAAGTTCAATCTATACTACAAATTTTTACTATGGTATAAACATTTATGTTTTTTTTTTGTACCCCTAATGCTAAATATTGATAAGTTTTTAAAAATTCTGCAATCAAAAAAAAATAAAAAAAAAGCATTTAAAAATTCACATCTACTTTTAGTTAAATTTTAATCCCGCTTTTAAAATCGTTTAAAAACAAAATTTTTCAATGAATGTTCACAAAGTTATAAAGTAGATTTAGATTAAAATATATTCAGAAAAAAGTAAAAAAAAATTACAAAAATTTCACTCAGTTTCGTTTTATGTTTCGAAATACAATACCTGCATTTTTTTTTATTTTTTTTTTACCAATTGTTATGAAACAAATTTACAAATTTCAAATCCTCTTTCCGAATTTTCAATGCAGTTTTAGTTTCACAAATCACACATTCATCGGTTGTCGTTTGTATTTAGTGCAAAGTTTGAAGCATACAGCATTGTTTTAAATTTATAGCAAAAATTTTGTAGTTTCACAATTCTGTGCAATTTTTACTAAAATTATACACTGAAATAAAAAAAAAAAAAAAATAAATTGGAGAGAGAAAAAAAAAACTGACAAAGCAATTTTTCAATGACATTTTCTGTCACTGATTTTTTCTGTTTTTTTTTTAACGCCCCCTTTTATTCATTTATTTCTTTTTTTTTATTTGTAATAAAATCTCAAAAATTTTGCACAAATTTCAACAAATATGTGAAATATACACACGCACACATAGTAGCAAACGCATACATACAAAAGAGAATTGTTAAATAAAATTTAATCTACCACCAGAGCATCACAGCAACTTACTCTACACCCTTCCTCACACACACACACACATACATAACTGTCTATACAAGCACATACATACATTTGTTGAACGGAAAAAACATTCAACTTCCTATTTCCGCTTTTTAAACAAAAGCTTTTTCCATTTACATTGAGTTGAATTTGAATTTGTTGAATTTGAATTTTATTTCATTTCATTTTAAGTTTAGTTTCATTTTTGATGATGCCAAATGTTTATAGTTAGTACTTATTTTTTTTGCCTTTTCCATGCTTTATTCAAAGTATGTTGGTATTTTTTCATTATATTTTTACTACCCTTTTTTACTATTTTTACTTTACTTCTCTTTTTTTTTTTTGCTCACTCCCTTTTTTCACTATCATTGCAGAGATTTGCTGAGATGAAATTTATTAGAAGAGGGTTGAGTTTGGCTACTTTTTAAGATTTATTTGTGCATTTGGCATATCACTTTGCTTTTGCTTTTGCTTATGAAAATGACGACAGTTTTCTTCTTCTATAGCAAATTTTTGTATGCATTTTTCTTTGTTTTTGTTTTTTCTGCATATTTATAATAAGAATTTCTGTAATTATTATTTGCTAGAAAGCATTCAACAAATAAATTTCAGGAAGTTATCAATTTGAGTTAAGATTCGTTAGAATTTGAAATTGAAACTATTTCCTTCAGACGGAAGTGAAGTGTGAAATGTAAACGCATAAACAATTTTCTTGTATTTTCCAAACTTTCACATTGCAAATAAATATATTAAATTTTTAATGTGTTTTTTAGATAAGTTTAGAAGATGAACCGAGGTGAGGAGAGATGAACTGTTCTCTAGCGTTATGGCATAGAGGTTGTGGAAACAGGGGGCAGGGAGTGTTTAGGTCTTTTTCTTGCTTCAAATATATATATATATATATATATTATTAGGCCGGGGCGATTTGTATGGACTAAAATTTTTCATTACCGCGCCGTCAAAATTATGATTCATCTTGTCATTATGAACAAAAAGTTCTTTCACGGCATAGTTCTAAAATGAATTTCGAGGCTCCGGAATTTGATTTTTATGGAATTTTCAAGGCACTTGTAATTTTTTGTAATTACACAGTGCAACAGTAAATTTCAAATGTGGAATGGATAATTTTTTAAGGGTAATTTGGGGTTGCTGAATCCCACCCTGTACTCAGATTTTCTTTGTCATGTCTGAGATCCTCGATATGGGGGCCGAAACCCATAATTTTTGGTATACGTGGGACCAATTTAAAATTTTTGTTTATTTCACTTAGTACATGTCTCATAGTTAAGAGAAAGTTGTTTATTATGGAAGGGAGAAAAAAATTACTGAGACTGAAATACTCCACCAACCCTCCTTACCCGCTCTTTGGGGTGTTATATGAAGCTTCTATTCGATATATGACTATACCGGGTAAACGATCGCGAACCCTATCATCAGGTTTTGGTAAACAATTTTCCACATCGAAAAGTAGTTTGGGTCCACCAAAGGTCAAACATTTTTTAAAAAATTAACCTTTGAAGAAAATTTTTTTTCCAGGTTTCGATGGTCAAATTCTCCTGAAACGTGTGTTAAGATTTTTTCAATCCCACTCCTTATATCGTAGAAGGATTTTTTGTTCGTAAGGACAAGAGAAATCATAATTTCGACGGCGCGGTATCGGTTGCCTAATCGCCCCGGCGGTTCGGGAAAAACAGAAAAAAATGAAATTACTGACCAGAAATTGCAAAGGTCTTCAAGTAAAGCGAGTATAAAAGAAGCAAATTCAATTCATTCGAAACACTAGAGGATCAAATCACTGGTTTTATGTGTTCAAATCCCCACTTTTAATTCGCCAGTGATTAGAATCACTATAAAAATTTTAACGCTAAGAGATAAACTCGATAAGTATATCAAAAAATCATTGCTCCCTTACTTCCACAACCACTGAATATGCCATTAGTTGAAATATGAAAAACTCTTTACAAAATTGTATTATAATTAAGTATTCAATTAATTAAAATATGTAAATTGGCATTTAATATTTTGCAATATTTAAAAAAAAAAGCACTACTGTTTATTTTTCGCATTACATATGTGAAAGCAAGAGCGAGAGAGAGACGGAAAAAGTTTAAATTAAAAAAAAATATGGGGGTTGTCATATTTTATTTACAATTCTGATGAAAATTTAAACTCAATTCAATTTTCATGTTTCCTTTTTTTCATTTTACATTTTATAAATATAAGAGTCGACGAGTAACTACCTGCCTATCACTTTACTTGAATACTTTTAACGTTTTCAATATTATATTGTATTCTATATATGAATGAATGTAAGTATGTACATTCTCGTCGTTATTGTATAGTATACCATTTTTACAAGGACACTTCATGTTTTCATTAACAAAAAATCAACATTCCCCAAGTGATTTTTATCACATTGAGCAAATAATTTAAAAAAAAAAAAACCGAAGGGAAAAAGTAACTTCTGCTGATACGCCAACAAAACAAAAATACTTGGTGGAACTGTTGCTGCTGCTTCTGCTTCTGTTATTTTCACTGCCTCACAGGCTTAAAAACGTCGCTATTTTAATGTGAGTGAGTGTTTCTGGGAATGTATGTATGTATGTGGGTATGTGTTTTTGTTTATGTGTATACTACATATTTTTGACCCAATGGCATTAATTAACTTTTGGACATGTATACGCAAAGTAAATGTGTTCAAAATAAAAATAAAAATGAGAGAAACAAAAAAAACAAAACAGGAGAAGAAAAAAAAATTAATTGAATTTTTCATTTACATGAACACACGTATACACACACACACACGCACATATGCTTGCAGAAATACAAGCGAATACATTACACGTATTTTATGTTTGTGTGTGCGAAAGTGTAGTTGTAACCCAGTTGGAAATGAGCTCATGGCATTGATATGATCTTCAAGAACTTCAAAAAAATAAGAAAGAAGAGTAAAACAGTTTTCAGTGCCATTGTTAACTAATATTGTAACTAAGGAAAAACTTTAAGATGTTTCGGTTTTTTATAAAAGATTAATGAGGTTTTTTTTTTGAGTATTTGTCTATAAAAATGTCAGCTATATCATATATGGCATAAATTGTATTAGAACTTCATGGAATTTCTTCTTCTCCTTGAGATAGAATTCTCGGAGTTCTCAATAATGCTTGCCATCAGTCAAAAGAACAATTGTAGAAAAAAGCAAGCCTGACACATTAAATGGCGGTGTCATCGAAAGTGTATTTAATAACATATCAGCTTGCATGCTCTAAATAGAAAACTATGTTTAAGAATATTGAGAAAGCTTGCAGAGCTTATGGCTACATGAGAGTTTTGTGCTGGTCTCTTCAACAACTGTGATCTAATAGAGAAATGAGTTAACTAGCTATAGTATGCTAGTTTTAGAACGGAAAAAAAAAAACAGAAGAGATCCCCATTTTTTTTTATAATTTTTCATCAAAACAGAAGTTTTGCGACCCTGTAGGCCAGAATTTTCATGGGTCACCGCCGACCCTGTGGCCCTCAATAGGGATTTTTTACGACCGTTTTTAGTACATTTTTATTAGATATTATATATATTTTTATGACGACCTCGATAGTCTAGTGGATAGTGCACTAGACTTTCATCCAAAAGGTTGCGGGTTCGATTCCCGTCTTGGTCTGGTGGTTAATTCTCATAAACTTCTTATATTCACTATCGATATGAAGTGGATGAGAATTATAAGAATGTGTACAAGTACACACCTTGGTTGGTAATGGCAAAACCACAGAGCTGATAAAAAATTGCCACACAGCCGTTCGGAATCGGCGTTAAACTGTAGGTCCTACCATCGCCTCTGTGGTCTAGTGGCAGAGTGCCAGACTCTTGTCTCTGGAGGCCCGAGTTAGATTCTCGGCTTGGGTATGTTTCTTATCTATCTTTCTTTCTCTCTGCCTTTCTTTCTTTCTTGGGGCTTTGGTACAATAGGTGTTATAGGTCGCAGTGCCTGACTTTCAATAACGTCCTTCCTTTAAATAATAATAATATATTTTTATAAAGATATTAATTCTTCACTTAAACTTTTCTTGACCATAAGGAAAATATAAACCGAATTCAGATTCGCCTTCGTTGGCCTCCATTTCATTGCAAAATACTTTTAAAAAGTTTCCATTGAAGACTTTTAAAGTCACCGGTGACTCATAGTAAAAAAAAATTTTAAAAATGGGTAATAACTTTTCCCATAACATATTAAAAATTCGGTGTATTTGGGCAAATGTTATCAAAATTGTGGTTGATTGAAAATAGGTCAAAAAAATTTGTTTCTTAGTTTAGGTCACTCGATTGCCGTCAATTAGGTAAGCATTTTATGATTTTTTTTAATAATTACTCTTTTTATTTCAATGAAAATATGTTTACTATAATCGGTGAAATTGGTCACCGGTGAAATCGGTCACCGGTACTCATGGTCCCGAACTTATAATAACTTTTAAAATACTGTGTTTAATACATTTGATCCCAGGGAATACTAATTGCTCAGGAAGTGGCTTAGAAATATTTTTAATTTTGTTTTACACCTGGCCAACTTATTTTCTCGGGGTAAGCCAAAAACTACTACACCCATTAAAATTCAGAAAAAATTTTTGTATTTTTTTGAATACTGAAATTTCTTACTGAAGACATAAAATCTCTAAAAACCATGAAACCTTAGGTCACATTGATCAGCCTTTTCCAACTGGGTATATGTAATCATAAAAACACTCCATGTGTATCTCACGTTTATGTAATAATGAAATTGGTGTAAAAGCTGAAGGAAGTAAAAATCTCCGAGTTTTAATGGAGAAAAGCAGTGAAATCGGTTTTCATTAAAATTGAATTTACTTAAAGGTAAATGAAAAAAAATGCAGACGGAAAAAGTAAAAGATCTGCAGAAAAACAGAAAGAGAGGAGGAAGGAAAACTATACTATAGTCACCCACCCTCCCATTTTACTTAACTTTGAAAAACAAAAATTTTCTTTTGAAACTTACCTGCCGGTTGTATGTGATACCAACACGGTTGACTTTGACCCATTGGGCTGCTCGCCATGCATGAGATAGCACCGAAACTATCATATGATTCAATGTGATAGCTGTAGATATTATTGAGAGGTGCTGGTGGTGTTGCTGTCACTACACCACCACCAACACTATTCCGATGATGTTGCTGTTTGTGTTGCTGTAATGCAGCGAGACGTTTACGTTCGGCGGCGGCCAATTGAAATTGATTATTGTTGTTGCCGTTGCCGTTACCACCGCTACCACCACTGTACATTGAATCGTGTACCAAACCGCGTCCATGCAATAGTTGCTGCTGTTGTTGTTGTTGTTGCTGTTGTTTGCCTTCCAAATGATTTTTGTAAATGGCATTTGAGTAAACCATTTGCGTGTAAGGTTCTTCCGGTTGACCTCTTGCATCACCACCACCACCACCAGCAGCAGCACCATATTCATCTTCATACGCTATATCGCCATATTCTCCATGTTGCTCATCTTCATCTTCGAAAAGTATTGTATTCGTCCAGTCACCATCTACTGTTGCTATACTACTTGCAGCCGCCACGCGTCCATGTCGTCCGAGTACATATTTTTGATGTAGTTGTTGTTGTTGTTGTTCATGTTGTTGTTGCTGCTGCTGCAGCTGCTGTTGTTGACCATGACTTCCGTGTTTCCGTTTGCTACGTTGATAATATCCGCCATTGCCGGATGTGTGACCATTGCTGGCAGCCAATAATGCCGCTCCTCCACCATCGTTGCCGTCACCTGCTGCTGCTCCTCCTCTCATATGCAATACTGGTAAAGTTGCGGATGCGGTTGATGCTGTCGCTGGTAGCTCGATGAGACTCTCAAGCGAATTGTTGAAATGCCATTTGTAATTTAGATTATCGAGTGGATTTGAGTCCACTTGACATGTTATGTTAATGGTTTGTTTGAGTGCAGCGCGTATTGTGGTAGAATCGGACTTGCAGACTGGCGGATCTATAATGAAAAACGAGACGAGACGAGAAGAGAAGAGAAGTGTTGAGATGCGAATTGAATTAAATTGATGTATGTATGTATGTATGTGAAGTAAAGTTGTGTAGTGGTTTAAAACAAAAAGTCAAAAATTGGTTAAATGCGCGCTCACACACACACACAAACACACTCTCAAATGTATTTTTAATGAAGTGGTATTAAATAAAAGTGGTACAAAGAGTATGAAATATTTGGTGAGCTGCTTTAATGTAGATTTAAATGATAATGATGTTTGGGCCTTTTAGTGTTGCGAAGTGCGACGCTCTTTTGTAAACACTCAACATTTGAGGAGTTTGTAGTAGGGAGAAATGCTGATTGGCTTACTTACGCTCAATAGTTTTTGTAAATATATGCTCATATCGAATGAGAGTGAGAGTATTTTGATTGCTCTACTTTAAGATGCTTCGATTTAAGAAAATATTTGGCCGATTCAGGAGCTGTCATATACTGTCGTATAATCATAGTGTCATATAATTTTGTATGAAAAATGAGAGAATTTATGACAAGTGAGAGGATACGACACTAAATAAAACAGCTTGTGAATCAGCCAATTATATTTCACATTGGATTGTAAACTGTTGAAAGGTGGTAAAATTTTGTATGAAAGAAGCTGAAAGGATTTACAACAAATGAAATATACTTTATTATTTATTCAAAGCTTCTGATCTTTTAATCACCAACTCTTAAAATTTTCTATTTTCATTATTTTATTAAATTCCCCTCATTGCTTTCATACAATTTCTTCATTTTTTCCAACTGCAATTGCAATTCCATTTCTAAATAGTTTCATTATATTAAATAAAAATAAATATACTTTTAATCAGCTCTGTTTTTTCAAATGTTAATTACTTTTTATCTTTATTACATACTTGCTACTATTGCAATTTTTTAAAACCAACATTGAAAACGAAAAAAAAGTAGGTACTTTTCATATAGATAGATAGATATATACTTAAGTACTTTTACACCATAGACAGATACTCATACATACATTGTAGATCTTTGTATGTATGGTCTTTTTTCTAATTTTAATAGTAGATACTTATACACATTTACTTTTTATTTTCACATACATACATAAAATTTAATGAAAAGCTTTTTCTATGTATTATATTTTATACCTTTTTATTACACCTGAGTGAAAATTAAAAAAAAAAAAAAATTCCTAGTTAAACTAAACTAACACAAGTGGATTCTTTTTTTTTTCTATTCTACATACACTGAGCGAAATGATTTATTGAAAATAATGCGATTATCAGTTCAATTTAATAATTAATATTAATGAAATTACATAGTAAAAGAAAACTTTTGTATCAAAAGAGCAATTACTATTAAATTCATTAGAAATATAATTAAACTGAAGAAAAAACTTTTGAAGAAATTTCTTCATTTTGCAATTGCAAAATCGTAATTTATGGTCAAAATTTCGTGACTTTCAAGACATTTTTGGAACCTAAAGATATCATCTGATTTCTTGAATGAGTTCTGTTCATTTGAATGAGTAGAAACTTAACTATGCTGTTACTTTTCGATTTGATGCCATGCTTGGCTATTTATCGTGCCCCAAAAAAGTTCACTTATTCGATCGCTTTTGTGAGTCACTGTAATGTATGCTTTCATTAACCCAGTAATGGCTAGCAGTGCCATATGGCACATTGTCGCTGAACCGTTCCTGAGCCAGGTTCAAAAACAATTTTTTTCTCTAGTTACTTTTTTGATCTATCTACTTTGGTTCTCACTCGTCCTTAATGGGTTAATGTGATGAATAAAATCACAATTAAAACGAATAAGTTAATTATATTGATGAATGTGACAGGGTACGGAGAACCATCCGTTTTGTTTCGTTCGTTTACGATTGGTTCCCATTCGAATTTTATTGAAGTGAAACTTCTTTTCTCTTGTCCTAGAGTAAAACCAACCGGATGTGACGTCCGCGCAAAAGTTTGCAATGCGACATAATTTTGTCGAGCAATGTGCATGAGGAGCTAAATATCAATATTCCGTAACTGAATTCATGAGCAAACTATATAATAAACGATTCATAAATAGTTTTAATTCAATATACAATAACATATTAATTACACACACACGCCTATGGCAGAAAGAATAATGTGTAGCGTCGCCATCTTAAAGTTTATGACAGTTATACATTTCACATACGGATGGCGCAAATCTCCAAGGAATCACATGAAGATGTCGCACACAAAAAGAGTTGTCATCGAAGTTACCGGTACAGAGTTGCAATTTTTGTTCTAGCATTAATCCCAAAAAAAATTGGTTGTGTATTAACGATCACAAGGCAGAAGTGAAACTTCTTGTGAACTAAATGAAACACAAGCAAATGAAATTAAAAAACACAAGTCAATGAAGTAAAAAATTTAGCGATTGAAAAATTTCATTTTCTATCACTGTTTTCTACTACTATTTTACACTTATTTTCTGCTACTAATTGAATATTACTAATTAATTGAATATATTTACTACTACTATCTTCTACTACTTTTTCTACTACTATTTTACTACTTTTCTACTTCTATTGTCGACTACTTTTTAAGTACTATTTTTCTACTACTATTTTCTATTACTTTTCCTCTACTATTTTCTATTACTATTTTTAGAACTATGTTTCACTACTTTTTCTAGTATTATTTTCTATCAATTTTCTACTATTTCGACTACTTTTTTTACCGTTTAATTTATTAGCGAAAGTTAAAACATTTTTTTTTTTACACTCCATTTTTTTCAGTAGTTTCAGTAGCTTTTTAAAATATTCCTCATCATCGAAGATTCTAAATGGCATGTTTTTTATGGTGACTAATCGGACACAGCAAATCATGAAATCATTTATATTCATTGATATTGCAATATGCGAACTTTTTCTTTTTGACAAAATAGCACTTGATGATGACGCTTCTCGATTGTTCTCATTGTCATTTTTGGACAAATTTTTTCCCATGATCAACTTCATAATGGCGTTTTATGTTACCCGCAATTTTTCATAACATACAATTTTATTGAATTCAAAATTTTCTACGCGACCCATTTTTTTCACTTATAGTTAGTAAATATCACGTTAACCACTGTCACGAACACAATGCAGAAATTCACAAAACATATAAAAATTGGAGAAAAATGTAAATCATAAAACAATCGGTTCGTTTCATTTTGGTACGCCCTCGTTCGCTCTTCAAACATCTTCGGATCGAACACGATCGAACGATTTAAGTTTCTATTTTTGTTCGTTTGCGAGCGAACCAAATGCATAAAACTTGAAAGGATTATATTCGCTCGCAAAAATTTTATTTTGTCAAGTTCGAGTTGCGAGCGAACCAATTGAAGAAGAGCTTAATTTTTTGGATTGCGATCCGGATTTTTCCGTACCCTGGAATGTGCACATCATATTAATGGTACTGCACATCGAACTAATGTATTGAGGCTTAATAATGATATCGATAAAAAAATTTCTCTGAGTGTATGTATGTTTATAGCTATTGAAAGTGTATACAAAAGCGTTGGTACCCCACAATACAATGATAATGTAGCAACTTTGTCAACATCACCACAAGTAAACACACACACTCCCACAAACATATTACATCACACACCAATGTCGTTGTGCGTTGAGTATTTTGTGTGTGTGCGTGTTTTGTATGTTTGTGTTAACCCAGTCACCTGCTTAGAAAAGAATATTACCAACAGGAGCTGTAGATTTATTCAAACATGTATGTGTTTGAATGTTGATGTATGAAGAAAATTCATTGGGGAATGTGTTGAATGCAACATAAGCAAAACAAAAAATGGAAAAAGCTGAATATAAAAAATGTGGGATTTTGTTTGCAGTTGCATGTGTCATACATTATATACACTGGTGGTTAAAAAAATAGGTGGTCTAAATACAATTATACACTAGTGGATTCAAGGGGTGGGGAGGAGAGAGAGGTTGATTCTTAAACCTCTTCCTGAACCCGCTAATGACTACATAACAGTTGGACTGAACTGAAAAGTTCATATTTTTTTCAATTTTTAGTTAGTACCTTCAAAAGACACGTGTAAAAATTTGACAGCTGCCAGGCAATTGGTTCGTAAAATATATCACTGTGAGTTATAAAAAAGAATTTCGTGTATTAATGAAGCATTGCTTTTTGGCGAAAAAAAATACTGTTGAAACAATGTTTGGCTTGAAAAATATTAATCGGACTCTGCACCAGTAAAATCAACTGTTAAGAAATGGTTTGCTAAATTACAATGAGGCGAAATTAGCATAGAAGATAATGCACGCAGTGGACGCCCGAAAGAGGCTGTTATCAACGAAAACCTCAAAGAGTTCAGAAAATAATTTTAAATGAACGTAAAGTGAAGTTGATCGGGATAGCTAAGACTCTAAAGATATCAAAAGAACGTGTTGGACATTTCGTGCCTGAATATTTGGACATGCGAAAGCTGTATACAATCGAGTTAAAAAACCATTACAGGGAACGTGTTTCAGCAGCCGAGAGGAAGTAATGGAAAAATCGCAGGAAGCACTGATGGACATACCGAAAACCGAATATAAAAAATGTTTTAAGGATTAAATCAAGCGCTGGCATAAGTGTGTTACAGTCGGTAGGCATTACTTTGAAGGGGATAATATAGATTTAGATGAATAAACTTGTATTTTAAATTTTCTGAATGAATTCCGGGAACTTTTTGATCAAGGTGGCATGTTGAATAAATGGTAACTAAGGAAGGAGGAGTGGTTGAGGTGATAAAGCATACATTTTGATGAAATATTGTTAAAGTAAATTGTTAAATTTGATACCTCAAATACAAAAAAAAATTTATAATCACCCTCATATCGCCAAAACTTTTTTATGGCTGCTGTCGTTTCCGAAGGTTTGTTTCATAATTCGTTTTCCTATTGCAGAAAATATTGAAAAACAAAACTCATGTAAACACTCTTATTTTTTTCGCCACTTGTGTAGTTCCCAACACCTAGGTACTAATATGTAGCTTCAGAGTGATGCTGATGTTACCGATGATGCTCTTATATAGTGCTCATTTTTCTCGCTTTGTTTGCACTAGCTACCGTTTGCACAGACTACATAGTTTTTAATCATAAAACATTTATATTTACATACTTATATGCATGAAGCTCCTCTTTTTTTTTTTTTGTATTAACATTTGCTGCTGCAATAAAGTAAGTGTTGAAGTGGAACTAAAGTAGAAACAACTTCAACATATAGAGTTTTTGTGCTTTTAGTTTTTGTTTAAAAAGGTTTACTGCTGCTTTAAATCGTTTAAAAAAACGCTACTACTAATTAGCGATGGGTGCTTAATGATTTAGAGAAGGGAGCAAATAATTCAAATTCAGATTAATTGCTTAGTAGTAGAATTTCACAATCACAAAGCTCAGGTTAGTCAAAGCTGGCAATTGGAGAAATTTAACCTAATAGTGTGTTCACATGAAAGCTGAAAATCGATTTTCGTTGCCCAAAATTGGATTTTCAGAAAATTCGTTCAGACGGCATTAGATTTTTCATCTGTCCAGTTTTATTTCCATTTTTTTGAGATCATTTACTTTTCACACACTTTTTACAAATAACTTATATCATCATGTTTTGCAGATACCAAAGAAAGGTACTAAATATTGAAATAGATTGAATATTGTAGTAGCATTATCTCAGAAACACAGAGTTGCTTAGCGAAAAATTATAGCCAAAAAACGTTTTTCATTGAAAATTGGCTGAAAATCAGATTTCCCTTTGACAATTGTTCTATGACGAAAATTAAATTTTCAAGGGATTTTCAGCCAAAATCGATTTTGAGCACCAAAATCAAATTTTCAGCCGCCATGTGAACATACTATAAGTAGTCAATTGAATGTTTAAGCCCACGAAGAAAACGGATTTAAAATTTATGTCTAAAATTGCGATTGTGTTGGGCTGTCAAAGCAAACGCTATTATAAAAACATGATATAACATAGTTTTTTTTGAAGCCTACCTTTAAAATGCGCATAAAACGAAAAAGTAAGTTTGAATTTTAACAAAAACTAGGGTTAAAATAGTGCTGAACTGAAAGTAGTAGTAGCGAGTATCTCAATAATTGTCACCCCATGTTGGGCGCCAGTTAGAAAAGAAACAGAAACATGTGTGGTCTATTAGAAATAAGTTTAGCTCTGAAAAATGATGGTGGACAATTTGCTTAACATAATGGTTCAACGACAGTGATCAGGAATGACGTTGAGCGCCCATATATAAGAAAATCCCAGAAAGCTAAATCAACACTAAAACAAATCATTTTGCTAATATTTAGTATACAAACAAAAAAAATTTGCTTGTATTAAAAGTTTTCAGTACTTTTTTCAAACAATTTTCAAGAGCACGCACTTTCTAAAACTAAAATAAAAGTTTTTGTTTTCCTTTATATGTACTAATATAAAAAAAAATAAAGTAAATTTTGCAATTGTTTTGTTTTCTGTTTTTAGAACTTTCTGCTTTTCTTACATTTACATTAAAGTTTTTCTTTGTCTAGTTTCAAAGAAGCTTTCTAGCAATCTTTATAGAAACATACCAAGTATCGCCACTATCATCTCCCGCACTACTACTACTTTAAACCCTATCTACACCACCACAAACTTTACTGTAATCAATTAAACTTAAAATCTACTTCAGAGTTGCATACAAACGTAGTAGCAAAAATAATAATAAAAAGGAAATTTAATACTCATTCTACTATAATTGACCAACAAAATTTTTCCCTTTTTACAATAAAATAGTTTGCCTCAAACTATGAGAACATTTTTTTTTTCTCTCTCTCTCTCTCTCTTTTATTTGGATATCTGCATTTTTGCTTTCCTTTTGGCGCGCGCGGTATTACAAAAATGCAAATTCATTAAAAGCAAATTGAAAGCATTCTTCTTTAAAGTGGTGGCCTGATGTAGAAAAAGCAAAAGGCAGATAAAAAATTAAAGGACATAAGTATAAAATTCAGGCCAAGTTAAGGAAAAAACAGAACAACAGAAAAAAAAGAAGAAGGCGGTAAAAACATCAAGTGTTCTGGAAAAAAAACAGAAAAGGGTAAAAAGTTCAACTTTTTATAAGAAAAAAAAGTAAAAACAAAACAGAAGAGTAGAAAACGGATGCATTCTCAAGCATATTGCCGGATATATTTTCTTTTCTTTAAGCGGTTGGTTATTGTAGCTGTTGTTGTTGTTGTTGTTTTTGCATGCTTTTCCATTATAAATTTTTCACTTATTAATGTTTTTCTACTATAAGCTTAAATGTAGCTACTTGTGGCAACTACAAGACAACAACAACGACAAATGTTCGCATGACTCTCCCTCTTTTCTACTATCTTCTCTCTTTTCCTCCCTGTCTGCCATAAAGCGTTTCTACACCACAACAAGCGCGCTCAGGAAACGGAAGTGAAAATAGTAGTAGTAGTGGCAGTCGTAGTGGCAAACAGCAAAATAGACAAAAGCATAACAAAACATACTTTAACTATTTGAAGTTTTTTTCTCGCACCATTTTTTTTTTTTTTTTTTTTTTTTGAAACTATGGTATGTTTGTACTTTTTTAACAATAATAAAAAAAATCCTTTGCGTCTATGTTTCTTTGTTTACTACACATATTTGCATATTACATACAGTATTCATTTGTGTTTTGTTTTGCTTCACTTTTTCCTTGTTCTCTCTGCCAAAAGAAAAATTGAGCATTCTTTTCTTCATACATTGGAAAAATATATTTCTTTTTTTTTTCACTGCATACAGGAACAGAAAGAAAATGAAAACAATAGCACAATTGAGAATGTCTTAAAAGTAAAGAAAGAAATAATAATAAAAACAAAGAAAATCAGAAGAAAAAGAAGAAAACTTATAAATTTACTATTGCCAACTCTAGTTACACGCTTACAAATGTCGTGTACATTCATGGATGACGTGTGCCGGAAATGTATTCAGATTGTTTGTAGTTAGTTTTTTCCTGCTGTTTTTCTTAGTTTTTAAGTAATTTTACTAGCATGTTAAGTAGCAAGGATGCCAATTCACTTTGGGTTTAGACTTTAATAAGATGAAGTTTTCAACAAAGAATCTATGCAGATAGATGTAGTTATATTTAGCATTAGCTGGAAATTCAATCAGCTGAAACCTGTAGGGTCTAATCTTTAGTGATTTCAGAGATTGCCGATGGGGGCGGCCTTTAGTTTTTTCGTTCGTTTCAAATTTATTTAGAATCTTGAGAAAAAATCAAAATATATGAGATCGATTTATTCCCAAATTCCCCCCCCCCCCTCCTCCACCCTCCTTGGATCCGCTAATGGGTTTAAATATGAAAATTTAGATGACAATTCCTCGCCTGAGAATTGATTTGGCGTATGTGTATACAAATTCGTATACCTATACGCTAAATCAATTCTCAGGCGACGAATTGTGTTATAGAAATTCATTTTTATTATATCATTTCATTTTAATATATATGATATATATATTATATATTATATTCATGATAGTCGAGTGCCAAATTTTAGATACGATTACTTTGAGATAAGGTTAAAACTTTGGAGGTAAATTCACCTTCCTTATTTTAACGACGAATATCCAAATTAAAAATCCATTTGAAGAAAAAAAAAATCAAACTAAATCTGCCTTACCTCTTTCCTCTCCACAACTTCTGAAGCTGTCAGTACTGCTGAAGAAAAATTTTGAAAATCTTTAGAACAAATCTTAAAACCAAGTCTTAGGTTAGGTTGAGGGGCTATCCAGTGACACACTTAGGCCAGAACGGCTTATTGTGATACTATACGGTCGGACTTACAGTTAAATTCCAGTTCCGTACGGCAGTGTGGCAATTTGTTATGACTTGGTGGTTTGCTTCCTTATAATTCTCATTCACTTTATATCAATAAGAATATAAGAAAGTTATGAGACTAAACCACCACACCAAAACGGGAATCGAGCTTGCAACCACCCGGATGAAAGTTTAGGACGCTTCCCAGTAGACTATCGAGGTCTCTAAATATTTTTTTTCACTACGTTTTCAAACCACACATTTAAATCAAATCTTCACATTAAATCTTAAACAAAATTTTCATGTTAAAGTATCAAGAAAAATCTTGAAGCTAATCTCCAAGCTCTTTTTCTTTAACTCCTAGAGAAGAATAGGTCTTCAATAAAACCCATCCATCATGATCAGTCGTTGGCCATCATTTTAAGTTATCTCCTACATTTAATCGATTCACAGATTTCTAGATTTACTGAACGCTGCCAAATTGCGCTGCTTTTCGCGCTTCCTTGCGGATTTCACTACAGTGATTAAAATCAAATTTCGGTAGGAGGCCTTCATATAGGATAGCCAGATTTTTAAACTGAAAAATCAGTACATTGAACTTGAATTGAATTGAAAAAACAAACAGTTCCAATCGGCACACAAATTTTTCCGCTAAACTAACAGTAAAATTTGGAAAAAGTTTTTGGTTGTTTAATTCGCAGCTATCTAAGTTCGTCAGTTTTACAAATAAAAATAAAAAACCTATACCTTGTCCTCTTTTTAAAAAAGTACTGATGGGCTGCAATTTCCATCCACTTCACTTCCAAAGTCTCTAGAACAACCCAATTTCTTTTCTTTGTCTAAAAATTTAATATTAAACTAAAAGTTTTTTCTTTTCAGGGAGAATCGGAAAAATTGGAATATTTTTCCTGATTTTTTTCAAATTTTTTCAACACTTAGGTTCTCATCTACATTTTCATTAAAAATTAAGTTATAAAAATAGGTCAACAAAAATTAGTACAAAATTCAAAAATCAGTAGATTTGCATGCTATTTAAGTTCAGAATTTTAAAAATTAGCATTTTAAAACAAACAAAAAAAAAACAGTAAGTGTACTGACAGAATCAGTACGTCTGGCCACCCTACCTACACAAGATGGGCCGATCCTATTTGAAGGGATTAATCTGAACGGCGATCGGTTCTTGTTGGCATTGAGGTAGCAGGACACTTTTCAAACAGGTTTTGACTACCATTTTTTTTTTTTTTTGTTGGAACAGACAAAAGAAGTATTTAAGAATACAACAGTCAGACAAGTTTTACGTCCATTGTACTATATCCTATGTTCCTTTTGGATATTCTTTAAATCTACCAGATTTATTAATAAATCTTAGCGGATCCTGCGGTGTTAAAAAGCTCAGGTGTTCGTCTCCCAACCCTCCAGTGCCAAATATGCTTACTCTGATCTGGTAAAAAGCGAGGCAGACACTAACAAAGTGGGACAAATCGACCCACTCATTAATGGTGGTCTTGATGGCTGTAGACGACAAAGAGAGTACAGGTTCTGGGCCCAGCAAACCAGTTTCCGAACCCTTTCTGGCCAGAAGGTCAGCAGATTCATTTCCTAAAATTTCTGAGTGTCCAGGAACCCATATCAACAGCAGGCTATTGTGTTTTCCAACACAATCAAGCCTGGATTTGCAATCCATAACCAGTTTAGATGTGGTTAGAGAATTAAGCAAGGATTTAAGCGCAGCCTGACTGTCACTAAATACACAGATACTCCTTTCTCTCCAACCATTATCAATAACATGGTCCATTGACTTGATGATTGCAAAAATTTCTGCTTGAAAAACAGAAGTATACAACCCAAGAGAGAAGTGAAGGTGCACTCCATCATTTTCAATGAAGATCCCAGAAACCGAACCGAATTCTGTTCTGGAGCCGTCAGTGAAAATACGCTTACAATCGTCAAGAGCATTTAAAAATTCATTAAAATATTTTTCAATAAAAGAACCTTCATAATAAGTTTTCAAGCAACATTTTCATATAAAGTCTTTAAACCAAATACTGAAACCAAATTTTTTGTATTAAGTCTCCAAATAAAATCTTGAAATTAAATGCTCAAAATAAAGCGGCCAGCTATTATTAACATTAAATTATAAATCTTTAGAATATTTCACAAAAAAGAATCATCGCAAACCTTCAAATCTTGAAACCAAACCTTTAAATCAAATTATGTTCAAGCCAAGCCCTGAAATCAATTGGTCTAGCTTTTTTCGAGTTTTGTACATTCCAAATACTTGAATTTAAGATGCTACCCAAAAACGAAACCGAAGGAACAAACTTTTTAAAAGCTTTTCTCGTCTCTTACAAAATCTGGAAAATGCAATAGTTTTTTTTTTTTTTTTTTTTTTAATATAAATTTATAACTTGTGAAACTTTTACTTAAAACATATTTTGAAAAAAAAGAAGAAAAAACCAATCGAACTTTATAAAGCAACTTTAAAGCATAGCCAAGTTTCAAACTTAATCAAGAAAATACCAAATCAAATCAAGAGTACAATATTCTTTGCAGTTTTTGCTATATTTTGTAGTAGGCGTGTGTACACTCGAATAGGAGGCTACAAGTTGCAGTTTCTTCCAAGCAATATACATGTGTGTATGTGTATGTTTGTATATGTATATATATGTGTGTAAATCTTTGAATTCTTAAATAAATTACATGGTTGGTGTGTTTTTTTTTTTCTTTTCTTTTCAACCTATTTCTTTTGTATACTTACATTTTACATCCAAGTAGACTTCATTACTAGAGACGCTACCTTGAATGTTGGTAGCACGACAGAAATATTGTCCGTGTGATATTTTTGAGATTCCTTGTAGTACAAGTGTTTGATTCGATATAATTATGCCACGTGATGAATGCAATTGCTTATCCTGCAAAGAAAAAGAGAAGCAAAGAGTAAGTGAATGAAAGAGATTTTTTTTTTTGAAAATGTAAACTAAAACTAAAAAGAAAATGAACTTAAAGTAAAGGAATGTATACAAAAGTAGAAGAAGAAATAACAAATGCCATTAGCATTAAAACTAAAGGTGAATAGGGTAAAGGTATCAAAGAACACAGTAGTGTCAAAAGGAAATAAGTGTGGGAATAGCAAGAAAAAATAGGCAGTAGCTGTGATAAGGGGAGGAAAAGCAGTGGGAATCACTGGAAGAAAGTAACTAGAACACTGACAGTAGGATTGGCAGCTAAAGTAATCTTCAAGGTGCTAAAGCTATACAGTACATTAACATTAGTTTTGTTGTCTGAGCTCAGCTCTGCTTTACTTCAGAAGCGTTGTTTGTATGTAAGATGAAATAATAGCAGCAACTGAATGAAGGTGGAAAACTTATGGCAAAGAAGAAAATGGAATTTTTAATAAGATAAAGTAAAGGTGCACTTTCGTATGTTGTTGTAGTACAATGATTCTAAAAAGGAAATTCAAAAGAGTAAGAGAAACGGAAACAAAACGGAGAAAGAGAGAGAGAGAGAAGAGTTTCCAGTTTATAGATGCTAGTAATGGGTACATATAATAGTTGCTTCTAAAGGCAACTGCAGTAAAATAAAAATATTACTTTAATATACACCATCAAATATATGTACATACAAACATATGTATGTGTGTGTGTGTATATGTGTGTTGAATTATAAAATATAAAAGGCTTTTTAGGTACTCATGAAAAATAAATCCTTTTCTACTGTATGTATGTATGCGTAAAGTAGAATTTCATGTAGGTAACTGCCAGCATCCAACACTTTTCGGTTCGCGTTTTTTTTTCAGCTGCTATAGCATTAATTTTTAATTTAAATATGTCCAAAAAAATTTTTGTTTGTTTTTCTTTTAACAATTTTTTGCACAGTTTGGCAAAAATGCGCTGCAATTCGTACATTTTCGCTGTTTTTAAGTTTTTAAAGTTATTTTGAAAATTTTTTCAACACAACTCCATAAAATATGTTGAAACTTAAGATTTAAAATATTTATGCGGTATTTTAGTAGCTATAAAACATAAAGTTGAAAATTTTGGAGCTTATAAAACTCATTTTCAACTTTGCAGCATTACATCTCTAAAACTATAAAAATTAACAATATTAACTCTTTACACATTTCTTTGCTTATATATTCCAAATCATGGAAATCAGTGTAGTGGTTTAGAAACAAAAGAGTTTTGTCCATTTTTAAGTATATGGGCTGCTTAACCCTTTCGGGACAATTGGTCAGCAGTGACACAAAATACGCTTTTTCAGCTTATTTAAAAACTATTACACCGATTTAATTAAAATTTATATAGGGTGATAATATAATTGATTACGATTTAATTATTCGAAAAAAGTTTGGAATTATTATCTAATTGATCTACCTATTTTCAATCGCTCACAATTAAAATAAAATTTTCCCAAACGTACGAAAAATTTTTAATATTAAATTTATTTTTTTTACTTTACAAGTTTTGCTATGAGTCGCCAGTGATCCTAAGTTCTCCGAATCTGGACTCGGTTTTAGGTTAGGTTAGGTTGTTGGGGCTGAGACCTATTGGTTCATTGTGATACCCTTGGAGCGAGTGTTAACTCTTGATCCCTTCCTAATTAAACCATTTGTGCTTGCAATGAAAAGTGTTTCTTTCATAGAAGGGTGCTCCCAGAGTTTTGTGTCTGCGTGATTGTTTCTTCTTCTTCTTCTTCATTCCTACAGCTTCTGAAGTAATTATAGGGGAGACCTAGTCTACGTGCGTGGCTGCCAATGAGGCAGTGCCCGGTAAGAATAGAAACTACCCTACTAATGTGGACACGGTACAGATTAAAGAGCGCTTTAGTGTGACTATGTTTAGGCTTCGGCCAAAACTGTCTGGTTCCATTCTCCACCTGCTATTCCTTATGTGGGAGTAACGATCTTTAAGGGGTTATATACGTTTTGGTACGGGAAACTAAGGGCACCACGATTGAATGCCACCAACTCAACTGTAATCAAAAAGACAAAAAATTTACAGTTGTGCACTACAGCGCCGAGAACTTGAACGAAAAATGTTGAAAAAAAACCTTTTTCTCATACGGAAACCATGATGCAAAAAAAAAAGTCGATTTTTTGAGTTTCAAAAATGTATTTAAAAAAAATTATTAGTTAAGACAAATACTGCACATGAAAAATTTGATCGCTCAAGTACTCCGTATTGTAACCAGGAAAAAAATTTAAAAAAATTAGATGAATTGGTCAAGTAGTTTTTGATATATCGCGGTCACCGCAAAGGCATTTTTCAAAAAACATCATTCGGTGAAAATCACGTTTAAAGTTTTGAGTACACTTTATTCATGAATAGTAGCGCGCTACAAATCGAGTTGCTACTTACGATCGGATGGACCTGAAATTTTGAACATAAACTGTTGAAAGTATGTTTGTTCGAAATAAGTCATAAAAATTTTTTCGATTTTTTGACTCATGAAAACGTATATAACCCCTTAATTAGAAGTTTACACGTGGCAAGTGGTATATCTACATTACCAGTGATAAGTGAATTACTGTGTGTCGTAACAAGTCTGGCAAGGTCATCAGCCTTACAGTTTCCCTCAATGTCGCTATGCCCAGGCACCCACATAAGGTGCAGGTTGTGTGCCATGGCTGTCTCGTTAAGAGACAATCTGCATTGTGGGACAACTTTAGAGTTATTAGCTGGACATTGGAAGGATTTTATTGCCGCCTGACTATCAGTGAAAATGCAGATATCACTACAGGGTATCGCATTAAACCTTATCAGATTTGCGGCTTCAGTGATCGCAAGCAGATCTGCCTAAAAGACGCTGCAATGATCAGGACTTGGTTTTGCTCTACCAATTCTAGTTTCCGTATGATCAAGAAAGGGTTAAGTGAAGAATTAATGTTAAGTAAATTTCTATATACATATTCTAAATATCTAATCAAAATGTACAGAAAAGTTCGTAAAAAAATCCCTTTGAAAGCCACTGGGTCACCGGTGATCCATGAAAGTTCACGCCTTCATAGGCCCAAAATGTCTATTTTGATGAGAAATTGTAACTAGAAATGGGGGTCAGAGAATACGAATCCGGATTCAATTTTGCATTATCTCCTTCGGTTTTATTACGGTCCCGAAAGTGTTGGATTCTCTGGAGATTTGTCTTTACATTATTAAAAAAAGAAATAAAAATCACTATCGTAGCTTAGAAACTGCGGAGTTTTGCGCATTTTTAAAGCATTTTGTATATTTTTGAAGCATTTTCATCACACTGTGTACTATGTGCCAGAAAAGTCACTGCTTCTTGCTTTCCCCCACTATGTCACTGTGTATAAATTTCCACATATTTTATTATCGCATTTTTCACTTTGGTAAATAAATGATTTTCCATTCAATTTCTTCGAATTATCAATGACAATGTCATTTTTTTCAAACTCCCTCCTGCTACTCCTTGATAACAATTTATATTGCAAACATTGATTGTGTGTGTGTGTGTGTGCAAGCACATGGCAACAATCCCACTAAATATGCAATGATTTAGCTTACGCTAATGCAGTGTGCAATGTGCTCGAGCAGCAACAAAACTCAAACTCACTCGTCTGAAGTACACAACATGCAGCTCAGACAGACAGACAGGCAGGCAGATTTATGTATATGTATGAGTAGCAGAAAACTCCTCAACTCCATGAGTGCAACT
This sequence comes from Toxonevra muliebris, assembly GCA_963691655.1. Classification (NCBI taxonomy): domain Eukaryota; kingdom Metazoa; phylum Arthropoda; class Insecta; order Diptera; family Pallopteridae; genus Toxonevra; species Toxonevra muliebris. The sequence goes on along the minus strand of OY829328.1, from coordinate 85,430,610 downwards.
ACTTAAAAGCGTAACAAACAGCAACAACAATAAGGCAAGTATTGTATATTGTAAGTATTGGCATTGCTGACAAATGCAACACGACGCCCTAATAACAACAAACGTGAGCGTCAACAATAACAACAACATTGACAACAATATATCAAGTGCATGTAGCTAGGAGAAAATACAAAAAAAAAAAAAAAAAACGTTGGGCGTTTTAGTAAAAACATTTCATTCAGTTTGCATGTCTGCTATAAAGTGCAGCTGTGAAAGGCTTTTAACTTATTTGCTTGCTTGCTTGCTTTAGATTAATCCTTAAAATATGCAATGAAAAATTGTACACAAATAGAAGAGGAAGTGAGGAACCAGCAGCATGAGATTTATATGAATATTTTATTAGACTGCTGTCATTTTTGCTTTTGTCATTATATCTACTCGAATTGTAAATCTTTTTCCACATAAAATAATAAACTGCATCCTATGCTTTTTAGCTATACATAATTGATATTACATATAGAGTACCTAAAAGTATGCAATTGAAAATGGTTGTTAGTTCAAAATGCTTCTTGGTTGCTTGTATGAAACTAATAGAATAGTTGACAACAATTCGGTGGAATTTGATTTAATAATTTGAAATAGAGTAGAAGAAACTTTTTTGATATGCCTAAAAGTATGCAATCAAACGTTCTTATTAATGAAAAAGATCGAAAGATTGCAATTTCAGAATAAAAATAATAAAAAAAATAATTTCTGCAAACAGAGAAAAGTTAAGTAAAAAATGATACCGCTCAAATGCTTAACTAAGTATGAAAAATATCGCCAGTTCCTTTGGCGCCCCAAAAGAGATGCAAATCAATCTATTATCTAGATCTTAAAAAAAAAAAAATTATAGATAACTAAAAATTTCATAAAAAGTTATGGTAAAATGTGTAAAATTCTATATGCATAACCATTTTTTTATTTCAAGTGATTGTCTAAAAGTATGCAATTTGTATACCAGCAAAATCACTTATATTGAACTTATCTTTGATATAAAAGTGATTGGCAACTATATTGAATACTCATACTACTGCATGCATATGCAATCTACATAATTTAGTTCTTCTTGAGTGTCTAAAAGTATTTATGTAGTAGCAAAATTTTTATAATTCACAGATGTTCACACACTGCTAAGAGCTGACTGAAGATGCCTACAAATATTTCAGCGACAAGTTCAAGGTTTCACACACATATGTATGCATCTATGAATAAGAGTACAGACCATCTGCATATTTGATACTTTTTGAGTATCTAAAAGTATGTAAGCCGCAAAGTGGGCACTAACAATTTAGCTTCATACATATTTTAAAATATCAATGAACGATGCCAAACCAAAAGTTTTGATATGAAGTTAATGTTGTAATATATATGCAGTGCAGATATTTTTTGCTTATGCTTAAAAGTATGTGAAATACAATTTTAGCATTTCACAGACAAGTTTCATCACCGTTATTTTAGATTGACAGAAGTGTGCAAAATATAAATACAGGCTCTTTTAGCCCATTTGAGAATAACTTTTAAAGAAATTCATTGAAAAGTCAAAAGTATTCATTTTTATTCCTTGAAATAGTCAAATAATCAAAAATATATTCACGGCTCAGCAGTTTCGACAAGCGTATTTGCTGCATGCATAATTAATAATTTGCTGAGTGCCTTGAGGTATGCAACAGAAAATTTTTTGGCAATTATTGATGAGTCGCAAAGTGGGCAATCAGATTTTACTTTGCGCATATACATATCTATACATATTTTAAAATATCAAAGAGGCTAGTCAAATCAAAATGACTGAAATCAAGTTCATGCAGCAAAGCATATGCAGTTTAAAAAATTTATAAAATATTCAGCGGCTGCAAGTATGCAATGACAAATCGTTCTCAATTGAAAGGTTTATGTTGAAATAGTAAAAATTTGTTTTTTTGTTTTTTTTTTTGGTAAGTGTAAAGCTAAAAAACGAGGCATGAGCAAAAACTTATTGACGAACTAAAAAGTGGGCAATAGAAATTTTATTTGAATTAAGCCAAATTCAGTTTCATAAATTTTTTATTTTATACAAATTGGAATTGAGAAAATTTACTTAGTCTTCAGTTCAAGATTTTGCATATGTAATATATTAGAATTTTAGAGTGCCTAAAAGTATGCAAAACAAAATTTTTGGTATTTATTGTTGAATAACAAAGTGTGCAAATAATTTTATTTATATATATTTTAAAATATTGAAGAATCTATTTAAATCAAAGTAGTTGAAATTACGTTCTTGTACAAAGCATAAAAAACTTATAAAATATTTATCGTTTAGATAATATGGAAAGGTAAACCAATTTGAATAGAAAGTTTTTGTAGCGGGAGTCCTTGTTAAATGAAGTACTAAAAAAGATTTAGTATCAGCTGAATTTTGAAAAAAAAAAAAACATGAGAAAAATTTTATTGAAAAGCCTAAAAGTAGGCAATATAAAATTCTATTTGAATTAAGGCACCGTTGATAAACTATTTGATGAAAGTTTGGCAAGCAGGTGTACTGCATTACATAGTTTTCGTATTGTTTTTGAACTTATATTAAGGTTAAGGTAAGGATAGATACGTAAAATTATAATTTCTTGAGTGTTGATGGAAAAATTCCTTAGTTATTTTTAATACTACAAAAAATATTGCCAATAATTGTAAGATTGTAATGATTTACTAAAATATTCATATATAAATACATATATGCTCCTAAAAGTATGCAATCAAGTGTACTTTTCAAATTTGAAGAAAACAGCATATTTATTGTAATGAACTAAAAAATTTTCTGGAAATCTTAATTCAACATTTTTTTCTATCTAAAATTTATGCAAAATATATTTACGAGTGTAAACACACACAAGTGTAGCTAGTAATTGAATTAAATTTATCATTTACCAATATGAATTTCAATTGAATTTATTTTGAATAACATTTAACATCAGAAATATGCAAAACAATACGACTGCCTAAATGTATGCAATGTAATTTAATTCTTTTTACATTCTAGTCAAAGACAAACCAATCAAATCGTAATCCATATTAAATACAACTGCAGAGTAGATTCAAAAATATCTAACGGTACTTGTATAGATACAAGTTGGTATTCATGGTGCAAGTACCTACTTACAAGTAATTTCTATATTTCCACTCATACTATAGAAGTAATAAAAAAAATTCTAATGCAAATAACTAAATTTTTAACAGAACAGAATGCTGTCTCAAGTGTGGTTGTTGTTGTTGTTGTTGTTTTTTTTTGTATGTACATATGAATGAGTGCTGCTTCTTACTTTTATTCTACTCTATATACTTTATTTTTATTGACATTTCCTTTTCTTTCGCAGAATAAGCAGCTTTAAATCTTTTCTATATACAAATTTATGTTTGTATGTGTATGCATAAAGTTAATGCACCTAAAAGTATATGCTTTAGATTTTCTTAGTTTCTTTTTGTTATTTGTTAAGATTCACATTATTTATTCATTCAACTTTTCAACCTTTTTTGTACTTAAAAAACAAACAAACAAAAAAAAAAAAAAAAAACTTTTAAATCCGTATGCAAATAAACAATTTTTACATTTCGATTGTAAAAATATTTACTTAAGTCATAATGCATTAAAATGTTTTTTATAAATTTCGTGTATGCTCTTGCTGCCGCTTTCAACTACTTTATCATTGTCCTCCCTTTTGCTGCTTCTTTTCAATTCGACAATTTCGACAGAAAGCAGCGTAAAATTATCACAGGATTATGAGTGATTTTAAAAGTTAATGGTAAGAAGAAGGTGAAAATTAAAGTTGTTTTTTTTTTTTTTGGGGAGTTAAAGTTTTTACTGTTTGCATACTTTTAGGTATTGAAATATTTTATATAAACATTTTTGGAGTAGATTTTAATGGCAGGAAGGAAGAAACTAAAGAAAGATAAATTAAAGCTGTTTTTTGATTAAAAGTTTTCAATGTTTGCATACTTTTAGGCATATCAATAGTTTATTAAATTTTTATATTCGATAGGGAATCAAAACAGATGCTTTAGGCAACCTTTTGAACTTTGACTCTTACCTGTTTAACACCTCAGTAAGCAAAGTAATAACTTTTCACAAATGCAATATTTGTATGTATGTTTGCACCTGGCATCAGTTGGAGAAAGTTAATTTCTCAAATTACAAATTTATAACATGAAACTAACTAAACTAAAAGGAAACACTTATGTGTGTCATTTTAATGTTTCATTCTTTCTCACTGTTTCTCGCTTTTTTGCTTACTTGCTAAAACATAACCTCATTTTTATTGCTACATACACTCTATACTCAAACTTGGGAATATTACACAAGGAATCGTATTATAGCTTTCTTTTGCTAGAGCTTCTGTTACTTGCTTTTAGAATTTTACTTATGCATGCTCACCAGCACATATTTACACACATACCTATACAAATAACTTTACATTTACTACTATGGTATTACTTTATTGGTGTAAGTGAGGAAATACTCATACATACATGCGTTATTGTTGCTGTTATATTTTTTCCGCTTACATCAGCGAACATTTTAACAAGAGAAGAATATATTAAGAAGAAATGAAGACCACGAACAGAGAGGGTAAGAGAAAAGAAACAATATAGGGAATATATAGTAGAAGCATAGGAAAGCTGAAGGTGTTTAATGTCCTCATTGCTGCTGCTACTTTTTTAATGCTTCATTTTCGTTTTCCTTAGCTTTTTTGCTTTGCTACTAAAAAAAATTTACTCAAATGTATGGAGAAGAAGAAGAAGAATAAGAGCATGACTTTATTTCTTTCTTTTCTTTTTTTTCTTGCAAAAACAACAAAAATAATAAACAAAGCTTAAGTGCATATTAAACACAGCCAGAAGCATTTTTATGTCTCAAGTGTAACTGATGTTTCATTTGCGAGTCATGCGAGTATGTCAGCCAAGGAAAAGAAGGAAGGCGTCAGCCAAAAGAAAACAAGAGAGAGAGGCAGGAGATAGAAAGAAAAGCAAGGCAAATTTGCTGCATATATTCATGAATTTAAGACAAGGTTGTTTTTGCGTATAGCTAGCTATTAAGAAAATAGGGTAGGTACCTATTCAAATGTGAAGAGAATGAGATTTCACAAGGCTCAAGTGAAGTGTGTATTTGAAACTGCAGCTTAATATTTTCTTTTACGTAGAGCAGCATGGCATGCAAATTAAAATGAAACTAAAAGGCACTGGCACTGGCGCTAGTTGAAATAGTAGTTAGAATTTGAACAAATAATTGCATTCGCTATAAACGATATTAAGAAAATACTTTAGTTAATTTTTTTTTTTTTTTTTTTTTTGATAATTACTTACATTGTGATACCATTCGACGCGCGTTATACCCGGATTCGCCTTAACATCACATTCCAAATAGACATCGGATCCTTTCAGTAAATTGTTCGGATCTAATGGAGCACCGAGATTCAATGAAACAATAGGAGCATCTGTGTATAAGAAAGCCAGAAAAAAGTTATAGGACATGAAAAATAAGAATAATAAAGTTAAAATACACAGTAGGGTGTATGAAAAAAACTTTTTTTTTGGAAATTCAACATTTTACATCAATAAAAAGTTGTCTCTATAGACCCACATATACAATAAATAATTAATTTTGGCTTACCACATGCTAACATCGGATCATTATCCCTTTCGGAAGACAATTTGAAGAATGTAAATAAATCAAAAATTTCAGATTGCTTTCTTTCTCTTTTCCCTGTTTTCAGTTCATTTTTCCTTCTTCCTTTTCTTCTTTTTTCCTATGTATGATATTTCCATATTTAATTGTCTGCCTATTTATCTTATCTAATTTTTTATTCTCTCCCCGTTTTTTATTTCCCCTTTTGCTCTTCTTTTTTAGTTCTATTTTATCATTCATTTCTCTTTCTATTTTACCCTCTTTTTACTGCCTCTGTCTCCTCTTTTTCTGTTTTTGCCCCCTCTTTTTTCTGCTTCTTCTTTTTTCTACCTTGACTCCACTTTTTCCTTCCATCCTTTATTTGTCTCTTATTTACCTTTTTCTCTCTTCATTCTGCCCTCCTTCTTTATATTTCTCGTTTTTGTCTCTCTCTTTTTACCATTACCACTTCATTTTTTTATTCTCGTGCTCTCTTCGGTTCCCCCTTCTTTATTTGTTTCACTGTCTTGCCCCCTCCTCTGTTTCCTCGTCCTCTAGTTCATTTCACCTCTTCTAATGTTTGCAATAGTATAAGCTTTTCTCTTCTCCATTCTTGTTCATACTTTTTTATTCTTTTTCTCAGGCATTCTTTGTTCATCATATTTATTCTCTATCTTCCTTGTTCCGTGTTGCCCTTTTTCCTCCCCTCTCTTTGATTTTTTTCGTTTTACTGTGTTTTTTTTTACCTTCTTCTTCTTTCTTTTAACGTCTTTGTCTTTTTCCTTCCTTTTCTTACATTTTTATTCTTTTTC